>JACCHZ010000105.1:0-2400000 GCA_018907045.1 Wiebesia pumilae | reverse complement strand
TACGTGTAGATACTGGTGCGATTCTCTTTAATGTCGATGCCCCATTTCATATCAGGCAGTCGTGTCTTATTCTGTAACGTGATAGTAGTGTTAAGTCCCTTAAGCATAGCATGTCCTTGACCCCAGTAAAGTGTATATTGGTACGCATAGCCGAAAGCTTCGGCCACTTTAACTGGCGATGAACCATCGTTCTTTATCGTCGCCTTACCGAGCACCCACAGACTTTTCTTGACCAAACGTTTCTTTGTATGGTTCAAGATAACGGAATTTAATTCGTATGAAATTGGCTCTGTTTCTACCAGCAATTGCCCGATCTCCACCGAGCCTTCACTTCCATCCTATAAAATAACTCAATAATTTCTTATTTATCTAACCTCTGAATATGAATGTAGAATTAAAAAGATATTAAAAAGTTATTAAATTTTAAAAAGATATGTTTTAAGAACTCTTGTATAGTTATTTGAAAAATGTTTTCTATTGTTTTCTATTGATTAAATTAGATGTTTGAAATATTGCTTAATACTGTAAAACTATCCGCTTAAATATAAGATGAAATAAAAAATAAGCTCATGCTATGGTTTTATTAAAAATGAAAAATATCATTCAATTAACGTCTATTGAGAATTCAATATTGAATTAAATTTCCGTTCATATGATGTTAAATCAATTTTACAAATAAAGTATACATACTCGCAGTTAAATTTCCATTATAATATTTTAAATATAAATGAAATTAACGGAAAGTTCAAACAATTCATTTTATGACTGTAGAATAAAATTTTGTATATGTATTAGGAAGTATATTAATATCGGCAAAAAGGAAGAAATACATAAATCCTATTTTATCGAACAAAAGAATATGATATTTACCTCCTTAACGTAGGTGATAGTACCGAGGGTATCCTGGGAGCTGAGAGTACCAATATAGTGGGTTTGAATGAATCTGCGTCCATTCTGTATTGTCTTGTTAACAATGTGCCTTGCAACGTATAGTTTGTCTGTCGCAACCGATCCGACGGGCGGTCTATAGAATTTTGTCCAGTCGCTCCAATTAACACGTGCTGCACTGTCTACGTTCTCTAATAACTGGTAACGCTCATATGAGCGAACGTTGCCCGTCAGAGTTACTGTACAATATTTATCACCTTCCTTCTGGCCACCTGCCACCCATATTCCATTGTGCATCGCCCGACAAACGAAGATCGGTCTTTTCTTTATCTGTGATGAATCCTCTGTTAATATTTGAACACAATTTGAATTAATAATTCATTTTATATACTTACAATTATTTTCAGAAAGAGATAATCCAAAATCCTTCAAAAAATTTAAAAATCTAATAATAATTTTATTTTATATATACATTCATATAATGTATAAAAGTTTAGAAAATTTAGTTATATTATTGAATTTTCAAACTTTTATAATTTAAATAATTACAGTTTTTCATGAAATATTTTAAAAAATAAGTAATTTAAATGATGAATTGAGTTGAAAGTCAAATTAAGTCAAGATATTCAATACAATTGCATTAGGTTTTAAGGCAAACAAGACTCTACAATAACAAATACCTATAAGAACTGGATTGTATTAATGTAACTAAAAATTTAAAACAAAATTTCATACATAGATGTATATTTGTTACATTACGCGCGCGCACACAGTGACCTTACGGTTATATTCTAAAGGATTCGCTAGTATTTAATTTCACATTCTAAAAGTAAATTTTCCATAATATAGTGCTATACTTGGTAAAATAAGACAAACTCTAAAGCGTGATTCTATATTTAATATTTCTAAGATTTTAGAGTCGTGCTCAATCCGCACGCTTCAGTTGCCGATTAACTATATTTCTCTTCATTCAATATTTCATTAATCTGTAATCCCAACATAATTTTTGAGATTATGAAACAATTATATGAATTATTACAACAGTGCAAAATAAAATTTATCAGTGGACAAAATACTACTAAACTAAATTAATAAAACAGTAATTATATAAAGCTCATTCATAATCATAATAGTTTTATAAATTACTTTAAAAATTAATTTTTTTACTAAAAAACAGCGTAACTGCATAAAATGTATATAAACGTAAATAAGAAAAATCTTATTTCGTTTACATTATTACTTTATTACAAGTGAACTAAATCGGATAATTATATTTACAGTTACATTATAAAATTAATAAATTGGTCTACAAACCTGACGAACTATCTATGATTTCAAAGCCTCCAATCACAAAGTTTTTTGAAGCACTATAATGCAAATCAGGTATCCAATTTAGCGTGCTGGAAGTGATAAGCTGCCCGTTTCCATACTGTTCTGACAAAATATGAACACTAGTGTCAGCCTTAACCAAAAGTAGCAAGCTACTAATATGTAATATTAAAAACATCATCTGTAAAATAAAGAAATAATTAATACATATTCCATTATAAATTAAATATTAAAAGTAAATTTGCGCACTTTCATTTATTAATAGAGAATGGTGAAGCATAAATATATATTTGCTATCAAGAACAATTTTATTGACCTTCAGTTGTTGAAAAAATGCATTCTGTCATTGCGACGGGTACAGTTTGACCTATGCTATTACTTAGGCATGTTAAATGATTTTAATTACATATAATTGAGACATAAATTAACTCTGTACGTTCAAATTGTATTATATTTATATTACACTTGTCATCTTTAATTGTAACAAAGAAATTTCATGGATTTTCATAAATTAACTACATAGTGTACAGATGACCTTTATTATCTATTTGTTAATATAATTACAACACATATTTTATTTTGTACAACATAGCTTTAATTTGATATTATATTTAACACATAAACTACTCTAATTCCATACTATATTTGAGACATTTGAAAATATTTTAAAAAATGAACATTTACCAGTGTTCACAAAAAAGAAAATGTAAAAAATGTAAAAAAGAAATATGATTAATAAATAAATTTATTAATTCAATAGTCTAATGGTATATTTACAATATATTTTACAAAAGTGATTTCACGTAATATTATGTATAAGTACAATTGTAAATAATGTATTACAAATTAAGTGTAATTAAATTATGTGTACATATATTTAAATATATAATTGCACTATTTCCTTAATGAGAAAAAGGAACACTGAATTCTCTTCAATGATGCGTTTTTTCTACGTTAACATACTAGACCTATCAATAAGGTTTATTAATCTGCCTTATACTGTAAAAAGATAAGAAGATTTCGCTGTATACAATAATTGTATGTATATCCCATTACTTTCGGAAAATAACAATACGCTAGTTTGAAGACACCACCATTTCGTAGAAAAATGAGTTCTTTTATTATGAAAGCGTAGTTTTGCTAATCGTCGAAAGAAAATTCACTACATTTGAATTGTTGAACAATTTCACTAAATCAATCTTACTTATTGATAGTGTATTCTTTTAAGTACAATAAATTATTATTTATTCACCGTTTTAGGAGTGCGTAATATACAGACACTTTTAGTCTGGTTAGAGATGGGCTAAGTTTATCTAAGATACTACGCATTGATTATGATACATGATTAATAAATAATAATAATATAATATATTATTATATATTGTTTATAATTATTTCTTTAATTTTTATTATGTACTAATATTTTAAAAGAAAGTAATTGAATGTTGTTTACCTTTGCTATATTTTCGATATATAAGGTACGTGCAGATTTGTAACGCTTATTTGTAAATAAGATTTGTAACAGATTGCACCGAATAGGTATGAGGAGTCAAAGTAGTAAATTTACCTTCTTTTTAATAAATTTTAGTAATTAATTTAATATACAAAAGTAATAATTATCCAGAAAGTTTGGATGTATATCTATTATATATTTCTTTTTTTCTATTTTATTTTTAGACATCACCAATTTTTAAAAATTATTATCAGTCTATTGAGCTTATTGCTTTATTTATAAGTTATAATTTTAAGTTTCGTAAATGCAAACGTTTGCAAATATGACTTTTTAGTGTAGCTCCGAGATTTCTAATTTAGTAACAACTGAAAAGATATTTTTAAATTAATATGAATTATAAATTATAAATTATAAATTATAATTTATAATATAAATTTAAATTTTATAAGGATTCATCGTACAAATATGAAACTGTGGCGTAAATGAATATAAAATTTTGTTACTAAATTGTTAAAATACTCAAATGATTAACATATCTTTTTCTCCTTCTCTCTCTATATATATATATATATATCTTATTTATGAATACTACATCATATTATAACGATTTAGTACCAAATCTGCCGTCATACATTATGAAATAATTTTGTACATATGTAAATGTACACCTAGCCATATATTTTATCAGTCTTATATATACTCTTACATCTTGAAAATAATTGTAATGCTGGATCTCTTTAGCTATCTTCTTACGCAATGATAAAATAATCCTAACAAACCCAATATTCTAATACAGATCTTTTAATTCCATCATCTTTGATTTTTAAAATTTTTTTACAATATATTGTAAAAATAATTATATATTTTCTTCATTTTGATGTATATCGGAAATATAAACCTTCGACATATGTTATTCCCACAATAATCCTAACAAACCATTATTCTAATGCAGCTCTTTTAATTCCATCATCTTTGATTTTTAAAATTTTTTACAATATATTGTAAAAATAATTATATATTTTCTTCATTTTTATGTATATCGGGAATGTAAATATTCGACATATGTTATTCCCACTTTGCCATATGAATACTTGTACGCTTAGGTATCTGCAGGCTCGAGCAGGGAAATTTTACCACAAAATCACGTAACGTGATTGAAGTGGTGGAGCTTCCTTAAAAAAATTTCAAACGAAACGCTGCAAACGACAATGTAGAAGATGGTTCGTCAAGGGACGACGACGAAGAGATCAGTCTTAGACGAACACCACGAACAGGAATATTAATGTCGAACCGTTCGTTTTCAGATAAATAAATCGTATTATTAATTAGAAATAACTAATTACTAATTACAGATAATTTGGCCACAGTTACATCTTAATAGAAATCATTTACTCAATATAATTAACCATGAAAAATGTATTTGTGAATTATTATAAATTTAATTTTAAAAATATACTATATTAACATTTGAAAATATATTTAAAAATCAATAAACGGACATGCCTATTTGACAAAAATCGTAATTGATTTAATTTTCCATATTAATAATGAATTCGAAGTGAGTTTATTAATACTTTTTATAATTTTTTATTGTTACTAACATTGTTTATACCTTATAAAGATGCCAGTTGCGATTTCGATTATTTGGTAAATTTTCAAAAAATACTAGTATTCTGTTTTTAAGATCATAATAGATATTTATATATCTGGTTTTTAATCAAACCAATTTCATTAAATTTATTTTATCAAGTTATATATCTAACATATACCTATAAATTGATAAAATAAGACCATTTATTTCTTATATTATAACCGTAAGTCTGAATAATTGAATCCATGAATGAATAATACTTTGATTTACAAATTTTAGAAAATAAATTTGTTAGTAATCGTACACAATATTTTATTAATTAACCTTGCATTCGAACAATTTTTCTAAAAATAATTCTAGTAATGTTTATGGTTTTTAATTTTTTATGTTTATAGTTTATATTTTTAATTACATTTGTCGAAATCTATATATTACAAATGTTAAATTTATTTTGCTCTAAATCTACGTAGGAGTTAATTGACCTCTTGATATAAGTAATAAATTCTACCTATAGGTATTTCTTAAATGTTGATAATGCAAAAAATGCAATTAATAATTACATTAGTAAATGTAATAATATTTTAAAACTAAATCATGTTAACAGATAATAGTCATTATAATTTTAATGATTTTAATGATTTTAATGATTTTAATGATTTTAATGATTGACATTGATTGTTATGAAAATAAATATATTATATTTATTGAAAAATATTTTACTGTTATTTAACTATGAAAATTATAATTATATTAAATTAAATCTTTTTATAATATCACAATAATCTTATAGTTTTAATAATAACGAATAACATTGTCGAACAATGAAAATAATTATTACTTTTCCTTATAACACTAAATAACACCAATTAACATTAAAAGAAAAATTTTATTTGTTTTGACATAATTTTATACATAAATTATTTACATTATTGATAATAACTTTTATGAATTTTTATTTATATAAATAACTTTGCTAGGATTATGTAATTATTTTCACAAACTACTGTTATGCACTCCTTCTGATGATAACAGCACCAATAGTTCCAGCCTATTTATTCTCAAGCGTGAATCATTAATTTTCCTATATATATATATATATCACGAATAGCGAAACGTTAAATAAGCAATATACTCGTTATGTAAATATAGATTGATTGATATATACTTGACTTATTATCTATTCAAGTTGAAATTCACTCGAAGTACTTTTACTACATCCTTTCGACTGTGGTAGAAATAAGATCAGTCAGGCTAATTCAAAAGGCTATAGAATAATAGACTAATTAATTCTCTTATTATATCGTTAATATGAAATGATAATATACATGAAATTGAATATTCCATATAACCAATGTACTAAAAACTTAAAACTAAAACAACTTTTGTACTTTTAATACTCACATTAAGTGTGCCAACATACAAGCGGATCTATAAAATATAAAATACTTATTAAAATAAAAATATTTAAAAAATTAAGTACAAAATTATTTACGTGTAACGTAAAAAACTGATACGTTTAACACCTTTTTTAAAAATAATTATAAGATGAAATGTGGATATTTGAATTTAATTGAATTTGTTATTTACTATTATTGTAGAGATATAATTGATTTGCAAAATATTTTTTAATTTTCTTATACTTAATTGAAAACAAATCAAGAACTTACATTTTTCAAACATCGATTATTTATTTTAAAATTTACATTTATTATTTTGTTTATTTTATTATTGAGAAATTATTTTTGATAAATTTAACTGAAAATACTTATTTTTCAAATACATGTCTTATTTAAAGTATGATTATATTACACCGCAATGTAATAACTGAGTAATTTAAACTTTATTATTATCGATATATTATACCTTTTAAGAAATATAAAATTAAAAAAAAAACAGTAGCCTAAATAATAAAATTTATTATTTTAGAAAATCTTTTAGCTATTTTCTATTTATTGAATTATAAATAATTTATATTATGTGTAAAAACTAATTTTTACAAATTTTTATTTAGAAGTTGAACTCGCAATACGAAATACGCGTCAGTAATAAGTTTTAAGAAAACGCTTCGTTTTAGCATGTAAAATATGCGGCTCATTTCCTTGCTATTTTACTCACTTAGTATTTTCTTCCCTTTCTTTGATCATTTCGAAATAGTCTTTAATTTCTTAATACGCTCCTCCGTACATGCGTCAATCGTTCTACGTTTTATTACCTTATCTTCATAGCTTAAAACTGCATATTAAATTAAAGTAAATTAATTTAACTAATAGACAAATATTCGTTTTACAAATTTATTGGAATATAATGTAATATCCAATAAAACACTACGTTTTTTATAAGACAAATATATATTATAAAATACATAAAAATAGCAAATATTTATACAATACACGAAACACATTTATTATTTAAATTCAATTTATTTTCAATAAATTTGCAATCTATTAAAATATATATTCGGGGTATCTATTAAACATATGTCTCAATATTATAGGAAATCAACTAAATCATGTTAAATAGGAAATTTATTTAAATCTAATTTCTTCTACTTGTAAAAGAATTTTACACGAAAACATTAAATAATGATAATAGATTGAATTATTGAAACATATTCAATATAAGCTATGATATTTTACTTTTATATGATCTTTAAAAAAAAGGAGAAATCAAAAAAACTCTTTAATAATTTTAATAAAATTTTTAGTATGATTAATAGGTTTAAAAGATCAAAAATTGTAATGAAACTATCTTGACGATCAATTTGAACTTATAAGATTATAGGAAATTTTTATATACATTTAAATACTTTAGGTATTCTAACGGTGTGTATTAATTTATAACATATTCAGATTATATAATAAGAAAATGACTTATAAATCACTGAAAATAATATATGCCACAATTTTATTAATCTTATTCTTACAATAGATTTGTAATTTTCTTTGAAATGTCATATTTAGAAAATTAGAAAATCAAATATTTAAATATCAAATCATAAACACTATATCTCACAATATTATGGCATATAATATAAGTTACTGTTTCTTATAATAATTTGCGATATAAACAATTAATAAACACTCAAATTACTTCGTATTTATTATTTATTTAATAACTTATCACATATTTTTATCATTGTTTTTATTAATATTTAATTTAAAATAATTGAGTTTAATTTTATTTTTCAAATAAATGTATAACTTCTGTATAATACAGAATGAGTATTTTCAGATTTATTTCAATATATTCAAGAAACATTCATTTCATAACTTTTCCTTTGCAGTTTAAGCAAGTATGTACTTTAGTAAATCTTACTAGTTCGAAATACATTTTCACACTTCTGAACTTGTTTTTTTAGTTCTTTCACACAAAATCTAGGAATGTACAATATCGAGCCGAAAAGCGCTTAGAATTTTGCAAAATTATTGTAATGCAACTTCTATCGCACTCCGTTAAAAAAATTTAACAATCTATCTTTCTTTATTCTTACTAGTAGAATATCAACTATGAAGCAAAGAAATATTGTCAGGGAAATATTAAAAATAATAGACGATACTTGAACTCCAGAATATTGCATGAGATTTTGAAAGCTAGTAAAAACAAGATAGAGGACCAAAATAAAAAAAAACAAGCGTAATGGAATTATTACTAAAGCTACAATCGCGTAATTATTTGGTCGTAGAACATTTGCTTGACTTATCTGGAATGTAGAGCTTTGAAAAAGAAGATGGTTGAATAATTAGTTATAGTCTAGTCAACGCCTCAGTTTTTTTTCTCAATATAAATTAAGCTGCTCTATCTTTGCATAAACACATATATTATATTACAGTTTGGTATATACCTAGAACAAAGGCTTGGGCAATGAAGTAATGATGAAATTTTTTCTTTAGTTCCTAATTTGACATTATTATTCTTAAGATTCTTCCATAATAAGCTAAAATGAAATAAGTTAAATTACAAGATTTTTATTTTAAAGATAAATTTCAAATTTTACGAAGTGTTAAACTAAACACTTCATAAATTGAGATTAAATAAAAATGTTAGGTATTTTAAAAAGTTTATCAAAAATTAATAATAAGAGAAGCTTTAGTTCAAATGAAAATATTTCTGGAACATATTTAATATTTAAAGCTATTTGTACGTTATTTAATTTTTTATTTAAATTTATAATCGAATATTTATAAAAAAACCTTGAAATTAAGAATTAGAAAAAAAACTCAATTTTATGAATTATTTCAATAAAATATACATACTTTACAAAATGGTAAATTTAATTATTAATACATATATGACCTTAATCTGTATTATAAATTATAATATATTTTAGGATTCAGAATTAAAGCAATATAAAATTAAAAATATAGTTTAGGATATTAGGATTAACTAGTTTTTAAGATTAAAAATGAGCTTAATTACAATAAAATCAAACCATTTTATGAATTAAAATGTAAAAATAGAAACCATCTGCAAAACTATTGCTGCATGGATGTAGAAAATAAATATTCGTAATTAAAATGCGTTACGAAGTGAAAGTAGAAAAGAGGGATTTGCTGATTTTTTTGCCCAAAAAAGTTGAAAAACTTAAAAAATAAAATTTTTGAGATCATATTCGATGGTGTATTTCATTTGTTTGAAAGATCATTGATAGTGGGCCTAAGAAAACGCCATCATTTAATCGCCATAACAGATAATTCAGTCAACAATGAGTCTGATATCGACTTATGATGGTTTTGACCAAAACGTAACTTTTTCTACGTTCACTCATTTCTTCCTATCTTTTTCTATTGTTTTTTTTTTATTCTAATTACCTCTATTATCATTATCTGCTTTATTATAATACCAATAAGTTTTTTGTATTATTATAAGCTTATAATAGTCTGAAATAATATAAACCTTTTTATTTGTGTATAATAATAAAATTATGAATATTACAGTAAAAAATGTAAAAACATGTTTTTATATTATTAGTTAATTTTATGAAATTATTAAGCATTTCCAATTAATTTTGTAAAAAAATATTCATTTTTAAAAAAAGTTCAATTTTTGTTGAGAATCACACGGTTGAAACCTTAGATACGTAGATCATTAATGATCATTTAATTTTATATTTTTTTAATTTACAAAAAAATCTTTAGATCATTTGTATAATCATTTTCATAAACAAACCTATTAATAATCTCATGAACACTTAAAAATTATTTTATATATTATGAATTTTTATTAAGAAAACATTTTTATTAATAAAATTAATTAAAGGGAAAAATAAATATATTGCTTTTTTTTCACTTCACATTATTAAAGTTTAAAAATGATCGGAAACACATTTTTTTATTTTATTGTTTATGTAAATGTATACAAAAGTTTAACATCCAATATCGTTCGCTACTAAAACATTTGCTCAATATTCAATGAATAAAAGATGAATGTCTTTATTTTCAATATATGTTCATTTTGAGTATATTTTTTTAATAATTAATAATAATAATTAATTGGCGATGATGAAATGTAAATATTTCGAAAAAACAAATGTTTATAATGTAATAATTGTACATAATTAAGAAGCAAAAAATAATTTTTCTCATTTCAATATTTGTTATGAGTTAATCTGTACGACTGTATAAAAATACGAAGTTGAAGAATATCAAAACAAAATAACGAGACCAAAAATACTTAAAAAAACCAATTTTACTTGTTCTTAAGCAATATAAATTAAAAATCATAAATATTTTAATAAATGAACAAACTAAAAATTTTGATGTTGTTCATTTATTGTACATAAAACATCTGTAAACAAATTGTTACTATTTAGTTACTATATCAATGCATTTTAAAATAGTTAAATACACTGTTAGATATTATTAAAATAGTTTTCTATAGATCGATTTTTTAGTGTATTGTTTTAAACAATAAAAAAAAGAATTTAATAATTACACATTATATTTATATTAAACAATTAAATGAAAAATGAAGATAAAAATTTGTTGATAGTAAATGAAGTAAAATGTGGTCTTAAATTTTAGGTAAATAAAGAAGTTCTATAATTCAGAAAATGCAAATATATTAATTGAGTTCAGCGAATTATATTCAAAATATAATTAAAGTCAGATACATAACGTATAATTAAATTATTAAATATTTTTCTAGTGTATCAAAAAATATATAATAATAATCATGATATCTGCAGCAAAATTGAACAAGATTACTACGATTATTTCAATTAACAATCTGGACTCCAAATTTCTTATTCTTTTTAATAAAAATATACATTCTTTAGATTTAAAAAAATATATGTACATGAACGATCTTCTATTTTTCTTAATTTAATCAATTAAATTATCCAACATTGCGGCTAGAACATACTGAATACTTCAAGTAATAGAGAAATTAATAAATACTCTCTGTCCATGCGTTAAACTTACTCATATAAAAAACAGCAAAAAATACAATCACGGAATGAAAATAAAACGAGCAAAATAGTATCTAATGTGCAAGAATTAAGCATTTTTTTATTACGCAGATAACTCAGAGAGTTATCTCGTTACATTTTCTTCACGATAAAGCTTGAACTTATATTATGTGCCATCATTTTACTATGTAAATACCAACATGGTTATGTACCATACAAGGTTACTATCAATTATTCTATACGACTTTCGCTTCTCGATCTAATGACTCACAACATCGTATTCCATGAGAAAACTGTCGATTCCCGGTATTTTATTTCATTCATCTTTTAGCACTTTTTTCTAAATTTCGGATTTTTTTATCTATCTTCTCTTGTAACTTTAGAAATACTTCAATATACATTTTCTTTGTGAATACTTCTTTATTATAAGCTAATATTTAATAACTATCGAATTTTTTGCTCTAACTAGACCTTAGATATTTAATGTTCAACTCCAGTAATATCTGAAATTTGGTGAGTTATTTATATTTTAAATGGCTTATGTAGATTATCAATGTAACGCACTTACGGATAACCTTATACCAACTCCAAAAAAATGAAACAAAGGAAATATGCACAGGCAACTCAAGGTGGCAATAAAATATCATGAGACCGAAAAGTGTTTCTACCTATAATCCTTCTAAGAATTCACACGGACCTAGAAGTATGTAAATATATTCAGTGCTGAATTAACTTTTTAAAACTTGCATATTGGCCGTACATCATGATAAAACTTATTGAAAACTATTCCACATTGTCATACGTATTTTGAAGACAAGGCAACGCCCAAGCCCTTTGCTCGTAAAACAAAATTTTTTTTATGGTAAAACAATCTGAGAACAAGATATTAGTGATCGAAGTAAATAATAACAACGTAACTATTTCGATAAATCGATTAAAACCAACGTTTATTCTGACAAACTATAATAATTTACAATCGAGATCCAAGAAAGTATATGAAAATTGACTATCCTGTTAACAAGAGTCTTTACCGAATGAGTGTAAATTCCACATAATTCTTCAATTCAAACTACGGTCAGGTAGAAAAATTGAATTTCCGAATCGACTACAGACTGGATTTAATTACCATCAAGAATACAAATCATTTATCTAGTACAACTTATTATACGTATAACTCTAAATATTAATTATATTATTCTGATCTTAAAACTAAATTCTCCGATCGCGTACATTTTCTGAAAAACATTTTTTTAGTATAGCATTTTTCTAGTATAGCATATTGTATAACTAATTCGAAACACTATTATTTTTATAATCATAATGATGATCATTATTATAGTAATAGCTGCGTAAATAATAAGTTTTTTTCGTATTCCAACCCTTTTAATAAATTTTAATTCTTATATATTATAGCGAAATTTATTTTTTATTATTATTTTTATCATTACAAAAACACTGCAGTATCTGCCTAATTTATATTAATTTAACATTTATGTATATTTCCTTTTTTTCTTTTCACTCTCGTAAGCTAATCGCTATGAGATTAATAGTAAGGGAATATAGTAGCAACGATGCAACATCGGTTTAATTTCAATAATCTGTATAATTAGCGCGATTTCTAACAAAAATACCGATACTACCAAACTTTCGAGGAAGGATCATCCTTTCATCAGAGCTGTTAGGCGAAAAGTCGCAACGCATTGAGATGGAAGGAGCGTCGACGAGGTGCAAGAGATTGACACGATTTCAAAATTAATTTTCCTCTAGCCGTGTCGAAGTTCGTTACAATACAGTCTGCAAACTTTGTAACCAGCTGTGTGTCCTGCGACTAGTTTCGAATTTTAATTATTTTCTTGTTAATAAAGTTTTATTAAATGATGACACCGTATTTATTTTTGTTTACTTACAACAATTAAACCAATTCCAAAAAATTGATTTTTGCAAGTACGTATACACCTAATGCATACACAGTTTTAATTATTTGTTTATAACATGTACCGTATAAAGATTTCACAACTTTTTATTTTAAAATGTTGTTTCCAATATAAGAATGAATGTATAAACGAATTTTAAAAACATAAATGTTGAAGAATTTATAAACAAATCAATTAAAATAATAACGTAACTATATTCATCATAAGTACTAAAATCCCTGTACAAAAGATGTTACGAAACGTAAAAAAATTAAAATTTAAAAATTAATTACAGATTCTTAAAACTTATGTTACAGGGTATAAGAATGATGAAAAATAGTTTTGTTGATTAATTTGTATTAAAAATCTTACTGCGGAGACAGACGAAATTGGTAATACTGAGTATTAACAATTAGAAAAATTAGTTCAATTGATTTGTTACAAATGTTTTATGTACAATAAATGAACAACATCAAAATTTTTAGTTTGTTCATTTATTAAAATATTTATGATTTTTAATTTATATTGTTTAAGAACAAGTAAAATTGGTTTTTTAAATATTTTTGGTCTCGTTATTTTGTTTTGATATTCTTCAACTTCGTATTTTTATACAGTCGTACAGATTAACTCATTCGGGCACCACGTGCACATTTGTGTATAGATTTATCTCAATTGACAATGTTGAAAAGTGTGTAATTTTAAGATGTTCAAGAAAATTGTTTTAATCGCCGTTGGTAGAATTCATTTGAATAGTAGAAACTTGAAACTCATATTAATACATGTATTGAGCTGTTCTAAATATTGTTCATTTAAGTTTATTATTGTATATCATTTTGGTTATGAATATAGTTGTATACAATCTCTTTACCTTAACATTACTCTATTTGCGTCTAAATTATTTTACACTGTACCGACTGCCGAATATTTTATTTGAAAAATCAATGTCATTTTAAGAAGTATATTTTAAGATAAATAAAACAGGTAAATTTTCTATGAATATGGTAATATCCTTGAAATTCAAAAGTTGTGAGTGAATAAGTATTCTAAAAATAATATGCGATGTTGGATTTGATTAATTGTATCTTAAAGACTTCATTTCAACTTTGATTTAGATTTTTTATTTTCTGCACATCGTGGAATGTCTTGCTGTTTCCACGGTAACTGTAATCGAATAGAATATTCGATATCAAGTTACACCTGACGTAGCCTGGTTAATCATTACAAATTAAAATTGCTCGCGTAGATGGATATGAGGGAGAAAAATGTAAGTGAATAAGCACTGTTCAAGAAACAGAATATACGGACATAAATACAATACGCATATTTATAAATGTAACTGCTATTTAATTAGAAAAATTTTATTTCTAAATTGTTGCTGCTTAACAGTTCTTTTTCTCAATGACACAAAAAGCTCTTATCTTGCTTAAAAAAAAAATATATTCATGCACGTTTAAAAAATATATTCATAAACGTTTATAAATAAAATATTGAATTTACAGTGTAAAACATTTTGTTATAAACAAATTATTCTTTTCGAAATAAGTTTTATTTCATACACGTATAGTATAATTAATTGAAAAATTCTAAATTTAATAAATAATATATTTAATTACAACTTTTTGAATCAACTTTTTTTAAGATTCGAATTTACTAATGTTATCATGACATTATATACCTAAAATTTTACAAGTTGAATTTTCATAAGGATTTTCATAATTCGGATACAAATATTATCATTAAAGTACATAGTAAACATTTTTTTATAAAATAAGAGCTGTAATTCAATACAAGTTTCATTTAAATAAAATTTCGTTCTATTTTCTGATCAGCAGTTTCGTAAATCAATATTTCAACTTAATCTTTACCAAAACAACACATGTACCTTTTATACTTGCTCGCATCATATGTACGTTCAGAACAAAATGTTAGAATTTTTATAAATAAAATTAGATCTTTGTTATTTCTTGATCAATATTATTTTTTTCTTGAAAGAGGCTTACTGCGGTAAAAAAAATACAAAGTTACCCTCTACAGAGGATTTTACAGTAGCATACATAAGCACTATACAACATCCAAATTGTACATAGTTGTACATCGAGTGCACTAAGAAACTACGCACCGAGATACGCAAGCATATAATACTCGTAATCATATACTTACTACGACAGGACAAACTTTCTTGGTTAAGTAACCTCGGGTACCTTCTCTCTTTTTGGCTTGTATCCTTCAAATTCCCTCTGACCAGTCAGTTCAATACTACTACTACTGTAACGTTCCCCCTCTCTTTCTTTATTTATCTATCTTTATGATTTTCATCTATTACAATGGGATGGAACCGCGTGCTATAAGTCATCACAAAAATAAACTAGCTTATACACAACCACACTTTCGTATTTATGGATTAATTTTCCGTATAGTTTTCCTCATTCTATCCATATCGTGTCGTCATGGTGCGTCAATTAACATCAGAGAATTGTATTTTTATTCCCCCTTCTTTCGCTCTCACAGCATACAGTGTCTATCTCTTTCTTGTTTTCTGCATACACTGAATCACTACTCTACTGTGCTGATCATCAAATAACTATACACTTCGTTTGACATTATTACTAACTTAACTTTAATATGACAAATATGCAAATTCACGTTCGACTACTCTTCCTTAAGTGAAACGCTGAATAACTGACGCCAGGTTTACCAGATGCTATACGAGCAGCGACACGAACGAGACGAAATGAAGCAAGGAATTACTTCTCTCTTTCTCTTAAGCAAAGATCTATACCTATGCAAATATACATGTATATGCACATATGCATGAATACACATATATGAATGGGTATATTACGTTCAAAGCTCCAACTTACTTTACTCTTCTCCAATATTCGTACTCCGTACTGTGTTGCGCTGCCAAAATGGAACTAGAAATCCGTTTGAGAGAGAGAGAGAAAAAGAGAGAGAAACGTGCGCACGCCGACTAAAACGTTACTGACATGGTACGGACATAGTAAGTTTAAAACATATATTTTAAATACGCTAGGGAAACATGTGTAAATATGGAGTAAAAATGCTTATTACGATGGACCTAATTAATTTCGTAACTTAAAGGAGACTAATATTAATTAAGCAAAAAAATCGTTAATATATCTAGTGCAAACGAACATTAATATTTTTAATGCTAAAGTTAAAATTAAAATTAAGATTTTAATTAAGACTTCAATTATTCAGTGTTCAAATGTTCAATTTTTTAATGTTCAATTTTTAAATGTTAGATAAGAAAATTCAGTAATAGTTACTAAAAAAAGGAGAAAGAATTAAATAAGAAAATGACTTTCATTCTTCCATGAAATTATTTAGATTAAACATCATGTTAATTTTATAATATACATACAATTAAGCAAATACGAGAATTCGAACATCAATATTTTTATAGTATTTAAATATTACAATTAATAATTCTTAAATTAATATTTGATCGATTATGCAATCATTATATTTAATTTCAATAAGAATTTAAAAATGAAATTTTCATAATACTACTTTAAGATGGATACCAAAGTAAAACTTTTGCGTTTAATTCTCTTTTTTTCGTACACGTATCATCTATTTGTATATTTATCCAAGAATACATTCGATTAATATATTTATTTTTCCTAGAAAAAAAGAATGTGGATGCGAACAGAATGAATTGGTCGATTATTTATTCATTACTAATATTATATTTTGAATCCATATATTAATTAAGGATGATCGCTTGTATTCCTTGTAAGTGCCATTTTTCGTGTTTTAAGTGAAAAAAATTTTTAAAACTTACTAAATTTTGAAACTCGAATGATTGTGAATTTCGTTTACAGATAGGTATACAGAAAGAAAAATGATTGCAGGCAATTTTCGTTAACAATTATTAACAAAGATTGTTTTAATTTGTAATTCACATGCACCAATAATTGGGAAAACGCAGTTTATTTCGTATAAAATAACTTATTTTTCACTCTTTTCACACTGTACTGATTTACGCAAGGAGAATGCGAAAATACAAACAATAAGGACGCGAAAAATAGAAACAGTACAAACAGGAATTTTTTTGGTATTTATTGATTATTATTTAATACAATCATTTATTCTCAATATTTTCTTTCTATAATTTTCTTGTTCTTCCCCCATCAATAGATCATATTCTTATTTGTTTCATTTATTTTTTAGATGAAATTTATAATATTTCTGTCATTTACAATTAATTATTTGTAATAAATAAAATAATGAAATATTTGATTTTATTTCGTAAATGATTGTTAGATAATTAGGCCTTAATATTAATAAATAATCTCACAAAAACTGGAAACTTTATGAGTTATTTCAAAAAAACAGATTGTTTTTTTCATATGTAGGAACATTTTAACTACATTTTAACATTTTAAATTTTTAGGTGTCCTTATGATGTTGTTTTTTCTTTTATAATTTGAAATTTTAAATAAATAGTGTCTTGCTATCCATATTAAAATTGTGTATAGGAAAAACATAAAAATTCAACATTCAAATATTTCAACAATAATAAACGAAATTATTTGTTAAGTATTTATTATTCTTACACAATTTTTTATAACTATTTCAAACAATTAAAATGATAATCTTAATGAATGATTCTTATTGGACACAAGGGTTTAAATAATTACAAAAAACACATAGAAATATATACAATTTTTATAAATATAGTTTATTCAAAAGTGCAAGAAGAAAAATGCGTGTGCTCTTTATGAATTGTACGTCCTTATCTTCTTTTTACGAAAAGAAAATGATTGTAATCTATACAGATTCATCAAAGATGTTCTTATACTTCTGTCTATCTCTAAGTTGTAAGTAAATAGAGTCCGGGAATCCTTCCTGGGATCGATGTATAAAAAATCCCTATGCACTTTTTAGTATGCATTACCTGAATTTTACAAACAATTGTCGATTTATTTTTATTTCAGGATCTTTTGAAATATTCCAATAATTTTTAAACTTATTTTGGTAATTTTTGTTTTTTAGGAAAGTACCAACACATAAATATTATATTTATTGTAATTGCCTGAAATAATCATATGTATGATGGCAGAAAAATTGTCGGTAGCAAAATGACTCGATATTGCATCTTAAATAATTAAAAAATCCTGTATTATATCTAATAGATATTTTGCTTAAAACTTCTATGTAAGCAATAGTACTTCTGAAACTCGTTTCATTTTAATGCTAATAAACTAATTAATAAACAATTCATATACATACTGATATCTTTAATTTTTTTTTAATACAGTAAGTTACTATCATATAATTTTAAGATTTTATTGTAAATATTATTGTAAAATAATAATCATTAATAAACTATAACAAATACATTTGAATCTTTCTGGACAAATATAGTTTTCTCAATCACAGGTAATATATAAGTCAACCGTCATACAGTATAGATTATTATATAATAAATTATTTAAAGTTTATTATTATATAATAAATTAAAAAATAAACTTAAACTATATATTATAGTGATTTTATATAATTGAAAAAAATAATAAAATATAACAAATCAAAGCATGAGCTTCTAACTTCAAATTAAATGATTAAAGAATATAGATACATATTCGTACCTAAATACTTGTATAAAGTCAGTGTATTGCATACCCAGTGCTTGGATTGCGTGTAAAATTTAATTTGTTAGTCAAGTTCCTATCATAAAATACTTCATTATGAATATTATTGTGTAATAAAATATATAAATATTTTTTATTTACTATTTTATATTTATATTTACTATAAATAAAATTTATAGTGAAATAAAAAGAAGCCAAAAAGGAGCCCGCCGATATTATTTTAAAAAGGCCAGGATGTTTTGATCGTTATGAACTGAATGGATTTTTGAAAGAACCAAAAATGTGGGTAAGCAGTAGTATAAGGCTAGAGCATAAAATAGAAGAGAGAGTTTTGAAAGGTATAAAAAATGAATGTAACTGATGAGGAGAAAGGTCTTGAAATTTGAGTTGGTTCTCTGATATGTACTTCATATATGTAGCTTCATTCAATACATTTATTAAAATGTAACAAAAATATATATTATTGTTTTATTGTGCGTGTTTTTAGTGTTATAGAAAAAATTTTTAGTAATATAAATGCTATTAATCGAACCAATCTTAGAACTTTTTGCGAATATAAGATTCGATATTTTCTGTTAAATATATTAATAATTTTTTTTAATGCCAAGTACTTTCATAATAATTATGAAAAGCTTCAAGTTGACAAATTACAAATTTTAAAAAATATTTTATCGATCTGGTTAATGAGTTTTTTTAGAAAATTTAGATCAGAATATAAATAGTCCCTCTATGTTACATAATTTTCGTTAGTAAGAACATTTACTTAATTTAAATATTTTTTGTGCATTACAACCAATAAAAGAGTGGTCGTATTTATTTTATATAAGTACTTAATACTTATATTACTCGCATCAACTCAGACAGAATTTCATTGATTCAGTAATTTTTAGAAATTCATTAAGCTCTGACATTTTTCTAACATATATTTGTAAGCACCGTTTGAGATGAGAGGTCGCGCAATCCCTTTACGTTTGCCCAATCTCAGTCTTTGAAAGATGCAACGCTTCGTTATTATTTTGTTAATAAAGATAAGCAGCTACAGGTATCTGTTAATTAATCAAGAAGTGTATTTTTTTTAATGAATAAAGTGCTCTTTTTTGTGTAATAAAATGTTATATTATATAGAAATATATATAGTTCAGTATTTCAAAATAAATATTCGTTAAAAATATAGCCAAATACAACTGTTCTCTCCTTAGTTTTAAACTTATGTTTATATTCAAATTATTTTACCTAATTTAATTTTTTTCAACGATGAGTGTTTATAAATTATGTATTATATATATTATAAATTATCGTGCAATTGCATATCATTTAAATTATTGAAAGGAAAATATATATCATGATCAATCGTAATACGTAACTATAAGCCACATTATTATCAAAACAATAATCAGGCAAGGAATCGACAGAATTTATTTTGTTCGGAACATTAATTTATTTTGTTCTTTTAAAATCTGACATTTGTAGTATTAGTATTTTTTACTATTAACTAAAAAAAATCAGTTGATTAAATATGTTGAAATGATAATATATACATATTGTAAGATTAGCATTTATCTAAATAAGATTAGTATTGATATTACCTATTCATTAAAGTTTTCAGTGTTCTTATTTAGCAGAATCTTCGTTGCAATAGCCTGTTGCTAATTTAAATTTGGGAAGTGACAATTGAATATCAAACAAAAGTTTGATAATAGTTCAAACAATGCAAAATATGTCAAAACAAAATATTTTCTTGATTTTTTAAATTATCTTTAATTATCCCTTGACTTCACTATTTATTAAAACATTCTAAAAGACTCTGAATTTTTTTTGGGTTCTTTGGTCAATTATCCGTTCGCAAAGATTATAAATATCATCAACTAAAACTAATTATTCTATGAAGTCTACTGATTTTTTTCATGTGTCATAGGACAAACATAACTCCAAAATTTGCCAAATTTCCTCTCACATGCACTCTCTCTCTCTCTCTCTCTCTCTTGGTCTCTTTCCTTAAATATATTTTTTAATATATAATGTAGTGTAGGCTTGTAAAATATATTTAATGTAGTATATCCACTAATTTAATTACATTAATAAACAAAACAATAATGTGTACTTGGTAAACTCTTGACTTCTAAATTCTTTTGCAATGTTGACAAGATCTTCAATTAAAAATTGTTATTTTTAATATGCGTCAATAACTGATTGTTATTTTGTCAAATTTAAACGTATAAAGTAACTCTTCTGACGATAATGAAATAAAATATTTTGTAATTTTATTGAAAATAACATTACTTATTTCTGTTATCATGTATAGGTATTAAATCAGCTTTTAACATGTATCTACAGACAATGGATTCTGATGGTAAAAGTGAACCAGCAGCTTGCAATCTAAAATAATTCGTAATATAATGAAATTGAAGTTGTCATTATATTGGTATTTTTAGTGGATTTTATATCTTTTATATTTCCAAATTCATCTTATATTTTTTCTACGTTTTCTTTCTGTAAACGCATTAGTAGTAATGCGCATAGAAATTTTAAATATTGATAATATTCAAAATTGAAACTATTAAAAGAAATACTTTCTAGTCATAAAAAATCATTTTTCTAAGTTTTACTGTGAAGATTTCAGTGGATCTAAATCTAATTAATAATTGATAATTAATCTTAAACATAGTTTTTTAACTATCTACTTTCTCAGTAACATTTTTAATAATTATAATTTCATTAGCAGATGTAAGAACCTCAGACTTTATATCAATAGTTTATAGTTTGGATTTTTGTATGTATTAATTACATTCAGTAAAATTTTTAACTATTTTTAATTATTTTGGAACCTGATTTGTATGTACATTATATTCTTAAGTGTCCGATTAAAATATTCACATATAAATGCCTTTGGTTTACTATGCATTGAACAGTGATTCATTTTTTGTTGCTTAATTAAAATTTGAAAAGTTATGTTGTAAAATATTTGCCTTGATCTGGATATACATTCTTTGGTATAAGTTCTTCACAAAAAATAATGTGTATAGTTTATATAACCTTTTCACCAGATTTTTGTTTAAAGAATACAGCCCAATTATGCTTAGAAAAAATATTAATAACTATAAGCTTATATTTATAATCTATATTTGCTTAACATATTATATTTTAGGTATATTAAAAAGAGTGTTTATCAAGGTATAGATTCATGATTGCATCATTGTACCATCATTAATACAGCATTAGTATACATATAATTATTTTCTTCGTTAGTTTTATAGTTTGTACCCATATATGCATTGATATTTTTGTTTAACCATTGCACCATTGATTTATACTATTTCTAATATAATTTTCAATAAACAACACTTGTTAACAATCTAATGAAACTTAATAAACTTTTACATTGTGCCCCACGTTAAATCAGAAGTTATTTTGTAGTGGACTGTATCAAATTCTTAAGTTTTAAAGCAAGATCTCTAAAATATTCAAAAATATCAGCTAAGAACCGTATATTAATGTTTCAGTAAGAAGTTAAATTATTCTCTAAATTTTTTTCACAATAAAAGGATTCTAAAATTTTGCACGTAAATAATTATCTTTAGATATTTAGTATCATTAAAGCTCAGTGTATCTAGTGCACGTTTATTTTCATCACCAACATATGTGAGCAAAATTGCCTTGAACTTCGCTTCTTTACTTCAAACAGAAGAGCGGTTGAGAAAATGATGCATTACAGCGTTGAGCGACGAGAAGGGGAGAGGATACAGCAAGTATTGTTATTAACGTAACGTAGCTCTCTTGGAGATAATAAAAGACGATGCCTTCCACAAAGCGATAAACTACCAGGAAGAAGTACTGTAGAGACCGCCGCATTACTACGCCATAACTTCCACGTAACGACATCTTTCCACGTTGTTCTCTTACGATCGCCAATTCTCCAGTTGAAATTTCAGATTTGTACATTTTTAATTGCCTTCTGTTACAAATTGGTCTTTTTAGAACAAAATAGAACGTAGCAAATTGCTCGTCCAAAAAATAAGAAAGCAGTATTACTTTAAAATTCTAAAATTGTTCTTAATTAGATAAATTAGTTAATTTTAAAGTATCGTAAGATATTTTAAATAAGTTTATTCGATTCGTAATATAATTATTATTCTTAAATGCAATCTTTAATAATTTATTAACTAATATTTTATACTAATTTATTGAAAGAATAAGTCAGAACAAATATTATTAATCTTGAAAATCAAAACTGTTCTTCATTAATGAAATTATATAAAAATGTGAACACATATTGCGGCAGAAAGCGTTTTTATGGGGATTGAAGCGGCGTAGCTTGAGCCGCAACGGTAGGGAGCGCTTCATAGTGATTGGCGCGGCGTAATTCGAGTTTTGCAAATATAGGAGCGCGTGTAGAAGTTTGCAGTCAGTGTGCGGAGAGCAAAAGTGGAAGCTAATTATAGAGGCACTGCTGGTGTGCAGTAGAAAACAAACATCATTAATTTATTTCTCATCCTGCTACCTCCCCTTCTTTGGCAACCCGTTCTTGTCAGGACGAAACAAGTAATGTAAGAACGAATCGCCCTTATCAGGGCGGGTGGAAAAACTAGAAAAAAGTATTATCTGAAAATTCGGGCGACCTTTGCAGCGTACAACCTCGAATATAGGAAGAGCAAAGAAAGGTCGTCGGAACTCCCAAAAAGGCTGGAGTGAAGGCTGTTCAAAATCCTCAGACTGAGGATTTTGACATTTCTCATCCTTTATCATTCGAAGGAATAAATAAAATAGATATTATTCGTGTGAAAAGTTCTATATTCAACTGGTATATATGAATAAGAAAAGAAGAATAGTGAAAAAAATTAAGTAAAGCGTATACTACATTAAATATATTTTACAAGCCTATACTGCATTAAATATATTTTACAAGCCTATACCGCATTAAATATATTTTACAAGCCTATACTGCATTAAATATATTTTACAAGCCTACACTATATTATATATTAAAAAATATATTTAGGGAAAGAGAGAGAGAGAGAGTGCGTGTGAGAGGAAGAGGTTTTGCAAATTTTGGAGTTACGTTTGTCCTACGATACCCTATCTTTCTTTGACAATTATCATTTCAACCGGTAGAACTCTTTTTACCTTGGCTTCTGAAATTTATTGTAAAAAATAAAAAGTAAAGAAATGTTTAGCCTACAACGTTTAGGAATAAAACTTAACCCCTCGATTTTTCAAGATTTATTATTATCTCGTACTTTCTCGAATTATAAAATCTTTACATTTTGCTTTTCTTGTAATCAACAGATAAATGTAGTATATCATATATATGCATGTGTTCTTACATATATTAAACTATTAAAAAATAATAGCCTAATAAATATAAAAAATTTGAATGACAATTCTTTTGAAATATTCCTTTATTAATTTATTTTCTTAACACTTATTAGTACATATATAAATGAATTCTAATATTTATATATGAAATTTTTAATGATAATAAATTAAACTTAATACCTCACCTTCCTTACGAAATTTCTGTTACGTAGTGGTATGAACTTTACAGTTCAGATCTTATAAAATTATAGATTTAATGCATTAACGTTGTCTGTACAAAAAAAATATATATATATATATATATATAAGAGAACTGTAACACTATTCCTACCTAGTATACGTTATAGCAAAGGCAAGAAGGAGACAGGATGTACTTTATAAGAAGTTATACTATTTAAAAATATATTTAGTATCTGTATATATGTACGTTTATTAAAATTCAAGAAAAATTTACTTAATTACTTCCGATGCACATAAAAATTAATTTTTTTATACATTTTTTAATTAGTTTATTGTCATAAATGTGAAGTTTTATTGCAATAGCTATTCTTTTTTTTATTAGTTTTTAAATGCAAAAATCAAGTTAATTATTTTTTCAATACGATTTTATTATAGAAAAAAAATATAAAATAAAATATTCGTTATTTAATTAAAGTCAATCAATTCACAAATTTCATTAAGATACTATACATGATTTATACATTATTTGTTGCTTAAAAGTATTATAAATGTTTATTAACAGATTTACTACTTATCGTACACTTTTAATTATTAAAAATCTTATAATATAAGTTTATTATAAGTCGACTTTGTATTTTACAAAGTATACCTATTTCTACAGTATTCAGTGAGACATTGGTTTGAAAGTAATTTATAAGTAAATAACTCGTTAAAAAATATTGCAATGAATCTTACTTTATAGGCTTGGAGGCATTGGAAAAGGCTCTTTACTGTTGGGAAGATGCTCTTACTGCATTTAGTTCGGCGTTCAATACTGATACTCTTGTATTGCCTTCGAAAGCTGATGCTGCTTTTACACGAAACGTTCAAGAATTGCTCGACTTAGGTTATCAAATACAAAACAATGCTGAGCTTCTTTTTATAGACCAGGTAACAACGATAAAGAAAGAAACCCCTATATTAAATGAAATTTTTTTTCTTGAGTACGTAGTTTTTATATTTGTCAATAAATATTATTTTATAGTATTCTAGATTTTACATTACATTACAGCTAAATTTATTTATTATATTTGATACCAATAAAATAGGAAAATGCAAGTCTGTGCAGTTAAAACATATCTTGAAAAAACTCTTTTATTTAAATATAATTGATTGTATTAAATCAAAAAATTCTGAAAAATCAAAAAATTAAAAAAGTATTCGTCATATAATATTTTAACACATTCTATTTATATTCTAATAGTACTATATATAAATATATAATTTTTTTGTATACTTGATTCTTTGTTTCTAATTAGCGGAATAAAATGCAAAGTGAATTTACATTTATTTGTGATAATATATATTGATGTTAATTTTTAATTAGTATTTTAATGACAAGGAAATAACTAATTTAAATAAATTTTCAGCATTCTGTATTGTTTCGAAATGGGAGTGAAAGTGAAGGAAGTCATAGGCTATCGACTATGGAAAATAAACTATCTATGAATAAAGATAAATATAATTCTGCATCTTCACCTGAATCTTATGCTTCTGCAAAAGATGGGGTAAGTTTTGCAAAAATATGTTTATAACACAAATTATAGTTTTCAATATTTTCTACATTTAGTTAGTAAATTATTAATACAGTACACAAACAAAATCATAAGTTTTTTATGATATATTTTTATAGGTAGCAGATTTACGAGAATTTGAAGAATTTTCGGAATATTTCCCACATTTTGAACAACAAAAGCTTTATCATGCAGCACTAAAACAGCACGAAGATAAAGGAATTCCATGCAGGTACATAAATTAGTATTATAATAATCTTTAATACTTCTTTTTCAGTAAAATTATAAATTCTTTATCACGTAATTTTATATACTTAATTTTATATATCATTGATTAAAATAATTATTAAGATTGATCAATTTCTACAAGTTGGATGATAATTGTAAATATTTGCAAAACATTTTAAAGTTAAAAATAATAATTGAAACTAAATGTTAAAATAAATGAATTAATTAAATTTAATTATAAATTCGAAATTTATTGTAACTTAGATAAAATAATATACTATTTGATAAATTAATACTTTAACCCATTTAATTAATAATAATAAAAGTATAAATGTTTTATAAATAGTAATCTTTTAACAATTAAAATTATAAGTATTAAAATTTTTATTCAAACTTGTTTAGAAATCTAATTTTAAATATCCTCTTGATGAAAAGGAGTCGGACCAACTCCGATTGGGGAACATCCATTCCACAATTTCACGCCGCGATTTCCCGCCAGTTCACTTCAAACTACGCCGCTCGGGCGACCGGGGGGGGTGCTCACAGCTATAACGGCCCGAAGCGACGCCGCGCCAATCGAACAAGGGACGTTTTCCGTCGAAGCCATGCCATGACAATCATCTACTTGACGCTTCTCGTCGCAGCAACGCCGCTCTAATCACCGCGGCCGCATCCTAACGGGAAATCCCAGGTCCTCTTTTCTCGATGCGCGTCGCTTCGCCTCACTTGCTCCAGTGACTCATCATGAGTCACCTTCTTCGGTCCGTACCTGCACGGCGCGGTCATTACGAGTCGTATCAATAGCAGCGCGCGTAACTCTTAATGATATTTGGTAATATAAAACTGCGAGAATTTTGTAAATAAATTCATAAGATACAACGTGATATTGTCTGCTTAGATAAATAATACATATGATTTTTTTAATTTCAAAATCATTTAATAAAAAATTGTAAGATGTTAGAACATTGTTTCTCAACGTGTATATTTCATTAAGTAACTTATAAATACACGTAATTAAATTATATATGTAACCAAATATTTAACTGCCTTCTAATATTTAGAATATCAAAAGGTTTTTATCAAGGTTACATTAAGATTGTAAGGTTACATTGTTAAAAAGTTACATTAAGATTTTTATAAAGAAAATATTTTTTCTTTAAAATATAGTCTAAATATATTTAAAAATACCAATTGCGTTTATAGCAAAATATTTGTTTTTTAATAAAGTTAGAAATCGAATTTCAAGTCACATAACATTGATGAGTGTATTTCATCGAAACAAGCGCGCAAGTTTCGATTTCTTGCATTCTTAACGTAACAAATAATTTAACTTTGAATATTAAGCTTTGGTAAAGTATGATAGATTATAGATTTTACCATATAGTTTATAAAATTTGTCTTTCTATCTAGAATAATAGTGATATAGATAATTATAATCACTTAAATCATAATATTCATTCGTGATACAAATCTTTGTTTTACGTATTAAATTGAACAGATTTAATCGGATTTATTTAAAATTAAAAATATTTATTTGCTCTAGCTCAACAATTAATAATAAAACTAAGCTATGTATTTTTTAATCAATAATTCATGCGATACAATTTCATAACAAGCTTTTTCAACAATATTTGATTGTATAGTTTAATACGTGTATTAAGCTGAAGAAGAACAGGAAAAATTATAAGTTTCTATTTCTCAAAATAAAGAGTCTCTATCCCATGGTCTATATTTTCTGGAAGAAATTTGATTGTTGCCTTAAAAAGGACGGATGGCAGCAACTATGTGGAACTCAGAATCTGTGTAAAATGGTTTGATCATCCTGACAAGGATGGATTGGTTTATGGTGGCTACCGGAGGATATTTTGTCGATGGCCTAGTGATCTTGCGAGTCCTCTGACTCCCTGTATGAATCTGTTTCTTCTCTGTCCTAGGGCGCAAAACGCCCTTACTAATACATTTTATATAACACTGCTGCTCTAATCGTATTAAGCAAATCTGCAACGGTATTTCTCCTTTGTCCATACGTAATTTAAAAGGTCACCGCACTCTCACGTAGAGTGAAGTTGCAACAGTATATCCTTTATTTTCTTATTACACTGGTGTTGCATATTGATCGGTAAGACTGGAGCGGAAAGGAAAAAGAATGTACGTCAGATTAAATATATTCGACGTATGCAAAGTTATATTTAGATATATATGTATGTGCGTGAGTGTGTTTGTGTACTAAATTACGCAAGAAAAATTTTTTCAAAATAAAAATAATTGAATCTTTGTACATCATTTTTGTACCGTTAAGCTTTTATGTGCCGATTCCCATGCATATGCATTTAGGTATAAATGATTTCTTAATTAAAAAAATTATGTAATTGTTTTTCTAAGTAGACAATATCATATTATAACTTATGAAATTATTTATAAAATTCCTCTTGCATTTTTATTAGCAAAAATAATTATAGAGTTATCTAACTTGTTAGATGTCCTAAGAAGTTTGAATAATAATTTTAATGCTTTTACTTTTAGTTAGTAATAGATTATTATTGTTTATAAAACATTTCTATATTTACTATTAATAACTAAATATGTTTAAATTAATAATCCAGCAAACTTATAAAATAATATATCATTCTTTCTAAATTACAAATAAATTTAAATAGATAGTTCCGGATTATTAAATAATGTATGTTAATATTTAGTATTAATTATTATTTTTAAAAAGTTTTAAAGGTTTTTCTATTTTTAGAAAGGGAATTAGTTATAAAAATATTTTATTCTCTTAATGTAAGTCATTTATTTTTGTTGTTAATCTATATTCATACATCAATCGAAACAATTTTAAATTACATTTGGTAATTAAAAAAAAGTAATTATAGAAATGACTATGAACGTAAAAGAAATTCTTAAAATAAAATGTATTTTTTGTGCTATTTGTGTGGGTTTGGACGCATCTTATTTTATTAATTTAACACTGACAAATACCCTGTATTTATGAACTACTTTTATTTAGGTACTGTATTTATAATTTGTTATAAGGACTCTTAATCTCTCCCGGCTGAAAGGACCGCTTGTCCTTTTCGCAGAAAGAAGAGATTGTTCCTTCATCCTGAGAAGGGCAGAGTAAAGGATGAGAAAAAAGAGATTAAGTTGCTTCTTTGCCATCATACAGTAATGGCGGCACGCTTCCCGGTTTCGGTGGTCAACTAATTTTTCGAGAGATATTTCGGGAGGACTTTCCCTTTAGCTCTTCGTTGCTCCACACTTACCCGCCTTTATCACCGTTATTCTACACACCCACTTAGAATGCACAAAGTTGGAACTACGCCGCTTCAATCGACGTAAAGCGTTCCTTGCCATTGCCACACAAGCTAGTCACAAGCTTGCTCAGTTGAGTCCATTACGGTCGATCACAGGAACCTTTCTGTCGCTTTGCCAATCGAGCAAAAAAGTGTCAAGGTTTTTTCTCGCATGGGGCATCCTCTCCCTTCTCTCGGCCTGCTTAGGGGTTTTCGACAGATCACATCACCCGAGCAGGTATCGCCCGTGTGGGTCCGATCCTGCGTCACGCCGTTGCCACAAGTCGGTCTGGCAGTGGTTGAATTATTTTATAAAAAGAAATATACAAATTTTTTATTGAGACTAATTTCGACATTTTTATTTAATTTAAATGTTTTTAGTTATAAAAATTTTAAATTTTCAGTTAACGTAAAAAATGATTCTCGAATCTTGTTTATATTTATTAATTTACGTATTGTGAGGCACTTCAACTAGATAAGTCCACATAATACTATTTTAGAGAAAGTAAAATATTTCTAATAATATTTTACTAATAATTTTTTTAATATTGTTTATCAATATTCTTATCAATTATTTGTTAATTTTAATACATTTTGGTATTTTTTTAGAATGAGTAGAAAAGGATCAGAAAAGTACGTATAGTTTTAAATAAATTTTGTTTTGAATTAACTATTTTTTAATTTCAAATTATTTTAATTTAAAACTTTCAGACGATTGCATACTGATTTAGTTAAATGTGGGTCAGATGTAGAATATTTGGCCAAAGTACACTGTTTACGTCAAGCATTTTCACGACTGTTTAGTCTTCCGGGTGCAACTGCTTGGATTTTCGATGTTGGTCGACAACTCATTAGTGATTTGATTATTTTTGCCGATAAAGTGTGTAAAATTATGCCATTTTCAAAAGTTATTAAGCTATATAACAAATTAATATTTGTCATTTAATAAACATTATATTTTAGGACCCCAAAGATTATTTAATGCACTACGAACGAATGATCGAATTTCTTAATGAAGATAATAGTCTTTCTATTATGGAAGAGGAATTAAATATTCGAGGAATAAAGTGTATCAATTTTTATGATGTAGTTATTGATTTTGTTTTATTGGATGCATTTGAAGAAGTTGAAAAGCCACCATCTTCTATAAAAGCAATTCTTCAAAATAGGTGGATTTCAGCAAGTTTTCGAGAAACGGTATGAATGTTTTTGTAAGACCATTCATATAAAAAGAAAATCTAACTGTTTACAATATTAAAATAATTTTTTTCTTATTTTTAGGCAATTGGTACTGCAGTATGGTCAGTACTAATGGGAAAACGACAAATGCTTAAACATCCGAAAGGTTTCATGGCACATTTTTATTCAATATCAGAACAAATTACTCCAGTGTTAGTGTGGGGTTTCTTAGGCCCAGAAAGTAGTTTACGATCTATTTGCATATATTTTAGAGAACAAATAATCGAATTTTTAGTTGATATATTTAATTTGTTTAAAGTTAGATATACAAGCGTAGATAATCTTGCCGAAGATATACTTAGAGAAATGAAGATTCATGTAGAAAATATAAATCAAAAATTATCTTTGGAAGGATGATAACTTATATTTATAAATACGAAATCAGCCGGTATAAAAAGAATTAAACACGTAACAAATAATTGCTTTATTACTTAAGTAATGAAGTTATGACTGATTACAATTAGTAATTTATAACGTTATAAAAATGTTTGTATGAAATTTATAAAATTCTTGTCCATTTCAATATATATACAATATTACCATGTAATGATTGAGTTAATAATGCCAAAAAGAATCAAAATGCATTTATATCACTATGTAGTACATTGTGCATTTATTTTAAATTTACTTTATAATTATGTACAGTAATCTAATGTATTTGTTAAAAAAAATAATTATTTTATTTTATTTTTAATTAAATTTTTAAGCAAGAAATTTATAATAACATAATATATACAAAATACATGTTAATTAATAAATGACTTTTCATTATATATTATGTATACCATGTAAAACTTTTATATTAACTTTTTTTTTATTTACAAAAATAGCATCTATTACATTGTCTAAAATATCTTAGTCTAATGTTATAATATTATATTTGGTATATTTACTTACACACATTTACTAGCGATGTCGCTTAGGGAAATTCGCGCTCCTTTGCAGTTTATTTAAATATAGTATTTTACCGACCTTATGTAGGCAAAATTTTGTACTGATTTCGTTTTTAACCTACTGTTTTACTTTTTTGGAACGATGTGGTCTCGCGTCTTTCTCATAACCTGACAGCAAAATCCTGGAGAGCGTTTGCATATATCACAGATAATTATAAATAAACACAATTTCTCTGATGGAAAATAAGAATATATTATAAATTAAAAGCGGCAACAATAACTCAATTCTGATAATGCATATGTTGTACGCTATTAATCAATCTTACCAAGCAAGATTAGATAGATACAATCAAGGTCAGAGTGACGCAACCCATGTTCGAGTCTTTTGAGTAAGCTTACTGTTCTCGAACGCTGTCCAGCGGCTCAGGCAATCAGCATTTTCTCCTTCGATTTATTACCTGCGTAACAATAATTTTATTAAATATATTATATAATAAATATATATTTCTGCTAGTTATTACGACTGTGCATGGATAATTAAAATTTAATATAAAATAAATTGTAATTGATAATTATAAATTATAACGTACTACGTTATATATATATATATATATATATATATATATATATATAATATGTCTAGTATTATAGTATATATAAATATACTATATGTAGTGTTAGATATTATGATGACTAATGAAACGAATTCTTTTTACATTTTCAAATGACGTCGGTAAATATTTGATTTATACAATATATCACATCCGACGTAAATGCGTATGCATTAAAAGAACACGAATGACTGTTGACAAGAGAAAAAGCGTGTGAAAAAAGAAACGTGGTAAACATCGCATCTTCGCATGTTCAAACTATTACTCTTTGAAGAAAAAAGAAAGAATAATTGAACGTATTGTAAAATTTACTTGTACAACACAAAAGTGTGTGGTTGGATTCTTGTTGGTCGAATTTGTTTCGGAAATTTTTCCTCCTGTAAGCCTTACAGTATCTATTGTTTTCAGGTGTACGAAATAGAGATAGGCATAACCATTTGACATGGACAGCACTATTAGTACTTTGTTCTCTTCGATCGTCATGTAAGCCAGTTTGAGTTCTTTTGCGGACACAGTTATTTTAGCGAAACCGTTAACAACCTCTTGACCCAGTCGAGTATCTTAAGACTGCCACTTTACTATAGTGCCGTTAGTAGTGGAATAATAGTAAATAAGAGATAATAGTATCTACTTTCGGCCAAGAAGTTGGGACATGTCTGCAGAAAAGACAGATTTGAATTGCGTGTCTTTGTTCTTCGATACGATTGTAGGATATCCATACAACTCGATTTAAACACCGTAAAATACTACAGACACTTTTTTGTTACGGTACCATATGACTTAAGGCGATCTGGGAAGTGATCTATCATGGTTAAACATTAATATAATCCGTTGCGGTATCAAATTATTGTATTTAAACCGGTGGTATGGTTAGGCGGAGATTTCTGATTTAAGGTCTACGTGTATAGAATATTACCGCGTTGACATGGAATGCACGTGTGGGTAAGCTGCTTGATGTCACAATTCATGGATGATCTGACTTACTTTATGGAAATAAAATCGGCGGTAGAGATGATGCTGTCTAACTATGCATGATTAAGATCGAGAGGATGGCAGTAAACTGATCTAGAAAAGAAAGTACGACTGAGGCATTTCTCCACCAGCGTGGTTAATCTGTTGGATTGCCATTAAAATTGTCGAAAGAAACTTCCTTAAAATTTACTACTATACTGTTTTACAGTATTAAGAGAGAGAAAGAGAGAGAGAGAGAGAGAAGATATGCGGTACTTACAGATAGCGTACTGATAAACATAATGCAATGCGAGAACGTAAACGACTGAGATACAGGAGGAAAAACGCACGAAATAGGCATGATGAGTACCGCCTATGCGTCAGCGGCAGAACATCGCACTCTATTATCTCCACAAATAGAATAAATAGTAAGCGTAACACTGAGGACCGTTAATGTACCGTGCTTGAAGAGACATAAGAAAAAAATATATATTTAATTTCCATAAAGACAGGCATGTATTGTTAAATACTGTTCTTTTTGATCGATTTGGAAATCTTGTGTATTGGACGCAGCAGCAGCTATACGAAAAGAACTGAGATGATAAGCAATCATTGTTTGTTGGAGACCGGTAGGTACCTAGAATATAATAAAATTTTACGCATACAATGTTTTGAATTCAATCAGAAAAATAAAATAAATTATTTTGTTTATTTAATAGTTGAATTAACCAGATTGTTTATTATTAATTTCTAGTACTACAAGGAACACTGTTTTTAAACATATTAATTTCGAAATTTATTTAGAATTAAATGGTACTTAAGCAGCTTTCTTCAAAATAAAACTTGAAATAACATTTGTGTTATACTGTACATTTCCTAAAAAGCATGTATTTTTTATATTTATAATTAATTTCATTTCATTTGTTTTGAAAATTATTCAAATTTTATTTACTGCTTTCTGAATAAAACAATAACAATTTTTGTAATTATGTATTTATATATATCTAATTTTTTACTTTCACTATTTCTTATGATTATTATAAAAGCTATAAGATTGTAAAGCTTGATTAAATTTTTTGCAATTGATGAAATAACTTGAAAATTTTAAACATAATACAATTGTAAGATATATTAAAAATTTAGATGTATATAATTTAGTATTTAAATGTATTAATATTTCCATTAAGATAAATATTCCTTTTCTTCAATTTAAAAAAAAATTTTAAATTTTATTTTTACCAAGTAAACTGAATCAAAATTTATTTATAAAAGTGGATTACATATCTATATAATTTGACACACTTAAGAATGTGTTATATTTTACAGTACATTATGATCTCTTCGATTACATTAAATTCTAAATTTAAGTTTCAAATTAACCATTTACATATGATGTATTATTTATATAAACTTACTAGACATATATGTTTATCTTTGTTTTTCACTGTTTCTATTTTATTTTTATTATGATTGTATCAAAATATGATGGTAAATACATACTATTTCTCTTTTTCTCAAGAAACATTCAACATTTATTTATATAATAATATTATTTAGATATAAAAATGATTAATCTATTTTTTATACAATATAATATCTATTACAAATATATTTTTGTATACAATAAAAATATTATTTTTCAACTTTAATCATAACCAATTAATTTTTCATCGTCAGATTCAGAGTCCGATGATGATGATTCTGGAGGCCTGATATTTATTATGTTCATTCGTTTTCTATATTCAGTAAAGCTTTCTTTTTCTGAAACAATATATATTAATTTAATTTTCATATCACATAATTTACAAGAAAAGATGCCAAATATTAGTATAAATTTTGATTTCATAAGTTTCTACATTACTTGTAGCACATATATTTTATATTAACTTTTTATTTTTGTAATAAAAAATTAAAAAATATATACAATATCTTATACATAATATTGGTTATTAACAACACCTAATCAATATTTAGTTAATATTAAATTTAATATATTCTTTATATTAATTTATTATACCACTTATATTAGTATATGGATTATCCCATTGTTTTTTTATAATATGATCAGGATCAACAAGTATTGATAGGTTTCTAGTTTTTTTCAATTGCAATCTAGGCCAGTCTGTCCCTTAAATAAAATTCAAAATTATTGTTGTAATTAAATTTAAATTAACCTATTATTTTTAATTGCAATAACAATATTTACATCTGTGAGCTTTAATCAAGCAAATTTTTATTTCTCTACCAAGTTGTACATGTGACGTTTTTTCTGCAATAACTGTTCCACATAGTGTTATACCAATAAAATATTTAATATCTTTCAGCAATGCACTATAAAAAAAAACAAATCTTTGTTACTACGTGTTATCTCTTTTAAACTAGTATATATTTTTATCAAATTAAAAATAACTACATTATTAAATAATTATAATTTTTTATGTGGATAAAAAATTTTCAATTATTAGGTAAAATTTAGACCTTCATACCTAAACGTCAGTGTGTCGCAATCCACTTTAATAAAGTACTTTTTAATATCTGATAGAATAATTCGTATAAAAATTGCATTATCAGTTTGATACCATAAGATCTTTGGTGCACTATATTCACTTTTAAGTTTTGGACAATCTGTATCAATACAACTTTCTACACTCATAATCGTGATTTAAAAAAATGTATTATATAAAAACAACATAAAAAAGAAATATATTAAATAACGCTAATATTATCATTTGCTATACCCCTTAGAGCAAAGATAGATTTTGTTACTAATCTGAAACATGCGCAATAGAGGTCTAAGTTTGGACACAGATGAAAAGAATAATTACCGTTCAGTATAGTAGTTCAGCGATAACTATTCAGCGGAAAATGTCATAAAAAGACATCAAACTTTCTAGCTTAATTATTCTCCAACATCAATGTAATTAATTTAACTTATTCCGTTTTAGATTTTTAAGGAAATTTAGAACTAAAAGTCTCTAGTTATAAATTTTTACATTACATCAACTTTTAAATAATTTCTTATACTGTCAAGAAAGAAATTTTCTAGGTCTAATTCAGAGTCATAATATTATTCGAGAAATCTTGGTTTTATTTCGTTATTGTTTTGCGTATGAGATAGCAGACATTCATCTGCATATGAATCACTCGCATATATATGCAATAATTAGAACAAATTCACCACTTGCAGTCGTTAATTTTCTCAATTTTTCCGCCTCATGTTCAGTTCTTCGCCTTTCCGTCTTATTGATTGGTCCCATACAAGAAACAAAAAAAAAGAAAAATACGAATATATTATATACGGATTTTTATGCTTCTTGGCAAAAATGTTCCATTTCATTGTACTTGCGCATCCCAAGAAAATCTATCTTCATGCTCCCGCACAAAAGATTTCCTTATTGCTGCAAGTTTTACGCGTATTACCAAACCGTGCGATAATTGGTCAATATGTTCTGGCCAAGCGACGCAGCGCGCAGATTGAATTTTGCATAAGAAATATTTTATAGCTAAATTCATTAAATATAAATATATATTTGCACAAAAATTGTAAATCTATATCAACAATGCAATGTATACATTTTTCGCATGAAGTGATGCCTGTAACAAATGACTGCTGGTGTTGATGCCAGCTACGCCAGCAGTCGTTATATTTCCATCTTAAGTCAAAACAGCACTTCAACATTCGTATTTTTTTAGTACCTATAGTAGTGGATTTATCCTTTTGTCTTTCGATGGTGATTGTACATGCTTTTCACTTGTCACGTTCTAGTTTTTTATACATCTAGTTCCAAGGTTATAGTTTAGACACATCTTGACACGTTTCGATTTGATGAAATATTCTCGGTGCGGTTACTATAACCGTACTTCTTGGTCGTTATGGTTTTGTACATCTGTTCTAGTTGTCCCGTTTCTTTTGTGGTCAGTTGTAGAATAAACTCAAAAAGTGTCACAATAGTTAGTTGAGTTTTTTCCAGTTGTTTGCATGAATAAGCCAAATCGTGGTTTGGTGGTTATTGGAGTATTTACGTCATCGACCTGGAGTTTGAGGATTTTGTAGGGAAAAATATACTCAGTTACAAGCTTCGTTTTTCTTAGTTTGCTCAAGAGTTTTACTCGATTACCAATCGTAAAATCGGATGAATTTAGTCTTCAATACTCTTTCGACCTCCCCTTTGCTATGATAAGATTATTAAGGATTAATTTCTGTATATTCACTAGTCGCGTGTAAAATCCGAAGATATAAACAACTTATGCCTTCATGCATTCTTTGACTGGCGTACGCATCTGTAGTATTTGTGTGAACTTTCAAAAAACGCATTCGAATGATATCACTGTTGTTTCTTCATGGATGCTGGTATTGCAATTGAAAAAAGTGCATTATTCTAACCAGTCATTCAATTTACTTATGTTTGTAACAGAATTGCGTAATCACATCTTCAAGGGGTGATGCATACTCTTGATGCATCCTTTGGGTTGACGAAGAAATTTTGTTCACATATATTCTAACTCCACACAGCTTAACCACGTTCAGCATGTGTTTGTTCGAAAAATTGATCACTCGATCTGTTAAAATAGCCTTTGAAACTTTAAATACATACACCATTCGCTTGAGAAATGCGGAAGCTTTTACCGTTGATGTCGCATTTTTGAATAAAGGTGGAATGCTATATTTCGTGGGCCGATTCTGTAACATCAGAATGTACTTAAACCTGCTGTGTGATTTTGGAAGAAGTCCCACGAGATTCAATGCAAATTGCGCGAATCAAAACGCGTATTAATCAAGACCATTGACTGGTGTTCCTTGCTTCTCACGAGTTTGTTTATTTCGTAAGATTCACAATTGATGATCATCTTGTGGCATGATGTTTTTGCCATAACTTTGTCGCCACAAACTGGGAACTCATAAACATTGTATAATGTCTTCAGACTAATCTCGAGCCCGAGAGTTATAATTAAGTTTTAATGTAATAGCAGATGGGTTTCTCTATTTGTGATAAAAAAGCGCACACAATTCTTTCAGCGAGGCAAACTTCTTTTAGCATAGACTAATATTTTTTGTTAAGCTAAATACAATTAGATAAAGTTTTTAAAGAATTCACATACACACATATATATATACACATATATTTTGTATTGTGTATATTTTGTGATTATATTATGTAGTTGAATATATATATATATACGCAAATAATATAGGAAGTACTTATACTTATAAGGTAAACAAAAAATATAAAATAGTGCAATTTCTCTTTCTAAACAAATTGTACAATAAACTGTTCAATTAAAAAATAAGGTACTATTCTTTCGTCACTCGCATACATACATGACATGCAGTTAAATATGTCAGCTAATGTCTTTAAATCAAAACATTAAAATATTTGTTTCAAATAAATTATTAAAGATACAATCAAAGAAATCCTTTTAGAACCAGAAAATATTGTCAGACCAAGTTCCATAAAAAATATTCATTAAATTACATATTTTATTTAAAACTATTGTATATATTTTTTTGTTTTTTTTTTTTAAAGAATGATATATTATACAATAATCTTAATAAGAATTTTATTTTTAATTAATTACTTTCTTTATGAATGAAGTTTTAATAATTTAATATTATATTAAATTTTAATTATTAAATTAATATCATTTGTAGATGTATACGTATAATATGTATTCATTTTATTAGATTGAATTTAAATAAGAAAATGATTTATGTTTTAATTCAAAATTTTGTATAAAAGAATATATGAAAGACACAGAAATAGTTAGTTTCCTATTAGTACATAAAACAGAAATATAAATCTATAAGAAATAGTTAAAATCTCATTGATACTCCATTCTCTTTCCATTTCATTTTACATTTATTAATGCGCGTGAATGTGCTACGAATAAAATAACAAAATTAAGGTTATTCTGCGCAGACTCGACAAATCAGAATTACAAATCAATCGTCAAGGTACTTCCTTACGTTGATGTTTAGGAACATTTCTGGTTTGTGGAGAAATCTAGTAGATACGTAGTGATTTTTCATGTGTGATATAAATTCATCAGTTATATCTATTTTCAACTCTGGAATTCAATTTTATTATTTCATTTCATATATGAAATGTTTCTAAATGGTTGTTTTAAATTACATTAAGTTTGACTATAAAAAAATGGAACATTCAGAGCAACATTGTAATTTTGTAAGTTAGTGCATCATATAAAATTTCTTTTTTTAATTTAAAAATAATCTTTATGAATTTTTCCAATTATGCAGAATGAAGAAGATTTACTCTATGAAGAAGAAATATTGAGAAATCCATATTCAGTTAAGCATTGGCAGCGATATGTTGATCATTTGAAAATATCACAAAGTCCAAATCTAAATGTGGTCTATGAACGGGCTCTTAAAGAACTGCCTGGAAGGCAAATATGAATTTAATTATGTTTTTATTTAAGTTTGTACATTTGTATATTTTGTAATAAGAAAAGTTAATATTTTTTCCAGCTACAAATTATGGTATAATTATTTGAGGCATAGAGTAAGACAATTAAAAGATCGATGTATTATAGATCAACTTTATGAAGTTGTTGATAATGCATTTGAAAGAGCATTGGTATTTATGCATAAAATGCCTCGAATTTGGATGGATTACTGTACATTAATGACAGAGCAAGGTTTCATTACTCATACTCGTCATATATTTGATCGTTCTCTTAGAGCTCTTCCTATAACCCAACATCATCGAATGTGGCCTCTGTATATTGATTTTGTAAAGAAACATAATGTTCATGAAACTGCAGTAAGAGTGTTTAGGAGATATCTAAAGGTATAGATTTCATTTTTCACATATTATGTTATTTATTTATACAGATTTTTAATCTTTCCATTGGTTTATAGTTATCACCAGAAGAAACAGAAGAATATATTGATTACCTTATTTCAATAGAAAGATTAGATGAAGCAGCTATAAAACTTGCATATATTGTTAATCAAGATGACTTTATTTCAAAGCATGGCAAATCTAAACATCAACTTTGGAATGAACTTTGTGATTTAATATCAAAAAATCCTACTAAAATTAAATCTCTTAATGTAGATGCTATTATTCGAGGTGGATTACGACGTTATACTGATCAAGCTGGTCCTCTTTGGAATGCTTTAGCAGATTATTATGTTAGAAGTGGTCTTTTTGAAAGAGTACAAGTTTCATTTAATATTCAAACTAAGAGATTTTTTAGAGAATACAGAATTTTATAGAATATTATGTAAGAATTATATCATTTGATTTTTAGGCTAGAGATATATATGAAGAAGCTATACAAACTGTGTCTACTGTAAGAGATTTTTCACAAGTTTTTGATGCTTATGCACAATTTGAAGAACTTAGTCTTAAGAAACGAATAGAAGAAGCTGCTGAAAATCCCACTGAGGAGGGTAAATAATATTTCTGAAATTTTTTTAATATTTTTGTCTTATTTTAAAAAAGTTTAAATAAAATAAAAATTTTTTTATAGATGATGTTGATTTAGAATTACGATTGGCGAGATTTGAAAATCTTATGGAAAGAAGATTACTACTACTTAATTCTGTTTCACTCAGGCAAAATCCTCATAATGTTTTAGATTGGCATAAAAGAGTACAATTATATGAAGGTCAACCTCATGAGGTAAGATCTTTACAAGACTTAAATGTCATATTGATGTATGCATTTTCATTCAGTGTAAAATATTTACAGATAATCAATACATATACAGAAGCTGTACAAACTGTTCAACCACACTTGGCTGTTGGGAAATTACATAGCTTATGGGTATCTTTTGCAAAGTTTTATGAAAAAAATGAACAAGTATCAGATGCTAGAACTGTATTTGAGAAAGCAGTGCTTGTACGATATTCAAAAGTGGATGATTTAGCTGCAGTTTGGTGTGAATGGGCTGAAATGGAAATTAGATATGGGTAAATATTATGTTCTATTTTTTTTAATTTACGTTTTACTATCAATATTAAAAATAAACGTGTTATACTTGTTTCAGGTTTTACAAAGATGCATTAAAGCTTATGCATCGAGCCACAGCAATGCCTTCTAAGAAAGTTGCTTATCATGATGAAACTGAAACAGTTCAAATGAGATTATACAAATCACTAAAAGTTTGGTCTATGTATGCTGATCTTGAAGAAAGTTTTGGAACTTTCAAAGTAAACAATATTTATTTTTTATTACTATTTTATATATTAAATGTATTCATCATAATGGTATTCTATTATGTACAATTATGTATGTTTGCATATGAATATATTGGGTTTACTGAAAAGTTTGTCCTGTTTTTGGTGCTTCGATATCGTTTCATCATAAAACCGAAATATTATTTTTTTCACACATGCAAAGTTTTGATGTTTAAAAGAAGAAATTTGAGTGAGTAATTGGAAAAGTTTTTTTTCTCCCATAAACTACATCTCTACCATGTATAGCATATATTTTACTTTGCATTTAAATATAAAAATATAATATATTGGTAGTACTCTGTACTTATAAACCACCTTTAAAGTTTGATATTTGAAAAATTAAAATTTTTCCCATATACTCGTTCTTTTTTTAAAAAAATTTCAAATAGATAATAGATAACACTTCGGTTTTGTGATCTTGGGCCAAAAATAAGGCGAATTTTTACATTAGTAAAATATTGTATTTAATATTGTAGACTTGTAAAGCTGTCTATGATAAAATAATAGATTTAAAAATTGCAACTCCTCAAATCATTATAAATTATGGTTTATTCCTTGAAGAAAATAATTATTTTGAAGAAGCTTTTAGAGTAAGTTTTATAATGTATTCAATTTAAAATATTTCAAATTTTATAAAATAATTATAAAACTATTTATACTTCAGGCTTATGAGAAAGGTATTGCATTATTTAAATGGCCAAATGTTTTTGATATTTGGAATACATACCTTACTAAATTTTTAAAACGTTATGGTGGATCAAAATTAGAAAGAACTCGTGACTTGTTTGAGCAATGTCTTGAACACTGCCCTCTAAAATATGCAAAAGGTAAATACATTTTTTAAATAAGTGTTATTAAAATTTTTCATTTTAATTTTTTAACTATATTTTGTACAGCTTTATATCTTTTGTATGCCAAATTAGAGGAAGAACATGGATTAGCTAGACATGCAATGTCTGTTTATGAAAGAGCAACAAGTGCTGTATTACCTGAAGAACGATTCAATGTATGTATAGTTTAATTTTAATATAATATACATTTTAATATAAATTATATTTATTGTTTTAAGATGTTCAATATATACATAAAGAAAGCTGCAGATATTTATGGTGTTCCAAAGACTAGGCAGATTTATGAAAAAGCAATAGAAGTTTTAAATGAAGAAAGCACAAGAGAAATGTGTTTACGTTTTGCTGAAATGGAAACTAAACTGGGTGAAGTTGATAGAGCTAGAGCAATTTATGCACATTGTAGTCAGATATGTGATCCTAGAGTTAGTAGTATATATTAATTTTAATTACAAAAAAGTAAAACAGTAGAATCATTACATTATTTTGATTATTTTGTAGGTTACTTGTAAATTTTGGCAAATTTGGAAAGAATTTGAAGTCTGTCATGGTAATGAAGATACAATGCGTGAAATGCTTAGAATAAAACGAAGTATTCAAGCTATGTATAATACTCAAGTGAATATGATGACTGCTCAAATGCTTAACAGTTCAAACAATAAAATTAATGGATCAATTGATGCTATGAAACTTCTAGATAATAAAATTTCTGAAAATGGTAAATACTTATATTTCTGTCATTCATTTATGCAGACTATTTAAAAAAAAGATTTTTTTATTAGCTGAAATTGAAAAGCCAGTCCAAACAATCAACTTTGTTCGTGGATCTTTGGAAGAAGGTAATAAAGACAATGTTCGAGTTATTAATCCAGATGAAATTAAAATTGATGTAAATACTGATGATAATAATAGTAATCATGAAGTTGACAACGATAGTGAAAGTGGTGAAATGGAAGAAGGCAAAAAATTTATTTTTCATTTATTTACAACATATTTAAAAAATTGTTAATATTTATCTTACTTTTAGATGTTCTAATTGAAAAACAAATTATCCCAATTCAAGTTTTTGGTGGTTTAAAAAATTATGAAGACTAAGAGTGGACATATACGAATATTAAAATTATTTTATGTTCTAAAAAAATATTAATATAGATTAAAAGATATTTAATTTTACAAAATTATTTTATATATTCCTTAAAACATTTTTGTTATGAATTATTAGCAAAAATTTCATTACGATTTTAATAATACATTCATTATTGTGTTTAAGAGAAAATTTTATAAAATCCATTTATAATTTAACATTACACAGCAGCTAGTATATATTATATAACATATTTAGGTGGATTGATAAAATGAAGATCATTATATACTTGGGAATCGTCAATGTCTGTTTCACCTTGTATTGTCACCTGTTTTTTTCTTATACCACCAAATACTATTAGTTCTCCTCTACCGAGGACTAAAGAATAAAGTATTCTTTCATCTGGACCTGTTTCATCACTTTGCTTAAGAGGAACCCAAGATGCAGTACACTCATCACATAAAATATTACTTATGTTCAAAACAAATATACCAAGTGTATTTTCAGTTTTTTTAACAACTTTGGATTGAGCTTTGCGAATTTGAAGTCTTTCTTCCATGCGACGAAGAGATTCCAATTGTTTTTGTCGATTTACTGTAGAATTAGTGCGAATCGGTTCATCTCGAAAGGCAGCCATACTTAATGTACTATCATGTGCCGGTATTGATATTACTTTTAATGAGTGTGATGGAGTTGATTGAGAATTGCGAATACTAGATCTTTGAAGATAACCTCTTCGTCCATTTACATTTTCGTCTCGATCTATTTCTTTAAATGACCATTGCCTAAAAAATTAATGTTTTTTAATGTTTATCATATGTTATATGTTTACTTTAAATACTAAAAAGTTGAAGGTAATACATTAGATTAATTTACAAAATAAAATATCGTTCTATAATAATTTACAAACCTTTCTCGAGATAATAAATTAGAATTCTGAGGTAAATTTGCTGGTTTGCCTAATGATATACTCATTCCACTAGGTTGTGATTGTCTTTTTTTTTTACTTAATACTATTATATAGTTTCCAACCTATTAATTATTTAAAATTTACCAATAAACTAATACAATGTTTATAAAAGAAGAATTTGTATGTTTACCTTACATGCCTGATGACACCAAATACGCGTTGGTGCAGATTCAGTATGACACATATTTACTTTTTTCCATGTCCAAATAGGATCTTTCATTGTCAATAACCAAGCATCATTCATGGCAACATTTGGACCTGTACATCCACCTAGTAAACCACTTTTTGTAATATAAATAAGTTATTGATAAAATATAAATAAAATTTTTCACCTAGAACAAGTAAATTTCTGTCACCCAGTGGAATCTGTGATTGACCATAACGAGGTTGTGGTTTTAATATAGATGTTGCTTGTTTTGCCCAAGAATATGTATCCAAATTTAAGCACCATACATCGTTTGAACTTATAAATTGTATAAATTTATACAAATTATAAAATAAATATTGATAATACAAAATAATCACAATAGCTTACCTATACCCATTAGCAACACCTCCAAATACTACCATGAGATTTTCATGAATAGAGGCAGAATGAGCAGATGTAGGTGGTGGTGTTTCCAATGTATTAATAGCAAACCATCGATTAGATTCGATTAAATAAACATGTAATTCATTAAATAGCCTCCATTGCTGATTGTAAAATTATTATAATTAATTAAAAAATTAACAAAAATAAATAATTATTTTAACCAAATTTCTTTTACTTGATGTACAGGATATGGAGAAGGATGAGACCAGCCACCAAACAGAATAAAACTTTTTTTATAATTTAACATAGTAGCACAAGCTTTTGGTGATGGATAACTACCCATTGTAATCGGTCTCACCCATTTTCGAGTGTCAAGATCTAATCGCCATAAATCATTAAACGTTGTGCAAGCAGCTGTACATCCACCAAAAACATACATAGAATTGTTATATGTACATGCAGAATGAGAATGCCTCTTGCCAATTGTAGGTATCCAATGTGAGCTAGGCCAAGAGTTCCAAAATAATGACCCATATGCTACTGATTTTTGGAAATGAGCCTTACTATGTTCCATTACATCTGTAATTATTAACAAGTAATTATAAACGTTGAATCTTATAATAAATATTTACAAATATCAGAATAACTAAAAAAATTAAAACTTTACTCTTTGTAGCTTGACACCATCTTTTTGAAACATGCATACATTTCTGTAGATCTTTATATGGTGGTAATAAACTTAAAATATATTCTAAAATTTCATCTGGTAGATCATCAATTTTACGTTGCATTTTTAAATATTATAATATATAGTCTTGGTACTAGTTATTGGCTAACTAATTCTTCAAAAACCGAAAGTTGATATTCTTTTTCCTCCCACATAACCTAATATTTATGATTTTCATTATTGTTATATCGTATTATAAATTACTTTATATTTTATCTGATTTAGTTTAAAATAAATATAGTTGGTAAACATATAGAAATAATGCACATTTATAAATGTTATTCTTTACAAAATAATTAATTCGCGTAAAGATGTAAATGTTTATTAAATCTCTTCATTTATTAATAAAATAATCTAGATTTTGCTAAAATTAATAAAAGTATAAAACACGTGTTGACTATTGCTTAAGATTGATAACCATTTCGTATAAAGCCATTACCTCAAAGATTACTGCATATATTAATTAGATTGCGCCATCTTCTGTACTAAACAATGCTTGAAAAACAGAAAGATGTTGGACTATAGTAAGACGTATTTTTAATGTATTTACAAGCCTATTTTATAAAACTATATTTTATATAATTTTAATTAATACCTAAAATAAATAAATAAATAAATAAATAATTTATTAAAGAAAAGTTTAGTAAATAAGTATTTTAAGATTTAACATCTAAGACTCATAACCATATTTTTGTAATTAACGGATCATTATATAATTACACTTTAATTGAGTGAATAAAATTTTTATTATGCTAATTTTAGCTTATCACTATAATGTAAACTTTCTCATGCTATAAATATGAAAATAAATAAAATAAGCTTTGAGTCTTCAATACATTTCATTTACACTAAATAGAAATTTGAATAAGTTCATCCACATTGATCACTGATATATATTATTGCTAGTATTTACTGTACTCAATGGATGTATTACACTAAACCATTTTTTAATCATTTTTGTATACTGTCCTTCAAATTTAATTTAGTTTCTGCAAATACTTATTCCATCACCAAATAATGTGAGAATACTAAGATAATGAATACTCTTTAGATTATAACATGTTACAAAACTATTTTTACATGAAATCCCTAACAAAACTAATAATTACCTTTCTTGTATTATCAAGCATAATATGATGAATAAACTTTAATTGTTTCGGTAGATTTTATAAAAAATATTTAGATGATCAAAAATGTATCCACAATCATAAATATGAGATTGTAATTGTTGCTTGATAATATTTCTTTTCATCTAGAGAATAATTAGTAAGAAAATAATTTTGAAATATTGTATGTATATCTCTTTTCTTACATTCTATTTATTAATATACTTATGTAGCTACAATATACTTATGTAGCTACAATATACTTATGTAGCTACAATATACTTATGTAGCTACATATACTTATGTAGCTACATATACTTATGTAGCTACAATATACTTATGTAGCTACAATATACTTATGTAGCTACAATATACTTATGTAGCTACAATATACTTATGTAGCTACAATATACTTATGTAGCTACAATATACTTATGTAGCTACAATATACTTATGTAGCTACAATATACTTATGTAGCTACAATATACTTATGCATAGTTTTTCATCTGCTTTTGAATAAATCAATTTGGTAGTATTGTGTAATCAGTTTTAGCTTCTTGTATAATTTAAAATGTTTTTCAAATTACTGAACTTGGCATAAGGGTCTGTTGAAAAAAGTAGTAGAAAAATTAAAAATTTTCTAAATATTTACAAAAAAAATTAATTTTTTCGATCAAAAGCGGTTTAACAATTATTGATAATAAAAAAAATAATCAAGATAAAATTAATCAGTATATACATATGTAACAGATAAAATTAATCTGTATATATTCATGTAGTAGATAAAATTAATCTGTATATATTCATGTAGCAGATAAAATTAATCTGTATGTATTATGTAATATATGTGGTTTGAAATAATTTCTAAAACTCATATTATTTACACTATATAATTTATTAAGCTGTTAACAATATTTATATTTACAATAATGATACAATTGTAGAAGTTCGTACGAATTATTAATTACGCGTTGACCAGACTATTTTATCTCTCAAGGAAAAGTCCCCTTGTCCCTTTTTTTTCGGTAAAAAATTTTTAAAAATTTAATGTTACAACACCATAAACTTTATATACGAAAAAGTGTCTCATACCGTCCAAATAAATAAATCTTAGCAGTATTATTTTTTAATTTATTACTTAGAAACTATAATTCGAAACGTGTAATTATATTTTCCTTTACCTGCATTCTTACTTTTATAACGCTTGCAGAATTAAGTTAGTCTATAATACCGTATGTTTTTTTATAATCAAATGTTAACATTTTTCGAAAGTTACAATAAATATTCTTAAAGTTATATGACTGATTGATCCAGTTTACGCGTACGACAGAATACCGGCGGCTGTGATGTGTACTACGGATGCGTAATCGGACTCCGCGATGATCGAGTGCATCAACAAATTGCAAACAGATCACAATCAATCCATCATCCATCGATCGGCGGACAATGAGCGAAGTGCAGTTCTTTAAAATCCCGTGCACATCGCATTCGGGGTTGGTTGCCTCCCAACAATCATCGAAATCACCTAACATTCTCTTGAATCTTGCAACGGCATTCGTAATTCGCGGTGCCGTTCCTATCTGCCTAAGAGTAAATCACATACTCTCTTTCTGAGAATAGTTTGCTGCGCCTAACTTGACCATGACCGGGGAATAGCCTGATTCGCGTCTTTCCATCCTGAGGTAACAATGATTCACTGTGCCCACTTTAATCCTTTGATTTGCGTCTTTTATTGGATGACGCGATTCGCGTACCTGCTGATCTTGACCCTACGCGTCCACGACCGAACGGGATCAGAACGTTTGTCACAATGAATGTGTGTATGCATAAAATGTATGCATAGTGTGGAATATTTATGTAGTCTATGTTATTTGTATATGAGTCGTGTTCATCGGATAAGTTTAATATTTCTTTAGAATTTAATGCTTTGTTTCACGTCGATAAATTAAATTTGTATCAGCGGTTTAATTTAATATATTTTTTCTTATTTTAATATATTGTTTTTATTAATTGTAGCGGCATGCGATCAAGCTCCGAGAAACCAATATAGGTAATTTATTTTTAATATTTAATATTATGTTTATTTATTATAATTTGTCAATCTGACACTTAAATATGTACTTCTTTTCCGTGCCAACAAACTCTGTTTGACTCGTCAAACTGGCCTCAAATCTTAAACATCAGTCAATTGAAGGAGGTGAAACCGTCCACCGTGAAAACAAGGAAATTGTCACAATTTTTATTATATATTATAAGTTATTAGGATATTTTAGATTAAAAACATAACGTAGAGAAATATTACATTGTAAACATCACTTAAGTTTAATAAATACTTGGGTTCTTAAAAGTTTAAGTTGTATTATTGTGTTTTTTAATTTAATATAAAAGTTTTACTTAACGTTGGAATAGATAACTTCTTATTACTTATTGTTATAGACAAAGTTTTTGTGTATGATTCCTGCTTATTGAATCGCTTTTATATAAGTATAAATTTAGACAAATAATATTTGGCGTAATAATTGTAACCGTTTAAATTTATGTATAGGAATGGATAGTAGACACGCAAACTAAAGTATAACAATGTAGAAAATGCTCTAAAATAAAAGCGAATTAGAATTCTTAACCCATAACATAAGATATTGAATATGTCAATAATGCTCAGGATGTAGGAAGAAAAGAAGCTAACTTTCTAGCAAATTTATGCATTGTGATACATAAAACTCAAGAATTTGCAGGAAAATAAACCATGACTCGAAGTCCAAAAATAACACGTTTTAAATTTTTACTTTAACTAAAGTATTCTATTATATTGTAAGTCCTTGAAGATTGTCATAAAATTGATCTGTATTCAGATGTTCATAAATGCAAATATATAAATTATGTAGTATAAAGTCGTTAAATTATAAATGGAAAAAGACGATTTAGTAAGACGTAGTGCGATCCGGACTTAGTAGAGATGCAAGAATAATGATTTTTTATATAAAAATTCAAAACAAGGATAGGTTTGTGGTAATTATGAAAGATTTTGAAATAATTATCAAGTTGAATTCACTGCAAAAAAATTAATATATATATAAAGTTGCAATAACACTTATTTCAGTTTAACCACAATTAAGACAAGTGTTTACGTTCAATATATTTAGTTACTATTAAACTTTTCTTTTATCTTTTGCGATATAATGATTATTTCAAAATAATTAGAAATAACCATAATGGCAATTCAACTTCTGAATGAAGGCATTATTTATTTCAATTATTAAAAACATGAAATAAAGAATATGAAAATAACAAAAAATTAATATTCTTAATTTTAAAAATTAAAAACTAAGATTAATATTTTTTTATTAATTTTATTTTATTTTTTGATGTTGATTATTTTGAGAAAGGTTTAAACGACATTCTCTTGCCTTCTTTTGGAACTGCCTGCTCTCTGGTGTTGTAGCGACGATAACTTAGGTTTGCTAAGGATCAAAGTTTTTGTTAGTAGGTTAAAGAACAGAACTAAAGCAGCATTAGTACCTTTATTTCGGAACAAATCATTATAAAAGTAATAGTTATAAACAAACGTGAAATCTTAATTTAAAATACGCAGATTACTGGTGACATTAAATGCAACGGAGTTTACTAACAAAAAAATGAAAACCTAAATAACGCTGGCTCATAAATACGCGAATTAAAAAAATGTTATATGTATATATATATATACAATTAAAAAACGACGATTAAGGACTCATGCATCCTCACGAGAGTTGGGTAGTTTGACCGATAGTCGCATATACTCAAGGCTATATTCGGCGACAGTCAAAAAATCTTAGGCCAAAACTAAATTATTCAGGCTTGTCAAATAGTCATATTGTTATTAACAATATTTAAAAAATACCATTTTTAAAAATAGTACTTCTGAACTTTTAAAAAAAACTATTATAAATTTATGCTAAAAATGCATCACATACAGCGAGTGTGTCAGTGGTTATAAAGTAGAGTATAGTGTGTTAAGTAGCTACTAGAGAGGATGTCCAACATATACCGATTTGTCGTTTTTGAAGATTATTACATACATTAAATTTAGATACTACAAAATCTAGAGAGATAAGATTTAAATAAGATATACAATCTTAAAATAACAATATAAAACAACAATCAATATTCGACCTGTTGGAATGCAGTCGGTGAAAGAAGGACTGTAAACTTTGAAATTCGGGAATTTTTTTGAATGCCCAACTTCGCTCAACCTTTCTCAATTGATTAGGCCAAGCTAATAAAACTAAAATATATTTTAATTGATTATTGAGATTTTACTAATATTAGTTTAATACTGTAAAATAAATTATATATAGTCCCTTAAGCTGTAGTTTAAAGTAAAAATTAAAATATTTAAAGTTAAAGTTTAAAAGCTTAAAAGTAACATTGATGAAAATAAATTGCTGATAATTTGTATAATTTTTTAAAAAATAGTTCAAATGCAACACACTGATCACAGACAAATAAGAAATGATTGAAAAAATTAGTTTACAAAAATTCAATGATTTATATTTAAATACGTAAAGTATATTTAAATTGCTTTTATTATAAATCTAATTCATCTACTTTATTATAAATCTGATCAGGATTTTTTCGCCCAATTAAAAAAACTACAAGTTAATTTCATACTTTGTATTTAAATTACATTTATCTTTTTTCTGCACTAAAAAATAAACAAATATTAACAGTTATTAATAATATAATAAATAAATATATAATATAATATATAATATAATCAATTCTATATAATACAATCAATTCTTTATAATATAATCAATTCTATATAATATTCTATATAATGTCAAAATGGAATATGCAGTTAAGATTTTAAAGTAATTAAAGTAATTTACGATATTTGCTATAGCTGTTCGATTAATAGAGAAAATACATTTACGTAGAAGTTATTCAAACTATTGGTAGAGAGGAGTTATACTCGATTATGCGTCAGGCTTTAGCTTGCGCATCGCACTTGCGCTATCACAGCCGCTAGCCTTTGCCCACGAATTTAGAGGGTAAAAGCTAAGCAGAGCCATCCCTCGGCGAGGCTCCGCAAGTATGAAAGCGAATTTTATATTTGTAATAAACGTCCGTTATAAAACATTATGTAATATATTCTCGCAACATTGTGAATAAATTAAATTAATCGTTACAAAATACGCCGTCTTTATTCACCCCGTATCATCACGTCTCCTCCTGTCGATAGGAACCGTTAGTTAAGATGGCACGATTAGTTAAGAAAACCACAATAGAAAGTTTTGACTCATATTATAATTAGTGTCGATATACCAAGGAAAAACGTTTCTTCATGAGAAGATCGTAACAATACACAAATATGATAAAGAATTACAGTATTGGTGATATCTGATTCCGTAGCAATCTAAATAAAAATATATTGAATTCAATTCATTTTCTTTATATATGATAAAATCCTTCATATTATAGCTTCATAAATTCTATTAATTCATAAATTTAAAACTAATATTGATGAATTTTAATGTGAGTAATAATATTTTAATGTTATATTCATAATTATTTTAGTTATTAAAAAATAAAAATAAAAGTTAGATCAATATTTAGTTTATTTAAACATCAATTTAAAATTAGTATTTTTAATTCAATTAAATACTTATCTAAATAATAATAACAATTTTGTCTAAATTATTTGAATTTGTGATTTTAAATTTGCTTTTTAATTAATTAAGGTAACATTATATATAGTACATTATTAAATATATATAAATATATATACATATATTAGAATTCTGTTTAAATTTACTCATATTTTTATTCAGAAATTTATTAGCCTGCGGATACTGATCCCGAACCTATAAACAGTAAAAGTATAAAACATTAATTTTTAGTATGGGAATAATAATGAAATGAATATACATTACTTTATGTTTATTTTTTGTTTATGGTTATTCAATAATAAAATTCTTTGATTACCTAATTTATTTGAATCCATTTTACTAGAAAATTAATTGTTGTTTTTATTATAGTTACGATTTATTAATAGAATAAAACTAAATGTAGCTAATAAAACTTACCCATCCCAGTATTTATAGTTGCAGTTATATTTGCAATCCTTTTGATACTCACTTGGAAATACTAAATTGAAATAAAGAATAATTTTTGGAATTGTTGGAATTTAAATTTTTAAAGATATTTATATTCACATATCGATTCTGAACTATCATTTTATAAAGAAAAAATAATTCTTTATCTTTCTTCTTTAGAATTAATAGTATTACTTTTCAATATTATATTATTTCAATATTTCCTAATGTGAAGTGTTTTAATATTTTAGAACACCAAATGAAAAATTAATATGATACTACATCAATTATTTTATAAACATGCATTTAAATGTATTTTTATATAATTAATAAATATAATTAATATATTGAACCTATAAATTTCTAAAGTATTTGATTTAGTAGTTAGGGCACTTTTTGAATTGAGTATTTTTGTGTGTTATTATACAGAAAGAAGCAAATCGAATTAAATCTAGTTCTAATAATTTATAGTTTAATTTATAACAATTCCTTTTTAAGTGAATGACTTTTGCTTTTATTAATCGTCATATCAACGTAAAAAATCATAATGTTTATCAGATAGCTAGGCTAAAATTGTGCAACCAATACAATAAGCTAATAGACACTAAGTTGATCTTAAAACGGTTTTTAAATTCTAAATTATTAGGCTCATAAATGTTCTTTAAAGAATTGTTTTTTTAAATCCAAATCTGTAATCCTAAATACGATTCTAAAGACTTTTCATAGGAGTTACAATAGCTTCAAAACCTTCCGTAATCGAATTTTTTTTTTAGAATTAATAGGTAATGATTAATTAGAATCCAGAGTGATTTCATATGATATTCTCCAAAAATTCAATCTTTAAAATCACATTTCAAAAAGACTGAAAATTTAGACAATTTATGATAGGATGACTTATTGTTACACTAAATTATATAAATTAGTACAGTAGTTTTATATAAAAAATACAAAAATTTATTGAAACCATCAAAGCTAAACATTTCTTTAGTAATATTTAGGTTTATACATGTATATCACTAGTAGAATGATGCTTAGTCAATATTGTTAGTTGATAAAACTAAAATTTTTAATATTCGATAAAATATTATGGTCGATTTTTAAAAGAAAAATTTAAATGAAAATTATATCAAAAGTTTCATTTTCAAAATCGACGCATAATTAAGTTAGAATATTAAATTAATAAATTAATTTTAAATACATATGCATATACAGATATGTCCTGAATATAATAATAAGCAAAGAATATTGAACAGTCATCATACAGAAAGCAAACAATAAATTTAAATTAAAAAGTGGTTGCGAAATTCATTGTTGCCTTGTTTAAAATTCACTTTTAATTACGTCTGTATTTTTTTAGAAATTAAATTATATAGATCTAAAATGTAGCCTTTTCAAGAGTTTCAAAAATATAAAAAGAAATTTTTCTGATTACATGTACATTTCTTTCAAAATTAAGAAATCAAAATATAAATTAATGATATATTAATGGATTGATACTATAAATAAATTTTTTTACTATGTAAAACAATAAACATTTAGATAAATTTTTCTAATATACACTTTGTCAAATCATCTAAGAAAAATTATTAAGGATAGAATATTAGGAAAATTTTTTTTTACGCTAATTATTTGGTCTTTAATGCTTCTTGACCAAGACTTAAAATCAACTTGAAATCTTGAAAAAGCGAGTTTTCAAAATTGTATTTTCTGTCATGATATTATTGATTATATTTTTAATAATGACTTTCTTTTTTCGTTTTTAGAGACATAACTTAAAATAGGATTCGCTGTGTCATTAAAATGAAAAATTTAAGTAATAATAACACATCACGAGATTTTTAGCAAAAGTGCGAATAAATGTAGTTTATCATAAAAAAAAGAGAAGAATGCGAATCATACTTTAATAATACTTGCCCTTTTGCAGAGCCGTCTTCGAACATTTTTTAAAATCGTAAAAGAAAAAATTAATTTTTTTCTTTTTAAAAACTTGATTATAAAAGATTAAACATAAAATTCTTCCATACAAATAAATAAAACGGTCTTAGTAAAATATCGCTTTAGAAAATTCTACGGGACAACAAAGTAATAAAATAATGGTCGCATGTGGAAAAACAATTTTTTCCACATGAAAGTGCATGCGAGTAAAAACTTACTCGCTTACAAGTAAAAAGGGCCTGTCAATACAAGACCAAAATCCTCACCGCTCGGAAGTAGAAAATCAAAATATGTACTACATTACAGGGTAAGTCCCCACCTTATCGCGTCGCCGCATTTCGATTCTTTTTGAGCCGAAAAATGGTATAAAAGATGGATATTTCTTTATAACATCATAGAGTTCGCCGAACGAGCTGGAACTACATAATTTCAAGTTACTCGAAATTTTCCGGATAGAAGAAGTTAAAGAAAACCTTGTGAGTTCACCTGGGCGGCAGAAGGCGCCTAACCGCCCGAGAGAAGCAATCAAAATAACAGCCAGGGCTTCTAACGTGCCGGACAGTGCGAAGAAGTCGAAGCAACCACTCAACCCAACTCAAAGGATTCTAGCGAAAAACATCCGGTCCAAAGTTACAACACCCGTACGAATGTGAGAGCATTCAAGTGCAGTTTACAAGTGACCCGCCGAGCGAACTCGGGCCTAGGAGGAAAGCTCGAAAAAGCGCTAAGACAAGTCCGGACGGAGATTACCCGCAAGAGCTTGCAAGATGTCATTCTCTATGCTCCAGTCAAAATGCTCCAAGTTCCGAAGGCCGAGGAATTCGGTGATGCAGATCTCGCTCCTAAGAGATGTAGAAATTAGCGCGTTAACAAACGCTAGGTCGAAGACTAGTACAAGCGCCGCCTTCACACAGACGGAGGAATGCGGCCCATCATTCTGCAGCGACGAAAGAGAATCTCATGATCGTTATCATGGCCGCAGTAGCAGTAGAAAAGATTCGGGAGATGCATCTCCCAGATAAGTTCGTAGCGAGGGTGCCAATAGTCGTTCGCAAATATTGAATTTAACAGGGAAGCTGAAGGCTATGGCTCACCACCGATGGGCAGCTGATACGTTGCGAAGAAAAGAAGAGTTGGACACCATCCACCGTCTCCAGAGAAGAAAGTACGACGAAGACATCCGTCGCTATAAAAGAACTAAGATTTTAAAAACAATGTGTGTAGATGTATGTGTTTCGTGCATAATAGCGGATGTGTGTGTGTGTGTGCAACGAGGCAGTGATTGCATGGCAGTGTAAGATTTTAGTGGTGGCGGATCAGCACATCAAGGAGCCTCGACGCACCGTACTAGTACTCCGCTCGTGCTCTTCCTCTTCGCAATGCACTACTACCACCACTCTCTCTCACTTTACGTGCGCTCCAATCCGCATATTTCTCTCTTTACTACCCTGGAACAAAGAGAGGAAGTTATGCCAAAGGCAAGAAAAGAGCCCGCTCGAAGCAAAAAAGGATTGTTCTTCTCGATCTCTGAAATAAATCGAATTGCTTAGAAAGACTCGTCTTCCACCCTTCGGTAATACTGCTTAGCATACCGAGTTCCGCTACTTTCTTGGTATCGTTTTTGACACACCGGGTCTTGTCCTCAATAGCGCTATTTCGCATATCCAGACCCGCTTCTCTCGGTACGTTGCTTAATAAACTGCGTCTCATCGCCTCGATAACACTGGTTATTGTATCGAGCTCCGCTCTTTTCCTGGTGACGTTGCTTGGCGCACTAGGTTCTGTCCTAGATAGCGATATTTGGCGTGTCGAGTCTCGTTCCTGTCGAAAATCATCGCAACCACCACATACTCCACGAAAAGCTTTATATGTATATTATCACGCGAATCGACACCTTATTTTGTTCAAATTATCTCCGTCGCTTGTGTCAATTTAAAATATTTTATATCAGTTTGAAATTACCGTGTAGAGTCATGTAAAATATTAGAATATAAACCTCGATAACAACGCGTTATCCATTTATTTGTACAAATCCTCTCACGAGCCTTGGTACGATTCGAGCTGTCCACGGCAAGGGTTTTGTATCGCATACGTCGCGTGGAATAGCAAAAGAAACAGCAGAATGGTAGGAGAAAAGAAGAGAAAACGCAAAGGCAAGGTCGTTTAAAGAGTGCAAATAAGTATAAAAAAAGTAAAATCCACACGACATTATAAATATTTTACGTGAAAGTCTGTTAAAGAACTTTTAAAATCATCTATAAGAAAGTTATTTTTAGGTGGCTGTAATATAATTGGCAAATTTATGTTTGAAGATAAATAAGAAGTAAAATAATTAATAATTTTTCAATATTTATTATTTTACCCTGTAATGATATGTAACGTGATATTTCTATGTCTTAATATATAAATAATAATATCTGTAGAGGAATAAATTTTAAAACATTATTTCTTAAGCAAGTGCACTTTGGAAATAATGATCCATGTATATTTGCAGTAAGAGTAAAAAATATTGCAATGAGAAAAAATAAATAAATATTGTACTGTAGATATTATCTACATGAATTTAAATTTTTAATACGTTTTACCTTGTATATTTTTATTTTTAGATTTTAGCTACTTTTATAAATGCAATTTTCGTAATTTATATTTGAATTATTTTAAGAAAAGTGTACAGAACTTTGAAGAGTGATTTTTTAAAATAACTACTAATTCATTTATTTATATTTATATTTGTAATGATTTTATTGATAGTTACCCCATAGATTTTTAAATCTTTGAATATAATATTTCACTTACATTTTTATGATAAAATAATATTAATTAAGAAGTCAAAATATCAATTTTTAATTTTTGTGTCAATCACTCTTGAGTATGATGTAATTAAGTTTAAATTGAAAATTTTAAACGCTGTTGGATACAGCAGAAGAGGTAATAAGTGCTTGGAATTTTGAAAAATATTAAACAAATATTGAATACCTCTTCCACTAAATTTTTTTAAATTTATTTTACGTAAAAATTATATTGTTAGTTGATTAAGTACATATACGTAAAAATTTGTTTTTTTTTCATAAAAAATTCACAAGTCTACACAATAAACGAATATTTTTATTGACAGTATAATAAAATTGTATATATATATATATATATATATATATATATGTGTGTGTGTGTGTGTGTGTGTGTGTAATTTATTTTTTAAATTTTTATATTATGAATATACAATAGGTAAAAAAAAACGTAATTGAATAGATTTTCAATATTTCATAATTTAATATAAAAAAAGAACTTATTAATAACTACTAAATTTTCTTAAGATATTTTATCGTTTAGATAATGTTAAGAATATGAAAGAATTTTTCATGGTGTAAAAAAATTAAAAAATATATTAATGAATTAATTTAATATTTTTCCAACAATAATTCTACCTTGCAACAGGTTTTTATAAAAGAAATTTATTTTAAATAGAGACTTTGTACCCGTTTAGTGTAGTTGCTAATTAATACATTTAATAAATAAATTCAATAATTGGTTAAAAATTAAATGAAAAAAAGATTTTCATTAATTATTGTTAATAGCTATCTTGAAATAATTTTAATTTTAGGTTGTTAAATTGATTTAAATTGCCTAGAAGATAACTTAATATTAATAATCATATTGCGTTCTGATTAAACTAAAAAACACATGGAATTAATCAGTTCTAATAAGATTAATAATGGTAAATAATATATCTTTTCAAAGAATAATCTTTTCAATGTTAGTATTAATAATATATAATAAATAAATATATATCCTACAATTACACATGTTCAAACACTCATTCAATCCAAAACTTGTTCCTTGAGCTGAAATTAAAAACCATACTATATAAGCATTATATATGAACTAATGTTTATAATATTTAGCATGTAAAAAATTATTAAATTAATTTTTAAACGTAGCCGTACTTACGTTTTGCATATTCATCGCCACACTTTTTAAAACAGACATCTTTTTCGGCTTTACTTTTTATAGCTAAATATTAAAAAATTATAAATTTGTATACACAATTTTAAATATGTTTAAAATATATTTAGTAGAAAAAAAGTTTAGTTCTTTTTCTTTTTAAATTATTGTATCTGGAACGCAACTCTCAAATGTTTTTAATTAATTAATTCTTATATAAGCCTAATGTTTAGGCGCGAGTTTGATGAACGCATGCTCACCAATGAATTAGCATGACACATTTTTTCGTTTGAAAAAACTGGCGCTAAAAGTTTATTTTATTTGTTAAAGAAATGAATTTGTAGATACATAAAAAAACTCACTTAAAATTTCCTTTAAATAATTATATGTATACTATCATACTTGAATAATATTTATTTATAAGCACGTATAAACTGAATTAAATTGTGTATCTTACAAGGAAACTCAAAGACAAGGCTAATTAACAACTTTCTCTTTTGATCATTTGAATTTATTTGTTTTGTGCAGTTAATAAATGCAAGTAAATATTATCATTCAGCTAAGACATAAGTATGAAAAAGTATATTGTATTAATATAAATAATACAGAATTATTAAAATGATGGTTGAATTATTAATTTATTAATAATTTAATTATTTCTTGCTGAATTAAGTTTAGTTATTGCTTTGAAAATTTAACAAATAGTATTTGAAAATTAATGATTATATAATTATGAAACAATTTGGTACTATATATAATTGTTATGTAATTTAAATAATTTTAAATATTTGAACAACATAAATGAATTCTGCAATGGAAATAATTTTGTTAATAATTTAAAAGAAAACGAGGATCTTACCTTGACAGTCTGCTATACATTTGCGTAAATCAAATGCACCGAATACTGTCGATGTGGAGTAAACAAAGATAATTAAAATAAAAGAGATTGAAAACTTCATTATTATTAATCAATACTAAATTATTAAAAGTTAAACACACTCGTCTTTGTTTCAAGTTTAAGAATTTCAAAATCGTATTTTCCTTTTATAGTGTAAATATGGATATTAGATAAACGTTAATAATTCATGTAGATAATTAATGTACATAAAAAAGTTATTAATTTATTTTCGAATGTTATTTAATATATTTTATTAATATATTATAATTATGATAATAAAAACAAAACTATAAATCAATTAATAAATGAATAAATTCCATTCAATATATATAATAGTTTTCTAATATTTGGTTATTTACACTAATAAAAAAATTATTCTTTCTTTTTTAATTTATAGTAAATTCAATATATTTATTTAAACAATTTTTGTTTAATTTATTTTATATCTTTAATATTTCTTTCTTCTATTATCAGCGAAAATCGATATTTTATTATTCATCATAAATTTAAACAATGTTTAATACTTTTGTTATTTACGAAAAAAATTCAAATAACAAAACCATTATGAAATATAAAATATAAAGTTTTTTATATTTTTCTTTATATAGAATTTATTAAAATTATTTTTTCAATCACGTTTTTAATTGAAAAGTAAATAGTGAAATTGTGAAATAAATTGTTATTAAGATAATATTCAATATTGTTGCAATTATATATATTTTTTATATTTATTTTGATAATTCAAAAAATCATTTTTAAAATGAAAATTTAATTAGATGTTTGTACGGAAATACGTATCGTCACATGTGACGGTGAATTGCCTTGCAATACTCTTCATCGAACGAATGATAATGGATTAAGCGAAACATAATAAAGAAACAAGAGTACAAGTTGAATGTGAAACATCAGGTCATTCGAAAAAATGCCGTCAGATCACTCGAAGAAATTCTGTCTCATAACTCATAAAACTCCATCCTGAGTCACTTAAAAAAACTCTGTCCCTTCCTTCGAAGGAACTCATGACGACAAATAGAAATACTCTGAGGGCACTAAACTAAAAACTGTACCATTTTATCGCGAAAAACACTTGAAAAATGTTTGCTCTATTGAATCGATTTTCTCTTTATCTCAAATCCATTTTCCCCGTGACTTTGTTAATCGGTTTCATTTGCGACAAATAATGAACCCTCGTACGTATCAGTATCGAAGAAAAAGTTTTTTTATATGAAAATTTATTGTAAAATATTCAAGTCATGTACAATAATTTTTTAATTAATTTGAATTTAGTTTAATTTGATAAAATTTTTATTAATTTAAATTCAATTTAATTTTTATCGGCATGGATTTTCTTCACGGACCCTGTTCAGGTGCCGTCTAACGAAATTAAACGAAAGATTTGTTCCTTATTGATGCTGTAAATCGGTATGAAATGAAAACATGAGCCAGAGAAGATCATTTTTACTTTCTCCTTAGCTATGGCGATACTCATTTCCCTTCTATCTCAGCCCCGATGGCTCTAGTTAAACAGCTTTCGATATCGGGAAAGGTTTAATGGAGTTTTATAATAAAATTAAAAGAGTTAATAATCTAATTTAAGTTTGTATTTTTTTTCTAAGCTGTTATAGGGGAAGCGTGGTTGACGTGGCGTCTCTCCCGCCTTAAACAATTAAAAAAGAAACATAATACAAGACATACAATTAAATTGAGTTACCCATATGCTGAAAGTTGTCGGTCTCTTGATATGAGACACGTTTCATTGGATATAAATCCCATATCTTAAAGCGGTCAATGTGTCCGAACGCTTCTGTAGACGGTTTTTTTATTTTAATATTTTTTGTATTTTAATGTTTTAATAAAATGTATGCTTTCATTTATATAATTTGAAAATATACCACTTACGAAACTGTGTAGTAGTAGTACATATAAATCTATTAGTAAGAAAACATTTTAAACAGCACCAAAATAAAAGAAGACACTTTTTTAAGTCATTTAATACACTTATAAAATAATTTAAATTATTTTAATTATTTCATAAATAGAAAAGGTCATTTTCTTTATTAACTGAGTAATTACATTTTACACTTTCTCAGACATTGATGATAGTTGTTAACTATTTATTATTTATTATATATTATCATTAAAGTTTTATAATTGAATATATTATTGTTTTAAATATTAGTGGGGAAGATTAGGCCATTAAGACAGTCCGGAAATCCTTTCTTACAAACAGAATTTGTAAGAATTCTGTTTTTTTTGTTCTGTTATTTGTGTTAGCACGAAAGTCGGTTCAAGCGAAAAAAGAAAGTAAGAGAAAAGGAAGAAAAAGAGGGAGAGAGAAATAGATGAAGAAATAGATGAAGTCTAAAGGAAAAAATAAGCAGAGGAGGATCATCTACCTTCATATGTAAGGTTATTCCTGCTTAATTATATAATTGCATGAATATTTTTATTATGGTATAAATATGCTAGCTCTGCAAAATAATTCACGTGGCGAATTTTTCTTATGTACATACAACAGTATTGTTCTACATTAAATTGTATTATTTATTTTGAATCATGCGGAGCTTATTCATGATATTTTTTAATTACTCATCTGTTTTTCATATTCTCGTTAAGTTTGCCGCTGTTACGAGCTCGTTAGCTGTGAGAGGATGTGCAGAAGTTTAGTGACTGGAGAAGAAGCAGCGGAGGATTTGTACACACATACTCACTTAGAACATAGTACGGAATGCAAATGAGTGCACATCGTGCATTGTACCTTGCAACAGAAACATTCCATTGCAGTAAATATAAAAAAATGATAAGAATATATATTTTATAGCGTATAAGATAATATAAGACCTAAATTTCCTTTAGCAAAATCTTGTATGAAAAAATAAATATCTATGTCATTAATATTTGCAAAAATGCGTTGCCTTCATTTTAAAGAAATTGATTTTTTAATGAAATAATTCCTTTATGGCACAACAGAAATCATATTTATTGAAAAGAAGAAGTAAAATAGATAACTCTAATTAAACCTGGAAGAATAATATAAAAAAACAACCAGAAACAGGAAATTCATGAACAACAAAATGCGCTAAAAGAATGGAAATATATATATCGCATTGAATATATATATTGTTTTTTCAACTAACAAATTAATTTTATTTTACTTTCAAACACACCCAGAGGTATCAGTATATTAATGGTCATATGATTCGTATATTTAATGCCTCTTAGACCATTTTCGTAGAATTTCACATTTGTTACGAGTAGATTATTACAAACGTTGTATCGCACTTAACCAGAATACATTATTTATTTCTGTGAATGTTATAGACTAATATTAGATAGGTATCGATAATGAGATAAGTTAATTAAAATCAAATAAGTGTATAATTTATTATTTCTGCATTTTCTTATAATACTGTTAAATTAATAGAAATGTTGTAAAATATTAATGTATCATAAGAGTTTTTGCTTTACTATTGTAGAAAAGACACAAGTTTTCCTTAGAGATAAATTCAAAAGTTGTCCGAAAGCTCTCTACCATAATAAATTTTGTATGCATACAAGTATTTAAAATGAAAAACTACATCTGTAAATTTTATATTACAGAATTTTAAAGTACTTTTACTGTAAGCTTGTTTAGTTATTCGCCTTTTCTGTCTCATCAAACCGACATCCTACAATATTTTTTTTATAATTAGGTTTTTGTAAACGTATTCGAAATTTTAATAATTCCTATGTATGATCATAATATAGTAATTAATAATACTCTGCGAGGAAATGTCTAGATAAACCATCTTAATGATTAATTCCAATATCTTACTTTCTTGGATTAAAAAAATTTAATTTCTTAATTCTATATATTAAAACATGTACATGTAATATCAGTTTTTTAGATATGAAAAAAGGATCATTTTGAACTTTAATGAAATTTAATTAAAATGCAAATCTTTTACATTTATTCATTTTGGACGTTGAACAAGATTTTTTGACTAAGTAAAAATACTTAAACTCAAAAAATTATTTCAGATCATTTTAAATACTTTTAGTTTACAAATAATATGGGAAAAGTTTAATTTTTAGCTTAATTTATACTTTACTAAATGAATGTATTTACTTTGACAGTGAACATCAGTATAAGTTACCATAGTAAAAAAATGTTTTTAAAATATATATACTCAATAGATTTACAAATTTTTAATAATATAAAATATACTCTATTCTAAATTGCTGCTAAAATTTGATCATCACTTTATGTGAATGCTCTTTACCAGATTTATGTTTAATTTCCATTAAATACGATTACGTACATTCTTAAAATGTTATGAAATAAATTGCAAAAAAATGTTTAAGTAGTGATAAAGACTTTATATTAGAAATTTTTTATATTATGTAGAAAAATATTGAATTAGTAAGTATTCAGTAGTTTCCTTATTAAATGAAATATTTACAATTTTTAAATAAAAAAAACATTTAAAATTGTTTAAATACTTTATCATAAAGATGTTTTATTAATTGTAATAAAACATCAAGATTAAATTATTATTATTAATTTAAACTGTCGTATATTAAATTTTTTCTTAAGAAATAAATTTTCCTTGATGGAAAGCACAAATAGTATCTTTTTTTACACGATTGGATTTAAATATTTTATTTTGTACCTATTCGTTTCTGGTAGTAAAATAAATATAATATGGCTAATTTTAATGTCTTTTTATTTTTTAAGAACTTAGAAGAATCGGTGTATGTCAATTGCATTATTGTCAAATTATCTGTTCCTACTCTTGGAATATTTAAAGGGCTCAAGAGTGTCAGAGTTTATATCATTAACCAGTCATTTATGTAGATTTATGGTTGATAAATTTTTTTTTTTGTATTAATAAGTTTCGGATAAATTCGAATAAATTTAATCTCTTATTATTAATCGGTTCCACATTTTCTTCTTTTCAATTGGTTATTTGGTTAAAAATGTAAGTTTATATTCGTGTTAACACATAGTTGAATAATTATCGCGAATGATATTTAATCCAAATGGTTAGTTAGATGTCGAAAGTAATATGACATCTTATTTATTGAGCATTTTACAAGTTTATAGTTTACCGTATTAATCGCATTAATATTTTATTGTAATAATATTGTGATTTTACATGTTAAAAATGCTTAATTGTAAACATGTCATTGTGCTAAAACTAATATTTGTTCCTGTTTTACATTTCTATTTTCACAACCGGATATTTTTTTATAAATTCTTTGCATTTATTTTCATGCTATCAGGGTCGACTTTGTTTATGAATATTAATAAAATTACGTAATGAATTAAAAATTGCGATCATTAGACAATGCATGGACAAAAATAATATTCCTAGATTAGATAGATATATTTTTGTAAATAAATGAAACGTTACAAATTTGAAAACATAATGTAAAATACTTTTTAGTTTTAAATTTCAATTTTGATTATATATTTACTGTAATTAATAATGAAATCAACATATTTTTCTATTATTTATTAAAATTTTAAATACAATTTGGATTTATTTTTATTTTAAATTACAAATTATATACATAGTATCAGAAAAAAATGTTAAATTACAATTTCTTTGAAGTATTCCTTATGAAATATGGATTTATATTTAAATTTTCTGTAATTAATCATTAAATAATGTAATAATAATGTATTGATAATACTGTAATGAATTAATACTAATTTAATATATGTTTTATAAATGTATATCATTTATCTCAATAAATCTAATCCATATATAAATATCATATTACCAACGAATTCAACTTCATAGTACAATATTTATTAATAAGATGTGTTCATATCTGTTTATTGATATAAATAGCCTTAAGATATAGGTAATATTATAATTTAGTAGTAAAGTAACATCAATTAAACTTATAGATAACAATATGTATATAAAAGTATTATAAAATTGAAAAAGGAACGAATCATAATTCAAAACAGAATCCATCATAAATTATTTAATATTATTATTATTGGATCTTCTTACTATTCTTTTCCACAGATTGTATAGAATTTCCTGAAAATAAAAGAACAAGTATTATAAAAATATACAGATATTTGAAAATAAATTTTAAGTTACGGTAACAAATGAATCTCAGTGTCATTGCAGATTTATGTAACAAATAATATACTACTTGATTCAAAAGAATAATCTGATTACGAAATGATAAAATATTAATATTCATATTAAAATACTAATTATTTTTCAGTTACTATGTATACATACTGTTACGTATGACTCATGCAGAGTTCGTCTATCGTACCAATCCAAGAACAGTTGCCTCGGATCTTATGCTGAGATCAGGTTAAATAATTATAAGTGGTTATAAGTTTTATGCTTGCGTTTAACAAGATTTAATATCCAATACACGTAAGAAATAGATAGATAAATAGATAGATAGAGAGAGAGGTATGCACGACATTTCTACTTATCGGGTAGTTTAGTGCTTCGTTGGTTCTTTGGTAGCCTTATCATCTTTGTGGGCCCACACACCTGAGTGAATGACTAGTCTTCAACTTGATGTTCTCATTTTCATGCATTCATTTATGATTTGGAAACTGCTACGTAATAATTATTCCAACGTTCTTTTCGTACTTTATTATACCGATGATTGATTTTGCTGATCCTGATTTTTCAGATGGTGGATATTTGTGGTATCACCTACTTCCCGGATCGATGATCTTCTTTTAGCTTTTTATTGTTTGGTAATTGTGAATTCTTATGCTATAATTATTAATGTTGCAACTGTGTTGAATTTTTATATTGTAGTTGTTAATGCTCAGCATGTGAGTTAGAAAATTGCTGTGTCAAATATCTGAAAAGCGAACAGCTTAGTCGGCATACGTGACTATATATATATATAACCTGCTTCTGAAATTATATTAAGCGTTCACTAAATACTGTTTAATTAAAAGTTATTAAAACAGTAAGGAATAGTTTTGCATCAAATAAGTATTTGAACACTTATTCATCATAATACTTATTTTTTCATGTTCTGTATTTGATATACTACTGAAGAAATTATTTACATAATTCTAATTTAAGTATTAACTAATTAATTATTAATTTTTGTATATTATAAATATATAAACATTTAAACTTATACATAAGCAATAATAATAAAGAATATAATAAATAGAAAAGGATGTAAAATTGTACTAATTAACGTAGAATTTATTACATTAATTATGTTTTGAAAATTTAAAATGATATCAATAAAAGTATTAATATATAAAATAATATGTACATAAATAAAATTATACTAAAGTACATAAGCTATGCTTGTTTTGGCTCACTTCTTGTAATGTAAAAAACAGGTAAAAATTGAGCTAGAATTAGCAAAGGACTTTTTAAAATTAAGCCAGAACCAGCATAAGATCCTTTAATATTGAGCCAGAAGCCGCATAGATTTTTTTGACATTGTGCTAGAATCCGTATAGAACCATTTAATATGAAGCTAGAATCAGCATAGGTTTGATTGGAGAAAATTATGCAAGCCCCACACCTCAAAATTTTTTAACACATGAGTGAAGAACATCACCTCTTTAGACATACATTATTTATATTAAACTCCCCTATTAAGTGTAAAATATTTTATTATTTTTTTACTTAATTTACATAAGTTTATTAACATCACTACTGAGTAAATTATACTAAACTAAACAATTATATATAATCAAGCAGTAAACTGATTATTATAAATTATTATAAATCTATTCGCTGAAAAATTATTTTGTACTTTAAATTCCAAACAAACATCAACAGACACTTTTCAACGCACTTTTTAATGACTCATTTTGCTTAGAGTAATCAAGCCCGATAAGTGGCATATTATTGATGTACTCATTTCTTGTTAACAGAGGTTTAGAATCTTTACCGTATAAACACTTTAGAAGTTAGCATACATATCGAAAACGCAGCACATTGTTTATGAGGAATGTTAATGTTTAGATTCCTTTAGGGATAGTACTAAAAATTCAGAAATAGTTTTACATCACTAAAATTATATCGATGAGATTACCATCCGCACTTTTTTGACTTTTTCAATTAGTTTAAAATCATAGTACGGCTAAATGTGGTTTTTCAAATTTGATAATGTTCAGACATGCTTAGATGTAGCTGGAAGTAGTGGACATTCATGCAACTCACCTTAACTACAACTTTTCGAGAGTTCTTATGCTTGTCGTAAATAATCCGTCGCAATGAAAGGAAAAATAAAGACCAAGTGTATGTTTGTATATAGGTTTAAGTAAACAAAAATGTGCGTAAGAGTACAAGCGCATGTCTTAAAAAAAGAAAAGGCATAAGTGAGTACATAGTCTGTAAAAGCAAACGGTGTCGATCAGGTATTTTGAGCCGCACTAGCGCTCGGCTCACTTTCTTTCTCACTTTGCGTGCGCTTCCAAATTATGCATTACCTTCTTTGTGCCCTAGTACAAGGAGAGGGAGCCCTACCAAGGGCAAGAAAAAGGCCAGCGCACAGCGATAAAGAGTCGCGTTCTTCTCGACCTTCCAGACGAGTCGGACTTGCTAGAAAGACTTGTCTTTCTAATTTCTCTCGGTAACGCTGACTGGCATACCGAGTTTTACTTCTTACCCCGGTAACGTTGGTTGACCTACCAGGTCCTATCCTCGACAACGCATGTTAGCTTGTCGAGTCACGTTCAATCCCAGTAATTTTGCTTGATGCACCGGGTCCTTACAAAATTACTTCTAGAATCGTTATTTTCTTACTATTGTAAGCTGCGGAAACTTTTGATTAATCATTGTTCAATTAAAAACAATGATTAAGCATTATTTAATCGTCGTTTAAAAATTCATTCTAGCATTAAACTTTTGTAAACCTTTTTCTATATAAGCAACCTTAAACGAGTATTCTTAGCAATTGCTGCATTATTTTTATTTCAACGAAACAAGACCCACCCAAAGAATCTCGGTCTGGCCCGAGCTACCAAGGCAAGGATTTTTTTAGTAAATTTTTAGTAAAAGTAAGATAACGCGAAAGAAAGTCAGAGCCGCGAGAATCCCGAAAAAGTGAATCCCAACACACAAAGCAAAGAAAGAGAAAAAGAGAAATACAAGCGCGAACGATAAGTAGAAATAGGGAGAATGTTATAATATAAATGTTTTTACCCTACTAAGGATCAGTGTAAGGTAATGATTGCATCATTGCTAATCTAAAAAGATTATTAACATCATACTGTATAAGATACTTCTTTTCTTCGGGAGGTTTATAATTCTCACCATTTAGAGATTATTTGTTATAACCTGTCAATTGTAACATATTTTATGCCACCTTTAATACCATGCTCAATATGTAAATTAGTTGATTTTAAATTGTTATGTGATGTAACAAAATTATATGGAAAAACACCTTTACTCTTAAGTATCTAAGTTATCTGATTTGATGAATAATTTTTCTTAATTCGCTCTCTATAATGTTTAATTGGTTAAGGTAAAATGTTAATTTATCTATTGAACTAGTCGAAAGCGGAAAGAATAAATAAATCTAATATTAACAGCTACCTTCAATATATTTTGTAAATGAAATATTTTTCTTCTTGGTTTGAGGAAGTGAAATGCCTACTTTGAATCCTTCAGTGATTTCTTTAATGAATAAATAAAAAAATACGAATCATATCCGGTCAAGTTGTAAAAAAAGAATTACTTTAACTCGAGAATCATTGTGCGCAGAACTTCGATATCTGTAACAAAAAAATACTTCATATAATTATATATGACGTTAATTATTATGAATAATTTATAATTAAATATTTTAAATTTACCATCCTGTTACATGAGTGATCTAAATCCTTGATGACATGTCAGCTTGTTCAAAATTATTTTGCTTAAAAGTGATAAGATTATTTATCACTTTAAGATTTTTAACCAAGTTTTCTAATTTATTACCTGAAAGTAATAAATTTTGCAAGAATCTAGCAACTAGTGTTTCATTCAATTAATTCTCTCGTCTATATGATTTGTATGTCGATATTTTTATCATCATAATTACATTTAATATATCTCACGCTATTCTTTTTTGTTTCTGATATATAAGTTCGTTATTATTCCTAGGTTCAAATAAATATTTTAAATCAGTATGTACCATAAACGAAATAAGTTTATCATATGTAAATTCTTAAATTTAAGAATTTGATTCTGTTGCGTGGCTAATATAATTTATTCACATTTGCACAATGTATTTTATGTAATTTTAATTTTTCATGAGTAAATAAAAAGTGTAAAAATCTATCACATAGAAAATATTTTCTTCCAAGTTATTCATTTGTGATATTAAGAGATGTGGTAAATCTTTAATTAAAATATAATGAAACTTTGGTGTAGTAATTATAACATCATCATTTATTATTTCTTGTTCATCCTCATCTATAAATATTCTTATAATAAAAGAAAATTTATGTTTACTATTTTTCAAACCAGATATTTCAAAAGGTTGTACATGCAAATTTCTTTTATACTTTTTCAGAATATACAAATGAAAATATTATTTTCTTTTTTAAATTCTGACATTATTATTGGTGCTATTGAAAATTAAATTTGCTTAATGTTTAATTTACTTTTAAATTTTAAATACTCTGAAACACGATTTAGATTCTTATAAGTATTAAAGGCTAATAATATATCGCCAATTTGAAACATTAAACATCACAATTTTAAAATATTTATACAAACATGATTTTTTCAATTTAATAAGAGGTTTTACAAATGAATTACCTTTGATTGGCTACATTTATGTATACTTAGAATTATTTTAGGTATTATTTGTTAAATTTTTGGTATTGATCCCTAGAGTAATGGTTGTAAATTTAAGCCATTTTATGACATTAGATTTAATATTATTATGCTTTAAGTGATACACATTATGTAGTATATTTAATGCGTTGGTCTAATACTCTACTGTAAATATATTCTATCTTTGAAATATATTGCGAAAAAGACCACAATCTGTTCCGAAAGATAATGTACTCATTAAGTTTTTCTGCTTGGCAGGTTACCTCAGCTGGTAATATTGTTTCATTGGTCTTGGATTCAGTAGTCTAAATTAGTACTAAATAAGATAGATAGGCCTAATAACCGCTTTAAAGAGTGGATGTTATTTCATAATAAACATACTTAGTAACTGCTTCTTCTTATCTTCAATTGCAACAAATACTAAAGGTCAGACTCTATTGACCTCTTTTTAAAAGTGTATATTGCGTCCAATGCAATATAGCCGGAGTTTCATTTGGCTCAATAAATCTAATACAATCAAATCTGATAATTGAGAATTTTCATGACGATGAATGTAGTCTTAACCCTTTCTTGACACTCAATGGTAAATTTACATCTAAACGATTTTATGATAGTTTCTTCTAGTGCTATATACGAGGGAAACAGGAATTTGCTGTTCGAACTTTCATAGCTTTACCGGAAATTTGAACCGATGACTTGGATAGCGACTAGAAGTTTGATAGCTGGAGATCGTTTACTTAGAATGGTTAAGACAATCTTTTTGATGTCGAAAGATAGCAGTACTTGGTGACAATTTCTTGCGAGGTATTGCTGCATTCTACGACCTCGATGGTAGCATGATAACAGTAACTGGTCATGTTCATAAGAACTTGCCATGAATGTCTTCATAGCTATCTTAGTTGGCCTGAGAGGTTGATCTATTTTTATTTGACATAGAATTCCTTTCACCTCTTTCACAAGTTGTATTAGAACACTAACACACCTTACCTCCCTCCAAGACATGTAAGGGTGTAACTTCAGCTTCGTGTTGTGTTTGACGCGAAGTAATTCGTCCTTGATAGTGTAATAACCATAATTCTAATTCTGTGCAAATTCGGTGAACTAGCGCGATAATTTCGTTCTTACCACCGAAGAAAAAAGATTCCTTAGTTGATCTCCAATAATTTTACAGAGTGGAAACGATTGATGGTAACATAGGAGCGTATTTTAATGGAATTACTAAGGCAGTTTTTCAGAATCATACCTGTGAATTCGTATACTTTTAACTCTTGTATTCGTTCCAGCAAAATGTGGTTGTTTCGATCGATAAAAATTACAATTTCTATCTTTCTATCCAGGATTTTCATCCTGGATTCGTTGCTTCAGCTATAGTTCCTATAAATAAAGATGCATCCACTTGGGATAGATGGTAGTTCAACTCATACAGGGCTGGATAGATCAGACTCAAATTGAAAAGTTGCTTTAGTGTGAAAATGCCTGTACTGGGCCTCGACTTTTCCTCAGGAGAAGTTGGCCAGGTCGGTGATCAAAGTTGAGGTTGCATTCAACCATTATCTTTTTGAGGTTTCTCAAGATTCGGGTGGTAGAACGTTTCACTTTTCTATACACAACGTACCAATATCTGCCATGTAGCAATGAGCTTGTTTTCTATTAATCTAGATCTTTATTTTAAACTCATTTTAAATCTTTTATCAGTTTCAAACAAATAAAACTTGAAATTATGTGTAAGAACATTAATAATCTCATCTCTCTGGCCTAGTCACTAAAACAAAATAGAAATATGACAAAACTGCCTCTATTTAAGGATCATATAACAATGTTACATCGATACACTGTATTATTGCAAATTATATTAATAAATAAAGAATTATATTTTTTGAAAATAAAAAAATAGCTAGTTAACTGTACTCATTAAACGAATTAATTGAATATTAACATTACTATTTAGGATTATTTTATATTCACTGCTTTATAAAATATTCGATTCTTTATCTACAAAACAAATTGAATCACCTGAATAGAATTCACCAAACAGAATATGCTTTATATTTCTCACAGAAGTTATAAGAAAAGTACGATATAAAAAATTTTAATTATTGATTAAATTAAATATTGTGTAACAGTCTCAATGACAATTCACTAATTTTATATGAATCTTTCCTAGACTGCACGAAGGTATGGTTCAATAATTAATTTTCAATTATTCGAGAAAAAATATTCCAGTGTTCTGATTCTACGTAACTTTGTTATACATAGATTAAAAAAAATAATGTGTAATATCAAAGTTTATAAATAATATAGATTAAATACTTACGTAGAGACAATAGTAAAAGTAGAATATCTAATTGAAATAAATTTAGTTGTCGTTCACAAATGCTATATAGTTTTGTATAATGATATGTGATGCACAGACAGATAGAATTACACTGAAGCAGAGCTAATATAAAGTACACGTGGAAATATAATACTTAATTGGAGCTTTGACCTAAAATCGTAATTTTCTCAATTTATAAAATTGATAAAACGGCTTATTCGAGCGTTTGACACTGCCAACATTTGGCAGATTGGGAGGAGTATTTTTCCAAACATATTATAGAATAAGTGTTCAATGGTTTGACGAGTGTAAAGTTGTTAAAGATCGTTCTTCATTACCGATTTCTGGTGTGTATTTATGAATCTACATTAACAATGTGACCAGTACGCAAAGGCTTGTCGAGGACATTTGCTGACAATTGTTGAGCTGTCGAATGTATCTTTCACTATAAGAGAACTTATATACGACTTGTTCTAAGATGTTATAATCGTCCAATGTGTAGCACGTAAACTGATACGTTCTAGCCTTTGCAATGATCGTCTTATAATCTCTTGTAAATAATAAGTATTGATATACGACGGAAAAGTCCGTAGCAAACTTACAAGTGAGTGTATGTGTAGTGACGTGTACGTGTCATAATATCGGCCGCACGTGTGCGTGTGTGGAGTGAGAAAGAAATTGCAAGCGTGGGACTATAGAGAGAAGCCATGGCAATGCGCGACCGCCTCTCCTCGGTCCCGCATATCCCGCGAGTAAAATAAAATTTCATCCGCTAGGAGGCGAATGAAGAACAAAGAAGAGAAAGCCTTCTTTAGTTAATAGAGGAAGCAATCCCGTAAAGAAACAGGGAGTTAGTAGGGAGTTAGAAGATCTCCCTTGGTCGCGCAGCCTGTCGGCACGCAAAAGAAACTCCAGGGAGTGTAACCTGCCGGCGTGCAGCATCTAGTACTATCTCTTGACACACCAGAAAGCCACGTGGCTTGATTCTTCGCGCTGAAACTTGCCCGTAGAGTTGTTCACCACTGATATAACTTTGTATGTTTGTAATAAACCGCCGATATAAGTCTGTATTTGTAGAAAACCGTCAATGCAACTTCTTATATGTTTGTAATAAACCGCTGATATAATTCTATATTTGTAGAAAACCGCCAATGTAACTCCTTATATGTTTGTAAAAAATCGCTGATGTAACTATCGCGACATTTTAAATAAAGTAGATTAATTTATATAAAATACCTACTAAGAAGCCACTGTCACCGCCGCAGCAAAGGACGTACGAAGACACAGGGAAACAAGAAGAAAGAAAAGCAAAATTTAAATCGCTATATGGCGCTCCAACGTGGGGCGCGGTAATAATTAAATAGTTACATATATAATAATGAAAATAACTGTAGCAGTTTTTTATACCCACAAGAGACTTTTTTATGTTAATTAATAAATTTGTTAAAATAAATAATTGTGTTTCTATTATTGAGCCATCAATCCGCTGAAAACATCTCGTCTCTCTTTTATGTTGATTTACTTTATTACTAATACTACGAACTCAGATTGAGCTAGGGATAGTACTAAAAGACTAAGCTTAATAATAATAATAATATTAAAAATACAAAGAAGATAAACAATAATAGTAAGTAATGGATAATTAATAATAACCTTGTTATAATGTAAAGCAAACACATGTATGTGTGTGCTAAAAAACTATGTACGATATCTATATATACATAAATACATAACAAAGTAAAAAATGATTAAAACAAGAAAATATAAACTACATATGAAGAATACTAAATGTTGATACAATATCCTCCTTTCTTTCGTACCCTTCTATTTAAACATGTTAATGCGCAGAATCATTGTGAGCATAGGCAGAAATTAGTCAACATTGGTAAACTAAAAATATAGTACAGCTTCGCTATACTCAATAGCTGGAAACAAAAATGCAATTATCCCAATTTGTCATATAGACAAAACATTGACAACATACTTACCTAATTTTTAATATTAGATATCTTATATTTTTATTATCTTCATATATTAAAGAATTTTTACCAATAAAAAAAGTAAATAAATGAACAAAGGCATGTACATTTTGAAACACTTAACACTTATTAACGTATTAAAGTATTTGTGCACGAGGCAATAGTTATTCTTGGCAATTTACTCAAATTATTGCAACTTCTTTTTAAGCAAGTAATTTAATTTTTTATATTTATTGGATTAAGAAAAAATTTAGAATCTGTATTTTCGATATTACACAATCCTCATTAAAAACCTAAAAAAATTATTGAAAGAATTATAAAATAATAAATAATCATTGTCATAAATAACAACAATGATGTTGTAGTAATTTTAGTTAGTATTATCAGTATCAGTATATTATAATGCCAGATTTTTAATTTAAGTACTGTTATCCTAAATGAATAAGTAAACTAAAGGAAAGAATCATTCACTTAGTCAAGGATAAAAAAAGAATGTTATAGAAGTTACGTATTTTTTAATTGAATTCATCTTACATGTGAATGTAACGCAATCAATACATCCTAACTCCAATAAGCGCGGGTCATGAAAGTAAAAGAAAAGCATTAATATATTCAAAATCTAAAGTCGATGTGAACGTAGTTAATATAAAAAAAAATAATAATCACAACAAAAATAATTAATGAAAGTTAGAAGAGAAGGAAAAAAACTATAATTAATAATAGTTAACTTCGAGTAAAATTACGCTAATAATAATAAAAAGAAAAAGGAAATCTATTAAGTATAGAGAATTCTCTACACTAATTGTTTTAGACTGTCATAGATTAGTAAAAGAAAGCAATAAAAATATCTCACAGGTTATTTTAACGCTTGCATGGAAAAATGCAGCAAAAATAGAAAGAACCCTAACATTGTAACAAATAAATATGCTATGAATGTATCAATTATAAAACAATTGTTATAAAATAATTCAACGTTCTACTGCAATGTTATTATTTTGAAAAAAAACATACCATCTAATTATTATATGAATAATAATTACAGTCCCACCATATGAACAATTTAATCCTCAAAGACGTCCTCGACATCGTCAGCATCGTGGTATAGGTGATATTACATATAAAGTGACGACTTGAACTATTCTTCGTCAATCGGAACGATAGAGTAAGAGATTTTTAATAAAACACAGATTGAAGAATGCAGAATTTCAATCTCTGATATTTGAGAAATCAAGGAGTAAGCAGCCTTATAAATGATCAAAGATTTAAAAATTGAAACTGCTGATGGTTTGAAAAGGGACATAAGGAGCGATAAAGGATTTCGCTCTGAATTAATATTCCGCAATATACTAACTACCTTACAACCCGCTAGAATTACCGAAGAAATAAATTAATTACATCTTTAACCTCGGTATAACTTTATCATTAACCTATACTATCTACAACTTTGCGAACAAAGTCGCACGCGAATAAGAGACAAATCCATGTATGTAACAACATATAAACATCATAGTATATTTGTATTTTAATTTTATAAATAAACCTTTTAACTAAAAATATTTAAAATGTACATTTTAACAGTAATTAGTAACTTCTTTACACTTACAGAATTAACAATGCAACTTCTAACACAATGTAGAAAGTTGATTTCATGTGTTTCTTGGACGGAAGTTAATTAATTTTTTTGTATTTTCCCCCGTTTTGAATTTTAAGGCTTCAGCAGCTTTAGAAATCTACTACTTACGTGCCATATAAGTAGCCTAAATTTAGTTTTTATCTATCTGTACTATAATTAAATGTTTTAAGTCACCATTACTTTTAAAAAATAACTATGTACTAAATATTCAATAAGAAGTTAAATTTATATTTTATCGATTACTAATTGGTAGAAACTTAAAAAATTATGTATATTATATAAATAGATTATTGGTAGTAAGTAAGTAAAGTATAAAATAAGTCTAAATTTTAAAAAAGTGTTACGTAAAAATTTTCTTTTTTCATATTGCAAACATAAGAAGATAAGAAATAGTAGTAAGTATACGGTAACTAGTTTAGGTAACTGTAACTAAAGCGTCCTTTAATATTCAAAATATGTTGTTCATGTTATCCTGATTACATTAAATTAAATACAAATTAACAAATTCAATTCAATAAGTTGGAACGAGAATAAAAATAAAAATTAATATAATTTGTTTCAGAATCATGAAATTTTACATATCAAACAATAAAATTATTATTCTATTTAATAATCAAATTGATGACCTAGATAATCAAGAGAAAGTAATAATCATTGTATATTGTCAATTTGCTTCAAAAACTCTTCAAAAATTAAACCAAACTATTTCTTTTTACTATAATCTTGTGAATAATATTTACCCCACATAAGTTGGTTTAAAGCTTCACCAGTATAATATAAACCAGTTGAAAATATGAATAGCGTTAAATAAAAAACAATTCTTAAAGGCCATGTTAAAATGTCTATAACAGGATAAGCCCAAACTCCACTCATGTAATATACAAAGTGCATCCTGAAAATAAAACATTATACAAAATTTTAACAAACAATAATTAATAATAATATAATGATATAATAATAATATAATTTATATTTGGTTTGCTTTAAACATATCTCAATTTCATAGAAAAATTATTAGATAAACTTTTTTTGAATGGCTAGTAATTGAAAAAACACAATTTATTCAAATATCTTAAAAAAAGTTAATCCTTGTCTTATACTATAGTTGATTAAGTTCATGTAAAATAATTTACATTTTGTTAGAAAATAATAATAATTAAAAATAAACAGTACAGTGAATGTAACGTACTATGTCCAATATTTCATATGGTAAAATAAAAAATTTATAGAATACTCAATATTATAATTACTTTGCGACGAATAACTTCGTCGCAAGAGGAAAGCATTGCCGTGGGAACAGGGCTGGAAGGATCGCGAGGAAGACGTTCGGACTCTAACGTTCGAAGACTTAAGATTCGTGGATGGGGACAAATGAGAAAGCGTGCCTGCGGCACAGCGGTGTCCACGGGAAGGAAAGCATGAGAGTGAGAGTGCAAGCGAACGTGTGTGTATAATTGAGAGAGCGTGCGAGTGGGAGTGGAAGGGGCGTACGGCACAGCGGTGTCCGTGAAAGTAAGGTATGAGAGAGAGAGTGCGTGAGCGTGCGAGTGGAAGTGGAAGGGGCGTACGGCACAGTGGTGTCCATGAAAGTAAGGTATGAGAGAGAAAGTGCGCAAGCATGAAAGGGGGTGTGAAAGGGCGTACGGCACAGCGGTGTCCATGAAAGCAGGGCATGAGAGAGTGTGCGAGCGTGCGAGTGAGAGCGAGAGGGCGTACGGCACAGCGGTGACCGTAGGATGAAAGAAGGAAAAAGTGGGAAAACGTGAGCATCGGGCGTAGAATGGATGAATGAGTGAGGGCCAGCGTAGTAGGAGTTGACGGCCCGAAATACGCATGAGAAGGGGGGATGGCTGAATAGAATAGAGAATGTATGGGACCGTGGAGGGGAGCCTTGCGTCTAGCTCTGGCCAGGCTAACACAAGGCGATACGCGAGCAAGTGCGACGCGCTCACACCGCCGCTATTTCCCCCACCACCAGCCTGGCTCACGACCGTCACGAGAGCGGCTAGGCAGCGCGGCCCCCGCTACGAGGCCCGCGAGTATGAATACGTGAGGGGAAACGCCCAAGGATGATATAAAAAGGGCGCAATCACGTGACATTGAAAGACGGGGGTGGAGTTCGGGAAGCGTAGGTTTCCCGGTCGAGCGACTTTTGGCGCACGATCCCTTGGAGCGACTTTTGGCGCACCAGGAAACTCCAGGAGGTGGAGTTCGGGAAGCGAAGGCTTCCCGGTCGAGCGACTTTTGGCGCACGATCCTTTGAAGCGACTTTTGGCGCACCGGGGAACTCCAGGAGGCAGAGCTCGGGGAGCAAAGGCTTCCCGGTCGAGCGACTTTTGGCGCACGACTCCTAAGAGCGACTTTTGGCGCACGACTCCTAAGAGCGACTTTTGGCGCACTAGGGGCTCCCAGAGGCACGATTCGTGTCGTACTTCCCGGTATAGGATTAGGGCCGCGGTCGCGTGCACGGAGTCACAGTCATCGGGCAGGACTCTTCTCCGTCGTGTTAAGATCCCGTCGTAGCGAGGGTGCGGAATTGTCGCACCGTCCAGCATATAGGGAAACAGAATATATCTGGCCCCTTTGTAAGCGGTGAGCGCACCGCAATAGAAATGTTAATGTAGCCTTCACCGCATTTAGAAGTTAAGGATATAGAACATATAAGCCTCCTTTGTAAGCGGTGAGCGCATCGCAAGAAAAAGGCTAATGTAAGTTTAGGCTAATACAGATAATAATAAGTATAGATTAAGAAACAAAGGAAGCCTTGTTCATTTCGACCCGGCCTCTCTGCGCTTCCCTCCTCCCGCCACGGACCTGGTCCAATCTCGAGCTCTCCGGGATGGGACCGACAGGGAGTACGGGGGACCAAGCCACTACCAGCAGCAGGCGGACGAAGGAACAAGGGCGGAAACGCACGGAGAAGAAACCCGTCGAACGTCGCATACGAGTCCGAAAGGACACGTGTTGAGGCGGGCGACGCGTCACAACTTACACTAAAGAAGTAGATTATATTTTCTTGGTAGAATTTAGATTTCAATAAGAAATTTATAAGTACAGATTATAAGAATACATACCAGGCTAAGTAAATTAGCATGAATCCTACAAGACTTCCTAATCCTTGAGCTCGATTAGGATATTTTCTTGGTGTTATTAGCATTTCTGAAACAGTTGTAATCATTATCATTGTATGCATTAAATGATTAAGCCACCATGGAAAGTAGGGATCCAGTTCCTTTGGTAATACCAATTCACGATCCACGAACATTAATCCCCAGAATGTCAATCCTACAAACTATTAAAAACATTATTAAATATTAAGTTTTCAATATAGTTTTAGCTGCAGAAAATAATAAAGTAGTTAAAAATTATCAAATATAGAAATTAAATTTTGTATACATGATTAATTGTATAAATGTTTGATTTCTTATATTGAATTATTTATATTGGGAAGGATTAATGCGGGGAAAATAAAAATAGACAATAATTTTTTTTCTGATATCTTATATTTAACAATTGGTAAAGTGGAGGAAAGCCGCAGTGTTTCGTTTAGTAGATGCGGTACCTATTCTTGGACGCTTGTTATTTTGGCGTCCTGTGCTCACACTTTCAGAAAAACAAGTAGTGCTTTTATAGTTCTGATTCCTACGGGAAGAATGAGTATAGAGTAGGAATCTGAAAAAAGTTGAACAATGTGTGTCGAAAGTCGAAGACTATGGTACACGTTGAATAACGGGCGATGGGTAAGGAATGGAATGCATGTCGAACAACGTATTGCAGGATAGCGGTGACAATGAGACTGACAGGCACTAGCTGAGATTCGATGTGTCTAGCAAAGTGTACAGTGTTACCACATTTATATTTTGGGGTACTTCGGTCGTGCATATCTAATGAGAAATAGCGGTAAGCGCTGAACTTCATTCTCACTCCTTTTTAAATAATATATTTTCTCTCAAATAAATTTAATTACTTGATAGAATTTAGTTTTATTAATAATATTTACACTATTATTTTACTTATTTGATTATTTATAATAATCGAAATTAATAAATAAAAGATATTTTTCACGACAATAGTGCTATCGGAAAAATTGATGAGATCGACGGAAAATAAGAGGCTTTTCGACAGCGTTACTAGAGAAATAATCAGTATAAACGAGTGATTACTAAAGATATTTCGTACCAAATACGTTGAAAAAAGATATAGAAAATAAGTGCGAAGAAAGTAAAAGAAAAGGATAAAATAACTAAGATAGCTAAAAGGAATATGGCATGAGAAAATTGACTATTAGCATGAGTAGCGTAGTTCCTATTAAAACTTTTACGTAAATATTATAATTTTTGTTAATATAAGGCTGTGCGTGCATGCGACAAAATATTACAATATATCATAATAACTCTTTTATCCGATAGGTATCTGAATTTCTCCTTATTCTATCGCAACTGCAGACACAACTGCTAAGATTTGAGGTGCAAAAGCTGCACGGTTTCTCGCAATAGATATATTCAGGGATTTGTACGCTTACATTCACGTAGGAACGTGTGTGAATGGTACAAAGAACAGCAGAATCCACTTTGTGTATATTAGTAGTAAGAGCTCCAACGTTAATGCACTCTCTATGGCAGGGCTTGCAGCAAATAATCCTATTGAATACATATGCATACATCACACAGACATATTTAATTTATGTATACTTTATTATTTATCAATAAAATTTATAATTGTTTATATACAGAAAAAAGTTTCTTATTTTCAAACTTTTGCATTTGATATATATAAAATATATATAAACTATATATATAAACTATATAAATATTATTAGTTACAATTTTTTAGATCTTGGTGAATTTAATCAACATTGTTTAGAATTGTTTGAAAACTACAGTAAGCAAAATTATTATTTAAATACATATTTTCATGTTAGTGTCGTATTAGTAAAGTTGTAACAGTGAGGGTTTTCTTTGCTTGTACGAGTCGATAAACTATCCTTCGGTGGGAGGTTCTTACCTACGCCGTCTGGGAAAAAGGAAGCTTCTTTTATGAAAGGTGAATTATCGAGATAAAAAATATCTCTAGATATAAGAAAAGAAATGGTTTTTATTCATGGTTATGGGTAAAGTAGCCACTCTCTCCTTGGCTGTAAAGGCTACAAATGTGAGTGACAGTCTCTCGACTTTACTTTTTTTTATCTAGATCTTTTGAGAGAAAATGTTAAGCGAGCAAAATGTTTATACCTCTTCGTGACTTGCTTGCGGTGTCTTTTTAATTAAGCGTAGAAGAGAAAGAATGCAGCCCGTTGAATGACAGGATATAAGGGATTGGAAAGAATGGCAGCATGTTGGATAGAAAGAAATGTAACACGTCATACATTGTGGTGTGATGGATTACTACACGTTGAACGACGAGTGGCAGTTGCGAAATGACCATTTTTATGGGAAAAGGCAAGTTGCTGCAGCATACGCTGCACTTTTTCTGTACTTTTCGATAGTACAGTTATCACCGTATACTGTGATAACAATGTACTCGATAAGGCTCGACAGTCCCGATACGGGTTTATAACGGTCCGAGCTTCGCGGCGTGCCCGTTACCTGCTTTACAAGCGCTTTTGTCGCTTCAGGCATCGATGACAGAAATGTTTTAACATAAAACTGCTCAGGCAACGAAGCCAGGGAAGCCTACATGTTTACAAATGCTTTATTAGAATATTTATATTTATAATATTTATAAATTTAATGTTATAATCAGTTAAGAACATCTTAATTATTTCCTTGAAAAATAATTACTCTGCTGTTAGTGTTTCTTAAAATACTCTATGTTATTCGATACTAACATAACACGAGTTTACGAGATCCAGTAAACTAAAATGATACTGCGCAAACAACAAAAGATATCTTTTAACGCATCACTAAATGAGATATAAATTTATTCCTTGCAAAATTCAATTATGTACATATCTTGCAAAAGAATTTTAATAATTGTTATTAGAGTAACTAAATTATTTTATATAAGATTTATTTTTTAAATAACAAAAATACAATTTTATCTTTTTTAAATGTTAATAAAAGTCATTTTATAAAACATTTAATTCACATGTAAGTATTACTAATTAATGATTTCAAATCTGTAAAAACTAGATTTTGTTTTTATTAAATATTTTATATTAATATTTATTATATATATAATAATAATTAATAGTGTATAAATGTAAATTGAATTTGTCTACTATTTCATACTTCATATTTCATATTTCATATTTCACACTACTTCTATTTCATAACAATTGTTTCTTATCCATTACGGCTGTCCATAAATGAAAGTTATTTTCTGCCTTCTTAATCTTCCGTTCTTTTCTTATCTTTTACAAATATTTAGCTCGTTTCTTAGATTGATATATTATTTTCTTTATTCCTATTATATATGTAATCTTTTTCATTGTCAGTTCTATATTAAATATTAATATTATTAATAAAATTCTTAATTTTTTTTATATTTCTATTATCTATTTATGCATATATTAAAATCGAGATTACGTAAATATTAAACAGAAAACATTTTTATCCGTTGATTTGAATTATATTAAAATTTGTTGTGGATTTGATATTAATAACGGTTTCTTTAAAACTTTTCTATTTTGAACTCTCAGTTGTAAGAAAGTATTGCCCCATTAACGTTTGCCCACGATGGACTAATCTGAAGCATATGCAATCATATATGATATACATATTTCAAGCAAGCAAAATAGAAGCTTAAACTGATTGCCCCTGTCAAGTACATGTAATATGAGTTTGAAGTTGTTATACAGAGTGTTTCATAAAGTATGAATAAAATTACACTAAATCGCTAAATTTATTAGCGTAAATTTATTAAGAAATTGGGTTTAAAAGTCATATGTAGAAGTAATAATATAAATATTTTAGGTTAAAAGAGTACAAAATAACTTGTTAATAAACTATGTATTATTTTACTATTTAGATTACTCCAATAAAGCATTTTAATTTTACGTAAATAATATAATTTAAATAATAATTATTATTTTATTAAAAAATGTCTTTATAATAAAGTTAAGATTATTTTGAGTGTCTTTAAAATAAGTATTAATTTTTTACTATTTATGTTACAGCACGTTTTAATCTATACTAATTAAAATATTAAAAACAAAATTTTCTTTCATCGTAACAGGAATATCTATTATAATTTTAAAATTTTATTTATAAAAACGCACATCATGATCACAATACAGTATTTTTATTAATATTACTGTGAACGTTTTCCTGAATTCATAAATCATTTTCGCTTAGCCCAATTTTATTTCGCGCAGTCGAAAAAATAAAAACCACCAAAAAAGCAAATATAGAGAAAGATAAAAAAACATTTAAGTAATGTCAAAGACTAATTATTGCTAATTATAATTAGTCCTGAATTTCTGATTGAATTAGCATCCAACGCGCCTCCGCACTTCGAAGATGAATTATATATCAATTTTTTGTATTCATTCTTAATTTATTTGCAGGTGCGTGAAGCTAAGTAATATTGTAATTCACATAAATAAAAAAGATGAAAAATTTGAGAGAAAACTAAGATGTGAAAGCTTTCCTGTCAGAAATATTCATATGAACTTTAAAAGATTTTTTTTTAATCTAAAACTTTCCAATTTAGTACATTTTATTAAGTTTAATAATAACTTTCATCGCTCTTCGATATAATTACAATTATTTTTAGACTATGTAGTTATAAAACTAAACCGGTAAATTGTTAGATGCCGAATAAGAAAAGTTCAAATAAAAATACAAAATTATATATATGAATGCCTAATATTGTTATTTATTATAACTAAGCAAAGTAAAGGATAGTTGAAAGTACTAGAAAGTTTATCAATAAACAGTACTCAGTAGAGAATACTACTATCTTTTGCGACTACCTTCCATGTCTGTTGCGTTGTCGAGCAGTGCCTACATATTCAACAGCATCGTAAATTCTTTCAGCACCTTTAAAAATCGTCTTCTATGTAAAGATTTCAGTCAGATAGTAGAATGTACGGTGCCCAAGCAAAATAATGAAAACCAATAAAAAAAGGATCTTTTATACGCTTTGCAAGAAATAGATACAGATTCTAAAATCTCAGAATAATTTATAGAGAATAAAATCAATAATGTAAATATTTGCAAAGTGAAAAGATACAATTATTCCTTCCATAATATACTCTGTACGTAACCTTATACTTTGGAACGTTCTGCTACAACTTGAAGTATCTATGTTCTTTTGTTTAGAATAATTTAGAAAAATACATCTAAGAGCCATGCTAAAACACGCATGAAGATAATAATATTCAGGGAAGAGAAGCATTTAGAAAATAGCTTTAGCAATTTAATAAAAATTATTAATATCTAAAAAAGAGAATAACAATGATTTATTATACGATAATAAATATCAGAGTTAGACTGCAAAAATGTGTGCCAACACCTAACTGATGGATAAATAATTTATGCTCACAATTATAAGATTCGCCTTAAACATAAAAAGTTACTAATAAAAAAAACCATTAAATGAACTTATATATTTTCCTTGTATTTCTTTTCTTAGCTAATTTTCTCTTGTCAGTGGCAAATGTACCTATTATAAAGTTCTCTACTAATGGAGAATACCTAAAAATACTCTAATTACTTATTCCTCTTTCTTTAATGGTGATATGTTGTCGTACTACATACTCAACTTACATATTTAGGTTCTGTGAGTAAAGTAAATACAAACGATCTTTTCTAATCGTTTAAGCTACTTAAACCTGGTATATGTGAGCAATACGGGTGTTAATTTATTTAAAACGTATTACTTACTAATAAAACATTTTATCATTAAGAATATGACGGAACGGTGAAGCAATGTTGCAATACTTATAGATGTATTATTCGTCCACTGACCATTGTTTTTACTTTTTTATAAAAAAAAATTCGCAAAGAACATTTAAGATTAGGAAAGCGCAAAAGAAAAATTGATCAGAAGCTCAAACATAAGAAATTTTTTAACTTAGTTTTAGATTAAAACAAAATCTTTTAAAGTTTAGATGAATATTTTTGATATAAAAACTTCAATACCTTAGTTTATTATATAAGTTTTTGGAAAATAAAAAAACTGTTTTAATTACAAACTAAAATTTAAAATAAAAGTTAATGATTCTGTGAAATATATTGTTTACAAATATAAAAAACAACAATTTTAATTCTTTGACATGAAAATATTTTTTAATTCTATATATGATTTCAATACAATGAAAAGTTGATTTAAACTAATTTAATTAATAAATACATTATAGTTAAGAAGTATATTTTGCTTACACTCTTTTAAGAATTTTTGTTTCTTACCATTGAAACTGGAAATCCAACTGTTGCATGATAGAAGTCCTTAAATCGGCGAATAAATGGCCTTTTAGTTGTACTGACACTATTAGTTCCAAATATATCATTAAGTAGACTTGTTAAAAAAAATAATGTTTGTACAATCTACCAAAAAAAAGAAAAAAAGTCTTGAATCATTTTACAAAGAATGATAATTAATAAAAAAATAATAAAGTTTTAATTGATTAGTAAAATTAAAATAATAAAAAATCATAAATTTTCGCTTAATAAATACATTTGTAAATAATTTTAAACCATAAAATTAAATATGACATAAACTTTTAAACGTTACGTGGACTATATATAAATTAATAATTTTGGTAATGTAATTTAGTAACGCTAAATATTTCTTGTAAAACGTTAAATGGCAATTAGCTATAGATTTAAATAACCTAATTTCTATTGCAAGTTTATTATAATTATGTGATTAACCTCAGTGCAATTATACAACTTTCATATTATAATTCTTGAATTATATATCTCAGGAATGATTTTTACATAGACAAATGAATTCGGTGGTTAGGAAAATGAAAACTTTTGATGGATACGAATACGATCTCTTCGTACTCGATATGTATCGATGTACATTTTATGTTATTAATTTTTCTATTTCAATGAATTAAATTAACGTTTATACATTTATTTTTATTTTATTCATTTTCTTTAATTGTTAAATTAAAAAATTTCAACGGACTTACAAGTAATAAGTAATCACGTTTATTGTGGAGTAATTTATATATCAGAAATGAATAATCAATTAATGTCTAAAGTCCTTTAGACATTAAATCTACAACTTCAAAACAAGATATTATATAATACATATACATAATATCTTGTAGTATATGTTCTTATAACAAAGAAGTTTGATCGCAAAAGCAAGATAAGCTATACCTGCTTCAATATCTAAACCGATGAATCATTCATATGAAATACTTAAAATAATTTATAAAAAAATAAATACACACTTGATTGTAATAATCGATTGACATTTTCATCATGTTTATTCTTATGAAAGCTACTGTAAAGAAAATTTTTATACGTTTCTTAACAAGATGGGTTTAAATTTAGGCTATCTTTGTATAATAAAAGATAGTGGTAGTGCTTTTACGATCAAAAGATTCAAGGCATTTCTTTGGATGTAGAATCAACTATGTATTAATTACAATAACTATTTCATACGTAAATAGATGGATAGAGAAACAATATAGGTCCATCATCAAGAGCAGTTAAGTTGTGTAGGTTCTGACTCACTTTTCTCATAGGTAAAAAATGGGCCAAAGTCACATAGGTCTTTAACATTGAGGCAGAATTAGCACAGGACCTTTAAGAATGAGCTAGAATCAGTATTGTAGAGGTCACACCATCGTTCATCACTCAATCGTTTTCAGCATGCGTCTGTAGGACTCTCTTTCCAATTATTAAAATCTACTTTTGCCCTTCTATTAAAAAATATTTTAATATTTGTTTATGATATTATATTTACATAAGTATTTATTATCGCCACTGAGTTAATTATTTTTAACTATGTGATTATATATAACTAAATTATAAGATAATGTAATTACTAGTAAATTATCTAGTACTTCATATTTCAAAGAAACATACCAGACGTGCTTTTCAATGTCTAATTTTGTTTAGGACAATATATCACGGTAAGTTGCATGTTATTGAAAGTTCATTACGTACTCACAATGGCTTAAAAATTTTACCATAATAAACATTTTGGAAATTAGCGTACATACCATACAATGTATCTTATTGGTTACGTGCAATGTTAGTATTTACAATATATCTTTCAAGGATAGTACTGAGAATTTTACATCTCTAATAATATAATTATCAAAAAAACTTGCTTAAACTCTACTTTTCGTTGATGAGTTTTAAATTCTAGAATTATGAAACATGATTTTTCCAGACATGCTTTGAAGTAGTCAGAAGTAGAGCGAATTCATACAACTTCTAAGTGAAAGTATATCTTTTTCAATCTTCTCGTGTGAAAATGTCTTCTATTTTTTTTAAAGTGACAAAAATAAATATCATAGTTTCTACTAAGTGATACCTTTTAACATAAATTTTTTATGAATTGGATGTTTTAAGCAGAAATCAGTCTTGTTAAGCTCCGACGATTATATATATTGACAATTCCATGTTTGAAGGTATAATTGGCTATTAATATTCTTTCTAATTTTTAATATGCAATTTAACCGTTAGAATTTCTCCGCGAAAGTTAATCAAGATACCGTCCTGATCAACTAAACGTAATTCACGAGTATTAATACTTTTGACGATAATTGGAACGAAAATGACATTTGATGAAGATTCCATGATCTTATAACTTAGCGGTACAGCTAAATTATTCAAGCTCCAAGTATTATACAACACTTAACTCTTAATATGTTAATTTTAAAAAGTGATACTAATAAATCAGAAGTGATTAAATCAATTTTACTCCTATACTGAATATTACGTAAAGTATCATTATTTGGCTTCAGAAAAATGTGTATCTTTTTAAATGTTAATATATCTTGTAGATATTTCTCTACATTTTTTATTTGATAAATACCAGTAGAGTAAGTACTTCATCATCCATATAAAATTTATTGTTACCTTGATCATTATTGGTAGAGTTAAAAGTTATACCAAACCTAGAATATAGTTGTTAACTTCAGCAAATTCAATAGAAGGAAAGTAATTCAATTCAATATAGTTAAAGTAGATGAAAAATTGAATAAAAGTATTTCATTCTTTGTTGCTTAATAAAGAATAAAAGAATAATCATTATACATCATATTTATATAGCTCTAAAAATAACCTTTTCAGATAAAAATTTTAGACATAAATGCCAACAATTGTAACTTTTCGTTTAAATAAAAAATTATAATTTCGTATAAATCTTGATATCGTTTATAATTAAACATAATTTCATGAATTGAGTCTTATAAAGTGCATTCCACGTCTACTTGAGTTATCTAGATTAATAGTAGCTGATTCTCTATTGTGATTTCATTAACAGATAAAACATTACACTTTAATACTCTTGGAAAGTATGGAATTTTCAAAATCTTTGAATGCTGTTGTAAATCAGATTATTCAGGGCTCTGTTGTATTTTGCATTAAAACAGCATTTATTAAACCCATTATTTGTAAACAATTTACAAAAATAAGCCTTGTTCATATTGTTATAAATAAAGATCTTTAGCAAAAGCAATAGTTTCCATCATCTTGTTATATCTTTGAGTTTCCATCAGTTTAGTACAGTTGCTTTCGTATCATTGATAGCTTTATCTAGTCCAGTTGTACCACTAAATACTACATGTTTCATTAAAATCAGTAAATAATTGTACAAAAAATGGTAAAGATCCACTGATTTCGAAGAAACTAGTGGAATTAGTAAAATTCTCAGATTTTGCTTAACATTAACACTTTTAATAACCACAACGCCATATAAACGTTGAAGAATGTGAGCTCTGACTTCGTGAGTTGTTGACAGCGTTATTTGAGATGCAGTTTTCATTATCTTATTCAAGGTTAAATTATACTCTGACGCGTGCCGATATAATTACGATATAATTATGACGTGATAACCACGCCATGTGGGTTCGGACCGAGATTGATGACTCATCATTTCCACCAATGTTTCCCATTTATTGGTGCGATGTGGCATCGAGCCAAAGAGATAGGAGAAAGCACTGTATTATAATTGGAGTAATAATACTCGGTGATTGCAGACTTGAAGAGCATCCACAGAGGCTCCGGGGCAGCTGTGCGGGTTACAGAGACTAGATAGAACAAATCCTTGGCTGACTGGCTCACCATAAAGTCAACATTTGTGTTTTCGATATTTCTTTTTCCTCTCCATTATCCGTCCTTTTCAGGATGATGAATAGAACATATGAACAAATAATATTTAAATATTTAATTAAACGATTTATTTAAACAAACCGTCTTTTTTAGGGCAATTTCAAGGCTGACCAAAAAAAGGTCAGCCAGATTATTTTATCGGTAAGTTTGGTAAAGGACGCAAGTGAATCTCCAAACGGGGAGCTCTGTCATCCTTATCAATTTCTTTTATTTTTTGCATTTCTTTTTCAATTCCTAATTAAATTTCAACATGATTTTTTGTATAAGATACATCATCTTATATGCAGGTTACATCAAGAGGATTAATTCTTGAATTACTATGCTCAAACTAACTTAGTTCCAGCTTTACAGTATTAGACCAAATTCATATGTAATTCAAAAGGTAATTTTTTATTTACTTATGAGTTTTTTAATTACACCACTACTGGATTCTTGTTTATGAATAATCATTATAATATAGAGATTAAAAAACAACTGATGATCATATATATAGGTATAAGCTATTTATTCTTGATCAGTTATGCTTTAAAAGTTGCATAATTAACATGGATTTCAAGAAACAATGAATCAAGTTGAAAATTGAAAATTTTTACTGTTCTGAAGAATAAAAGAAGAAATGAATCATTATGAAAAATAGCTTTCAGATAGCATTTAAGCTATATTCTGTGGACAATTTAATTGTGGTAAACTAATGGATTTAGATTTGAAAATGTATTAGTTTACTCAAAATCATTAAACCAGTAAAATACAAGTATCTCGAGAAACTATTAAAATCTATGAATGATATACAATATTTTCCGTTTATCAATCGTGAGACTATAGTATCTTTAAATCTAAATATAATGTTCTTCCTAGCTCAATTATGATATTTGATTATATAGTTTGTGAAAAACAAGACAATATAAAAGAATTTTTTGTACGGGAAGACATAAGAATATTGATTATTTTTGTCCATGTCAATCATATCCAAATTATCTCATAACAACTAATATATTAAGACATGCGTAAGAATAGAATATAAATTCAGACAGATCTTTTAACCAGTTTATAAATTTATGCACCAACTGTTGGATCAATTGTAAATTTAGTTTTATTGTAATCGATAAAGAAAGATTAATAAATAGTAGTAGGTATAGACAAAGATTTTATATGTTTTGATATAAATATAATACATACAGTGTATACAGTACAATTTATCTTGAAAATGAAAAGTTTCAAGATGGTTGAGTACCAGCGCAATTAATTTATAATTGAACAATTTACTAAATCACGAGATGTGCTTGAACGTAAATGTAAAATTTTTAATACGGTCGATCTAGGTTATACAAATTAAAGGAAAAACAGGTGAACAAATTGCATCAAAGTATATCAAAGAATTTGCAGACGGACCGAGGCAAGGAATTTTACAATAAAAGATTACTGAATTTAATGAAGTATCAGAAAATTATTAAACGTATCAACATGAAATTACTTAAAAGCAACTACATGCAAACGTTTCATAGCACGCGAAAGAATAAAATGTGTACACCGTTTAGCTTATAAAGTAATTATAAAAGACTATATATTTTACCAAATTTAATTAATACTTAAAATGCAAAGCGTACAACTATTATTATAAGGCGTAAGGATATTGCACCTGCTAATGTTCAAACAATATAAAAATTTATTCAAGAAAGTAGAAAGACATAAAATCTAAGCTTAATATTAGTGATAAAGTACAAAGTAATAAGACTAAGTAATATTTGTGAAGGGATATACACCAAATTGTCGACTGAAAAATTCAGAGTAACTTGAGCAGTAACAACAAATCCTATGATTTAAAATTTTTAAGAACTACAGAGATCAACTCTTCGTTGTTGATTTATCAAAAGCGGACTGCTGAAAAGTTAATCTCTAGGTATTTATCTTGTGTGATATTTTATACGACACTCATAAGTGCACTCTTTCTCTCTCTCATTCTTGTAGGTATATATTTGACCATGTACCGAATTCATGTTGTATTACTAGATACAATCTTTTCTCTCAACATCTTGATATATCTTAGTTTCTTCAGTCCTTACTTAGATTTTAAAATCTATTAAATGCTATGTTTCTTATAATCATAACACAACTGAATCTTCTCGTGCATACGTATGTATGTACGAATTTATGAATATATGTATGTAGTAAACTATTAAAAACAAACAAAATATTAAAAATAATAAAACTATATTGTTCAAATACTGTTTAATATTAATTTATAAAATTATGCTTATTTTTATAAATATTTACTGTAACAAGCGCTTTTGCCGCTTTGTTCAAAAGTCGGAACTTATCGCAGTCCATAAATCTTAAGCACGCCTTTGGTATAAGGTAATGACTACCATTAAGTAATTATCAACTGCAATGTTCCTTTGATGAAATTCTCACGTTAAATAAATGCGTCTTGCTCTTGTGTATAGTGAAATTGTGTCAAAAATATTTATTCAAAAAGTTATGTAACACTAATTACAAATTCTTATTCATAACTGGCAATAAATTTATACATCAAGAATTAAAAATGAAATGTTTTATCATAAAATATTAATGAATAATATAGAAAATGTATAATTTTTAGATTCATATTGTACTACTGTATATTTCTTTTCTTCCAGAAAGTATAATAATTTTTATAATATATAGTAATCAATGTTTAGTATTATTTTTTCTTTTATATTTCGTATATCTAGAAATAAATTTTAAACTTCAATTAAACCGCGAATCCTATTTATTTTGAAAAAATATTATATAAAATTTCAAGAGTATAATTAGAATAAATTATATAATTAAACTCTTATCAATTTTATAAAGTATTTTTTAATATACCATACATAAAGTTTAATTTCTAAAATACAAATTATATTTACTAAGCTTTAATAAATATTATCCTTAATAGTTTCGTATAATTTGTTGCTTTAGAAAATATTCTATTCATTTATATAAAATATTGTAATTCAATTAATATTTTCTGAAAGCGTGTTCTTTTAACTTATAAGTGTAAGAAAAGCCGACACGAAGTTTGTGTATTTCCAAAGTTCTCAACAATAAAAAAATAATTCTTCACCCGCCATCTAAGTACCAGCAAAGCGTGTCAGACTGTCGCCCTGAAAAGAGCGAAATTATTTGTTGGTCTCTTCTTAGCAACTGCTAGAGACAGCAGTGTCAATACCCTGATGTCTTCTGTCTCAGCTGTGGGTTCTGCTGGGTCTATCTATGAGATGCGAAGCACCTCTCCATAAACCTTTTGGCTACTAGTGCATTACACTATCCTCTCTTCTACTAATATTCTGATGTTGTCGATGCTTACTAACTGATAGACGCAGGACAAAAGGGAAAAGACGTACGTCAAAATGAATATTCTCCATTTTTTATTATTGATATTAATAGATATTTTGAAATATTTTATAAACTTATAAGTATTTAAATTTCTCTTTCTTTCAGAATGTACAAATGACTAATTTTTTTATAAATAAAATATTAATTAAATAGTTTGACACAAAAAATACTAAACATAGGAAATGGTAAATATTTTTGTATAAGATTTTAATTTCTTAATTTTTATATATTAAATTTTACATAATTTAATCAAAATTTAGTACATTTTGATAATTTTAATGGTAGATTTATAAATTTGTATAATTAAAAAACTCTTATATTGTTTTAATTTATCAAAAGCCTTATCCTTTAAAATGTTTACAGAAATATTTTTTTTTGCTATAAATTAGAAAAATTCACAGAAAAGGAATATAAAAATTTCGTCCACCCTGTGATGACGGTTTTCACCGCATTGCTTACATCCTTCGTTCATTCTACGACGTCGGTCCTCACTGATCCAAACCCACTTGGGTTTATTACTAAACATTACCAAGCTGAGAAATCAATGATCAGAAGCGCACGGCCGTAAGGAATCGCGTTAAAATAACGTATTTTTCGAAGAATCGCACAGAGCTTCATGTAGCTTAAGCTCGCGTTCGTTATGTGTTGTATATAAAGTTGATATAGATTAAATTGACGCTTATAACAATTATAAGTCTGCGTTGCACGTGTATTTAAATTACGTTAGCACCACGCCCGGTGGGACTTCCTACAATTATGTTAACCCTTTTGTATCTAATTTTTTAAAACGGAAGTTTTTGACATCATTCTGACCAAGATTTCCCTGTAATTTATTCAGACTAACAGAGCGTAAATGGAAAACTTATTCATACTATGTATCTTTTTCATTTATACAAAAACCCCACATAACCCTTTTCCCGCAAACAAACTCTAGCTGATAAGAGCTGCAATAGCGAAGAGCCAACCATTTCAGAAGAAGGTAAGAAGACGTGTTCATTCACATCCACCTAAAAGAACGATTTTTTGGCTGCACTTTCCGTTAAATGCAAGACGTACATGTCTGTAACAGCTTTGTATACTGATGAATGAATGCAAATGAAAAAAGAATTCATTAAACATTTATCATTGATTTCAATCATATAGTATGTACTCTAGAATATCGTTGTTTAACTTTTGATTGTATATTAAAAACCTTTTCTAATTTACGAAATATTAAAGGTCATTGTTAGAAAAAACGAGTGAAAAGACAGAAAATTAAAGATAGACATAGACCGAGGGAGTATCAATATCGGGATGACAAGGGTAAAATAAGAAAAGTGAATTAAAAATTAAATTAAGTTATGTATACAAATTTTCACAATCGAAATTATTTTTTACTAAATGTCGTTTTTATGAAATACATTTACTCAAAACATAAAAATGTATTTAGTAGCTTATTTCATTTATTCTAAAATTAATCTGCTTAATAAATGCATGATTACAAATATAAAATATTAATTTGAATATTTTTGAACTGTTATACTAATTATTGAAATAGATTAATAATTTACATGTACTGAATTGTAATAATATATTCTGTTTTCTAAAAACTATTATTTTACATTAATAATTTTATAATGTTGAAGATAAAAGACTTTATTATCAAGACTTAAAATATAAGTTTTAATATTGTTTTATTTTTAATTTTTATCTAAAAATATATAATTTTGAAACATTATTTCTCTAATACATTCGCTACACCTAAATTAAAGGTTAATATGATTAACTAAATATTAAGTTATATAATATTGTTTTTTATTTACATTTTTTCTTTTAAATTTTTAAATTTTAAACGTTTATATAGACTGTATAAATGATTAAATAAACGATTTTTTTATTTCATCTATTCGAAATTATGTATTTTCAATTATTCAATTTTGATTTGCTTTATAAACAATTTTGAACCTTGTTAATAACGAATGAATCAATTAATTACTATTAAAAAGAAAACATTATGAATGTAAAAATATACAGTATTTTATGTCAGTTACTAAACGAGAGGAACAGTTTCTAAACTAATAATACAAAATCGAAATAACTCTTCACGTAGTTTCCTTCAAGAGTTATATTTTTTTCAACGTTATTCCAATATTTTAATACCAATTATATACAGTACGATTTGTTGAGGGTTTCGAAATATACATAAGTTCCAAATTTGATATTTTATGTTAACGTAAATTTCTTCCTTTGGCTCCACCTCTTTAAATTATAAAAGAAATAATAGACACATAAATAGACACCACATGTAGAAAATCTAGAGATTTGTGTAAAATTGGTATTTTCATACAATCAGTTTTAAATACAACATAGACTTAGTAAATAATTATTTTGTCTCTATACACGGTCTTTATGTCTGATTTCATCATTTAAATAGTCCAATAATTTATGGATAATCAATGAATATTAAGTCACATTAAACGCAAAAAAGTTGAAGACCTTTACAAACGATTAACTTCTTTAGTCGCTTTAGACAGTTTTCCCATGGTTGAGACCACTCTCCAGCATACCTAGTATATTGAAGTAAGTAGTATGAATCCATATTTTATCAATTTAACGATTCGAGCAAAAAATCATTTAGATTGCGCTAAATAACCCATAAGTTCTTCTTATAGGTGCATTGTAAAACACTTATCTTTCACAATACTTTTTCATCTTTAAATGTTTATGAAAAACATTTTTTCGCATTTTATTGATATACTTAGTTATTTACATCACTATAACTTTGTTATATAAATAAATTTATATGTTATAGAGTTAAACTTTAGCGTCCAGAACACGTAATACCATTCGTGGTTATACGGGCATATTTAAATTAATAAAATAAATAATGTTAAAATTACGCATTTAATTTATTATTAATTGTTTTCTTCGATCAGGTATATGGGCCGTAATGCTTTTTAATTTATTTACAGATTTAGATATTATTTTTTCCAAAATATAATATTTGATTAATACACGGATTTCTATTTTAATTACTGTTTTCATAAAAGTAAAAGTAATCATACTTACATGATTGCTACTCATAAATGAAACGGACAAATTTTTCTGAAATTTAACATGAGTTTTCAACGTTAATATATTTTGAAAATCACATAGATATTTCTATTTCGTTAGTGTTATCACAGTGATGAATTTCAAGTCTTTAAAATACACGTAGTAATATATAATTTACATTGCATATATATACAATGTAATCTTGGATGGGTTAAGTTTGTATTTATATAGTAATTTAATTTTTGTACTACTCAATTAATTCCGAGATTTTATTAAATAATATACAATCTGAAACAAATACAGAATTTAAAAATAACGACGATACAAAAACTTGGGTTTTAAAAAAACATTTTTAGAAAATATTAAATAACAAATGAGTATGAAGCATAACATAATAAATATTTTCTCAATAACTGAATATAGTTTTAAAACAAGTGAGACATTACTATCGTTTTCTACATACTGTTTTTATGAATCGAATACAGAAATTAACCACGATTTTTTTACTATAATAATTTAATTTATCAATCATTTTGGAATAAAAATGCATTAAATTGTTAGTTATTTGATATGTAAAATTTGAATTTAGTACCCTCTTATTAATGTATATACTAAATATAGACTTAATAAAAACAAAATTTTAGTATTTCCATTAGAGGCATAAATGTAGCATATTACTCATTTTTTACAGCTTAAAAAGTAACTTTATCAGCTCATTATTATTTATTAAAGAAATTATTTTTATTGATTTAAGCTTATTATAAAACGAAATAAACAAATTATATAAAATTTAGATATAATCATTAAACATTATATATGTTATAAAAAGTATTGATGAAAAAGCGCTCCACTAACCCCGGTTGGAGAGATCGATGCGCTTCCTCTTTGGCCGATCAGATCGCCTAATCTTTTTTTTAGCTTGTTAGACTTGTTCGTTTGTTCTGCAATCGACTCGCCCTGAGAAGGGCGGTTTGTCACTACGTTGTATTTTTTTCTTCTTATTTTTCTTCAACCGAATAATTTGTCCCAGAGTGTTCGACCTTAAAAGGACAGTTTTTATAGTGCGGAGGGGAGGTATTGCCTCGAAGTGCAGGAAAGAAAAAAGAAATGCAATGGTATTGGCTCTATTCCAGGCCAGCCAGTCACGTCCTGCTTCCTTCCCGATGCTTACACGACTGTCCCAAAATCTCAGCGGCGTCTTGTTACATCGGCGATACTCGAGTACCGCTGCTCCAATCACTGCGCAACGCTTCTTTCCACTCTTTCCTCGGACACGCGCCATTTCAAATGAAATGGTTAGACTTACCCAATAACCCAATAACTATGTACATATATGTGGACAGGTTGATTTTAATACGATACCGTGACTATTGGCATTTAATTTTTTTTTGTTTCTAAATAAAAAAAGCTAATATTCTAATATTTAAAAACTTTTGAAAACATTGTGCACTATTTAATTATGTTTCCTAGAGCCATCAAAATGATGTCATTTAGGTAATCGACAGTTGATGTAATATCTCATATTTGTGAAAAGAAAAATGTGAATGAGAAACAGAGTGAGTATGTGTTAAAGAGATATGTGTTTTCATGTTTCCACCTTTTTAACTCGAATAGTATGTACATAATACTTAAAAACTTAACGTTTTTTAGAATATGAAAATACAATTGCATTTTCATTACCAAAGTGAAATTATTTTTATTTGTTATATTGCTATTTATTTGGGAATTGTTTTTGATTGTATATATATACAATACAAAAAATCACCAATTATACATACATACATACATATATATATATATGATAAAATGTTTCTTTTAATATCAAAAAAAGAAATTGACAATTTAGAATTGTAGCCGTGAGTCGCACAGTTTACAACAATTCTTGCCGATCGGATCGAAAATGGACGTTCATGCAACGCTTGGAAGATGTGTTCTTTTCTCGCGTCCCTCTTTTACCGGTGCCTCTTGCACCTCGATGTGCCAGCATTTTTTTCGTCTAAAAGACTCGAGAAATGAACAAAACCTTCCTCGAAAATGTTAGTTAACGACATCAACACATTTGCGGAAAAATTGAGCTAATTATAATGCTTAAAATAAACCACTGTTGGCGTCTCTATGATTTTCATTTTTTCGTACAACATTAACATACTATAAAACAGAAATTTTCCAGTAAAAAATTAATAATATAAGTCGTAAATTGTTATAAATAAGCAACTAGCACATATTTAATCATTTTATATACAAAAAATTTATTTAAAGTAAAAACACAAATTATAAATTAAGGATGTGAATGAGATTTTCAATTTTAACAGATGGTATTTTATAGAAACTGTAATCTAAATATAAATATATTAGAATTTTTTGTTTATGCATTAGAAGTTCTACTAAAACGGATTCGAAATTATACATATAATCTATGAAAAATTTTGAAACGTTAAAATTTAGTTATCTATACTAATAGATTTTTTTTATTATAGTAAATATCAGATATTTAACATATAAACTAATATTACTAAAGAAAGAAATTGTTTTATTAGATATAAAATAAATTATAAAAAGAATATGACAAAAAATACTACGATTTTTATAAATTTTGAGATTTTATTTGAGCATTAAAAATGTAAAAAAGATCCTAAAAGAAGTTAAAATTTGGTAATGACAACGTATTCTTTTATATGTTTATAAAAGCCTCATTCGATTTCTTTTACCAATTTGAAAGTATTAATTATATAAGTAACATTTAAAACTACGAATGACTGTAGTCGCAAACTATTATAAAATTTAAAAATTTGAAAAATTTCTATATAAAATAATAAAAATATGATATTAATAATATTATTATTACAATATTAATAAAAGTTCATAGAAAAAGAAGAAAAAGTAGTGCTTACTACACAATCACTCTCAAGTATTAAACACACATAGAAAAACCCTACAAGCGACCTACGAACTTCCCAAGGTCCATCGAATTTTGGCTTTACTCTACGAATAAAAGCGTGTCAATATCGTCTTGTTTTCAAAACACACATATAAAATTTACATTGAGCCATTACCCCATAAAAAAATATAATATATACCTATATATATATACCTCCCGATATAGGATTAGGGCTGCGGCCGCGGTCACAGCCATCGGGTTGGACTCTTCTCCGCCGCGTTAACGTCCCGTCACAGCGATGGTGCGGAAGTGTCGCTCCGGGAAATAGAATATAAGCCTCCTTTGTAAGCGGTGAGCGCACCGCGAAAGTAAAATATAACTGGCTCCGTTGTAAGCGGTGAGCGCACCGCGAAAGTAAATAACATATAACTGGCTCCGTTGTAAGCGGTGAGCGCACCGCAATAGAAATGTTAATGTAGCCTTCACCGCATTTAGAAGTTAAGGATATAGAACATATAAGCCTCCTTTGTAAGCGGTGAGCGCATCGCAAGAAAAAGGCTAATGTAAGTTTAGGCTAATACAGATAATAATAAGTATAGATTAAGAAACAAAGGAAGCCTTGTTCATTTCGACCCGGCCTCTCTGCGCTTCCCTCCTCCCGCCACGAACCTGGCCCGACCTCGAGCTTTCCGAGACGGGACAGACGGGAAGTACGGGAGACCAAGCCACTACCAACAGCAGAAGGACGAAGGAACAAGGACGGAAAGACACGAAGAAGAAGCCTGTCGAACGTCGAACGCCAGTCCGAAAGGGCACGTGGCGACTGAGACGAGGCAAACAACGTCACACATCTATTCGCAAATATTGCATACGTACGCATATGCAGTTGTACGTACGACGTTCGAATTCAGTGAAGATCATAGCTCTACGATTTTGTCGAGTCGAAAACCAACTCCACGACTTTGCAACGCGACAACACCGCATTATATTTACAATATACACGTTTCTAATTCGCAGAGTCTACTACGAAAAATTAGATTAGAATAAACAATTTATCATCATCTCTAGATTCTGTCTAATTTAGTTTAAAAATATCTTCCTTTTTTTAAAATAAGAAATAAAATATACAAATTTCAAAATTAACGTTTTTACTCTCACTCTATCAATATATACTTTCCTCTCTTTCTCATGTACATCTACTCGAAAAATTAAATTTTTTCTTGATACTGTCTTGAATTTGTAATTTAATATAGTCAATTAATAATACAAATTATAATAAAAATAAATATTCTAAATATTAATCAATCAAATTAGTAATAGCTAAAAAGCTTAAATGATAAGTATTGCATTTTATTATAATTTATTATAGCCATCACGTATACACTGTTTAAGAGTATACGCTTAAGCAAAAGTAATAAACTTATTTAAACGCTTTTAACTATGAGGAGATTGTCACATTTTGTTACTATTCGGGTTATTAGTTCATTTTGATATAATCAATGATATTTATCAATAAAAAGTTGTTGAATGCTTCGGGAACATATATTAATTAAAAACAAACTTCTGCGCAATACGGTATACATATACGTACCGAAGCATTTTAACAATGTTTTAACTATAACGAGAATCTGATTTTTTCTTGAAAATCTGTTTATTTGTTGATTATTATATCTGAAATGTAACTTATCGATAAAAAGTTGTTGAATCCTAATAGCATGACTTTGTTAAACAATTATGTGGTTGTCGCATTTGCTTATCGGTAGCGTATTGGATATGTTTCTTTGCGAATGCTTTTCGCAATATTGCTAAATATTTTTTCTAATTTTTTACTGTTTTACCTATCTTTGGTTCTTGAATACTTCAATTTTGTGATTTTATTGTTAAAAAGTTAATAAATATTGTATATTTGACTATTTTTTGAGGCGGTCTTCTACAAGTACTTTCACGCGCCGCAACTTCTATTTGTTTATAAGTTTCTATGCGCAATAAAATTTATTTTTATTTTTTTGCTAGTTGATGATTATTATTTATGATAATTAGTACAAATTTATAATTTTTCAAATTCTTAATTTTTCAAATTCTTAATTTTTCAATTATTCATCCTCTAATAAGGGTTGTTTCTCGGGGTGTTTTTAGGGTTATATTTTTTTTGTAATATTATATCATAGTTAGGTGGTTTACGTAGTTTTTTTAAAAGAAATTTCAGGTTTGAAAAAATTTTATTTTTTGTTGGAAACTTCCGACTCATAAAATTTAATTCATATCTTGTACAATATCAAATGAAATTAAGCAAAGGAAAATAATATATTAGTCTACTAACTAAACAAGAATAGCTCAACATTGTTTTCTTGTAACTTTATGATAAATAAACAGAGTATTTATGGAGGATAATGTAAAATGTAAATAGCTTTACGTCATAAAAAATTAGTGATTTTTTATGACACACACAAACTCACATCCATTTTTTTCAGATTGACAACTGAATTATTACGTTAAAGAAATTATAAAATATAGTAGTACATACATCATTTTCAGAAATGTTTAAAGAAAAATAAATGTAAAACTAATGGATCGTCGACTAATGCATTATTTGTTTGAATCATTTATAAAAGATTTATTTTAGCTTAGTAAAATTGTTTTAGTAAATAAGATATACTAAAAAATCTTAATAATATAATTCTCACTATTATATTTATAAATCAAACTAAAAATAGTTGTATATTTTTAAACTTATAATAATTATTTGAAAATATAAAAATATTTAATATAAAATATTAAAAAATTAGAATTTTCTAATATCTTAAAAAGATATAAGAAAACTTTAAAATTAACTTAAACATTGTATTAACTATTTCAATACCATATTTATTATACGAGTAAATTACAAATATTAAACACATACCACATTCCAGATTGTGAGGTATTTTAACTGACCAACATTAAAGTTACTTGATCTTTTGTCGACATTTGGTATATCCAGTACATAAAATGTACAATAAATTGTAAAACCGTATAATATTAATATCAAAATATGCATTATAGTTATAGCGATTGATGTTGACATTTTTATTCTGAAAGAAAAAGAATTTATTTACAGATTTGATTATAATTAATAAATAAAATACACATATAACAAAAATAAACTAAAATACTTAAAAAAATTTGCTATTGTATAAAATAAAAGTCACTGTATAAGTCATTTACTTGTAATAATTAAGAACCAAAACAATGAACAAAAACAATTTAAGTAACATCTTTAATTTATTTTTGAAAATAACTCTCTTCATATATTTATTTGTGTCGAAAAAATTATATATTTCTTGAATCAATGTTTTAAATCACTTTATTTTGTAATAAATTTAAAATAAATTTCAAATGTTTATATTTGCACCATAATACAATTACAATATATGAAGTTATTAAAGGTTTTATTATTTATTGTTAAAACGCAATAAGCTGTATTTATTGTATTTATTATTAATAATATTGTACATATTACTTTAGGGCAGATTCTGTTTTATATAAATTTAAAATTTTTATTTAAAACTTAATTTCATGGAAGAATAATAAAAGTCATAATTCATATTAAGAAAGAGCAAGGCAGTTTTTATTATTTAAATCAATTAATAAAAAAAAATAAATATAAATGTAATTCAAATTCACTATTACATTTTGATCATATGATAAAAATATTGATATCAATGGTTTTAGTAAGAATTGTGAATAATTACATAAATTTCAATTTTTTGGTGCAATTAGAAATGCTAAAAATGAACTGAGAAAGATAATCAGGAAAACATTTTGACAATTTTATTTGATTATAAAATTGGTTTAATTATAAATTTAATTTTTATATATAATTTGAATTTAGGTACTTCAATACAAAAAAAATTTTATGGTTTGTGTTACTTATAAATTAATTTTAAAAATGTTTTTACAATTTTAGAGTTAAAATACATTTATCAAATTTGAACAAAAATGCTTGTAATGGTTTTAAATTAAACAATTCCAAAATATAATATGTAAAAAATTATATAATAGCAAATAAATCTATTCTATACTTCATTTTATTTGTGTATAAGCAAATAAATATATGAAGATAATGTTAGAATGAGTAATAAAAAAATCATGATAGAAAGTTTTAATTAGAATTCGATAATTAAAAAAATCTTATCAGTTTAAAGTTTTAACAAAAATTGTAGTATTTTAAAATCAAACAATTTTTGTAAAATTAAATTACATCATATTTATCATGTGTCATTTTATTAGATGAAGATTCCTATGTTCATATATGTGACACTATATCTTACACTCATAAATGATAATAATTGTTACTTATAATAGTATTAATACGATTAAATTCTATACCAGTTAACATTAACTAATGTTAACTGTAGGTAAAAGGTAAATTTATAAAAAATATTTTTGTTCGTTTCGCTTCTATAAAGATTTTAAACCAGAAGTTAAAATAAATTTATTTTTAAATCAGAAAACAGTGTAATATTGTAACGATTTATTATTTCTATTCAGTTTAACCTACAGTACAGTTTCTATTGTACTTTATTACAAAGTTTATTGGCTTTAATACAATATTAAATGATTATTGGTACTTAAATTTCTATAAAAGTAATTATAAACTGTAAAAATATAGTAATATCAATATAAATAGTATTGGCTTATTATTAGCACATATTACAGTAATTATCTTTAAAATTCTTTATTAAATAATAAAAAATCTAATATAATTCTGTATATTAATTAATGAGAGTTAAATTAAGTAAAGTTTAAATGTTTTAGGTCCTTTTATGTCATAAGGGTAAATTTCTGAATCTTATTACGAAACACTTGGGTTATCAAGATTGTGAAACTTTTAAGAAATAGTTGTAATCTAGATGAAGTTAAAGTATTAAAGTAAACTTTAATAATAATTATGAGTTGATACAAATCCACATCTTTTCTTGAAAATTAATTGTGTACTAATTATATACATGATTACATAAATAATTCTATATTAAAACGTTTCTAATTTAATTTAAAACTTATAAAATAAACATATCATTCCTTTTATGAATATAGTTTATAAGAACTTATGTTTCAATAAAAAAGTTATTAAATCTTTCAATTAAACTTAACATTTAATAAATATTAAAAATTAAAATTTTTATTTTAGTTTAATTTTGATGTAGAATTTTGTCATGTAATATAGGAAAGACTGTGTTTGGCGACATGTCAAATTTAAAACCTTTATAAAACTTTTATGTTCTCTAACCAACTGATTTGCGAATGCATGCTACCATTTTTACACCAGATAACATTCAATGAAAAATTATCCTATCAATTTTTCATCTCACATTAATATTGATTTTTTATACTATTAAAAATTAATATAAATATTGATTTTTTATACTATTAAATATAATATAAATATTAATTTTTTTGATAAATCATCGTGCAGATTCAAGTTATGAATTATTTTGATATTTACATGTTTACATCATATTCTATTAAATATCAATTAGATCTGCTTTATTTTGCAAAATAAATCAAATACTGAATAATTTAAAATTGATTGTGTTCAAAATTCAATTTAAAAATGAACTAAAATCATTATTCTTAACATTTTCCTCTTATAATGGTATCTAATTCGGTATTAAATAAATATTATAAAAAAAACATGTAATTATTTAAAGAACTTCAATTATATTTTTAAAAATATAGGTGCACTGCGAATGTGAATACATTTAAGAATTAAAACAACCACAAATGATCTAAAAAAATCTATATAAGTAACTATTTAAGATAAAAATTGTTTACTGGATATTTTAGTCTCTGTAATTTTGGAGCTTAAAAATAGTAATTACAGTCTAGGTAGGTTAGAAATATATTCAACAATTTACTTGAAATATGTAACCTACATAGAGAATTAAATTAATTTTGATGTATTTTTTAGATTACATTTTACATTTATTTTCATAATTTTCTTTAAAAAAACATAAATTAACGTAATTTATTCATAATCAACAGATCTTTTAAAAAATTAATTCATAAAAAAATAATAAAATTGATTGACAAAAAATTAATAAAAAAAGAATATATCTCACTATACTCAATATCTAACTCACACGCACTCTATTCACACAAGTAAATAGAAATCGTATGCTCACTTACTCTCTCGATAATTCGTTACAAGGCACTTGAAAGTGCTACACTCGTGTAGTGATTAGGTTTGCTGTGCGCATTTTAATTAGGCTCTTCTTATCTTCTTATCTGTTTCTGACAGTAACTTAGCTTACGCAGTCAGAATCTTCAGAGTCAGTGGGGGCAGAAGGTCAAAGACAAGTGGGAATGTATACGCGTAAATAGTAAAAAGCTGATGCTTCAATTGAGTACGCAGCGCATGCATTTACCTCAATGTTCTACTGTAAGAAATATTTATCTATGTGTATATACATATTACCTCTTTCTCTCTCTCTAGAATCATAGACGTATTAAAAATTTTCAAAACCCGGTACATTATTTGCATTAAATAATACAATTATTTAAAATTCAAATAACTTGAACTTTATACTTTCTTAAAATATTTTCTAAATTACTATTTCTATTTTATTATAAGTCATAAATATTAAAACATCAGTTTATAGAACTATCTAAATAGAATTTAATAACATTAATTTATGAATAATTTAGTTTGTTTTCTATAGTACTTTTATAAATTCTTAATAAGTAAAAAAAATTTAATTAAATAATTTTAATTACTATATTTTTAAGAGCTATATAAATATTTAATAAAAGACTTTGTATTTAACAATATTAATTATTATAGATTATTACGTTATTTTAAATTTGAATAAATATTATCTACAAAGCATTTTTCAAAAAGGGAAGGAAGGTTTCGATTAAGTTAATGTTATCTTAAAAATAAATTTATAAATTAAATTTTTTTATTATTATTGTATTTTTAAAAATAAAATATTATTATTCTTTAATTATGTGAAATAATTTTTTCTCTGATATACGCTTAATTATATATGTCTGAATTGTTAAATATTAATATTTGAGTAATTCAATGTAATAAAAAATGTTTAAAATACCTTTAAAATGATTTTGTTTAATTTAGTCGAGTGAATATTTTCTATAGCTACCGGTAACAACATTCGAAATATCTATCTCCTTTTAATTATGTAATAAATGAAAATAAGTATTTCCCCTGTCATATATTTTGCATTACATTTTTATTGTTTTTTATTAATTAATAATATAAATATATATTTAATTAATCTCTAATAGTATTTATTATATATAAATTACTTAATAAATACATAAATATAAAATGATGTCATTATATTTTTTGTACGAAAAGTATATTATTGGTGCAAGTTAGAATTTAGTAATAATAAATGTTACATTATTGCGTTAGTATATTTAAAATTATTGTATAAAATTTAACAATACATTGAAAATTACGTGTCGATTCTGCAAGAATTATTCTTATATTATTATAACTAAAAAGGTTTAGTTTAAAAAAAATTTGTTTTCTTATTTTTTTAATATTCTATTTAATGCTTTAAATACACATTTTTAACATGAAATTTTTATTTAAACTTATATTATATTCTATTTAAATATATACATAATTTAAAATATATTAAAATTAAAAAATGAATTTATAATTTCGTATTCAAGCCTTTTTATCTTATAATTATTATATTATGTTTTTATCTCCTAATTATATAAAATGTATGAAAAGATTATTCATGTAAATATTTTAAAATTAATATTTAGCATTTAAGGAAAATTATGAAATTAACCGTTAAAATAGATGTAACAAATATTGTAGCTTTATAAATCTATTATTAGTTTATATAATAAAACAAAAATTTACAAGTGATGCATATATATACAAAATATATAACTGACTATGCTATAAACACCTTTATACTAAATTATTATTTTTTATATGAAAAATATGTTTTATACACTTTTTGTATTTTTATATAATTGTTAGTATTTTTTGTTCTTTTATGCTTTTTCTTATTTAACAAACAAGGTTTTTCATTTTTATTCATTTCTTGAAGCAATATTTTTTCGCTTTTAAAATGCTGTGAATCAATTTGTAAAAACGCCATATCTTTGTCCTTATTGATACTTTTGAACATTAAATAAAACAATATAAACAATATAAATCTATATTTACATATGTTTATTATGTTTCTAAAGATATTGTATAATCTTTGTGCAACATATCATAAGTAAATAAATCATGAATAATATTATTCTTCCCTAGGTGTATTTTTTTAAGTTCTAAATTATATATATATATATATATATATATATATATATATATATATATATATATATATATATTGTTAAATAACTAGTCATTTATTGTGTAAGTATATGATCATATTGCAGTAAAAGAAAGATTTTTATAAAGGATTTCATGTGTATTATTATTGTTTTCCAATGTACTTGTTGTTTGTGCATATAAATTAAAAATATTAAATATACGATAACTAATTTTAATTTTAACGTTTAAAATATTTTGAAAGATTCATTTTATTAAAAATTTATGAAAATTGTAGAATATTTATCATTTATATATTTTATTTTTTTAATTTCACCCGATTGATGGAATAAATTTGAATAAATTGCAAAAATTTATATTTATTTTATTATTTAAAAATATTATAATTTTTTTCTTTTTATATATACTTCTTATATCTTCTTTTTATATATTTGTTCTTCACATATTTTTTTTTATCGAAATTTTGAAGTTGGAATGCAAAATTTCATTACGTGTTTACAATATTCGTGTAGATATTGAAAATTTTTTAAACTTGATACTTAGTAAGTAGGGGCAATTTGTTGGCATTATACAGTACTGAGATTGACTAACTAAGCAGTGGTAACTAATCGCCCATTTCGAAAAATAACCAGCATATTCTTCCATTCTTCTTTTTTTTACCGAGACGATTATATTTTTTACTTAGTTCATACTGCATCCGATGATTTAAAGTAAATTCTAATGATAAATTCAATTCTATTAAAAAATTGTAAAAAAGTAGGATTTTCGTAAATAATGACATTGATCACCATTAAAATATCAAACCATTTAACGAAAATAATTGATAGGCTAAACATGACAGTTTTTCAAACTAATAATTAGTAGTACACTTTACTATAGGATAGACATACTTCAGTTTAAATTTAATTGATTTAAACTATTACATATATCTGATCATATTATTCAATATATTTTTCTACTCTTTTTCTCTCTGAATCTTTCTTTTTTTTAATTGCAACAATACTATGAATTACATTTTTTTTAATAAGAAAAGAAAGAAAAAGAAAAAAGAGTTAAAGTTGAATGTATATACATGACGGTGGGTCTCCCTGTCAAAATTCTCGCACAGGAAAGTGGGATGATTTACGAGTACATATCAATCATCAAATAAATTAATTATCAAATTTAATGATAGGCTCATCGAATTTTTGGTGCTGTTTATCATGCTGCTTTTCCAGAGATAAGAGTTTTTCTCCTGACGGTCCACTGTCGATTTCTTATTTTATTCCTTGTACAAGTAAAAAAAAGTTAGAAGAAATCTGCATTTTCCTACGTTAACAACGCCTCACCTTAACAGCATTCTATCCAATCACCTGACTTCATAACTTAAATTTATTTTTATACAATAATTCCGATATAAAATAAAATAATTCATACGTTGCCTATTATGAGAGAATTCGCCCGATTATTCGCGAAAATTCAATAAGTTTTTAAACATCTACAAGAGAGTGCTCGAATTCTCACTCACAAAATTAAGAAGATGGTTATAATAGTTTGGTTACATTTGATGATGTTTTAAGTATAATTGATTATAAAAGTGCATAAATAAGATGTAAAATTGTTTTCAATAAATCATCAATTTTAAGTCGAAATATAGATAGAAAACGGGCAGATTAAATACATCAGGGCGTTATTTATGTGAAAACGCTGTACAGTGAGTGGGATCATGTGCCGTATGACTCGGACAAATAAAATTGGAGCGACGAAAGTAAATGCGATTTTTAGATAGCCGTCGATACTTTTATTTTATTGCATAATATTATCATTTTCAAGATTGAACATCCCGCTTTCCTTAAAAGGGTACCTTTCAACGCAATATTTACACATTTATTAAAATTAAAATACATAAATATTATAATTTTCCCTATATTTATAACTATATACATAATATATACATTTCTTTCGATGCATAATTGTTATTGTTTTGAAATTTCGTGTTTTTGAAAGTCAGCTGTTTTGACACTGTCATCTATTGTTAGTATAAATATCTTGAAAGCAGACAGCTTCACAATGCCAGAGGTAGTTTTAACCAATGCTACTCGGATTTTCTTGTCCTTTTCCAGGTGAATTTCTTAAACACGATCCATTCGTCTTGGCAAAGGCAGTCCATTATCATCCTTTAGCTGTATCAAGATATTACGTTTTATTGAATTGTCTCATTTATTAGGCAAATTGTAGCTAATTATTAGGCCCTATTGTAGCTGATGTAATTATTCCAGTTACCTTCTCCAGAAATGCTAAAACTTTTGTTTAAAATGCTTTGTAGTTAAAAGAGTTTGGTCATTGGAACAATTTGATAAAAAGGATATAGATCGGAAGCTTAGTCAGGTGTCTATTTACATCAGTATATATTTCTTTGTGGGTAAGACACGGTTTTAGTAAGATACACTTTAAATATTGTTTAACGAATTAATCAGCGCTTTTATATAATTCACCAAAGTGCGACGCATTGAAGAAATAAAATGGCATTGAATTTTTTTGCTGGATAGCAGTTTTATTACATTTACTTTTCTAATTAAAGCATATACATTCGCGAATTTATTTTTAGCTCCTAAAAAATTTCGACTATTATTCAAGTAAATTCGTTTAGTTATTCTTCTTTCATTCTTGCAATTTATGTTTTGCCTGAATATATCGACGCTTGGGTTCCAATATAGTGTGAAAATATCTACGAAAAGCGCTCTGCAATAATCCTGCATTCGCTTGATCGTTGCAGTCGTTTGTTCATTCATTATATTAAAATATATTTGACCGATTAACAATAAGTTTAAAAAAGTGGAAGCTCTAATAATGAGGTCAATTATCCCTCACAGTCAAATCGGGATCGGCTAAATCTATGCCCAGCGGTATAACAATGTTTATCGCTTGAATGCATTCATTCGGCATTTGCTTACTTATCCTCTTTAGAACGATACATGAAAGCATCGCATTGTATTTCATTGCGTGAGAAGACATTTTTGCTTTTGTGTAGAAACGTGCGATAATTATTCCTTGTTCTATTTCCAAGAGTTCAATGTTTCTAATTCTTTTCTGAAGACCTAAACAGTCGCATAGCCTCATTGTCATAATATGAAATTGAACCTATAAGAGCTATCTATAAGGGCACGACACTCGCGGTTAATGCTGTATTAGAAACAAATACAGTGCTTTGTAGATACAAAAGACCGTTGTGCTTTCTTTCATATTCATAACAGATTGAAAGTACGATCTTAGTTTCGGTGTCCTGCGGAAAGATAATTAAAATATAAATACAAATTTTCTTATTTTTTTATGAGTATATATATAGATAATCGTTTAAAATTACCGCATGTATACATGAAGTGATTGTTCTTACAGTATAAACAGGTTCTTTAACATATTCTTAGAACACATTACGAACAATAACATTCGTTCTTAGTTCATTATATTTCGATTTCTTAAATTTACTAGCATTCGGTACAAACTTATCAATGTTTATTTTATCCGAAAGCTTATATTTCTCAATTACATCCAAAAAAATTTCTAATTCCGACTTGATATACATAAAAATTAGAAATTTCTCTCATTTGCGCATTTTCTAATTCAGGCCGATTAACTAACGTCTTAAATGCTAATATATAATTTTTACACCGTCTGAAAATATTCAGAGCTCATGATACAATTCGTTTGTTACTGTGGAAAAATCAAAGAGGCCACGTGCATGGTAAAATAATAAGACGTTCAAATTCTCGGATCTTTTAGTCAAGAATTACCACGAGACGGTTCAATTTTCGTTGGAAAGCGCTAATGCCTCTATAGTACGCGTCACATTATTAATTAAGTTGGCACTTGAATAATCAAATTTCTGAATATTATTTAAATTTCTACTTTCATAAATTAATGATCTAAAAGTGTTGTGAAATTTCAGCTAGTTGTGGATTGCACCATCGAACATTGGTAAATTTATCCTCAGTAAATTTAAGACAATCGAGGCGTTCACAGATTCACTGCAAAGCCTTTAATTTATTCGAAAACTTTTCTATACAATTCAAAGGTATATTAACGCTACTTCTTAAAAGCAAATGCAATAATAGTTTTATATTATAAGGTGCTAATAACTAAAAAATGTGATCACACAAATCGACAAAACTTATGCACCAAAAGGGTAAAATATTTTAGTAGACATCAATAGAGTTCAAATATCTTTTTGGAATAAAATCCTGTTAATATTGATAAACCATCCAAAAGTGCTGAAAAATGCAATCTAGCTATTACAAAAAAAGTAAAAAAACTCGATTATAAATTTACGGTAAAAAAGTCAGATACACGCATCTTCTTCAATAACGAATTAGATTTACGATCCAAAGATATATTATCAAAATATATTATTAATCCGGAATGTAATCAGCGAAATAAAAATTCTAATTCAACAGATTTTAATTTTAAGGGATTATTTTGATTAAATATTTTAAAAATAAAATAAAATCAACCAAAAGACTTAGAAAAGAAAATAATTTCAGATTTTTCTCATCAAAGATGAACATTCTATTGACATAGTAATGCATAGTATACTAACTACCGACAATTATATACTTAACATAAAAAAATATAGATACCCTTTCACTCTAAAGAAGAGAGTTTATTAACAAGCGTAAGAAATTTTATAAAACTGTGATGCTACAGGAAATCCAAATTATATCTTGTCTTAGATCTTAGACAATTGAAGGAAAAAAATAATATAATACAAAAATTATAAATATATTTTTTTTAATATATAAAAAAAATATAATACATATCCAATCTCTAGAATTTTAGAAATTATTTAATTTGAAGCTGTCAATGTAAATTATACCGTATTAGATTTAGAATTTAAATTTGATACAAATAAGAATAATAAATGTAACGCATGTAAAATTGCTTTCAGCACTATTTTTAAACGCTGTCAATTGAAAATGATGCCTTTTAGATTAAAGCATAAGCCTGCTCAATTTTAAAGGATAATGAATAATGTATGACGATGTAGGCAAGAATCAAATCGAGTACAGATAAAAAATAAAAAATCCGAATCTCTAAAAGAGAAGTTTTTTATTTAGATGATGTACTTAACCAAATGAGGTTAAGTTCAAATCCGAAAAAAATATTGCAAATTTACCAAAAACAAATAACGAAATATATAAAATAACAATTCTAGATTAATATTAACAATTCTTTAAAGAGTTCTCACAAATAGCCATGTCTTTATCTTGAATTCTATAAAATACTGTAGAATTTATATGATATTGTAATGATCCGTTAACGTTTGCTCGTCCAGAACAAGAGGGTCTTTATACAATTTGAGAGGATAACTGGACATCGTGAGAAGGATCGGTGCCAGAAAAAAAAGCTAATAGATGATGCTGGTTCTCTGGTTTGTATTTAAATAATCGATATCTTGTAGAGAGAAGAATCGTGGTCAATTGGTATGACGTCTACTTTTTAATTACTGCTAATCTAGCATCCTGATCTCCCATCTTCGAAGAGAAAGCTTGTGCTCTATAGCTCTTTCACTTCGTTTTTAAAAGGTAAAAAAGTACGAGGTAGGATTAGAAAAATATATTGAATAGCGTGTGACAAACGTCGGAATTTAGATGCACGTTGAATAATTTGGAACGAGAAGAAAAAGACTGGATAACACTACTTTAGTTAGTATGTATTCGAACTGCTTAAATGAGTAGTCATAGAATTGTGATTGCGATTTATATAGATGCATTAATACCTGCGCGTGCCTCTATCGTGTATGCTTATGTCGTGCCTATATAGTAAATTTGAGTGGTAGGTTTTACACTGCTCTGATGCGAAACTGCTTTTACGCAATATAGTTATGATTGGAGACATTGATATTGAATATAGATTCGTGATTTGCATCAGCTACTGTTACCGCACTTCAATTAGTGACAAACATGTGCTTTCTTAGGCTATCCTTTTGCAAAGAAAAAAAGGTTTGGTTTCATTCTATTTCTATAAAGTTCAAAGATTTTTTTATAAATTGAAGAAGACGTTAGGCAATCCATCTGAAATTTCCGAATTTAACGAACCTCTAAAATATTATCACTAATGCATCATGTTACGTAATAGGCAAAGTATGGCCTCAAAATTATTTTGGGAATATTATTTTGAGGAGAATGTACTGTTTGCATTAAATAAGTATATTATGAGAATTTGAGTTTTCTTAAGAAATATAAGAAAAGAGAGCTGTAGCTACTTTTCGTGTTATGATTTGTTTGAGTACCTATCAAATGTAATGTATTGTTTTGTTTACTTACTAAATCTCTTTCTTCTTGCGTGAGTTGTATATTTGTTCTTTTCTCTTCTTCTGTTTTCCATTTTACCTTTCTTTGTTTACTGGCGTCGGCGTGATCTTTCACGCTTTTTGGATGTTTCGATCCGGACAGCTCGAGATCTGACCGGATTTGCTGCGGGGGAAGGAGCGTGAAAAGATGAACAGGCGTAAAAAGAAAAAAAACTTTTTTTTCTTCTAAGTAAAATAAATAAATATATTCTAAAAACGTACTTAATTACAATTTTAGCGTCGGTATTTTTCTTATAATCGGACAAATTCTACAGCAAACTTATGACGGTGAGATGGTTGCATGCTTATACTTTTAATTGGTGGTTATTGTGTAACACAGATTCGCGGAGTTTTCTTATAAATCTTAACTCTACAATGGGCTCTTTCTACGGCGTGGATTTCTAAATCACGATTTTTAACGTGATCGTAGCGTGGCGTCATATCCCACGGGAAAAGAGGATGAGTGCTTTGAGTGTACTCGCGTTCACATATGTCAAACAACCGTATTCGCCGCAGCGAGACTACTTAAACACCGGTGAGTAAACGCGTGTTTAGGTAAGTCAAACGATGTTATCCGTAGCAGCGAGATACTCCGCGTTCAAGGATGTGTGTTTAGTACAGAAGACTCACGTTCTGGTACGTCAAACGTCCGTATCCGCCGCAGCGTGACTACTGAAACACAGGTAAATGAACTTGTATTTGAGTATGTCAAACAACTTTACCCTCCGCAGTAAGCCACTTCGTGATCAATGGTGAACCAAAAAGTCACTACTATGGGGCCAGAACTTTCAGGCTTCATTAGTTATACCCAGAGGCTACTCCAGTGCAACGATAGAACGCTGCATCCTGATTCGTCCTGATGCTTACAGCCTCGTCCTTCTAAGGTACTAAGGAAGACTTTCCTTCCTTCGCTTTTCCTCTTGCCGTCTAACGGAGCACATTTTTCTCCTTACAATCTTGGTCCATCGCGAGTTCGATGGCGACGGGCAGCGGTACAGGCGACCACTCTGGGCTACGTAATACTGTGCCTCAGCCTTAGGGCGCAGCTAAGTTACGTTCTCCGGCTCTCATCATCTCACTCTCTTCTTGCTCATACTTGCTGCCCTACTAGATGGGCATGCTTTCTCTCACTCACTCCACATAAACTACGCTGCGTTCGGCACTCTCTCCCATATTCGCTATGCTGCGTATCCTCACTAGGCGAGCATACTATCTTTCGCTAACTCCGCATACACTACGCTGTGTTCGGCCCTCTCTCTTATACTCGCTACGCTGCATACCCCTACTAGGCGAGCATGTTCTCTCTAACTTCATGCTCTCTCTCACATTCGTTCTACGTATATTGCGTCGCGTTTATTTCTCTCTCTTACTCATTCTACATACATTACGTGGCATCCAACTCTCTCTCTCACACACATTTTACGTACATTACATCGTGTTCAACTCTCCTCTCTCTCACTCATTCTACGTACATTGGGTCGCGTTCAACGCTCTCTCTCTCACTCACATAGCTACTGTTTGTAATATGAAATATTTCCAATTTTGTATTTATAACAAAAATATTACATTTAGAACCAGCTAGACTTTAATTTGATTAAAATCGATAGAAAGAATACTAAAATCTGGAATACATAGAGTATATATTTTTAAGCTAGGTAGATTAAACTTCAATGCCGACGCACTATTGACAAAATTAGGTTGAATTCAAATAGTCATTATTTTTACAAGAAGAGAAACAATTCTTAGGAAAACAAATGTATTAAAAAGCTATAGAAAGAAGTAAAACAAAGCAATCGACATTACAAAATAAGGTTGAAATAATAGAAGAAAAATAGTAATAGATAAAGAAAATCAATAAAATCAGAGTGAATAACCAAAAATCCTTTTATTGTAACTTTTAACGTAAGCGACATTGAAAAAGATAGTATTACCGTATTGAATTTAAAAAAATTATTTAAGAATATTATTAAAATATAGAAATCTTACGTTTTCGTTAAGATCATATTAGATATTTTGTCTATACAAAAACTAATCTATGTGATGGAGACATGGAATTATTAAAAATTAATAAAATTCTCAACAAACAAATCTTACAAATCAGGGAAATCTCAGAAATAAGAAGGAAAGGTAATAAATATCTAGTAAGTTAAATCATTCATTAAGAACAACATGAACTCAAATCGTTATTAAAAACAATATATGAAAGATTTTAACTAAATTACGTAAATTTATATAAATATATATAAATACATATATAATATGTAAAGATATTCTGCAATACATACTAGAAAGTAAATGTCAAAATATTAGTATTTTACAACATTACTATTTGGAAAATTTAAAACATGATATACGCCAACGGATTCAGCAGTGTGTACGTTAATTAAAAAAAAAATTCGTACTTTTAAAGACTTGCCAACAAATGATTATAACTAATATATTAGGTACTACTTCTGAAAATATTTCTATAGATATAGTAGAACCATTTTCAATACCTAGAAACGAAAATAAATACATTTTAACGATGCAAGATCAATTACTTAAATTCTGTTTGACAGTACTACTGTCAAATGTACTAGCTCACGTCAAATATATAGTTATACGTCAAATGTATAGTTATACGTCAAATGGCTATGTTGATGCAGTTATAAAATAGATTCATCTATACGTTCAACTTTTTAAAGGTTTTACTGACAGATTAAACTCGAAATTTCTTCATCGGCCTGCTGAAATAAGTACCAAACATTAAATGATTGTTTAATAATAACACGTACAGCATACCCTAACAAAATCTTAAAACGATAGAAAAACAGAAGAATATAATAGAATAATTGGGTTGACATACCAAGAATGAATAAGAATATTTATATTCATGAAAGCATGATATTCACGCAGCATAAAATTACATTTAGACAACTAGTCAGATTCCATCAAAGTATCCTTTACCAACGTACAGAGAAGATGTGAAAGAAGTTGCCATAGGTTTAATTAGGTTAAATAACTAGTTTACAATAATCTGAGGAATTCTTTATTTAAAAAATATTATGATAAGAAAACGTATGAAAGAAACTTTAAAAAAGTTGATATTGTTACAAAGACCAAAATCTTGCAATTTTGAAATCATTAATTTAGTTTTTATAAAATTTTAGAGTTAATTAATAAAATAAATATAAAATTTTAATTTAATGCAAAAATTGTCTAGACTGTTAAGTAGCTAGTTTGGTTCTTACTCGTGCGCGATTTTGAGCAACAGAATCACAATATATATAAAGGCTGTACTATGATTAACGTACAAGGTCGTTGGTTTTCTGATTAATAAATTGTATCAAGCGGAAGTATATTCGAAGCGTTTCCCTAATCGCTGAGTCCCTACACATGTTGCTCTCTTGTTCCTTGGGTTACTTCCGGCTATTTGCACGATTCCTCGGATGACCGATATGCTTGAATAAATGAATAAGTGACGTGAATAAGTTTCCTTGGCTTACTATGACTTCTACTATCTTCAGTCTTTCGGCTGTCATACGTGACAATGCTAATAAACTTAAAATAATCTATATTAACCAAGAAGAAATGAGTTTAGTAATTCTTCGTTTCCTGATTCTGGAGACGAAAAATATAGGTGTAATGTTAACATTCATCGGTTAAATACATTTTACTATTGCACTGATTGTACATTAATTAGAAGACGAATCAAATCAAAATAAAATCTTATATGAATTAAAAATCTGCTCAACTTTTGTAAATTAATGAATTTTTGATAAAGTTACATTAAATCTCGAAACTAATAACATTGATTTATATATCGATGCGGCGTGCACCGCGCTTGATAGTAGCTAAATTGATAGTGAGAATAGATATACCGTTTGATACATATTTTTATTTATGACTATAGATTTCATCATTATATCAAATTATGTGTAGGGATGATGAAAAATATCAGACCAAACTTCAAAAGTTAACTAAAATGTGTATTTATAATAATAATATTACTTTTGCGATAGGAAGTAAATCAATAGAAAGCGTCTGCAAATATAATATACATATTAAATATTATAAATTAGTCATATTAGAAATCCAAAGGAAAATAGTTTTGCGAATACATATTACTTGTAAAAAACCTCAATATATTAACATATCTTTACTCAAACATTTTTTACATAAAAAATATAAAAATACAATTTAAGAGGCTTTATCAGGTTGTTATTATGATATCGAATATGAAAGTTTTAAAGTATTTAAAACTAAAGGTACAAGGCTAAAAGAGCCGATAGAGTTCACATCATAAAATGTATACATATTCAAACAAAGGTCAAATACGGTAAGCAATACTATATTATCTACAGATATCCCTGAATAATTGAACAGTCTACCTATACCTAAGACATACGTTTGAAGTCTAAAGGAATTAAGATAAATTGTAACAATTTACTACTATTATACTATCTAGTAGATGAGGAATGCTATAAAATATTACTTGCAATCTACGGGCGCAAAGTACCAAATTACCATCAAACCAATTATTAGCTAAAGTTGAATGTATAAACCTAGCATCTCTATGAAATAGTAGAATCTTTATAGAAAAGAAACTTAAATATATTAAGATAACAATGGTTTTTCCAGGTGAAGGTCTATGTTATCTAATGAAGTAATCTGAGAACCAGACAAACATCCTTCAACGATGCTGAAAGAATACCAATACTGGTATTGAATAAAATCAAATAATTAAAAACAGTTAAACAATAACTTTGAATAAATTAATTAATGAAAAATACAGGCTATTAAATATTTTTATCGATATATGGTTTTGATTTTCTTTGGATAAATACTTGGTTTACCCACATACTTAAAGCCACTTATGATTGACTTACCCACCTCTAGATAGAAGCATAACCTAATAATACAAATGATAAACAAATCACAAACAGAAATTTTTATATATAACGGAAAATTTATAATTAATAAAAGAAAAAGAAATGTTTGCAAGTTTAGTACAAGGTAAACGTTTCAAAATTAGGGTGTGAAGTGTAATCGTACATTCATCTCGTCGCATGTTCTTTTACCTATCGTGCCTATTAGTCTGGTGTAACACGGCCAAGAATGGACCATACTGCTTTCGCAACAATGAGGAGTGAACAAAACGCTAACGGCTAAAGCGATTGAGGCGCTTGTAGTGGTAACGCTTTAAAAGTAAATTCTCCCTATAAAATTGAGGAATGAAAAGGAAAGATTATCTACGCATCAAAAAAATGACATGTTTATTATATGCATGTTCACCGTCCGCCAAATGGACACTTGCACTGATGTACATACAAACCTACAGGTACTTACAGTGAGAATTTCTATCTGCGTAAAAAATCTATAATGAAAATATTATTAATTATGATATTTTCACATATTAAAATTCTTAATCTTAATTAGCGTACAATATAGTAATTTAATAACAAATTAAATCTAAAAAAATATATTTAAAATATTAAAATTACAAAAAAATACTTAAGCGTCTAATATTTATTAATCTTAGAAACAATTATATTAACCAAGATAACAAAAATGTATATATATTTAAATTAATGTTTAACAGCTATTAGTATTTTGATAATGTTAAAAATTGCAAAAAACTTTAATGCATTATCAATTTAATATCTAATTAAATTAATACCTAATTATTATTAATATTTTGTATAGCAATAATTTAAAAGCTCACTTTATTTTAAAATTATTAATAATAATGCTTAGTGAGTAATATTAATAATAATAGGTAATAATGATAATAATAGCATTAATTTAGCTTTATAACAATGTTATAGCATTAATAATAATTTTACCGTTAATAATAGTTTAGAAGCGATAATAATAAAATTAATAATAATAATATTAATAATTATTAAAAATAATTATAACAATAACAACATTAATAGTAATAGTTATAATAAACTATAATAATAATAATAATAATAGTAAAATATCGAAAAACACTGAAAATACGAGTTCAATGTTAACTCAAAATTATTTAAAAAGATTGTTTAAAAAACAAATTGTAAATGTAACAAATTGTTACAACAAAAATCTTAAATGTGTAAATCGTAAAATTACACATTCTTATAAATAATTAAATAATTGAATATTAATGTAAATCGACATTTGTTTAATTAAATTAAGAAATTGTAAGCAGGTTGTATAGAATTGTCCGGGAAAACTAGTAAAAATCACCTCTTTCTCTATACTGTTTGTACTTTAAAAATTGCATAAAAATGGTTACATTTCCATAGTAAACAGACTTGTAAATTTTCAAATAATAATTCAGTGACCTATTGGTATCTCATGTTGGTGAATAAAAAATGTCATTATAATTTCGAAATGATTACTCTTTGAAACTTTCTTTTTTCTCCATTTATCCTATCTCCAATAGAATTACTGTATTATAATTAAAAAATACCCAAATAAAGTTTATAAAATAACATAAAATATTATTTACTAAATGTGAGTTGATGTTTACTAAAAGATTAAAAATTATCACACTTTTGAACTCTTTCAAATTTTTTTTTCATTTTTAATTAGACTTGTGCACAAAATAGCTTATAAATTTACTTGGTACAATATAATACCTTATATAAAACATCTCAAATCTCTTTTTCATTTCACTAAAAATATTTTCTTAAGAAAATATATTTTATGGTATAAAATTTTATCATTTATTTATATAGTGAAAGTTTTTAAGTATTTGTTCATATTTGAATTTATAACTATTGTACTAAACAGAATATTTTTAACATTTCATTTGAAATAAAAATGAAAACATTATCATTTTCAGTTAATTATGGTATTCGCAGTTCAAATGAAACTAAAATATCAATGAATTTAAGATAGAGTTATTAAAATCTTGTAATAAATAAAAAACATTTATCTAAATTTATGATTTATAAAGCTGATATGTAATTACCGAATCAGCCGCCTAAATATTTTATTAATTGATTCCTTAAATTTTTTTTAGTGCGGGAAAAGTTTTTAATTTACAGTGCATAAAAAATGGATTCAAATATACTTTTAGCAACAAAATTATATATAAATCAAAATCTATATTAAATATTTTTATTTTTTACATTAATTTTTTAAAATACAAGGTTTAATAAAAGGTATTGACATCTAAGTTTTCTTATTTATATGATATATTATTGAAAATGGTTGTACTTTAAAAGAATTAGGCACTAGTTTTCTTTGAAAAAAAATAATTTTTTAAAAATTCAATTATAAAAATACTAAAGAAAATATAGATACAGAACATTAGCTGATCGTTATTTCTATTAAAATTATTATTATCGTGTATAATAAATAAAATTGTATACGGCCATTAATAATTTCTGGGTCTTTATACATATACATCGAGAGAGAGAGAGAGAGAGAGAGATAAAGACATAGTTACGTGACATTAAGCATTGCTTAATCCTTTTTTAGTTTCCATGTTCTATTATAAATTATATATAGATTGTACAATAAAAAAATTTTCATTGCTTACTGACCATACCTTATATGCATAAAAATATTTCTTTTAATAAAAACTCCCTTTAGTGAGAAAAATAAATTTCCATTTGTATCAATAAAAAACAGTTCTTATTATTTGACATTTTTTGGTCTTTAACATATTTTTAACAATATACATTGAAAATAATTTGTAATAAAAAATCAATTTTTAATTTTCATTTTTTATTGCCACTTCATATATATGTTTATACAGTGCATTTATATAACAAAAATAGATAATTTCAATTTCTATGCAGTTAAGTTGCGATTTAATTTTGTATAATAAAATGGACAGTGTGTAGGCATATATATATTTACATTTTGCATACCAATATAATTCACATGTCACTTATCCAACTGTTAATTATTCACAGACTGTTAATATGATGTAGCAAACTTAAACTATATTTTTAACTTTCTTAATGAACATATACTTCTAGGAGATTAAATTATTATATTCTTTTAAAATGGTACACTTGTTATATTTTTATTTATCGAATGAAAGTATCCTTTTTATGAATATTTTTATAAAATATATTAATTTTTTAAAGAGAACTATGTCCTGCATCAAAGGAACATTATCAAAAAAACTTTTTTAAAAAACTTCTTAAAAGTAGAGATGTACAAATTCAATTATTATTCGTAATTAATTAGTAAATTTTATAAATCGATAATAAGAATAATAAATTATATAAACAATAGCGCCACTCAAAAGTTTTTTTAAACTCATCATTTCTACATTGCGAATGATAAAATAATTTATAAATTTTTATATTAACTTAGGTAAGTAACATCAGTATACTAACACATGCTCCCCCCCCCTGCGCTCACAGTAAATCCGTTAACGCGCTCAGTAACAAAAATGGCCGAATACGACTCCAAGGTAACTACTAGGATGTTGTCCTACATCTGTATATGGTATGTATAGGTAGCGTGAAGAGCCAGGTGTACTAGTTTCATTTCAGTCTTTTAGCGTTTACTATTGCTACGTCGCAATTTTAAATCATTTTTCGTTTAGAATGTGTGGAAGAACTACCAATAATGTTTGGAATTTTTAAACATAATAATTGAACGACTACGGTACGGAACAGATGAGTGAACAGTGGTCAGGTACGCGTGTTCTTCAGCACCAAACACACTTTATATGAGCATTATCAGCTTAAGCCTGGATACCGGCTTTTATGTTTCCGTTAGCGCTTGTGCACGCTCAGTATTTATCGAACCTTAATTTATTTTATTTTTCCTCAATTTTGATTCCGGTTCCTACTTATTCTTCATCCGTTAAGGTAATCATTAATTTTTGGAGGTCAAAGGTTTTCCATTTTATATGCTAATGAAATTTAAATAAATTTCAGTATATCAAAAGGTTACTTTTGCTTTCCCTTTTTGACTTATTAATATTTCTTGTAAAAGCTTAATCAACCACAAGTATTGGTTTATAATTAATTTGTAATGGTCCTCATTTTTTACGACGCTATTACAATATAACAATGAAAAGAGAGTAAGATGTCGTCAGTATTGGATCATTCATTGTTCTTTTTTCTTTTTAATCACTCGTTTCGATCAAATACATTACGTATGTTGCATGCGTAAAATTACAATACTTGGATAACTGCGAAAGCATAAGTAGTCATATGATCATTGCGTAATAAATACTTTTTAATTTTGAAAGAATCGTTGATTTTATTTAAATTTACTTTATATTTATAAAAAATTTCTGTATATTTATGATACTTATTTGATAAAAGAGAAGATTTTAAAAAGAATCAGTTTATACATAAAATATAAAACCTTAATATCGAAGTACATATATCTAACAGTTGCACAATATATATATATATATATATATATATATATATATATATATATATTGTAAATATATTCATATGCATAATAAAAGCGATTAATTATTAAATATGAAGTGAGAAAAATATATTTTTTTTCAGATAATAAAAAGAAGTTCGTACTTTCAATATTATCTTAGTATAACCCATTTTTCTTTTAATTGTGAAAACTCTTGTTGCATAATATACCTGTTTACCTAAAATTCTTATTAAAAATGGCTCCTATTCTAAACTAATTCATCAATCAATTTCATTGAAAATAAACAATTTAGAACTTTAACTATTAAAAACCAAATATTTTAATATGAAATATATTATGTGTTATCAATTTCATTTACTTCCAATGAATGACGTCAATTTAGTATCAATAAATTTTTACATATTTAAGTTTTCGAAGTTATTTATGCTAAAATAATTGGGAAAGTGTAATCATATACTAATAGAATTTTCTTCTCTTTGTTTATCAGAAAAGGCTTTTTTTATATGAGTGTTATTGTTTTTTTATTATTTGTGTCTTATCAGTATATTTCTGGAAATTATTTTAACTAAAATTATTTAGAAATCAAAATAATAGCCAGTTTTTTTATACTGAATATCTATTGTGTTTATTTTAATAAAAATACGTTTACTTTAAAATTAAATATTTGATTAATTTATGAAAGAATATATAGTGGCATGTAGTGATCTATGATGGATTTGATTATATGTGAATTAGCAAACTATTGTAAACATTTAAAGAAAATAATTTATTAATTACGTATTATTAAACAAACATAGAAACATTAATTACTTAATGTACATTTCTTATTTATGCAAGTTCATATACTTATAAAATTTGAGCAGAGAAGATATTATTCTTTAAATACGACTTAAGTTAAACATTACAGGCGTATTTATTGTTATTTTGTGATTACTAGAATTTTATAATTACATATCGTAATAGTAATTATTTTTGGTCATACTTATTAGTAATTTTTAAAAGTAAGCTAAAATTGTACATTTATTTATACTAAATATAAACTTGAGCTGGAATTGTTCCTAATTTATAACTAATTTATAGATAACTTAATTTATAAAGCTTAAATTATAAATATTTTTAATAATATAATTGATTGGAAAAAGTATTGATTTGATTTTATATGAATTTTATATTGATTTAATTAACGTATAAAACATTAGTTAATTTAATAAATATTTCTTTACTTTAACATAGAAATTTAATGAAAATGATTATACCTTATTATTTCACATTTAATCATAAATTCTAAAATAGGACTCGATTACAGATTATAAAAACAAATCATTCACGTAAAAAAACGTTATTCCTAATAGGCATTTGAGATTTGAATGAAAGCTTATCAGAAGTTAGATATAACCAATTATTCATTATTTATTTAACCTTAAGTATAATTAAAAAAGGCAAATTATATATCTATTAAAATTTAAAGTAAATAATATGAATTTATAGTCATAAGTATATTAAATATATTTTACCATTATGAATGCATTTTATTAATTTTTGAGACATACGTTTTAAAATAAAAATTACATTATAATTATAAATTTAATTCTTTTTATTGTTAAATTATAATTAAAACCAGTTGCAATATTTTACAATAAAATTTAAACTTTAATGCTTAGTGTAATTAACATAAGTATATTGTATAATTAATTAATTAAGTATATCACGTAAACTGTGAAAATTCGTTAATGTTTAAATAAATTTAAAATAAATACACAACTTCAAAAGTTTAATCAATATGAATTGAAATACTTTATTTTCATAGTATTTAGTATCAAGTAAGAAATCAATAGATTTCTTTGCGCTTTTTAATTTTTTAAATACGGTAATGTTTTAACACTTTTTTTAAATAGAGAAAATCAATATTTCTTATGAAGAAAAATAGATGTGATCGATATTATATTACTTCCCATTAGTTACTTAATTTTGAGTTGAAGTAGGATAACCTAAATTATGATTAATGTAATCAATTTTTATTTAATATTAATTTACTTTAAAAAGATAATATTTTATGAATAATAATGTAATATATCAATATTTATGCATAAAAGTCTATAAAATATTAACTTAAGTCTTTATTTTTTTACTTCTAAAAGATTAACTAATTATCTACCTTTTACTGGAGAAATTAAAATTAAAACTTAAATAATAGATAATACTTTACTTTAAATGTTTGATATCTCGTTAGTAAATATTTCTATTTTACTTTACATAAATTTTATTAATTCATATAATTAGTAAAGAAAAAAAGATTCTATGCTGTATTTTGAATATTTTAAGCAATTGTTTTCTACAAGTAAAATAATTATGAATATATTACTATATTATATATTATATTTTTATTTAAGATAAAGTCTATTTTGAAAACATTAAAAATTTGATTTTCATAAAACAAATTTTATATAAGATATATTTAAACCTTAAAATATAAATTTGAAAAAAATTTTATACCAAGCTACACGTTGAAATGTAATTAAAACTAAACACATTTTATGTTGTATCAATAGTTTAGTTTAATAAAATGTATTTTGATGTAAACATTAATACTTTGATTATTTAAATTTGAACAAAAATAATAATTATTCACCGTAATCTTGTCTAAATTACCAAATAATAGAAATATTGGCTACGAATATACCTTTTCATGTGAAGTTGTTAAAATAAATTTAATAATACGTGTAATTAAAAAAATGGCTTTTTTCAATATGTCAATATTGACTTACACTTTTTTGCAAACCATGATGATGTACTGCCTTTTACAAAATATTTACACGCCGACTTCTTAAAATCAAAATACAAACTACATAATTTTTAGAAATAGCATTTATCAAATGTTATTATAAAGATATTATTTTTAAAATATGAATGCTTTCGTTATTTTAACATTAACTTTTAAGAATTTATAAAAAGTATTTCATGTTATAAAAAAAACAATAAAATATTTTTACGTTACTGTCAAATTTTAATAAACACACTCTTCTAAAAAATGCGTAGGAAGTTTATCGAAAGCTTTTTAAAATCTATAATTCTTCATAGTATTTATTAATACAAATTATTATAAGAGATAAAAATAATGAAAGTTTATATGGTAATACTAAATATTATAAATATATATTATCATGTTAATAGATTTTTTTAAATTGAAATTTCCCTTCAGTATTTTAAATTCTCTACTTTTATAATAAAAAGTGAGCATATTCAATTGAAGAATGTTTATACTCAAATATCTTCTCTGTATTATAGATGTAATCAGATGCTGTTTTCTGATTTCTATGTTTTTATATTTATTCATATGCAATTTTTTAATTATTATAACTATTTTAGTTTTTATTTATTATCTTAAAAAATAATAGCATAATATGATTTGTTTTTAATGTCAATAAATAACAAAAACTAGATAAACATATTCATGGTAGCCATGTAATAAAACATAATTATTCATTTTTTATAAGTTTATAGTCTATTCATAAATATTTAGAAATGAAAAGAATATAAAAAATTTATAATACAAATACATAAACTAATTATCAACCATAAAACAAGAATAAAATATTATGAGTAAAATTATAAATTTGACAATTTTGATACACCAAATAATAGAAGAAAACGGATATCAAACAAACATTTGAACACGCCAAAAAGGAAAAAAAAAGTTAAAAAGTAAATCAAGTGGTTATTGGGAATCAGAAATTCTATAATACTACTATTTGAAAATTAATATTTGGATTTCTGGATTCTTTAATAAGAAGTTGAAGTAAATTTTTAACAGAATTACCGTTGTATTGGTATTTCTAATTTATATTTTTAATTTAGATATAAAAAATTATAACGATAAATTGTTATTTTATGAATTAATTTTAAATTTTTATTACAGCATACTAATATTTCTATTTTCTATCAATTAAAAATAATTATCAACATGATATATTTATATTTTTAAATAAAATAAAAGTATTTAAAGACTAATAAATATTAAAATATAAAAAGGTTATAAATAAGAATTGAAATTATGAAAAATAGAAATTAAATCTTGTCGATATTAAGAATTGTCTGCTTAAGAGAAGCAGAACTTATAATTTTATAATATAAAAATTAAAAAAAATTCAGACATGTTTTTTATCTAATATATATTGTTATTATATACATTATAATGATCGTGTCTTTGATGAGGCACTATTTGCAATGCCTGCCTTGATTATGCCTAGATAACTGATCATCGAAGAAACAAAGATGCGGGGAAAAAATAAAATGGTTGGTAATTACTTTCCGTATTATATTTATTTTATATAACTATACAACAGAAAGGGGTAGACAAGAGTATTTTAGATGATTTATCGTGGCGTTACTTCTCTAGTGCCACTGTTCTAGATTTTAAGGCCCTACCATAGATGCTAAATACACTAGAGACCATCGGGGTATGGATTGGAGGTTATGGTATCTCGACACATCGAATAAAGTACTTATACATTTTCAAACCATTGTAGTAAATAAATTTATTAAAAATAAATAACAATTTACAATAAGTAGCTCTTGAATCGATTTCACCTAGAAGTAGTACTTAGTAAATAAATTTATAATAGAATATTAACAAAAATAGGTGTTTATCATTTGTTTTGCTAAATTTACTATTTATCATTTATTAACTACTTAATCACAATAAGTTGACTCAGTATTTGTAAGATATAATCTTCTGGCACCATTTCGTTTAATACACGGTCAGATGATTGACTTATATTTTGTATAACGTTTTAACGTTATAAAGATATTCCATATAATATATAATGAATAGTAAAACGATAATGTGAGTTTGTACTCGAATTTTTTCTTATTAATTAGATCTTTTATTCTTTGTGTACGGAACATCAAAAATTCCGCAAAAGTCTATGATATCGAAGATTTTGTTCAAAATTTGTTAAATTCTAGTTCTCACGTAAAAATGTCAGAATACTGTGAGTATTTATGGGATCCCACACGAGAACATTCAAATCATATCCTCGTGCGTAATATTCATGAAGAGCAAATACAACTCAGTATACGCGACAAAAAGCTTGCCATCAAGATTGTCAGAGCTATTTTAAGTGAAATGCCTGATGTTAGTAAGTACTACAAAAAATAAATTTTCTAAGAGATTAATTAAAAATAAAAATTAGATATTATATAATCTTTTATAAACATTTTTTAATTTTTAGTACCTCTTTTATGCTTATTATTTTATTCATTTTTGAATTTGAAGCATATTATGAAAATATATAAAATATTCCTTTTTAATTACATATTTTAATATTTCATTATTTTATATATCAACACAATTTCAGCTTATAACGTTGTTTATACAGCATTATTTAAAATTAATCCATTTAAAGACAGATATAAGTATATATATACCTTCGTAATAAATATATATATTCTTCGTAAATAATTTGCAAAATTGAAATAAATAAGTGAATATTATTCTTGAATGTACCTGTAAATTTTAATACCTAGTATATAAAAGCTTAATAATTTTGCGATTGTTTTTTAAAAAGGAATTTCATAATTTATGTTAAGTAACTTAATACTTAATATAAATATAATGATGAATAGTATCAAAAATATTTTTTAAAATACATTAATGCTTAAAATAAAATTTAGATTAATTAAGATTAATTAAGTGTTCAATATATATATATATATATAATTATATTACATTTAAAAAATTGAATTTTTTCCTTATAAGTTTTTAAGTTCTTATACCTATTAAAAGTTATATAGATATTTCTGAAGCAATTACAATAAACTTGTTAAAATAATATTGCAAATTTGAATATAATAATAGTATATAAGTAATGAGGGCTCTAGCCCAATTTAAATGGTTCGGGTTCTGGTTCATTTGGAAGGTCAGACAAAATCCACGAAGGAGATAGTTATGAGATAAATTTACGTGTCATGTATGTGATTGCATGCATGCATGTACATACTAAACTATTAAAGAATAAAAGTATAATGAATATAAAAAAAATGATTAAAAATTATGCCCGCAATTATTAACAGCAATGAAAAATTAAGTATTATATGTTTCTTTAAAAATTAAGTAAAAACCATATTAGTTTTGTTTAAAAGAATGTATATTTCTATATTTCTATAAATGTTAACTAATAATTTTTGAAATACATTCTTTCGCAAATGAATCATATTTGAAAATTATTATTTATTAATTATTGTTGTGTTAAAAATTGTGTTAATTTTAATATTGCAGTCTATGTTATAATATTTAATATTTGTATTGCATTAATTCATAATAATAATACTATATTAATCATGTTATTGCACATAATGAACTCGTGATTAGTTAAAATATACGAACGCTTAATCTTGTCTAATGTATTTCTATTTATTATCATGAAACTAAATGAACGTTAAACAGTACTTCAAATTTATTACATTTATTTAATTATAAATATGGGAATATTATGTATGTGTAGAATAATATTTATAAATATATCTTTAAATTATAATAAAATAATAAAAAAAATTTTTAATACTATAATTACATAATATTTTTATACATAAATTAATATTAGTAATAGTAACATACTTTATAAAAGTACTAAGTTATATGATAAGTTTAATCATACATTAAATGAGAAATATGTAATTTAAAAATAATTTTTCATCTATGTGTACATTTCTTAATTAATATTATTTAGAATATGTGGATAAATATTATTTATATTATAAATGTTTGTAGAATTGAAAGACTGCACAGATGAATATATTATGCGCTTCCTGTTGGCGCGAAAGTTCAAAACAGATCAGACGGCAGCATTAATAGCTGCCTACCAAGCGCAAATCGCGCATCGTCAAGATATATTTGGTAATCTAACGGCACGTGATCCAGCGTTACAAAGAGCTCTAAGAGCTGGTATTCCAGGTGTTTTATCCGCGCGTGATAGGTAATATTTATTCTCGATATAATATTTTATGCTTTCGATCGTATTATATGAATTTTAAATAATGTATTGTATACATCAGTTGTATTTATAATTTATTAAAAACAATAGAACTAGTTAATTAAAAATAATAGAACCAGTTAATTAAAAATAATAGAACCAGTTAATTAAAAATAATAGAACTAGTTAATTACAAATAATACAACCATTAATAATTTAAAACAAAATATACTTTAGAATTTGGAAAAAATTTAAAAGTAATTAACACATTTTATTAACTTTTATTTTATCTTTTTTTTCTATTATTTCATACAATAAAAAGTATTTCAATATTAAGGATAAAGATATTTTAAATATAATAACAAATTAAAGTAAAATTGTATCAAAATTTATGACTTAAACATCTATAAAATAGTTCATTATTTGAAATAAATTAAGATTAAATAATTCTTTTATTAAAATATTCTACTATATCACTGTAATTAATATTTGATAAGTCGTACGAAAAAGTAAAAGTAAAAGGTAAAAATTTATCCTAATTAATTAATTTCATTTAATGATCAATATTTTATTTTGCGGTATAAGTTATCCAGGCATACATACGCATATGTAGATAACGTTTTATAAATTATTTTTTTAAATTAAATTAAAAAGAATAAAATATTCGTAAAAAAAGTATATGTGTTAAAAGAATTTTGAAACTTAATTAAAATTTTATTTTTAATATTATATTAATATTCTTTAATTTTATTTATGAAACATTTACAATATTTACAAGCTATTGTAAACTCTATTAACTCTGTATTAAATTGTAATTTACCATGAATATTTATTTACTATTATATATACCCAACTTTTCAATTTTGTAGTGATAAATAAAATTATAATAAAATAGAATTTTCTATTTATATTCAGAATATCAGATCTAAATCTGATGTTTTAAACAACTTCTATTCTTCCATGAGGGAAAGGAATTACTTACATTATACCCCCCCCCCAAATTATTAAAAAATCTATTCTTTCTTTTTTTTATAAAATATTTTATTATTTTTTATTTCACTTAATTAGATAAGCTTTTTAACATCAGCTCTGAGTGGACTGTAATAAAATATACTATCATGCATAATCAAGCAGTAATCTAATGTATTCGCTGGAAAATAATCTCGTGCTTTAAATTTCAAATGAATATCAACAGGCGCATTTTTCAATGACTCATTTTACTTAGAGCAATCAATTATTATAATCGGCATATTACTGATGCACTTATTTCTTGTTATCAATGGTTCAGAATCCTTACCCTAATAAACACTTTCAAAGTTGTCATACAAATCGTATAATGTAGCATATTTGTAATGAGAAAAATAAAGTTTAGATTCCTATAGGGTTATTACTGTGATTTTAAAATCCTAATATAACAAAAAGTGGCTTTCTTAATTGCGATGATGTTATTACTATCCAGATATGCTTTAATGTAGTTGGAAGTAGTCTAGTAGTTAGAATGTCATTCTTTTTGTTAATTGACAAAAAAATAGACATTTATCTTCCCACCGAAAACTACTTTTAAGCCTAAATCTTTCGGAAATAGAAAATTTTGAACTAAAGTCACTCTTGTTAATTTCCGACGATTTTATATTTTCTTCATTTATGCATAACTGACTACTTTGGACGCAAGATTTTGACTAACTATTTTAAGGTATGTTGGACTATTAATTTACCCTCATAAGTTAAAAGTGATCCTATGTTCGACTGATTTATATATATGTAATGTAACTGTTATAATTTTTCTACTAAAATTAACTAAGACTCCGTCCTGATCAATTAAACGCAATACAAGATGATTAAGGTTTTTAACAATGAATGGAAGATAGATGAAGTTTGATGTTGATTCAATAATCTTATAACTTGGTGGCGCAGTGAAAAAAACTCATAAAGTCCTCCATTTAAGCTCTAGATGTTATATTACTCTCAATTCGTAATACAGTAACCTTGAGAATTGATACCTTGATTCAGAAGAATGTGTATCGCTTATTAAAAAAAGACGTTAAGTAAATCCTAGCAATGAGTCAAGTGAATCTCATTGTCGTAAATCAATTTCACTGTTACTCTGAATCACACTACGTTAAGTATTATTATTCGGCTTTACAGAAAAGTGTATGCTTTTAAGTGGTATTATATTTTTTATCTCAATCTCAAATCTCAATATCTTCATAGTAGAATGAATTTTCGTGAGTTCGTTTTATTTAAAAATTTTTGGAAAATAAAAAAGCAATATATTGGCATTGATTTTAGTCCAACATTTTAATTTGTTTTTGAGATATTATAAAAAACCTTTTTTGAAGTAAACTTCAAAAATACTTTTCATCCCTTACATCGTCGAGTTGGCACGTAAAAAATAACCGTCTAATATTTTTTTATATACTACAACATATCACAATCAAGAAAATTTGCTTTTCAGGTTTACGTGTAATAGTTATATTTTGCAATAAATATGCCATATAATCATTTGACGTTATTAGTATTAATCCTTTTACACTTCGGCCTTCTATATCACTTTTTCGTTATGTATCTAAACTATATCTTTTACTTTTTAAACCTATAAACTCACTCATTATATTTCCATTACATTCATATTTTTTATAAGACCGACAGTCTTTTTATTTACTCGGTATTTCAAACTACTTATTCTCTTGTACCTATATATATACTTATCTATAACTAGTGTTTTTGGGAAATTTAACTTATGCCTGGATGAAGTCCGTGCATAAGTGTTTGCTTTAGCGTGCAATAATGTATTACATGACGCTTTTAGTTATATAAAGTTATCAACAACTTCTATTGTTTGCATGATGAGGAATATAAGTATTGTACACAAAATGGTTGAGCCTTTATGCTCATTATGTCATCTGAATACTCTAGATACACTTGTAGAATATAACCTATAGAATGTATTACATATATTACAAAAAATAGAATATATTATTTAAAAATATGTTATATCTAATAAATAATAGTTTTCATTTATTAAAAAAATGAAACTGTATTTATTTGAAAAATCATACATAAATAAAATTTTTATTTATGCTGCGAATATGTGTGTCTGTAAGTGTGTATGATAAATTCATACATAGTTTAATAAGACTAGAGTTATATAGAGAGCGTGTAGTATCCTTTTACAAATCAAGTTATGATCGTAGAAAAGAGAGAGAGAGAGTGAGCGTGTGCAGTAGTTCTGGCTCACTTTTGCTCATGTTGAATTTTGCTCTATGTTAAAGGATCTTATGCCAGTTCTCACTCAATATTAAACGGTCCTATGCCGATTTTACGTTTTACTTGAAACCTATAGTTTACATGGTAAAAAGTGAGCCAAACCCAGCATATTTTCTCTACTGACGGCTATAAGAGACCATTCTAGACCACTAAGATTTTTTACTATTTTAACTAAGATCTCTTCTTCCTCAGCATCTTTGAGCAATAAATATTTATGCCCACAGGCATAGAGATGTAGATGACCCATCGACACAGTGTTTTTTGTTCCCATTTTCACATCGTTAGAACCTCGTGGTTCACTCTATTGTCACAGCGCAACTCATACTTTAGTGTAAATAAAAATTAATAATGTTTAGTTTCAAAAAAGTTTATTTTTGTCGAATTAAATTATTTAGCTATAAATATAAATGTGCACCTCCCTATATTTCCAATAATATAAATATCTGATTACAAATAATTTGCTTTTTTTGTACTATTTTTTATACTTTTATATTCTTTCTATTAAAAATATTATTTTATCTGGTCGTTTAACTCAATTTATTGTATTAAAATTATTTTATTTGAGAAGATTTTTATTTCATAAGGTAACGAAATGTTTTTTCTTAGTTCAATTTTAATTCGCATAAAATTTATATTTTATGTTAATTATGATTACTGTAATTTTAATTTATATTAAAGACACTTCTATTACAGAATATAAAAAATTATTATTTTTTACACTAAATAAAGATAAAAGTGTTAATATTTTATTCATTATAAATTTTAATATAATTAGTATAATTTGAGCTTGTAAATATTAATAATGTTATTGCTATTATAGAAAAGGACGATGTGTATTGATTATATTGGCCTCGCATTGGGATCCAATAGCAATTCCAGCTTTAGTGGTACAAAGAGCTATCTTTTTAGTTTTAGAAACACTTATTGAAGATCCTAGAAATCAAGTAAGCTATTGTTTATCATTCTTCAAAGCTAATTATAGTTTGTCATTGTCTGCTGAAAAGATGTTTGTTTATATAAATTATTTGAAACAACTTTTTTCTTGTATAATATAATAATTACTGTTTAATAATAATAGTATTATTTATATCATTGGTAACTAATTTGTTTTATTCAGAGCATTATTGATACTAGCCAATGAAAATTCAACTTTCAAACTAATAAATAAGAGATGCTACAAGATGAATTCTTACACGTTTATTCGATGTATTGTTCAATTGTTTTATTAAATGATGATCAAAATGTTGTATTAAATATTTATTATGAAAGATATTCTATCGATTCATTCTCTTAAAAATTAAAATATTTATTTAAAACTGTTATAAACATCTATATCAATAGTAATAGACTAAAATATAATATTGTTGATTATTCTAATAGAAAACAGGTTTTGTGGCTGTGGTAGATTGGAGTGATTTTTCGTTCAGACAAGGAGGAGCTTTAGGGGCCAGAGCACTTCGAAACTTGATATCTGCTTTCCATGGTCGATTTCCAGCCAGATTTAAAGCTATTCACTTTATTTCTGCTCCAATTTATATCCAGGCAACTTTGGTTTTGGTCAAACCTTTTCTGAATGAGAAAACAAGAAAAAAGGTACATATTTTACCAAACACTTAAAAATGTTTCACGTTTCACTGAAGTTTACTTAAATTTATGAATATAATTAGTTTTTAAATGTACTAAATATTTTCTATGATTATAAAATACGTTTACCGAATAACACTTTTTAAATATATAATGAATATTTTTAGCACTTGGAAAAACCAAGTATAGAATAATGTTATAAGAAAACAATTCCGTACCTTGTTCAAAAATATTAAGTTTACTCACTAATTGAAATACAATACAGTCATTATATTAATATAAATTTAATTTGATATTACGATAGTATATATACGAAAAAAAAAGAAAAAACAATTTGTGAATTATAAGGTATAAAATGTTATAAATAGAAAAAGAAATTGTTAACATTTTTTTATTTTATATTATACCATAATTAGCAACATTTTTGGAATATGCAACTAAATTTTTTTAATTTTTGAAATTTTTAAATATATAGCATTTTGTATTATTTATACTTTTTAAGATAAATTTTACCAACAGATTTCCTTACGAAGCCTTTGGAGTATTTAAAAATATTTAAAATAATTGATAAATTATATGAATTTTTTTTTGCTTTTTTTGAAGAGAAAACTCTTACCAAATATAAGGCTGTTAGGTTTATATAGAAAATCTCAAAAATCTCAAAACACTCTACTTTTTGACGTTAAGATATAAACATACAGCTCAAATTGGCTTGAGAAAATGTAAATAAGCATAAAACTTTTGCTGTTGTTTGAGTAATAATTTTAGAATTTTACTTTAATATTCATCGTTCAATTATATATAGAATTATATAGTATTCAATTATATATATATGTGTATAGATTCTCACAAAAAAGTTTTATCTTTTTAAAAAAATTTTTTAGATTAATTCTGAAAAGCATACAATAAGCATACTTCAGTATCGTAAAATTTCTCTGTCTTTCTCTCCACTATTTTTCTAGGTGTGTATTTATTTATACATTGTCATTGTGTAATGCAATGAAAAGTACGTGTAATTTTTTAGCTAGTAAGTATGTAGTACTATGAACTTTCATTTATTCAAAATCTGTTAAAATTCAGTCAACATTGAATTATTTACATTTATAAAACTTATTATTATTTTTCCTGATACCTCATTAAACAGTTTCATACTAATTAATTTACATGTTTGTGCCAATAATTTTTTTCATATGCAAAATAAAAATATTTTTTATAATAAACTAAATTCTAGTTATAATTTAGAATTTCTTTTAAGTATCATTTAAAAATTGATATTATAATTCTATTCATGTAATAAACATATTTCACACTGTATTCTCAAAATAACTATTTAAATAGTTTCTGCATACATTTATTTTTAATTTTTCAGAGTATTAATTTCTAAAGCTTTTGACAACAATCTTTTTTAGGAATTTTTTTCAACTGTCAATTGAATTGACAGTTTACACATTTATTGATATTGTTGCTGAATTTATTTATTTGCATTTCTGATAAAATTCATTAGAACAAATTGTATAGAGTACTAACTATATCATTTTTATTACTTATTATTTCATATAAATAGGTAAGTTTCCTTGGAAAGTAAGGTAGAATTGGATGAGAAGCTTTAACATTGAGCTGAAACCAGTACAGCTTTATTGGAGAAAATTTTAGACGGTGCATTCCTCTAGTTTTCATCAAAATAGATCCCTCTATTTGCCAAGTTTTCATGTAAGTGAAAGTTATCAAATGGACCACGCTTATATCTGTATGACCTGCAACTTCCAACCAGCAGAGTCAACAATCTTTTAAGTTCTTTTACTGCCAAACGTTTGAGCAAGAACCAAATATTTCATTTAGGAATATATGAAAGTATACGATCTTATGACCTTACCAAAATTAAAAAAAAAACTTGTACATAATTACATGAATAAGTAGTTTTATTACTGTATTCATTCTTATAATATATACATATAACAAAACGAAATATTATTAAATGCAGTGTGTAATTAATAATGATACTATCTCTTTTTCTTACGATTTGTTCTTCTTTCTTTTTACATTATATGGCGGTATGCACCGTCTTTTATGTTATCTTTTTTTGAGTAAACTAGATGATTGTATTCTAAAATGCTCTTAAATTACAATTTCAGTGGAGGATTTTTCCTTATAATAGGTCTTAGCTATTAGTCGACGAATTTTAAAGTGGCGGAACTTACGACGATGAGATCGTTTGCATTATACATCTAGTTAGCGATTTTTACGTGACATGTTCGCGGAATTTTTTATACTTGCCTTAACTTTATGATGGGTTTTGTCTACAGTGCAGATTCCTAGATACCGGGGTTTATCGTAACCGCGGCGTTGCGGCCCTTCTCATGGAAAGAGAGGGTGAGCGTCTTGGGTGTACTCGCTTTCAAGTAGGTTAAAGAATATTACCTACCGCAGCGAGACTACTTAAACCCAGATGGGTAAACTCGCGTTCAGGTATGTCAAAGGACATTACCTGCCACAGCGGCATTTCACATATTGTAAACTTTAGGGTATTTTGTATTTCTTATAGACATAAGATAAAAATATTAGTATTTTTTGTACATGTAAGAATTAAAATATTTAATGATAAAAATGTAATTAAATGTAGAAAAGTTATAAAAAATTATTTTGAAATATTGTGTAAAATTATAATTTTTGTAAATACATACATGTTATGTATCACTTACGGATATTTGTGCGTATTCTGCGTTATACGTTTATCGGGTAATCTCACACTCTCGCTCTTTCCTTCTCGTACACTACTGCATGCTTTATATATTTCTCTTTCTAATTCTCATACGCATGTATTAAGTATATAATCAATTATGTGTTGCATGGAAAGTTGCAACCTTTCTTTCTCTACCTCTCTGTATCTCTTATTTCTTTTAGCTGTTACACATGTTGTGAGATCTGTTAGATGCTCAGTTTCTTATAGCTATGCAATGACGCTGACTTGTCTTGGCATTGTTGCTACTTGTCAGCTGCAAATGATGCAAATGAGCCAACACGAAATACGGGCTCGCCAAACTTTTACAATCTCGATTACTCTAGATGTAAATGGAAGTAACCATACTAAGTTGTATTTCACCTACATAATGGGCTGCGAAACGTGGCTCGTGATGGTTGTTTTTTCGTAACTGCTCGTCTAATAGCAGTCGCGAGGAATCCAGGGACAACCAGAAAGCGTGAGATTAGTCTCCGCCAGTACGTCGTTCATCTACACTATGAATATAAGCCTAGATCTCGTATCGTTACCACACGAGCCTCGACACTGCTGTCTTCGCCATCTCGCCTCATCACCGCTGCCGTTCACTATCACCGCGACCCATTATTTTAAGAATATTTTATAACTGGAATAAGAAGTTTAATTATTAGAGATAAGTAGATGGACATATTACGTATTTTTAATTGGAAGAAATCATATAGTGTTCAATTTATAATATAATTGGGAAACAAAACTTGTAGATAGAATAAGACAATATATAATGAGCGCAACATACGAAAATATTCTTTTAATAAAAAACAAATTTTTATTACAGTGCGCAATACCATGTAATCATATAGTCTATTAAGATAAATTCAAAAAATGGTGTATATTAATTCAATATAAATCAATATTTTATATAAAATTATTAAAATCTGTACGTGATAGAACTTTGTACCTCGCAATTTTGTAATCAGATTGTAGACATAATATGCATTCGATCGTTTTTTGGGATTAAAGTTATTTCATAACATTTTTTATTAATAATTACAATATTTATTCTGACTGTATTATTTACGTATATAAATACGTATTAAATTTTTTTTTATTTGTGAACTTTGTAACGTTTTACCTTAATTTAATTTATTTATAGCTATATATGGCGATTACGATGAATTTTACCTACTATCATCTTCTCTTTTACTTATATATCATTACTAATTGCGGTGACAACGCAGTCTTTCGCGCTTTCTGGCTTTCCGGGCCTAGATGGCTTGACGTCGAACTGAGTTCGTATCGAGAGGAGCAGGTGTGAAGAGCCGGAGTGAATAAGAACAGCGTGTTTTATACAGATTAATTTAATTTATTCACAATGTCGCGAGAATAGATTACATAGTAAATTATATCGGTGGTTTATTAGAAATATATCTTTATAGTCAAATTATATGGCTCTTCTTACGGGTTGTGGCGGCGGTTAACGCATTACGACGGATTTACATGCGTGTTTGATGGTGGTTTATTTTACAATCAATGCGGCGGTGGATATTTTACATGGATTATACCACTATTTACAATGATTTGCGGCCGCGGATAACTGCGGATGAATTACGGCGGTGGATGACTACGGACGAGTTATCTTGACGGGTTTATATATAGCTTTATTGTGAGCTTGTTTGGCGGTGGTTTACTTTATTATCAGTTGCGGTAGTATATACTGTACATGGTTGATACAGTTCTTTTACAGTGATTCGCGGTGTAGGGTAACTCTGCGGGTCAGTTACGGCAGCGGATGACTCCACGGGTGTCATGGCGGGGAGAGAGGCTACGTGGCTTTATCTCCGGAGTACGTCGAACCACTACTCTATGAGGTTCTTGGTACGTCAAGACTACACCAGGGGACGCTCACTAAAAGGCTGCATGGGGAGGGAGCGCGCCGGTAGGCTACACTTCTTGGAGTTCCCTTGCAACGAAAGGCTGCACGACCGCAGAAAAGCAAGTTTTTTGCTTGGATGACCTCCGAATCCTAAAAACTCGCCGTTTCTATGAGAGTTCTCACAATCCATGGGCAAAGGCTGACGGCGGAGAAATAACGGCGGCGATAGCGCAAGTATGTCGCATTTGCTCGTGCAAGCTAAAGCCTAAAGCCTAGCCTAGGCTTCCCCAAATACTACCCATGCATTATCTCTCGTACGCGCACTATGCAGCATCCCCCACTACGATGTATCTCTCACTTATGCTATGTAGATTGTACTTATAGCTATGACGCTGTGCGTCACTCACACATATACAATTTACAATATTTAATGTCACTCGTAGTTGTTATACCGCGTATAATGTCACTTATATTTACTGTTTTTGTCACACAAGCTTTCTTTACGGTTACATAAGCGGCTTGTCTACACACTCACTATAGTTGCGTCTTGCGAAAAAACACGCCCTACACTTTCCGCTAGGTGAAGGGGGCCGTTCTCTTCTTCCTTCCTCTCCGAGCTCGAAACACGCAGTATCACCGTAAATTCGCAATGATTCATCTTGTGCATCATGAAAAATTTTGTGACTTGTTCATTAAGACTGCAAACTTCAAGGGCTTACAAGTGATTAAAATTAATAATTTTTTTATAAACTACTTCGAAAAAATCTTGATTTCTCTATTTACGAAAATTTATGATTGAATAATATTTTTAAATTTCCAGCGTGTAAGCTTATCATTTAATAGAGAAAAGTATTAATAAACAAAATTATTTTTAGATTTATCTTCACGGTAACAATCTTAGTACTTTACATCAACACTTACCATTGGATATTCTACCAGCAGAACTTGGTGGCACAGGACCAGCGTTCAATCCTGGCCTTTGGGCGGAACCAGTTATAAATGCATCAATAAAGGAAGCTGATTTGACTAGGAAAGAAGCCGAGAAGAATTACGATCAACATTTTAAAGATCCGAAATCATATTTAAAAGGGATCGCAGTCACAACAGTAGAAATGCACGCGAATAACTATTTGAAAACAATGCCTAAAAAAGAATTTAATGATGGAAGTGAATGCAAAATTGCGATATAGAAATATAGACTATTAATGTATAGACTAATGGTTAAAATCTTAATTCGTAAGTAGTTTAAATTTGTCTTCCAATATTTTGAACAATTTTAGAGATGAAGTAATTTAGATTTAGAAGCGTTTTGATGATATTAAGTTTCACAAAATTTAAGCGAAGAAAAGCGCAATTTTATTTCATACAAATGAAAGTATAAATGCACTGTAATACATATATTGTACAGAAGATAATTTATTAAAAAACCCTTTTTCTTTAATCCTATTTTAAATTTATATATTTCGTTGCTTAGATGAAATAATTGTTGTAGGTTTTTTTTGTTAAAGATCTTAAAATGAGAATAAGCGTCTAATCTTCCTTAATTTTTATGTTTTAATGTACGCTATATATTATAAAAATAATATAAAATCAATTAAGAAACGTAGAGCTACGACATTAAATTACATCGCTTCTGTATACCTATTGATATACAAAATAATTTAGATTGAAAATTAGTAAAAAGTGATATACTTGTAACAATTCTATCTATTTTTCGATTTCTTTATTCTTCTTTACTTCTTATATTTCTATATTATTTCTCCTCACTTGCCGGCAATGGCGTGTTCCACCACGATTCCTGGTTATCCAAGTCTGGATAGAGGTCGGACCGGGTTTGCTACGGAACGTAGATAGGCGTAAAAGAAAAAGATTTTTTTCTTTCAAGTAAAATTGATTAATATATTCTACAAACAATCTTAAGTTACAATGTCTATGGCATGGATTCCTAAATGTCATGTCTTATCGAGACCGTGGTGTGGCGTTTATCTTCACAGAATGAGAGGGTAAGCATCTTGAGTATACTCGCGTTCAAATATGTATGTTCAAGTACGTACTCTACCCGCCGTAGTAACTCTGTATTTGAGGGCGAGTTCCCGGTGGACTCGTGTTAGGGTATGTTAAATGACCATACCAGCGCAGCAAGCCACTTACGCAATGGCAAGTAAACTCGCGTTCGGATAAGTCAAACTACGTTACCCGTCGCAAAGAGAACTTCACGTTTAAGAGCGTGATGTCAGTAGACTCGTGTTCAGGTTTGTCAAACGACCATCGTCACTACGTGTTCGAGGGCGAGCCAAAAGGCTGTCACTGTGGGGCCGGAACCTCCAGGTTTTTATTAGCATTTTGGGAAGTCAGAAGATTTCCACAACTGTACCCAGGGGCTGCTATTGAGCGATGCACATCGATCGGTCCTGATGCTTGCACTCTTGCTTTTCGTAGTAAGGAAATCTTTTCTTCTGGCTATCTAGAAGAGGAAAACGCTTTTCTTACAAACTTAGGCATGCACGAGTTCGTTGGCAAGAGGCGTTCATAGAACTATATCTTAAGCTTAGAGAGCTCAGGGCTTCGTTGTGCCGCGCTTTAGCTTTAGCACGTAGTTAGGTTCCCCTCCGGCTCTCATACTTTCACTCTCTCGCTGCGCTACATGCCTTCACTATGCAGACATGCTCTCTCTCTCATTCTCGCTTCGCTGAATGCCCTCACTATGCGGACATGCTCTCACTCTCTCTACATACACTGTGCCGTGTTCAACAATCTCACCCATTCTTCATACATTGTGCCGCGTTCTCTCACTCGCTTACTCAGCACTCTTTCTCTCTCATTCTACATAAACTTCGCTGCATTCAACACTCTCTCTCTCATTCTACCTACATTGCTATACGCACTATACCGCGAGCCCTTACTATACTTTTGCTCAACCTGCACTACATAAGCATTCTCGCATTTGTTCCGGCTTCTTGGAACTCCTGCGCTCCGGATACATACGCTTGTATTCTGAAGCCGCGACGCGTCGTTCTTTACGCGGTGGTAAAAAGGGCGGCTCTTCATCACCTTTGTTCACCGCCTCGCAACTGGCAGCGATGGACATTCGCAACGGACGTTCCCGTCGCATACAATAAAAATGAATATATGAATTTTTTAAAGCATTGGTAAATAAAACATTAAACGTGTATAAACAAATTTATACAAAATTTATTCAAAGGAAAGATTCATTCTAAGAATGATTTTATGACACGCATAAAATAAAAATGATTAGAAATAACATTACACAATGTCCTCATTATACTGTAACATATTTTTGATTACCTATGTTAAAGATAAATTTTAATGTTTTTCATAAAATAAAGTTTTAATATGTTTATTCTTAATTTATGAGTTTCTTTTATATAAATAGAATCTATATTATATTTTATTTATATAAATTTATATAAATTTTATATAAATCTATTTATATAAATAGAATATAATATAGAATCCATTACGGAAGTGAAATATAAAATATTTTTATGAACTTGCCAAGATAAATATAAGGCATCATTCAATTTTATCGCTATTTTTATCAATTTTGTTATTATTCAATTACTGTTGGAGGTACCCATCCTCCAAATCCTTGTTGAAGTGCTTCTGCGATCGATATGGTTATTCGATCTTGATATAATCCACCTACAACCTATAATATAAATATTTTATTAGATTTGTTTCATTGAAGTAAACTAAAGTCTATTATCTCAATGAGCATTGATACGTATGAGGGTTTAGGATCAGTAAAAATAAAAACTATTATTTTCATATGGTTTATTTGGAGAAAGAATGAGAGCTAAAATCCACGTAGCTCTCATTGGAGGAAACTAGGGAGATCCTTTCTGAGGAAGTAGGGTTTCATCAGTAAATAAAAAAAGCTCATTTTCTAAAAAGTTTTCATATAGGTAAGTGGAGGTTCTCTCTACCTCATTCTGTGTAATGTGTCAAGCTCATTATGCGCTATGCAGATGATAGCGTCTGTTTGAAGGTATCTGAAGCTGATATCTTCTATTCCTCTTTTCATTTCAACGAGTGTAAGACTTTCCTCCAATCCTTAAAATTCTACTCTGTTAACCCCACCCTTAAGTTAGATTCCATTTTTCTTTCTTTCGATTATACATCACTGTTCTATTTTTTAGAATTTTATGCTTAGTGGTATGCTAGTATAATAATATACCTTCTTAATTCTAAATTATTAATACTTTTGATGATAACTAAAAGGTAAATGATATATGATTGCGATTTACTTAAAGAACATGGTAAATTGAATGATTATTCTATGTATCAAAAAATTAAATATAATTAACGTTTTTTATACAACTTCAAGTTATTAAAACATTGCATCCTTACTCATCGGTATAGATTATTTACATCATAGTATAGAATATGCTTATATTCTTCATTAAGTTTAAAGTTTTCATCCAAATGTGCACGTTCAACTTTATTTTTCTCGTTTACTCTTTACGTAATACGTCATACTATGTCGATCTAATTTGTAAGACAACGGATTTACAAATAGATTAGGCAAAGGCACCATAAGTATTGAGAAGATATTACTTATCGTTAGCAATTATACTGCTTCGAAGTACGTTATCGCACATTCAGCGCTATATATTTGTGCACTTTTATATTTTGCACACATTTTGTACATTAACCGGCTTTCCCTGTATAATATTTCTAAGTTTCTTATTCAGCCTTTTGAGTTACTGTTATTCTAAATTAAAAATAAAAATTTGTAATAAATATTCCAATCGATCAGTTTTTTAAATTATATTTCTCGAAAATTCGAAAAAAATGATGCGTAGAAAGTCCTTTCTTTTTACACAGGCAAACATCCATATACACATACAGAAACTCAAAAATTAATGTATTTATTCTCAGTTTTCTTATTTTCGGAATTTTCTTAGTAGTATTAAAATTTCTAATTTCTTAACGTTAGAAATTTAAAATAAATGAAAATAAGATTTGCAGTCTATCCAAAGTGTACTGCTTATTTGGAATTTTGATTATTATTATTTTCAAATTTGATACAGTTTTTTCAATTTCAGTAGGCAATTCTATTTATATTAAACTATTTATTGTGCTTTAATATAAATAGAATACAAATTTGAAATAAATTTATAAATTTTATTCCTCTGAGTAATAAAATATTTCATTTTAACAATCTACTCATTATTCTTACTTAGAACATACTTTGCAACTAGTATTATATTTACTCTGAAAATAATACATTGATAAAGAGTTAAATTAATTTGGGTATTAAAAATTATAAATACATCCTTCGTGAATTTTAATATGAATATGTATATATGAACTAAATTTATGATCAGACTAGAAAAAATATTTATTCAATGTTGTTTAAACAACATTTCATCCCACTTCATCACTTTGATATTAAGGACTATAAAAATTATTGAGTTTTGAATGCATACATTTGCTTAAACTACCAATTTATTCTTGAATACTTATGAGTGTGTCTATGAATTGTGTGATACTTATGTTTATTTTATATACTGCTCATTTCTGAATTTATGGTAATGCAGTCTAAACCGGTAGTTGTAAGATTAACATATTGTTCAATATCATTTGAATTAGTAAAATTACATGACATATAGTGATGTGTATTATGCAGAATGTTAACTACTTAGATGTAACATATGACGAAAAGTATTGTTGTAATATAAAACATTCTTTTTAGCTGCAATCTTGGAATAGCCAACAAATTCTGATGGACTTCTAAGTTTAAAGCTCCTTATTTCTCTTGAATGCATAAGAATCTGTAAGATAAACTTCTGTAAGGTATGTAAGCAGTTAAGGAAACAAATATGTAATATACATGATCAAGGTGATTTGTTATAAAAGGAAGTTCCAATAACAAAATCTAGAAGTCTAAGTAGCGAATAAGTGTGGTGCTAATAAGAAATGAGTAAAACCTATGTCAAACTTTAAAGAAGTCGAAGAAATGTTGAAATAGAAAAGATAAAGATGTTAAATATAATAATGAAATGTTATAAATGCATTTACTTTACGCTAAGATGAGCTACATTGAAGAGTCTTAGGATTTCAAGAGATCTTTCAATTCATTTATTTTTAAAAATTTAACTATTTCTTTGCTCGAAGAGTACAGTCATATGTTTACCTATTCAAGGTACTACAATAAAGAAAAAACCTTTCTAAATCTGAAAAAACTATAGCTTGTTTGTTAGATTTTAACCATCAGTATTTACTTTGGAGCTCTGACTATATTCCATACAAAAAGTCATTTAAATTATTTAAAATACTTAAAGTTATGCCTGTACTATTTTTATTCAAAGACTTGATAAACGATGATAAAGCTTGATAACACAACTTGATAAAGGATTGATAAAAGATAAATGATGAAAAACGTTATTAATATCGAAATTAAGAATTCCGTTTTATTACGAAAATTTTATAAAAATGTGAACATATATTATTCATTTCTGTAGAACTTCTGTATTTACTCCAATAAATGTACATATATTAGAAATCATGGATCTTATTAAAAGAAGTATAAAAACATAGACAACGTACTACTAGATAGCTTGAAAATAAAAATGAAGATACAATGAAGATATAAGTTTATAAAAATATTTATTAATATGGAAAGCTATACTTTCTATACAATTAAGATGTAAAAGCGAGAATATAAACTCATAAAGAAGCTAATACTGCACAAAAATATATAAAAAAATAATTTCAAGATGTTTAATTACTCTAAAAAAAATATATTATTTCTCGTAATAATATTGAAGTATTTACATGAATTAATAAAAAAGTGTATATATATGAATGCAGCGAGCGAGATATATATATATATAGAGAGAGAGAGGCAGTATAAGAGGATGAAAGTCAGGATATTCTGTAAGTTATACTGCCAATGAATACCACATATTTCGTTAAACATTACAATTTTCATGACGAAAACTTTATCATTAGATTTACATTTTTTGGAAAAGCGAAAAAGGAATGAAATGCGTAGTTCTAAAGGTTTAGAACGCTGCACTCGAGAGGAGAGGAGAATTTTAAAACCTATCACTACAAAACTCCTTAGTAATGAAAAGTATGATTCATCATGTAAGCGAAACTTAACCCTTTCTCTTTCTGTCTCTCTCTCTCTCTACTTTACTTGGAAGATTATATTTCTCTTTTTTTCTCGCTTTTTAATTAAATTAATAATACATCCCTATCTATCTCGTACATCTACCAACACTCATACACACTTTCTGTGTTTGCTTGTATGTGTACATACGTATATATACATATATAACTATATAAAAAATTGATAAAAAATGATTTTAAAAATGTTGTAATCTTTATTTATGAAATTATTTTCCAAATATTTGTTAACATTTATATATATAGCAGTTTTAGAAGTTATTTATAATATAGATACACTTTATTATTGTTTATTTTTTTCATTTTTAACACTTGAAAGTCTAAAATTGAAATTTGTTTTTTAAAGTTTTTAAAACTACATATTTCATAGGGTTGCGAAGTATTATATACGATAGACTGTGGATTGTATGTTTCTACATATGTAGAAAACAAACATCTGTTTTAAGAGGAAAATTTTGATAAAACTCGTTTTGCCAGTAGATTAAAGATTTAGATTCTACGATCAGCGAGATAGAAGTCTTGAAGAGTAAAAATCTCCGCCATTTGGCTGTAGAAAGATTAGAACTTCTTAGAGAGATACGGGAAATGAAAAAAGGGATTTACATGTTTCTTTCTAGAAGAAAGATATAAATAGAAAGAAGTAAAAGGCTCTCCCCGTAGAGATGAATATTTTTAAGACGAAGTTTATTCCGTTCATTCGCGAAAATTCGCTAACGCGTGCAAATGTGTGCAACATGCAAAAAGAACTGATTGCTGCAGACTACTTGGAAAGGAATTGTCCTTTAGCATAGATAAAAACTTTACAGAAGAGTTTCTTCACTTACTGATGAAAACTTTAAAGGGCGAGGAGCTTTCTTAATTTGTTCTTTTGAAATCTGTAAAGATTCTGTTTAGAACTTTGGTTGTTACTTTATAATTTTTATAATTACTAGTTATATTAACTAAAAAAAATTTTAAATTAATAATGATCTGAAATCTAAAAATTCACAGCTAAATAGAAATGTAAATAATACTGAAATTATATTTCAGTATAAAAATAACTTTTTCAGTATAAAGTTTTTTTTCATTAAAAAACTTACTTGAATACCTATAGGAAGACCTTGCTTATTTAATCCAAGTGGACAGGCAGTAACAGGTAATCCTAATACATTAATAATGGCTGTATACGAAAAATTAAAAGGTTTTGCAAGAGGTTCATTGTGATAAGGGGCGGCACTAGGGTGTGTTGGATATAAAAAGATCCCATCATCACCCAACATATCCTGTAAAATAAAATTATATGATATATATATATATATATATATATATATAATATACTGTATAAAACAGCGTAACAATTTTTCGTCAGTAATGGTTTAAAATAGTTTTTTATATAATTCTAAAATGAACATAATATTTATCTGATAGAAAATTATGATTAAAAAATAGAAAATATTGTAAATAACATATTAAAGTTATAAAAAAATATTATTAAAAAATAATGATATTATGTTAACATATAAAATATTAATTACTCATATAGATTAAAATGATATGATGCATAAAATACATTGTACTTAAGACTATGATAAAAAGACCATTAATCTTTCTCGGTTGGGAGGACCGCTTGACCCTTTCGCGAAAGGATGAGACAGTTACTTCGTCCTAAGAAGGATGGAGTATAAGAAAAGGAAAAAGAAATAAAATTAAGTTCGTTTCTTGCCGCCGAACAGCAACAGTGCCACGCTTCTCGGTTCCGGCCAGCAACTAACAATCGACTCGGAGAAGTATTTTGGAAGAACTTTTACTTTCGTCCATCGCTATTTCACTACCCCCCTACACCACCACGCACGCACTTAAATGCACACAGTTCAAACTACGCCGCCCCAATCGACGTAAGGCATTCCCTGCCACTACCACCCAAACCAATTACAGGCTCGATCGGCAGAGCCCATCACAGGCGGCCACGAAGGACCTTTCTATAATGGATCTAGCGGGCAAGCTTCAAGGTTTTTTCCAGCGTGTAGCGTCTTCACCCCTCTCAAAGCTTGCTCCGTAGTTTTCCCTCCGGTACGCGACCCCCTGGCATGTTTGACCATTGGTTGCACGGTTTCCACGAATCGGCGCGTGTCAAAATGGGTTTTTTTCACCAACATACTTATCCGGGTATCACCCGTGCGGTTTCGATTCTGCGTCGCAAGGTTGTCACGAGTCGAATTCAGTCTGGCGCGCGTTAATTATAAAATAATATTCTTATGATATAACAAATAAAATTTTTTCATTAGTAAAATAATTTAATTATAAGCAATCCTAAAAAAAGAAATCGAATTGGCGAATGTAGAAAATTGTTTAAATTATTAATAATTAATATCTTGAATCAATTATTATTTGAACTGATTATTACACTGATTAAAATTGATAATTACCTTAAATTCTTGTTGTAATTCTCTGCATTCCTGTTTTAATTTAATGTACTTTTCAGTGCCATATCTAACGTTAAACTTTTCAAAAGTAGCAGTTATTAAGGCAATGATTGTGTGTTCACTTGAGAATGTGATCCATTTGCAATACTCCCAAAATATATTTATTTTACCTTTTCGATTGGTTAACTCATATGAGAAATCTTTGTCAGGTTTAGGTAACATACATGCGAACCATAATGCTAAACTTTTTTTAAATTTATGAATTTTAACTTTCTTTGCTTTAATATTGTAAGCCTTTTCTAAATAATTCACTACTCTTCTTATAGCTAGTTTAATCTCTGGATCCACCGATGATACAAGCATCTCACCTCCATTGTCTTCCATATAATAAATCTAAACATTTCATAAGAGATATTTTGTAAAACAGCGCTAAAGAAAAATTCATTTTAATACAAATTTATCTTTTTTTACGTTACTCCTCTGTAATACAATTATAATTTTGTTGCAATAAAAATGCTAAAATACTTATGAGTTTGATGTTTTCAACGTTGGAACACCAACAAAAGATCAAAATTTCTTTAAAAAACCTACGTAAACCAAATAATTGTGATACAATATTATCAAAAAAACGTTATAACACTAAAAAGACCCTAAGAAACAATCCTTATTTGGGGATTAAAAATTGGAAATTTTCACTAACTATCATAAAAAACAAATATTACCTACTACCAAAAAATAAAAAAAAATTATTGCACATAGAAACTTATTATAAACAAATAGAAGTTTCAGCGCGTAAAAGTACTTGCAAAAGATCGCGTCATACTGTAACGTTGCTAGTCCCTGTTCGGGCGCCATGTAACGTTGCTACGTTGCCTCGTCCAATCAACAACTTTTTATTGATGTAATACATTACTGATATAACAATAAAAAATTCAACAAACTTTCAAGGGAAATCAGATTCTTGTTATAGTTAAAACGTTGATTAAATAACTTTGTAAGTAATATTACCGTCGAAATTAGTGCACTACGTACATACAGCATGTTTACCATATACTGCGTCATATTACCGTTAATTAACATACGTTCCCGAAACATTCAACAAGTTTTTATTATTGAATTTCGTTGATCATATTAAAATAAACTAATAACCCAATAGCAACAAAATCAGAGATTCACGACATTGTTAACAACACCATTAAACAAATAGACCTCTTATGCAAATCTTATTTTTAGCTTGTTAGACTTGTTCGTTTGTTCTGCAATCGACTCGCCCTGAGAAGGGCGGTTTGTCACTACGTTGTATTTTTTTCTTCTTATTTTTCTTCAACCGAATAATTTGTCCCAGAGTGTTCGACCTTAAAAGGACAGTTTTTATAGTGCGGAGGGGAGGTATTGCCTCGAAGTGCAGGAAAGAAAAAAGAAATGCAATGGTATTGGCTCTATTCCAGGCCAGCCAGTCACGTCCTGCTTCCTTCCCGATGCTTACACGACTGTCCCAAAATCTCAGCGGCGTCTTGTTACATCGGCGATACTCGAGTACCGCTGCTCCAATCACTGCGCAACGCTTCTTTCCACTCTTTCCTCGGACACGCGCCATTTCAAATGAAATGGTTAGACTTACCCAATAACCCAATAACTATGTACATATATGTGGACAGGTTGATTTTAATACGATACCGTGACTATTGGCATTTAATTTTTTTTTGTTTCTAAATAAAAAAAGCTAATATTCTAATATTTAAAAACTTTTGAAAACATTGTGCACTATTTAATTATGTTTCCTAGAGCCATCAAAATGATGTCATTTAGGTAATCGACAGTTGATGTAATATCTCATATTTGTGAAAAGAAAAATGTGAATGAGAAACAGAGTGAGTATGTGTTAAAGAGATATGTGTTTTCATGTTTCCACCTTTTTAACTCGAATAGTATGTACATAATACTTAAAAACTTAACGTTTTTTAGAATATGAAAATACAATTGCATTTTCATTACCAAAGTGAAATTATTTTTATTTGTTATATTGCTATTTATTTGGGAATTGTTTTTGATTGTATATATATATACAATACAAAAAATCACCAATTATACATACATACATACATATATATATATATGATAAAATGTTTCTTTTAATATCAAAAAAAGAAATTGACAATTTAGAATTGTAGCCGTGAGTCGCACAGTTTACAACAATTCTTGCCGATCGGATCGAAAATGGACGTTCATGCAACGCTTGGAAGATGTGTTCTTTTCTCGCGTCCCTCTTTTACCGGTGCCTCTTGCACCTCGATGTGCCAGCATTTTTTTCGTCTAAAAGACTCGAGAAATGAACAAAACCTTCCTCGAAAATGTTAGTTAACGACATCAACACATTTGCGGAAAAATTGAGCTAATTATAATGCTTAAAATAAACCACTGTTGGCGTCTCTATGATTTTCATTTTTTCGTACAACATTAACATACTATAAAACAGAAATTTTCCAGTAAAAAATTAATAATATAAGTCGTAAATTGTTATAAATAAGCAACTAGCACATATTTAATCATTTTATATACAAAAAATTTATTTAAAGTAAAAACACAAATTATAAATTAAGGATGTGAATGAGATTTTCAATTTTAACAGATGGTATTTTATAGAAACTGTAATCTAAATATAAATATATTAGAATTTTTTGTTTATGCATTAGAAGTTCTACTAAAACGGATTCGAAATTATACATATAATCTATGAAAAATTTTGAAACGTTAAAATTTAGTTATCTATACTAATAGATTTTTTTTATTATAGTAAATATCAGATATTTAACATATAAACTAATATTACTAAAGAAAGAAATTGTTTTATTAGATATAAAATAAATTATAAAAAGAATATGACAAAAAATACTACGATTTTTATAAATTTTGAGATTTTATTTGAGCATTAAAAATGTAAAAAAGATCCTAAAAGAAGTTAAAATTTGGTAATGACAACGTATTCTTTTATATGTTTATAAAAGCCTCATTCGATTTCTTTTACCAATTTGAAAGTATTAATTATATAAGTAACATTTAAAACTACGAATGACTGTAGTCGCAAACTATTATAAAATTTAAAAATTTGAAAAATTTCTATATAAAATAATAAAAATATGATATTAATAATATTATTATTACAATATTAATAAAAGTTCATAGAAAAAGAAGAAAAAGTAGTGCTTACTACACAATCACTCTCAAGTATTAAACACACATAGAAAAACCCTACAAGCGACCTACGAACTTCCCAAGGTCCATCGAATTTTGGCTTTACTCTACGAATAAAAGCGTGTCAATATCGTCTTGTTTTCAAAACACACATATAAAATTTACATTGAGCCATTACCCCATAAAAAAATATAATATATACCTATATATATATACCTCCCGATATAGGATTAGGGCTGCGGCCGCGGTCACAGCCATCGGGTTGGACTCTTCTCCGCCGCGTTAACGTCCCGTCACAGCGATGGTGCGGAAGTGTCGCTCCGGGAAATAGAATATAAGCCTCCTTTGTAAGCGGTGAGCGCACCGCGAAAGTAAAATATAACTGGCTCCGTTGTAAGCGGTGAGCGCACCGCGAAAGTAAATAACATATAACTGGCTCCGTTGTAAGCGGTGAGCGCACCGCAATAGAAATGTTAATGTAGCCTTCACCGCATTTAGAAGTTAAGGATATAGAACATATAAGCCTCCTTTGTAAGCGGTGAGCGCATCGCAAGAAAAAGGCTAATGTAAGTTTAGGCTAATACAGATAATAATAAGTATAGATTAAGAAACAAAGGAAGCCTTGTTCATTTCGACCCGGCCTCTCTGCGCTTCCCTCCTCCCGCCACGAACCTGGCCCGACCTCGAGCTTTCCGAGACGGGACAGACGGGAAGTACGGGAGACCAAGCCACTACCAACAGCAGAAGGACGAAGGAACAAGGACGGAAAGACACGAAGAAGAAGCCTGTCGAACGTCGAACGCCAGTCCGAAAGGGCACGTGGCGACTGAGACGAGGCAAACAACGTCACACATCTATTCGCAAATATTGCATACGTACGCATATGCAGTTGTACGTACGACGTTCGAATTCAGTGAAGATCATAGCTCTACGATTTTGTCGAGTCGAAAACCAACTCCACGACTTTGCAACGCGACAACACCGCATTATATTTACAATATACACGTTTCTAATTCGCAGAGTCTACTACGAAAAATTAGATTAGAATAAACAATTTATCATCATCTCTAGATTCTGTCTAATTTAGTTTAAAAATATCTTCCTTTTTTTAAAATAAGAAATAAAATATACAAATTTCAAAATTAACGTTTTTACTCTCACTCTATCAATATATACTTTCCTCTCTTTCTCATGTACATCTACTCGAAAAATTAAATTTTTTCTTGATACTGTCTTGAATTTGTAATTTAATATAGTCAATTAATAATACAAATTATAATAAAAATAAATATTCTAAATATTAATCAATCAAATTAGTAATAGCTAAAAAGCTTAAATGATAAGTATTGCATTTTATTATAATTTATTATAGCCATCACGTATACACTGTTTAAGAGTATACGCTTAAGCAAAAGTAATAAACTTATTTAAACGCTTTTAACTATGAGGAGATTGTCACATTTTGTTACTATTCGGGTTATTAGTTCATTTTGATATAATCAATGATATTTATCAATAAAAAGTTGTTGAATGCTTCGGGAACATATATTAATTAAAAACAAACTTCTGCGCAATACGGTATACATATACGTACCGAAGCATTTTAACAATGTTTTAACTATGACGAGAATATTCCTTATCATAACATAGTTTAAAAATGTTTATTTTTTTTTAAATACTCTCCTTTATTTTTAGTTTAGAGTAAGTAGATAGTTTTAATTAATATAATTAATATAATTCAATAATAATTTATATATTTTTATTATGATAATTTATAAAATTTAATTAAGATAATTTATATAATTTAATTAATATATTTTTATTTAGTTATATGTGTATTTGTATGAATTATCCAATTTTAATGTCTTTTTACTTAAATGAACATTCGCAAGCTTAAAATCAACTGTATAAATAAATTAAGTAAGAGAGAAAGACGAATGTATCAAATAAATGATAAAGAAATCTTCAGCTGAGGCGTTGAGTGTACGGGAAGGTTTGAAGCTACACGTCTAAGTCACGGAAGATATGATAAGGTTCGAGGATGCGCGAAATGTCGTTGAATGCATGAAAAGGCACGAAGATGTATATAACTGTCATTTACAATGACACAATAATAGAAGCTCAATGATTACGGTGTCTAATTGAGAGTTGTCAAAAAAAATGCGCATAATATGAAGTATTAAAATAGATACTCGCAACCTTTGAAGTCAAAGGTGTGGTTTTGTATCAGTTCGCCATTAGCGTGGTAATTATAATTTTTTAAAGAGAATGCCTAAACAATATTTAAGTTTCATGTTATAAAATACAGAAACTGTTTTATATTACAAAATTTTTCATTTTTATTATTATAAATTTATATATTTTAGCAAAATTTTATTATTACTTAAATAATTATACATGATACAAAAATTTTTAACAAACCTTGAGTTTTGATATATCGATTTTAGACTGTAATTTCAGTAAATAAGCATTTTTTCCAGCAAGTACTTGTAAGATAGGTGCCAAATCTTGGGCAAATCTACACATGGGACCAATACCAAGAAGTTTATTTTGATCCTCAGTATCAGCACTCGGATACTGTCCATCATTTGATACAATTCCTATGTAATACATTTCTATTATTAAATTTGTCGTTTTGTTAGTAATATAACATAATACAAATTGTTTCTTATTTTATTGAAATAAATTGTATAAGAATTAAAAAGAAAATACTTAAATATTAATACGAAATTTACAATTTATTTTATTAAGACTATCAAACATTACTATTCAAATTATTATTAATAATCTTCATCTTTCCTTCGAAAAAAAATTTTGAGTAAGGAATAAATTAAATATTAAATTTAAAAATCTTTAGTTTCACATTGAATATATATAATAATATATTTATAATACGTAGAATATATTTATAATATATCTAAAATACAGATATATGAGATAGAACGTAAAATTATTAACCCTTAGATGGTTTGTGACCGAAAATTCCGTTGAAGAAACTTGGCATACGTATCGATCCACCAATATCTGAACCTATACCACATGGGGAACCAGCCGCCGCTTGTAAGCATCCTTCTCCACCAGAAGAACCACCTACAGTATGACTATGAAATTATATTTTAGTATATATTACTTCTCATAATGAAAGCAAATTATAAATATCAGATTTATCAATATTATAGAATATTTTAATATCTAATAATTTTATTTTTTAAAAGATGCGATAAAGATAACTTTTAGAATAAATACAATTCAATTTCATTAAAGCTTTTCGAAGATTCATAATTTTAAGAAATTTTTGGTACAATAAATTTTTTAAATGAATTATCAGCAAAAAAAGAAAATCTCAAGATTGGATTCATTTTTTAACAGTTACATTATTTCTCGCCTTACATATTCCTTTAAAGATTATTTTAATAATTCACTATAGCAGTTATTTTAAACATTATTATGAGAAGTAGATTATGAAATTTATATATTATTTTTTTACTTAGTATTATAAGGATTTTTAGTAGTTCCGTAAATAGAATTTGCACTTTCCCACCACATCGCCAATTCAGAAACATTTGTAGTTGCAATTGGAATTGCTCCAGCTAATCTCATTAATTTCACTGACTCTGCGTCTTTATCAGAAACGTAATTCTTGCGAGATACCAGACCCGCCGTTTGTTTCATTTTCTCAATGGCAATACAATCCTATAATGAAATTTAAATATTTATTAAAAAACACGATTCTAAAGTTTTTTTATAATTAAAGTAAATGTTTAACAAAGGATTGTTTCTGAACTTGAAAAAAAGAAATAATTAAAAAATGTTATTACTTTAATCATGATACATTTTCTAAAACTATAGTAATATATCTTTAACTAAAATCTTGGATGATTTGTATTTGTGGTATTTTTACTTATACTTCTGTAACATTTAAGTTTATTGTAATTTCTCATAATTGCTTGAGAATAGTTAGAAGTGAGTAGTATTATAATACATTTATATTTATCCAAAACTATAGTGATACAAATAATAAACTTAAAATTTGAAATAATATAAAATTTAGATGCTCAAGTAATAAAAAATAAATACAGATAGTTATTCAGCTTTTAAAAAAAGACATTTTAAAAGGAGAAACTATTTTAATTTATACGAATTGTTTGCAAAAATATTATTCATTTTCTAATGTATCAGTTATTATATTAGTAAAATTTAAGAATATATATATAAAGGACAAAGAAAATTAATGAAAAAAATTAATTTAGGACCCTAGAAACATATAAAATTTGAAGAAATTAAAAAGATTTTCTATTTTAGTTTATTGTAGTTTATTTTAATATATATTTATTTACTTACTTTGGTAGTAAATGGAATACCAAGAAATGGTTTTTCTTTTGCCAAAATTTGAATAGATGGTCTGATAGGAGATTTAAGTAATTTATCATGTTCTTTAGCTTCTTTTAACGCATCCTCGAATCTGTCTTCAGTCACGCAATTTAAAATCGGTTGAATTTCTTTTATTCTTTGAATGTAAGATTTCACTACCTCTTCCGAAGACAACTGTAAATGTTTAAATCGGATAGAGAAATTAATAATTTTCATTATTTTAACAAATACTGAATTTTGCTTAAATATTCGATATATCAACTAGATTTTATCATATGATACATTAAGTTGATGAAAAGGACTCGACAAACCCTGACTGGGGTGATCGATGCGCGTCCTCTTCTTGGCAGATCCGCTATGCCGAGTTTTTTTTTAAGTTTAGTTTCTTCGCCTTTTATTGAATTCGCCCTGAAAAGCACGATTTGTCTTTATGTTTTCTTTTTAATAGTATTTTTGTTTGTACTATTCGTCCTAAAAAGCACGGTTTGTATTAAGAAGAGACGCGCCATCTCGGGGTGCAAAAAAGGAAGAAAACGGTATAGTCTGCTCTCTATATGACCAGCCAGCCACGTCCTGCTTCTTCTCCTGTGTCCACACGACTGTCCTTGAGTCTTCGCGTGGCTTCTTTACATCCCTTACGTTCGAGCACCGCTGGCCTAATTATTGCGCAGTGTTTTCTCCCACTCATCCTTACTTCACACCGCACCAATGTATGGGAAAGCGAATTCCCGCCAATCAACACCAAGCGACGCCGCTTGGTCAACGCGGGGTATTCGCAACTACAATCCCAAGCGACGCTACGCCAATTGCAAAAGGACGCTCCCCGCCGAAGCCATGCCGCGCTAATTACAGAAAGGACGCCTCCCGCTGCAGTGACGTCGCTCCAATTGTCGCGACGGCGTTCTAACGGAAAATTCTGGGCCACCTTTTCCGATACGCATCGTCTTGGTTTTCATTTGCATTAGGTGACTTACCATAAGTCACCCTTTCCGGTCCGGATCAACGCAAAACGGTCAATGTGAGTCGTATCGAATTTAACGGTGCGTGTCAAAGCTTTTCATAATTTACAGTCTGATTTTAAATTGATAGAAACTTGAAGTTAAGTCCAGTGTTAAGTATAGAATTTGGTATGTTTGTAAATTTCTTCAAACAATATATATTTATAGATTTTTTCTTAATGCTCAAATATGATAGCAAAAAGTATTTTAAGATAAATTAATTTTAATATGTAGACCTATTCGTAGTTGTTCTATTCAGAACTTTATACATTATTAATATTACTTGATTATTATACTTGTAACGTTTTGTTTTACGTTTATACTGAAAAACGTCTTTTTTTCTTCTGTGCGTCTCTTGCGGATGCCGTGTTATGGTTTTACCTTTATACTTTCCTTACTCTTCGGCGGCGATTCGTTCTCTCGGGTTTACTAACTGTCCCGGCCCGGATGGCTCGAAGACGGATCAGGTTCGGTTGAGAGAAGGCATGAAGAGACGGGGTAAAATAAAGATGGCGTACTTTATAATAAATAGTTAATTTATTAAACGGATTTTACATCGGTGATTTCAACGGTACGTAATTTAATTATGACGGAATTTATTTTTAATAAATCACGACGGCGGAAATTTATTAGTTATAAAATTAAGCGGCGTTTACAGAATATTTATTACGGATTTCGACGAAGAATCACGGTGGTAGTTATTTTACCGATTTTACAATAAATCACTGTTTTGAATATTATATATGAATTTTCCAGCTTTTTACAATGAAAATGCGGCAATAAACGGTTCTGCTGGCATTTTCTAAGACAGTGCTTTCTCTCTATTACAGAGGGAGTACTAATTCTCCTATCGAGAGAAGACTTAAGGTCAGACCGTACACAGATGGCACCTGCCAACAACGAATCCTTCTCTAATCTATATTTATAAATGTTACGGATAACTCGGGTCAGGCCGTACAAAGAGTTATTTTAAACAGCATCTGCGAACAACGAGTAATTTCAAACGTCGCAGTTAATTCAAAGGTCAGATCGTACAAAGACCGCATCTGCCAACGAGTTTCTAACTAATCTTTATTTTCAAATATTGCAGGTGACTCGGTCAGGCCGTAAAAAAACACCTGCTAACGACGAATCTTCACGATGGATCGGAAAGCTCCAGTCTTTCCTTACGTCGAAGTTTAGCCTAAAGACTTGCCCGGTATATAAGAATGCCGTATCCCGAAAATTATCGGTACCGGTACTTAGCCACCCGCCACTCTTATTTTCTACAGAAGGCTTTTTCTTTTGTAATTTCTCTCGTTTCCTAATGGAGGAACGCTTCCTATTTACAATTTGGCTCTGCACGAATTTGTCGGCAGAGGGTCATGGCAGTAGCGACGTCGAGGATGAACGCGAACGGCTTAGCTGTGGGCTATAGTTGAGTTCTCCCACTCCGTACTCATATTCTCACTCGTGCACTTCACTTACTTCCGGGATAACGTTCGCTCGGCAGGCTTTACACTATGTATTTTACTCAATCACGGTTTTTAGTTTCTGCCGTTTTTTCTTTCCTCGTGACGGATTCACGATGGACACCCCGTCGCATACTATAAAAAGTTATTTTCAATACTAAATATGTTTCATTATTATAAGAATTAATTTATAAATATGACTGAAAGCTAAAACTCTTTTACTTGGAATTTAAAATATATAACTAATTTAAATAATAATAGTTCTAAACGCGCGCGTGCAATCTAGTACAAAAAAATGATATTTATCATATTAAAAGTAAATTATTTTTTCAATAATTCAAAATCGAATTATTAATTTACTTAATAATGTATTAATTAGGGAATCAGCTATTGCAGTATCAACTAATGTATGAAGAACAATTAATTATTATGAATTAAGTAAAGTATTATTAGAGTTTATGAATTCTAGAAATATACTTATAATGATTTTATCTTATTTGCTCTCGCTTCTTTTTGGTGTTGTTATCAGTATTGCGCTATTGAGAATTATGGTGGTTCAGATTTTTTACTTACCTTCGTCCTTACTTGGAAAGCTTGAACCCTCAAATCGTGTTCGATCCGAGAGGAGCGATAATAGGCAAAATTGAAATAAAATATTTTAAGTTTTAAAACCAAAAGAAGCTAATTTATTCAACTAAGGTAAAAAAATGTTGCGGGTTGACAATAACTAGTTTACGCACTGAATCTACACATATAACGTTCTTTAGTTAGTTGCAGATGTATTTTCAGAGGCGCGTTACGGAAGATGTAATTGTACGGTCGATTGTTTCATTAAATTTTACATGTGTGTGATGCAGCGTGATACGGGCAGTTCGTTTAGCCGAGAATACGCCAAAAAGCTACACTCAAACAGTGCGTAAAAGTTAGCTACACTGACATGAAGTGCGTCAAAAGACTGCATACGAGCAACACATTGAAGGGTTATGCTGGTGACTAATATGCCAAAGGGCTGCACTCGCAGGATTTTTCCACTTGCACTTTTACTCGAGCCCGGTAGAGGAATAACTTTGCCTAGCTTTTAATCTTACAATACTTTGAGCAAAAACAACGAAAACGGCGGAAGAGACAGCGATGGAGGCAATACAAATGCGTTACATTCAGCTGTATACTAAATTGCGATATTTATTTTGAAGTGAATATTTAAAATTACGTAACAGATAAGGAATATTTCTATACGTTTTTCTTGAATTTATATATATATATATATATATATATATATCATTTTGTGTAGTTGGGTTACAGATTACAGTGAGAATATTTAATTGATTTGTGACGCCTCTTATAGGAATAGCGTTGGTTGTCATGCTGCAGTAATGGCATGATGTACTCAAAGTTTTATTTTCTGGAACATGGACCCGTTGAAGTAGAATGAACGGACGAGTATTGGTAGGCGCTCAAAATTTTATGTCTTGTGACGTTTATTTAATTATCACAAGTGAGTTTACTATCTAGAACGTGTCCACGGTTTTGACAAAGTAGCTCTATTTAGTAGTTTAACAATCTACTTTAATAGGGGTGAGTGTACGGTTTTTGTGGAAGAAGAAAACCGTAACTGATTTGATGGTACAGATGAAAAGGTGCCACTTTGTTACCAAGGTAACAGAGGATGTAGAATTTTGTTAATACTAGAAAATCCGTGACATATGATGGAGACGCAGCTAATAACTGCGATGTTTTAGGATCCTGAGTGGTTAAGAATGAATTGTTAATGTGGATGTCAGTTCGATAGATATTGAGATGAGAAGCTATTTTTAAATCTTAGGAAACTGCTGAGATTGCAGTTCTGTTGGTACGTTTCCCATCTTAACGGCAAAGCGACAGTTTGCAAGGTAAGATTTAATTTAACAATATGATAAGAGGAAAAGATAAACGATATTAGTATGTAAATAAGGCCCGTATGCCAAACATGGTCAAAGATTTGTCAGACATCAAGTAAGAGCATAGTTGTCTCTTCTTTTATTTAGTTCATTGGTGATATATTCTGGATATGAAGGAGTTGGTGGTATGTTCCATGCAATTTTCAAAAACCATGATAGGAGAGATAGGATTTTGTGTGCTTGATTGTGCTTGGATAGCCTTTGAAACAGGATCCTTTTTGTCGCCTTGCTGAATTTTCTTAGAAGGCTGCTTAAGCAATAGCTAATGAGAGGAGAGGTTTGTCAGATTTAAGAAACAAACTACTGTGACAGTTTTCCAAGATGTGGAAAAATTATTTAAACGCATGATTTATTATATTATAGATGAATGTAATATATTTTCAAGAAAGTATTTAGAAGGACGCTGTTTCTGATATAATCAAAACCGAAAACTTTATTGTTGTGAAGAGAGAGGATTGTTTTTTTGCTTTGTTGTAGATGTGGATTTGAGAACATTTTTCTGGGAATGTATTTGGAGGCAGTATCTGAAATGTAAGCATACAATTTTAAGTTAGAGGTTTTACTGAAGAGGAAGGCTCACTAAGCGCAAAGAAATTTTGCAAGGACGTGAGACTTGATTTCGTAAAAACTAAAAGAGTTGTTTCCTCTTTAAGCGAAGGAAAATAAGGTTTACGCTTTTGAAAGTCATGGATGAGTTTCTACATATATTTTTTATGTAGTTCAGCTTTTTCAATAATTTTGTGGTATCACAATCAGAAGTTTTTTATCCACCACGTCACATGTAAACATCTTACACTTGCGAAGTTGCGTGAATTGGATTTCTTCGTTTCTGATTTATTCAAAGTTCTCTTCATCCTAGTATCACTAGCACTTGTATGTACTAGTTTATGTACTAGTAGCGCTAGTACTGCGTGTTAACCAAATTAAATATCTTGTTTTTTACCGTTAAATTCGTTTCATTTTCTTCTTTTGATTTCTAGTTTTTCTTTATTTTCGTTTATTTTAGGTCTTCTTCTTACTACGAGAGTCTTTCTTTAGGGCAACCTTATTTATATACAAGATGAAGATGGCCGCAATTCAGAACTAATTGTTACCCTGCTTGAACAGGGGCTCCCTTACTTAGTTGTATGATCCTAAAACTGGAAGAAAATTTTACATTAAGTAATAACCATGCTTTACTAGACTAATTCCAAGATTGTCCTCCCTTGATTGCGAAAATAAAAAATAAGCTTTATTTTGTAAGATATCAAGACAGTTCAATGATTTCAAAGGCGGGTTTGGTGGTCTTTGCTAGAAGATAAGACGGGCTCTTTGTATGAAAGAATTTTATTCGAGGTAAAGTAGAGTAGTACCTATCCAATAATTTCTCTGCTTCTTTCTCAGTGTATCATCCGTTGGTCTGTTTATAATATAGTAAATTGTACAAGCCTCATTTTTTACTATTTTTATGGGTTTGTATTTACTTATTTGGAGGACAATGGAAGGTATATAGGGAACTAAGAGCGCTTTTGGGAGGATGATCCATTGACGTTTGCATTCTTAAGTTATTTAGGTTGTTCTACATTCGGGAAGCACATTCTGATAAATATATGATGAAATATATAAATTTAAGTCCTCTATATCTGTTACATTTTGAGCAGATCGACATAGCCGTCATAATATCAGAACATCTTATAATAGAAACCCCCCTCAAAGCGTCACTACACTCCTCAAATAAGCTTGACAGGGCTCTTTCTCATGCTAGTCTGCTGGAGGCAAATAACTAGAGTGAGAGACAACTTTTGGAGTCCTTGCTAACACGACAAACTACACTAGCTGCTACAGCGCCTAATGCCTGATTAAATAATACAAGTTAGAAAATTTATCTCCTAGGTAATCTCACAGATGACCCGCAAGCACATTTGAAATAGCTCTTAGCGTATGGAACTGAATACTAATCTGGCGAAAATGGATTATTGATAGTAACTACCATAGTCTCCTATTACAACGTTGCAACCATCGTGCGAACGACTTGTTCGAGCTAGTAAATGAGTTAATTGGTAGCTGCCTATCAACACTTCTCTAATTTGCAAGGAACGGATGTTTCCATAAAACTTTCTTTAGTATTAAGTATTCTTTTTTATAATAAATACGCCAGCATTTATCACAGACTGTATTTTTATTCGTGTAACCATTGCGTTTTGACAGCGAAGGTATCGACCCTCGCTTCTGTAACATTTTGTATGCATTGAGGATATTCCTAGTTAAAAACATAGCGTTAGTTGGTTTCATTTTTGTAAAATGTTAATTTAAATTTGACGCCAAAGAGTAACGCTGCAACGGTCCAAAATCTAGGTCTTAATTATATTCAAAAAAGAAGCAAAATTTTGAAAATACAAGTGAGTGCTCACTTACTTTGTCCGAGCTTTTTGATAGAAGCACCAAGTCCGTAGCGGATAAAAGGGACCTAAGATTGATGAGGCTATTTTTTTAAGGATAGAAGAAATAATATTATAGATGTGTAGAAATTCGATAAAGGAAAGATGATGTTGGGTACATAAGTGTAAGTGAATTGATCATGGGATCTGATTTGAAAGAATTAGAAGTAATGTTAGGAACGACAGCAAGTCTATATTCTAAGTGTTCGACATAAGATTGGAGTTCATGAATGACTTGAAAGAACTGCTCTGTGGAAAGCTTGTCAAGGCTCTTGGCTGAGGGATTCATTTCTGCAAGAAGTATGGTGTAAATGCTGGACATGTCATTTGAGGTAAAAAAGTAAAACCTTTAGAAGATCGTGATGAGTAAAGAGAATTAGCTTTTACTTATCCAGTTATTGGCCACACCAAAGATGCTTAACTTTAAAAAGAAGTTTCGATAATCAGTATAAATTCGACCGAGACTAATCGATAACGAATAATTATTAAATTATTTTGTAGTTTACGAATTACATATTTCTTATATCAATAATTTTTACAAATTTTACCTAATAACATTACGTAACTAATAAAAAATCTTTTCTTTTCATTTTTCTTGATTAATTAATTATCTTCCAATTCAAAATTAGTTGATATACTTATTTTGTATATTTATTTATTTATTTATACTTATTTTGTAAAAATAAAAAAGATTGTAACTTACCTGTCCATTCCTAATTTTGAGTGCTAATGTCGTTGCACTATACATAAGAGTTAGATCTTTAATAGGAGGTTGAGATTCCGCAGGTCGAATGAAGTATATAGTAAAAACGAAAAAAAATCGTACTATAAATTCAATTAGCTTGTGGATAAAATTGACGATTCTTACTATATTCTTCATATTGAATTCTTCTTATCTTTTTCTCTAATGAATAAATATATTTATCTGTAAAAGATGCACGTAAGTTTCACACAAAACAGAACACATTTATAAGTAAAAATATATATTTATATTTGAGTAGTGTGCGTTTTTTAATTTAAATTTAATATAGTTTGTTTTTTAATAGTTTTTAATTGAAAATTTCTTTAATTATTTTAATTAAAACAGTATTTTTTAATATAAAGTAAAAAAAGCAAAAATTTTAATAGTTGCACAATTGAAGATCTATAATTATTCATATTTTAAATCCATCTTTAGTAAAGCATGAATGCAAAATTTACGAATACATAATAAATTGATATTAGAAGCATAAGAAGTATTTTTAAATTTCATTTTTTTTTATCTGCATAGAAATCATAATAATTTTATGAAGTTAATACATCTACTGAAATGTATAAATTCTTTTTGTACATTTTAAATATTGTCTATTATTTATAATTATTGCAAAAAATTCTAGGTTTAATACAGAAATAAAGATAAGTTAATCGAATTTTTCAAAAAAATTGTTTTAGATTGAGATTCTTCAGTTTTAGTAATAAAAAAGTTACATTAATCAACTTTTCATAAGAGCTTCAGAAATATAGAAAACTACATACAATTATAAGATTTATCACTCATCATACATAATTATTTGTCTTTTTATATTAAGAACTGTCAGAACTTTCTCCCGCTTCTTTCTCAGTTTAATTATTAAATATAACTGATAATATTGAATGATAAATTTATACGGGTTTCTACTCTATTTCACTTTTCCATAAAACGGTTGTACTTTTTCTTATAATGCGATTGGTACATAAGCGACGGTTAACTCTTACGGCTACGTTATGGCAGGGAGAGTTCAGCTACGAGACTGTAACTCCGGGGTAAGCCGAGTGATTATATCCTGATTTCTTCCTGGTGCGCCAAATGATCTATACTAGCGGCTATGTGTCAAATCAGTACCTATCTATCAGCACCACCTAGAGATTCCTGGAGCGTCAAATGATCTACACCTGGGGCCACGCGTCAAATGTCAGCATACCCTGGAACACACCAAGTGTCAACATGACTACCGGAGACCTCCAATTCTCTGTTTCTTTTGCGCTCTCACACTCACGAAACTTCGTGGAGGTGTTGCTTCGCTTAGCCTTTGCCTTTACAGTACGTGGGTAAATGCTAACTGCGACATTGGCAGAGACGCGTCGCGCTTGTTCGCATTGGGCTTAGCATTGTGCCAGCTAAGGCCTACGCATAGCCAAAGCTTCTTTCCATAGCCCCATGCTCATAATTACTTATTCGTATTCACTCTCTCAATCGCACTATGCAGTAGAGAAGAGTACTCTCGCTCACTCACTGAACCTTCGGTTAAGGTAAATCTCGCTAAAGCCTTCAAGACTGAAAGTCGTAATTACGACTTACATCGCCAGAAATGGTAGCCTGAGCTGCAAATAAGATACTGTTAAAGAACTATGTATTTTCAGCTAAGGTCAAGAACTTTACTATGAAATTTACACTGAAATACGTAGCCTCCTACATATATCCCGGAAAAACTCCGCCGCAATTTTCGAAATTCAAAGATGAGGGGCGAAGGAAATGGCAGATCCATATTCAGGATCTCATGCCTTACACCGAGCAGTATATAATACCTTCAAGATATCGAGCTAGAGATTCACTCGACTGCAGGCGAAGAGACTGGATCGCCATTTAAAATCGCCTCGCAGGATATCGAGTTGGAGATTCGCTTTAGTGTAGGCAAAGAGATCGGATCGAGCCGAAAAACCGTTAGATTATAGGTGAAGTTAGAAACAAGGCCGCTCCGCAGAATATCGAACTATGAACACGCTCCACTGGGACAGGAGAGTCCGGAACACCAGTCAGCGATGGAACCATGCCCTGGCGTGTTACTGCAGGGACGAGCCAACCCAGATGACTAAGAGGGCACCTTTCCGAATAAGGAGGACGAATTCGATTTTCCGCTACATACGATGCGAAGTCTCCTCGAGGGTTTCGGCTTCCGTATCCAACTTCAGGTCAACATCTACGGCTACCAGCTAATTGCACCAGTCGACGATAGCTCCAACGTCACCACCATGTGCCAGAAAATCAAGGTTCTCTGCGAGATAGGTAATCAAATTCGGTCACAACCCCCAACGGTGATTCAACACCAACGCAACATGGTAAATGCAATTCGAGGTAGAGGTACATCAGCTGGACAAGATCGCCTTGGTTGGCCGAGAGCTGAAGGAGAGCTTGGCAGGTTTAGTTCTTTCCCGCCGTTTGAATCCTGTCACTGAAGATTGCGCAGTATTGTAGGCGAAGGTCAGCTCAAAGAGATACCTGTCCCAGGCAATGTGGTCTTGCCTTACATAATATGCAATCATAGTCTTCAGGGCCCTGTTGGTTCTCTCAATAGAGTTGCACTGTGACTTATACGACGGAGTTCGGCGGTGTGAGAGACTGTAAATCTCCAAGAATGCATGGAATTTCCTACTATCAAACTGTATCTCGTTGTTTGTTACAACGGCAGTCAAGCAGCCGTGTCCACAGTACGACTAGCTGTTTGAATTTCTCCATTACGGCTCCGCTGGTGGCCTTTTGCAGGGCGTCTAGTTCCGACCACTTGGTAAAGCATTCTTGCATCACCAAGAGCCAGTTTTGAGCGTGAGACGTCGACTGAAGGTCCATCAAATCGATTGAAACTACCTCCGATGACTCCTCAACGTTGGTCGCTAACATATTACCAGAGAGGGTTTATTGTTGTGCATTACTTAACTGGCACTGGTGGTAGTAGCAAATATATTTTGCGGCGTATCGAAACGTCCGGGCCAACCAAAAGTAGTGCTCGATAAATCGGCTGATGGTTTTGCCGATCTCCAAATAGCTGTTGGAGCATCGTGATTTTTAGACAAGACTTTGGAATTCTGCATTCCATTTTCCAACCATTTCAGTTCTGCCACGCATAGCTTCCGGTCGGTGTTGGGATTATTGTTTTAAAGTTCAAGGTGTTGATGGCGCGTCTATAAAGAAAGACATATTTTATTAGATAGTTCGGGTGCCCCTCGGAGTACTAACATCTCCGAGTGTCTTTATACCAGCTTTTTGTGGTATTTATTGCAGTGATATCTTGCTTTCTTGAGAGCGTTGGCTTATTTGTTTTCAGCGCTCCAGTGGTACTTAATTTCGAAGTCTCACTGGCTCAGTCCAATAGGTCAATTGACCACAGGAATTATCGATTCTTTCCAATCACTGGAATGCTTTGTGATCGTTTTCCACGATAAAATGGTATTCCTCGAATGTCTTGCATCTTTCAAATGTCCCACTTTACCGCGAGGCACTCTTTCCGTCTTGGTGTAATTTAGCTCTGCCCCAGTTAGGGTTCGGCTTGCATACGCGATGACTCGAGGTTCCCTTCCTGAATCTGAGAGAAGACAACCCCCGAATCCTTCATCGCTGGCATCAGTCTTGAGTATGAACTCTTGACTAAAGTCCGAGCAGACTATATCGGGGACTCGGCCCCGATGCTGCCTCTTGTTCTATTCCTACTTTATTCTTGAGTAAGAGCTCGTTGAGTAGCACGGTGAGGATGGACACTTCTGGAACGAAGCGGCGATACCAAGACATGACGCCATTAAGCGGCGCAGCTCCTTGATGTTTTGGGGATACGATAATGTCTATATCGCTGAGACATTGCCGGATTCATGTGGATGCCTTGCTCCGTAATGCAATGTTCCTTTCGCCCGAATTGGCAATTATCCCAGTTCGGTTGAAACTTCGCTTCCAGCCGCCGTCGTAGTATCTCTTTTACTAGCGTGAGATAGTGTTGGAAATCGGCCGTCATTATTATTATGTCCTTAAGGTATCAAAATTCGTGCTGTTTCTGTAACGGCTTGACAACTCGATCTATGAAGCGTAGGAATATGGCGGGGTCAAAGTGTAGACCGAATGAGAGAACTCGGAATTGCATGACTCTTCGACATTCAATCATCAGCCTTCACTCCTACAACAATGCCAGTATATTTTGAGAAAAATAGGGTATATTCAATGCGAACGGTGCTACTTTTTCAAAAAAGTTCAGTCATATACAAAAGTTTCTGCAGCAGCTGCCAAGAAAAGACTGGTAAAACAATCCGCCCTTATTAATTGGACTAATAAACATTGATAAACTTGGAAAACGGGAGCACATTATTGCTGTCATACTATATTGTACAATAACACAAAATAATATCAATGCACACTATATTAGTAGTATAATAACCTAATAAAACAATGAGATTAAAACTGTAATTATTTGAATATATTTTAAGTAATATATTAATTCTACTTATTATAACGTGTGCTTCTTGCCTTCATTATCTTATATTTACTACAAAAAGAAATGGTTTGTACTTTTAATTAGATTAAAAGCCAGGCATAAACTCAAGTTCTACTTATTTGAAACAAATATTTTTACAATATTTATAACGTTCTTGAAAATAGCAAATTTATTCGAAAAGGAGTAAAGAAATATTACATTATAATATTATACAATATTTAACTTGTTTGGCTATAATAATAGGCTACATATAATAGTTTTTTGATTATTATGAATTGTTGACTGTTACAATATAACACAGGGTTCCGTGTTTGCAAAGACCTTAAACAAGGGTTGGCGTAGAGCTTAACACGGAAAACGTACAAAATGATAAAATAATTACCACCGGTATAAAAAGAGATATAAGATATGCGAAACATATGAGAAGTTACTTATAATGAAAAAATCCAGCGTCAACATCGTACCAATTGTTTTTACCGATCTTGCAGTATCTACAGTGTTCTTTGATGCTGAAGAGAGTCTTGAGTGATCCTGAATTTTTTCTCTCTGATTTCTAGATAAGTGACGTACCTTCTTCGTCTTTTGCGACCCCCTTTTAGCATTATCGCTTTCCGTTTCACTTACTACGTGAATAAGTATGAAGATGAAATTACTACACGAAATAATGTAAACGAGAGAAAAAAACTAGTATAGCTACTGGTTACAATACAAATATAAAATTATTTTATCTGACTCTATAAATTACTATGTAAAATAAAGAGTCCTTGTATTTCAAGATCAATTTTTAAAATGTAGTAAAACTTACTTTTATTGAATTAAAGGAATAAAAATATTATTTTTTCATAATTGTATAAAAATTTCCTTTATTTTATATGAGTTTTACTTAAATTTACATATTTAAAAGAAATTTGATAAATTGACATAAAATTAGGATTTCAGTCTTTAGATTTCATAAGTATCGTTAAATTCGAGAAAAATTTAACAAAAACTAATATTTAATAATAATAAATTGTTATACAATTTAATAATGCGCCTATTTATATAATTTATATAAAATTTAAAATAATAAATAAAATATAAATAATATAATTTTACACAATGCCAGGCTGCCAATGCCTTTACAAAGAGAGGAATGCTACCGTAAAAATTGTGTGATTGGAGCAGCAGTACTTTCCGAAATGGAATAAAAATAATAAGATTTATTTTTAATTATAAAATTCATAAAAAATTTTCGTGCTATCTCTCTACTTTTTCGTAACTTATAAGTCAGTTGCATTAAGTAATGATCATATCTGTAGGTAAATTTAGGTGATTTAGTTATTGATGAAATGTCGAAAAATCTAACTAATTATCCCAATAGATTTGATTATTGTTTAATTTTAAAAAATTTAGATATAAATACTTTACCTTTCATATATATCGAAATACGCAAGTGTTTATGCTTCTTGACTTAGTATTACAAAAACTAAGGTAAATTTAAAAAATGTTCATCCTGAATATATATAATAAATTAATTCTCAGTAATAGTTGAAGGTCCGACAATATAAAAAAAAATCTTGCAGAAGTTGTAGAAATTTCCATAAATTACTTTTCTAATTAATTTATTAGTTTTCATATTACTCCAATCATAATTTTCTTATATTTTTTTTAGAATTTCTATGAAAGTCCTGATATTCAACACTTACGGAACTATGATTTTCTTATTTCTATTTTATTAGATTTTAAAACATATTTATGAGTTCAATAAATATTAATCGTTACATTTGAAACCTAAAAATATATCAAAACATTAGAGTTGTAATATAACGTTCAAATTTTATTGTTGTATTAATAATTTGTTTAACCAGCATATAGAATTTTGTTTTCCCTTTATTTCAATTGTAATAATTATAATAATTGCAACACATTTATTTTAATTTGTAAATAAAGTTTCATTTTCATAGACTTCCTCATGAAAATTTTTTATTACAAGATAATAAATGTTGAAACTTTGTTTATCTATGCACATAACATTGCATTAATTTAAATTTTGTGATACTAAATATTATTTGTCGTCAATTTTTAAATTAAATTCTTTTAGGAGAGTTTCGTTAAACTGCAATTTTTTTATATGCAAACGACATAATTATTTTTTTATAGAAAATATTGATTCTTTATGTCCTTTTTTATTGTTTAAAATAACGGTTTATTTTAATTTAAATTTTTTAATGAAAGTTTAATTTAAAATAAATTTGAAATTCCTTCCAATTGTCTTGAATTAAAGAGGTTTTATTTCTTCTAGATTATCAACATTGTAGAATAATTTGACTCTGTTTGGTTTAATATTCTGTTGACATAGGTATAAGTGAATAGCACCATGGTGTTATTCCTTTTTAATTTCCTTTTAAAATCTGGGTATTGCAGAATTGGTTTTGAGATCAATAGTTTTTTTAAATTTTTGAATGATTCTTGCTGCTGACTGATCAATTGAAAATTATTTTCTCTTTTTAATTATAAAGTTAGTGATTTTATTATTTTACTATGGTTCTCGTTAAATCTTTTATAATAGCCAGTAAGACCTAGAATAGCTCGAATTTCCTTTTAAGATTTCGATTCTGGATTCTGTAATTCTAGTTTATATTCTAGTCATTGGAAAGTTTCTTATAAATTTTTGTTGTAATTTTCGCGTAATCTGGATAAAATATTATATTGTCAATATAAAGCATATAACAAATATCCTGAATACCAGTAAGTGCAATATTCATTAATTGTGAAAAAGTTGCAGATGCATTTTTTTAATTCAAATGGAATACGATTACATTCATAATGACTTGTAATTATCGAAAAAGTTAATTATTTTACGTGATGTTGATCCATTCTAATTTGATGAAATCCTAATGCTAAATTAAGTGCAGTAAAATATTTAGTTTCCTAATTTATTGAGAATATCTGAAACATTTGGTATAGGAAATTTATATCATAGCAGTTAATAAATTGAAGTAACTGCGTCGAGTTTCTTGTAGTCAATGACAATTCTTCATTTCGTACTCTATTAAGAATCAAGTTTTTTAGCATAACCCCCAGTGGGAAGTTCTAAGGAGAACTTAACGGTTTGATTATATCTTTCATTAATATTTTATTAATTTGATTTTTAACTTCATCTTTATGAGTTTCAGAATATCTAAAGGTTTTTTAATTAATTGGCTTATTCTCTACTACTTCAATTTTTGAGGTGCTTAGTCTCCTTCAATAAAAAATATTTGATTGAAATCTTTGCAAATATTATTTAAATTTAACATGTACTTTTGCTATTTAAATGTAATTATATTCATGACTTTCTAGAAGTTTTATCATATTCGGGCTATAAGGGACAGAATAGTTTTTATTTAGACTTAAAATTTTATAATCTTCATGAAATTACTGTAATTTAACATAAGTAACAGTTGTACGAGTATAAATTTAAAAATTTTTTTCTCTTAGACTTTAACTGAATTTCTTTTGATAATTCAATTAAATACAATATCGATCAAGGCTAACATTTTGGATTTTGTTTTTACGCAAAGATAAACAAAATTAGATATAATATTTGATCACATAACTTACAGATATACGATAGATAAACAAAATTAGATATAACAATCACCCTACCTTGTAGAAGTTCCTTCTTTTATTTTTTGGCGTAAAAAGTATAGTTGCTGAATACAGTAGTTTTAACAGCTCCGACGTAGAAGTTTTAGTTGCTCCATTGGTAGATTTAGTTGTTCTGATTTAGTAGTAGTTTCAATGCCTTTCACTTGATAGTTGCTTGATAGTTTAGTTGCTATGGCGAAGTAATCTTAATGGCTCTAACAGAGTAATCTTATTGTCTATGATGTAGAAGTTTAGTTGCTCCAACTTCGTAAATTCAGTTGTTCCGATTTAGTAGTTTTAATAGTTACAACTTCGAAAATTTAGTTGTCTTGATTAGATAGTCATTCCGACTTTTCCGGTTCTTTACTTTTTGTCTTCGTTCATATTTGAAGTAAACCTTTTGTCACCAGTTTGTGAAGTAAAAAATGATAAAAAAATGCACTTTTGATTTTTACATATAAAATGTTTATTAACAATAAATTAACAGTTAAAATGTGAGAATGTGGAGTTGATTTATTCAAGGAAACTAGAGCGATCGGAGGCGATAAAGTTTATGCATCGGAATTTGTAAATATCTGTTTCCTTAAAAAAATTAAAACACTGACAATGGTCTTAATAAACAGATAAAGGATGTTTTTATGTTATTGTGTGATGAAAAACTCGTTGAATCGTAGGGAGGTCTAAAGGAGCATTTTGGGCGAAACTAAAATATAAACTAAAAATGCGTGGGAAAAGTAACATTAGAAAAATAGGTAGAACATATAAAAGATATTTTGTGATCTGATATAGGCAGAAAATGCGTGGAAAGAAGAAATATTAAAGATTAAAAGAAACGCCGATTTTTCGGTAGGTGTATATTTCAGTATACATAACAATTTCTATGTTTCTATGATCGCATTTTTTCCAATGCTGATTATGTAAGTTTCATAAAATATAAATATAATCCTGTTTACTTTTTATAGCAGGATGTAAAAAATATTTATAACAATTCAATTTAAATTACTTTAAATAAGTAAATATAAATCAAGTTAAGTCATTAGGTTGAAAATAATTATACAAATTTAGAATATTATTATTATTGTTTATATATTGTTATAGATAATATTTTTAAAAATATTAGTAATAAAATTTACAATATTTATTGAATTAAATTTTAAATTTATTTTTTAAATACTGACTTTAAATTTGCGTTTTATTAACATTCATTACATCGTCGTATGGTAGTGTTCATTTTTAAAGGCATCTTAATCTTTTTTATTTCGTTGTAGAATCAAGATAAGATGTAACTTATTAAGAAAAGAAAAAGACGTGAAAATTGTGACGAATTTAATAATAATAAGTAATAGTAAAAATGTTTAAACAGTAATCGACGTCCATTAAAGATAACGAATGTATATATAAGTATATGCATTATTGAATTCTTTATATACTCTCCTAGTCTTTCAATACCTGTGCCATCATGTAAATTAGACATGCGTAAAATGGTAATTTTAGGTATCTTTTCCATTTTTATTATTATTACTTATATTATATTTATCATAAAATTTTATGTATCTTACATATTTTACCAACATAGACAAAATATTTTTATAGATTAATATTTAGTATTTTTTAATAACTTGATACTACCGTATTATATTAAAGTTATCAAGGTATAATAAAAATGATTGTTTCAAAAGTATTCTTTCAAAAGTAGATTTGGAAAGAATGTATTGTAATATACAAGGTAAATATTCTAGGCATATTCAATTTTTAAATTATACTTATAATATAACATGACATTTTATATTTGGATATTTTATATATACGTGGATATTTTACATTTTAAAATCAATAAAATGTTAAAAAATACAAGTACAAATTATTCAATAATTTTATAAAATTTTAATCTGTTAATTTACATATAATTAAAGTACTTCATATAATTTTAAATTACAAATTAAAAGGTTTTTATTCTGACAAATTTTCTGATAATTACAAATTTTTTTTAATTAATTTTTTTTAGAAAATGCAAATTTAACTTAAATGATGTTTGAAAATTATATATTTAAAATAATAGTGCATTAATAAATAAATAGGTTTGAATAAACTATAATATATACTAGTCTGAGATATCATTACCAAAATTATAGATAGATTTTATTATATAAAGTAAATAAAAGTATAATCATATAAAATTTTATCAAAAACTATGATAGAGAACATTTAATAATTTACTAACTATATATATATATATATATATATATATATATATATATATATATATATATATATATAAAGCTTTAAAAATAAAATCTTTTCAAATTTAATATAAAATTTATAAATCAAGAACTTATATAATTTCAAATATAAATTAAGATGTATGATAAATTTGCCCTTAAAAGTAGCTTTGGTACAAAAGAAAACATATAATTGTAAGTATTCAAATAAATATCAAAAATTATTATTTTTGATTGTTTAATTTTTAAGGGCTTGATGACAAAATGTCAATAAAACTTGTTTGTACATCGGAGCCATGAATTAGTACTGCAGGCTATTTTTTATATCTTGTTGTAATATATATCTTCAACAATTAATAAATATGATACTGTAGTGACCCACTTGTATAAATAAAGTTAACCCAAACAATTGCTGTACAGACTACTACCTTATTTCAATAAAAACAAAATAGTAGTAATATTATAAATACATTAATACTAGAAGATTTGTGAACAAACAATATACTAAATACTATGTAATAATTAAAAATAAATTAAAATGGTATAAATGATACTATTCCTATAAAAGTAAAAAGCACATATAATATTTTCCAATTCAACATTGTTCTTGGGCTTTAAGTTTATATTTTGATATTTTTATATAATTTTTATAATTTTAATTAATAAATTCGTGCAAATTATTCTTGAAAGAATTGAGTAATACAAAACTTTTTCAAATTATTATTTTCAAATGATGATATAATCTTTGACAGGTAATTTCGCTTTAAATCTTTTGATTATAAATGAAAAAATAAGCGTTATTTTTAATTTATTGGAGTATATTTGAAAACAAATCTTCTATACACCTGTTACCTAATATATTTTACTCTAAGTCAATCCATATCAAAATTTTAAATTAGCTAGAAATAAATATATACTTTAATAGATAAGTACAAACGATAACGAATTATTATAAAGTAATATAAATAAATGTTTGTCTTAGGTGAAATAAAAGTGGTATAACATTTCAAAAGTTCAATGACATTATCTATAAGTAGTAAAGCCTTGATTATGAGAGGATGGAAAATAGATTTTATTCCTGATATAATAATATTACTTTTCAATTGTAATTCTCTGATTTGTTGTTAAGTATGAGCAATTTATCAAAGTAATGTAATTTAATAATTTTAAATTATTTATTTACTGACTGTTTTTAATTATTTTAAATGTCCCACATAAAAGTTCAGTTATTTAACCATTATGTTATTAAAGATCATTAAAACGCGCGCGCACCTAATGTACTAAAGGAAATTTTTTATTTTATTTTATTTCTACTATAATTAATGGTAGCATTAGGTAATACATCTTGTTGAAACTATTTATATATTATAATTTTTCCTTTTAATAAATTATTTAGTAATATTATTTATTTATTAAATCAGTTTTATACGTAATTTACGTATTTTACATTATATAAGAATAAAGTTGAGTAACAAACAAAATTTTGAAATTCTCATAAATGAAAAAAATTTATATTATATTCAATTATACTCGTCAATGCTTGTAAGAATAGAGTTTTTTATATTAAAATCTATCAGATCTAATTATTTAAAGGAAATGGATAATGAAAGCGACATGACGAGTACCAGTTTCGCCTTAGACGATTTATGGACATTTGTTGGCTATTTGGAACGTGATTACTCAAACCGTAAGTTAAATTACTCCTATAAAGAGCTCTTATTTTCTATCAAGATAATGAAAAATATCTTAAAGAAGTCAAAAGATGTAAGCATAACTATTATCTTTCTTTTCCTGTTTAATGCGTTTTCGTATCTACCATTTATTTTGTAGGTTATATGCATGTATCTAAATCATATCTATTCAATTTTTTTCTGTGCTCATACTTTTACAACTCAGCGTTTGCATATGGGTGCACAGGAGCCCTATAGATTTGTATACTTTTACCCCAAATTTATTTTTCACTACAATTTTAGAGTTCATAAACATTTTACTGCGGTAGTTACGTATAAAATTTTAAAACTAATAGTTCTGATTTGAAATTCAAACGCAAAGATAGTTAACATCCAGTTCATTATTAATATTATTAGTGTCCGACAATATTTATACTAATGGCTAAACTAAACATCTTACCAGGCCCGTCTAAATTTTCTCAAATTATTGGTTATCCAAGAAATCTAATTATTTTGTTTTTTCACTAACTTATATGTTATAACTTTTCAATCTCAACCCACTTCGATCTTCGATCGTAAAGCTGCTTTTCATTCGTCTTAATAGCTCCTGTGGAATTGGCATCTTTCAACTCGACTTTCAATACCTGGGAGTTACACGGGTATATAGGAAAGACAAACTATCAAAAAAAGCTGGCGCTGTTGGCTCTGCCTGCAATTCTTCACGAAATAATAGAACCCAATAATTGCATATTATATGTCGTCATTGGATTTTCTTATCAGCTCATTGATTAAAATTAAATGATTAATATTCTTTTTTAATTATTTTTATTGTAAACTAATTTTCATCTTGAAATACCCAAAGATAAATCAAGTATTGAAGAAATATTTTTTTTATTTTATTTTTTAGGTTATATTTTTAATATTTTTTAATAATGTATACGTTTTGTTACAGTTATACTAACTAAGTTGCACAACACATTTTTTAGAATTTTATATTCAATATATTAATTTGATAATAAATAGGAAAATTTTAAAAATATGTATCCGGTTCAGTCGTTTGCAAATTTAAACAAAAATTAAATTAAAAATTCTACTTTACCTTTTTTAAATTCATTCATTTATTTGTTTAATTTACTTCATAACAAAGTTATTTAAAAATGAGAAATTAAGGGATTCAAGTTTTTATTATTGAAAAACTTTGAAATGCAATATGACATGAAAGTAAAACCAAATATTGATTATGCATGTTGGTCATGTGTACATAATTTTGTGAATGTCTTTTTTTAATGTCTTATATAACAAAATAAGACAATAAATTTAGAACAGAGCAAATTAACTATGCATATTTTTAATCTTTTACATTTGGTACTGATTCAATACAATAATTATTAAGATATTGCTTTCTTATCAGATTATCTTATAACCTTGAATATATTGCATCTTTACGTGTATCAGTTATATGGGCTTTGTGAACACGTTAAGTAAATGTATAATTGCGAGTGGTACTATATTTGAATTTTATACATTAGAGAAAACTAAAATATACCGTAAAAATTTGTTTGATCTTAAAACAAATTCAATCATTAATTTGAACAAATAGTAACTTTAGACATTTGTTACAAGAACCTTATAATTTTTTTTAAAGATTCTGTAATTGAGCAAAATAAACAATAAAGTGAAATTAGGCAAAATAAGACAATTATTGATAACTTTGTTAATTCCTAATTTGCAAGTTCATGGACTAGATAATTATGGTCTTGTGGGTATCACGAACAATACATTCTGTTTTCATACTTTTGTATTATGAGATCAGAATCAAAAGTATAATCAGAAATAAAAAAGAAGATTGCTGATCTAATACTATAATAATATACTTAACTTAAAAATGATAATTTCAATAAAAATTGGATTGCAAAACATTTTATTAATTGAAACATTAAATACAATGTTGAAATAATGATTAAGATTTTAAAAAAAGGCTATCAGTTTTATTCATGACACTATTATAACTAGAACTCTATTAAATAATATGGTATTAAATTAAAGAATATAAATATTCAAATACAATAATATGGTTAAATCATGATGTTATTACGTAATCTTGTAACATGTCTAATACAAAAAATGACTTATATATAATAAATTTAAAGTCTAGTATTTTATCTACTATAAATAATATAAGAATTCAAAATAACAAGTTTCTTCCTACATAGCAGCACATCGCAAAATCGAAATATTACTTACATGGGACGTATAAAGTTTCAATATTATTTGATAAAAGGAATCTCAGCAGGCACTTGATAAAATTTACGTTTTTTTTTTGTTCTATTTTTACAGTACATTTTATGAAGTAATAAAATATCAAGAGGTAAAGAACAATTTCAATAACTTTTTATTTTTCTGGAAAGGTAAGAACACTATAGTTGAGAAAAAAATAAATGTAAAATATAGTGAGTCTGTCGTTAGCTTTTTGCATCAACCCAATCAAAAATATTGTAAAAACAATATATCATTTTGCTTATTCATCTTTAACAAAAGTTCAAAAAAGAATTTTTTGAATATTTTTTTTATTGTACATAGGAAATGGAAGACAACGAGAGCTCTAGACAAGATATTACCGATGTAGTTCTTTCTCATCGGATAAATGAGAAACAAATTGAAGAAATTAATACCAATACAAACGACATTTTGTTTAAAAAGACATTGGGATTTGAAGAAAAAATTAGAAAAATGAATATGAAGTCACAGAGTTCGCCAGCCATTACTCTTTTAGCAACAAATGCAGTAGTTTTACCCAGTAGAATAGCGCGCATTCAAGTTTCCTCGGCGAGCTCATCTGGTTCAGCTACCGGTAAATTTTTATAATTTTCTGTATTTATACATTTATCTATTATTATATATTTTTCTCTTCGTTACTTATTTCAATCCTTTTCAAATTTTTCATAAATGCTTATACTACAATATTTAATTCACTCTATGCTTATTTGCACTAAAAAAGGTAAAATAAAACAATGTAATTGAAAGAATAAAATATTTTTAAATGCTATGTAATCTTTACGTGCGATTCGCTTGACGACTACAAAAGATAATTCTGCACAAAGAATTGATATTTACAATAGGATAAGTATTTATGTAAGATGCGGTTTTATTGTACCGTACCACTTATGGTAAGCAGCGTTGCACGCGTGCGGATGATGAATTCTGTGGTCGTCTTTGTCAGAAAGTCACTGTAATCGATATTAGGACAATGGAAAAGGAATTCAAAAAAAGCAAAACGTGTATTCCTCGGAAGTGGTTACTAGGAAAAGAGAAAAGTCGAAGATACGACAAAATTCAAAGTCACGGTAAAAATTTGTAGTCTCGGACAGGAACAATTTCTGGGAGAGACGGCAAAACTCGTAATTTCAGACAGTTACGAGAGATCAGACAGGTCTAGTGATTAAATAGTTCAGGCTTCATCGCCAGAACTATGCGCGTTGAACCTCTATACGCTTGCGAAGGCTGTGTACGCATGCGTAAGTGCCGTGTGGCGGTTGCTTGGCGATAGCCACGAATCCACTGATTGTTATATCGCTTTTACTACTTACGGTGCATCGAACTGTTAGATGAACACATATGTGCCACTCTCATGCATAAATAGCTCGAATGTGTTTATCAATTTCCTTGTAATACAACATGACGCTTACCATGCTTTTTAATATGAAACGTAGTAACGCGTTCCGTTGCACTATAAATCTTGGATACCATTTTGCATTTTTTTTTAAATATGAACTTAAGGAAAACGCTTTTAAACTTTGAATATTCACTATAAAAAAATGTATTCTTACTCTTTGCCTCCTGCACAGTATATCCTTACTGTATAGCCTTATATTATCGATTTGATGCTACAGATGCCTTATTCTGCTGTCTCTTATGTTAACATACGTTCGGTTGTTGATATCCATTATTTATCCATTTAAGCTGTATAAGCATTCATATTTTTACTTATTATTTTGGGTATACTTATAGTAACTTTTATAGTAACCTTATAGTCCTACTTATAGTTCTTATAGTCCTACTTATAGTAATTCTTCTTAAATCCTCATAAATTGATTTAATTGTCTTTTCAAAATGAAGTAAAAAGGTATTTTTTTGAAAAATTCTAGAATCTTATTTTAAATTTTTATCTGTATGTAAATGTGCTATCATTTACAATATAATTCTTTTTTTTGTCCATGTTAGAATTGTGAATTTTTATTTGTTAAACTGTAATAATGGGTTGTCAAATTTCATTTTTTATATCTTCTAGTAAATTGTTATGGTGTTAAAGTTTATTCAACTCATAATAAATCGTTAATTTATATATAATTTTACCCGTTAATGTTCTTTTGTTTGTTAGTCTCTTTCGTTTTTTCTTTATTACAAGTAGTAATTGACTGCCTATTCTTTTTCTGTTAACAACAATATTCTTATAAGGAAAAATATCTCCATCTTTAATATAATCTACTTAATCTACATTACATGAAATAACGTTGTGACGTCTCAATAATTCTATACGCATTAATTTTTATTGGTTCAATCGATTCTATTCGATTGACTTTATTTCATTTGTCCGGAAAGACTGGTATGCCTAATAATAGGTTAGTTCCCGTTAATCCCGTTTCGTTATTTGCTATTAGAAATGAAAGATTTTTACTTAGCTGACTTGTTGTTCGAAGAGCAGTGTGTGCAATGGATGGCTGTATCCAAGTTGTTTGAGGCAGTCGCTGTCATCACTCTAGGAGTTTTGTCGTCAGGGCCCTGAAGAATCCCTCGATGAATGTCAATGCAAGATCAGGAAACTCGGATTTAATAATAATATGATTAAGGTTGGACTTGGACTTCTTTTAAGGAAATATTGAATTTACGCTCAAATTTAAATGTCATATATAAATTTATTCAAAAATAAAATATAGGTGGCGATACAAATACTTTAAATATATAATGCAAACGAATTTTATTCGATCTCGCGAAAAGACGCGGGCCGTAAACTCTAAATCTGATTGTTAGTAACGATCTTCCCGATTGAATCTAAAAGCTGCTGGCACCTGTCTTTATGCACTCTTGATATTGTCTCTGCTTCGCTTCTTATTGGTCGGTCATAATCTGTTTTTCTTCAGTGGTGTCTTATTTCTTAAAGGATGTTTATTTGATGCGCCGTTTCATTTCGTCTGACTGTATTTATTTGATGCGTAGTTTCATATAGCGGCGTTTATTTTATGCGTAGTGTCTTTTCATGTAGCGGAGTTTTATCTTTTACAGGATGTTTATTTGAATCGCATTTTCGTTTCGTGCAAAGGTTCGTGTTATGAGATTACTCGAGATTATAATCGATTTATATTTTCGTATGTATTTCGTGTTACAGTAGTTTCTTTGTTGTATAATTTATATAATAAAAATTGTATAATTTCTTAAAACGTTTACAAATTTTCTTAGAAGTGGTTTTGTATGTGTTTTGTATTACAGTCGTTTCTTTATTTGATTTTGAAGTAGAACGATTACATTACATATTTTCTTAGAAGAGGCTTTAAACTCATTTACACGTGTCAGTATCTTACAGTACGAGCTTTGTATATTTTATTATCTCATAGGAATTTTCATTTCGGTTAAAAATATTATACATTTGGTCTAATGTAATATTATTTTTAGAAAGAGGCTTGATTCATGTTGACTTTATAATTCTGGTATTATATTTACCATAGAAGTATATCGATTAATAAAAACGAGTTGATGGTCCTTTTATTGCCTGCACGTATCAGCCTGCTTCCTGTACATAAGTTTTATGATTATCTATCTTTAGATAAACTTCGGTAATCCAGTTCTTTGATTTATTACGCAGTATCTACCATGTGTGTACATTAATATTTCTTATCCCTTATTACGCCATGTGATCGGTGGCAATTTCTATTTTTCTATTTCATTTTTTATAATAGATACTATATTATGTCATGATGTAGTCATTGTCAAGTTTCGTAACTCGATAAATTGCGTCATTGATATGAAGTTGAATAATTACGGGTACGTCACAACCTTAATTAATATTTGAAAATATCTATTAATCTTTTAGCTTCAACTTGTAGAAGTAAACTTTATGATTTTCTAATTCAGTATTGTGATGAATGCATTTCATCCTATTCTCTATTTTTAATAGTTCTAGTTTTAAAATTAAAATATTTTTCTGGAACAAAAAACATCGAAATAGCAATAAATATTGCAATTAAATAAATCAGTGTAAATTGAACTGTATTACTTTTCAATATGATATTATCGTATATCCTAGTTTTATTCATTTATGCAACTAACATTCTCCTGGTAATCCTCTTATTATTTTTGATTATAATATTGTTCTTTAATCTACAATCTTTATTTGTAAAAATTCACAGAATTAATTGTTTTCTTACTACTTAACTGTGAAGCTTCATATTGTCAAAAACTTGAAAATAAAGTTTCATAGAAAGTGCTTATCGAAAAATATTGCTTTTAAAACTAATTTTAGATCGAAATGGGCGAAATAGACTACAGCGGTGCAATTAAGTTTTTTAAAACCGGTTATTTCTAAAACATAACAACACAGCATAAATTCTTGATAGATTCTATAGGATTATCAGAAAATATTAAAATGTTACAGTAAAAGAAAAAGAAAATCTAAAAATCAATTTTTATTTAGTTAACTTATATAACTCCTTACATGCTAGTATGAAATAGAAGTAAAATTAGATTTTGTAGTGTAAGTAATGCTTATGCCGTCAGTCTCAGTTCCATGGAAAATCCGATTATTATAGCCTTCCGCATAAAGTCCCTTAGACACGAACTGACAAGGTCAATGCAAAAAGAACGGGAAATCGAGGGCACAAACTAACGTCGTATTTAGAATATTTTAGTATTTTAATTGCGCAGTTTTCTTATCAGAAAATTATTAAAAGAAAATGTTATAAAATAAAGTTACAACTATGAATATGAAGAAAAAAGAAAAGAAAAATTATTGTGTAACGCGTCGTTCCGTCCCCAACACGTGTCCTTTCGGTCGCTATGTGACGTTCGAAGCGTTTTAAGTTTCGTACGGTTCCGTCCCTGTTTATTCGTCCTTCTGATGGTGGCGACGACTCGGTTCCACGTGCTCCATGACTGTCCCGTCCCGGACGGCTCGAGGTCGGACCAGGTTTATGGTGAGATTAGGAGGTGCGAAGAGATCGGGACGAAATAAACAAGGCGTTTTTCTTTTACTTTTTAATATCTAAACTTAAGATTATCTTTATTTAAATAAATCTACAATGAGGTTTATTTTGCGGTGCGCTCACCGCTTACAAAGAATTCTTAACAGTTTATAGTTACAAATAGTGATTCTATTTCTTAGCAAATCTTTAAGTGGTTTTGGTTTACACAATACTTCTTATGTACTAGACCGCGAGGTTTTATTACAGGTATACGTTAGTCGGTGATGTGCGCTTTTTTACATACTAGGCGGCGGATTTTAACAAAGAGATAATAGATCGGCTGTGCGACATTTTCGCACACACAATACGGCTGGATTACAGTAAAGATCGATACGGCGGAATTACAATGTTTTATGGTGGCGGTGTAGCACGTGAGTTTACTCGGCGGGATCTCACTTAATATCGCGGCGGACGATAGCGGGGTAGGGAGAGTCTAGCCCGGGGGCTGAGTCTCCGAATACGCGATCGTGGACCTATTCCTATACCCGGGAGGTGCGCCAAAAATCGCTCTAGGAATCGTGAGCCTAAAGTCGTACAACCAGGAAGCCTTCGTTTCCAGAGCTCCCCCTCCTGGAGTTCTCCGGTGCGCCTGATGTCGCTCCAGGAATCGTGCACCTAAAGTCGCACAACCGGGAAGCCTTCGTTTCTCGAACTTCACCACCGTCTCTCGATTCCGCGTAAGCGTACTGTTTTTATACGTTTTCGCGGGCACTTCCCCTCACGCGTTCGTACTCGCGGACCTCGTGGAGGGGTCGCGCCGCCTAGCCATTTCCCTTGTGGCCGTGGGCCAGGCTGGTGACGGCGGTGGTGCAAGCACGTCCCGTTTGCTCGCGTATAGCCTAACGTTGGGCTTGCTAGGGCATAGCCAGGGCTAGACGCATAGCCAAGGCTCCCTTCCACGGCCCCATGCATTCTCTAGTTCACTCATTCATATTTCCCTCTCATACGCATCTCGGGCCGCTTACTCCCACTATGCGGGCATTCTCTTGCTCACTCACTTATCCTTTCACTCTGCGGCCAACGCTGTGCCGCACGCACGCTTTCTCATTCATACTCACACGTTCGCGTACTCTCTCTCTTTCTCATCCTTCCACTCTGCGTCCAACACTGTGCAGCACGCACGCTTTCTCACTCATACTCACACGTTCGCGCACTCTCTCTCTCTCATATTACCACTCTGCGGCCACCGCTGTGCCGCACGCACGCTTTTACTCACACTGCACTTTTGCGCAGTCTCTCTCTCTCTTTCTCTCATTCTTCCACTCAGCGGCCACCGTTGTACCGCACGCACGCTTTCACACACACTCACACTTCCACATACTTTTTCTCACTTGCACTCCTATGTTTTTCGGGAGTTGGGAGCCAGGCCGCTTCCTCGCTTTCCTCCCGGCTCTCAATCCACGGTAGTGCTTGCCTCTCGCGACGAAGGTATTCGTCGCAAATATGTAATTCAATAATACTGTCACCAGCTTAATGCTATCACAAAATCAAATACTTACTAAAATACAGTAAAATAAAAATTAGAGGCTGAAGAATATAAAAAAGACTTATCAATTTATTATCTTTATTTCTAGAAAGTTTTTGATTGCTTCGATCATTTTTATGAAAATAAGTAAAATACAAATTTTGACAGTTTAGCATCATGCTTCTAAATATGAAAACACTTATAAATATAAAATATAAATTTTGTACTATGTAACGATTTTGCTTTTTTTTCTTGCTGTTGTTTTCGTTCTTTTTCGTTCTTTATTCTTGATTTCGCTTCCTATTTTCCCTTTCTGTATTCCTAGCTGGCTCTGCTCTTAACAACTCACGTGATCCGATTTTTACTAGAAACTAAAACCCTTACCTAAATAGCTCGGACCGGACTGAGATTCATTGGGTGGGACTTTTTTTTTAATGAGAATAATGCGGGAATATTTCCAGAGTATTTATTTATTTATAAAAAAAGAGTCTACAAAAGTTCAGCGTGGCTTATAATCAAGCTAATTTAATGTAACTTATATTAATGCTATACAAGTATTTTATAGAACTTTTTTTAACGCGATATTACAATAAAGGATTTAACGCGACTTACAGAGATATTTTGACGCGATTTCACATTTATACTTTCGCAGAGGTGAAAAAAACCGAAATGTTTCAAAAGAGTATAATAATACATATAAAACTTAAAGTTGAATAAATTAGTTTAATTCCAATATTAAATTATAAGCCGTCCTTATTACGCTCTGTCTCATCACGCCTTTTCCTTCCGGTACGAATTCGGTCCGACATCGAGCCATTCGGGCCGGGACAGCCAGAAAACGCAAGAGACTGAACCGTTGCTGCCAGAAGAACAGGTTAAAGCGTTATAGGGTATCTTCAGAGATTCACGAAGAAGATAGTTTATCTAATTTTGTTAGCATAGTAAGTAAATTGTTACATCGCGTCCAAACAGGGACGGCGAAATATGTCCAAACTGACAACAAGCTGACAGTTAAATTATTAGAAAGTGTAACTTATTAAAAAATTGATTCATTACAATAAATATTAAAGTAACTGAATTAATATAATATAAAATTATTAAGGAATAATTTTTGGGTTGTTATTAATAAAAAACAAATATATATATAAGTATGTAAAATTTATTAAACAATACATTAAAATAAATATATTAAAGTCGCAGTGTGGCGTGCAGCGAAGAAGCAAGGCCACTTTTTACATGAGGGTGGTGTAGTTTCTTGTGGTGTCAGATATGATCCGAGGATCCAGAATGTAGGAGCAGCGTAAAGGCGGGGTGGTAGGCCGGCTCACAGTGGAAATTCAGTGCGTGCGTGAATAATTGTGAGCGTAGCGTGTATCGAGGAAGTGCGCGTAGCATGAGTAAGTGACAGTGTACGTAGTGGTGTGCGAGAGTGAATGCAGCGTGAGTGAGTGGAAGAGTGCCGCGTAGTGGGAGTACGTGGCACAGTGTAAATGAGAATTCGAGTATGTGCGGAGCAGTATGAGCGAGAGTATGATGGAGAGAAGACTGGCTATGCAGGCTCGCTCGTCACCGCTGTCTTACTCAGGCAATGTTAGGGCTAAGGCTAACGTAATTTATGTTAAGGCTACATAATTTACAACATCTGATGGTTCTCGCCGTTTACTTTTATCGCGAAACTCCCTCAAACGATCTGTGCATTCAATGAAGGAGTAAGACCTCTAGGTCTTACTGTCTTATCTAGGTGTGTTTTTTACAACTAAATAAACTTTTCCAATTTCCTCGGACAATAATCCGTTTTTAATTTACGATATTCTGAAACTCTCACTCAACTATGGGCTCGTATCATTCAAAATCCGTCGGATCGTAAATACTTTTCGATTGCCAAAAATGTCCAGTTTAGTCGATATGTCTTTATGTTGATATTATAATTTAATACTAAGCTAGAAGATTTTAATGGATAGCAAATTCAAGCAACATACAATTTACTCTTAAGATTACTTTATTATATAATAAATTATGATTATTCTCTAGATATAACAGAAGCAACAAATTGAACTGTATATTAAAATTGGATAATTATTTTCTTCGTGATGGTATCGGTAACAATTATATTAAAAATAAAATTAATATAAATATACATTAAAAAATATTAATAAATTTAATTTTACTTATGAATAGTAAGTAAAGTGACTATAAATTGTACTTATGAATAATTATAATACAGTTCCTGATTAATATAACTGAGTTACAAAACTTTATTTTTCCTCCAAGTGTGTATAACCACCTAGACAATTTTGCTAGCTCGTCTTTAATCTCTCTGTCATGAATGTAGCGGTCGTTGGAGGTGAGTTTATAATTCTGCCTATGACGTCTGTCCTTGCCATACATCGCTTATCTCTTGCTCGCGACTTCTTTTTGTTGAGGGTCATAAATGCAAACTTGTTTAAGAAATTAAAGCATTTCTTAAATATGTGTGTAAATGACTGAATTTAAATATTATTAATAGTTTAAAAATGTGTATAAAAATGTACTAACATTAATGTCTTACGTTGATTTTTTTAATTATTTTTAATATCATCAATCTAATCAAACTTTTTTTGTAATTTTAATAATGCAAAATTTAGACTATTATATTATTTAACATACTGACAGGAATGAAGTTAAATTATATACAATGATGTATAAATAATAACAACTACCAGCGTGCAAAATTGTAAAATACTCAAATCAAATAGTAAGATACCGGATTTTATTCTTGTGCCTATTAGTGTAATTGATTCTACAAATTAGCAAACATTTTGACAAAAAGTTATTAGTTATTCTACTGTCTGAAGAGTTTCGACGTCATTAACTAAGGAACAATGCACACATGCAGCCTTATAAAGTCTGTGTCTTCACCTTTTGTTTTTAAATGCATCAACACATTTTTATTTTTTCTAATAAAACAATAAAAAAGTCTTATAATGACCCAACAATATTATTTAAACTAAATTTATTCATATCACTATTAAATAGACACTTCACAAATATATAATTTTAAGTCTAATTGACAAAAATATGTTAATAATTTATTGATTTTAATCATACAGAGAAAATTAAAAATATAAATTAATAAGACAAACCTAAAAATTTATATTGGAAACCAATTTTATAAATGTAAGATATTTGTAATTAATGCAATGAAATTAATAGTTTTATAATTTATTAACACTTATTTCATTATTTATTCTCTTATTTATCTCATTTATTCGAATTAATAAAGAATATCTTACTTCAGTTCAATCTTTATTATTTTTGACAGGAAATCCAAGGAATAAAACAGTCTTATTACCAGGTCACAGCTTGATGGACTGGATCCGATTAGGCTCATCTGGTAAAGATCTTTCAGGAGTAGGTGGAAAACTAATCGTGGTTACACCTACTGAATTAGCTAAACATAATAAAGAAAATGACGCTTGGATCGCTATACGAGGCAAGTGGAGCTTGTGAGTTTATAGCCCATTGACAAACTCTTTAAGATGTTCATATATTATTCGGTAAAAAATTAAGTTTTAATTCAGTATAAAATGTGCAAGCACGCATGTATCCACGTAATTTATCTTGCTATTGAAACAGTTATGAGCTTATAGAATAAGACGATCACTTTTATTTAGTTTTTATATTATCAAAACTGATTACGTTTAGTTGTAGAACTTACATGTATTACAAAGTTTTAACAAATTCGCACTGTATGTCCACAATTTATTAGTTAAAACTGTATGTAAAATATTGTCAAATATTTTCATTCGTTACATGTGTTATATTATTTATAATAAGCTTATGTTTAAAAAAAAGTCACGAAAATCTATGCAAGTATAACTTAATGATTTAAAACAGTGTAAAGTAGAATTATTATAGTGCGTCGTTTTAGCTATTAATTTCACATTTTGAAATTTATAAATATTTATTAATAACACCAATGATAACGGCAAGAGAATATTTTTTAAGAGTATATTATTTGATAAATTGATAAATTTGATAAATAATAAAAATAATATTTGATAAATATTTAAATAGCAGTAAATATCTTAAAGTACGTTTAAGTATATATTTTAATCAAATTTAAATTAATTAACTTTTAAGTAGTCATGTTTACGATATTATTGCTAAAATAAAAGAAAAAATATAATTTTTATCTTTTTTAAAAAAAATTTTAAATCTTTTACAAATTTATTTATAAAAGAATTTTTTTTAGGATTTTTATAACTGTTTTATAATAAGTAACTAATTTATATTTTTTTCATTAATCTACTTTATATGTTGAAATTTTAAATGTTTCAATAGATTTTTATCGTGAATCTTATTTTGAAGATCTTAAAATACAATTTAATATTTGTTCTTTTAATAAAAAAAATAATATTTATAAAATTAATTAATCACTCATTAAATGTGAATACTTTGTAGGAATAGTTTTTAATGTATCTATGTACATGAATTTTCACCCTGGTGGCGTATCAGAATTGATGAAAGGAGTAGGAAAAGATGCGACTAAATTGTTTGATGATGTAAGTTAAAAAGCTAATTCTTATGATTTTAGAAATATAAATATTTAAAAATATTTTATTAGGTACATGCATGGGTAAACTATCAGAGTATTCTTCAAAAATGTATTATTGGTAGATTAGAGAGTTCTAAAAACACAGAACGATGTTTTGAAATAGATGCAGATTATTTTAGTGAGTATAATTATAAAAATAGAAAAAAAATTAATTCTTTGTTATAATGATGAGTAAATTTTCAAAGTAATCGATTAATTTTTCTTCCTATAGCAGAAAATAGTAAAAGTATAATTAAACCCAATCTTGATACTTCGATCATAAAAGTAAAATGGCAACAGACTATGAATACTGTATCTCTTTTTTATATAACGCCACTTAATAACCCAGTTGATGAGTGCCAAATTAAAAAAGTGAGCGAATCAGAGTTTTCCTTACAAATTTGTTATAAAAAATCTAAAGACATTATGACGTATAATGTGAAACTTGCCGAGGACGTGGAATGGCCACCTAAATGGCAAAGAAGTACTAAAACCCCGGAGGTAATTATAGTTCTATTTATTTAATTGAATAAATATATTTTTTATTTTATAGAAAGGTAAGCCTACGGAAAGATAATTCTTTAATATAGAAAAATTAATAATCATTGACAACATTTTTGAAAATGAAGAGTAAAAGCTTGTATATACATTGATTGTAACCACTTAAAATAATGCTTTCTAATGATTTTAAATAATTCTGTGACTCATATTTCTGAGATCACATGTTTATAATATCTAAAATAGAATTGTTTTTAACATTTGCAAACCATTACTTTATTTAAAATATTTTTTTTAATATATAAAAATAATAATTTAATAAATAAAATAATAAAATTTGTAAGTTGAACATAATATTATCTATACATTCACATTTTAACTATTAGGATGAAATTTTATTTATGAAGAAAAATAAAGGCGTTTGGAAATTCTATGAGATATCCTTGGAATCTCACGAAAAAAAAGACTCGGAAAAACGAACATACAATAAATATGAAGTCCTTGAAAATACCCTACTTTGCAAACTAGTTCATCTTTTAGTCTTACGTGCAAAAAACTACATTCAACTAGTTCCTCCAGGCAGGCATATAGCAGCTAAAATGAATGTCATGGGTAAGCTGAGTTTATTGTATTTAAAATAAATGAAAGCTGGATTCAATTAATTCTAATATTTTTATATGTTATTAAAATATTCAAATAATGTGTTTACAAAGTTATTGTTAAACATTATTAGAATAATAAAATCGAAGGTTAAAATCTTAATTTAAAGACAAATATTGTTATGGCTATAAATAACAGCATAATATAATTCATATTTTGATTAACTAATTTTGAGTAGTAAAATTATTTAAAAAATATTTAATCCAATAATAATAAATATTGAATAAAATGTTTTGATATTTTTTAAATCTTATTTCTATAATTTTACTATTTTTGTGTATGCTAATAATAATTAATAATATCTATTAACTATCAGTTTATGTAAGGAAACAATATAAGATCTTATTTAACACATGATATATATTTACATACATTTTATTTATTTCTTGTAACAAGGTGGTTCGAAAAGTAAGTACGGCACCAAAAAACTTACGCGTTGATATAGATAATTTGTGTCGCTCTGAATAGGAGAAACGTGAAAACATAGAAAAATAGTGTAAAGAAAATAGACTAAGATTATAAAGAGACAAGTGAATGATAAAAGGAAGAAGAAAAAAAATGATTAAGCCAACAAACTGTGTTAGTGGCGATGATATTTTATTTACACATTTTGCCACACATTACATGTGTGGCCGATACTGGCGTAACACATCGACTTGATGTTGAAAAACATTCTTGGTAAATAATTTGTTCAATTTGTGTGAATTAATTCTTAATTTGCTGGTAACTCATGGTAACTTTTATTGTAGTAATACCGCGAATTTTTAGACTCGAAAAAATAAAGTATAAAAAAATGTACTATATACTGCGGTGGAACTTGGAAACATTTAAACTCCTACATCAAGGACATCGCTGTAAAAGCAAAAAAGTTTTACAACCGATGCCCAACATCTATGCATCGTAAAATTTTAAATTAAGTATTTTTCTCTTTACGAAAAGGATTTTTGCCCTTGTTTAATATTCGTAGTTTTAAGAAAAAATAAATTGCGACGGGCTGACGAGGTAAATCAACTTGGTTTGCTTATATGCTGCAATAGCCAGGCTTAGCTTACTGTAGCTCGTTAGATAAAACCGAAATTATTTTTACGTAAATACAAATGAGAAAAATAAAGTATAATATATATGTATATATTTTATATCACATAATATTTTTTTATTTTTTTATGACCAATTTGTAGAAAAATTTTCTTTTAAACTTTGTAACAGCTTGATCTTTTAGTATTTTATTAAATAGTTTAAAAGATACGCTGAGTTCAGTTGTCTAATTAAACGAATACAATTTATCATAGGACTTTTATAATTCTTTAAAGAAAATTTTTTAAAGATTTATTTACGTTGCTTTTCCATTGTATGATTATAAAACATATATTGTTTTTGATGATTCTACATTGTGCACAATAATTTATTTAATGAAAAATAAGACTTTCAAAATGAAAAATGTTTTTAAATATTCGAAAGAATATGAATATGTACGCCAGGATATAAACTTTGGTGAACGTTATTCCAATTGTCGCCTCGTGCATACTGGTAAGGACTTCGTTATGTAAGTTTACTTGCACAACCCAACATCACCGAAGCATCGTTAGAAGATAGGACTCTCCAAAATAAAATAAAGATGGGAGTTGAGAGCCACAATGGAAGAGAAAAGAAAGTTTGCCGATGAAGATGAATATACGGAAAAAAAACAACAGCTATGATGTCATCATCTCCATGAGGATTCGTAGAAGTATTCGTTCTTTTCAAGACACTCAATTTTGCACGGAAGCTCAACGAGTATCCGGTGGATATCACCAATCCACCCCTCCCAAAGCAATCGTTTAACTTTATTCTTACTGCAGCACAGGTAGAGGCGTTTCTCAGAACAAGAATATTTTTAAAAAAGAGTTAGTATGAAAGAGTCAAAGTCCGTTATAGTTACAAAGACACATTTTTAATCATTTTATAAACTAATTAATTATATTTTCTTTTATAATCAATATCAGTAAATAATATTTAAAGATCGTCGGTAAAAGATTCTTATAAATGGTTGAATAACTTAAAACGTGTAATGTCTGTTAATAATTTATTCATTCAATTATTCTTCCACCACTCACCTCAGCTATAAACATTCAAATGGAAATTAAGAATTAATAGCCATTTATCATAAAATTACTTTTATGCAACTTCAATTTTTACTTTTTAAATATCTAAAATATATGAATAGTAATTTGTATCATAAACAGAAATAAGACTGACAGTTGGCATTACAATAATCTGAAAGCAAAAATATATAACAAGTAATTTAGATGATTGAGACTATAAAAATCTGAAAGCAAAAATATATAACAAGTAATTTAGATGATTGAGACTATAAAAATCTGAAAGCAAAAATATATAACAAGTAATTTAGATGATTGAGACTATAAAAATCTGAAAGCAAAAATATATAACAAGTAATTTAGATGATTGAGACTATAAAAATCTGAAAGCAGAAATATATGCAAAAATAGTCGTTATTAGTTATAAATTTAGTAAGATATTTTAAATAAACGACCGACAAGCTGCGCTTGTAATCTGGTCACGTAAGCGGTCTTTCATCTGGTTGGTGTTTTTACATTTTTATATTTGTATGATAAGAAATAGTTAAAATTAACTTCTAGAATTTTTTGATTTAATTAGGAAAAAGATTAATATTTACCCTGAAAATAAGGCGACTAACTGAATTAATTTCTAGGCATTAATTTGTTGTTATAGATGTCTATATATATTAAAGCAAAATTTTAGGAAATCATGATATATCAATTATGTGTAATTGAAATTAAAGAAATTTATTATAACAATTTTTTAATTTGTTATTTAAGTCAAATTTAAGTTATTTAAAGAACTATTAGTAGTTATCGAGATTTTATGATTTATATTGTAAAAGTATTCTTTTAAATACATAAGACTCAAGATGCATTAAAGTATCTATAAAAGAACGATTGTCTTTTCAAGTTTTAACATAATCAGTGAAATATCTAAAATTAAATTTTATTTTGCAGCTTTACTGATCTATTTTTTCTTGTCTTTTATAATTTATAGCAGTATATACCATGTACAGAATCATAATAATTAATATTTAATTTTAATATGGTTATTATAATATTAAAAGAATTGTATTACTTATTTTATTTACAAACATACATACATGCCCATATATGGATTTTCTCTCTTAATAAAGGATACATACAAATCTACTTAATCAATACATTAACAATAAATATATTAAATATAATTAATATCCAATTAAATATTATTTCCAAAATAAAGTTTTTTGTATTTGTGTTTATCTGATGGAAATATTTGCTATACATTTTTGGTATTTTGCATAGGTACTGAAGTTTCACGCTTATACACGCCTGTGCCATACTATTTATATCCAGAAGAACGTTCTGCCTCTTTCAATAGCAATGATTATCTTTGTCTTATAATAAAGCATTACAAAAATGGAACTATTACGCCCAGTCTTACAGCACTCCAGCCTGGGCAAACTCTTGAATTAAGCAACACACTTGGTAACTTTTGCCTCGAGGTGTATGATGAATACAAAGAGATGCACTTCCTCGCTGCTGGTACTGGACTCACAGTCATGCTATCTATTATCAAGCGAACTCTGTCCAGGCATAACATGTGAGTCGCATGGTGTACTTAATTCTATTTCTCATATCTTATATATTAAATATTAAAGATTTATCTGTAGGTCAAAGTGTTGTATTAAACATTTTCCTTGATGTACATCAACTTAAGTAAAAAATTGTGGAATAATTTAATTTTAAAAATGTTTTCTATAACAACAATGATAATAAATTGAATTAAAATGTGATAATAAACATGTATAAACTAACAAGAAGGATCTTCTTCAGTTTTGCATAAAAAAATTTATTATTCAGTGATTCAAGTCATAAGTTCCCTTTAAGTATTAAATATATTTTTATAATATAATACCATGTGTTATGAAAGTGTTGTTTCATAAATAATTTGAAGAAAATAAAAAAAAAACAGTGTTTTAACATTATATAATTAAAATTTTTAATCATAGAAATTACGTAATTGAATGGGTTATTTCAAAACATGAATTTGTTTAAAATTAAATATCAAGCTAGATTTACAATTATGGATTTATTATTTAAGTTATATTATCAGCATATATTTAATAAAAAATGATTATACACTAGCAACAAACTGCTCCAGAATATAAAATGACTTTTCTTTTGTATTTATAGACCAACAATCAATCTTATTATCTTTAATACCAATGAAGATAACATTTTCTATGCTCAACAATTAGAACTTTTTTCCAAAGAACATGCGTGAGTATTGCTACAAACATTTAATATAAATTCATTCTAATGAGAGAGAGATTCAGCTAATACAATAAACGGATATACATACATACATATATATATATATATATATATATATAGAGAGAGAGAGAGAGAGAGAGAAGTTTTATATTTAATTGAATTTTTATTTTACTACTTCTTAATATTGTTTACATACTTTATCATAAAAATGGTAGTATATTGATAAAGAAATATTTTAAAGATAATATTACAAAAAGATTCTTTTAAAACAGTGATTAAGTAATTTCAAAATATGTATAAATGTGGTTTAAAATTTTTTAAATGGTATTTTTAAACTTTTTTGTTCAAGCAATAATTCTATCTATATTTTTAATAATCCAAATATAAATTTTCGATACAATTCGTTTCAATAAATAAAAATATGTTAATATTACCTACTGATATTGTGGTAAAACGTTGAAATTGAAATTATTTATTAAATTAGTTGCCATAATACTTGATGCTAAACAAAAATGGCTACTCCTGAGTTGCTATCTAAAATATTCCTAGTAATGCCCCTAGTATCAAATAGGTGGCGAAATAAATGGACAACAATAAATGCTTTGTTGAAATATGTTGTCACGTTTTGAAACCAATCACGCATTTTCTAATGATTAACCAATATCTCGTTAATAGCGATATATTTAAAACATTTTATTTACAGTACTAACGTGTTGTAAGAAATCTGTCAACGATAAACCTTATCTGCCGTTGTTACTGTATCCTTTCATATAATGTATAATTATTAATATATATTTAAAAAATTTAATTGTGGTACAACTTTATTAGAAAGTCTTTACAAATAATTATTGCATAAAAAGTGATGAGTATAAGAATAATATTAATTGTGTTTGTTTTTTAAATATTTTATCTTTTATTTAAGTCTATAATATTTATAATAATCTTTTGACATCTAATTTGATCTCAATTTCGGAAATGTTTTGCTTATCGAATTAACCTCATTCTTAACTATGAATATTTTCTCTTTTTGCCAATATATTACAATATAAAGATAATACAACATCAAATTAGCCTAAATACTTGTTTTAAATTAATAGTGCTGCAATAAAAGTTTAATTTTTATTTATAAATTTTTTTGTAATATTTGCGTTTTTAACTTCAAAAATGTTTAACAGAACATCTATAAATTAAAAAACTTAAAATACTTTAAATATATTTTCAAAAAATAATATTTATTAGAAACTTTACTTTTTCTTTTAAAATTTTATAGATTAACAATAACGCATGTGCTATCAGTACCAAACAGTACTTGGCATGGAAAAATTGGTATTATATCAAATGAATTATTAGAGGACTTAATGGGGAAATACTCAAAGAGAGCCTGTGTTTTTACTTGTGGTCCAATAGGCTTTATGAAAATCGCAAGAGAGTAAGTTTTGAATTTTGTTTAAAGTTTTATAATTTATTTTATGAATAATTTGATTTTTTTTAAAGATAATATCTAAAGATGTAATTACTAATAAAAACAAATTAATTAAAATTTCCAAATTATATTTATATGAGTGCTAAGGATAACTTGATATACCAAATATTATATTTATATTTAGTAAAACAGTAATCATTTGACCATCTTTATTCAAAAACATGCCAATTAAATACTTAGACAATTTAATTATACTTTGGATATGTGTATTTAATAACTTTATTAAAAGTGATAAGTGCAATAAAAACGTTTCAAAAGCATATATTTAATATTAAAGACTAGAAAGAAAAGATTTTATTTATTTATAATAACGGTATAGAATATCACATATTTTAAACTTCTAATTTTTATGTAGATTGAAAAACAGTGTAATTTAAAATAAAATTTTTTACAATAAATTTCAAAACTTATTTATATAGGTGGATTGATAAAATTATTTTTTCTAAAATTAAATAAATTGAATGTATAGTTTCTAAAATAAATTCCAATCTGTAATCTGTAGTTTCTAAAACGAAGTTTAAAAGGATTTTTCAAGAATATTTTATAAGTAAAATTAGAAAACTTAATATTACTTTTATTAGTGTTTGAATCAAAGAAATGGTATTTCTTATAGATTTTCTTAACTATACATAATTCGATAATAATGATCTTTGTTTTTTCTTTAGCAGCATAAAGAAAATTCTACTTTCAAGTTAGCAAATTCGTAAAATACTTATAAAAATAGAAATATTAATTAATATCTAATTACTTACAGATCCTTACGCAATCTTGGATGGCAATCACCTCAGATATATGAATTCGATGGTTAAATAAGATGTCTGAACTTTTATATGAAAATAGCGATAAAGAGATTCTCATACTTTAAACCAAGAGACTATCAGATGGTATTGTAGATAATAATAAAGATGTACATAAAAAAGATAACATTAGTTTCATGTATGAATGAAAGGCATCTATTACTTCTCTAGCTACTTATCACAAAATTCAATCTTTGTAAATATATAAATATGTCAATATTAAAGAGGAAGTGATTCTCTATAAAAAATAGTATTTATTTTATGCTTGAATATTTAAATACTTTATGTTCTTTTGAACTACATTAATTTCATTTTTGTTTTATTGAAGATTGACAAATATGTGTATAAATATGTATCAAATTAAAATATATTTCATATTTTTACATATATTTACAATAATTCTAATATTTATGTTTAAATTTATAAAAAAAATTAAATACTTGAAAATGTTGTTAAAAGTGTATTTTATTTCTTTGTTATTTCTGATAACATATATTTATTTAATACTTATAGTTTTAAAAAATTTGATTTGCAATCACAAAATGCAGTATTTAAAAAGTAAATAAAATTTAAAACAATTAGATATAAACTTATAATAACAATAATAGAATTTATTATCTTTTTTCTAGCAGAAAATTTATTTTGACATTAGTGGATGTGTACATTATGTTAAGTAAATGATGCAACTGTAAATTTTTTTATATTATAAATTTTTTTCTTAACAAAGTTATTTATTGAAAAATATAAATAGTATTTAATTCAATATATGAATAATAAAGTAAAACTAATATTTTTATTACAATATTTAGTGATATTTCTAAAAGTTAATCTATAAGTTATTATAGTCAATATCAGGCATCATATTTGTTATCATAATCATAAATGATATCTACATTTTATATATTAATATTTTAATTATTATTTAAATAATTACTAATAATATAAATTATCTCTAAATTTTAAAAATAAAAATAACATATAAAAGCTTAATTGTTCAGATATAATAAGATATTGTATCTAGTGAATTCTTTTAAAGATTTTTAATATGATTTTGAAAATTTAATTTTTATTTTGAATAAATATAATTAATAATTATTCTTTGGATACATGTTATAAACAGTATATTTTTATTTTATTTAGAACTAAAGTATTATACAAGAGAATCTGGAATCTTAAAGAACTAGTTTTTTTGATAGAAATATTAACGTTTGAAGAAATTATTATAGATAATAACAAAATCAGGCCTGAAAATTTCATCAAATATAACATTTCATAATTCCTAAAACCTAGGATATTTTATACAATAAATATATAATAGAAACATGTACAATCCATATATCTAGTCACGTTTTTTTCCGAAGTTAAATTTAATTATTTTGGAATTAATGTATAAAACAGAAAAAAACTTTATTAAACCAAGTGATCTTGAATTTGTTTGAACCATATCGTGTTTACTTGTGTAACAGGAGAATTCCACCACGTAAGTTCAAATATAGTTTAACGTCTCAATAATTCTTTACGTTTAATTTTTATTTGTTTGAACTATTCTATTCGATCATTTTCTTTTAGACGGCCGAAGGCTGGTGTGCCTTGTTATAAGTGTATTCCGTTAGTCTCATTCAATTATTGGTTAGTAAAATAAAAGATTTTTACTTAGCTATTCGTTCATTTCAATGTTCGAAGGGCAGCGTGGATTGAGGATGATTGTATTCTTAGATCGTTTGAGGAAGTCGTCACCGTTCCAGGAATTTTGTTGACAGTGTCCTGAAGAATCTTTCAATGAGTATTGATGTTGATCCAGGAAACTTGGTTTATACGTTGATAATAATATTTTCAAATAGGATTCAGACTTTTTTAAGGAAATATTGAATTTAGCACAAATTCGAGTAAATATAAATTTATTAAGAAAAATAAAAGTAGCGTTATAATAAAAGTTAAAAATAAAAGTACAAAATACTTTTATATTAATTTAAACGAATTTAATTTGTTTTCACGCAAATACGCAGGCCACGAATAAGACTTCAGTATCAACTTCACATATGAATGAACTAATAAGTTTATGATGATGATTTGCTGCTTTCATCGGATTTTTATATTCTTGGCGGAGATTCTTCCTTGCTTCTTATTGGTTCTGTGATCGTAATATTGTTTTCTTTTCATGGTATCTGATGGCATCTTATTTCTTTAGGCGTAGTTGTTGATTTGCTTCTTATTGGTTCTGCGATCATAATACTGTTTTTCTTTTGACGGTATCTGATGGCATATTATTTCTTTCAGGATTCGTATTTTAAGTGTCCTGCTTTCGTTTTGATCATAAAATTATGCGGTCTTACAATTATTCTGATTCGTATTACACGATTTCTTAGACTATAATTTTAGATGTTTCACACGTGGTTTGTATTACAATCTTTGCTTTATATAATTTGGAGGTCAAAACCACTTACACGTGTTAATATCTTACAGTATCGGCTTTGTACAATTTTATGGTGTTTTCTTATTTCGATTTATATTATTTACAGTTCTCGCTTAGAATAATAAAAATGTTATAGTTTTGTTTTGAAATGAATTTACGCTGACGCGGGTCTTTTGAATATTATAATGGCTTATTTTTAGAAAGGAGACTTGATTCGTATTGATTTCACAATGTTGGTATTGGATTTACCATAAAAGTGTATTAATTCTTAGTTTTCGTATAAAATGTATTGATATGAATTTGCATTGTTGTAAGTTGTTCGAATGATTTATTTTTAGAAAGGAGGTTTAATCTGTGTCGATTTAACAATTGTTGATTTTGTATTTACCATAAAATCATGTTGATTGATATAAGACGTATTAAAGATTTTTTTACTGCTTACACGCATCAGCCTGCTTCCTTTACATAAAATTTATAATATTTTATTGTAGGTAAATGTTAATAATCTAGCTTTTGATCTATTGCGCAATATTTTATATACATATATGTCATACTCCGTTATTTCTTATTACGTAATGGTAACTGGAGGCAATTTCTATTTTTATATTTCGTCTTTATTACGTCAGATAGGCTTTTATGTCACAGTGTCGTTATTGACCAGTTTCATAACTCGTTAATTTGAGTTTTTGAAGTGTAGTTTGAATTTTGTAGGTACTTCACAATAAAAAGCACTGATCTTATGTTGGCTCATAACGATTTCGGTTACGGATGTTATGTCCTGATATTTGCATTTCTCATCAAGGGATACTTGTGGTAGAGCCTTTAAATCACGGGATATATGAAGCAATTGTATTTTGATGTCCCCGAAAATTTTTCATTTTGAAATAAAACTTAAACTAGCGAGTTATGAAACTCCCTTACTACGATACCCATAACATAAGATATTTGTAACATAATAATAAAAAACAGAACTCGCCTTCCGTCACTATTATTTAAATAATGAAGCAAGCGCTCATAAAAGTATTGCGTCGTAGATCGAGAACTGGATTATTAGCAATTATTTTGAATCTAAAATGATGATAAATCTTACGCAAAAAAACACTACTGTAAATTTCATTTAAAGGAAGTAGGTTGACATATATAGATAACAAAGAAATCTTTCATAAATTTCGACGAATTTAATAAGAAGCATAATATGAATATGTAGAATTACCAAATTCTTATACAATACCAGCATTGTGAAACTGACAAGCGTCAAACCTCTTTTCTAAAAATAATAATTGTAAACCTATAAAGAATTATGTGAACACATTTTCGTATTAATAACATTTTTATAATTCAAAGCGAGAATTCTTAAGAGAAATCAAATACCGTAGAATATAATAAATACCAAATGAAAATAACTCTAAATTGAAAGAATTAATATCATAAGACACACGTATAAATGACTTCGATCTTTAAATTATACAAAGCCAATATTGTGAGACGCAAAAGACTTTAATCTTCAAAACTTGTATCAACTTGTTTTACGAGCACATTCCTTAAAAATATTTAACTAGAAAATCCTATGACATCATACTGGAGAAAGGTATATGACGTCAAGCAGATATAAAAAAAACATTATAACGACCTTTGAACCAATGAAAATCACAATAATCAGAACAAGATTATAAATCGGACAGCAAAAGCAGAAAAAATTCAGAGATAATACAATAGAGTTACAATAAGTATACAATACTAGTTGAATTTAGTCGATCAAATCATTGTAATTGCGGCCCGCGATATTCGTGAGATCGGTTTCATTTAATACCGTAAGATTTATAAAGTATTTGTGACTTAATAATGCTGCTTTAAATAAGTATATATTTATATTAAAATTCCTTTCTCAAATTCAATTAATAATTCATCAAATCCAAATCTTTTAAATTTGAGTAAAAGCTAATTTTATACGTAATATTATATCAAGAGAATTGAAATCAAGGATCATTAAGCGACTCTTCAGAACCCTACTAACCAAACCTGAAGTGGTAACAGCAGGTGCCAGAACGAGAAGACCGTCTATAAACCCGCAACGCCCACTTGGACATCAGTGCTAAGTAAAAATCTATCAATTTATTAATCACTCGAAAAAAGCGGAACTCCTAGAATTCACTAATAATAAGGCATACCAGCCTTCGGCTAAAAGAATTAAATAGAAGTGATTATGAAAAATTTTTCGCTTCTGCCTAGAAAAACTATATATAATATTTTCATTATATAAAATGTAATAATTAGATGTAAAATAAAATCGTCAGGAACAAATATCAGAAACAGTCCAGAATATTTCACTACTTTTTAAAATCATTCAATCTTTCATAATTTATCTAAATTTTATTCTTTTAAAATTTTGGTAGCATATGTTTAATCTTAAAACCAAATATGCATGAAAATTAAAGTTGTAAATTACGAATCCCTCCAGTCACACACCGCACTTTTATTAAAACATGGCAAATATACAGATTACAATGAATGAAAAACTTTGTATCTTATACTATAGCGACTGCCCTAATATTATATTTTATGTTTTGTAAATAAATATATTTTTAAGAATTATTATGTTTGTCAATATAAGATTGTCAATACAATCAAAACTTGTAAAGCAATTATACATATTCTAATTCAATATTTCGAATAAAAAATTCATATTTTGTAATAATTATAAAAACAAGATTATTTATAATTCTCATAATAAAAATTGAACTTAAAAAATTAATTCATACACTATTAATTTTTCTGACAAATCTGTCGATACTAAAGATCGTGAGCTGTCGAATAATTTTACATTATATTTATAATCAAGAATATAGTCATCAATATAGTCATATTATATTTAATATATTATGTTATAGCTATTACAGAAATTTATAAAATATTCTCAAAGCTGCAAATAGAACTTTATAAAAAAATTATATTATATTCATTACATTCTTAGAATTAAAAACTCATAAATTACCTTTATATTATATCACATTATTACAATTTGCGTTATTATTTTACCTTTGTAATAAGTAAAATTACTGATTCGAAAATAATACATTTGTGAGATCTCACGAGTTTTTGATGAAATCATTTAATTGTTTATCAGAATTAGGTTAAATGTAACATACTTATTTCAGGAGAACAGATCCTTTAACTTGTTCTAAAGATTGATCATTAATTATATATATATATATATACAATTTACATTTACATTTGAATGTATCACATTCAATACTAAATATTTATAAATAATTATTGAAATTAATATTAGTTTTAGAGAAATAATTTAATTAATTATATGTAATATTTTTTATTAATATTATTTTTAGGGAAATAATATAATTAAACAATAATATTACATTATATGTAATTTAATAATTTTAACTATTTCCTATTTGAATTACTTAATGATATTAATAAATAATTATTGAGATTAATTGTATAAGATAATATCATATAGACGCAGCTTATAGATCTAAGAAAAATCGGGGTCTCTATACGGTTCATTGGATGACCCAAAAATATTAATTAATATTACAATTAGTTGGTTCTATTAAAGATAGATTAATGTAAATTTGTATTACGCTTTCATAATCTGAAAGAGATCAAAGGATTTCTTTAATATAAAATTTTAACCCTCCTGTGTTGCAAAGAAAAATATTTTTGTTGGTACAAAAAAAGATCAATAATTTTTTTTAATTGTTGAAATGTTTTCATTTGGAAAATATCCTAATTAGAAATTTTATTATATCTATATAACTGTTATGAATAAAAAAATTTACATAATTTATTTTAAGAAACTAATTAATTATTAATTATATAAGAATTAATATTTAATAATTTTACGTATTAGAAATACTTTTTTATAGTATTTCTGTAATAATATTTGTACCAGCAACAGCGGTTAACAAATAATACAAATTAATATAATTATATTTATAATAATAAAACTATGTAATATATAATAAAAAATAATATTAGAAGATAAAATTTATTAATTTTGTAAGTTATTATATAATTTGTATAATTATGAATTAGAAAAATTTTTCATAAAAACTAGGATTTTAATACCTTATTATTAAAATTTTAGATTTAATGAGTAGTAAAATAATATGAAATTTAAGAATTATGGCGGACATTAACTATATAGAGGAATTTTTCTCATAATTGATAATCCACGATAGGAATAACTTGAATTTTGAGCTTACGTATATTCATATTTAAAATGTTCTTTAAAGATTAATATTTAAAATTTATTATAATCATATTATTATATGTTTAATAAAATAATTTAGATCAATATGTAGCAATAATTAAAGGAATGAAGAATTACTTTTTTTAATTTGAAAATTAATTTTACTTTAATTTGATTTTTAAGTAAAATAAAATTTTAGACACTAATGTAGCAATTACTTAAAAGCATAGAATGTCGCAAGTTAATGTACTTGTTTTAGAATTATTATATTATGGAATGAAATTTTATCTTGGGGATCTGATTTTAAAAAAATAAAGTAATAATTAATAAAATAACTTTATAACTGGAGTTTAGCAATAAATAATTTCTACGCAATAAAGTTAAGTAGAACTAGAAAACAATTTAAAAGTAAATGAAAAAGTATGTAAGGATATTATTTACCTTGTGTATTAGGGTATTTATTAAAATAATAAAATAAGATGGATTATTTTATTTCTCGAACATAATTGAATTAATGAAAAAATTAGTGTTTTGTAAAAGAAAGTATTCAATAAATATTATAATAATAATAGAGGAGATGATGTTTACGCGAAATATTGTATCTAGTTATCTTAAAATAAATCTTAATTATAAAAAATTGAATTTTTATAATTTAATTTATACATATGATTGATATAAGGACTTAGTGATATCGAATGGGATATTTTAATTAAAAATTTAAGGGATAATTTAAAAAATATTTTTATATATTATTGTTAAATTAGTGAATATAAAATTTTCTTTTAAATTTAAGCGACAAGCTTTAAATTTATTTTAATATATTTTATTGAGCTTAATTATTTAATTTTCTATTATAAAAGTAAAATATAAAAATATATGTTTAGACCATATTACTTGAATAATGAATATTTCCTAAATATAAAAGTAAAATAAGAAAAATATTTTGCTTAATTAAAATTTATAACCGTTATATATTTAGTTATTTATAAAATTAAAAATGAAGAAAGACGTAATCCTTTACCCTTTGAGAATAACACAATAATAAGTAGAAATTTTATATGCTATTATGAATTTTTATCATTCTTAGATTAAGGAATTCGGCAAAAATTTTTATCGCCTGTTTAATCATGGTTTATTGATAATAATTTTAAATCAAATCTGCCCAATGATGAAATTAAATGGCTTCTGTATTTAGACTGTACAAAGGTATCATAATTATTTGGCTTTTAATTAGAGTCTGGAATGAAGAATTTAACTAAATAAAATCTATCTCAATTTAATTAATAGTTGAACTTTATTTTAAGTAAAAATTCTTAAATATGATTAAAAAACGAGAAGACCTTATAGAATTTTATAATATTTATAATATAATTTTTTATAAGTATATACATTTAATTATTTTATTATTTGATTGGAGATAATTAGAAAATTTAATGAATTTTTCTTATGTAATTATACATATATATATTATTTATGATTAATAATTTATTAAAAGCCATTATTAATGAAAAAAAATTACCTTAAGGATAACAGTGTAATTTTTTTTGAGAGTTAATTGATAAAAAAAGTGCAACCACCATGTTGAATTAAGTTAAATAATTATTTGAGTAAATAGTTAAATTAAGTCTGTTCGACTTTTAAAAACTTACATGATTTGAGTTTAAAATGGTGTGAGCCAGTTTGGATTCTATCTTTAATAAATTAAATAAATTTGTACAAAAGGTCTTTTTATTTTTATTAAAAGTATTTTTATTATTTTAATTGAAAATAAAAAATAAAAAATTTAACATTATTGGAGCGAAAAGTTTTAGGGTATATTCATATACGTAAGTGTCCTAATAAAGTAGGTATTTATGGATTATTAAAACCCTTAAGATATGGAGTAAAATTAATATTAAAAGAAACTATTTTTATTCATAATTTGAATTATTATTATTACCTTTTTAGACCTATTTTAAGAATAACTTTGATATTTATATCATGATTAATATTACCTTTTTATAAAAATTATTTGCATATAAAAATACATACATTTTTAATTCTATGTATTATAAATATAGGGGTTTCCGGTTTAATATTATTAGAATGATCTTCTAATTCTACTTATGCTCTTTTAAGGAGGGTTATGAAGAATTGCTCAAACAATTTCTTACGTGGCTTCAATAATATTTATTATTTATAGTATATTAATATTAATAGAGAGATTTAGATTAATAGTTTATCAAGAAGTACAATATTATAGTTGATTTATTTTATTTTTATATTCCGTAGGATATGTTATATGCTAGATTTATAGTAGAATTAAATTGTACTCTTTTGACTTTTCAGAAGGAGAGTCTGAATTAGATTCTATATTTAATGTTGAATACATAAGGGGGCTTTTGTTTTATTTATAATTGCTGAGTATGGAACAACTTTATTTACAATATATTTATTCAGAATGTTACTATTAGGTGGTAATTTAAGTAGTGTTTTATTTTATTTTATTTATGTACTTATAGTTTTTAATGTATTGTGAGTTCGAGGTATCTTACCTTGAATACATTGTGATGAAATAATATATTTAACTTGAAAAAGATTTTTACTTAGAATTATAATAATTTTAATTATTTTATTTATAGTAAAAAGGATAATTTTTTATATTTTAATTTAAATTATTAGAAGGTTTTACTTCTAGAAATGTAATTTCAAGTTACATAATACAGCTTAATAATTAAAATATAAAAATGGATAAATTAATATCTTAAATTAGGTCGAAACTAATTTTTTTTTCATTTTTATAACCTATAACCTATATAATAGGTTCAATTTATAACCTATATTTTATATAAAATATAAAATTGAAGAAATTTGACTAATAATAATATATGGGTCTAAATTAATAATATTAAAGGAATAAATAATAAAATTAAAATTGACTACAATAAAGCAATTACCCCTTCTAATTTATTAGGAATTTATCAAAGAATAACATTAGCAAAAATAAAATAATATTCTGGTTGAAAATGTATAGAAGTTATTAGCTTTGTTATAGCTTTATTAAAATTTTCTGGATCTCCTAATCTATATGGAAATAGTAAGCAAATTAATATTAAAAACGATAGTGTTATTAGTGTTATTACAAATTCGATTGAATCTTTAATAGTAAAGAATAGATTAAAAGGAATTTTACTTAAGTTACTATTTAATCCTAGAGGATTAGGTGAACCGACTTCATGTAATATAATTAAATGTAGAATTACTAAAATTAATACAATGGAAGGTATAATAAAATGAAATGTATAAAATTGATTTAATGTAGCATTATTAACAGAAAATCCTCCTCATGTTATAAAACTATTGAATTACCATTATATGGTACTGCAGATAATAAATTAGTAATTATTGTTGCCCCTCAAAATGACATGTGACCTCATGGTAGAACATAGCCTATAAAAGCAGTTATTATTGTTACTAAGAAAATAATTACTCCAATATTTCAAGGTTTATTAGATTTAAATGTATTATAATATAAACTTCGTCCAATATTCAAGTAAAGAATATTGAAGCTTCATTTATGTGTATTAATCGCAATAATAATCTATAATTTACATCTTGTGTAATATGAATTACTCTATTAAAGGCTCTATTAAATTAATATTACCTGTATAGTGTATAGAAAGAAATAATCTTGTACTAATTTGTGTTATTAAGCATAGTACTAGTAAAGATCCAAAATTTCATCAAATTGAGATATTAATTGGATTGGGTAAATTAATTAAGGAGTGATTGATAATTGAAAGAATGTTATAATTTTTATATAAATATAGTTTTTATAATTATATTTTTCATAAAGTTTTTTATCTTGATTTACACAGTTTAATAATAATATAAAATCCTTGTATTAAAAATAGTAAATAAACACTATTGATAACCCTTTATTAGTTGTGTATATGAGTAGTATCTTATCATTAAAATTTTTAGTAGATTCTAAATATATATTATTTGGAGTGATTTGTTTAACATTATTTAGTCAAGGGAAATAAATGTAGTTGTAAAAATTAAAAATAATATGATATTTAATATTTTACAATGATCATTTAATATAATTTTTTACTAATTATTGGAACATTTATAAGTGCTGCTTATAGATTATATTTATTTTCATATAGTTTTCATGGAAAATGAAGAAGATTGTTAATTAAAATTATACCAAATTCAATCAATGACTATATGATTATAATTATTCATTGGGTCCCATTAAACATTATTATTTTAAAAATAGAAATATTTATATATTTAAATAATTTGCGACGAAAAGTCCCCTTTTCGCGCATACAACACTTTATTTAAAAACATGTACGTCCAAAACCGCGGTGATGGTTTTGGCCAAACGATATGGCCGGCGCCATATTGAAAATGTGATACGAGGGCGCGCAGCGCGACACGACGGTTGTGCGAAATGCGTGAGTGAGCGCATGAGAGGGGAGCGCAGCTACGCGACAAGGCGAGAGCGAACGCTCGCCTTACCGTAACTTCCTCACCACAAACCCACGCCGCCTAATGGAAGGAGGAGAAATTAATCTCCCCCGCAAGGCGACGAGGAGAAAAGCAAAGGAGGGATAGCCTTCTTTGTTTTACAAAAGAGAGAGAGGGAGCGAAGAAGCGAAAAGGGACAAAACTGGAAACAGAAACACCAGTAGTCTAGTAGCACCAAAGTTGGTGAAATATAAAAGTACGGTGCAGGTAATCTAGATAACTGCCTTACCGATCCGAGAGAACGTGATCCTCGTTCTCTCCTCCTGGTGGATGCGAATCGCTACGCCATCCTTACTTCTCCGAGAGTAACGCAACTAGCGCTCTTTCATCCTGTCCGATTCTTTGAGTCCGAGAGGACCCGATTCGCGCCCTCTCTTTCTGGCGGAGGCGGTTCGCTACACCATCCCTACCGATCCGGGAGTGATGCTATTCGCACACTTCCCTCCAGAGCGATAGCAATTGCCACGTCACCCTGACTGTTCCGAGAGTGATGCGTTTCGCGCTCTCCCGTCCCGGGCGGAAGCGGTTCGCTATGCCATCCTGACCACCCGGAGAGTGCGCTTGCAACGTTCTCTCCTCCGGACCACCCGCACGTTCCCTGTCCCGAGGGGTAATGATGGTACTAGTTTTAGGAGTGCGGATGCAAGTGAATTATGCAAGTCGGCAAGCCGTGAGTCTGTCTGCCGAGAATATAATGTGTGTGAATGAAGCGAAAACCCGCAATATTGTGTATATAAATCGTATTGTTACTACACTAGAAATCCGAGGATGTTGTGCCGAGTCAGTGCGAATGTATACCATATACCGCGAATGTGTAAGGTTAACCGAAGAATGTGTTTGCGATATCGTTACTAATTGTAATTTATTTTTTTTGTAGCAGTGCAACGTCGGCAGTAATTCGTGAATAAAGGATTGATTATTTAGTATTATAAACTCAGATTTGTTAATTGTCCATCTTTTCCCAATTACTACTCCTCTTCCGTCTAAACGAATCCTGGCCGACAAGCTAATCCGGCAAAACCAGGGGCGGAGAAAAGGGTTAGTAGGCGCCGCTGGGAGTCCTACCAGGCCTCCAGCTCACCCGACAACAGGAGCTGCAAGAAGCGAGGACGGTTCACCGAAGGGAACGGTAGAAAACTCACAAATTTAATAAAAATATTGATTTGGGGAATCAAAAATATGTAATTAATACATTTTGAATAATGCTTATTTATATAGATTGAATAACTTTAATATATATAACAGTGGTAATATTAATTTCATCAAGAATTATATTATAATGTAATAATTGAATATATAAGGGTACATGGTTCTAAAGTTTGGTTTTTTTTTAATTTTTTTTTGCTTTTAATAATATTAATAATTATTAGTCCTAATATAGTTAGAATTCTAATTGGTTAAGATGTTGATCGTAATTATGAAACGTATTGGGAATGTATTTATTTTAATATCAATTGGTATAATAATGATAGTATTTGGAGGTAATAATTATATATTTTAGATATTTAAATAATTATATTTTATTATTTATTGTAATTGTAGCTTTTACAAAAAGAGCTCAATTTCCTTTTTCTTCGTGACCTCCAGCTGCCATAGCAGCATCTACTCCTGTTTCAGCTTTAGTTTATTCTTTAATATTAGTTGCTGCTGGTGTGTACTTATCAATTCGATTTAATCATTTAATAAGTTTAAATTTATATTTAATAGAGTTTATTACAATTGTTGGATTAATTACTATATATATAGCAGGGTTATTGGCTATTATAAATTATGATTTGAAAAAGATTATTGCTTTTTCTACTTTATCTCAATTAGGATTAATAATAATAATTTATGGAATGGGTAAATATGAATTCGTTTTTTTTCATTTAATTATTCATGCGATTTTTAAATCTTTAATATTTATATATGCTGAGGCAATTACTCATAGAATGAATGGAGTTCAAGATATTCGAGTTATACGAGGAGTAAAATTTATATTACATGTAACTTATGTAATTTTTATTGCAGCTAATTTTGCTTCATGTTGAATGCCGTTTCTATCAGAATTTTATTCAAAAAACATAATTTTAGAATTTTTTTAGTTAGGCAAATTAGATATTTAATAAAATTAATATTATGAATAAAAATTGGTTTTACGTTAGTATATTCAATGCGAATAAAAATATTTAGAGCATATTATAGAACTTATTATATAAGTTATAAATTTTGTAAAGAATCAATAATTATAAATATGTCAATAATTTTATTATTTATATTAACTTTAGTTACAGGAATTTTAATAAAATGATTAATATTTATAAATATTGAGATAATTTTTATTGATCAAAAGGATAAATTTATAATTTATTGAATTTTAATATTATCATTTATTAGTGGAGTAGTTTTATTTAAATTTGATATAAAATATAATAATTTTTTAAAATTATTATTTAAAAAAATATGATTTATAGATATTATTATTAATGAAATGATTTATTATTCATTAATATTACAAGTATAATTTTTTCCTTTAAATGAAAAAGGATGAAGAGAATATTAATTTAAAAATTTAATTTATGTAGTGTCTGGGGAAATAAAAAAATTTAGTTAGTTAAATAAAAATTGTACTATTATATTATTAGCAAGAATAATAATATTATCAACATTATGTATATTTTTAAAAATTTAAATAGTTTAAGTTAAAAAATATAATATCAATTTATTTTTAAATAAAATTTTATATTGAAAATATAATGTTTTAATTTAAACTATATAAAATTAAAAATGAGTAAATGAATGTATTCTACCAATCATAAAATTATTGGTATTCTATATTTAATTTTTGGTTTGTGAGCTTGGTTTTTTGGTTTTGCTTTGTCAATATTAATTCGATTTGAATTAAGTAATGTTGGATCTATATTAGGGAATGAACATGTATATAATTCTATTGTAATGATACATGCTATAGTAATAATTTTTTTTATTATACCTACAATAATAGAGGAATTTGGAAATTACTTAATGCTGATAATGTTAGGTATTCGAGATATAGCATTTCCACGAATAAATAATTTAAGGTTTTGACTATTACCTCCATGATTAATTTTTTTAATAATGAGTGTAATTTTAGGGGAAGGTACATGTACTGGTTGAACAATTTACCCACCTTTATGATCAAAATTATTTCATAGAAGCGTATCAGTTAATTTTTGAATTTTAACTTTACATATAGCTGAAATATCCTTAATTATAGGAGCTGTAAATTTTATAATAGGTGTAAAATTAAAGTTAACTGTTCCTGAAGATTAATTTATTGATTTCATTTATTAATGTTAACATTTCCTTCGGTACATTTACTATATTTAGCTGATTTTTCTATTGATTCTATTATTACTGCAAAAATTGTAGGTTATCAATGATATTGAAGTTATCAATATAGGGATTTTAATAAGATATTTGATTCATATATAATAAGTGATAAATCATAAAGAAATTTTTCGTTTATTAGATGTAGAGAATCATTTATTTTTGCCAATTATGAAATTAATATTAGTAAGATCAGTTAATGTAATTCATTCATTTACTATTCTATCATTAAGGATAAAAGTTGATGTTATTCCTGGTCGAATTAATCAAATTAGAACATTAATTCAACATTCAGGAATATATTATGGACAATGTTCAAACATTTGTGGAATTAATCATAGATATATGCCTATTGCAATAGAGTCAACATCAATCAATTATTTTTTAAATTGAAATAATAAGTAGATTAAAAAATCAGTTAAATAATAATATTAATTTGTCAAATTAAAGTTATTAAATTAAAATTAATATTTTTGAAATTTATTCAATTGAAGTAAAAAATTTATTACAGATTATTTAAAAGATCATATTAATTATTTAAGATATCAATCGTTTATTAAATATTGAATTAAATTATGAAATTAAATAATTATAATAATAATAATAATAATAATACTTAATTCCACAAATAAAACCAATTTTTTTATTTTGAATATATCTATATATTTTAATTTTATTAATGTTATTTGTAGTATTTTTACATTATTTATTTATATATATTAGTACTTTTAAAACTAACAATAATAAAAATAAGAAAAATAACAAATTTATAAAATGATTATGATAAATTTATTTTCAATATTTGACCCAGCTACTTCAATAAATTTTTCAATAAATTGATTAGCTTCATTATTTGTTTTATTTTTTATTCCTAGAATATATTGATTAATTCATTCACAATGAAATTATTTATCAATTATAATTATTCAAGGATTAATTTAAGAATTTCATTAATTTTAAATTTAGAAAAAAATTTATTTATTTTTTTATTATTAATTAGATTATTAATAGTAATTTTTATAAATAATTTTTTAGGAATATTTCTTTTGTTTTGTTTCTACAAGACATTTAGTGTTTGGTTTATCATTATCATTAAGAATGTGATTATCATTTATGTTATAATTATCATTCAATTATAGAAATATTATCATGAATGTGTTTAGAAGGATTTTCTACTTCAATATTTATTTTTATTAGCTCAATGTATTTTAACAATATTTGAGTTTGGGATGACTTTTATTCAAGATTATGCCTTTACTATTTTAATTATTCTATATAGAATAGAATTATAAATAATGAAAATATTAATTCAACCTTTTCATTTGGTCACAAATAAACCTTGACCATTATTTATAGCCTTAAGAGTATTTATTGAATTTTGAGGAATTTATTTATTTTAATTTATTCTTACAAAAATATAATAAAATTTGGGATTTATTTAATTTGTATAATTTTATTTAGTTGATGAAAAGATGTAATTTGTGAAAGTACATTTCAAGGGTTTCATACTATAGTAGTTGTAAAGAGATTAAGATTTAGAATGATTATGTTTCTTTTTTCTAAAATGTTATTTTATTTTTTAATTTTTTGATGTTATTTTCATATATATTTATCAGCAAGAGTAGAGATCGGTCAAAGTTGTTCACATAATATTGCAATATTTAATCCTTACGACATGTTATCATTCAGTTATTTTAGAGAATAAAAGGATAGAGTATATGCATTATTTTACACAATTTTAATAGGGGTTTTATTTACATATCTTCATTATAAAGAATATTATTGAGCAACGTTTACTATAGCTGATTCAGTATTTAATTCAATTTTTTTTCTTTCTACTGGATTTCATGGTCTTCATGTTTTGATTAGAACGATATTTTTATTAGTTATACTAATTCGATTAATTAAAAATCATTTTTCTAAATATCATCATGTAGGATTAGAAATAGCAATTTGATATTGTCATTTTGTAGATGTGGTACGTTCATTTTTATTGTAAGTATTTATTTTTTACCTAGGTAATTATTTATAAATTAATATTGTATAATTAATTATAATTAACTTCCAATTAATAAATTTATTATTTCAATATTAATATTAATATATATATATATATATATATATATATTAACAATAATAAACCTCTAAATTTTTGTTTCAATTAATAATAAAATTTATATAAATTATATATTTTAAACTTTGAAGGTTTATAGTTTGATTAACTTAAAATGTTTAATTGAATAGATAGATGAAAAAAAATTTGTATCTACATCAATTTAAAAGAATTAAATATTTATGTAATTCAGTATAAAAAAGTAAGAAAATAATATGTAAATAGTACATAAAAAAAGTACCAATTAATGAAGATATAATAAAAATTAATAATAAATTAAATGGTATATTAATTATTGCTTTAATGGCCATTCATTTTATTAAAAATCCTGTCAACGGCAGGGGACCTGCTAATAATAATGTTGGTATGAATAATAAATATATATGTATATTATTTATTAATTTTATTTGATATAAGTCTTGAAGGAAGTTAATATTTAAATGATAGATGAAGTGCGTTAAAAAAAATTAATTAGCGAATATCTACAATTATATAAAACATCATTTTTTTCATTAGAATGTAATAATATAATAATTCAAGAAATTTGAATTATAGATGAACATTATATAATAATTATGATTGATGAAGTTTGTAAACCTATTAATGAAGCTCAAATTACACCGATAGAGCTTTGAAAGAATGACATTTAGCAGAATGAAGTAACAGGTCTTCTGGGCTCTGAAGATCGGCATTCAAACTTTCCGAAGTGGTGACAGAAGTTTCACTTTTAGAAGTTAAGTCTAGCAAACTTGACAGGTAAGTCTGACTATCTTTTTTTTCTCTCTTCTATTGACTAATGATAAATAATACCCGAAGTACAATAAAAAAAGTTAACAAATTTGCAAATTAATATTAAATTTTTTCAAGGTATCCAACCCTTCGCCTTCTTTATCATATTTCTCTTTTAAACATAAAATTGAGTTGAGTAGATAAATCACTCTTAACACTTAAACTTTGCGGCAGTAATGAAAAAAAAGAAATGAAACAGCCCTATCTGCTGCAAGCGGCCTGCTCCACGAAGAAATGAGCGTACAATATTTCAGAAAGAAACACCGATATACAATGACTTATTACCAGCAGTCGAGGTATCTTTTGATGGCAAAAACGAATTTTCGATGAGCGCTCGAAAAATTCTTTTATTTTCGCCTGGATTCTCTGAAAGCTGCTTTGCAGTAACAACTTAGGCGCTGCTCTCACTTACAGCTATTGATCTTCGAGACATTACCTGCACCGAAACGATTAGCCGTAATCGTTCTAATAATGGCTAGAATTGATACAATTAAAACATAACTTTAATTGCTTGATCCGTTATTGACCGTTCAAATTCAAAATACGAGGCATATCGCCAGTACGAAATCCTTATGACAAAATGTAAATTGAAATTTTTGCATCGTTCTTGTTCTATGGAAGGCAAGGGATCTTCTAACTTTTTGTAATAAGGAATTCGGCTAACTACTTTTTTCTGTCAGATCTTATGTCTTGCCTACAGTTTGTGTAGCCTTATGAGCCGTGTTCAAAGTTCGATTGCGCTCCTCTAGAAATGTAGTAAGGTGTTCAAATTTTAGAAAGTCGCTGGTATCTTTAGGCGACTTCTTTTAATCCTCTTAGGAGATTGTGTCCTGCTTCGACACGACGAGATAGATGAACCATGAGTCCCAATGTTACTTGGAACATTTCAAATACAAGCCATTTAGCTCTAAAAGTCATTTTTTAACTAATCCGGGTTTTAAGAACTACTTCATCACCGATAAAAAAACATAATATATATAGTACAGATGTGTGGTTTTCACAGGTTCACATATAACCTGTTGATCAGACTCCCTTTTAAGGTAGAATCTGAATTACCTGGGACATTCGTCATTGCTGAGCAACGCTTATATTTCATGGAGTACCGTCTGAAAAAAGATCCAAATCTGAACACTACCTACTACAACTTCCTCCGAGGATACGATTCTTTAGATTGTCTGATGCTCAAAGCAGCTAATCCAGATACTTGTATATAACATCGCGCCGTAATGAAAGAACTTGAAAGTGAAAAGTTGGTGTTTAATGCTTCGCAACCCTCGAGTTCAAGCTGGTCTCTGAATGATTTCCAGCATGCGGTTCCCAAATTTCAGTTGAATATTAGAAGCATCATCTTACGTTGGAGAAGCTTCTACTGTCAAAGTAGTATCACTGCCAACATCTTCAAGATGTACCGTCAAATCATGCCACGCTGCATCATGAGGATACACTTCATTCTTTAAAGAGACAGCTTATAGGCGTCATTAAAGGACTTCCGATTGCTGACCGTGATCTACGGATCAATTTGTGCGCGCTTGGTCATCATCCTTATTTCGCAGTTCGCCGAGGATAAGAGCCAGCAATTTCTTTAAGGGGACATTTTTCTGAAGAACAATTGCGTAGATGATATCTCGACTGTAGCGAATTTAGTGACGGAAATCCAAGAGGCTTAAAGACAATTTGAATCGTTGTTGTCGACGACAGATATGCATTTAGATAAATGTACGTGCAACGCAGTGTCGCTTTTCATCGAACCTATAAAGATCCCAGTGCACCGTCTGAACAACAATGACGTTTTGTCGTCTTTAGGCATAAAATAATTCCCTGAACCAAATATCCTTAATTACAAGGTGCCTACTTCCAGCAGATAAGGAGAGGTCACCAAACGGGAAATCTTAGCGATGGTAGCTACACTTTATGACCCATTGGATTGATTATTCCTCAACTTATTAGCACAAAGTCTTGCTGTATCTCTAATGGATTAAAAGGAAGGATTGGGATCAGCCAATTACCATGAGCTCGATTTTACTAGCAACTTCCAGCAGTGAAGACGATCCAAGTAACAAGATGAACTGAAGTTTCACATATTAATACGAGGATACTATACGGCTTTTCGGATGTCTTTGAAAAGGCATATGCCACAGTAGTTTATTTGGTAATTCGGGACGAATGCAATGAGGTCACAGAAATCTTATTCTAGATTAAGGTGGCCCAATCCGGAGTATTTCATTACCCCACTTAGAATTGGACAGGCACCTCCCGTATATTAGGTTACAACCGTGCACTGATGGATATTATTGTCATTGATTGGTTAAATGAATTGATGTAAAACATATCAAGAAAACATCCCCAAAAATAAATAAAAGAATTTTATTGTATAATAATTTATCTTATAAAAATTATAAGATAAATAATTAAATACCTGTAAACAGTTTTTAAATAAAATATGCGTTTTATTCTTTAATATTTAACAATTTTATGATAGTTTACTCTAGGTAATGAGTGACTATAACAATTAATTTTGAATTAATTTTATTTAAGTTTATTTACAATTATAAAATAAAGGATGGAATACCATACATATTAATCACATTATTACGTATATCTAATATAAATAATAATCTAATATACTATTTTATTCTCTGGTAAAGTTTCAAAGATATAATTAGAACTGAATTTAGATAATCGATTAAAAAAGGACGATTTTCAAGTTTTATTTTTAAATTATTAAATACACAAGCATTAATAAATAAAAATGTTGAATTTTTTTAATCTTATTTAAACGAATAACTTATATATTCTTTAATTTTAAATATAATTAATATTTTTTCTGCATTTTTTGGAACTGTTGAACAGTAACAATTCTGTAATAAAATAATGTCTTAATAAACTTATATACTTCTTCATTAATTATTAGTTAACTCATTTGCTAATTGAATTTATTTTCATTGAGATATAATAATATTTATTAGTCAATAATGTATCTATTAGTCTATTAATTAATATTTATTTGTTAATAGTTCTTATTAAGATACTTCACATATTTGCAATTTGTATTGATGCAATTTTTTTATATTAATTTTTAAAGTAAATTTTATAGTTTCTTCATATATACATATAAATATATAATATAGTATTTAAGGGAAAATATTTTTTTTTAATAACTCAATATTATGTAATTTTGAAATAATAGAAAAGAAAATATAATAAAGAAATAGAAAAAAAAAATAGAAAAGAAATATTAATTTCTTATTATTATATTTCTTGAATCCAATATCAATTTATTATAATTAAGAGTTTTTTTTAAATAACTTTTATTAAATACTTTTTTGAATTATTTTATTCAGCTTTTAAGTCTAAATAATTATTTATTATTATTATTATTATTATTATTATTATTATTATTATTATTACTATTATTATTTAATATATTATATCAAACAATTTTCTTCAATTTAATTTTAATCTTTTTAAAAAAACTGAATATTTAGATTAAAATTTTCTAAAATTATATGTAATATATATAGAAAATTATCTATAACAGATAACTACATTCATTATTGCTTCAAAATTTATTAAATTCTTTTTTTGTAATATAATAAAATTTTTATCCTTTAAAAAAAAATAAAATTATTTTAATTGTAAATATGTTTAATTTTCAAGAACAATAAATTTTTATAGATGTTACAAAAGTAATTCTAAAATAAAATATTTTTAATTATACTAAAATAATAATCTTATTTATTTATAGAATATTTGCATTTATAAAAAGTAATTTTATTTTTGAAAAATATTTATCATACTAAAATAATTTCTTTATGATATATTTCCTATTGGCAAAGTAGGTTAAAATTTAAGAAGCAACAATGAAATAAGTTTTTTAATTCTTTGGACTTGGTTTGGATTTTATCTTTATCTCATCTATTATTAAGAAAGTATTATTTTAAGTTTGAAAAATTATAAAAATCACAGAGGTTCAAGTGGTCATGGTTTGAACAACATAAATACTGTTTATTAAAAGTGATGCTTAATCAATGATAATTTTGTCGAAAACTCAGTTTTAAAACAAATTTAGCTAGAATCTGTTTTCTGTTCAAAACCTTAGTTAAAAATGCTTTGCATAGATTACTATTTATTTAATGATCTTTTCAATATCAGTTCTGTTCAAATAATAATTTATTAGCAATTATAATCTTTTTAACTTCTTCCACATTTTTCTTATTGATTGATATATTAGTACATTTAGATCTGATGATATTTGATGTCTTTAAGCCCTTGCTGAAACCATTTGATCACTTATATACATATGATTATGATATAATATAAAATATAACTTACATATTTATGATAATTTGAATACTTCATATTATTAATACTATTTTTAATGCAAACTTTAGACAAACTCTGATTCAGATTATTTGTCATAAAAAGATTCATTAAATTATATATTTTTTATTAACTCATTAAACTTAAACATAACAACTTTTTGTAACTATGAAAAGTTGAACTACAAATAGTATTGGTCATAACTATGACTTTAGATATAAACTTTATATCCATTGCATTTGGAGCAAAGAAAAAAAAATTAGAAAGTCACATATGAGTATGAATTAAAATAAATTAATTACACTATGCATACATATAACGCGTGACTATTTAATCGACGCTTTATATAAGCATGTTCATTGACAAGGTAGCACATAAGGTTCAGAAAATAAAATAAGTAGTAAAAACTGCATTAACATCAACCAAAAAATAAGAGTACTGCAAATTATATTAAAAAGAGTAGAATATTGTGTATAAGTTGTAATTATATTACACACAATGGATATAGACGAAAAGTAATTTATTATTGTTGCCATGAAATATAAAACCAACTTTACAGCTTGTAGTATACATCAGTAATCAGAGAGTAAGAGAGAGAGAGAGAAAGGTAACATAAAGACGTGGATGCTGCGAATTACTTGCTTCTCTTACTACAGGGCTGCTCTATTGAAGAGAGATAGACTGAAAGAAAAGAAATACGAACATTGTGGCGCTTGGTGCAAAATGAGAAACCTTCAGTTGTGTGACTGATCTCGTTTCAAGTAGTAATCGATTGAGCTATTTAAATTGTGATTTTATCGTTTTTCTTCACGTATGCATGAATCGCAAACACAAATATATGAATAAAAACTTGTTAGGCTTTTTTTATATTATCAAATATCACGTAAATTTTCTTTCATTTCTTTTTCCCTTTCTTTAAGTTTCTTCTAATTCTTATTTTCCATTTTTTCTTTCACTTGACCGATATCGTTTCTTTGTTCATTGTGACGCAATCACTTGTTACTAGTACGTGCAAGCTTTACGCAGCTTCGCTTTTTCAGTTTCATTGCACTTTGTTATATCTTACGAGTGATCTGAGCAATGTGAATGTTCCAATGAGCTCATAAGTTGCATCGCAGAGCAACTTATTTCTATTCTACTACGTAAGTATCAAAATTTTCCGAATAAAAAGTGAGATATTCTTTCCAAACTTTCTTACTTTAATTTATTATTTCTTATTTAACGTAATTTACTAAAACAAACTGATATTGTTGTATTACATGTATTTATAAATTGTTATTATTATTATAACAGTTTTTATTTGCACTAAAATTCCAAAAATCAGAAAAAATTAGGTTTTCACAATAAATTATAAAAATATATTAAAATTTACTGTGAAAAAACTTATTTTAAAATTTCATTTGAACTCTGAATTCTTTTGAAGTATAAATATTCAAAGAGAAAATTATGAATATGATAAATTTCATTTCAATTTCAAGAAAAATTTTTTATTATCATATATGAATATTATCAAATGAGTTTTTGTTATTTTTATTTGATCAGAAAAAATGAATTTATAAAAGAGAATATAACATATTTATTATATTTTTAACAATCATCAACTGTTTAATTTTATGTTCTTGATCATGTACATGAATTTTTGCTATATTATAGCAATAATACTCTATCAAATAATTTGGTATACATTAGAATAGACTATTTATCAATGAAATACTCTATAAAAGAACAAAAACACATGTTTAAGATTCAAACCTATTTAATTATAAACTAAGTATGGTGACTAAAAATAGATGTTATGTTTTTATCAATCAAAATTGGAATCTTTTATCGATCTTATGGATATAAATTATTTTATTGTACTATATCTTATATCCAAGGATTTTTCTAAAATGAAATCTTACACATAATTTTCTATTTAAAGTTTGCAATTCTTTTAAATACATTTTAAAAATGCAATCAATATAATAATATATTTTTTTTGATACTTCTGTTATAATCTCTTTTTAAATCTGATAAAAATAATGTAATTTTATTAAGGTAATAGTAAAGAAGTATTATTTATATTGAAATATTAGTTAATTAATCAAATTAAAGTTATATTGCATCAAATAATTGAAGCTTACTATGAAATTTATGTTTGAAATAGTTATAAATACATTATTATCTAAATTGAGATAATGAAAATATAAGTTATTTCAATTAAAGTAATTCAACTAATTTTTTGTATACTTTAAATTTTCAATTTCTCTGATTCTATCTAATTGTACTAGAATTTACTGTTGTGTTTGAAATTGTTGAATTTATGGTTATTTGAAAATCCAATTGAAACTACTTGAATAATTTAACTTTTATTTAGAATTTATATTACTTAATGAAATTGAAAAAGGTACATATATTTTTAAGAAATAATTATATTTATTTTCATATACATAGTAAAATTTATACGTATGTAAATATACATATTTTGTAGTTGGTAGATAAAAAGCTAATAAGTTCTTAGTAAATTATTAAATCCCTGTAAATAATAAAAGTTGTTAGTATAAATTTGTATATAACAAGATGATATTGTCAAAAATTAAAGAGTTTGAAACTACATCATTAGAGTTGCAATAATATTCAAACATTATTAAAATCAATTTTTCTTTTGAAAAAACTATAAATAGTTATCATATATGACCAAAAATGAAAATATATATTTTGTTTACCCTAATTTTCCCTTTCAAAAATTACACTTCTAAGAGGAAAAGGATTTCAAGAAATCATAATGGGGACAATTTTATTATTTTACTAAATTTTATTAATGAGTATTAATCAATGATATTTACATAAAATACGACTGCCAAAAAAATTGTAAAAAAATTTGTGCACGTTTTGCACAGAAATTGTTTAAAAATGAATAATTTAATTTTGACGAATTTGTTTATGGAATATGAAGACTAATATGAAAGACAATATATTCTGTTAGTTTCGATCAAAACATTGACTAAGAACTATCGTTGCACGTCATTAAGTGCGCATGCGTTATAGGGATACATTATAACAGCAAATTCTCCTAAGATATTCCACTACATTTTTTGTTTGAAATATAAGAACCGTTTTTGCTCCTTATGCGAGTTTGTTGAAAAGTTAGCATTTACAGCCTTAGCCGTTGATTCAACTAAACCCGGATCTAGAAAGCAAAGGCGCGAGCAATGGACAGTCAATAAATGACAAGGAGATGTAGGCAGATCCATAAAACCCTAACGATCGTTGCATCCGCGAAGTTAGAGGAATCCAGAAAGAGAAAGGACAGGCAGTCTTGCCCGGATATTTTAAAGCATTTGAACAAAAATAAAGTCATGAAATTACATCACAACACTCTGTTTATTATTTTTTTACTTCTCCCTTCTCTTTAAATTAAGAGTAGCTAAAATCAGAAGTGGGGTTGTGAATATATGTGCGCGTGTTCGACAACAAATGTGTTAATGGTAAATGCGAGCGAGTGAGGGTATATTGTGCGGAAGTATATCATCTTCAATAAAATGAGTGAACATCGTCGATATTATTGATGACTATCAGCGATAACCTGATGATAGGTAAATGAGAATAACCCTTATATACATAGATCAAGGAGAATGCATTGACAAGCGAGATCGAAAACTACGAAGCACCGATTGTCCGCAAAAGTCGAGTGCTTCTCACAACTGTCAAAATGATGTCGCTGGTAAGTCTTCTATTAACGTACAATTGATTTGGCATATGAAAGAATGCGATTACACCATTCCATCCGAATGACGCGCATCAAACAATTTACAATTGAATGGGCAAAATTGATGGAATTAATGAAATGCATGATTGGAAAGGTAGCAAATAAGGCGATTTTGCCACGGAGCGTTATCAAAGACATTGCACGTGTATGGTACGAGGAGATAGAGTTGGCCGCAGTAAAATAGACAGGGTGCAAGAATGCACTCAGCAGCAACTTCGAGGACAGCACCAACCTTCCTTCGCGAGTGGGACATTGATAGTGCGTGTTCGAAGGCGTGTTAAAGCATATTCGCGTACAATACATGAGTCTGAAGTTTCCAACGTTGCCGTTACGAAAAATTAAAATTTCTGAATCAAATACTTTCTTTCATAAGTATTAATTAAGACACAAAATTACAAAATAATAACTACGAAATAAAATAATAATTAATGAAGCTCCCCCAAAATTCCACCCTTAATAGGGGTTGAACTTTTCAAAAATTTATAAGATGATAAATATTAATATTGTACAAAATTTTCTTAACGAAAATTCTTATATATTAAAAGACACTCAAAAAAAATCGGTGCGAAACTTTGACTTTAGTTCATTTATATATCATGCATATTTACCACTATGCACATACCCACTTACAAGCGTGTATAATATTTAATAAAAACTTTTACAAAAGCATTTTACAAAATCTGTTTTTGTTATATACCAAATGCAGTCATAAAGTTTCATTTCGAAATTCGAAGATGAACTTGAGTTTTCATGCATTTATATGCATGTTTAGTCTTATACCTATGGATATAGGAGGACGTATATATTTGTTAATAACAACTCTCACAAAAACATTGCACAAAATGTCTTCACTTTCCGATGTCTTTTTACATAACAAACAGACACACACAGTTTCATTTCGAAAATTGGAGTGAAATCATGTGCTCGTTGCACTTGAATGCTTCTGCACTCTTATACACGTGCTATACAGGGATCAGTATATATGTTAATAACAAACAACTCTCACAGAAACATTGCCCGAAATATTTATGCACTTGAATTATAGTTATTGTCTCTTTTTAATATAAAAGTTGAGACGAATAGCTTCGTCGCGAGAGGCAAGCACTGCCGTGGATTAAGAGCCGGGAGGATAGCGAGGAAGAGGCTTGGCTCCCAACACCCGAAAAACTAAGGTGCGAACATGTGAGTATGAGTGAGAAAGCGTGCGTGTGGCACAGCGGTGGCCGCAGTGTGGCAGCCTGAAAGAGAGAGTGCGCGAACGTGTGAGTATGAGTAAGAAAGCGTGCGAATGCCCGCCTAGTGGGAGTAAGCGGTCCGTGATGCGTATGAGAGAAAGATGAATGAGTGAACCAAAGAATGCATGGGGTCGCGGAGGGGAGACTTGGCTATGCGTCTAGCTAGCCCAACACTAGGCTATACGCGAGCAAGCGCAACGCGCCTGCGCCACCACCGCCGCTATTTCCCCGCCACCAGCCTGGCCCAATGCCGTAAGGGAAATGGCTAGGCGGCGCGGCCCCTCTACGAGGCCCGCGAGTACGAACGCGTGAGGGGAAGCGCCCGTGAAAACATATAAAAAGGGCGCGCTTACGCGGAATTGGGAGACAGAGGTGGAGTTCGGGAAGCGATGGCTTTCCAGTCGAGCAACTTTAGGTGCACCGGGGAATTACAGGAGATGTGGTTCGGGAAGCGAAGGTTTCCCGGTCGAGCGACTTTTGGCGCACTAGGGGCTCCAGGAGGAGCGACTTCTCGCGTACCTCCCGGGTATAGGAATAGGACCGCGATCGCGTATCCGGAGATACAGCCTTCGGGCTAGACTCCCCCCGCTATCTTCCGCCCCGATCCCGCCGAGTAAAAGCACGTAATACGCCATCATCGAAAAATAAAACATTGTAATTCTGCCGCACCGATCTTTATTGTAATTTCGTCGTATCGTCAAGCTATTATTTCTTTGTTAAAATCCGCCGCCTAGTGTGTAAAAAGTGCACGTCACCGAATGACGGATATCTGTAATAAAATATCGTCTAGTATATAAGAAGTGTCATGTAACTATAAACTATAGAGAGTCCTTTGTAAGCGGTGAGTGCACCGCAAAATAAATGTCATTGTAGTTTTATTCAAATAAAATAATCTTAAGTTCAGATTTAAAAAAAAAAGTAAAAGAATAATGCCTTGTTCATTTCGTCCCGGTCTATCCGCTTCTCCTCCTCCTCACACGAACCTGGTCCGACCTCGAGCCGTCCGGGACGGGACAGTCAGGGAGTACGGGGAACCGAGTCGCCGCCACCAATAGACGGACGAATAAACAGGGATGGAGCCGCACGGAACTTAAAACGCTTCGAACGTCACACGCCAGTCCGAAAGACACGTGTTGGGACAGGTCGATGTGTTACAAAGTAGATACAATTTTTTTAATTTGCTGTAGAGAAAAAGGGTATGTATAAGAATGTAGATTATCAGTTAAAATTAACTTTTTTATTTCTGCACTAAAAATTTATTTCATATCAGGAGTTTCGATATAGTAAATAAAATTATTTGAATGAATACGTTCAAAGATGAATTTATATTTTTGCAGTTTATAATAAGAGAATTAAGAAATGTTTTTTTCATTAAATGTTTTTTTCATTAAATGTTTTATTTGTTAATATATAAATGTATCATAAATGCACTTTTTAAATATAATTAACTTATTTATAATAACATATATTTAAAACTATCCCCAAGCGTTTTTAAAAATTTGCATTCTTATGCATGTGTGCATATGGAGGCCGTATATATATAGTTTTAGGCGTGTTTTCATAGCCGTACAAACCTTGATGTATATTTTAATAATCGCATAATTAGATTAATTTTTTCTCCAAATTTGCTTGGGTTCTCCGGCTGAGTCAGTGATAGATCAAACTTTTTCAGCTATTCTACTATGACGGTGTAACATGAATACTGTTTTGATAACAGCCATTTAAATGTAAGCCGACGTATGTTTATGTATAAATAATAATGTTAAATATTTTAGTTCTGCATGTAAATAAGTCTAAAATCATGCGTTACTTGAAATAACTAATGTTACTATTTTTATTTAAATATTCAATATTAGTAATATTAATAAAATTGGGCTTTTATATACATACGTATGATAATCTTTTTTGTTCTTCTTTAATTTGATTATTTATTAAAGATAATTGGATGCAGCAGCGATTCATTATGCGTATTATTTTAGAGAAAGTAGATGATATAAATGTTTGCTAAAGATTGTTAACAAAATCAAAAGAAAATACTTTGAACTAAGTTTCAGTTTTAAAAAGATTTATGAAAGCAGATAAAGTTGCAAGGAAATCGATGTCACTGCGTTGGAGAGAAAGCCTTGTCTCGCGCCTAATTTTGCGACGACTCGCAATGACCGCGTCTTGTTGGTCTGGACTAGAAAGGGTGACTCACCATGAGTCACCCAGTGAAACTATACCGGAGCTACGCGCGCCTAGAAAGTGAGCCTGGGATTTCTCGCTACGATGGCGCAGTGGTGATTAGGACGGCGTCGCTGCGGGTGAAGCGTTGAACGGCGTGGCTTCGGGACAATCGGCAGGAAAAACTGTTTTCCCATGTGGCAGCATGGTGCGTGCTCGAGGAAAGGGTGGGATTGAGTATGGCGGAGGATTGGAGCGGCGGCGTCTGAGTATAAAAAATATAAGGGGGCGCCTCGGAGACCCAAGAGCAGTTGAGCGGACGGAGCCGAAGGGGCACGACGTGCCTACCTGGCCATTAAGAAGAAAGAAATTGTATTCTTTTTTGCCCTCTCCTTGATATGGCGTGTCTATTCTGTATACAAATCATCCTTTTAGGGCCGAACGGTAGGAATAAACTTAACTTTATTTTAACAAAGGTGGACCCAAAAAAACTCACCCGCGCTGATCGAAGGAAGGGGATGCCACACGGATCTCCCTAGTCGGGATTTTTCCAATAGTCCTTTTCCATCAGCCTTTCGATTTGATGCTGAAAAAAAGACGAGTAAAGATTTATAGAGTGAATAATGTTTACATATCCTAAAAACTTAAATTTTTACAAAAATATATAATAAGTTTTAATCTAATAACTAAACACATTAACATTAAAGTGTATTATATTGAAGATTAGTTATATAGTAATATTAGATTAACCGCGTATGGAAACATACAGTGTAAAAAAACTATGTAATTTCTAGTGGAATACGCGATGATAGCAGTGATTTTCGAGAGAGAAAAAATACGGTGCCGGCGACACCGAGGATGGATAGGTCCGAGAGAAAGCGAAGAGATAAACGCGTCGCGTGGAGAACGTGTATGAGCCACACGCTAGTATGAATCAGGGGGCCATCAACGTGCTAGCCTGCCATTGCTGTATTTTTACAATTTAGCGCTTTTCCTGTATTGTCACTCTTCATACGTACACCTGCACAACATGAATACGCACACGTATACGTATTATTTTCTTATTGTTTTACTTTTTTTAGCAACGGATATCTTTATCACCAATTTGTAAACAAATATATCGGCGAATAATGGATTTTGCAAAGAATGCATTTATGAAAAATTATACCATCTAGCTTAGCATACAAATATTGATCGTTCTATTAAAATTTGCGAAATCATACATAATCAAATATGCGGACCTACAAAACAAGATTCACTAGGCAAATAACGATACTTTCTTATAGTTAAATATGATTTTTCAAGCTTCAGACAAATTAATTTTATTAGTAAATAATCAGAAGTTCTAGATAAATTAAAATTATTTCGTAATAGTATTGAAATGTAAGAAAATCGAGGCGATATTTGTAAAGAGTTTAAAACATTAGAAAATTTCTTAAATAATAAATCCCGCATACGCTTCAATAAAATGAATTGCAGAACGCAAAAATTGCGAAATACTCATTTATTTGAGATCAGATTAAATTTTGTATTAGGGCTGGCTGAATCGATGAATACCGCAGTACATGTTTTTAAATAGGACAGATCTATAAAAAAAAGTAGATAAACTTTTTATGAATTATGGTATGGAAATGCTGCAAACAAAAAGGATTTGAAGGTTTTTGGTAGTGAATGTTTTCATCATATTTCCAAAGAAAAAAGAAAAAAATTAGAAGTTAATCGAAAAAACGGTCATTTTATACGTTACATTGAAAATTGCAAAGGTTATAGTTTATATTTCAAGATTAAAAAATAATGTTTGAAGTAGAGATGTTATGTTTTTTTTAAAAGAAAAATATGATTAATAATAGTGAATAATAATAAAATATGATAATGAATACGATAAGCTTTTATAAATTTCAAATAATGATGTAATACTGTTCAGCGAAAAATAAAGACTAATTCCAAATTTGTATGCAGTAAACTTATTTTGATAACAGACTGTTCATTTTGTTTATGATAATAATTATAATGAATTTTTAAATTATGTGATTAATTTAAACATTCAGTCAACAAAAAGTTTTCTTCGATCAATATTAATTATGTTTTATAAATACGTTGTAACAGTTAAAAGGATTCAGGACCACTTGAAACTAATTCAGGCATAAGAACTACTGCAATTCATCATTCTGACATCGTGACCGATTAGTGTAACCTATCCATCATTAGATTTTCACAGTAAGTTTACATATCTTTTCACTCTTTCTCATTCTTGTTCGACACTCTCATTCAGAGTTTGAATTTTTTTTGGATGTAATGCAAAATTTGGCATCGAACCGAGATTAAAGAACAATAAAAACTATTACATATTAATATGGACTCGTAGTTTTCATTCTGTTCTTGTAAAATTACTATTTTATAGTGAGGCAAATTCTGAATGTTATTAAATATTATTGTATGTAATAAAATTTACACTTTATTATGTTAACTAATATGATTATATTTATTAATTATATAATTTAATAATTAAAAAATTATTTATTACTATATTATATTAACTTTGAAAACATACAATTACAATAGCAAGAAATAAATGCTATAATGCTTAATAATGCATATTAAATATAATTTATCTAATTAATTTTGTACAACATGTTCTATTGCTATCACAAGTATTGGTGGATAAAGGCACGCATGTTTGTATACACCCTACAGAAAGAATGGATTTTGAATTTGTTTGATTCCAGATCAACTATCATTGGGCCCATTTATCTTTAGATCATCTAGTGTATATCAGAGCATTTATTCATTTGCGTCATTTGAAGTATAGCCTCTTTTTGAACATTACCAAAATAATACCCTTAGAATTATGCAATTTCGCGCCCAATGAACATGCATAGTTGCGTTGATTAGGTGGGCAGACACTGATGAGTGGCGTCACCAAAAAGTAATGGTGCTTCTGGACCGTGCCTTGACTTATTTTCTTATACCTGAAATAGATGTAAGCTTCTTGAAATCTATAATACAGAGTTATTATCATGAATGAACATATTAAAGAAATACTGAATTAGGGTGTAATTTGCAAATCAATAAACAAGTGATCCTTAAGAAGTACGAAATCTCAAGAAATGGCACATTTTAAGAATGAATAGTGCGTTGATTATCTAAACTTAATGTTTTATCCAGTTCATTGATGTTATTATGCAAAAATTGCAACAACGTCCATTATGCCAACTTTTGATTTACACAGTGTTTAACGCCAGTCTTCTTAGAAATAATAACGATATTTGTCTGCATTCCTCATACCTGATATTAGTTTCTTCAAGTGTGTAAGCCTACTTTATGGTATTGTGGGTATTTCTACAAGCTTTTACCAGTTCAACGATATGCTGATCGGTCATTGATAGTCAGTAGAATTTTCTTATCAGAATTACATTAATCTAGTCATTATCCTTTGGAAAGCTTTGACAAGTATACGAAATGGTTTAGATGTATTTATTTATACATATTACAAATACTGATTAATTCTACTTTGCAAGGTAAACTTTTCTCGAGTCCTTGTTGATAACGGAAGATGTTAGCTGGATTCCGATAAGATTGTCTATATATTAGATTATAAACCGTTGCAGTCATTCAGTAATCATAGATTCCTTAAAGAATATCTTGAAATATTGCAAATTTTTGAAAAAGTTTATGACCATAACTGAAGTCTTCATGATAGGTAGATTATACGTGGTAAGAAAAACACCAAATAGTTGTGAAAATTATCAGTACCTTTCATACTTTTATTATTTATCTTCAGAAAGTGAAAATATAGCTGATCGTATGAAAAAATTTATTACATGAGAACAATACAAAGTGCAACAACTCTTCAAAGTTAGACTTATGAGTTGAAGTACCATAAATACCTATTTAACATAATGGACAGAAACGTCATAGGACTCTTCTACAAGATAACAAAAAGACATGAGTATTTGTTAATATTTATTGACTATTAACCTAATAGGCGGAATGCATACTAATACCTCAAGCTAATGCGCAAGTTCGGTGCTTCTGAGATGTTCCGGTTAGACAGTGGTTTCACATAACAATGGACAATTTTGTGTCGGAACAGAGTATTACACCATCTATGAAGATTCTACCTTACCACTATATCTCCAAAGGCATAACAGGAAGTTTCTCATAATTATGATTGAAGAGCCTATGCGTCAAAAAAGGTGACCGTCGCCCGATAATTTGAACAAGAATGAAACGTTGACGCTATAGAGCGTCGCAAGTTCTATAGCAAATAGCACATACTAAGCGAAGTTGGTCACGGAAAATATGAATTAATATCAAGTGCGGAATTACAAAAACGTAAACTGCTCAATGCTAAATATATTTTAACCGTTGCAAATGAATCTGCGTTTATGCAAATTGCCTCTGGCAACCAAATGTAGACACTAAATGTAAGACTTCATCAATTGATGTTCTAACCCTACTCACGAATCCGGTTTCAGAAGTTTGCATGATGAAATTATTATCACGAATATTTTAATCTACTACAGTGTACAGTTTTAAATTTTTTAATTCATGGCGTATAACTTCTATTTCTGTGCTTTTTACTAATATTTTACTAAATTCATATGTAAAACTTGACTTACATTATAGACAATGTATCATGAATGAAATAGAAACTGATCAGCAATCGCCATCTGATGAACTACCATCGGATCCAACGAAGTGGTCCGTCGAGCCAGCATTGTTTTAAGAATATTTGTTAAATTCATTACCGTGTACTTATAAAATAAATTACATTAATAAATAAACGTTTATTATTCTATAAGAGCTGAACGAATCCATGTCATAGATTAGTTAAAAGTTATTCTCAATTGAACAAAATTATCGTTTTATAATTCTATAGTTTTTTCTAACATTTACAATAAGGATTTAGTTTATTTAAATAAAAATATTTTAAATAAGTGTAATCTTCTGAATTTTGTATATTGAATACTCAGAACATTATCTACATATCAGATCATATTCTGATTTTCACTGAATATCGTCATACTTAAAAAATAAATCATTAGATTCGTATCACTTGACCAATACAGGTTTTGTCGAGAATCATCTTAAAACTACAATATTCTTAAAATATTTGTACTCATTTGAATAGTTGCGTGTTTACAGCTACTAGTGATCTAATAATAAAGAAATGCGATTGATTTATATACTGCTTTAAATTCGCAACTTATGCTGTTTGTTTATTTACTTTGCGATAATTAAACACAAAATTTAAAGTAATATGCATATTGCGTTACTTTTCAACGCAAAGTTTTCAAAACAGCCTTTAAAAAAAGGCAAGAGTTCTGAAGAGAATCAAAAACTTATTAGTAGAAAAACAGATATATGAAAGGCTTAAAATTTACGGTGATAAAAAAAGAGAACATAAGAGAAAATTAAGAAAATATAATATAATTATTACTTAATTGTTTATTATCACCCGTGATTCAAACTAAGACGGTTTCTGAACTTATTACTCTCATAGCTTTCAAAGGGATGTGCTCTACAAAATAAATAATATTTTGAATGAAAATATCTTACTAAATAAAATTAGACAAAGTAAACGGACAATAGTCCGTTTGATCAATGTCTTATGTTTTTTATCGATGATTTTCTAAATTCTAAATATCTAAATTGTTTCCGTATTGACAGCATGAAAATAGCCTATAATTTCTAAATTTTATGACTGCGAGTATTGCTGGTGCTAACTTTTAGCTGATTATGGTATTAGCGAAATGTGTAATGCGTTTTTATAAGCGGCATTATGTATTCATGAAACGAAAATTTTCCATTGCATACGTGACAATTTATATTTTTAGTAGACTTTTCATATATTTGAAATATTACAATACGTTTTGAAAATATTTGTCAATCTAATTTTTTATATTGAAAAAGTCTAAAGTAAGTTAACTCTGTGTAAAAGCTTATTGTCTTATTTATATGATGCTATTAAAATAAATAAAACTTTTATTTTAATTTTGCATGCTTGTTTGTATGGCTTTTATTATTAAAAATAGATTGTGTATATATATGAGAAATATAAAAAAAAAGAAATTTATGATATATTTAAATATATCGAAACAAGCTTAAGCTTGATATATATGTTGCGTTAAATAATATTTTAATAACTAAACGTATCAGGTTTTTAGTAGTTTTTTGTGATATTGGAAATATTTAGCCTTATAAATTATATATATATATATATATAGTACAAAATAATGAAAAAGTCTCAATTCAGCCAGCTGTGTAATTGTATGAGTGCCATACATGATTTAACATTAAAAGGTATGAGTGTAATATTGTTAGCAATCGACTTGTCTAAACTTTAGAAAGGCTACAGGCTCTTCTTGGAACCACTATATTAGTTGATTATAACGATTATGCTTATTGCTCGTGTTTGTTTGACCCTAACAGAATGATTTATTATTTCACTATAAAGCTCTCGCTCATATTAGCGGTTCTTCCTGAGTTTGTAAAGATAGTTGCATGTCGGGCAAAGATTGGTACGAGATGAATAAAATTAAACGGTGTTTTAGATTAAATATTTATATGATATTTTAAAACAAGTTAAACAATTTTGGAGAGTCGGAATATCTTGGATGTTTTGACATCGCATTTACTCCTATGCTCTTAACTTCCGCTTTTTGGGAGAAGCAGAGATTCTGCAGTTTATATTTCTTTTGTTGGGAAAGAAGAGGCCTACGTTGAATAATGTGTGCGGAAAAAAGAAAGATATATATCGAATCACATCTGACGAAAAGATTCGTCGAATAACAAGCAATTTAACGGTGGCCGTGAAACTAGTAGATATTAGCTAGGCCAGATGAATCTGGACTGCTTTAGAAGTATTCACGGAAGAACAGTAGTAATTTATGTTTCGGTCAGGCATCATAAGCACTGGGCTACTTCAATGTGCGACTATTACGACACGATCGGTCATAACTTTATCACTTAACAGTCGGATGGCGATCAGTCGAGTCCAGAGTCTTGATTGTTGATAGGGTAGTCAGATGTTATATTGAATCGATAGGTGTATAGATTTGTAAAGTTCTAGCCTAATTTCCTTAACAAAGAACTCATCTTTATATTTCTCGACTAGAGACTTATTGTGTCATTACATTTCCATATCCATATGTTCTAAATTGATTAATCGAAGTATTTTTAGGACGGTTCGTATATAAATAATTAATTTAATTTGAACAAAGATTGATCAGTATTTTCCTCTAAAATTTCGAAGCCTTACGAAAAAAAAGAATAATCGTTTTGTGAAATATTGAAAAAATGTGTTATGGTATTGCCTCAATATGCTAATATTTTAAAATATTTAAACAAAAGAAATAACAGTATAAATAAAAGTATCGACAGAGAACGTTTTGCATTTTTTCTCACTCTCGTAGAAGAAAATTTTAAGAATCTTAAATTGTCACCTAGGCTCCAAATAACGTCGGTAGTGGCCAGATTTTTACCCGAAATGACATGATAACGTTGGCACAAATACTCTTAGACAGCTAAATGCTTACTCTTATTAAACGTATTTACAACAGATTCGTAATTCTAGCCCTGCAGACTTAAATGTTTGGTGATACATTAGCACTATCTTTTTTCGCAATATCATCATGTATAAAGCATGACTATTCAATGCTGGTACGACAGTTTTTTTTATACAGTTCTAGGATCGTAATAAATTTCTGGATAGTCGACTTCGCTGTATAGATTAAAAAGGAGCAATCATATCGAAGACATGACAATAATACGCATTATTATTAAATATACTCGATACAAAAAATGTACAACATTATATTATAAAATATTATACAATAAAAACTAACTAAATGATAAATACATGTTTGTACCTCTGTTGTCACCAAAATGATAACAATATATTCAATAACATGAACGCAATATCAAAATTATATATTAAATATTTTATTAAAAAATTTTAATAAACAAATAAAACTTTTGAAAGTAATAAATATGAATTACCACATTGATTGTTAGCAACTTAACGAACCTACGAGAAATACACAGAGAGTATGGTAAGAGTAGGGAATACGAGAAAAACAACCAAAATAGTATAAAAGAACGTGATAACACCATAGAAAGTCAAGGAAGAAAAAGAAAAGATACTCAAACAGTTTCTCAAAGTTTCAGAAAACTTCAACAAGAAAATTATTCATTTATCTCTTTCACCACCAACTTCAAATGCCAATGTGGTAAATTCAGAAATTATTTTCGAAAGAAGAAATAAGTAATTGTCAAAAATATAAGCTATTATAAGCAAATATGGTAATAAATAATAAATTTCTGGATATTGGAACCATTTTACTTGTTTATATCTAAATCTGATAATTTTCTTATTATACCATTCTTTTTTTTATTAAATATCTTTAATATTTTTGTCTTTTACTAATTATTTAATAATTTTTATTCTTGTGTATAAAGTCGAGTTATACGTTTCATTTTTACGGAATGTAATTTCCTTTATTAAATATATCAAAATTGTTTAATCTATCGTTGACTAGATATTTATTCAATTCTATTTTTTTTATATAAAGGCAAGTTGCACGTTAGTTCCTACCGAAAATAACAACCTTATATTAATATGGAACTAATAATTTGATCTTCGATTAGCTATTTAATTAAATAATTAATTATTTAATTTTTCGTCAATTTTTATAATTCATTAATTTCATTAGAATTACATGCTCCTTTCGAACTGTAGCGCCAAAAAGCGTAGACTATAAACAGAGCTAAAAAAGATTTGTTACGTACGATGTAACACAGTAAGTTTAGGAGGAAACGTCGGAAACTAATTCTTTCAGCGATCAAATTTAAATTATAATTTTTAAATTAATATGTAAAAATTCAAATTATTCTTTTACTACGGTAAGCACTTTTTAACATAATCTCAATGTCTCAGAAAGTCTCTTCCCAGGATCGTGACATCACTAAAATCGTTGCCGGGTTCTATTTACCATTCACTTGAGCGTTATTAGAGCTGTATTTTACTATGAAACATAACCAATAGTACCTCTGAAAGCTACCAATACTGCCTCTAAAAAGTACTAATTATTATAATGATCAAGGTTCAGGAATATATTAAAATGATTGTTTCATTTTTTCTAGCCAATACAATGTACATGATGCATTTCTACTTTAAAGATAAGCAACAATTGTAAACTATTCAAACAATTTGTACTTTGCAAGGACAAATGCATTTACATCAGAATCAACATCAAGCGCAGCAACATTCGACTCAGTATTATATCCCAGGTCATTGCAACCGTATATCCCACAATGGCACATGTCTAACAGCCCAATGCCGACCAACTTCTTTATCCTATCGTGGTGGTGAGTACAATCTAAAATAATTAAATTTTTTAAATATAATTTAATAATATATAGTTAATTTTTAATAATATAATTATAATTAAAGAATAGTTTTTTTCCTATGACGCCTTCAAAAGGTCGATTTATTATAATAAAAGTTTATTATATTGTTAATAACTCTTCAGAGGTGAGGCTCTGGTACGCGGAAGATATATTCAAGATATCAAGAACTCTAGGGTGATAGTGAAGTAATAGTGCGTGGAGAATTTTTTTCTGCTTCTCGGAGCCAGCGTCTTTTTTCGTCGGCCGTCGCTGCTACTCTGTGCTCAGGGACCCGGAACTCTTCCCCTTCTGGCTGTGCGGCGAACAGCGCCGCACCAATTGCCTTACGTTCTGCCCTTCCAATTCCACCGGTCCCAATAAGGGTGAAGCTGCCACGCGCAGCGAATTCCGGAAGACTTGGTGGTATCGCTAGGGTAAACTTTCCCCAGGCCCGATGCTCATCCACCTTCTCTTGCTCGCTCGCCAGCCTCCAGCGCTGATTCATAACTGTCGCCGCCTGGCTCATACAGGCTGAGGCCTGCTTTGTGCATGAGCTTGAGCCTTTTCCACGAAAAGTGACGCGTCGGAAGCGTCCTACGCGCATCAGTATTTTTTTTATTAATTAAGGTGTTTTTTTACGAATTCTTTTTACTTATATTATTTAAAAATACTTTTGTAATAATATATATTTATTTCGATCTTTCACAATTTCATTTTTTCATCTTGTAAATAACTTTTTCATTTTTATTTAGTGCTCTACAGTTTTTAGATATACTATTATGATGTTTTCTGGGTTTTTGAATGATTGAAAATATCTTTGAAATCAAGAAGAATATTCAATATAAAAGAACTGTATTTTATATTGGTTAAAAAACGTTTCTGCAGTTTTATATAAATTCTATATTGCCTTATAACATTATTTCAGGTATTATAAAAAATTGCAGATAATTATTTAGTTATTATTTCTTTTTAAATTGTACTTGAATATTTCCTTCCATATCTTGTATTTATAATGCTTGATTAAATATTTTTGTTCCTATACAAATAAAGCTCTACCCTATATTATACTACATCATTCAATTGTGTAGTATTTATTTACTCATAGTGTTTTTATTCGATATGATGATTAATTTTATTGAATATTTACAGATTCACTTGCTCGTTGTACTGATATAGATGAAAGTATAATTGGCAACGGAAATTGGATCCTTGGTGATTTACACAGCTTACATCGCTGTATTCCGGCGTTACGGCGAACAGGTAAATTATTTAATTTGATAATTTATAAATAATAATTTAATTAAAAAATACTTTTTATTTTTATGTAGTTTTTACTTTAATTGAGTTAATGGTAAATATTAAGCTTCCAAATATAGGTATTAATTTAATTTTAAAATTTCTAAATTCTTGAATTGTATCACGATATATTTATCAAAATAATGCTTTCTCTATCTATTAATACTGAAGAAAAATTAATACGAACCCTATTCAACATTTTTTTAAATACTTGCTAAACATAACTTTATAAAAAAGACTTTAATATAACTATTGAATTGTTTATAACTATATACTTGAATATATTTATTTTTACATTATTTCAACATTATTTCATTGCAAGGTTTTGAATTTTATTAGTAAATATCAATCATTAGTTTTAAAATAATTCTACTAGTGTTTAATTAAAATAGTACATAATAATTTTATTATTATATGTATTCTGAAACCAGATAATGGTGTACTGTGTTATCCGCTTTAATTAAAGCATTAACAATAGTTCCTTGGCTCACGTATAAATTCGTAATAACATATTCTTGCAATGCAATTTGTTGTTTTTTTGAAACCACCTCAAGTTATTATATTATAGTTGTTTTTCAGTTTTTCAAACGGCCAGGCTCGTTTTTTTGCACTTCCTATCAGTTCAGATGTCTTGACGACGGACCGGGTGGGAATCGAGAAGAGACGGGGTAAAATAAGGACTGCGTATTTTATGATAAAATTCGCTAATTTATTAAACTTAAATTTCATAATTATTAATTTTTTGTCGGGCTTGCGTCGGTGTCCCACTATTACAATATAACTTAAGATCTCGGCGATTTTTTTTATTTATTTCTCGGTGTATGGCGGATCACGGAGGTTCAAGCATTATAACAGTGGATTATGCGTTCCAATGTCAGTTTACGTATTACAGCAGTGGTTTTACGCATTACAACTATTTACGGTAGCGACATTTGATATTTTATTTAGTTTTTCTTCATGGTATGGGTTTTTCCTGTGACGAAAACAGTTGCTTTTTACCTGTCCGAACACAACACCTCCACTTGTCAACAGCGAGTTGCTTGATTAATCGGCGAACCTTAGTGGCAGATGCGATGGACTAGAGGCTTCTAGACTTTTGCATCTTTAGTTTTAAACTTGGTCTAGAAGCCTGCACGGTGCAACGCTAGAACGCTACATTCCGAATCTCCCGTGCTTGGCTACCCGCCTTACTTATTTTATACAGGAGGTTTTTCATCCTGCAGTTACCTCGCGACGTCTATTATAGGAACGCCTGCCTGCTTACAATTCTAGCGCGGCGCGAGTTATCAGTAAGGGCCAACGGAGGGTCGGCAGCGGCGGTATCGTGTTGAGCCGGCCGGGCCCTAACTGTTGCGCATAGCTAAGATACTCAGTCGAGGGCTGACGCTTTCCCAGAAAAGTCATGGCATGCGTCCGTTACGCTATTACTGTGTAGAGGGCGGTTTCCTCAATCTGCCATCTCTTATCCCGTGATAGTCACTTCCGGACTTTTGCGACGGGTGTTCCCGTCGCAACTTTAAAAATAATAAGATATTAATGAAAAAGTAAACATTAAAATATTCATATTATCTTTATAATGCACATAATTTAGTTAATATTTACTTAGAAATAAAAAGAATTAACTATGTCAAAAAAATTTTTTACTGACATTTTTACTTTGTTTAAAAGTTAAATTCTAAAAATCATCTGTTTACAACTATAATTAATGATAATTAAAATGAAGAACGGTATTAATATTTCTATCAAAACAAAGAAAATTATAAATTATAAATATAAAACATATTAAAGCATATGAAATAAAAGAAATTATTTATAAAATAATTTATTTTTAAGCTTATTAAACATTAATTATAAATTTAATGGTTACAAATATTAGAATACTACAAACATAATATTTTAACACTCAGTGTGAAGACAATAATCTGAAAATTTTAAATCTTTTAAAAATACTGTAGTCTCTATTGTAGATCTCAACGTGTAGTGCTCAGATAAAATATACACTTAAAAATTATTAAAAAAAGGCAATAATGAAAAGTATTAAAAGTAATCAATCAGTTGTAGTCAATAATCATTTTTACCTATCTTATCCTTAGTATAATAAATTTATACATTTATTATTCAAGGAATCGATGTATCTGGGATACGCATGCACTTTTATCCAGAAGGCGGCTGGGGCTGGCTTGTTTGCGCTGCTGGTTTTCTTGCCGTGTTACTTACAACCGGAATGCAACTTGCTTTTGGTCAATTGCATATTTACATCGCTAAGCACCTTGGACAATCACACTTACTGCAAATTGGTAAATTTCACTTTTATAATTTGTCTATGTCTTTAATTATATAATGAATTTATAATATTAAATTGTAATTATAAAATGTTTCTTCATGTAAAAAATACCTGATGAAAATATTTTATCGTAATATGGGTTATTCAAAAGATGCAAGCAAATTACATTCCAATAAATGCATAATCATTATTAAGAATTGATATTTTAAATATCTTGAAGAATAAAGTTAGGAAAACCTGTTGATATTAATGCTTTAAATTATCGTCCAACAGATCGACATTTAGAACTTTCATAGTATATATTTGTATGGTAAGTAAATTTTTAATTTTTTACAAATTTCATTTTGTAACTATTATTAAATATTATATTTCTATTTAGAAAGCTCAAAATAAAAATAATTATACTTAAAAAATCCTTTATTATATCTTATTCTATATTTTATATTATTTTTTTGTATGTTATTAAAATATTACGTAAACAAAGAATTTTATAAAAATCAATATTTTATTTTTTATGGTGGATGATAAAAATAAAACTTTAATAAAAGATAACATATTTATAACTTTTAAAAATGCATTTATAATTTTTTACAGTTGTAGTAAAAAAAATTCAATTATTTATCAAGTACTTTTTCTAAATCTTGGCAATATACAATTTTTAGTGTTTGTAATAAGTTAATTTTTTTCGACTACATTCTTTTTTCTTAAAGTTTCATGGTATTTTAAATATTCATATTGACTATTAACATTTATTATATTGTGGTGAATTTAACCTATTCATTCATATTAGTCGTTTCACGTAAGGATATACATGAAAAAAAAATGAAAATAACGGTGCTTTAATGTGTATGTCTAAAAAATATGTATGATTAATAGACTATAAAATTGATAATTTTTCAATTTATTTAATGATTTGGTCATTTTTATTCAGATGATTTTAAATTAAATAATAATTTAATTATTTAAGTAAAAACAAATATAATATGTATGAAAGTTTCATAAATTTATATACACTTTATATTAAAATAATTTTTAATCTAAAATCTTTTATGTAATGTTGTTCATAAAATTCCCTACTTATTTCATTCTTTTATTCAAATCATTGTAGTTTGAAATATGTGTCATATTTGTATATCTATATACTTTACATACTTCTTTTAATTTCAACATCTTTGTCTCTTTGTTAATCTTATTTAAATTTTACAAAATATTTTAAAGCAATTTTCAGCATAAAAAAATCCTTTCATAAAAATTGTTTAGAGTACCTTAGGGCAAATGAAAATTTACAATCCAAAGCCCAAATTTAAATGAAAATAATATCGTACTTCAACAGTCTGTAAAATTGAACTTTACATTTAAAATACGTATCTTTATAAGTGTGCCCACATAAATGACAGCGTCAACTCAGATGAAATACTTCACACACAAAATTACACGCTATATAATAAGAATTGGACTATGACTGATATACATGTATATGCGAAACCCGAGAATGTTGAAGAGTTGAATGTAAATAATGAGAACAAAAACAATTACATTCCCAAATCAAGGACATATGCACAAAAAGCGGTGTTTTTCTACTACCTAACATGGTATGTAATTATGAAAAAAAAAGAAAAGATTATTTATTAAATTGAAGAGACAATATTTTCGAGTTTTGTGCTGATGAAAAAACAGTCGTTCGCAAACCCGTCAGTTTCCTTCTTCAGCACTGCTCTGTCGATCTAGATGAAGAAAGTGAAAATCACTTAATGCATCTTAATGTATTTTAACAAGGTGACGAGAAAGACTATTGGCGTCAACGTTGTAGCATGCTTCGAAAATCAAAATTGGCTAATTTAAGAACGTCACTTGAACTTTAAAAATCTTCTCAAACCTCAAAAAGTACAAAAAAATTATTTAACATATATCCTGTAGTAAGAAATAGAGTAGAAAATGAATATTTATTTATATTTTTCAATTTCACTTTCACCTTTTGTAATAATTACGAATTTTATAATACAGGAGCTGGTATTCGTGTGCTTCGGTAGTGGGATCAAAAAATAAAAAGTAAGACAAGAATAATAAGATGCACTTGATAAGAAAATATCAACTTTAAATTGAATAGACATTATATCAGCGAAAGGAAAAATAGAAGTTACATGCTTCAATACAATACGCAGTTACATGAATACCTGACACGTCAGAAATGTTACGCACGCATCTGCATGATACATCTACAGTATGGTCACAATTTGTAAGAATGATTTTACACACACACGCACACGCATATTAGATGCAGCCATCAGTATACGCAGATATTATATGCAATAGGGTGATAATGCGTGAAAAATATTCACATACGATCTAATTAGATAAGCTAGATTTACCTATGTTTTACATAGATAAAAATGAGCCAAAACTGGTATAGGACCCTTTAATTTGGAGCTAGAATTTATGTAGGTAAAAGTTACCCAGAACTGGCAAAAAACTTTATGCGAAACTAGAATCAACTTAGATTTTATTGGAAGAAGTTTTTGAAATCCTGTCCCCTCAAGAGATTTAAGTATAAAGTGTAGAATCTTGCCCGTCCCGCTCTACGTGCTAGGTGAAAAAGTCTTTTTCGCAGCTGATATCAATGAGCGAATGATCCTTCACAAGTTCATCGAGTTTCATTAAAAGATTCCTCGAGAGCCAGTTGTCATTCTTTAAGAAAATACGAACATGAAACCTTGCTATTCATTGTATGTTACACTTTGCAGTTGTGTGAAGTAAAAAAACATTTTTAAATATAATTATTATTAGAATTATATTATTATATTAAAAATATTGAAGTATATTATATTTAAAAATAATAATTAATTTATATATAAAATAAGATAAAAATTTTATAAATTAATATTAAACAATATTTGAACAATATATTTAATTAAGTATTTTTTTAAATATTTGTTAAATTATTTTTTAAACGTTTGCTAAAAACGTATATCCATTATGTATAATATATATTTATATATATATTCACATACATATAAACGTATGTAATATAAATAGAAATATAGCATCAAAGTTATCTTACAGAACTATTACGGGCTACATAAGAGATGTAGTACATGTAGAGAAAAAGAGATGAAATTCAAGTGAGAGAGAGAGAGAGAGAGAGCACGCAGTAGCATTGGATAAAGAAGTACAACGTCGAACAAAATAAACGTATGAGACGAAAGAGAGGAAGATAGAAAGAGCGCAGTAGCGCTGTATGCAGCATACTTAAGCAGAGAAAATGGGATAACATCTTACGCAGACAGCGTACAAGTTTAACACTCTTTCTTTCTCTCCTCGCATGATCATCGCAACTATGCTTTTGCAGGCTCTCTAACTTTCATTCTTGCACATATACTCCGTCCAGTGTTACTACGTTTGCACTTTGTTGCTCTTGTATATGCAATTTTACGTTTAATATGTAAAATGCAGCACGTTCTTTCTATCGTTTCAGTATTGTTATACTGAGTACGAGTTTATTATACACACTTTTTTTTCTCTTCACACTCACCGACATACACGCCGTGTACGCACAAGCGCCTGTTAGTTAATTGTGATTTTTCAAATAAATATAGTTTCATTTTTTTTTAATAAAAGATAATTTTTTTTTATTAGGCATAAAAAATATTTTGAAATATTGTATTTTTTTGTAGTATATGGGATATTCATAATTATAATTAGTATTTATTTAAATAATTTAATATCTTAAAATATTACATGATTATATTTTATAAAGTATAGGTGTGCTTTTCAATTTTATCTTTTTTTATTTTTTTCTTCTTTTTATTCATAGATAGTTTTAATTAAAGATAGAATTCAGTTTTTCACGTATAGAACTTTATCATTTCCAATGATGTTGGAGTAGGTTTTTTATACAGTTGTAATTATTTTTGTTGATTTAAGAACTATAATTTTAATATATGCATATTATCTATAGCATATATCAGTTCTACGTAAGGAGTGAAGTGAACAATATATATTTATATTTTTATATAATTTTTGTAATGAAGAACAATTTTGAATTTCAAGATTAGTAACATTTTTTATGATTTTCTTTAACCATATAATTTTTTCTAGCCTTTTAACATAAATTATGCGTGTATCATGTAAAACGTTTAGAATCGTTTCGTTAACTTCTTCATATGGTATAAGACCTGAGCTCCAATGTAAACTATGATAATTCAATTCTATCCATAAATTCATACTTTGTTTTACATTAGAAAGGTCTTACCATTGTCATAGTGGTTTAAATAAATAAATATGCGATTGTGCATTTTTTCAATTAAAAAAGTAGCTGATTCTTTAAAATTAAACTGATTGAAAGAACTCTTGAAACGTTGAACATTTTTAACGCAGCCCACTTCGATTTAAAATAAATGCATGTACAATGAAACAAATTATTATATTTACTTCCCTCATCTGCTTCTCCTCGTTTCCTACTATTATACTTTTGATACCTCTTCTTCTACCTCTACTTTAAGCTTTGACGATGCATACGTTTTTATTAAATCACTCTCACTCACTCCTTAAAATATCTCCTATTAGCTACTAAAACTTTCTTTTATAATTTTTTGCGCATTTCTTACTTCCACCACTATTATTCTTTATTTAAACATTTTTTAGTAGTTTTTGTAATTCTCTTTCACAATTTCTAATCATTTTATGCATGCTATTTATGCATTTCTCACTCCCATCACTTATACTTACTATTTCATTTGCTGTTATTATATACTATATCTTCCTTCCGTAGACTTTAGTATATAACGTTTTTTACACCTCCATTTTCGTTGCAATATAAACAGCTCTAGATTTAAAAATAGCATCTGTCGTATTCTAAAACTTTAGGTGTTGGCAGAAATATTATATATTATAAAGATGCATACAGTAGAGTGTTACACTAATTCAGTTTAAACACTAAGTATGTCACGCTATAAAGTATAATAATACTGAACCTAATGATATATGATCGCTTAACCTCCCGATCACTACTCTAGAGAGCATTAGGAAGCTTAACAAATAATACTTTAAATAATTGTAAGTATCATATAATTCATCGTCATTGGAAGAGTATTCAGTGCCAATTAAAGTGGTATTATAAATAAAAACATGGATTCACTCATCTTAATGATGGTAAATAACAACGAGTGACATTAGATGACATTCAATTAGCATTTGAGAATATTCTTTCTGAATTAATTATATCCTACACATAGATATATCCTCACTTTTTAAACGAAAATTAATTTATCTAAATGAGTAAAATATAATTAAAGTAAATATAATACTAGCATAATAATATTTACTATATAGTAAATATATACTATCAAAATAATAAATAAATTGTTGAAATGAAAAATTTTAATGCAAAATTTATATTTAATACAAATGCGATTTATAAAACAACGAACTGAAAGCATTAAACGTTGCAAATATTAAAGAACCTATCAAATGGAGCATAAAAGAACATGAATTAAGAGGCTCGAAGTGGACTTTACATTTGATTTTAAATCGTATTGCAAATATACATATATATAGTATAATCAAAAGTAACTCACATACAAAACTTTTTATTCAAATTGAGAAAAACATGCATGTATAAACGTTTTAAATACTAATAATCAATATTTTAAATAGGAGATATTATCAGCTTTGCATCTTTACAAGAATACAAATCATGAATAAATATAAAATATAAAATATTTTATAAATCATTTCAGAGGATTTTGATTTAAAAAATGAACTAAACATGAAAGATATTGAATTTTCTGAATATAAAATAACATTTCTGTTAATTAGTATATTTTGAAAAAGAATAGGAGGAATTATCATATATCAACTTCTCATATATTTAGTTTGAAAAAAGTAAACATGTAGATCTTTTATTATAAGATTATTATATAGATAAGGATAAATACAGATGAATAGATAAGAAACAGTATCTAATTACAAGAATAATAATTTTCAACGACTGACCGATTCGGCGGCACGCGACGTCACGGGCAAGTACTGCATGTACTGGATGTGCGATCAAACCCGACAATGATCGAGTGGGTTGATCAAATCGACTCTCGCATATAGATTATCGCGATCAGTCCATAGACGAAGTTCACCATTATAAATTGCCGTGCACACCGTATTCGTAGTCAATTGCCTTACAGCAACATTTAAAATCATCAGAATCCAACGGAGGCAATTTATAATTTGCTTTGCTTATCCGAGAATAATAAACGGTTCGTTTACTCTATTTCTGAGGCGTTAATGGTTTGATTTACCCATTCTAACCATCATCAGAACCATCGGAAAAGCGTGATTCACACCTTTTCATCTTGAGATAGTAGCGATTTGCTGTGTCTATTCGGAAAACTAGAGAGTAATGCGAGAAACGAATAAGGAGGTACCGCGGAGGTCGCGTACTAGGCCTTAAGCCCCGAACATTAGATAGCTCTAAGAAACGAAATCACACACCGTAAGAAGACGAACGAAAAGTTCGTTGAACTTATTAATAAGTAGAGTGGACATTATAGAGTAGAGTAGAGGAAAACTAATAAATATTACAAAACCCACTTATGTTGGAATTAGTGTTTTTGATCTATCGAAAACACTAGTATATAGATTTCATTATGATTACGTGAAAGATCGAGTAAGTGACAATTGTAAACTATTATGTACTAATACCGATGGCCTTATATATGAAGTTAGTAATATTAATATTTATAAAATTAAGAAAAATGATAATAATGAGTTTGATACATTAGACTATTTTGAGAATAGTCAGTTTAAAACATCGAGAGTGAATAAAAAGATTGTTGGTCTTATAAAAAAAAAGAATGCAATGGAAATATTATGAGCGAGTTTATAGGTTTAAAAAATAAAATGTATAGTTTAAATCTGTTCATAACGAAAAAATGATAAAGAAGTCTAAAGGTGTAAAAGGGCTAATATAAAATAATATTACATCTAATCAAAATAAGGCACGCCTATTAAAAAATATAATTACTACACGTGAAAAATCAGATCACAGCTACATATAATCCAAATTGAAAAGCAAGACAAGATAACACTAAGTGTCTATAACGATAAATGACATGTATAATCTGGCAAACAGATACATTACTATGAGGGCATTACAGTATTATTCCAGAGGATTTCCTTGAAAAGGATGAGGAGTTAAGAAATGGTTACTTAAAGGGAATATAAAGAATCAAATTCCACTGGATGCTGAAAGAACAGATTTTTCTATTAGGGTACAGAAGTTTACTATGTAGATGGAAACATTAGTAGAAGGAGAACTTGTACATAAGCGGGTACGTAGAGATAATAAAGATGGTCACATATCTGAACATTTAGCATAGAAGATGCAGACAAAAAGAAACTAAAGCAATAATAGAAGTTTAGAGCTACATTTATAAAAGTATAAAAATATTTCTATATATTTATTTAATCATTGTTCCAATAGTCAAAATTAATTATTATTTATTTATTAATTAAAATAAATTTGTATTTTTTAAATTAAATTAATTTAATTATTATTAATTAAAAATTAATTATTTATTTTATTTTCCAAATGGATTTAACTATGCTCAACAAAATATCATGTAAAAGTTTCTTACCAAGAATTTTACAAGTTGGAAAGAGAAACACCGTATACGGTGACAATAATTAAACAAGTGAGTACTAAAGACGGAATCAAACTCTATTCGAACTTGAAGCTAATTTCTAAATATTTTTATCAAAGCAAATATTAACGGCATTTGAAAAAATGAAAACTTTCGTAAAATGCTCGTTATAAATATAAGTTATCTATAGTATACTAAGGCGAGAATAATATTAAATATTCTATCGAGTGAATTATTATATAATTTTTATATTTTAAATATATTATAAGAAATATTAACAATAAATTATTAAAAATATTTATGTGAATTGATATATATTTTTTATTCTACTAATATTTATACTATTAATAAATAATATGTAATTTAATAATTCATTAAAAAATATATTTTGTTATTCTTTTTATTTACTTCAATTTACATTTTCAGTAAATTTGTTTAAAATACCTGTAAAAAATTATTTATCTAATAAATTATTATACGTAGAATAGTGAGTCATTTTCTGGTTTTTAGTTTTGAAAACTATTATAAAATTTTTTGTATCGGTCTATCTCAGTCTTCGGTGTACATCCTCTGCATAAGATAAATCATACTGCTAATATAACTTTTTCAATTTGAATCGTATGATCTACACATATTTAGAGAATAAATCAATAACTGTAAGAACGTATTGATAACCATTTCCAGTTTTTTACTCTATAAATCATATTGTTCATCCTTCGTTATTTTGAATCCAAGGCTTGAAGGTCCTTGATTATTTGTATACTTCCTTAGTTAACGTACTAATACATAAAGGCTTATTTAATAAACCGATTGAAAATGAAATTTGACTAGAATGTATAACGATTTTTACGTAGCTCTTCCAGAATAGAGTGAATTTCATTATATGACATTCGTTGTCAACAGATCTATTAGCTGCAAGCAATTGAAGATTATTAATCAATTCGTTTGGATCATACCAATAGGTAATCTACAAACATATTTTATCTAGATATTTTAGTGAAATATTTAGATTTTAGTAAAAAAATGTTTCCATTGTTCAGAAAGCACATAAAGACAAAATTTATGATTTTTAAATTTTTTTTACTATACTAATAGATCTAATTTCATTATAATTTTTCTTATGAGTGCTTGTTTCTTCGAGATTATTATGATAAATATCTAAATCAGCCAAAGTAATATATCAATAATTAGGCTCTTTTCTTAAAAAGAGTTTTAATAAGCTTTTGTATAAAAATTTTTTTTTCTGTTTGTATAAATAAACTTATTTGTAAAGGCAGGTCTTCAATAAAAATAAGTTATTTTTATTATGAACTCCGTTTAAACAGTCCAAGTATTTCTGCGATTTTTTAGATACATTAATAAGTATTTGTCTAAAAGTTTATTTGATTCTACCTTTTCATTATCTTTTTCTATCTAAAAACAAGCTTCTTTAGGAAACGTATTATCAGCATCTTCAAACCTTAAAATTTCATCAAACATTAAAGATTCGGTAAACTTGATTTCTTTAGTTTTTTAAATCATTGACGGATTTTCATGTTTAATATTCTTTATAGGTTAGGCATCACGCACAAGCTCACTAAATTATAAATAGTTCAACTATTGGTCTAAATGCATAATCAAATTTTTTCAGCACTGACTCGACCATAGTTTAAAATTTTTTATTAATGCTAATCACATCTTGTTTTTTTATTGACAATTTACGTTTAACGTGTTTTTTTAATTTAACCTTTTTTAATAATTTTTAATACTGAACAGCTAACATGTATAAGTCAAGGAATTATAAAATCGTAGCAATCGTTTCCTGATAAATTTGAGATTAGATAAATTAACACTTAAATGTATTTTTCTTACATTTTATACAAATATATGAGTAAAATATTTATATATAAGTTATTTGAAAATATGTTTAAACAATAATGATACTTTACGTATAACAAATATAACAATATATTATGTTTCAAATGTAGAAAGCACTTTCAGAATTATTATTTGATTACATTCTTAATTCTAACAAATTTAATTTCGATTTAAGAGCGTTTTTACTTTTTAGCACAAGTTATCTAATTAAATATATATACATTTTATTCTTATATAATATATAGCGTGGATCGGCTCGTTGAGTACTGCAGTATCGCTGGCATCAGCACCTTTGGTTCTCGGTACTTGTCGTCGTGGTAGTACTAGACTTACTGCTGTCATTGGTGGACTTGTTTTAGCTTTAGCAGCCCTCTTCACCTCATTTGCTATTCAACCGCATCAAATATTGCTCAGGTACGAATTTTTTTTGCTCTTCTCGTACTCTTTCTCTCTCTCTTTCCATATCTTTTTCCTCCCTCACTTTGTTTTTTTATATCTATCGTCAGGTATTATTATCCTTTCTTTATTATATATGGTAAAGTGAAAAAGAGATAAAGAGAAATAATCTTTAAGAAGAATATGATATGAGGTAACATGAATTAATTTGATAAAATATATTGGCTGATACAGCTATGGATTGGTGCTTGGTACTGGAGCAGGATTAGTACGTGAGTCTGCTGGTCTTGTGCTAGGCCATTATTTTAGAAAACGTCGGGAATTCGTCGAAATGATTGTTCAAACCGGTGCTGGCATTGGTATAGCACTCTTTAGTGTTTTTTACAAAGAAGCCATTGGGTAAGCTAAGGCATATGTACTTTCAGAACCATTATATGTGCTAATAAAATTTTTATGACAAATTTATAACAACCTACGTGATAAATAAATAAGCTACTTATATTTTTGAATGCATTCAAATGAAACATCACACTTTGAATAATATTTTGTTTCAATTGCTATTTATAAATACGATGTCACTGTATTTCATTATATTTGTATTAAATTTAGTAAACATGATTTATAGCAATATTAACATTTGAACTAAGTTCAATTGGTTAAGTAAGAAATCATTAAAAAAAGTAGTTTGCAGTACTCACTAAGTCTTGAAACCAAATTTTTTCGTATATGATAGAACAAAAAAATTATCTTTTACATTAAGTTTTGAATCTTTCATTGAAAAAATAAGTAAAAAAATTTATTTTCGTAGAAGTAGTAGCTGACAAAATTGATAATTGCGATATTTGTAATAAAAAAATATTATTTTTATGTATAAAATTGAAGATATAAAATTTTTTTATTGATGACTAATAAAATAGTTCATACATTTCTAAATTGATTGGTTAAATTGTGTTTGAGTTAATAGTATTTGAGACTGTAAACATAAAAATTTGTGGAAATTAAATTCAAGTTTTAGGTACCCTTAAGTGATAAAAATGGGTTATTTTTTTACTTACAAAGAATCATATAATTTTTGAAAATAAAATTCACATTTATCATCCAGAGTTACTTTTAGAATATTATATTTTTGTTTATGATGAAGCATTCTTCTGTTTTAGGTATTTGTTGAGTGCTTAAGTAATATGACCTTATTTGTCAACACTTTACTTTTTAGCATATCTTTAGGTATTAAAACTGCAATTTGTTTTCACAGCGTTTAAGATGGTTAATCGCTATATCCTATTCCTTTTTTTTACTGTTTACTCACAATACTCATAATAATAAATAAGTGATGAAATGTTGAAATATATTTTTTGTTCAAAAATTAATCAATTTAAATAACACAAATAAATGATTTATTTTAAAAGTAAAATTTATATAATTACATGTCAAGAAATTGTAATAAAAAATGTTTTTTAGGCTATTTTTTTGAGATTTAAAATTATTTTCCTGGCTCTTTTATCAGTACGTTTCAGAAATACTGTTGAAATTTGAAACAATACAAAAAAAGTAAGTCAGTGGTACCATAAAATTAAGTGTAGAGTAACGTTCCGTGAGAGCATATATGCGCTTCATTCTATTCTACTACACATCGAATTTTAAATATTATAAAAACTATATATATATAGTTATCTTGCGCTCAAAAAAAGAGAAATAAAATATTATTCATTTAAAATGACATGTATCAATAAAAGAAAAAAAAAACAAGAAAATCACTAATTTGGTGTTTTTCTTAAAGATACCTTTACCATTGTAACGTCGATGCGTTCTTTAACTTATTTTTACATCACCTACGCCAGTTTTACTAATTTTTATTTCATTTTACTTTAATTTTAAAAAAATATAAACTCTTACCATAGACAGCTTGAACCGGACCGGAGTTGTTTGGGTTGGTCTTTTTGTTATATGTTTAAAGAAATGAAAATGCGCTATTTTTAGGAAGATTCTGTTATTTGTTTTTGTTTAAGCGACCTCTATAAGATTAAGTTTAAAACTAGACGGCGGTTTACATATTCTAACGCGAGCACAAATATCTGGTTATGATTAATAATTATGCTTTTAAAACCTAAACAGTTTTATTGGCGGTTTCAGGTTTTAACACGAGTATGAATATTTAGTTACACTAAATAAAAATACTTACAAAAGAAGGTTTAAAAAAATTACTAGACGGTGTTTTATCCGTGGTTATATTATTTTGACGTGAGCACAATTATTGGATGTCTTTATTAATTTGTCTCGGGTTTCTCTGGTTACTGGGGTGGTCTGAGACTCGACACACCAGCATTACTGAGGAGAGGATGACGAGTCTTTGCAACCAGTTTGACCAGTCCGGGAGGTCGAGGAGAACAACCTTCTTTCGTTGGGCGCAGGACTTTTTCTGACCCATCGCAGGGCTCCCTTCCTTGTGCAAGGGTAAATATTTGGAGGAAGATGCGCGAGTTGGAGGCGCGCTCAAAATGACAACTCGATGCGCTAGTTCGCGACCGCTGACTCATACAAGCTAAATACTTAGATATATCGCCGCATTGTCGCACTATATAGCTACGCTTATACACTCGCACATCTATGCACATGCATTTTGTTTTAGTTTTTAGTGACGGATTTCTTCGTTGTACCATAAATATTAGTATATTTTATTAATTAATGAGTGGGCATCATATCAAGTTAATAACAAAAAAGAATTTGATATTGTGAAATCTTGCATGCCGAGCAAAAGTGGTTGATAGTGCAAGATAAGAAAAAGCAAGCACTGAAAATGCGTTTTAACACTTGAAATTCAATATACTCTTTCTTAAAAAATTCAAGATTTCTGAATGTATGTTCTGAATCTTTTTTAATATATTATTAAAAATTACTAAAAAATCATATATATATCAATTTTTATTTTGTTTATAATAAAGATGAATATTTAATAACTTTTTTATTAACTAACATAATCTATAACAATTTTTTAGAATACAATTTTATATGCTTAATAAATTCTACAATTTAGTTATTCATCGAAAAAATATAAAAATATTACGATTTCTCTCGATTCATATCACTTGTAAAATTATTTCTCGTAAAATTATTTGAAAACTCAAAAGTAATAACTAAAAAATATAAAATGTAATATCTAGAAAATAATTAATAAAATAGTATTTAAATAAAACTAAAAATCATTAAGTTCTTTTTTTAAAATAATTTTCAAATTAAATAAAATATTTTTTTAATTAGTTAAATATGAACGTCAGCTTCTTTTAATTAACTCTTTAAAATATTATATTACAGGATTTTAATTTTTTTTCTTGAATATATTATCTAGAATCTTTCAATCAATAAAATTCAATTTTTTCATGCACATTTAGAAATCACTGTTATATCTCATGATAATTACTGTATAAATATTAGATCATTTAAGTTGAAGTTATTTTTTATTATTGTTAGATATAAAAAGTATGTATTATATAATTTATATAGAGAAATACAGAAATTTAGTTGACATTTAAATCAATTTTATTCTCAACGAATCAGATCGCTTCTGGTCAGCGGGTTTTTGTCGAATCCAAATAAATTGAGCTACAAGCTTTTTGTCGAATATTCCTACGACTACTAATCACCACGCTGACAAAGGAAAGGCTTTATTTCTCAGATGCGTTCTGGCCCTTCTCAAAATATCTCAAATATATTTAAAAGATGATTACTGTTTTAAAAAACAATTTTAAGAAAGACGAAATCTATAATATACAATAACTAAAAATATTATAATACTGAATAGAACATTGTAAATAGAATAAAATATCTTAAGTTTGTTTCCTTTGTAATTATGTATATAATTTATCATTTTCATCGTTAATATTGAAATTAACTTGAACAAAATTTTGGCAATGTTTACGCTTTTTCGCGAGTTAAAAATAAGTTAGAACCACACAATGTGACTATTAGACAGTTTTTGAACTTATAAAAAGTTACAGAGTGACTAAGTTAAGTTTCTAAATACTTGCTATGTAAGCGGAAATAATTTTTTTTAATTATAAGGAAATAAAATTAAATGTGATCTTAGTTAAAGTTGAAATAGGTACAAATAGTGTAAGCGTTTCTTGAAAAGCGCATTAATTGATTTATATCTGACAATAATAAATTCCTATTTTAGTGCACGTTGTTTTATTCTAATCTATTCGTTGTCGAGATAAAATATAATATTTAATCTAATCTGATTAATTGCGGCAGTGATAAGCACTGTTCAAAAGAAATTTAATCGTGTTAAAAAATTTTTAAATGCATCTGCATATTAATACCTAAAATTAATATATAAAATAATTTGCGTAATAATATCACGAAAATATATATTAAATATAATTTATCATAATTTGATTATAAATAGGGTATTTCTTAAGTTTGAGAGATCAATTAAGTTAAAGATAATAAAAAATGTATAAATATTTTAATATTAAAATTTAATAAACGATTACTAAAAATTAGTTTTAGTAAATTTAACTTATTTTTAAGAAAATCATTTATGTTTTTAAAATTATGTGACTGATATTAGGTAACTTTTTATACATTTTTTATGACGAGCAACTCATTAAGCGTAGGTATCGGTTTTGATTATTTTCGTATCAACTTTCTGCTTACGATTTGACTGCATGATATTTTTCTAGATTTACTTGTTACAGACATCGTATTTATTGCAGCTTGTGCATATAGTATTCATTGTTCATTAGCAAATCGATTCTGAGATTAACTCTTTTATTATTGATTTAAAAAATGAATGCTTTATCTCATCGTTCTTTGACGTCAAAAAGGCCACTGTATGAAGATTGATTTAAGCTGTGCATCGAATCATGTTGCATATAATAAGAGATTATTATCTTCTCAAATATAAAACTGTTTTGCTCTGTGTTACTTAACTAAGTGTGGTCATAAAGTGTTGTTTTAGTTGTTCAAAATGCAAGAGGTATTTAATTCTTATCGTATTGAATGCCTTGTACCATATCAACTGTAGTAATCTTAAGGTCAGCATTTACGGCATGTGTATCCCCAGTAACTCGATAGATAAAAAATTTTATTTTCGTATCATTTTTATAAAATAAAATAATACAAAAGCGTAATAATAAAAAGTTTTAATAATTATACTGTTATTGCTTTTATATCAGTGAAGGGATAACTTCAGGTCATTGCGCAAAATTGTTCCTGCATGTCAAATAATACTTTAAGCTTGCGGAAAAGACGTACTAATGATGTCGACGTACACGTATTTGGAATGATAAATTTAGAATCCAATTAAATTATTAAATAAATTAATTAATTAAATTCTTTTTCGCGCTAAATTCGAAGAACCAGAAAATTACTGCGCAGTTTGGTAAGACTTTTTGATTCATTACTATTTGCAAATACAAAAAGCCAAACTAAAATAAATGAAGTGCAGTAGAATTAAGTATAGTTATTAGTTTATAAAAATTTATTTTTATATTGTTTTAAAATAAGTTTCTCTACGTTTTTTTTTCAAAAGATTGTTACAAATGTGCTTCTAAGGATTATCATAAAGTTTATGTTTGTAAAATTATTCGTATAAATGCCAAAAGCTATAATTCCAAATAATTTATATTGCAGATATTATAAATTACAGAAAATGAAACTAGTGTATAAGTTTTTTGAAAAATAAAACAACTATTTGAATCTTGCAAATTGAAACAATTTTCACGATTATAATGATTAGCTCTTCAATTATATCAACTGAATGCACTAAAAAATATATTTATATTCAAAGATGCAAAAAACAAAATACGAGACAATAAAATAGACAACAAACGTATAGTCTCTAGATTTAATATGAATACAAAATCGATTTAACTTTGGTGCGCAATTTATGCTCGCTCTTGATACAAAGTTTATATACTAAGTTTTGTGAAATTTATGAAGATTTTCAAGCTTGTTAGATCAAGTAGGGTAGCGAATAGGCGCTAAAAAGGAAAAATGCGGCAGCCGATACGAATAAACATTTTGAATAAGGGTTTAAATTCACAATGTATAATATCTATATAAGAGATAGTTTGTTATATTCAACTTCCTTATACATTTTTTATTTTATAATTTTTTCTTAAATTATATTGCTAAAAGTGAACATTTTTATTAATATTAATATTGAAGATTTCGTATTGTGATAAAGATTATGTTATACAATACTTTGTTTTCAAAATTATTATTTTAAGTTATATTGTATTCATCTTTTCAATTACTTGATAATAAAGTAGAAACTAGCATACAAATGCACTTACCGAATCTTTTGTAATTTACCATAATATTTATACATATATGAAAGTTAATTTATAATATTTCTATAATGAGAATTTGGAAAGTTTGTTCTCTCTTTCGTCAATTGGAAAAACGAAAGACTATTAAAATGGTGGATAAAACTTTTGATCCTTGACAAATCATTTTTTATTGTATTTTATTGCATTTTAAATATAAAATAAATAAATTTGGAAGTATGAGATAGGCAAGAGAAGGCAGGCGTGGTATCGTCTTTTCAAAGACAGCAAATTGGCTGTCTATAATTGACTAAAGTTAAAAGTAGATGCGAGTTTCTAAGAAGGTTAACTTTTGCAATGATATTAAAGACCGAAGGGTGAATGAAAAAAAACCTGATTTATATGTTATTTATTATAAGACAACAGACAAAGTGCTACACTTAAGCGTACCATATGATCTAAAGAACAGAGAAAGAGAATTGTTTTTTATTTAACAGCGACGGTTTTACATCTGAAAACTGTAATTAGCAATCGTTGCAATTTTGGTTACGACATTCGACAGTAAACTTAGCGTAAACTTAACCTAAGATACTTAATTCTAAAATGTGTTAAACTATGTAATACGGTTACTGTGCTCGTGTGGTTGTTTTACCAGTCGACGATCTTCTGGTGCGGCGGGTAAACCCTATGTTGGACAACTCTTCGGCATGAGGTAGACTCTATGAGGTGAGGGTTATGATTAAGAAGCAGATAAATTGAAAACTTTAGCGCGGATCATATGTCTTGTGTACATAATGACCCGTGGGGTGTCGAGTGAGGGAATCGAATGAATATCCACACACTGAGTATTAGCTGATAACTTAGCCTCCCCTCCCACTTACTTACGCGCGCTCTTTCTTGTTCTTGTATGCAAAGCACGTTTTCTCTTCCTACGCATACCGGTATATGGTGCGCGAGATAACTTTTGCTCATATACTTGCTATATGTGAAGTGCTTACACTCACATTTACATATCATACACTTGCTGTGTGGCATTCAACATCTATACACTACGCAAAATGCGATGGACGCCTTACAATCCGTCACTAGGTTATATAAATGCATAATTGCAAATACGCTAAAACTGTAGTAAAATTATTAACTTCTCAACAAAGTTTAGATAAATGTAATTTTTTTTTATAAAATTAGTATAAATAGAAAGTAAATTGAATATTTTTACTTAGGATTTTTGGAGTCTTCATAAATTTTTGATTTGACGAAGAATCTAATATAGAAAGTATCACTACATAAATAAGAATAAATACATTTTCATAATAAACTTACTTTTTAAAATTCACATTAAATCTACACAAAAGTCTATATAAGAGAGCTGCATTGTAACTTAAAAAAATTTAATATAACAGTAAATATAAAATTAATACGTTCTATAGAAAATTAGGCTGGAGACTGGGTCTTCAAACAATAACTGGTGTCTTGTTTTTGGCCTTTTTCTTGGGCTTGATTTACCGGAGTGCCTCACTTTACCATCCTCAACGTCATGCGATTGTACATTTGAAGAATCAACAGAACAAGCTCAAGCCAAAATCCAAATCAGTTCTAAAGTCGACACGACAGCCTCTTATAGATCTACGTCCACTTAATTGCAAACCAGTGAGAATGTTAATGTTGGCTACTGGTACGTTTTCTTTTGGTCTCTACACGCCAGCCTCTTACATCGTAAGTTTATATTGTAATTTTTCTATATTCTACTCTATATATATGGTTTATTAAAATTAAAACCAGTTAACGTATTAAATAGTTAAAATATATACAGAATGATCAATTAAAGTTAATGTATACAATTAAAAAAATAGATAATTATTTATAAGAAATAAATATGTAAAATTATTCTATCTTTAAGCGTAATTAATAATTTTTACGTTTATCCTATACGATTTCATTTCTTTCTTTACAAGGATGAATCACCAATTAAATTAATACATTACAAAATGAGTTTTCTATCTTGCAGGTGAATGTATAAAAAATTTGAGATGGACATTAAAATTTTAGTTTTTAGTACAAAAATAATTGATATACATGTGAACTACATATTTTAAATTATTAATTTGTGATATATTTATAATAATAAAATTTTATTCTAAAAGTATATCACAATAAAAGGAATATTAAAAATATATTAGATTGGAATAAAAAAATATCATATATAATAGGAATAAAATAGATATTAGAATAATAATATTACACTATATTAATTTTGAAATAATGTGCACTTTCAAGAGATTGCTTGTATATTGCTTTCATTAGTATTTTCCCTCGATGACAAAAGTACTTTAAAATACAATTTGACAATAAAACTCAAATATCAAAAAATTCTTCATATGCATATTTTCTAATATATCTATATACATACATATTGTAACGGAACTTTTCACCTCTTAAAAAATGTTTTTGGTGCAAAGTTTTAAGCTCTTGCATATCCCGCTACAATGCGAAGTATACAGTGACACAATCTGCTTATTCTTGTCTAGCTAACTTGCTGATAATTCTGCAAATGCTCGTCAAACTCTTATTTGATGTTACCGCTATATAGGCAATTTTGGGAAAATAGAAAATTCGTATAATTACTAAAAAGTATTACCGAAAGAAAGAATGACATGCGGTATCTTTATGTGCGATAAAATAAAAATTATGTGAATAAATAACGGTCAATAAGAATTTTCGAACGCGCAAGTCAAGTATTAATCGTTGTACACAAACACACCGTGGTTGCTAATAAATATAAGGAAATGATACAAAAAGAAAAAGTTATCGAAAATCAAATTTAAAAATGTTTACTAATAAGAATCTATAGTATGATTTCATCCGGTATGGATGAGATAGATTAGAATTAAGATGACCTTAAACTAATTAAATGTTAATTCTGTAATCCTATTTCCAATAGATTTAAAAGTTAAATTTCACAAAGTAACCACGTAGCGTATTTTTGTTTAAAATTTTCAATATTTATTTAAAAATTTTTGTAAATTACTTTTCATTATATTATAACTTTAAAATTAATTTTAACGTAGTAGTATCTTTTTATTATTAAAATTTAAATTCTTTATATATATGTGTGTGACGAAGGGATTCGTCACGAATAATCAGCCGTGTCGCGAGTCAAGGGCCGGCAAGAAGAAAAAAAGGAGGACCGGCCCATACACTTGCCGTGGGGCGTGAAAAACATTAGTGCCGGTGTTTTGAAGTGTGTGTAGCAAAGGAATGAATTGTGTGATAGTGCGATTAAATGGAACTGGACGCTTGGGCAACAAAGTGTGTGTCGCCGACGTGACGTGTGTGTGTATAAGAGAATGAGAGTGTGTGCGACGTAGCGTCGGCCGCAAAACTATGTGTACGAATGAGTGAAAGTATACATGGTGTAGCGTCTCGCAGGATTGCGAGAGTGAGTGACAGAAAGTGTGTGCGTATATGAGTGAGAGAGAATGCTCGCATAGTGGGACTACGCGGCCTAGAATACGTGCGAGAGAGAGTGCCGAGTGAGTGATGAGAGAATGCCTGCGTAGTGGGAGTACGTAAGTCCAGTGTAAGCGTGAGAGAGAATGCAGAGTGAGTGAGAGAGAGCATGGAGCCCTGGCTATGCATTCAACCTTGGCTATGCCCTAGCTAGCACAATGCTAGGTAATGCGCAAGCGGGCGCGACGCTTTTGCGCCACCGCCGCCGCTGGCTTTGCCCACGGTCCGTAAGAGCAAAAACTAAGCGAAGCACCCCTTTCATACTTGTGGGCTAACGAAGCTGTGAGCGGAGTGAGGGGAAGCGCCCGCAGACATATACAAAGGGCGCGCTCATACAGAACAGAGAGTTGGAGTTGGAGTTCGAGAAGCGAAAGTTTCCCGATAATGCCAAAAAATCTTCTTCCTAACATCTTATAATATCGGATCATATAGGTTATGAAACATAAATCAATATAAGAATATATTTTTGTATGGGTAGATACGAGGGTGTAGATTCTTTTATCTACATCAATCACGTGTCCATATTTTAAAAAATTTGGATGGGATAACTTATTCATATTATTTCAAGGAGATAATGCAAACATAAAACATGCATAACATGAGCATATAAATGCAGATGTCCATTACAAAGTTTAAAAAGTTGTGCTCTAAATATTGTATTATAAATACAGTTGTATTGTTATCAATAAAGATCGATCAATAAAAGCTACTGTTGATAGAAGCTTTTAATGTTTTGCTAGAAATATAACATAAACAATGTTACCTGAACAATAGTTTGAAAACCACAAGCTCCTGAGTTATGGAAAGTAAGCTTTCCTGTAGGTATAACTACATCCCTAGCTCTCATATTTTCATTTTTAAGACACTAATTTAAATTCTTTCTCTCCCAGCTACTTGTATGATCTCTTTTTTCTCTTTTTTGATGTTCTTATGCAAATGAATGATCTATTCATATATGTATTACACTTACAATGTGGCTGTACGTAGGCTCAATGAGTCCCACTTGATACGACTACTGATATGCTTTTTTGAGGGCGATAGTCCAACATAACCCACTGACATGTAAACTTCAGAGGTGAGATTTGCTTTTGAGAACCCGGATGAACCCATCTTTTTCTTTGGCTTTTTTCAAACGATTAGAGTATAAAAATTCTTAAATATAAATTATTAATAAAGAATGATTTTTAATTATTGTATAATGTTAATTTATATAATTTCTTAGAATATTTTTTCTAAATATAAATTTATTATAATATATAATATGTGATGATATTTTAATAATTTTCATTGTTGACACTTGTAATTAGAAAAATGTAAACAAAAATTTTAAAAATGTTATAACTACGCATTTCATATTAATGTGAAGTACCGTTTATAGTACATATTCATGAAATTTAAATCTAAATAATAAAGTATCAATAAATTTGGTGAGGTAAAAATACTTTTAGTTGCATGATTTCGGAAAAATACAAGCTACTACACAATACACGGAGGCGAGAAAAGGGTTCTATAATTGTTGAAATAAATACTCCAGAAGAGTCTAAAGTTCCTCGTGTACGAAAACGTATTAACCGTATGCAAAAAATTTGATGTAGACGTTACGGTGCAAGTAGCTTACCGTGTACTCTAGAGACTATCTCTGTTGCGATATAAAAATAAAAAGTATTAAGAAGAAAGGCTATTTATTGCATTTCTTTCAATTAAAACTTTATCAGATCATGTTCAATGATGGTTTTAACTTAGTTCAAATTTTTCCAATTAAAACCAACTTCTCTTCTGAGCCTGCGTAGATCCAGCTAATGTTGAGCCATAATTGGCATAGTTTAATAACACTTATTACTGAATATTATTTTTTAAAAATATATTCTGCGAGAAGATTTTTATCTGGTTTTATAGCTATCTCTATTATAATTTATTGCAGTGGTACGAAAGACATTCAGATGAGAACCATGTAGATAAAGAAGATCTCAGGTAAATTTAATGCCTGCAGAATAGTTGAGAATATACCGAAAGCCAATTCTCGTGGAATTTAGGAAATGCACCGAAAAGCAAAGCTCGTATTGTCAGATAAACTGAACGGAAATTTTGCTAGAGTCAACAAAATATACCGAAACATAATATCTGGATCGAGAAAGCAAGATAAGAAATGAAACTTTGTATTTACTTAAGAATTGATCTAAGCAACTGCAGATTACACAAATATTACACATTAAATTCCCACAATATTAACAATATTCAGTAATTCTCAATATTTACATTCACGATTTTTATGTATTAAGCGAATCATACATGACATTAATATTTGCGGGGTATAGTTAATTTACATTTAGAGAAAATTGTAAATAGAATTATAAATACAAAATTATATATTTAGAGTAATTATATGACTTTTCGAAACAATTTGATTAATTAAAGTTGAAAACAGTTCAACGGCAGAAAATTTTTTATGCAGATTAAACCAAATTTTTTGGAGAGAATGATGAAAACCTAGAAATTTAAGTGAGTTTCTTCCACACAGCGTTAAATCATCAGCCGATTATTTGTAGATTATACGTATAATGCTGCACTTTATGAAGAATTTAATCTTAAATTAAATATTATTCTTTAATATGCTTGACTTTTTGACAGAAAATAATTAGTTAAATTCGTAATTGAGAATTACATAATTTGCAAGATGGTGAAACTTCGTCTAACTTATCCATTAATGGGAGATCTATTATCAGCACATGTTACATTAGCATTCTCATTTACTACGGCTGGTCTCGATTACGAGGGACCTTTTCATGTGTGAATAATAAAGGACTGTACACATTAAGAGAACAAAAGACATATTAGACATTTATGCTTCGGATCTTGGGCTATCCATTTTAAGCTTGTTAACAATCTCACGACAAACTCTTATAACTGCCGATCGACACTTTATGAGTAGAAGTTATAGTAATTATATTGTTATCTTTATAGTAATAACGTAAAGATATTCTGAAAAGTTGACAATGAATTGTGGTCTGTATATTAAGCTGCAACTTATTTGTAAGTATATTGTGGATATTTATATATTCAACCACACCGCATTATCGTGGGATTTGAAATTGGTGCTAAATCAGTTAAACATCAACTAAAACCGATAATTGAGGAGCATGCATTCACGTGCAAAAAGTTGTGTAAAATATATAAAAATGTAATACTCATCAAAATTAAAGTTTGCCTTATTTCACGCTTTTGTATCTAATTTATCCAACATCGACAATTTAAGTGTTTTAATCTCAGTGCACTTTTTCTTAAATAAAGGGACTGATTTTGATTAATCAAGATTATTTGATGCAGAGCATTCGCAGTTATCGGTCTTGGAAAAATTAATCTTGTAAGTATCTATAATGCCTGCAAGAAAGAGGAAAATGTCAAGAGAAAATTTTTCATTGGATCATATTTCGTTTGGGAGATGATCATTATCCCCATAAAAATTGCTATTAGAAAAAGACATTGAAATGTATACTGATAATGATAACTTTATAATATTTATATTCATGAAGACACGGCTAATACCGCGTATGTATTAGTGCGAATACATCTATGGTAAAATAATTATTTTTTAAAAAATATATTACGTTTTAGATCTGTAAAGCTTGTTTTCTTCTTTCACTAATTAAGGAAGTTTTTTATGTAAAAATAAAATCGTTGTTTACGTTAGTTTGTATTGTATTTGCTGAACCTTTTTTTGATAAACACTATATTTGTTTTAATAATTACTTAATATTTAAATTACAGTACAGTAGATTTAAAAAATTTAATAACAATTATTACTTTATAAAAAGTTTTTATATAAAATATATATAAATATACAAATTATTTTTCGAATTTTTGTATAAAATATTGAATATAGAATAATAACATTATTATATGAAATAAAAAAGTAAACATTTCAGCGTTGGTGTGTTGGATACACCTATTATTATATAAAAACAAGTTAGTCCTATCATTTAGAAAAATTGTATGTGTATTTTAAGTGTATGTACAGATTGGGAAGTTTTTCAAATAATTACAAAATGAATGATAGTAGATGTGGAATATGTGCTAAATCAACTTAATTTATGATCTTTTTTTCTCTAACTATCCGATGTTATTTCTGCAGGCTTTGCAAGAATATCAGGAGGAAAATGACCAAGGTGCTTCAGTACTGTTACAGACCTGCTTAGGTCTCTCAGCAGCTATAGGCTGTGCTATTTGGGGAATTATTACCTCTCGACCATCCACCCAGTGCCTTATATCGAGGCAATATCTTTGTCAAGGGGCCCTAATCGGAGTCGGTTAGTATATGTAAGACTATAATTTCGTAAATAAATGCTCATTGTTTATTTACCTAATCCTGTTTTGTCAAATGTTCTTTAACACTTTTACTTTGTTAGCTAACAATCTTTCTTAAAGCTCGACAAAACGAAATAATAGATACATGTTTTACGTTATCCATAAATCTATGCAATATAAATATAAATATTTATATTCATACATAAATATTTGCAAATATATTTTATTACGGAGGTTGATTTGTTACTGAATTAATTATTCATAGCTTTTTTTCAAATGAATATTTTGATCACAATATGATAATTTCAAGAGTATGATCTTGCAATCGTGCTTTGTAAATAGAAAAACTGGCAGAGGAATATTAAAAATGAAAACAAATTTCGTAGTTCCAATAAATCAACGATTTATTGATCCACTGTGTAAAACTACAACAAACATACGCAAAAGCAACGTGTGATGATATGTGTTCGAAGAAAATGCATAACTGTGCAGAGACTACGACACGAGCTGTACTGTTTGAGAATTGGACTGGAAGAGGAAGAAACCATGCGATGCGATTGACAAATTTCACAGTAACTTAATTTTAAAGTCGAAACGAGGTTAATGCTTTGGTTACTGGAGTACGTGAGCTTAAAAAAGAATTTAAAAATTGTAGGAAACATCAACGATTAGTCTTTAATCTGGCAGCTACTGGGAGTTTTTTTGCTAATCTATGATGAAAAAAGCAAAAAAAATAAAGAACGCTCGAGAAAAAAGCATGATCACAAATGTTGATTTTGAGTGCAAAAATGTAAAAAATTGTCATTGTCATTGTTCGTAAAAATATAATTTTAACATATAATTAAAATATATGATGTTATGAAAAATTATAAATTTTAGCAATTTATAACCGTTTAAGCTGTTCAGAAATTTTAATGTTTGAAATAATATTATTACTTATAATCATTTAAAATTAAATAGATTATAAATTTTCAGGTTTTCATTTTATTTTGAAGAAATGAACGTTTTTCTCATGAGCAAACATTAACTTTTTATTAAGACAAAGAAAAAAATTACAAAATATGTGCATTAGTAGGCTAGGTCCAAGTAACTGAATGATCCACATGCTGGCATTTGTTTTTTTGAAGCAATATCTCAGGTGGTACTTGGCACTGTTCAGAATTACCACGGACTAGTGCTAGCATCAGGGCTGTATGGAATATCACTTGGTGGAACCCTATATTCGTTGAAGATGCTGGCTCTTGAAAGACTCAGGTTTCAACATTTTGCAAAATCTTGGGCACTTGTACAGACTGCGGAAGCAATGTCAATTCTATTTGGAGTTCCTCTTACTGGTATGTTATGTATTTTGTTTTGTCTCTTATATTTCACTTTTAACATTTTATTCTATTCTTAATTTATTTTTTAGTTAATTAAAAAGTATTAGTTATACAAGCAATAATTTATCATAGTTTTAAAACTTGTTTGTAAAATAGTATTTGTTAATAAATAAATAAAATTCATGAATATACTTTGAATTATTATTGAGTTTTAAATTTTACTGCAAACATTACCTTATATTTAGCAAAATATGGTGTTAAAAAAGTTCCAACCTAACGATAATATAAGATTATGAAAATTACAGTTAATATCTATTAAAAGATACTTTTTTAATTATCAATAAATGATTTATTATTTTATTTAACTGCATTATTTCTCAATTTATTTTTATGCAAATATGTAAGTTAATTCAATTTTTTCACTTATGAAAATTAATGTACAGTTGACATATCAAGTACTTTAAATATTAGAAATATGTTTTAATCTTTTATGTCTACATTTGATATTTATATTAGTTGTGGTGATGTAAGGAGCACGGCAACACCTGCCTCGGTACATGTCAATGAAGAATTTAAACTCCAGTCCATGGTGCTAGTTCTGTCATGCTCAGATAGTTAGAGAAATATAAATATGCCTGGATGTGGGTGTATAACTTTACTTAAAGTTATATTATAACTTATATAACTTACATTAAAGAAATTAAAATAATAATTTTCTAAATTAATATTAAAAATCATTTTAATAATATAATTTCATTATTTTCAATATTTATTAAACTATTATTCTCAATTAGATTACTGTATATGTACATTTTTATAAATATACATATATACAGTCATAAAAATTCAGTCGTCTTATGACTATAAAAAACATAGCATTTAATAGTTCTTGTAACATAATTAAGGAATCAGTAGAATGGAGAATATGGAGGGGTAAAGAAAGTATGATTGTAACCGTTCAATCTGATTTGAGAAATGATGAACCACGTGCGTATAAGAGCGCGGTAATGCTGTATTTAGTGAGCGTATGAGAGAAAGAGAGGGAGTTAAAAATAGAGAGAAAGGGAGAGGAAGAAAGAAAAATTTATTAACAGAATGACACTTAATAATTTACAATATGATACTCTTTTTCATATTCCGTATCTACATCCTCCGCTGAAACTATACTATGAAACATTTTAGGCTTTTAGCTTCTTTATCTTTACACTTCGCTCAAGAAATTTGTAACGGTCACTGTATACAGCGCATTTTAGGTAACGTTAAATAATCTCTCGCTCTCTATCTATTGATTTAGATATTTAAAAAAAAAAATTATTATGGTTTATGTAGTATAAACTATTTTAACTTTCTCACTATTATTTCAGAATACTAAGATCTTAATTGTATAAAGAGTATATAGCTTTTCGAGTGAAAACTTGATCTTTTATTTCTATAATGTAGAAGTAGATTGTCTATATTACTTCTCTTGTTTGTGTTGTAAAAGTCAAACTTTAAAATATACACATTAACTGTAAAACCTTAATACTAATAATGTATACAAATTAACTGTAGTACGTAAAGCAATTCTACGTAAGGAATGATATGAATGATATATCTTGAAGAACATATTTTTATACAAATTTTCTAATAAAGGACAAATCTCACTTTTAAGATAAATAAAATCTTATATTATTTTTTTTAACAACATTGTTTTTCATTAATTCAAATAATTACTCTTTGAAAAATAAAGTGTCTAAAGGCGCTCTATCCTGAAAATTCTTAATGTATTCCATCTCAGTGTAAATTAAATTTATTTATAACGATTAAAATTATTAAATTTTACCACCACTTTTTGTTTAAAATTTAGCAACATATACTATTATTATACAAACTTACTTATTAATTGACAATTTCTATTCTCTCTTCTACAACTTTTAAATTATCTCGCAAGTGGATTTTACGCATTTTTCACTTCCACCAACTTTGCTTATAATTTCATATGCAATGGACGTTTACGTTTTCTTTATACCGATTAAAAGTTCAAAATTATATATGGTTGATTGTGTAATTATAAACAAATATAAACTACTCGAAGAACTCAATCAAATACTTAGTTACAAAAAATTTATGTTTAAAGAGCGTATTTCTTTTATGTACATACTGGTTTTTAACATTTACTGGAATCTGTAAATACAGATAAACTTATGAATTTATAATAGATACAGTAAAGACAGAGTATCTGATTTTATCTGAAATTCAGTACAATAATAAACTTTGAATCTCGAAATGTGCGGAGGTCGTTGCTTTAGGGCTGCGATTTTTTTCAGCTAGGACGGGTAGAAGGCACGAGTTGACGAATTATTCTCCTGCCTATTTTTCAAGTTATAATTATAATTAATATAATTAATGTTTTGCGTTGTATGTTCGCTCTGAAAAGAATTATTTATTTGAAGGTAAGGAGGAAGGGAGATAAAATACAAAGTAGCTTTCTCCTTAACTGAGTATAACAGCAACGGTTCGCAGTGGTTTGTTGTGCTAGTGTTTGTCCGGTGTTGCGTCAAAGAGCATCGTGGTTTCTCAGAGCGGTACTGCTGCGTCCTGTAATTCAATAAACTTATTTAATGAAAAAAGTGTTCCTTCTGATTCTGTTTTGTCTTATGATAGTTTAAAATTAACTCATTTATTTGATTGAGAATATTTTTACAATGGCCTTAAATAATAGCAATTAACGATGATCTTATAAGTGTGAAAAATGTGTGAAATGCTTATAATACAAAAACTCTTGGGAAGACTCTGACTCTTAAATTAAGTGAACATTTTAAATATATGTCCTAAGGCTAATAGGCTTCATTCGACTAGTTTAGAACGCTATTCTTGATATGTCATAGAATGTAATGTTAAAATTTATTAAAATTCAATTAAAATTGCTTACAGATATTATTATGTTATTATTTAGAAAACTTGTTATTATAATTGGTATAGGTCAATGTTGCAATTGTTACTAGAAACTATTTATATAAAGTTAAAACTATAAATCTAATGAAGAAAATAGGTATCTAATGATATTAATCATGTTTACAGGTGAGCAATTATCCAATAATTGCTTTACGCTTACTTTAAGTCATATTAAAAATGTTGATATACACGCATTTTTTAATATACCAATGATGAACATTATAAAACTCTAGATATTTTTTTATACAGAACCTTATATTTCTACTATATTAAAAAATAAAATAAATTGTTTGAAATCCTAATGTTACTAATTTAGAGAAAATTTATTTTGTGAGCACTAATATATCCACCACGTTTGCGAAAAATAAAACTAAATTACGTGAAGGTTGGAGATCTTTATCATCTAACAAATGGTAAGTTGTAAATATTAAGTCATAATTAATTTATAATCGTTTGCATTATGTATAATATAACATAAAGCATTTTTGTTTATAGATATCCAGTAGTATAATTTGTTCATTAAAAATACAGCTGTATGCCTCAAAGGCCGCATTATCAGACTAAGAAGTGTATTTTATTTATGAAATATATTGAAAGATGTCACATTAATCTTAAATTTGTTTGTTAAAAAATTTAACATTATACTTTAACTAATTTAAGATTACAAATATAGTCAAACGTAATAACTCTACGTTTGATCATACTTAACAGGAAAGTCGTTTAGCTTATGCTTTTGTTCTTTGTTCTATTAGTTTAAAATTAACAAATTTACATGATAAAAAGAGTTTTACGATAGCTTTAAATAATAGTGAAATAACTAATGACAACTATATACAAGTGACAAATGTATACTTATAATCTAAAATTCTACGAGTTCTCTAACTTTTACTTAAAGTCTGTTGTATTCCTCTTAGCTGCTGTTCTTGAAAATACACACTTTAAAATACGATATATGTGTAACTGCGTGATTAAGTTTAATATTTTTATTTAAAAACTAAGATGAAATTTCGAATATCACAGATAGTTATAGTTCGAAATAAAAAAATGATAGCATTAAAAAACATTCTAATGACACGTTACTAATAATTTAAATTCATTATAATATTGAAAACTTTATAATATGTAGATAATATTATTGTAGAAATATGTCGATTGCTTTCGATTATAGAGAATTGTAGTGTTACTAATTTCTAATGAATTTCTGAATGATAGCAATCAATATAAGAATAGAAGAAGATTCTTGTACTGCAATTATCAATACCGTATACATATTATTTAGAACTAAATGGTAATATTTTTTAGAAAAATAATATTGCATCAAATTTGATGTTTCACTTTTTAACTATATTATTTTCAAAGACGTTTTTTCATAAGTAAATAAACATTCATCTATTAATTCATAGTAAAAAAAAGGGCTTATTCTAACAGTTTATTTATAATGAAGTAAAACAATTATTTAAATTAAAAAGAAAGATATTAAATTAAAAGAAAATAAATGGTTAATTTATTATTTCTGAATAAGGAGAAATGCATATTTAATTGTAATAATAAGAAATTTCAATATTTTCTAATATTCAAATTTACACTTTTTAAAGAAAACTTTGTAATTTTTTTAAGTTTAAAAATATTAAATATATTCTGGTAGGCTTTAAGAATATGCTATATTTTAGAATACTTATATATTAGTTACGGTATGTATCTTTTATGAGTTATGGTGTAAATACCAAATTAAAAAAATACTTTTATTAAAAAACTTTTTACACATAAAAATTGAGTGTTTTGTGTGATGAATAATTTATACATTCTTATCCAGTATAGATAATACGAAAAGTAATTTATTTGAAATTAAATCAAAAACAAATTTTGCAATGAGATATCTAGGTGTCTAATATAATGGACTATGAATATTTTGTACACTTATGAATCTTTTTGCAGCCTTATATCATCGAAGTTATGATATTGTTATAATGATACGGAAAGTTTAATAATCTTGGATGAAAGCTGAAGACGGTTTCCAACGTTTGCATGGCTTCGGAACTATTATTGTATGTAATACTGAAAAATTCTAAATGGCACTATTAAACCTTATTATGCTGTATATAAATTATCATATCATCGTACTGATATTGATAAATGGCTAAATAATTATCAATTTAATTGTTAAAGAAATCATGATAAATCCGTAGGTCAAAATAGATATTGAATCTATTGTTGAATTTTTTTCTAGATTTCGTCAATTATATAATATAAAATATAAATATTATGTAGACGACGAAAGTTTAAAAACATTTGTATCCAATATAGATAACAACGGCATGGCTAAAATTTGTTAAAAAAATAATGTTGAAGTACATGTAAAAATGATCAAATACTCGACTTCGTAACACGGTTAAATTGTATAAAGTTTTTGGTGGAAAACTAAAATTGTTTATTAAATTAATTGGTGAACTAAAAAAATATTACAATAATAGCAATATAAGCATTAAATAATCGTAGTTACACGTTTTGATGAATTCTCATCTCGCGATAATCTGTAGTTCAATTTTTTCCCGAAAAGTTGGTAGTAAGTATACATGGCAAAACGCAAAGACCAAAGAAATAGCTACATATAAAAATAAATGATTTATTAAGATGTAAAATATATAAAAGAGTTTATTACTTATTTATAAAATTATTTCTAATAAATAATTTCTGACAATGTATATTGGTGGATGTACACAAAATGTAATTGGAAGTTTGAACAATATTAGATGGTAGCTTCAAAAAGATTTCTCAGAGTTAAGAAACTAGAGAAACTGGTACATATATATCAGGTGTAATATTTTATAATTGTTTGAAAACATTATTATTTATCATAGAAGAACTAATAGTAAAAATTGAATAATGGCAAAGGCAACGTGTTGCTGATAAATGAAAAATGTTCGATGCACACCGAAGTATACAAAATAACACTAAAAATAACCAAATACAAATAATAATAATTGATAAACAATAATAGACTATTATTTAGAAAGCAATGAAAATATTCCATTAATCTACTAGAGCTTACTAAGCAAGGTATGTATTAGTTGATTTTAAACAATGAAAAACAATTTTACACACGTTTATCTCAAAAATTATCTTCTTCATTTTTACAACATAGTTTTCAAAATAAATTTGAAATAGACTTAAGATATTTTGTGAATGTGTACAAGATATGCTGCTATTAGGTGAACCTCAGAAAAATTTTGTAAACTTTTCATAAAAATTTCATAAGTCATGAATTTATAAAACCATCATCATCAACTTTAAAAAGAATCATATTTTCAAGTACTAATGTACAATTTTTAATTATTTTTTATTTTGTTCATATTGTTCTATATAAATAAACATTTACAAAAAACAATTATTCAAACAATTTATATCTCAATTTTTGAATTCTAGAAAACCTTGAAAGCATAATATGCTGTAATATTTAACATTTTTTATATGATATCAATCAACATTAGAAAGGAATATCTTTATTTAAATGTTTTGACAATTGAACTTAAAAATTTTCTTTTGAGAAAATAACTGTCGAATCTACAGAAAGTGTAAAAACAGTGTGACTTTTACTAAATAATTAACAAAAACTTGGGATTTTAAATTATTATTAATGGTAGAGATTTTCAGAAGACTGAAAGGTTATGCATTAAAAAAATATGTCATTTACTTCTATTTATCTTCATGTTATGATTATTACATGTTACACAACATGCTTATGGATAAACAAGCCGCACCATAAAAAATGCTCAATTAACACCAACTTGTATTGTATATTATTGATAATGAAAATAATTTATATCTTCAGTATATTTGCATAAATAATTTTTTCACATCGAAATTTCAAATACTGCTAATTTATATGAAGAGCAATTACCTGTTCAATTGTTAAATGAGGTTACACTCATTAATCATGATTATACAATCACCACATGACTTTTGCCAAGAGTTTTTTATTAGTCAATGTTTTCAAGCTGCACTAAATCGTATGTATTAAAAAATATATCAAACTAATGTATTAATAATAAATTTTAATCTATGAAACAATGTGATAGAGAATAATAAAGTTTAATTCAGTGAAATGAAATAAGTGCCGGTTACAATAAATATTTCAACAATTTACCAATTTCAAGGATCGACATTCTAAAAGAAATTCTAAACATACAGATTTTTTATATTATTTATTATAGTAATATATTTTTCTTATTATGTTACTAATAAACGACTAATATTTCATTTATAACAAAGCTTTAATATTTGTAAGTCAATTTTTCTTATCTTAAGAAAGATATGAACAATGATTACTTGGTAAATTAGTCAAGTAAAACCGTCTTTTCAATAATTCTAAATAAAAATAAAAAATATTGATATTAAAACTTAAAAATATGAATGGAAAATGAAAACAATATTTAAAAATCAATGTTTAAAAACTTACCTTTGATATTTTAGAATAGGCTTTAATATATAAATATATATATTAATAAATTTTTTATATTATTTTATTACTTGATAAGGTGATATTAAATATATCCTTTATCATTATTGTTTTCAGGCTACATGAATGCGAGCAATCCTCGAATTGGCTATTATGCTTGCAGTCTAAGTTCCTTATGCGGTGCTGCTCTACTTTTTCTTGTTGGTTGGGGTCGTACCTGTTCTCCGATGGTTACAGCTACATCAGAAAAAGATTCATTAAAATCAATACCATGTGCATGCCCCACAGTTAATATAACGCCTGTAACGCGCCTTAATGGTTTGTTGAAGTCTCAATCATTGCACATACTGTTCAATAGGAATGAGAGCCAGCATTCATCATTAGCGACACAGATAACTCACAAGCTGCACACCAGTTGTATGGAAGAATTTCAGAGAAGCAACTTCTATAGTAATTCATCACAGCAACTTTGCGAACAATTTGGTGAATCTCAGATGCTTTAATTAGACCTTTCTTTTTGCAAACAAATCTTAAGGTTTTTAAATTACTAAATTTCGCAATTTAAAAAGTATTAAAAAAAATTAGACAAATTTTCTAGTAATAAACCGTATTTTCTTATTTCATTTTTAAAACTAATATATTAGTTAACTGATATTAATAACATAGACGTTTATAATTTTATCAATACAAGAATACCAATTTTATGTATGTTGCATAAAATCCAATCAAAATACTTGAATATACTTTTCTTTTCTTTTAAATTCAAGTCAAATTGAAGATTATAATAGTTGGTATAGTACATAAAAACTAGATATTTAAAATCTCAAAATAGCAATTTGAAAACTCTTGAAAATAATAAATTAGAAATAAACGAAGTTATTAAATTAATTTATTAAATTAAATTATAAAAAAAAAACATACAGCTAATACATTTTTTGTAGCAAATAATTATAATTTTTAAAGTCTTTAATAATTCACGAACATTTTCATTCGATATCCAAATTTTTTTATTGTGTTAAGAGCTCATTATTTAAAAATAAATTCATATTTAAACAGAGATTTCTCGCTTTTAAAAGCTACATAAAATATACTTGCATATTATACAAAAATTATCAAAACAAACAACATTTCGAATTCAATATTCTTGAAAATTCAAATCTTTATCAATTATTTCGAATAGAAAAGTCCTTTGAAATATATTTTTTTATTACATGTATGATTTACTTATATTGATGAAAACAAGAATAAATTGCCTTTGTTATTAATCGATTATCTCGATTAGATCATAAATAATAAAATTATTTATTAACATTATTTCTTACTATTTATTTAAAGCAGGTAGCTGTGGAAATTCTCAATTTAGTCAGGGTACATTAAGATCCAGTAAAAGCGTACCAGAGGGTCTGGATCATCAGCACCACAGACAGTATTACGAATTGCATCATCAACAGCAGCAACAGCAGGATCTCATGCAACAACAGATAAAAACGCCAAAACGATGTCGTGATGTTACAGTCATCGAACAGATTACTACTAGTGTATAAAATATATGAAAAAGATATTCTTGTTCATTGTTTTTTGTACTATTACTTTAGATGAAATATTCAATTTTTTGATACATAGTTATTCGAGAATTTCATTGGTAATCTTTTATTGGTATCGACACAAACACTTTAAAATCAGTAAATTTTAAATGAACATTTATATACAATATTTTTTTAAAATCTTTTGGAAATTCAATTAAAATAGCTATAAAACCTTTTAAATACGTCCTGTTATTTAATGTTTATTTTAAAATAAATAATATTTAAATAATTCATTATAATTAAAAAAGTATTATAGAGAAATACATAATATTTTTATTTTATTTTCGTGATATAATATTTTTTAAATATATAAATAGTCAATAATTTTCTGATAAAATATAATTATTAAATGTCAATACTTTAATAGAAATATCAATTAGTTTGTTATCTGTAATAATAGATACATTTTTTTGACAAAAAGTTGTAACAAGATTATATAGTTTGTAATTATAAAGAATTATTTCTGAAAAATACATTCAGCATGTATTTTTTGCTTTTCCAAGAAAAACAGAACGGTATTATCAAATTATCACATACGTACGCGTCTAACCGTTGGCAGTTAGGACATTAGCGTAAAGTAATTCAGACGATAACCTATCTTAAAGTATTGTAGTTTCTTTAAAAAGTACATATCAAAGAAAGCTTAGAGATGAAAATTGTAAAAACAAAATAGAGCCACAGACTTAAATTAATAAGTCATGTAATATGCTGACTCATTAATCTGATGAGCAAACAAGGATTTTGTTTCATTCATAGATAACAGGTGAGCACTTTCTGAGAATATTCAAAACTATATAAGACAATGGAAATTAAAATCCATGATATGATCTCAGACCTCCAGCTTTCATGTTTGGTGAATCAGTACATAGATGAGACAATAACATAACAAATAGTTTACAAACTAAAGGCACAGCAGAGCTGTAATGCAAATTGCCAGTTTAAAATGTTACTATTTCAAGAGAGTTCGTAGTGAGAATAAAATGATTCAAATATGGACATTTTATACCAAATCTGCTTATAAAAAAAGTTTTACAAAGATTGATTGTCATATAGTGATTTTAACTAAAGTAAGTAAAATTAAGCAAGATTAAAAGTAATTATATAGAATAAGATTTTGAACTCGATATTTTTGAATGTTGAAAGTATCATATCGTATGTAAATATAGCTTTAAATTTACCTTCTTATCACTATTTTCGACAAAATCTACATACATTTGATAAATAACTAAAAATACAGTTATTAATAGAATCAAAAATTCAACATCGATAGATATATCAAACATTCAAAAGTAGCATGGTTGGCTAAACAATGGTGACACATAACAAACAAAGGAAAAGTACAAAAGGTACAGACAGGGATAGAGAAAGAGTGAGTAGAAGAATAGCAGCATGGTATCAAATCATCAAAATTTCCTGGTGTTAATAAAAATATAAATATTAGATTGAGCTATTATTGAACAGTAAAGCGTAAGCAATATCTAATAATCAGAAATATGTCATGGTATTGAAATTTGACATTTTTTGCACAGCTTTTTAAGGAAGTGAAATGAAATGAAAAAGCATTTACTTGACACAAAAATTGATATGTATCCTAAATTACAAACAATATTATATTTTTACAATTAAAATATGTTTTATATTATTTCATTATAAGTTAATAGAAAAAATAGAAATAAATTTCTATTAAGATAATGTCTTAAATATAAATTCAGCATTTAAAAATAGAGAATTTTTACACAATAATTGTATTTATTTTGCTGTAATTAAGATGTGACATACTACAAATTTATTAGTACATTAACATAATAGTTCTTAGGAAAAATATTTAATCTACGTGATGTATAAAACTTAAATATATATTTTATATGCTTAATGAAAAAGATATTTTTATGTTCAAAATTAAAAATCTATGGAAAATAATAACAGATATAATTTAAATAACTAATGTCTCTACTGCCTCGATTTTGCCGCATAGAAAATTACTCACTATGAATATTGTCCTATATTTACCAGATTATATTTTATGTGATGATATGCGGTGGTCTAATACAGCGACTACAATTTACGATGATAGTGAAGTGTTCACAAAAGTTCGATACACAAACTCGAATTACAACATACGCGCTACTGAAAATAAGAGGACATCAATAAATGGATGAATTTATGACAAAAGACAATAAAATAGAGAAAATTTGGAACAAATTAATCAATTATTCATATTTAATTCAAAGATAACTGATATTTTTTAGTTGAGTGAGTCATAATTATGGAATAGAGAAAAAAATAGGAGATCATGAAAAAACTGTTTGATGAACAAAGTAATGTTTACTTCTGTAATTATTTCTGAAATATAAAAAATACGTTTGAAATTTTTATATACAAAACGATTCTCAATTTTGAATTGATGAAACACTGATATCTAAGAAAGTTTAACAGCACTCATGAGTGGAAATAAATTTTTCTTTTGGGCGGCAACATATTGAGTACTGTGAGAGTGTAAATTCGGTTAATACGGTTAGAATGAATTTTTTAATGTTTAAATACAAATTAGGAAAATTTGTTGAATTAAATAATAACTAATATTAGCTAGTAACTTTTGACAATTTTACTAAAAACTTCATAATAAATTAAGTAAATTTTTTATTAGATCTTAAAACATTCTTTTATAATTTAATTACTTTAAAATAAATTAATATTTGTAAATAACTAATATCTAATTACAGTTTTATTTTTGAGGTATACTTTTTAAAATAAAAAACTTATGAGTACTAACATTAAATATCTTTTATAAAAGTGTAACTAAAATTTGAAAGATTTTGGATAAAAATAAACTATTTTAGACAAAAATTGCTTACAGGTATCAACAGTGCAAAAATTTAAAATAAAAATCCATAAAATTTTACTTTATATAACTTTTCTTTAGATAAACCTGAACATGTAATTACAAAATTAATAGTTTACTATTAACTAAAAATATTAAAATTAGTACATATAATATACAGTATATTTTTAACTTTATAAATCTTCATACTCAATTGAATGTAATAATATAAGTAAATATGTATCAAATTTTTTCTGGTCATCAACTTTCTTAATAAAAAAGAAATTGGTTTCTAGGAAAATAATAAATAATAAAAAATACAAGTAGACCATATAATAATTAAGTTGATCGATTCAAAAAAATATATAAAATACTAATGATTTCAATTTTAAAAATTTTTGTAAGATAAATTAGTTCTCGTATCTTTGTTACGATGCACTATATGTACTGTGACGTCTCAATAATTTCTTACGAATTATTTTTTATTTATTTAATCGACTCTTTTCGATTTTATTTGTTCTAGACGACCGAAAGCTGGTGTCTTGTAATAGGTGTATTACGTTGGTTCCGATCGATTATTAGTTAGTAAATTAAAAGATTTTTACTTAGCTTTTCGTTGATTTTGAAGTCCGAAGGGTAGTGTAGGTTGAGAATAATTGTATCCTTAGGTTGTCTGAGGCAGTCGCTGTCACCACTCCAGGAATTTTGTTGACAGGATCCTGAAGAATCCCTCGATGAGTATTGATGTTGATCTAGGAAACTCGGTTTAACACAAATTCGAGTAAATATAAATTTATTGATTAAGAAAAATAAAAGCGGCGTTACAAAATATTTCTTTTATAATTTAAACGAAATGAATTCGTTCCCACGCAAAGACGCGGGCTGCGAGTAAAAATATTTGCGAATAAGTAGTAAGAGGAATGTGTATTTTGCTGCTTGCATCGGGTTTTTATATTCTTGGTATAGTTGCTTCTTTGCTTTTTGTTAGTTCTTTGATCGTAATATTATTTACTTTTCGTCGTATCTGATGGCCTCTTATTTCTTTTAAGATGTTTACATGAATTTTTCTCATTACAAAGTTTATTTTGAGTTTTTGTACAGTGGCCCGTATCTTAAAAGTGTCGTGTGTTCGCTTTAGGTCATAAAGTTATTTGGGGTTACAATTATTATGTTTCGAATTACACGATTTCTTAGAATATAATTTTAAAAGTTTCGCACGTAGTCTTTCTTACAATATTTATTTTATAATTTGGAGGTCAAAATCATTTGTACGTATCGATGCCTTACAGTATCGGCTTTTTATAATTTTGTGGTGTTTCGTTACTTTATTAGAATTCTCACTTTGAGTAATGTTTTGTTTGATATGAATTTGTGTTGACGTAAGTCTTCCGAATATTATAGTGGCTTATTTTAGAAAAGAGACTTGATTCGTATTGTTTTCACAATGTTGGTATTGTATTTACTGTGTTAATTTTTAGTATTGATATAAAACGTGTTGAAGATTTCTTTTTATTGCTTACACGTATCAGTTTGCTTTCTTTATATAAAATTTATGATTGCTTATTTTAGGTAAAAGCTAATAATCCAGCTTTTGATCTACTACGAGGTATTTCATATACGTATACGTCATCATTTCCTTATTTTTTATCACGTAACGGTAACTGGAGGCGATTTATATTTCTGTATTTCGTCTTTATTATGTCATATAGGCTTTTATGTCATTGTACCATTATCGAAAAACAAATAAATTTCGGTAAAATAATAATCGAATAGTAATTGAAATAATTCTTTTCATAATAAATGTTTTTGTATTTATAAAATTATTTGGATCATTATTAGTATTAATTAGAACTAATTAGAAAATTTTTTCATTGAAATATTAAACATTCAGAATATCTTTCAAACTTCCTTCAATTAACTATATTTAAAATTCAATTAGTACTATAAATATTATAAAAATATTCATATATATAATAAAAACACATAAGTCACGTATATTAAAAAAATATATAATAATATTAATAATGTTGACTATTAAATACATGAATATTTTAAAAATCAAATGAGCATCGATACATTAATTGTTTAAAAAATGTTCTTATTAAATACTATTAATTTAATTTTTTATATTATTTATAAAAATAATACTTTTTTTATACATAATATCATCTTAAATTAAGCATAATAATTTATTGTACTATTACCAATTATAATTTATAATTTATGATTCAATTGAAAAATGTACTTTTTTTAATTCATTGTTTCGCTTAGTAGTTTAAAAGTTCTATAATTACTTTACTTATCAAATAAATGCAGATATTATTATTAGTCTGAATTTATTTAACATTAAAGTCATTCTACTGATTATGAAAAATTTTAATATTAAATTATGAATAGGCAAATTTGCATAACTTTAATTATTTTTTTTATTTTTTTTTTATTATTTTTTATTTTTTTATTTTTTATTTTATAATTTTTTTTATTTTATAATTTTTTTATTTTATAATTTTTTTTATTTTATAATTTTTTTTATTTTATAATTTTTTTTATTTTTTATTATTCTAGCTTTGTTTGATTTAAAGAATTAAATTATAAGATATTTACGAAATCTATTATTTCAAATATATTATTTGAATTTCAGTGATAATTTTGTAATAATAAATTATATAATAAAAGTTGTTACTATTAAGCTTACCATATACTTGTATTTATAATTTATAATAAAATATTATTTACTAATTTATAAATATTAAAACAATTTTAGCATTAGATTTTAGAGTAATTATTACCTAAATGCAAACTAAGTATATGTACCTACGAGACTTGAAGTATAATACAAAAAAATCGTTTAATAAAAATATGTGTTTTCAAATGTATATATCAATAAAAAAGAAGTACAGCTTTAAAGCAATCAATTAATTGCACACATTTCTAATTTTTTAACCAACTAATATAATGGATGTTTATTCTTATATTTTGAGTTATAAAATAGAGAAATGGTCAGGATGCCCAGCATGTGGTGATTATATGGTGGAGCATAACACGTGTAGCCTTTCTATTCAGGCCTATTACATGGCTTGTATATGGCCTTTTAGGGCGCGTAACCTCTACAATATATGTATACATTTGTAAATCGTAGAATTATCAATGTAAGCAAAAACTGGTTAAATAAACTCTTAATTTGTGCATATCGATCGACAAAAATATATATATTTAAGATATACATTTGTCCTTCTATATACCTATAGTAGATAATTACACCTTGGTGGATAAGTTAGTGTAGTACTAATAACAGTCTTCGTCTCGCTTTTAAAACACTATGACGATACTGAAATGTGTAGCTAGCGGCGAATTGTGACTATCAGATGTTAAAATGTGTATATCGAATGAACTTCCATGTAACTGTTACAAGCTAAGTAAATTTAAAAATATCATTTTCAATTGTTCGACTTTAATTTTATAAATAATATTAAATTCAGTTATTACTCAATAAATGTTATTTCAACAAAGAAACCCAGTAAGTATTTTTTCGTTTTTCCCAACCTTATAATAAGGCTATAATAAATAATATACCGATATAACTAAGTTTTATCGTGGAAATATACCAATAGATTCAATTTATAATATATAAAATGCGTGTATATATATCGTAACATGATAAATTATATTGTTTATATAATTGTACGTGTACATTAGTATTTTATTAAAAAATTATGTATTTGAATATTCCAACAAATAGTTGAACAAAATCTGATTACCGTCTTTTATTGTATTTAATAAAAATTTTTTTTTAAATACAATAGAATTTACAATAGAATTATTAAAATTTTAATAAAAAATATAATTCTTAATTGTTGCAACGAATAAATTTTAAAGGGTCACTTAAACAATTTGAATTTTTCTGTTAAAGATAATTTATGTATAATAATTAATATTATTTACATTAAAATCAAAGTTGTATTCTAAATATATATGTATTAACTTATTAAATTATTACTTAAGTAAAAAAATGTACTAAAAAATATTAATTATAAAATATATTTAGCAAAAATTTCATAAAATGCTTCTATATGGTAAACAATATTAAAAATTTTCAATATATTTGAATTAATATAAACATTATATTCTAATTTTATTTAATTATTATGAGTAATTCGGTATGATTGGATTGCACTCATATAAATATTATAGAATAAAGTAAATTAGAATAAAAATATATTAAATATATAATATAAAATATATAATAAAAAAAATATAGAATAAAAAATATAATATGAATTTACAAATATTGGAACTCCAACAAAAACAAATTTTTCAAAACTTGAAATTTCTTTTAAAATTTATAAACCATATAATTATCACGTATTATTAACGAAAAAATGATATAACCTTAAAAACACCTCAAAAAATACCTCTAATAAGTAATGAAAAAATTTTATAATTTCATTAAATATTGTTAATAATAATGATTATAAATCTCTAAGAAATAAAAAAATTTTTGTTACAAATAAAAATATATTATAAATAAAAAATTTTATTATAAATAAAGAAAATTCATTATAAATAAAAAAATTTTATTTTAAATTTAAAATAAAAAAACCGCTTCGAACAACACTTTTTATAGACATTAATTACTGATATTTTATCGTTAAAATTACAACATTATATTATCTAAAAATAAAGAATAAGAATATCATAAACAATTTTAAAAACGAATTCAAGAATACTGCATAAAGGAACCTTAAATAAACGTATTTATAGGATAAGCATATACATGTGCGTCTTCTACACAAATGTTTAATGTAGTCGTAATATTAGGACTTTGCTGCTTGTTATTATTGATTTTTTCGTTAGCATAATAACTAATAAATAAACAAATGTTGAAGAAAAAAGGAGATTTTTGTCTTAATTTAATCATAGTTAAGTGACTCTATACATTTACGTATACTGTTTACTGCAGTAGTTTATTTTTAATTTTGCAGTATTGCAGTGGCATTTCACAACTTTTTATTACTGTATAGTGTTAATTATATGAAAACGAAAACTAAAAAATTAGAGATTATCATCATAATTAAATTTTTATTCAAATGTGTATTAAATACATATGTATTTAATACACCGGTATATTAAATACATTGCCAAAGTATTCAACAAGTTTTTATCATAAATCCAAACCTTATTATAATTAACTTGCGACAGAAACTCTCGTAGCTACAAGCTGCAAGCAACGCGTGATACAAAGCCGAAGAAAGAGAAAAGAAAAAAAAACCTTTTTAGATGCCGTGATGGTGTAAAATATTTCTTGGATTTTTGTGGCTCCAAACATGTGAAGTATCAAAGCATAGAAGTGAGGCGAATGTGGAGCCACCGAGAAACTGACTGGTATGTGTGAAACAGAAAGAGTGTTCAGTGCGAGAGAGAGTGAAAGACGGTAACCAGTGAAAGAGAGAGAGAGTGAATAGCAAGCGAGTAACAAATGAAAGTAACCAGTGCAAGAGAGGAAACGAAGTAGCCGTGGAGCCAGACCATGCGCTGGGTAAGCCCTACAATCAAGCACAGAAAGCAGCCTCAGACGGACTAAGCTTGGCGCTTTTGCATCAACATTGTCAGTGTTACTTCCACCATTATCACCGTCACCATTACATAAATATTGTAAAGGCTAACTTAAAAAGTAAGATTAATAATTAATGAATAAATTGTTGTTTCATGAGATATATCATATCATTATTTAACCCGTTTTTCACTTTACCTACCTGTAGTAAACCCAGTGCAGCCTCGAGTTATCTAAGCTGGGATGAACAGGCGACTCTTGACTACCGTAATTCCGCGAATGGTCAAAATCATCACTTTTCACCCAAACAGGGATTCCCAAACCTCCCCCAGCACGAATTTTCTGAGCAAATACTACCCGGAAACCTCATATCTCAGTCATATCATTAGCTTAAAATCGAAAAAGTAGTTCACGGTTTATCTGTGGAGGTGATTTTCTCGATACTTAGAGGGAGATTGTGCACTGATATGTAGGCTCTATATTCCTTAGACTCAATCGTTGAACTTCGACAAAAGCCAGATGGATAATTTACAGAAAGATCTATCAAAGCTGCAGATATGCAATAACAGAACAAATCCAAGTAGAGCATCTTCGGTCCTTGAAATGACAACACCATCATATCACCGAGCGATGGATCAAATAAGGGCATGAAATCCATTTTAGTGGAAGGACCATTAACATCTTGAAAAATATCAATAAGATGCAGGTCCTCTACGGAATCGTCGACAAACAGTTCCTCCTCGGCACGTTGAAGCTTTTAAGGGGTGAAGCGCTCCTATAGTAAAGGACTATGGGACAATTCTACACCTAGACGGAGCTAAATACCGATCTCTACGAATTCTTTGTATTCTCCGAGGAAGGTGTAGTCTTAACGTGCTGAATAACAGAGTTCGTACAGAGAGTGAATAAAAATGTTTGCTTGTTCGTTCTCGCTTTATCGATCCTGATAAAGAGACCCGGCGGATTTTTAGCGTATAAGCATCTGAAGTACATCCGCGAGAATATGCGTTCCGAACTTTATTCCTATTTTCCGGTGGCGATAGACAACGATCTAGTACATCGGGTTGAGGAAATAGATAATAAATTTGAAGAATTAAATAAGACTGAACAGCAAATGCCTGTGCTTTCTATGATTGATTTCAGTGCTGCCGAAAGTGCAAACAGTCATGGGATAGTCGGACGTAGTGCAAAAACTCTCAAAAAGGTTGTTGTAATAATTTGTTAGTATAATAAGTAGTTATAATTTATTTGTTCTATCTGCAGAAAGAATGGAGTTCTAACAAGAGATTGCAACATGTGCCTTCAAGTAAACGAAAGGAGGGTCCACCAGCGCGTCCGACAGGGGTGATCGATAACCCCGAAATGAACGATGCTTCTTCACCTTCCACATCCACAGTCGGAACATCGAGGCTCTCATAGACACTGATGCTATAAACTCGCTTATAAGGATCAGCAGAGCACACTTGTGCCACCAGCAAGACTGAAAAGTTTATCCCAGCCATTAAATTGCTCCATTAGCCGATGGCACTACAAAGGAAATTGGCAAACTGATCACAGGACCCTTTAAAATTGAGGGTCACGACATCCCAACAATGTTCCTTATTTTCGATACTCTCGTCTACGAGACACTCATCGACATCGATATACCAATTGGCTTATGGCATCGGACTCCAGCTAATTCTTGATGGAGTATTAATTTTTACGTTTGTATACTACTTCTTATTGTAAAAAATTCATGAATTTTTTAATTATATTCGTATAATATTCGGGTTATGAACTAGAGCGCGTTTGAGATGTCACCTGAAGCCACTCGCGTTCTTCACAGGTTATTAAAAATAATATTTTTACTTACCTTAAGCCGATTTCGCTTCCCGTTGCTGATTTTCTACTCCAATGCGCATTTTCCTGGTGTTCAGACTTACCTTGGGTTTAAGGTTGCCCGGAGTTCCGCTTATGTGCAATACAGAAAATAATAAATAAATACGTGTGGCTTTCTTTGTACGTAATAATAAAACTGAATATTAGAAACTATAGTGAATTATATTTTCATTACATGTTTTTCGTAAAGTAGTAGACCCCATGTAAATTTAATTGTGTAACATAAATTTAAATTTATTACTTTGTCAACTAATTAAAATCAAAGTGTCATGATCTTAACTCACCCGATCGTCGTACTTGTTTAAAAATGCAATTTGATCTTTTTTAAGAAAGATCAAATAATGGTATTTGTATGTCACAATAGAAAATAAGAATATGTAAAAATTGTAATTGCAAATTAAATATATTTGATAAGTACGTCAATTTGACTAGACATTTTTCTTATATGATAATATTAAGGTGCATAAATATTATAAATCAGTCAGAGCATTATAAAATGTATAATTATATTGATATACATGTATGAGTAAACATAGGCTCACTTAAGATTTAAGTCATTCAAAAATATTATGAGCTTATGATTAAACATGTCGTTATTTTATTGGAAACAAATATATAAATATAACTCTGTACTTATATTGATTTTATTGGAACTAGTCCAATAAAAATAGAAAAAAGTAATACTTGCGTGTAACCTATAAATGTCAAAATTCCATTTCGAATTTTTTTATTACTAATTATGTTTTTCTGTTATAAAGTGTTTGAATATCTAGATTAAAAAGGCTTACTTAATAATTGAACTTTCTACATAATTATCAAGAATAAAATGTAATTTTTGTTAAACTAATGATTCTTAATTAAAATTCTATATACATATTTAAATTTTTCCTACATTTACATTTTTCCTACTAAAAATCTATTTAAAAAATAAATTAATTCTTTGAAGCAACATAATAATTAAATATGAAAGTAACACAATCGAAATTTAATTAATAAAACTATATTTAAAATATTAAAATTAGTTACATTACATTCAGGTTTTATGCTGATACTATACAAGTCATACTTTATATAGTTGATAAATAATAAATAATTGTAAATTTGAAATTTATTTGTAACTGTATCTTAGTAATTTTAAAATGAATATAATAAAATGAATACTTTAAAAATGAATTTATACAAAATATTAGGTTTTAAATTTTATTGTTTTTTTATTTTCTTACTAATTGAACATTTTTCTTCATATAATTATTTCAAATACATGACAATTGATAAAGCACAAAAATCATACCATATGGAACATTTTTTTCATAAAATCTATATTTTGTAGTTAAATTAAAGTTTTCCTTAAAGATTCATATAAATTACTTAAAATATTATAAGCTTATTTAGAAATCCTTTCAAAATGAATTTGTTACTAATCAAATTGTAGTTGTTATATGTCAGAAACAAGACATGTGAGAAAATCTTTATATTTTTTGTCTATGACCTAATAAAAAGGAAAATAATATAGAAAAAGGTAAAGTGAATAACAGTATTTTGAAAATAAAAGGAGACGTTGACGCGCTTTTATTAGTAGTGCAAAGTCTAGATTCAACGATCCTTGCAAAGTTCGTATATCACTTATAAGATCCGTCTATTATTTTTTAATTATAAATATTAGAAATTAATAATTTTATACATTTTGATGATAATTGATTATATCTAAATAATATCTAAAAAAAGTTTAAATCATAAATACGATTTTTAGATTTTTAAACATATTTTGATTGTACTACTTTATTCTTTTTCTATAAAATTTTTTAATATTGCAATAATAATATTAATTATATCATATTTTTATTCTTATATAAATATTTCAATTTTTAAAAATTAATATATTTGATAAATTACTGATTAGTGACTGAAATTTTCTTATTGGATTTAATTTTATGTAGAAGTATCCTTTGAAATGTAAAAACTGGCTTAAATTTTAGGTGGTGACCACTCAAATGTAAATATATATATTAAATTATATAGTTTAACTTAGCTTGTTTATATGAATACAGTCATTCATAGTTTTAAATGCTTATTATACGATAAATATTTTAAAATATATTATTAGTAAGTGTTGAAATCTTTGAAAACTCTACTCTTATTTTAATTCTTTGATTATATCTTTCTACACTTGTATGAACATGTCTGAATTACTGAAATTACTTTAAAGTAACCTATAAACAGTTAGATATAATTTATTTTTGGATTTTATAAGAGATTTGTTTTGTTGGACGAAAATTCTCGGAAGTTAAGAAAGTCCGTGGATTTTATTTGTTATTATTTAATTTAATTTAGTAAAAGATAACGGAAAAAAGTAGACACTGTTTTTTAAACTAATATTTTATAGTTTATTTTGCTCTGAGAGGAGAACGTCTTGCGGTATAAAATTCCTCTTTATTGTTGAAGACAATACAAATTGTTAAATTGATTAATATACTTGTTTTTTTGGAGTAGTAATTGTCTGTTATTTGTATGTGTATGCTTTTGTGTTTATATTGTTTGGTTTGTGATGAAAATCACTGGGATTTGACTTGGAAAATTGCATAAGTGATATATACTTATTGTGTCGATGTAGCATCGGACGTTTCTATATGTCCTGAGACCGCTTTGTTAATTAAAAAAGAAAAAAAATTAAGTAAATAAAAAATTATAATAAAAACAAGAAATATTAATAACTTTTGGACACGATTAAAGAAAACTAATAGTATTAATGACAAACAAAACATATAATAATAATAATAATAATAATATTGATAATACTAACACATTAAATAATGATAATCATTATAATTAAATAATAGCTGCTATAAAACTTGTAAAAAAATTAAATGTAACCACGAATTATTATTAATTTAGCTAATATTATTAAAAACAGGCTAAATATTAACAATTTTATGAAACAAAAATTGCCAACTACAAAAAATAAATTTCGAATCAAATTTTATGAACAGTTAAGTAATTACTTTAATAAAAATGAAAATTGTATACAGGCTGTATAGACTATTCCAGGAAAAGCCATAAAAATACCCTCTTTGTCTATACCGCTTGTGCTTTAAATTTTGTGTAAAAGGGCTTATTTCTCGTACCTAGAAGTTGACCTAGTGACCTTTAAAAGAAAGTGTGTAAATAAATAGTTTTATTAACTCACTTGAAAATAATTATACGATACTATAGCTAACTTTTGAAATATTCTATATAATTAATAACCCTATATTTACATCTATACATTAAACTCTGCCCTGATTTTATATAAGTCAAAAGAGAATATCTGCTTAAGTTTCTGTTTTATATGTTTCAAAATATGTATCATAAACACTTTTAAAGAGTAATTACGTACTGAAACTTTCTTATAATTCTCTAGGAGAATAGAGTTCATATTCTTATAATATGTTAACCTTTTATTTTTGTACCTAAACCTCTGAAATATTTAGGATTTCATAAGTGAATGTGCATACACACGTATACGTACACGGGCGTATAGAGAGAGAGAGAGAGAGAGAGAGAGACACTCATCCACATAACAAGCGTTCGTCATTTAGTACTCTAAGTTCTTAGAAGTTTTGTAGGATTGCATAATACTAAAAGTAATACATTGTATTACGTTTTACCGAAAGCTATAAAAGTTTACCCGTGTAAATTTTGTAGAAATAAATAAATATATAACAGACGCAATAAATGACACAATGTATAAAGATGCAATACTCGACGTATTTGTGGAGGTATATGAGGATAACAAATAGTACACTGTACCATGCTACGTGTAAAATAGTGCACTTTTAAAAAAAACAGTAACGAGCATTTGTTGTTGCAGGTAAATAAATTAACACTGATTGACAAAATATAATTAATGTTTCGACAGTCTAACGGCCAAATAATATATACGTAATCTTCATAAGAACAATTACACTATTTATAGAAGTAATCGCCATAGATTATTATCGAGATTGAATGCGTTAATATCTCTCTCTATCTCAATTGAGATATCGAAATTTTTTTTATATTTAAAGAATTATTTGTTAACGCACTCTTTATTTTGTTCGCTCTTGTTGCTCTTGATACTTCTTAATCTCTCTTGTTCCGCATGGCAACGCAAATTTTCTTCAGATTCTCCAGCAAGATTACCAATTGAATTATTTCCTCTCTTGATCGACGGCGAATTACCACGATATTTCGATAGCGCATGAGTTTTCTAAAAACACATTATTTTCCAGATTTCGCATTTGTGGTAACGTTAATGTAACCATGAGTCTTGTTTCATAATTTAAGTTTACATTTAACATAAAAATTGCACAAGTGAACATTCTTTTTGTATATTTTCTTTTATTAATATATTTGTTATCAAATATTTATATTATTTTGTACTTTTATAGATTTTAATAATATGTTTTTTTTATAATCAGGTTAAGAATATAGAAAACAAACAATTTTCTCTGAATGATTGAATATTATTAATAAACGCAAAATATAACGTATAACTTATCTTATTACGCGCGATAATGAGGGCCAATCAGCTTAGACCTTTATTACAATGCTTCAAATTAGTACATCATCTATTCTTGTTGGTGGTGTAACATTCCGATGTTTTATGCGAAGAAACGTGGAGCGCAGGGTGAGGATTAAGAAACACGAAAGAGGGAATTAAAATATTAAAGATGAAGCATATTACTTATATATTACATATAAGTTTACAAGCAAAACATTCTTTTTCATAGCTTCGTGCGACCACTTGTGTATAGGCAGTTGCTTCATCGTGGCGTTGATTTGATTAGGTTGTAGACCTTGATAATTGTAGTCTCATCATAATATAAATTGTCAGAGGCAATCAGGTGTACTTGAGCCCAACGCCTTGTTTTAGGTAAGCATCTCGATCGTCGCATACCTGCAGGCTTCGGCAAGTAGAGGAAAGTGTTTTATTGCTGTCTAGGAAGTATTCTCAGAAAATCGTTAATCTTTCATGAGTTCGCAGACTGGCTGGAATTTACTTGTTGTCTCGTATCTTCATTCAAGCAGCGTACCACCATAAGCCCGAATTCCATTTTCACCATCACTATCTTCATGATTGAAAAGAATTGATCATTGTAAGGTTAGTATTCGTATAGTGGTACTTTCTTCAATCTTCATATCCTGTAATCATTTTGCGGTTGTTTTTTAATGATTATGATTAGATAAATTTTAATTATTTAACTTCTTTTTAAACATTTTATTTTAGTCGTAATAATCATAACAATATTCATAAAGTATAGTCAAATAAAATCATTAATAAATGTTTTTAACAAATTACGAAAAAAAGAAAGATAAAAAAGTTAAAATAAAAAACTGTGAATAAATAAATTAATTTAAATCTGTTATTTCTCAACTAACTGAAGAAATAAGTAAAAAATAATTTTTGTTTAGTTGATAAGTAACATTAGTTGTTTTAGGATAATATAGTATATAAAATTTTTTAAATGCCATTAAACACATGAAAAGATGTTTGAAAAAAGGTACTAGCTTAAATATTGATATAAATTAAATTATTTAGAAAACACCTATTATATTTAAGCTTAACTTTATAGAAACGAAAATTAAATATGTATATAAGATATTGCAAATACGAATTTTTTTTCATTTAAAGGAGTTTAATAATTTGATTTTATATTAATAGACTTTTATAAACCTTTGTAAAATATAGCTAAAAAGAATATAGTAAAAATCTTAAAATAATAAAAAATGTATTTTACTTTTCTTAATTTATAATGTTTTCATTAATAACTAAAAAGTCATTAAATTAAAGCTTTAAGTATTGCCATTAATTTCTTGAAAACAGTTAAGCAGTTATTGTATATAAGAAAATTAAATTTGAATATATTATTTTGTAATATTATTTGATAAATTTATAGTTATGTGTTTTATTTAGAGTAAATAAACAGTTAAAACAAAACTCTTTTCTTCATAAATATAATTTATTAATTGTAAAATAAATTATAGAGACTCAATAACTTATTTATTATATTTATAAAGTTTTTACTAAACTAATGTACATATTATAAATTTACGTATTATCGAAGTTTGACGATACTTATAATAGATAATAAATTTTTATAAATTCTTATAACTTGTAAGATAAAATAATTAATAAATAAATTAAGTATTATTTAATAAATATGTATCTATAAGTTATTATTGCTTATTTGTATTAACATTTTTTTTGGTTATCTTTACTCACACAATTGAACAAGGATCCATTGTTTAATTATAATTATGTATTATCTATTTTCTATAATGTATGTAACTCAGAAAATAAATTTTATTAAATTTAAATTATTATAAAAAACAATATTACTCATACTAATCAATCTACATTTTCATATGTACAGTGCAATTTTATTACACTAGATGTTTATAATTTTTTATTTTTACAAGATATAAATAATAATAAAAAGATTTAAAATATCCTAATGTTTTTATATTTATTATACAATGATAATATGTTTAATAAATTATAGTATAGTTTATAATCAAAGAGAAAATTTGATAAATTTTAATTATTTCTATAATAAAATGGTATTATAGTTTTACAAATATGATAAATTTATAGAATACAAATATTTAATTCTTATTCAATTTTGTTTCTATGATACTGTTCTCTTTTCTACAAAACCTCTTACTTCCTATTTATCACCTAATTTTTATTTTACTATCTTGCTCTATTTTTTCCCTTTCCTTTTATTGCAAGTTTTTTCTGATGCATAATCAGAAGTCTAATAAATGAAAAGTCTTATAACTGAGAGGGTACAAATAAAATATAATATAAATATACACTTATGTATTGATTTTTCTTTAATTTTGCTAACTTGTTTGACGTTACACTGTAAAAAATTTCATTTGATTCATTTCAATCAGCTTGACTGATTTACGTTTTCATTTGACATGTATATACATATTGGTGTCTATGTAAGGATTTAGCTTTTCTTTTATATTCACATCATCACATTAATTTATCCTTTGACATTTGCTAAATAAAAATAAGTAATTTTGTATGAAGACATAAATACAAGATATAGGTTGCACAAACGTGAATTCTGTTAGAGTGAAGGCAAATGAGGAAGAGAATAAAAAATCTTTAAATAGTTCCCTTCCAGCTGTTTAATGTGAGAATATATATTTTAGCCATAAGGAAGAGATGTTAACAACTGGTTTCAAACATGCACAAGTCTTGAGATAAGTCAGGTGATCAATATCTACGCATCTTAATATTCATTTTTTTAGATACCCTATAGTAAATAGAAAATTGATGATATGTGGAAAATCCAAAACAGATGAAAATTCTATTGAACCCATTACAAATATTCTGAAAATGAGTACTTTTTTAGTAAAAAGGTAATGTTATTTACCATATTTTGTTCAAAGTATTATTTATAAACTAGAACCTCATTTATAAACAAGCAATCAATTTGTAGCTTAGGTATAAAAATTGATTTCATATTCACTGTTCACCATTTTCATAATTTAATATAAAGTTTTTACATAGGTTATCAATATTTTTAGAAATCAGTTATTATAATACATTCTTAAATCAGTCTGAAAACGTTTATACGTTGTTCAAAATAACAATATGAGTTTCCTATGTTTTATAACAGAATTATGAAATAAAAAAATAATATAAGCAATTAGATTTTTTCTTTGTACAGGATAAAGTAATAAAGTTTACCTTTTAAGATTGTACTTTAATTTGTATATAACTATAAATATGAAATGTTGAATTCTAAAATATCAACTCTACAATGAAATGAATAATTTTCTGTAAAATATTTAATATATATGCAGTATACAGAAACTACTACACTTAGATGCTTAAAATAAAATTATAATTTAAACATAAGCAGCGTATATCTAATTTTTTATAACTCTTGTATAGATATTCCATAAGTATTTATTAATTAATTTTTTTTATATAAAAACATAAACAAAATTTCAAAGTAAATATTTATTAATCATAATTTTTATAAAAGATAAATATCTCATTGAATATTTTATTAGATACAAAATAAATTATATATTAAATTATGAAAAAATGAATGATAATATATTAATCCATAAAAGTTTTGAGGTTTAAGCATTTCCAAAGATTGTCTAAGAAATTAGACAAAATGTAAACAATAATTGAAGTTCGGCTATATTAATTTACCTTAAACAAAACTACTTACAAGAATTGTCTAATAATATAATTAGCATTAAAGTGAACAATTGATCGATACTTGAAAGCTAAACTTTAAATTCCTTATCTTTATTTATATTCAAGTCATAATCTGAAATGTGTAACGTGTTAAAGTAGAGGAGTTAAAATAATCCAATTTTTACAATCTCATTGGGTGACCTGGTGAATTTAATCAACAAATTAAACAAATATTGCTTATATATATGTTTGCACAGATGAACCTACATGTATATAAAATCTACCAAATATTTCTCTTGTACATTTTTACCAATTTTAAGATGCAACTATATTAAAATAATATCCCATAAAAAAAAAATACAATCTGAAATTCACAATTTATTTAATTTGTAAACTTAAAAAATTTCTACATATACAGATGAGTAGATAAGCTATACCGATTTTGGTTCACTGTTAAAGTGTCCTATGCCAGTTCTGGCTCACTTTTTCCTATCTAATAAATGGTAAGTTTCTTACCGTATCACAATAAATTAACTCGTATCGACCACGACAGGAAATAAAACGTCTAAAACATTTGTAAACGCATTGCTAGACAAATCACCTGCTAATTCTGTAAGCTCAGCCTTAGTTACAAAATACAGATATGCATATGTATGTCTGACACAATCTTAGATTTTACCTTATCCTTTATGGTAAGCAGATCGGCATTATCCACTGTAATGGATACAGTGTAATAATTTCTCAGGTTCATTTTTAATTATAAGATATGTTAATGTATAATTTGGCGCAAAAAGCTTAGTGTTTCTGATTCTATGTCTGATAATGTCGGCATTACTGCCTACTCTTATTATTTCTTTCTTATCTAAAAATTGGTCAAGTTGCTTTAACTTATTACCTGAGAATTTACCTTTGTTTATTATTTGCATTTTTTATTTGAAAAAGGTTTCTATTTGTGTTCCACACATCAAGCAAAGTAACGCAACCTCTAACTTTCGTTTTTAGCAATCCCTTTTTCATTTAACTACGCCGTGCTTCCGAAGGACATCATACCTTTTTCTTCCAATTACTATTTTACAATCATAAAAAATCTTAATAAATACGTCGTTACTCTCTTTAATTTAGCAAGTAAAGAAAATCTGCTCATTGTATGATACGAATCTATGCTCGCATTATTGTTCATACTTTATTCAACGTTGATTTGCATACTTAAAGGTACAAGATTCTTCTGTAGTAATTTGGATGTGCTCTGCACTTCCTTATCTTCGGTTATTTTGTTAGGCCATTCACTCTTTGGTTGTTTCAATCACACTGGTTGTTTTACCACAGTGAGGATAAAGACAATTGTAATGCGTAACATCCTCTTGAGATTAAATCTGCAAGGTTCATGGCTAATTTTATGTGTTGCCAATTTTCGTTGTTAATACTTGAATTTTTATCACTCTATATGCAAACAAAATGTTCCCACTCATTACTAGTGCTTTGATCCAAGCCAAAACCATTATAGAATCGGTCCAATAATGCTACTAATAATTCTTTTTGTTTTACATACAGTCGAAACTTTATTCGCTAATAACAACGTAATTTAGAATTTCATTGTTATTAGCACATAATTGTAAATGCGGTAAAGATGTTGCCTTTAGCAGTGTCTCTAGATATGACGTATAATAGCAGTATAGTGGGCTCCTCTTGTTTTTTTGAAAAATTTGAAAATGTATATGTATCACACACTGATGCGTTGCAAAATCTATGAATTTTACAGTATCATGTTACATTTTATAGCATGTCATTGTATTCGCATATTATTGATATTCGTTAAATCTTTATAGAGTATTTGTCATGAAATATGGATCACCTGGGGTACAATTTCCTCCTAATCAAGCTCCAATTTCCATTATTTTTGTGGTAGAATTTTTGCTGAATTAATTGCTGACCGTACAAGATATAAAGAATTAAATATTTGCACAATTATGGATGTGACATTCAATCTTATATTTAAGCATATCAGTGCTCGTATTTGAATATAACCCTATATATATATTTGAGGATCATCGTCGTTCAATAATGAAATTATATTTTCATTCATTTCGTTATCGAATTTAAGTTCATTCGCAGTTCATTCAAAGCCCATTTCCTTAACTCAAACTCCACAGTACTTATGCTATGATAAATTGAATTTTAATTTTAATAGTTTAGCGAAGTTATCAGATCGTCTTAACAAGTTATCTATGTAAAATTCGTTGCATATTACTGTACTGGTGAGAAATTCATGTCTAAAATTCTTTTGAACTACCCTAGTCGAAAACATTTTCCTTAAATGGTACAGCATCCATAAATCGTCCATCGTTATCCTATATCACGATTTCAGAGAAGAGCTTTTCGCAATAACTCTTCTCTTTTGTTATTGCCACTTTTTCGGAAAAATAATTTTCAATATGTCAAAAACGTCTTATTTGTTATTAAGTTGCAGGTGAGTTTTTAATGAGGCACATATATGTCACTATCAATAACCCAGCCAATTAAAATTTTTGCAGTATAAGATTATTATCAACTAAAAAATATGTTAGTTAAGTTGAAGCCCCATTAATAAGCTTAAGTGGGCTTCACAATTAAACTCGGGGCAGTCATATATGTATCTGTTAGTATTAAAATGTTGGAAATCCGAATCTTTTCATCAGGTATTGTTTCGCTAAACCCTTTGAAAATATTAAATGTTAAAGTTAGCGTATAATTCGTTATACAAGAAGATACTCTCGCCTTAGTATAAAACGATGCGTTAGTCTATCCCTGTTCTATATCAGACATTTTTATATTACTAACACTTTTCAAAGCCTAAGAGGTCGCATAGTCCTCACATCTTCTCGAAAAGTTGAGTATAACATTTTTTGTTTATTTAGTTCTTCCTTGTTGAAATTCTCAATTTGCGATAGTGCCTGTACCTTAATAATCTCTACATTCAGATGTCTGTATGTACGATTAGGACCGAAGGTACAACCCTTGTGTCGGTATCCTGCAAGTAAATAATTAAAGCATAAGTCTAATTCTCTTTTCTGTATGCACATAGATACCATTTTTTATTACAGTTAAAGTAAATTCTTTTATTTTTGACGGCAGTAAATGTTTTTACGCTTGATGTACATGATTCCGTACATTTTGAGTTTTTGTTTATTTTCGCTCAATGAAATCTTATTTGCATTCATTCGTTGCAAGAGTTATCAGTACTTTTAAATCCATGTCTAATGTTTTTCAATGTAAGTTTACTGGGACATGTATTAGGGATTTTTTCCATTCACATTTAATATTGACATTTAGTATCAATAACGATAAGTATTGAACCAAACGTTTCAAGGAAAGCAAAAGATTTTTTACGCTTTCCAGAAAATAACGTAATTTACCATATGATTTGCGCATTATGAAATAGTAAGGTATGTCTGCTATACCACTACGTAATTCACGCTGTAAAGGCCTAACGTCTCAATAGAATGCGCTGCATTGCCTGTTAGAACAGCATCTCAATTATGAAACTTTTGAATATAATTTAAGTGACTTCACATAAATTATCAATATAAAGGTATCACGAAACTTTAGTCAATTGCAGATTGTATTATCAAATAACAAAAATAACAAAAAGCAATTAATTCTCTACAGATGTACTGCGTCTGTCACAATTTCGTTATTAAAGGAATCTGAAGTTTGCATCGTTGGAATTGCACAAAATTTTAAAATTTTCAAAATCAATTTTTTTTTTTTTAAATACAAAGAGTTATCTCTTATGACATAAAATGATAAAATAATGGGTTTAAAAGTAATTCTATCATGAAAAACCATATTTTTGAAGTGGTAAAAGTTTCGAAAAATCGTAATTAAGTCATTTTTATTATTCCACTAAATATTATTAATTAGAATAATAGTTTATATAAAAAACTACTACCGAAAAAAAATTGAAAAGAAATTCGAGGACCATTAAGGAACATTAAAGGAACATTGTTTTTCACATGTGTTTTCAGGACATGGGTAAGCGTGCATATGAGCAAAAGATAATTTACTTTTCGAAAATCGTTATAAAAGATATAATTGTATTAACCGCAAAAAATTTTTTTGCGGAATATGAGGATAAATTTAAGAGAAAATATATTCTGTAAATTTGGTTTAAAATTTTAAGAATAACCATCATCGCTCGTAATGGAATGCACATGCACTCATATAGATACTCGCATACGAGCCACATAAGATTGTTTATAACAAATTTCCCTAAGATATTCCACAAAATTTCTTTTTTAATATAGCGTATTTAAATAATATTATTACATGAAGAAATGTTCCGATATAAATATCACGACGGAAATCAATGTTCCGTATGTTTAAATGCGCATGCTCTTTTATATATGTAAGCATTTGGGCCGTTAAAATAATAAATAACAAATTCCCCTAAGAAGTCCACTAAATTTTTTTTCTAAACATCCTGTACTCTAAGATTATCAATACATATGAATAGGTTCTTTTATCAGTATATAGCGCAGAATTGGTGTTAGATACATTTGAATGCACATGCAGTTTTACACACAGTTTTATACATAGAGCATAGCGGCGATCAAATATTGTTAATAATAAATTTCTCTAAGACATTTCACTAAATTTTTTCAAGAACATTGTGTAATTTATGATTATTACTTACATAAAAGTTTTTATCTCTATATCACTTCGGAAATTAGTGTTAGGTACTTTTGAATGCACATGCAGTCAAATGTACATAAGCATAGGGGCGCATGAATATTGTTAATAACAAATTCTCCTAAGACATTCCTCTAAATTTTATTCAGGAATATTGTATAATTTAAGATTATAATTACGTACGAAATGGTTTTTTTTATCAATATCACGTCGGAAATTGGTGTTACATATTTTTTATGCGCATGAGAATATACATACATTTTAGATTGTCAATATATGTGAATGCATGAAATGAAAAAATTCTTTTGCTTTTCTAAATGTAAACCAAATAAAATAGATTCAATTAAAAATTTGTAACTTCGAAAAATTAACTATTTCATACGGTGCTTGTTACAGTGACTTTTATAAGTTATAATAGTAAAGTTATAACTAATAAGTTAATAAAACAATTCAAAGAAATTGAACAGCAAGAGAGAGAGGGAGAGAGAAGGAAAACTGGAAAACAGAATCAAAGTTCATACATATAACACGTAAAGTTGTTCAATGCTATTCACATGATTTTATCAAATGCCATTACGTAGAGGTAATCGCATGAAATTATGGTGTTCTATATAAAAAACGTCGATAAGAGTTAAAAAATCAAGAAGTTATGATATGGAATTGTCAAAATCTCAGTTACTGAATCTCAAATTGCCGAATCGAGCCGTCGCTCGAACTTCTATCTTTATTATCCGTGCATAGACGTATGTAATGTACATTTATTCATGTGTATTCTGCGAATAGAGCAGTGATTAATTTATGGCAGACCTAATCACTGATATATTATAATATGCAAACAAAAAATTTAATACTTTGAACTTTAGGTTTTTTTATTCTAAAAATATGTAATGAATAAAAAAATAAACTAAAACTCAACAAATTAAAATATTTTGTTTTTAAAAAATTATTTTTATCTAAGAAATGAATTTATTTTCATTATTGCTCTCATTGCTGAATTAATTTGAATAATTATTGATAATAATAGTATAGAAATTAACAGATTGAGTAAGTATAATAAAATAAAGGGATATTAAAAATAATGAAAGAAAAAGCACTGTAATATGCGTGCGTGTGTGTATTATGTATTATGTATCTACAGCTTCATATATTGAAAGGAATAAAAAAATATGTAGTACGCATATGCATCTAGCTGTATTAAGTTGCATATAGAGGTGTAATATGAATACGCGTGTAATCACTCTCTTGTAGAAATGATTTACTCTGAAATTTTTTTCGCGCTCGCTGACTGATATACACAAGATTTAAACTTAAATTTTGTAATATACAGGTCTTAATAAATAATTAACTTATCTTTTTATTAATATTCAATTGTTTTATAAATATCTAAAAATGCTAATATCTCATCTGGGAAATTATTATATTTTAAAACATAACTTTTTTCTGAAATATCCTGTAATTTTGTAATAAACGATCTTTTTCTGTATAAAATTACAAATACAACTTAAACATTTTTTTGCACGTACATTAAATATTACATAAAAATTAAATAAAATTGCAAATAAAAACAACAGCCGAATTTAGTAGTGTTTATAGACAGGACTTATAAAGAATCACTACATCCGTGATTATGATTATGATTGTTATCCGCGATTAATCAGTAAACATGAAAATTTAATTTCGAATTTTCTAATTATTAATTATATGCCAATGTTATAAAATGTTTGAATATCTAGATTAAAAAGATCAATTATAATTATAAATATGTTACGTAAGTTTATTGAATAGTTATAAGATATAACAAATAAAAATATGTAACACATTTTCACCAATTTTATAAAGATAGAATTCACTATAACTTCTGTAACATAAAAACTCCATATATTAAAAAAACAAGAATTTAAAAATTATAGGTCGAATATAAGTAGAAAAATTTCATATTCGGAAAATTATTTTTAACAACTTTATTCCTAAGATTACGCTAAGATTCTATAAACATAACAACTCTTATGCGTCTATCAAAACATCTTACAGACTTTAATTGATAACTAAATACATACCTCAACACTTTATTGCAAAATATTATGATTCCTATAAATTTCAATCAATAAACTAATTTTTCCATAAGATACATTGTGTTGTGTATTGTTAAACATATAAATATCTGAATATAAAGTTTCCAACATTCAGACTTGCAAAAAAAATTTCTTTTAACATGGGATTTTTCTTCTTTCTTTCAAAAACCTTTTAAACCATTTAATTATGGTTTCAAATAAGATGTGAAAATGATAGAAATTTCGCAAATTTTTACTAATAATTTTCTTTGCTTGTACAAAAACATACAAATAAATGATTTTTTAACAAAAAACTAAAAAAGTTTTCATGATCATTAATAATTGTTTTAAACAAGCTGTAACATATCAGTTTACTGTGAGATATAATTTTTAAGTAATTTAATAATATTAAATATTATGAGTAGTAAATTATCAATTAATGTTTTATTAATGAAATTACTATTATACTCCAAAAGTTATAATTTATAAACTTTCTGGCTGTTAATAATTTTTATATTATGTATCGGCATTTATTTTATTTATAAACACAATACAGGTAAAATGAGTGAGAGAGAATAAAGATAGAAACATTAAGAAATGATTCTTACAATTACAAATAATTCAGTGGAATGTCTTAGGGGAATTAGTTATAAACAATCTTATGTGGCCCGTTTGCATGTACCCATATAAGTGCATATTCATTCCATGTCGGGCGATTATAATTTTTCTTAAAATTTTTAAACTAAATTTACGAAATATATTTCTTAACATATTTTTCTTCATATTTTGAAAAAAAATTTGTGTGGATAATAAAATTTTTTGTTTTATAACGATTTTTATACAATAATGTACCGTTTGCTCATACGCGAAACGTATGAATAGTAATGTTTCGCCGCGATTTTTTGTTTTCAATTCTTTTTTTGTAGTAGTTTTTTATTTAAAGTATATCCTAGTTGATAATATTTTGTGGAATAATAAAATTTACTTAGTTACGATTGTTTGAAATTTTCATCCATTCATAAAGGTAGTTTTTGAAGAAGAAATTAATTTTGAACCTATTTTTTATCATTTGGTGTCCGTCATCAGTCATCTTTTTATCGTTTTTTTGAAAAAAAAATTGATTTTGAAAATTTTCAAATTGTTGCAACTCTAACGATACAGCCTTCAGACTCGTGTTATGTAACAGTTCTGCAGACGTCGATCGAATGATAGATCGTGAGTTCACTAGTGACCTTTTTAATGTTCTCCGTGCTTTAACAATAACACGATGAAAGATACTCAAACTTTTTTTTCTCTAATGAATTTAGATCCGCAAATTCCCAAATCCGCGTCGCTTATATTGCTCCTACTCGTTAGCGTCTTCCACGATACCATCTACAATGATATTATCTGCTTCTAGCAATTTTACTTTCATCTGTCTTCTTCATATTTAAATAATATATGCTATATTATATCATGATTCGATTGTGAATAATTTAAATCAATTTGCTGAGTAAATTGTCTACATGATTTGCGAAATGCGTGAACATTCTCTTAATATTAGCGCATTTTTCGATTAAAGTACACATGTATCGCGATTGTACTGCACGAATAAAGTGAATAAAGGATAAAAGTACTTGGAAGAATTATAAACTTACCCGTAATCCACTACAAATGCGCTGTTACATTCTTTATACAAGAACCTTCAACGTAACAAAATCTGCTGTTAAATAATTCGAGTTGTTAAAAGGCAGATTTTCTTTTACTTATAGGCCTGATGCAATCACGTCTGATGAGATTTTTCAGCTCTTATTTCAATATCTTGAATCGATTATGTATTTGTCTAGCTTAATTAGCTCACTTTAAATCGCAGTTTATGCTTAAAGGATCATAGCTGAAGATTAGTAGCTACAGTTTAATAGAAAAAAACGCTGCTCGAATAATATAAGTCATAATTCTAAAAAAGGTGAGTATGTACAATATCAGTTTAATTTGTGCTTTGATATTGTACCTTATTGATAAAGTTAATAAACTTAACATTGATTCAGCTACTGGAAGTATCCGGTTCAAGGGATCAGAGTATATTTGGGCATAATTTATTCTTAAAAATTTTGCTTATATATTCTTATATTCTCAATATAATTATATAAATATTTTTAAAGTAAATGTAAATAATTTTAAAACTTAGTTCTAAATAAAAACTTTTGATATGCATTACATAAAATAGTATTAAAAATTTTTTATTAATGTGAAAAAGAGGATACATTTGAAAAGATATTGTTTAACACATTCTTGTCATATTTTTTATTTAATGGATAATATTTAAAATTTCTTAAATTTTACACAGATATCTAATTCAAAAAGTAAAGAATTTTTTGATACTATTGTGTATAACTAAGTTTTAAAAGTAAGCTATACTTTTACTGTAATGAATTTGGAAATTTAAATGTATGGATTAATTTTTATACCTTTCATTACAACCTATATATTATCATCTGTTGTATATTATGTGTCTGTTCATAACTATAAATGGTTTAAAAATAAAACGGAAATAAAAAGGAAATTTATTGAAAATTTATTAACACAAAGTATATAATGAGAAATAAAAAAAATTGATATGAAGGAAAGTGACTGTTAATTTTTATAATTTATAATTATAAAGAATATTATCTATAATAAAAAAAATTAAATGTGTAGAAGGAAAGCGAATATGAAAACATAATTATGTTAAAATAATGTATAAATACAAATATACAAAGTAAATAAGAAAAAACTTTATATTGTGAATAAGTGTGATTAAAGTTTATTTAAATATAAATAAAATTTAAATTATACTTATACTTGATTCTTCTTACTCCTTAATTATGCATTACTGAATGTTTATTCTTTAATTTTTAATGCCTACATATAATACTAATCCTATTAAATTGTATTTATTAATATGCATTTAATTAACAAAACTTATATCGCATTTTATTAATTTATAAAATTAAAATTTAAATGATATGCTGGTATGTTTATAATGATACAAAGATGAAATGTATATTTATTTATTGAAGACTAAATAAAATTATAAAAGATTAGAATACATCTGTTCATTGAACATAATCATATTAGAATAGACTTTAAACCAGTGTTTTTCTTTTGTTTGGAGAAACCAAACAGTGGTTATTTATGTTTTTTTGTTTTGTATTTGTTTTGTAACATAAAAGAACAAACGCATACAATGGCAATCATGGAGTTTGTCACGATACTCGGAAATATTAAATAATAAGAGTATATGTGATTATTAGTACCCAAAATTTTTATTACAGATCATGTAGAAAACAATATAATTATAGATATTTATTGTACCTATTCTGGTGTCTCATGTAGTTCTTAAATGTTAACGTTCATATTAATACTATACGGAATTTGACCATTTTTATCTTATAAAATATCGATAATTTGAAAAGATGAACCAATATTCATTAAATTGTGATCGCTTCAGTCTTGGGAACCCTCTAAAATTTGATGCAAAAGACAATATTACTGACAAATATATTTTGAAAAAAATTTTTTTAACGGTATAAACAAAAATATTAGTTTTTGATACTATTAAAATAAAATAATAAGCAATGCCAAAAAGTTTAGAATCAAAGTAATGTAAAATTTTTTGGATTATGATAATCAAATATATTTAATCATGAAAAATTTTAATGTATTTTGTAGTAAACCTAGCATACGTTTACATTCCTATAATATTCATAGTTGTAAATTAAAACGCATAGATTTTTTCTCTAATTTTTTGAATGTATAAAATGCAATCCAAGGTAATTTTATTTAATTTGTCTAATTTCGTATAATTAATATTAAAGGAAACAAAATAAGTAATATAATTAAAGATAAAGATAAATATGATGAAATATTAAAATCAGTTTAAAGAAAATAATAATAGATTCTTTTAGTAAATTTAAATTAGAAGTCATTTTTCTAATTTAAATTCTTTCTACTTTTCTACTTGAGGATTTAATTCATAGAATATAAAGAATATTGTTTTATTTAAATAAAAAAATTTATGAAAAGTAGCAAATTTTTCCGTTGAATATGAAAGTCGAGTAGTTTTTAAACGCGGCGCTACATTAAAATCAGTTTATGCATAGTTATTTGTGTTTAGGTCTGATTTTAGGGAAAATTATAAAAAATTAAATTTTTCGTTGGAGTTTCATTGATGCAAACTTTAGACTTGTATTATAAATATATTAAGTATTTAAATTAGATAAATGATAATGAATTTTTTAATGGTTACTATTGAAGGGCAAAAATAATTCACAGAACAACATTTACAAACGTATTTATTAATATTTAATATCACTTCATTTTTTAAATAAATTTAACTTTCGTGTAATATTTATAGCTATTCAACAGTAGGAAATTACATAAATAACTTTATTTATTCGATGTCATTGATGTTTTTATCATGGGTTCTATTATTATTTTTGTATTTAATAAATGTGCATTTAAAAATTATATATTCCTATATACATGTGTGAAAAGTTTTTAACAATTACAAACTTCAATCTTATTTATCATTAATTGATTTACTCTAAGGAACTTATTTAACATTAGATTTCATAATCATAATTACAATATAAAAAGATTTGTATGTATATAGATAAAAGGCCACTGAAACATGATGTTAAGATAAGTAGCCATAGTCAGTTTCTTTAAAGAAATAAAACAGTTAATCAAGTTATTTGGTAATCATCAGATAATTTTGTAAAAAAGATAGTGTTGTTAACCATGCTGGATAATCTGATTTAACTCCGAAATTTTTCATGTTTGTCTTACTAAATTTAGCGATCATAATATATTATTTGTTTAACAATATTTAGAAATTACTCAAAAAATTTATACAAATTTAATTATAAAGTTATTGCCAAAACATTTTTTTATTTTGAAGACATGCAGAAGTTACACTAATTGCATTAGATAAAAATAACCATCATTACTATAAATATGTAGAGTTGTAGTATTTTATTGTACAATTTTATTAAATGTAGTTTATTTATTTTAATTTAGAATGTATTAAGTTAACAGAAGCAAATTATCTTAAAATATCATTAAAATTTGTTCAAATTCATAACTTATTACGAAGTCCCTTTTATAAATGTCAAATTTAGTTACTATTACCCAAGTTACATCTTCTCGAAACTTGATTTAATACATCAATTTTGCTTTATTAAAAAAAGTTCTTATGTATGATATGCAAGCTGAATTATCTGAAGTTTATGCGTCTTATAATTAATGAACTCCTCACTGTTGCACTTTTAATGACGAATTTATGTACATTAAGTAATATATTATAAACAAAAAGAATTTATTTATATTTATATTTACAATTTATATAAATTTTTATTTATATTACATTATATTATTTATATTTAGTTTCAAATTTTCCAAACAACAAGGAATTGGAAGATGTATGTCTATTCCTTATTTATGTATAAAGTTCTGTTCAACACTTCTGTACATTGATTAACACGGTTTATTAAGAGAACATAGAAGACTTCAAAATCTTTTTCGAAGCAACTGCAATAAGCATCCTGTATTCTTACCTAAGCGTTTTCGCCTCTTACAACTTCAATCAACAAAAATGATATTCTGTTTAGTTGTAAATCTTCTGTCTGATGCAATGTGCAAACCGAGTGTGGTTCAAAACCAAAGTTAAATAATCAAATCAAAGTAAGAGGTGACTACTGTATCTTTCAATCGTCAAATTCGTTGCAGAAAATTCAAGAAGGTATATTTGTGCTAAGAATTGTTTGGTACAGTTGTTCTAAGCAATGTTAAAAAATAGAATTCACCACCCTTTATGTATAAACAGTTGTGACAGTTACAATAGATAAATACATTTGCGAACTACCATTAAGATGCGTATAGGATCGACTAATGTGTAGTTAGATTGTCACTCCCCTTTTATTTTACTAACTCGCAAGAATATTTACACCGTTGAGTTATGAACCTCTCTGAAGTTGTTTCGTTTGAAACGTGAATTCGCAATTAAAATTTAATTTTTATTTTTTTTACGATTTTTACGCGCTTTGGCATCAGAACAATTTAAAAAACGAATTGTATTGAATATAAATCCATTAGTCATCAGATGTTTTAATTCGTAATAGTATTCGAGTTAGAATGGTTAATTATTTTATTCTACTACAAATATCATTTTTAATTTAACGTTCGTTTAAGTTTTATGATGCATACGATTCATACATTTTATTAGGTAGTCACAATTATAAATAAATATATATTAGACAAAAAAATCAATTGCATATTCTTAACTATATATTTTTAACGATGTTGCTCATCTTTTTTGTAAGACAATAAAGACAATATAAAGATAATAAAACTAAAGTTATTAGCTTGTAAGTACTGAATATATAAAAAGCCTTGATAAGTGCTATTATTGATAAGTGCCTTGGAATTAAGCACTTTCAAATGCTACTAGAGACTTCCGAATACGACTAACAAGGAAACTACTCGAGGTGTATCTCATCGACTTTCTTAATATTGTGATATGTTATAGCATTTCAAAAGATATTGGACATGTATGTTTTTTACGTACTACCTAGGCAATTTAAAGGGTTGAAAGTTCACCTAAAATTTATCCTCGAAAATTGTTTTTTTTTAAATTAAAATGATTTTTCAAGGGTGAACTATAAGGGTGTTTTTACCCCAACTATTGTTAGGGGTAGTTACCCCTATAAAAATACTTTTTTTTCAAAAACCCCAAGACACATCAACTTTATATTTCAATATTGTTTATCATAGAATGATATTTCATCAGATTCGTTTAATTTAAAATTTTTTTGGAGAAAAAAAGTAATATTTATCCTTATAAAAAATAGGAGATGCAATTCTGGAGTAAAAGAAATTTTTATATTTAAAAAAAAAAGTTTTTCGAAGGTAAACTTTAAGGGTACTTTTCATTGCTTAAATCGCTGAGATATCACATAAAAAATTACAACATATCACAATGTAATGAAAATCCGTGAGTTACACCTCGGGTAGATTCTTTGTAAAAGTACACCGTGAATTTCGGTACATTTTTGTACAGTTTACTAGAGTTTATATGATTTTCTCGTTTATTATTATTGTGTTTTAATATTATAATATTTATATTTTGAGTAATTTTTATATATTTTAAATAATTATTATTTATAATACAATTATAAGATTTAGCTACTTTTATGCTACGAATTACTATCTTTTTTTATCTGCATACGTTCCTTATGCGGACATCTTGTAACGATTTTACCTGTTTCCATATTCTTTGGCGGCGTCTCGTTCTCTCGTGCTTTCTATCTGTTCCGGCCTGGATAGCTCAACGTTGGACCGGATTCGTTTCATAAGGAAGAAGCGTGACGAATTGGGTGAAATAAAGTCGGAGCGTTTTATAATAACTAGACTTTTATTCATAATGTTGCATAAATATATTACATAGTGGATTATTTCGTCAGTTTGTTACAAATATGTCTTTATTATATGGCGCTTCTTACGGGTTATAGCGGTGGGTCACGGCGGTAATCATAGCGATGGTTGTATATAACTTATCACTGGTACAGTTATTTAACATAATCTTAATGATCTTACAACGAATCAAGGCGGTGGTTTATATAGAATATAGTGCGGTGGATATTCTCTATGGTTCAACGGCTAGAGTTACCGCGTCGGACAACTCTACGGACGAGTCATGACGAGGAAGTGCGCCGACAGGCTGAACTCCCTATCGGTTCCTGATGCGTCGATAGACTACACCAGGAGCTTTGCGCCGAGACTGCATGGCGAGGGAGACGCGCCAAAAGGCTGCATCTCCTGAAGTTTCCAACGCTTCGATATGCTGCACTGAGGTCAAACGCCAAAAACTGCACGACCACGGGAGACTTTCAAACTCGTTGATTCTATGCGAGTTCGCCTCTTTCATCAATCAAGGAAGGCTTTCCTTCCATTGATTATTCATTCGCCGTTTAGCGGATAAAACATAATTTCACGCTTGCGGAGGGTCGGCCCCACTCGGCCTTTGACCTCACTATCGGTGGGCAAAGGCTAGCGGCGAATGAAATAGCAGCGGTGATAGAACTTTCACTCGCTCCACATTCTTTCTCGTACTTGTACTATGCGGCGTTTCCCCACTATGAGGCATACTCTCATTTATACTTGCTCTTGCGGCTGATGCTTTTCCACGCGCGTTCTCTCTCTCTCTCTCTTATGCGCACATTTTCCGCGCATACTCTCTCTCTCACTCGTAAACACGCACTTGCGGCTAACGCTTTGATGCTAGGTGTAGGGGGCCGTTTTCCTCTTCCTCTCCCAACTCTTAACCCGTGGTGTCGCTGCGAACTCGCTTCCATTGCAGATTCATAGTTAAAAAATGTAATATTTACATGAATTTTTAATTCTATGTTTTAATATTATAATATTAAATTAGATCCTGTGATTATTACTTCTAAAGTTGTTCATGTTTGTTATTATTGAATACATCTATATTATTAACACTAATATTGTGATTATAATTATAATTATCGATAATATGACAATACTATTGTTAATAATATTTATGTATTCAATATTTAAAAGCTATCATCAATAGGTTATTATTGCATAATTTTAATTATTATAATTTTTAATCTATAATTTATTTTTCAATACTAAATATTATTTAATATTTAATTATAACTTTGAATATAATTGTGCTGTATATATAGGTATATCTATTAAAAAAACTGGTACAATTGTTTTGTATTTATAAACTTTGTATAATTTAAAGAATAAATAATGTACTAATAATTTTATCTCACTAATTAGAAGTTATATTATGGTGGGTATAATTAATTAAATCTATAATTAAAATAAAAATAATTTTTTTCGCATTTTAAGTATATATTTTAATAATACACTACAACATTTATTTACTGTAATATGTAACAATTTATCTCTAGTGCTTCTACTATGATAGAAGTTCATCAAAATTGAGCAAAAACATTAATATTTATTAAATCAATATAGCGTAAAATATTTTTATTTAGAGTTTGAATAAAAAAATCTTAGTTGCTTTGATCAGTATAAATTTCTTTGTTTAAATAAACTGTTTTATTTTAAAAATATAAAAAGCTGTTAAAGAAAATTTTAAACGCTAAGAATAATAATTATTGTTAAGTTATATGGTATAGTTTCTTAATTTCTTTTGAATATTAATAATTAAAATAATTAAAAATTTATTGCCTTAACCCTTATCAGTTCAAATTTAATAAATTAATTATTTAATTATTTTAAATTTAATAATTAATAGCTGTTATAGAAAGTATAAAATTTTCTAATAAAAATTGTTTGCAACTTATTCAATCAATTATTAAAAAAAGAGCGAAAATTATTGATTAATTCTAGAATATTAATATATAGAATGTTGTATTTATAATATTAATCTAGAATATTTACTGTACTTTTTATCAATATCGGCTCTGAATACCTGTAAACTACTAATTTAAAAGTAGTGGTCTTATTTTTTGATTAAAACATGACATTTCTTTTTCAGAAACATTTAAAAATTTCTATAAAGAAACATATTTCTCAAAAATTTTAATTTTATTATCAAAATATTTTGTACGATCGGTGTTATTGAGATTGCAAATTATGCTATAAAATGATATCGTTATTAATTTTATATAATAAAATGTTATTTTTTATTTACTTACGTAGTTAGAATATTATTAAAAATATATTTAGTGAAAAATTAAATTAGTTAAAATTATTAAAGTACCAAAACGACGAAACAATAATTTACAAATTTTATGCAAATTTAGCAAATAATTAGATTGATGCTATTTATAAATACTATTAATTACTTAATTTTCTAAAAAGATGAAAATCAAATAGGAATAAGATCAATGTTCATTTTCGTTCGATCAGCAAACGTTTTGTTTTTCTGTTGCATGCGTTTAGGTTTTGGAGGCGTCGTTAACTCGCCTTATTAGTACCAAAGTCAACGAACGGTATGCGCCTGCAGTGGTACTGAGAAGTACATCAGCTACAGCAGTAGCCACGACGATCCTCGCTCGATGCAGACGTCCGCTAAAATTATTGGTAACTGCAACAACATCGTAAGCGAGAAAGCTGCAGCCAAAGGCCGATGAGCATTGTCCTTACTGGAGTAAGCGAGAAGCAAACAATGTTTCGTTCAAAAATCCGAATACATACATGTCAGGTGATTCTGCTCACCTCACTTGTTTGGTTTCTCGTCGATGTTATGGTTCTTATGTTTTACTCAGACTGCATAAACGGTAACGGTTGGAACTGTCAGGGTCTCGATTCAGCCCGTGTAAAACGGCAACACGAGCATTTGCTTGCTAAAGAAAATGAACATCAAACGCAGGCACTTTCACGACAATATCAGCAACCTTCCATTGATATTAAGACCTTCAAACCTGGAGAACTTAAGCTTTGGAGGCCTGCCAAGGTCGTGCGGGAGAATAAGGGCTATCCTGGTGAGATGGGAAAAGCCGTACATATACCCACTGAACAAGAGACCGTGCAGCAAGAACTTTTTAAGCTCAATCAGTTCAATCTTATGGCTAGTGATATGATATCGCTGAATAGGTCGCTTAAAGATGTACGTCTAGTCGGTTGCAAAACAAAAAAGTATCCTAAACTTTTACCCGATACCAGTATTGTCATAGTATTTCACAACGAAGCTTGGAGTACACTATTGAGAACAGTTTGGTCGGTTATCAATCGCTCACCAAGAATTTTACTCAAGGAAATTATTCTTGTAGATGATGCCAGCGAACGTGGTAAGCTGCTCTTATTTATTCTAGTTTTTCCTATAAAACACAACAGACCATTAATATTTTATACGGTATTCAGCTTTCGCAAATTCTAAAGTTATTTTACAAATACTGTAGCTTTAATAATAACTATCAATATTTACAGCCTATATAAAATTATTATATAGTTTTTATTTTTTAAACATCTTTATTGTTAGTTACAGAAGACTTCTTTAACTCAGTAACATTATTCAAAAATTATGATTTTCTAATAGGTAAAACTTTGTTTAATTTATATTTAATATTAAAGAAATTAAAAAAAGTAATTTAAATTTAAATAAAAATATTTATGACACGAGCTTATATTTTTGATCATATTTTCTATTATTATACCGATATGATATATATTGATATTTTATATTATTTGGTATTAATAATATAAAATCCTTTCCTATAATTGCAATTTTCTTTATGCTCTAATTAATAATAAACATATTATTTTTCTAAAATTATAATTGTAGTATTTTTCGTTTTTATAGTTTTTATAGTTTTCGTATTATATAATACCATAAGGAAAGAAGTGTTTGCCATCATAAACATATCACTATAACTATTCAAATAATAATATAAAGGAAAACTAATTCAATAGAATATTTATGGAAATATAATATTATATTTTTAAGAATTGGCATTCAATTAATCAAAAAGTTTATAGCTATTTGCAAAATTTATTTTTTACAACTTAAAATAATAGAACGAAATGTATGTAATTATTAATTGCCTTATTTCTTACATTGCGTAATCTTGCAATAATTTGATAAAAAAATTTAAATCTAGTAATATCTTTTTCAAAAATTTTGTTTAAGCAATATTAAATAATATAAACAATTTAAATAAAACATTTACATTAAGAAATGAAAATAAAAAATAATTTTCTTTAAATATCATAAATACATTTTATTAACAGTAAAATATCTAAACATTTTAAAGCATGTAAATAATACTGCATTTTTCATTATTTAATATTAGATTTGAATATATTAATTAATATTTTCAGATCATCTGAAACAAGATCTTGAAGACTATGTTGAAACACTTCCTGTACCTACTTATGTGTATCGTACGAAAAAACGTTCAGGGCTTATTAGAGCTAGATTACTAGGTGCAAAAAATGTAAAGGGAAAAGTCATAACCTTTTTAGATGCTCACTGTGAATGTACAGAAGGTTGGTTAGAACCTTTATTAACTAGAATTGCATATGATAAAAAAACGGTCGTCTGTCCCATTATTGACGTTATCAGCGATGAGACATTTGAATACATAACAGCTAGTGATATGACGTGGGGTGGTTTTAATTGGAAATTAAATTTCAGATGGTAATTTATAAAGATAATTAAAATGATAAGTTGTTGATTACATTGTTGAATACTTAATTTTTTAAAATGTAGGTATAGAGTAGCTCAAAGAGAGATGAACAGACGAAATGCTGATAGAACTGCTCCTTTGCGGACACCAACAATGGCAGGAGGATTATTCTCAATTGATAAGGACTATTTTTATGAACTAGGAGCTTATGATGAAGGCATGGACATCTGGGGAGGAGAAAATCTTGAAATGAGTTTTCGGGTAACCTATGCTTATACGTAATTTTTAATTATAATATTACAGTATTTTATTATATTTATTATATTAGATTTATGATTTTAATATAAATGTAACCGTTATTTAATGTTTAAAAATTTACCTAATTATATTTAATTATACACCCCCTCTAGCAAACTTATATAAATTTTTTCTATTAATTACAACATTGAGTTAAATACATATTATCTTTTTATATTACTGTATAGTAATATAAGTATATATACTCTATAGTACCGACAGAAATGATTTAGATTTTTATTAAATGGATGATATTTAATCTTTTAATTTTTATAACAATCATTTGGGTCTAACAATGTGTATTTAATGAAATCTGTCGTACTTATAAAAAATAAAAGTCTAATCAATGTTAAATACTTATTTAACCATAAAAATTTTAGTTTAATTCCAGCTAGTTGAATAATACGCATCTAACAGTCACTGGAGTCGATTTTGAATACAATGATTGTATTCCGTTGTTTGAATTTTATTATTGAATTTAACACTTAGAGTTCTTTATAGGTATGGCAGTGTGGCGGAATTTTAGAAATCAGTCCGTGTTCTCACGTGGGACATGTATTTCGTGACAAAAGTCCGTACACATTTCCTGGTGGTGTCAGCAAGATTGTCCTGCATAATGCAGCCAGAGTAGCTGAGGTCTGGATGGATGAGTGGAGAGACTTTTACTATGCCATGAATCCAGGTTAGACTACAATCTTCGTGTTTCTCTTAAACTAATTTTTGGTATTACAACACGTAGCTTTTATACGCTTGAAGCGCATATACCGTTTCATTCATTCTACTAACTTATAGCTTATTCTTTCGTGATTTATTAAAAAAAACTTAAAGTCCTTTGATAATTTAAATAGCTTCACGCATTTCAACAACATTATTTTCAAGTTTTTATCGCAATAAATGTATTTATTTTTAATTTATTTCACGTTTTTAAAGTCTCTTCAATTATCTTTTTTCAATTTTATTAGCATGTGGGATTACAATATTTATATTATATTTTTACTTGACAAATTTATTTTAAACCAAATTTTACAAATATTTATGTGAATGCTCTAAATTGTTAAAGGTTAAATATTTGAATTATTCTGATCAATTCATTTGACTCTAAAGTCTTAACCACTCATCCAACCAACTACTAACAAACAAAGAAATCTAATGCTTAGCATTATTTATTGTTATCTTCTGGTAACTGTACTAGTTTATCAATCGTGATAACCATATATTGATGTAACAATAAAATGTTTTTTATGAACAAACTCTTGAAATAAATTAATTACCAGTTCACAGAATTCAACACAATCATCGTCAACAATATACATAATCACGAATTTGTTAAAACTTGTTTATTATAATAATTAACATATAGCATTATTCGCGTCGTATAAAGACTAACACACTAACAAAATTGAGTTGGCTAGATATGGATGTGTGGTGGGACATTGGAAATTGCCACATGCTCGCATGTTGGACATGTGTTCCGTAAATCAACTCCATACACCTTTCCTGGTGGTACAAGCAAGATAGTGAACCACAACAATGCAAGACTTGCAGAGGTCTGGCTGGATCAATGGAAATACTTCTATTACAACATTAATCCAGGTAGCACTAATACTCGTGCAAATATACTTGTGTGCATGCAAGTCCATACATCTGCATGTAAATGGGTGACTTTCATTTTGGTATATATACATATATATACCAAATATATATATATATACCAAATATATTGGTTGTATTTTTTAACTATAGTGTGTTCAAATATTACTATTTATTATTGTATAATTTGTTTGTTTTCACCAAAATTTTACCCTTATACTGCTTAATCTCTTTTTTATTTGATATAATCATTTATTCTATGCAAGGATTGTAATATATAGCATTTTCTCTACTGTCGTAACTTTATAAGATTTTAAAATGTTATATTTTATGTATGAAAACCATTTTTTTCAGTATTATTGGTTTATATTGAAATAAAAAAGCAAATGATTTTGTTATAATTATTTACTATGTAGTTTTTATATTCTGCAATTTATATAATGTATAAGGACAATAAAATAATTTATTATATTTATTTATTTCATATTTTATTTTAAAAAAATAATAAAATGTTTTAGGTGCCCGCAGTGTTCCTGTAGGAGACGTGTCAGACCGTATCAAGTTGAGAGAAAAACTTAAATGCAAAAGCTTTAGATGGTATTTAGAAAATATATATCCGGAATCTCCAATGCCGCTAGATTATTACTATTTAGGTGATATAAGGAATGGTGATACTCATAGTTCAGAAAAGACTCAGAGACATTGTCTTGATACAATGGGTAGAAGAACTAATGAAAATATAGGAATGAGTTACTGTCATGGACTTGGTGGTAATCAAGTATGCTAAATTTTAATTATTTATTATTATTATCATTATTATTATAGTCCACAATTTTAAGTTTTTATAATTTTTATTTAGATATTTGCTTACACAAAACGACAACAACTTATGTCTGATGATGTATGTTTGGATGCTGCAAGTCCTGAAGGACCAGTAAAAATTGTCCGTTGCCATGGAATGGGAGGAAATCAAGCATGGATTTACAATGAAGAGGTATACCTAAGAATCTTAAAGAATTCAATAATCAAATGAATCATACTTATTAAAAATTGCAATTATTATTTAGACAAGGATGATTAAACACGTTAATACAAAATATTGTCTTGCTAAATCGCTGCTTAATGATACACTGCAGCCTGTTTTAGCACAGTGTGATGTAAAGGATATTGGACAAAAATGGATAATGCAAAGTAAATTTAAATGGCAAGCTAGCTAGTAACAGTGAGAAATGAAGGTAGTTTTTAAACTTCTTTGTCTAAAACGAGAACACTGATGCACTAATCTCTTGTTAAACATATGTTGCTTTTTCAAAAGCAAATTGAAGTTTGGTATACATGTGATGCCGTGCCTGACTCTAAAAAAAATAGTCTTAACGAATTTTCTTAACTTATCTATTTAATTTTACATACTATCAAATGAAAAAATATAAATATTATGATTCCATCTTTGATATTATAATAGTGACTTATTATATACAATGATATATTAGATTTACAAAAATGAATCAACGAGAACAAATTAAAGAAATAAGTAAAAAAAGCTTATCAGAATACTGTTATTATTAATATTAATTATTAATAAATATTGACGAGATAAAGATAAGTAAGATCACGATCATGAAATCAGAAGAAAATGAGAACTGCTAATGTGGATTGGAGTATGTGCACTTGAGAGTAGAATTGTAATTACTAGTATCCGAACATAAGTGCAATGATAAAAGTCTCCAATTTCCACTTAGTGATACATATAAAGATATACAAATTGTGTAAATTGTACAGTTACTACTCTAGAGTCATTGAACTCTTTTTAAGTACGTGTGTTATTTATTGACTTTGTCATAATGAACCAATTTATAAAATAATGTATGTGGGGCAATCGCATCTTTTTATACTGTTATAGTTCCTTGCTTTGCTTTTGCGAAGAAATTAGATTTGTATATGTAAACATATGTGTACACCAAAAACCTAGAGATTATTTGCATTTTAACTTTATAATTTGTTAGCATTTAATTACTAAAGGATTTTACATTTTATGGTTACAAACGTCTTCCATAATTTTGATTTGTAAACTTACAGTAATTTTTTATCTCTTAAGTAAACAAATTCAAATAAATACATACATTGGTACTGTATATTTAATAGATAAAACTTTTATTCTGAAATATGAATTAAAATCATGCTTTATGGTACAGTATATGTATTCTTTTATTTAAACTGAATGATTCCTTCGACTTGCAATCAAGTAGCACTATGAATAATATCGAAAATCTTGACAATATAGTTTTGGTGATGGTATACATTAAAATATTCTTTATTGTTTATTAGTTAAAATATAATTATTAGTTAAAAAAATAATGTGCTATTTATTTTTACAAATCCTTAATTTATCAATATCTGGAAACATGATACTTGTTAATATACCTAATATAATATTATCTATGTATATTCTATACATATAAATAAATGTATTGGTCTCATTTATAATTGAATATTTAAATTAAATAAAACGGAAAACATTGATTTATAAAGTAGAGAAATTATTGTCAATAAATAGATATTTCTAAACAAAATAAATATAATTTTATGCTTGTAATTTACCTTTAAATTTATATCACCAGAGATTTCTAAATAATTGGACTAGTATGGTGCTAGTACAACTATATAAACTTTGCGGAAATAATAATTGTAATTATCATTTATAAAATTATATGATTCTGTTTTATGAAATTCTAAATCCTAAGTCCTTTACTTATATATTTTTATTTTTGGTAAAACTTTCGTGTTCACTGTCAGATTGTCATGAAGGTTCTACAAGTGATCCTCGATCTTATGATATAGCTATGTTTATTGGGTTATAGACCTCAAGACATTTCAGTATATTGTGCTTCAATTTAATATCCATATAATGATATTAATCTGTACTCGCTGTATTGCTATGCTCTTTAAAATCTATTTTCGGGTAATATGATTGATCGCACTATCTATGTCTAGTATTCTTACGAGTATGATTACCGTTAAATAATCTTTTATAAGTAAAACCAACTGTTTTCATAAGAATCACATCTACTAATTTACCAACCAGATAGGTTTGTTATGTATGATCCAGGTATCTTAAGTTAGCACGATATGTTTAATGTACTTATCTATTATTTTTAATATAAATGGCGTCAAAATAATAGATCTGAATTCTTAAAATTTTTTATGCTCTTATAGCAACATAACATTTACTAACCTTTAGCACTTAAGTATATGACCTATCTCGTGGATATATCTTATCACCTATTTTATCCTACAATTGGTTGATTTATAATTATGTTCGCAAATTTTTAGTCCTCACTTCGTTCTTTGATCTTAGATTAATTTTTATTAGATCAGAATTTTATGTTCATAATATGGATATAAACAAGTACCTCTAGAACTTTCTAAGCACCCTTCGTCTAAATACACATTTTGGTTCTTTTTTTGCTATTATTAGTAAACGATTCCTTTATTTTTATTAATAAAAAACACATTTATCATGGATTCGTAGTTCTACAGAATGCGACGTAGTTATTATGTATTAATGATACCTATTATGCTCCGTTAGTATTCTCTATTGTTTTTATAGCGTATACATTTTGAAACTCTAATGTACTTTTTTACCGATCTCAGAAAGACTTTACAATTCTGCTTATAGAATATGTTGTACCTATAATCTATGCTCATAAAAACATTAAAAACAGATGGTATTTCCTTTTAATAGCCGCGAGCTCGTCTTTGAATTTGGCCTAATCAGTTCTTTTTGATTTTCTCCTATTTTCTTTCTTTTTGTAAATTAATATTTTAATTTAATAATTTATTATTAAATTATTAATAATATATTAATTTATAATAATAATAATAACAAAATAAAAAAAATCAATAAGTAAATTAATAAATTAATAAGTAAGTAATATAAAAAATAAAAAAGTAAAATATTTTTACTCTTTGCTCAAAAAATATGTAGTTGCAATTAGACATAGAAACCTTATTGAACAATTTAACTAGATTAATATTAATAACCTTGTTTAAGTGAAGTTAAGTTTGTTACATTTATTTATAAGATTACAATTTCATGAATACCAGAGACACAAATATTTCTTCTCTGGGATTGGTTTTTTGAACGTCTTAAATTATCTAATGCAAATTATCTTCACATTTTACTTTTAGCTTCAAGTTTCATGTTCTCATACTTAACTAATAACCATTTTTCTGATGACAATTTTTCACACCTAAAGGAAAGTTTACTTTTAAGTTACAACTTTAAATCTTATCCATGTATTTTTCCACTATTTTTTATGACATAAGTTAATTTCCAAAAATTGATTGCGAAATTTGATGGAACTATTCTTCGATTTTTATTCCCGTCACTAATTTTTCTATATAATTTCTGTTGTTTATATGCTACCTAGGGATTGTTCTCTATCTTAAACACTGTCTTTTTTGTTCAAATTATTTTTTAGAAAGTCCAAAGCGCTCCAACTAAAATTATTATAAAAGGTTTTAACCTCTGAATTTTTCAACGTATTTTGTACATTCTTTTTTTCCTATCATATTATATTTACTTGGTATATAATCATTTTGTTAACAAGTTATTTAATGTTCTTAATATTATATGAACTACCTTACTAAATGTCAGTGGCCGAGTCAGCTTTCATCATGTTTCAAACTACAATTTTCTACGTGACTCAAACCAAATATTGAAATCAACACTGTTAAATATTTATAACAATATATTGTTAAAATATACTATTAAATAACAATATATTTAGATTAGTATAGCTGAATAATGAAGAAAATCTGTGTATTTTTTACGTTCCATCATCTAGGATCCATTAGTTCGCAAAGTAAATTATATTCTGTACCTACTTTCAAAAGTTTAATTATATATACTACTATGCGTTCTAATCTGGACTGAAGTTCTCTTGTAACATGGATACCTGAGGTAAGCGTAAAATTAATTTTTAAATAGCATCATTCCACATTGAACACTATATGCCTATTAAAAATGTAAAAATGTTTAAATTAGTTAGAAAACTTTTTATAATAAAAAAAACTTGTAAAACATCGTGTACGACTATCTGTTCTATTCAATGACTAATTACATTAAAATTTGGAAGTATTCCGTTGTTATATATAGTAATATTTACATTACAAGTAATTCCGTGTGATTTGGAACCAAAATAGTTTCACAAATTATTTTTCTATTAATTTATAAGGTAGTTAATATAATGAAAATAAGATTTATGAATCATATATTCTTTTTGCATTTTGTAACTGTTAATTGTTTAGAAATAGTTATTTCAATTATATTTCTAGTTTGATTAGAAAATCCTATTAAATGTACTGGAAGGCGGAATAATAATTTTCGTAATAATAGGCCTGGATGACACCATGTTTCTTAGCATCAAACACATATGTATTCAAACGAAGATTGGCATGCCTCAAAAAACTTAAGCCGTACAAGCACTAAGCATAACAGCTGCTGAGAAAAGAGGTCTCCAATTAATCATTGCTAGATAATTAGCTATTGCCACGAGCTGTATGTTCTCAGTTATATTAAATCAACTTTTGTCCAGTGTACTGAGTACCATTCTACCTTCCCAAGGATGACGATTTTTATCGTATTGTCTTCGCACCTTCCAGAAAATGATGAATTTTGCTGTATTCTAACCACTTTGTATGGGATAACAGATTTTGTCGGTCCTCCTCATTCATTCTCTTTTCCAAACGTATGTCTAAAAAAAATCTCGTATCCTGCTATCTTTCTTTATGCTTGTCAAAGGCCTGCTTTGAATATCATCGCGTACGTGAAACTTTATAATATGGATCGATATCTAATTTAATTACTATACGTGTATTCTATTTGTATTTATATTTGTATTATACTTATTATATAAAATTATTATGTTAAAAGACAGTGAATACTTGTTTGTAATGTTAACGATGATGTTCAAATAAGCAATACTAGGATTTTCTTCAAATCGTTTTGATAAAAAAGTTATTTATATAAGAAAAAGTTTGAGTAAAATTCATTAATTGATTCTATTTCCACTCTAAAAATTATTCATTAAGAAGGATGAAACATTAAAAAAATTATATATTTAAAAATATTACTATTCCACAACATTTATTATTGAATATTTCATATATTAAATAATAAATAAAAAAATTGCATCTAAAATTAACATGAAATATTATATTTATTATATTATCTCTGCAAGTAAAAGTATGAATTTTAAAGCACCTACACTAATATATATGAGAACATATAATTTTCAATTCATTATTAGTAAAACAAATTCTAATACATCTCATAAATAACCTTCTATATCATTATATATGGTGTTTCATGAAGTACTAAAACCATTAAACCAATAATTCAAAAGAAACAATTTTTTAAAAAGTTTATAGAGTATATCGTAGTATAAAATGCGACGAATAAAACAATGTTTTTATAATACAATTTTTGATTAATTGGAATAAAGTAGAAAAAATTTATTGCAATTTAACAACTGTCAAGTATTATCATATATATTAAAAAAAATCATGAATATGAATCTTTGAGAAAAAGTATATTATTGTAAATATTATTGTATATAAAAAATTAATACAGATTTCAGTAAGTTAAAAATATTACAATTAAATATCATAAGGTTAAAAATTATAATATTTTTGTAATGATTTACTATCTTTTTCTTCGTGATTTATCTTTTCTTCTTACATTTTTATATTATTTGTGGTCAGTCGTAAAGAGAAAACGACTTTTTTCTTCTCAATAAAATAGATGAATATATTTTAAAATGGACTTAATTATAATTTTAGCGGCGATATTTTCTTTATAATCGGTTTTAGTTAGCAAATTTTACGGCGGCGAGATCGCCCACATGTTTACACATTTAATCAGTGATTATTACGTAACACTGATTTGCGACGTTTTCCTATACTTATCTTAACTCTACGTCGAACCCTTTCTACGGCGTGAATTTCTAGATCACAATTCTTAATGTGTCCGTGGCGTGGCATCCCTCTGGCAGAAAGAAAGAGTGAGCGCCTTGAGTGTACTCGCATTCAGGTATGTCAAACGATCGTATTTGCCGCAGCGAGACTACTTAAACACAGACGAGTGAACTCGCGTTTAAATATATCAAACGACCGAACTCGTAGCAGTGAAACACCGCGTTCAAAGGCGAACCAAAAGACTGCCACTATGAGTCCGGAAGCTCTTTGGAATTTGTTAGCTCTTTGGAATTTGTTAGCTCTTTGGAATTTGTTAGCTCTTTGGAATTTGTTAGCTCTTTGGAATTTGTTAGCTCTTTGGAATTTGTTAGCTCTTTGGAAAGTCAGAAGACTTTCGCGGATGTATGCAGAGGCTGCTCTGGTGTAACGATAAAACGCTGCACCTCGGTCGGTCCTGATACTTGCACTCTCGCCCATCTTACGTACTAAAGAAGGCTTTTCTTTTCGCCACCTAGCGGTGAAAAACGCTTTTTCTCTTTACAAACTTAAACCGGTACGAAGGGCGGTGGTAGAAAAGAGCGCTCTGGGTTTCGTTGTGTGGGGCCTTAGCCTACGTTCACACTCTCATCCACGCATTTTTGCTTAGGCTTCTCCGCTCGCTCGTATATGCTTTATCATACTCGCATTTACATTTATGTAAATATTAATCGTCCTGACGTAAGCTCGCGACGAAATTTTTCGTCACATTTTAAATAATCTTCAAGAAACTTACATGATATATATTAAAATCATATAAATTTATCAAAGATAAATTATAAGTTTAATAACCAAAAAATAATAATACAAAAGAAACTTAACAATTGTTGAAAATACAATAAATTTTACATGACCAGCTTTATAAAAATTACTTGTTGAAGCTGTTTTTAAATGTTCACTAAATAACAATAAATATAAAAATATTTTTCAATAAAATTTAGCAGTTCCCATACTAATCATATGTTAGGCTTTATTACTGTATAAGAAAATTTAATTTCACTTTTCAAACTTATAACTAAGTCACCTTAGCCAAAACCCTATTTTGACTGGGTAACAAAGAATTTCACATTATTTCTTTATTTAGATACTAGTAAACATAATAGAAAGTTTTTTTATTATTTATCTAAAAAACTTCAATACTGATTTTGATTAAATTAATAGATATAAAAATGACTTATTAAATATAATTTTTTAAATTTTAAAATTAAATTGAAAAATTAAAAAATTAAACTTTCAATTAGTTTGAAGTTGATTTCGCATACTAATTTAGACTATTCAAAAGTTCTTTATATCTATGTGTTGAATAAAAATATGAAGCATTTAATCGAAAGTTTTTACAATAGATAGCAAAAAAAATATGCATTTAACAACAATATGCATGTTTTTTTTATTTGTAACTTTAATCTCATTAATATCATTGTAAATTCTTGACAATTCTGCAGAAATGAAATATTTATTGATAATTATGCCTTGAAAGTTGACCAAGCTAATTTCCGAAATAATTTTTCGCTTGAAGTATCGCTTCATTTAAAATTAAACCAATCATGTAGATAAGAGTATTTAACTCATATGTTTTTAAAGTGCGTTAGTATTCGCGTGCTACAATATGTATTAAATCGGTTGCTCTTCCTTTGTTGCACATACATTTTTTTATATCAGCAGATGTAACTTTTAAGAAACGTCTAAATTTTAATAAAATTAAAAATAATATGTCTTATACAAACCGTCTAATATATTGTATATCATTTGAAGATTATCCACTTTTTGACTAGACGGAGCTGTCGAATACAATTCGCTCTTTTATCGTTGTAATTGATTCTTTTGTTGCAGTACTGTGCTATAAATAAAAAATTGGGTTATCTTACGTACAGTTTAATTAAAACATTTCCATCGTGTAACGTAGGTCATCATTTTGTTTTATAAAATCTACATATTTTTCTCTAAAAGCAATAGTTTTAATATATTTCTCGATAGGAATTCTCTTGAATCTTTTAATTGAAAAAGTTATCTCTCTTAAATGAAACTCTGGCTTTAAAATACTGATTTATGTTAGGCTGTGCTATTGTTTGAAAATATTGCTTAGAGCAATTTAATATCCATTCTAGAAATAACAGTCTGACTTAAGTAGCAATGCTCAATAATCCAAAATTTTTACAATTTTTCTCTAATTTATCATATTTAAATATATTGGCAACTTCATAAATTGATTATGCGTGCTTTAACAATCTGTTTCGGTTTAAACTCAATAGTTGACAAAATAATTCAATATCTAAAAGCAATTCGATTAGTCTTGAAGATCATATTCTAGGTAAACCAAGTTAGAATAATTTTCTTACTTATAATTGACAATTTATTCATATTGATTCGCTATAATTATATGAAGCTGCGAGTACGAATCTAAAAATATAAAAATTTCATGTTTCTTCTCATTTGTATCATATAAAATAACTGTTACTATTTTGATAAAATAAATGAAGTTAATTAGCTTATATACAGGCACTAATAAAGAAACTCATTACTATTCATTTCATATTGTCTGTATGAAACGATTTGATACACTTTTCACTTATCGAGAAATGACTGCAATGACGAATATTAATTTATATGTATCATTCAGCGAGTTATACTTTCATTTGTATTTTCTACAGTAAAGTAATTTCTATTATGTTATGCATTTTCCAAATAATAAAAAAATAATTTTAACTCAAGTCTTTTATAAACGGGTAGGTATTATAAGTTTATTAAATTCATTGCACGCATATACTGCGTGTCTCCGTTTATATATCATGTAACATTTCTGTTATTACCGCATTTAATTTCAAATTATTGTTTTTGACATTATTTATATTAGTCATAATAATTGTAACTTCACTTAAAACGCTCTTATTGATATAACATTTTTGTAAATATTTTCAATGATTTTCAAACAATTGTAAATAATTTTAAATAAGGTCTAACAATCTTGAAGGACAGTGCGTTTTCTCATTAAAATTTCATGAATAAATACAGTTTACAATTTAGTAGATAAATAATTAGAATATCCCAGTGTTCAGTGGATTAAGCGATAACAAATAATTATTAACAGTGAATATAGTAATCGAAGTTTGTTGAAGTAATCACGAGTGAATATCGGTGTTTCAATAATTTTTGTTTCATAAAAATGAATAATTACTTGTTTTTTGCATATCGTACTTTAAATAAAATTTATGTAAATATATTTTATATTTACATAGTTTATAAAAGAACAATTATATTCTAAATCTAATTTTTTAATAATCAGCGCTTGTTTTCCAAAGAATTATTGATTTAAATAATGGAAATTTTTACGTATTTTAATTTAGAATTATTGTCGATAAATTATGATATATAGCGTAATTGAATAAAATAACTGGATTTGATATTAAATTCAGTAATATTTATTTTTCACAATCATGAAACATGACAAAGATTTACTGTATACATGATGACCAATAGTTCTTCTTCTCGAATCTCTTAAATTGTTTTGTTGTACTTGTCACTGAAAACACATTATAATATATTTAATAAATTTAAAAATCGTTGCTTTTCTGATCTTGTATTTTATTTCAGTTATATCATTAATCACTTATTCTTGAATTTGCATTTGCAAAAAAAAATATTTATCAAACAATTAATATATCGGTTTTTACATTAGGATCAAATAATTGATTCATATAATAACTTAAACACTTTCACGAAAGTGTCAAAAGATTTGAAAAGCCGTTGGCCGTTTCAGATTTAGCTAATGAGATAATATTTTAGTCCAATTTATTTTACAATAACACTATTTTCATAGTCAAAGTTTAAGTTTACAGTTCAAATTATAATAACAAAAATTCTAAGTTTAAAGTTCTATCAAAAAGGTATTTCTGGTTTACATATAAATGTTTATTAACAATATATTAACGGTAAAATGTAATAGTGCGGACTTAATAAGCTAAATAAGGAATAATATAATCAGTGACGAAGATCTTTACACATCACGAGTTTGTGAAAATCTTACTTGTTAGAGAACTGGAAATGCTCAAAAAGGCTTTAGTGAACAGATAAAAAAAGTATTCTATGTTGAGAACATTTTATAATGGTGTGAAGGTCTAGAAGAATAATTTTGGAGGAGACTAAGATCATATTATTAGTAAGTAAAAATATTAGATTAAGAGTAGTAAGTAGAAAAAATCAGTGGAAGCTTAACAGATGTTTATTATGATAAAGGAAGTACATGCAATATTAAATGAAGCTCCGATCTTGGGTATGTGTATATTAAAGTATACATTAGTTTTACTGCGTTAGAAATAAATGATATAAATTATACGGTGTTTATTTTTGAAGTAGTTATTTCACTTAATTTTTATTATTAGATAATATTGTTCTTTAAGTGTTATTATAGTTCATGTTATTAAATCATCTGTTTCAAAGGACCATATGCTAACCTCGAGAAAATAATAATTTACTATGCGGTTTATATTAAATACTATATTTTAACAATATACAATTTATGAAACTTAATATTATTACTAATATTAGATTTATGGAAGCTACCCGCCTAATACTATAAAGTTCTATATATGATAATTCTCATATTACACGTGAGTTTTATTCCGTTCAGTAGTTCAAAATTATCTCAATTTTGACAGTCTATTCAGATTTTTTTAGTCACCGATTTCAATAACAGAAGTATATGGTCGATATCTGAGATTCTACCATCGACCCATGCTTTCAAGTAAGTATTCGAGGCTCAAACTAATATATTTACAATTTATAATGTACAATAAGTATATGAGTTAGCTAGGCTTATAGGCGGCTTAACAGAAATGCTGTTCAGCGAGCTACGTTGTCTAGCTTTTCCTGCATGTGCCGATGCGGCCTTCATCAGAATGACCACATGGCTTGTTACATTTAATATTTGTTAAAATAGGAGTATAATCCAATTAGAGATTTAATACTGTCTAATTTTTTAATCTATGAGATCATTACTTTAGACTGCCTTGTAAATTTGTAATTAATGCGAAGATGCTCGGATGATCGATGGCCTAAATAAATGATGTAACTGCCTAGGAACTTTTTGGTTTTTGGTTTTGCACATGCGCAAAATACATGTTTTGTACAATTTTGGGGATTCAATTTTTCTGTTTATACAAAAAGAACGTTTGATTTTTTTGCTAAGTTGGTGAAAGTAATTTAGATAACAAATACATTTTAACCAATTAAAATTGAAAACATTTATAAATTAAAAAGCCATCGTTTATAGAATTTAGTAACTAGGGACTCTACGTTATCAATTTTTTATAAAAAATGTAAAAAAAGTAAAAAAAGTAAAATCAGTTACTGTGAGATCAAATTATATTCTTTGCATTGGTATATATGTTTTTTTCTAATTCTAAAATTTACCGGCTGCATAATAGAACGTGTATAATAAAAAAATATTTAACGTCGTGAATTTTGTACAACTTAATAAAATATTTATAAAAAAGTAATAAATTTATTTATTTGAAAAAAAATAAAGCAATATAAAGGATTAAGACATACAAACTTAACATTAATACTAAGTTATGTCAGTTTTTAAGCTTTTCAATTTATACAATAATAATGTATTAGGTTACCAAAATCTTTTACGTTCAAGGTAAACCTTATAACTGTTACTTAATTAACTAATAATGAAGTATTGTTAATGAATAAATATCTGATATGACATCTTGTATTGTGTAGAATTAGTTTCAAATATGATGAACAGCAAGCCTTGATATCAAGTAGAATTCTCGAAAAATTAGGCTTACCATCACCGCCAAAGAGGCCATCAAATATATATATAAAATTTGCACAAATTCTTAGACCTAAACTATTAATGAAACAACCAGACATGTTAATTAAAGATATGATAAAAACAATTGCAATTGAATGGAATAAATATGATCCAGAACAAAAGAAATTAATGCAAAAAGAGTATAATTTATTGAAGGAAAATTATTTATTACAAATGAAAAAATATGAAGAATCTATAACAGAGGAACAACAGAATCTAATTAAAAAATTTAAAGAAAAAGAAAAGAGAACTAAAGAATTAATAAGAATTCAAGAGGTAAAATTCTATCATACAAACTTTTTAAACGTAAACTTGTTAGATAATTTATGTTTGAAATATAACATTTTAGAAAAAAATAAGTATGGGTCAGCCAAGAAAACCAGTGTCAACTTTTTTTATGTTTGCAATGGAAAAAAAGAATCAGAGGCAGGACAATATGAAACAAACAGTATTAAAATTTGTAAATTCTACTTTTGTATAATTGATATTTTCTCAATATGATAAAGTGTATTTTACATTTTTAGGAATGGTTGAAATTGTTGAGTAATGAATGGAAAAGTATTTCAGAATCTGATAAAGAAAAATATAGGAAAAAATTCAAATTAGAATCAGACAAATATAAGTCTAATTTAATAACTTGGCAAGAAAATATGATTAGGCAAGGACATACTGATATTGTTAAACCTAAAAATCTTTTACATATTACTCTTAAGAAAAAATTAAATAAAAAATTAGTTTAGATGTTTATATGATATATATTTAAAATGTCTATTGAATAATTAAATATTTCTTCTAAATTTAATTACACTCACATTATAAATTAATAAATATTTTTAATTAATTCTCTAGTCTTCTTAATAAAATCAATTTTTTTCAATAACATCTTAAGATTATTAAAAAAATTGTATATGATTTAAGTTAGAACAACAAATAGATGCAATCCAATTAAAGACCACAAAACTTGTTAAATATAATGCAAAATCTTTCAAGATTGTGCTACACAAGTTCAATATTATTTTAAGATTATTTAGAATTTCAGGCTTAATATTGAACAAAATTAATGTAGCTACCAAAATACTGTTGTCTCGAAACTTTTCAAATTTTTTTCCAAAACAGAGTTGTGTTATTGACATTATTATATAAGGTGTAACAATACCCTGAAAAATTATAAAATTTATTAGGTATTAGTTGTTGGTATGTTAAATATTTATGAATTTATATTTACCTTGTATAAAGAGATATCTACATTTGATATGACAAGAATATTTACAAATGCAGCAAGGAAAATATAAGACAAAGGTCTAAAAATCAAACTAGGAAACCAATACTGAGATTGTTTATAATTTATTTGATTAACCGACGTAATTGTTAAGTTGCAATTTAAATTATTAATATCTTTTCTATTTTCTTGAAAATAATATTGATAATTTGAATGATCAAAAGTTGTATAATTATTTGGTTGATGAAATTTTACATTTGATTCAAAAATTTCTGCAATTTCAAATTTATCTGTAACAAATGGTATACAAAATTAGAATATTATATATGTATATATATATTTTTTTATTTATTTATTTTATTATGATATTATATTATGGACAGTTGTACTCAAAAACATTGGGTATAAATATTTTTTGAATTTTAATAAAAACATTAACATTTTTTATATTTTATGATTTGAATATTAAGCTAATTCAAACAAAAGCAATAGTTATGATAATTTACTATAATTAAAAATTTTAAATATTGAATTGTATAAAATAAAATTACACATTTAAAGTAAAATAAATTTGTTACAGTAAAATTATCATTATTTGGAATTAATTTTAATATATAGCTCATTTTTTAAAATTATTTTAATTTAAAAAATATATGACGTATTTTGAAAAGATGATTAAGCTTAAGCAATAAAAACATGAAATATTTTTAAATATTTCATGTTAAACTTAAAATATTAAGTATACAAAATTTTTTAGAGTTAAATTTTAATACAAAAAAGCATACAATATAACATTGAATTATTTTCAATATAAAATAAAAAACTAATTAATATTTTATTTACTTTAGCTATATTTTATTTATTTTAGCTACATTAATGATTAATAACTCTAAATAAATTTATAAACCTAATAAAATTATTATACCTTGTTTTAAAAGATCTGTCTTGCATTCTGTTGAAGTAGTTTTATTTCTTATTGTAGATATAGTCTTAGTAGTAATTGAACTATTTTCACCTTTTAACCTTGAATGATTTACCTCTTTACTAAATTTTTCTATAAAAATAAATTATAAATATAATTTTTATTTTTTCATTCAAATTTCAAGGTTAGTTATCAATGACGTAAAAGAAAAATATCGTAAACTTGAACCTAAACCTGACCATTTGAAAATAAATTACCTTCTATAAAGTTTTCTTTACATTTTCCAGTAATTTTTTCCAGACGATTATCTAAATTTTGTAAAATACGTCTTCTTCTAGCTTCTCTTCTAGCATCAGCATCAGCCATAGTAAATTCTATAAATGTAGTACAAATAATGTTCAACTTATTTAAAATATTTATTACAGTTTTTTTTAATATATTATATCTAAATATATTCTTTTTTAGATTTTAGAATAGTATATAAATTAAAAAAAATTTATTTAGTGCGAGATACGTAATAGTAATAAATCCACTTGATTCAACTTTAGACACAAAGAGAGAGTGAAAGAGAGAAAGTGTTATGAATGAGTAATGGTGAGGGAGTGAAAAATTGAAACTAGTTTTAAGACGAGTTTTCATTTAAGCGAATGGAATTTCCCCACACTCGCGCTAAGCTTTCATCAAACCTTTACCGACACCTCACAAACATTGGGTAATTGTTACCCATCAAACCCTCCAGCATTATTATTGGTACAAATCTATTTCTTTACCTTCCACCCATCATTTTTTAAATTCTATACTTTCACTTTTCTCACCTTATTTAAAAGAAATAATTATTCATTCTCTTTTGTAAGTAATTTACATAATTTACTTACCATTGATACTAAATGGATTATAATACTGAACTATATAATCACATAAGATCAATCAGTAAGCAAATGTATCGTCGTAATAAGTATTTTGAAAGTTAGCATAATTATCGTAAACAAAGTAGCATATTGAATATGCAATCGTTTCAAAGTTACAAGAACGATCGATTTCAAAAATTATTTTCAGAAAAACGCATTTAAAGATTCAAGAAACCAGAGTGCATGCTCGGAAATTACAGGAAAACGTTCGGCAAAGTCTCTTAAACATTTCTTTTTGCTTTAAAACAACTTTAATATTGTTCTTTCATGCAAGCTTAGAAAATATATCAATAAAATCTTTATATCTAATTTGCATTAGTTTTCTTTCATCTTGTATAGAAACCTTGGAAATAAGATGTAAAAAAGCTAAGGAAAAGTGATAAAAAGCTGGGAATCATAGTTACCGAGAACTTACAAAGTTACAGTAAGTTCGTTATAATTATCAGTATCGCACGCTAGTGAATCTTACATAGCAATATTAAGTAAGTTAATTAAAAAGTTAGTATTACAAGACGTAATAATACATAATAATATTTTTTATTTTATAGGTATAACTAAAAATTAAATCGATTTTTCGAGAGTACGAATTTTTTCAGTGATAGACTTGTTTTTGGCTCTACGTTTTTATAGAAAATATTTTATATGTTACTGTAGCTATTTCTTATTAGTGCGCTTCAACCTGTACTATACGAACAGGTTTAGCATGGTGTCTATTATGATATCTTAGTATTTTCTTAAGTACAAAAACTATCGTGTAAATCTGCTTTATTAATTTCTTTAATTAAATGTACCAAAAGGTTGGTATACCTAATGATTAATTTAATAAATAACTCTGTGTTTGATTGATTAATGAAAATACAAAGTTTCAAAGTTTTACTTAAATCTTAGACGATTTTGACATTCGATTGGGCGTTGTGGATTGAAGACAAACTTCTCTTTTGATCGTCATGGCAGCTACTGTCATCACTTCAGATTATTAGATCAGGGTCCGGAAGAGCCCCTGGAATGAATCTTGGTTTTGACTTGTTAAATAATTATTTTGCACGAAATTCCTATATTTAATGTGAATTTCAGGAAAAAGGTTTCGGACTTAAAGGTTGATTTATTAGACTCGAGATTTTAAATGGCTAAATATTTTATTATGAAGCGGCGTTTATTAAATTACAAAAACATTATCAATCAAACGATGTTAATGCGCGGATATCGCGGGTCGTGCACTATGAGCGTATGAATTTGACGCGAACCAGTACGGCTACGATCCGTAACAACCGCACCGCGCGAGTTCGGTCCTGTGAGGTAACTTAAAAACGCCACAGGGGTTATTGGAGCGGCATAGCTTTGACGAGAAGCGCTTTTGTGGTGATTGGCGCGACGTAACTTCAAACAATAATGTCGGAAAGCGCTCCTGCATCTATCGATGCAGCGCTGCTTAGAGGTCGTAGTGGTGAAAAGCGGCTTTCTGTTGATTGGAACGGCGCAGCATCGGGCCGCAGTGGTAGAAAGCGGCTTTCCGCCTATTGGAGCAGCGTAGCTTGCGGTGCAGCGGTGGGGAATGTTTTGTGGCAATTGCGGCACAGCTCGGATTTCGGGCCTTTAGAGCGCGCACAGAGGTCCAATGACAGTTTTGTGGAGAGAGCAAATAAAAGAGGACCGACTCGTTACAGAACATTACGTGGAGGCGTTAGCTAACGGTCATAGGATAATATAGGGCGATAATAAACTGATCTTTTTTTTATTCCACCACGACCTTTCTCCCTCTTGGCCATCCGTCCTTATCAGAGCAAATGAACCGTCCTTATATGCAAAATAAAAAAAAACCGTGTCTCGATTTTCATAAAGGGCCTCGAAATCCCAAGAAGTGAAGTTTCGACCTTTTTATCAACTGAATGAATGATGATTGTTGCTTGCATCGTACTTTTTTATATCTTCGTTTGGGGTGGTTGCTGACTTCGTTTTGATTGATTCAAAGGTTGTTATCGTGTTTTGACTTGTGATATCCGCTTGCGTCTTATTTTTTTCTTTCAAGAAATTTTTTGTTTCATAATTTCTCAAGTACAGCATCTTATGGTTTTCGTCGATTTGGTTTATAGTCGTTAATTGTGGTTACATACTTAACCGAAAATATGCTAGTCTCTAATAGCATATAAAATAGTAAACTAAATAGTAAAACTGTTGACATTATTCGAAGATGTCATTTTTTATTTAATTCACGCTCTTAAATTACATGATTTCGTTAAATTACAAGAATATTCGCTTGTAAAATGTGTAGATAGTGTAGAAGTTGAAGGTTAGAAATGGTTTTACACGTGAGCTTTCTTACAATACTAGTATTATGTCTTTTCGGTATTAAATTACTTTTAAGAATTTTCACTTGCGTTCGTAAAAATGATTTTACAATGCTAATATTATATGTTACCATTAAGTTTTAAATTCTTGCTCTTGATCGGAAAATGATTCTGTACAATGCTAATATTATATTCTTATGAGAATGCGTTTACGTTATTTATAGGTTATTTATATGTGTTGGTTCATAATATTCATATTATGATCACATAGGTTTTTCATGGAATTTTATTTATAAAATGTATTTACGCAAGAGTTATAATAGTTATTTTTCAATTGTGTCATTAAACTTGTTGAAATCAGTCAATGGTCAATTTTTATTACTTACACATATCAACCTTCTTAATTTAGATGAGAAAATATAAAGTTTTATCTTTAGATTTTTAGGTAAATGTTTATAAAACAGTTCCTGATCTATGGCACAATTATTTTGTTTGCGCATGCGTCATTATTTCTTATTTCTTATAACGTAATGGTGATTGGAGACATTTTCTATTTCAATATTCTAAAATTATTATATTAAATATATCTTTACGACACGACGTCCTAGTAAAAAAGTTTCGTAGCTCACTAATCAAGTCTTTGTTTTAAAGTTTGAAATTTATATGGACATCAATCTATCAATGTACAGTTTATTAGTAAATTAGCTGCCTTGAAATTACAGATTTCATATTATAAATTAAATAATCCCAAATAAAAAGTGTACAAATTAAATTTGTTTCTCGCATAACCCTAACAGATAATAAATCTGTAAATAATTGATTTATTATTAAATGTTGTATACTAAATACTAACTATATTATATTCTTTTTTATAATTTTTCTACTATTATAAAAAGTTTTATAAACTAATTATAATTAGCTTATACTCAACTCATTAAGCAGTTCAATTGAAGATAATCGAATTTTTAATCAGATAATTTTCAGTATCAAGCAATTTGGTATATCTGATATATGTATATATATATATATATATAGAAAATTCCAATACCATATCATTTAAATATTTACAATAAATAAAAAGATCAAGCATCAATAAATTGAATGGTTAGAATTAAAATAAAATAAAATAAATTATTTTTATCAATTATTATTCAATAAGAGAAATATTATATTTGAAATTAATTCAAGGACAAAGTTACAGTAGATCTTGCATAGAATAATTATAAGAATGATTTAAAAATACTCTAATGATCTTTTTAATTCTATTAATTAAGATGCATATTAAAATTCTAATTTAAATAATTAAAAAAATAATGAATTTTTTAAACATTATTTTTTATTTATTTTTCTTAAGTTTTAAATATAAGTATACGGTCAGAAATTATAAATAAAATTATAAATATTTGAAACACGTAAGGAAGATTTAGATTTTATTATCAGGCAAAAAGCAAATGTATAAAAGGTGTCGAGAATTTATTAAAGGTTAAATTAATAGCTACAAATGCTCATTGTTTATTTCATTCCGTTGAAGGTTAAAAAACAATTTTTTAAGTTTTATGTTGTTTTAATTTGTGGCAAGTCAGAAAATTTGAATGGATTTTTATAGAATGTATTAATACACATAAAAAATCAATTAAAATTTAAGTAGGACTTGTTTAACACATGAATTCATAATATTTTAGTACTTATTTAAGTTAATGAGTATTTTATAAATACAACTTTACAGATTACTCAAAATAACATCTTTCTTTTATACTACGGCCTATTAAATATCCGTTCCTATTATTTATCTAGTTAATTTAGCTATTTTATTGTAAATATCTATACTTAATCGTGTATTAAAATAAACACTCTATATGGACTTGGAACAAAATAAAACTTGTTTCTCAGAAAAATTTTTAAATTCTTAAAGATAAAAAAAGATAGAATCCGGCAGTTATTAAACTAATAATGTATTACTTTGCGCAAAATCTTATAGATAAAATGAAGACTAAGAGAAAAATGTAATCAAAGAAATTATCATTTTTTTTAAAGTCAATATTTTTATTTTAAAATGATTTGTGTAAAGAAAGAATTTTTACTTTTCTAAATTCAATTTCAGTTAATTAAATGACTACAAAAGGAAACGTTCAACAATCCGTAGATTGTATAAACGTACAAATTTACAAATTTGAAAAGTATTATTATGCTGGCCTTCGTTTGTTTAAAAATATTGGAACAGTACTATATATATATATATATATATATATATATATATATATATAGATAAGTAATTTATATTAAGTTTGAAAATACCTCGAAAACTTACTTTTAACATTAATATTTTCAAAATAAAATTAATCTATAGCTAAGAAAATAAAAAGCCTGTATAAGTTCAACGTTAGAAACCAAAGTAAAAGCACGATTGGTAGTCGATAAAAATTAGAAAAAATTAAGTTCTCTAAAAAACTCAACTATAATTTATAATAGTTGTTTCTAGTAACATAAAAAATTCAATTATCTGTTTGTGTATTTAATAGTAAAAACTTTAAAACATTAGTACATAAGTAATAAAAACAATTTATTAATTCAAGAACTCAAAAGAAAATATAAATTTTATCGAAAAAATAGAAATTAAAATATAGAATTTTTTGTTATAAATTAAATTAGGATCTGAATTTCTACTAAATATTTAGTAGAATCTAGAGTGAAGGCTAAAGTGTGTGTAAAAATAACATGGTGTATAAACGTCTATAATATAGAAGTTTATATACGTTTAATTATCGATCTTCCAATTATGAATCTATAATAAGTGACATATCACAAATATTTATATGCACAAAATAGAGAACTGATGAAAGTTTTAGTGAAACCGCTAACTGAATTTTAAATAATTATATATTACGTTCAATATATAAAAAAAATCTTAATTATGGATACGTTGAAAATATATAAAAAATATTTTTGATTTATTTTTGCAAAGTGATGATTAAGATTGGCTTGAATTACATAAAATTATTTTATGCACTTATGGACCTCTCGCATCCGATATAATAATCATTCGATAATTATCAAAACAATTTTCATTCAAATCTACGAAAGATATATGTAGATATAGCATGTACAAAGCAGTAACGGTGAAGATTTATTAAAAAAAGCATCATATATCGATATTATAATTTTGTAAAATAAATTTTAACGAAAAGAAGAATTTAGGCCGTTTTATTATATATTGTAATATATCTAGTGGAAAGTTAATGTTGAAGTAAAAACGGTTAAGATTCAAGTAAAGTAAAAGTAGTATAAGTAATGGGATTTAAAGAATGAAAATAAGATCGCTACTACAAAATATTAGGAATGAATTGAATTATATGAGAAAACCAAAAGCAAAAAAATCGACATTACGATGTGAATGTCAGAGTTTAACTCTTTAAAAATAGGTTAAACGTAAAAGCTATATTCATTAAAATGACAATAATACATTCAAAAAAATTAAAAAATTTCATTCTTATACTGATATCAGTGTACAATAGCAGAGTGCCATAAATTTATCAAGGAACTAGAAAGTAGGAAAAAAAGAAACTAGTAAGAATTCACATACCAGCTGAAAAGGAAATTGTGAAGAAAAATATGTGGATAAGAAGAAACATTAATGAATGAAAAAAAATGAAAAACGATCTTTAACTAATTATTCAAATATCCCTACGCATTTATCTAAGTAATTTTTAAAAAGGTTTAAGAATATTCCATTTTTTATGAAGATATTAGGACTATGTTTATATCGTCTTCTATGATGAAATCTTCATTTTTCTTTGTGTTTTTGAGACAATCTAAAGAATGTGTGTTACGATTGTGCGAGATTCGTCATTGTGCATTTAGTCAGCTCTAAGCATAACTTATCAGCTTTTATGAAATAATTGTAGCAGTATAAATCTATACTAATTCTTAGTATAAATTATTTATCATAAAAAATTTGAACTGCAAATTTGTAACTACGTTAAGTTGTACTGAACTTGAAATGTGCTACAGTTCATTTGTGGTATTTATACATTTTAAAATCTATACTGAATGCTAAATAAGATGTCGACGATTCTTACAAATATTGTTTAATACTATACTTTTAATAGTTATATTATTTATTACGTTATGTTTCCCATAACGTAATTATTATATGTATATATATATTAAACAAACGGATAAAATAGAGAAACATTTTACTAAGAAATTATAAGTAATATAATAATTTAATACTGTACATGCTTAAAATAAAATCTTCACATAACTCATTAATATATGTGCAAGCGAATGCTTGATTTAGGTAATGGTTCACCGATCGAATGCATATTTTTTATTAAGCGATTTCTTCTCTGTATAGCGCATTAAAAATTACCCTTAAATATTTATTAGAAAGAATATAACAATAAAAACTTACATTATTTCATAAAGTTTACGTCAACATTTGAGTCATATATTAAGAAGAATATTAAACGATCTTGTGCAAGAGTCTATTAACAAAGCAGTGAGATAAAATTTGTAATGTTACAATGTGAAGAAGTGACAAATTGCGCGTAATACTTTAACAGAGTATTTTGCATTAAAATAGCCTCATTCTCTTTGCATATTTATTACCATATCTTTTGAAAATATATACATGTTGGCAGGGGGCGGTGTAATCAGTCTATACAACAATATCTAGATTCGCGTGCATATTATTTTAGCGATTCAAGGGTAAGTCTCCGAAATATATCGATAACACCTATCCTCGTACAATATACTCCGATTTGTGATATAATATTAAAAATTGAGAATCTATAAGGGAAAAGATCGGTTATCAAAGAAATATTGACGCATTCTTGATACTTAACAGCACGTTTCTTTCAAGAAATTGGCTACCTGTGTAAGTTAGTATACGATTACTATTTCTTAACAAGTGATAAATCAAGATTTTTGTATTGATGACCTTTTGTCCAATACCTCAATTAGTGTAATCGTACTCAATAAAACAATCGTACTCAAGACATAACTCATTTGAATTTGAAAATGTGCCGGAATTAAGCTGCACAAAAGGGCGTCAAATAATTTGAGCATACTGAAGGAGAAAAGATTTTTTGCTGATTTAGCATTACAAAATGATAAGGATCCAAAATCCTTAGAGATAGTATGGAAACTTTAAATTAAGATTTTTTTTTAATGTCAATTAAAATTTGTAAATACGCGAAGGATCTCAAAATGAAATATTTTCGCAATAATTACCTAAATTTTTAATCCGCTAAGCCTTGTCGGTCCAATGGATATTCTAGCAAAACTTCTACAGAAACTTGGGGAATGTTTGAGATGAATCTTTATCTCTAAATTTGCAAAATTCATGAAATGAAATTCATAAGCAATTGATGAAAGTCAACAATATGAAGATCGATAACTACGTGCAAATTTATGATACCGAAATACAAAAATATACAAATAAAAACTGATATCATGTCGACTCATCCATGAATCTAACGGATTTGATATATTGAAATATTAACTAGACAAAACTGCGCGTTTTCTCTTTGTGGTGTAATGGGTCCTGGTGATTATCTCAGGGAATAAATAGTTAATTGCGTTAATGAATTAATCTATAAGGACATTTTGGAATCATGAATAGTATGGCATGCCTTCGTTATTAAAGAAATAAATTAGGGAAAAGAAAATATAACGAACAGCCATAATAGCGATAAGGAAAGGAAAGATGAATTTATCGAGGATTTTTCTTCATTCACGTATTTAACATGTATAACGGTCTTGATCTTAAAATTATATAAGAATTGCAAGAGCATAGCAGTGATAATGGAGAGCCATCAGATTAATGAAAGCAGTACTTTTTATTTTAGATAAAATGAAAAGAGTTTTCAAACTATTTACAGCTAATACAACTGATATAGGGATCATAATTTAGAAATTGAAAAAAATTAACTACTATTAGGGTTTAAGATTTTTTAAAGATTAAAATATTGCTGTAATAGTAATGAGTGAACGGAAGAAATATTAGGTGGTAGTATCCGAAAAAGACAACAAAACAAAATTAATATTTAGCAAGCAGTGCAGAACTAAGATTATAAAGTGAATTTGAAACTAGTATTAAAAAGCTTCAAAAACCAGTAAAAACCAGTCGTAATTATAAACATCGAAATTAAAGGTGTGATGTCTCGATGGAATAAGGCAAGGAGATCTTAACGAAATACCTTATATCAAAGTTATAAATACATCCTTACAAATATTTATGTATTCTCTGAACACGCGTGGGCCATACCTCTTAAACGTTAAACATTTACATTATCAGTTCAGTTTATCTTTCGTAAAACCCGCATACTATATAATTTATTTGCAGGTCGAGGTAAGGGATGTAGAGTCGAGGAAGATATGAAGAGAAATAAATAAAAGTTTACCCGCATATTAATTTAGTATTTTATATAGTAAAATTTTCCGATTACTTTTTTTCAAAAATCTTTAAAAAAATGTAGTATTATCAATACCATATATTTAAGTTTGTTACCTTTAAATTACTGTTATTGTAATATACCTCCGATTAGTTTTTGTTATATTGTGACGTCTCACTATTTTTATAAGCGATAAATTTTATGAGTTCAATTGACTCTATGAAATTGAACTTTTATAGATTTTCCTGAATAGACTGGTGTGCCTTACAATAGTTAGTTCAGCTAGTCCCGTTTCAATATTATATTTGTTATTGTAAATAAAAGTTTTTATACTTAACTGGATTGATGTCTGAAGGGCAGCGTGGGGAATTAGATGGATGTTTAAAAGCAGCTGCTGTCATCACTCCAGGAATTTGTTGTCAGGGCCCTGAAAAATCCCTTGATGATTACAGAATCAAGAAACTCGTTTTAAAATCGATAGTGTTTTTTCAGAAGGAATTTAAATTGACTTGAGACTTAATTTTAATATAATATATAAATTAATTCACAATTAAAAGATATAATGAACGGCGTTATAATTTTAAAATATATAATGTAAACGAATTAAATTCGTTCTCGCGAAAAGAGGCCGCGAACTTAAATTCTTATTGAACTATATTGATGATTCGCTGTGTACGTCTATCTCTTCATATATTCTTGGCAGTATCGTTTCTTTGCTTCTGATTGGTTGATCATAATCTGCGGCGTTCTATTTCTTACGGGATGTTTATGGTGGTGTTTATTTGATGCATAATTTCATATAGTGGAATTTTATCGCTTCCAGGATGTTTACGCTTTTTGTTGTCGTATAGCGGTTCGTGTGATGAGATTACTTACAGTTGGTTTACATTTCATATGTTTCATATTACAGTGACCTCTTTGATTAATTTTGAAATAGAATAATTATATTATATATTTTCATAGAAGAGGCTTCGCATATGTTTCTAGTTATAATCCCTCTTTTGTTTGATCGTAAGTGTTTTCTTACGGTTTAAAGATTCAGCGCATGATTATAATCGTAGTTTTATTTGATTACATGAGTTTCTTAGAATATATTTCGGGTATCTGTTATTTCATCGTTTCGAAGGTTAGACCTATTTATACGTGTCGATACTTTCTACAGCTTAAGCTTTGTACTCTTTATTAACGTGTCGGTATTTCTTACAATACGAACTTTGTATATTTTGTTATCTTTCGGGATTTCTCGCTTTCAGTTACAAGAACATTATACATTTTGATCTGACGTAATATTATTTGTCGAAAGAGGCTTGATTCGTGATGACTTTATAATACTAGTATTATACTTATCGTATATGGGTTAAATGAAAACAAGTTGACTGTCTTCATGTGTCAGCCTGCTTCCTATACATATGTTTCATGTTTATTCATTTTTAGAGAAAGTTGATAATCCAGTTCTTTGATCTATTGTGCAGTATTTTCATGTGTACTTTAATATTCCTTATCTTATTGCGCAGTGTGATCGGAAGCGATTTCTGTTTCTTTATTTCATTATTATTAAGTTAAACAAATCTTTAATTATTATCGTTATTATTATGTTTAATATTTCTGTTTCTTTATTTCATTATTATTAAGTTAAACAAATCTTTAATTATTATCGTTATTATTAAGTTTAATATTTCTGTTTCTTTATTTCATTATTATTAATTTAAACAATGTCTTGAGTCATAAAATAGTTGTTTTCAAGCCTCATTACTTGGTTAATTGCGTTATTGATGTGATGTCGAAAATTTTTAATTTTAAAATAAAATTTAAAATAACGAGTTAGGGAATTCATTTACTACTCATGTCATAAGATATTTGTAACATAATAATTATAGAATAAGGAAATAAAAATCACCTCCAGTCTCCATTACGCAAGCGGATATAAAAATATTGCGTCGTAGATTGTGAACTGGATTATTAGCATTTATTTTGGAATCTGAAATGATCATAAATCTTGCGCGAGAAAACACAATTGTAAATTTTATGTAACGGAAGCAGGTTGACATATATGGATAATAGAAGAAACCCTTGTCCAAATTTGATCAATAAGAAACATAATATTTATATGTAGAATCATTGAATTTTCATACAATGGTATTACCAGCATTGTAAAACAAAAGCGTGTCAAACTTCCTTTCTAGAAATGATTATTGTAAACCTCTTAAAATTATGTCAACGAATTTTTGTATCAATAACACTTTTATAGTTCAAAGTGAGAACTCTTAAAAGAAATCGAATACCGTAGAATGTAATAGAAACGACATGAAAGTAGTTGTAAGTCCAAAGAATTGATGATATAAGCATCATGTGTAAATGACTTACCTTTAAATTATACAAAGCCAATATTGTAAGACGTAGAAAACGCTAATCTCCAAAACTTGTATCTGTTCGTTTTACGAGCATGTTACTCGAAGATGATTTTAAATCCAGAATAAGCTGCAATCAAATGAAATACAATCTTCAAATAATTTTATAGCCCAAATCGAACAGACGACACTCTCAATACGTATCATTGTACTATTCTAAGAACACACATAAATCTCAGTACAAACAGAATAAAACTGCGACAACATCCTGGAGAAGGAAATAAGACAACAATATATCAAGAGAAAACAATACTTGTGATCCAATGACAGACGATCAAGAAGGTGATCAGAGCTAAAGTATATAAACGAATAGCAGAAGCATAAAAAGACATAATTAATAAGCATTTAGTGAGAGTTGGAGTCTAGTTGGTTATTATAAATTGCAGCCCGCGATATTCGCGGGAACATTTTTACTTAACAACCGTTTGATTTATAAAATATTTATAACTTAACAAGTGATACGTATACTGAATAGCACGACCAAATAACTATAAGAAATAATATGAAACAGCAGTAGCTACTTGAAAAGTCTGGCTGTCTACAGAGAGTCCCTCTTCATTACTAGTTCACGGCGAAGAAAGTAAATAACAAGAAAAAATAGTGAAACGCTACCAAAAAACAGTACTAAGTTTTATATTCTTAAAAGTTTTATAAATATATTTAAAACTGGATAGTATCACTATTACGCGTTATTTACTTTTCAATCTTTACTTAAGAATATTAACCATATATAACAATGCAAAACATATAAAAACAATTTTCGGCTTATTTTTTAATGTTATATTGATTAGAGTATTTATTAAAAATCCACCTAAAATAGTCAAACATTTAGTTATTAACATTAATCAAAATAATTAGTGGTCAATAAAAAGCGAATATATTCAATAATTTGAAATTAATAAAAGGAATTTCATTTTAAAAAATTTAATTTTTAAAAGTCTAAACTTAAAAGTAGCTTTTGGTTGGAGGTAGTAATGAAAAATGTAGTATTGAATCTCCCATTGCCTTCGAGAAATCTATATTATGAAAGTTATGTACTTTAAGATAATCTAATATTTATTTTTTTGATTACTGTGTTTAGTGAAAAAAAATTTTTTTCCACACAGAGTACACTTATTACTTAAATAAACATGCTATAGGTTATGATATATATTTTGACTTATGAATGTTTTCACTGTAAAAATTTTGAATCGTTATGAATATAATACATGAATATATTAATAATATTTTACTTACCGTAATTAGTTGCTGTAAGTAAAACAAGTAACTGACAAGTATTCTCATTGATATTCATGTAGAACTTGAAGCGAGATAATTTTGTAACTTTTCGAATTTGCATCATCATATCGTTTAATATAATTTAATTGAAGTGAAATAGTAGAAATAACTTAATGACGTAGATATTTCGTCAAAGCTAAGTGCTACTGCGCTATTAGATGAGTCTTTTGAATAAAGGACAAATATGACAAAAATACGCTTTCCTAAAATATAGATAAGGAAAAGAATCGTAAACAAATCACATTTATGAAAATTCTACTGTAAATACTGATATTACACAAAAAAGTCATGATTTAAACTTATTTTATTAAAATTAATTAGTTTTCCTTAATATCATTTTATTGTATATCACTTAAAATAAATTGTTCTGCAATAACTAAAAAACAACACAATCATGATACTTAAACGATAATTTCAATGATAACAAATTTGAAAATTAAATCATTAAGTAAAATATTAATCATATAAAACGTTGAACTGAATTAGTCAAAGAATGAACAATAATGTTTATTTTCAGCATCAACTTTGTTTTTATTTATTATGACAAAACTCTACTAATTAATTAAAATATTTTCACATTTAATTACTAAATTTCATGAAAACACATAAAATCTTTAATTTATGATTAGAATATAATTTATATAAAAATATCATTGTATAAATTTATATTATTATATAATAGATAAAGTATGTAAAAACTTTTTATTGATAAAATTGGTATACTAGAATTAAGTTCACACATATAAACGTTATAACTTCAAATTCACAACATTAGTAACACAAAAAGAATAATAAAAAATATTGATTTTTCTGAATACAATATAATATTTGAATATAATATTTTTCTGAATTTTATATTATAAAATTACCATAAATTCTATCAGATATATTACGTTTATAAGTTGCAAATTATAAATTATTATATTTAATTTTAAGAAAACAATTAATTTTATTATTTAATGATTGTAAATATTAAATTCATAATATAAAGTATAAGCGGCATATTAATATAATACATAAATTCAAGTATAACGCATTCTTAATAACACCAGAACTATAATAACCATAAGTTAGCATGCATGATAAAATACATAAGTATTTCTATATAGATTTAAATGTGAAATGCTTTATTTCATTACATTTTTGTTGTATTAATTATATATAATAAATAGTTATTTAATAATAATAATAGTATATAAATATTAAGTAGTTTATTCTTGGTATATCCAGGAGTGCTACCAAATACGATAAGTCAGTAGGTTCAATAAATTATCAAAAACTTCGACCTATATAGATGAGCATTGAATCTTTCACCCTCGTTTGTAACGTGCGATTTCTGCATTCGAGTAGTTTTTCAAGAAGCCATGTCTTATACTGAAGCATTTGACATTATTAAATAAGTCGTCGATATTATATTATAATGCCGATAGTGTTTATAGTAAAGTGACGTTCTAACGTTCACAATTTTCTCTATTGTAGTCGACGGTGATACATGCACGAACTAGTTTTAAATTATAAACTTAGTACTTACTTATTCATAGAAGAAAAATGATTAAATTCTAGACTTGCAATTTGGAGTTATGTAATCAAACTGTCGCTAGGACTTCCTACGAGAATAAAAAAAGTGAATTAAACCTGCAGCGTTTATGATTATATTCGAAACTCTTTTAGATCATAATACATCTGTCACGAGAGAAGAATAGATGTAGTCAATTTACGTGGTTCGTAGCTGTATGCTCAAACCTCTACTAGATCGTAATACAATAATTAAAAGACAGAAGTGGATGCAAAGCCTAATACGCTATATTAGTATAATTTTAAACAAATGCTTTATTAAACTTATTCATTTATTGAATCTGCGACTTCTACAACTCCATTTTAGAAATTTTAATTTATGTTACTCATTCATTTTATACATTTTTTACTTCATCACTTTTTCTATGTTTATAAAATTTGTTTAGAAATTAAAAATTTTAAATTATATGATGCTAATTAAATTTTAATGTTGTGAAATTATTGTCGATACTGATCCATTTTTTATGGTACTATATTAAATCAAGGTTTTATTAGTCAAGACTTACTTATTGGTTCTGCGTGGTGCCTTTTTATTTTAGCAGAACAGTGATATAGCTACAATTTTGTATTGAGTAGTTTGACGTATATATTTATGAAAAACTATGCATTTTAGTTTGTGATTATTCATATGGATTAAAATTCTAAGAGATTCATCCTCTAGACTTGGTAGATTGTGAATTCGCTTACACAAATATATATTTTTAAGGTAACAATAAGGTTGACAAATTAAAAGTTAATGCAGATTCCTTATCCAGAAATTAAATAAATTTTGAGTATATAAGGAATATTTCTTTCAGGATTTAGAAAAGATTGATATATGCGTTTATTCCTTATCGATTTATTATTCTTGAGAGGAATTCCAATTAATTAAAGATTTCATTGTTAAATTGTTCCTTATCCTGCATGAATTATATTACCCACAAATTATAATGATAAAGCTGACATAAATAAGAGAGTAGATTGTTTAATCGAAACGAGAAAAAAAGAAGTAAGAGCGTGAAAAAATTAAGATTAATAAGAAACATACATCGAAGAATGTTAGATGATCTGTGACATGTAACATAGCAATGCAGTAATCGTGAATAAAGAAATATTTTAGACAATTTATTCTCTCTCGAATAATAAATTAATAAAACGAATTTTAATACATAAATTTAAGTATTACGCATTAAAATAACCCCATTCTTAAATTATATCAGAATTATAATAGCCAGAAGAAAATAATAGCTTGTTTATCAATAAAGATAAAAAATTTAGATTCTCAATCTATCCTACTAATATGGTATCATACAATAAACCATATAATGACTATTTCTTTTTAAAAAGAGTTTAATTAATTGTAATTTTGATATCCTAATAACAAAAACCCTTTTAAAAATAGACTATTATAAATGAAAGGTATATGTGAAATTTTACCATTTTTTAGGAAGGTTTATTATAACCTTCAAACAAAATAATGATTAAATATTCATTCTATTCACTCTCTTATTCATAATCTCTTATTCTTTATAAAAGATTATTTGTCACGTAGAATTGTTGAACTCTCCGGCAACTAAAATATCTTCCGGAAGTCTATCCTTAGGAATTCAATCGTGGACTCGGAATTCTGAAACCTTGTGTTCGACAGTCTGCTTCTGCGCCTAGATCGTCTACGCAGAGGGATGGATATTGATATTTTTGCAGATAGTAGGATATGATTGAGTTCTATTTGTAGAAGGTTGTTAAATTTGTTAAAGAATGGTTTACCGAGATTAAGCTGATCCTACTGAAGAACTCCCTACCATCTAGAAACCCAATGGGTTCTCTTGGTGTCACATTCGGCGCAAAACTGTTGATTCAATAACATCTAGAGACAGCTGGCATCAAGAATAAGCTTATCTCGATTTGCATGCTAAGATAGCTAAGGCGAATTTGGATCGGTGAGATTCATTCGCCGAGCCTTGTACTTAAGGAAAAAACGTTTTTGTATATAATGCAAAGAAATTTAACGATGGAGTATGGGTTGTTCAGGTACTGTCCAAACTCATGTCGTCAGCAAACAGGGATGGACGCAAGGCTATGTCGTCTTGCGTATTAGTTTTACGCTACTACGCAAGGCTCTTTTACGCGAGTGGCAACTCAAATTGAACTCCACCCAGAAGGGACAAGTAATCCACGAATAGCGCAAGATATTTCGCGCTGTCTTACAAGAAGTTGGCTTACGTCAGGTCATTATGTCATTTAAGTGCTGACAGGACACGAAATTTAAAGTCGAATCTCACTCTATTCAGTCGCGTGGGTTCAAAACTTTGTGGATATGAAGAAAAAAGAACGATGGAGTATATGCTTTTCGTGTGTGAGGTAAAAGAGTTTCCGCTCTGGCTTTGTGGATGTACTTTTACCGGTTGGTTTTAGCTAGCCGTTGGAACACTATTTATATTTAGACAGCGACATTTATCCATTGCTTGCGCATAATGCTGTCGGACAGTTGAGGGTTAGGGAATAAGGTTTCTTTTTGGAGGGAGGGCTATGACAGTCTTGCTCTTCGAAACGGTGATTCCATCTCCTCGTGGTTCTCGCTACAAACGTCAAATTCTACCTGCGCATATTTTTTCCTGGGTATGATTTGGCCATTAAGTGAGTCGCTCCCAACAACATTGGGGTAACCTACTCACCCATACTCGATTCATCGAGAAGGTGAAATTTTTCAAAATTCACCCCACCTTTTAAAATAAAAAGAGGATTCCCTTGCCGGTGCATTCAATGATTCGGAAATGGATTTAACTTAATTTAATTTTAAATTAACATCGGTTATGTAGGGACCATTATGCATGTTTTACTATCCGCCATGTCGGCGGACACGTACAAAACATGTGTGACTGCAAATCATGCTATGAAAAGAGTTAAAATATACTTATTTTTCCAAAAAAACGTCTGAACCAAACATTTAATACGTCAAAGCTCCTTCAAACTCATACAAATCCAATAAAGTAAATTGTTCTTCCATAAACATCAATATTTTACGACAATTATTATAATATAAATATTATTCATATCGTTCATTACATTTCGTTTTATAGTGAATTGCCTCGAATTTGCCACGGATATTCGATTTTCGTTTTGCAAATTTATCGCAGCGCATTCTTTCTTGACTGTTCTCAGGACTTCTCAACTTTAGTAGTAGCTCTCAACTTAATCCTCTCGATATTAGATTCAAAACATTGCTATTTTCGTTTAGTTGCTATTAAAACAATCATGATGATTAAAGGTACAATATTTTCATTAAAAAATATATTTTTGTTTATTATAAATAAAACATATTGTTGAAATTATTTTATCATACGTATGTCAGAAAATAATAAATTAAAATAAATTTTAACATAATCAACTCTTAATTTGTATTATTATTCTTACATAATAAATATATTGTTATATATAAACACTGCGTATACACTGTAAATGCAGATGGATTCTTAAAACAAATAAGTTTTATACTAATATTTTCTTGAAATCAAATAATTATAATTAAGAAACAACTGAATTTTTTAGATGTCACATTTAGAATTCAGAAATCAGCAGTTCAATCCGGTTCGTCCCATGCAACGAGTTATTATTTTTTAAAATACTAAATAGTATTAAACGTATGATATTTGTTAATAAAGTGAAAATAATAATAATTATGGCTAAATATTCCTCAGACTCTGATTCCGAACGAAGTATTAGCAAGTACTGTCGTAAACATACAAGATCAAGGTATAACAAATCTTAATAAATATTTATAAAACTAAATGTAACAATATTACGAAAATAGTGATTTTTTGGATTAATTATTATATTATCATTTATAAAAGAATTTATTTTGCGAAATTTTTATTATATACATTTATTTAAATGAAATTAAACATTTAACAAATAAATTTGTAAATGAATGTTAAAAATCTTGAATAAATTGAATGAAAAATAAACTAAATTATCTTACTGCAATATGGATAGTTCATTAGATTCAAGTGACAGTTCTTCTCATAAAAAACAGATAAAATATTCTAAAGTAAGAAGAAGATGTCACTCTCGCTCTAAAAGTAAAGATAGTTCTATGAGAAGTTATAAATACTCAAGGGGTAGTTCTAGAGACAAGCGAAGATATCATTCACAGAAATCAAGATCTAGTTCTGGAGATCGTAATCGTTTAAGAAAGAGATCAGGTTCTAGAGAAAAATCTACAAGTAGATCTAGTAGTTCCCAATCAAATGTTAAAGTTTTAAACTCTGATAAATCTAGTACTTTGAGAGGTATATAAGTACTTTTCTTATTTATTAAAATAATATTGTATTTAAATGTTTACATACTTTTAGATAATCATCTTATAAAAGGTATAAAAATAAAAGCATCTCTTTTAGATGAAATAAACAATGATGAATTTATACAAAAACAATTTATTTCATCTACGCAAACCAAAGAAATAAAAATGAAAAATATTGTGATAGATATGAATGCTGATACTATACATGTTCCAAAAATTACAAATATATCTAATACTTTAAATAGTATTTTTCACTCATCGGTATGTAAATTTTTGTCTTCATATTTTTTAAGTATAATCTAATATAATTTTTTTTCAGATAATGATTGATAAAGAAACAAAATTTGATAAGTGGGTAAAGAAGTTATATTCATTAAGACAAAAAGTTCTGAATGAATTAAATTGTAGTTGAGGATATAATTTGGATTTAATTTTTTATATTTAAAAAAAAATAGTTTTTTACGTATTTATTTTTTGTTTAAAAATTGAAAATTTTGAATTTACCATTCAAACTGTATTAGGTATTATTGAATCAATAAATGTTTATTTTTAGATTAATTGACAAATATATAATTAATTTAAAACTATATAACCTTTGTTTGTTATAAAGATATATCACTTTGCACTTTAAAATATCATTAATATCTAATTAATAGACCTAAATGCAAAAATCTCTTTAAACTGTTAAAAGGTATTAAAATAGAGATATAAATATATAATTTTTATAAGGTAATTAATAATTAATAATCTTATTTATAAATAATAAATGGACTTATGCAGTTAAACCTATTCTTAAGTTTAGATGTTTATAAAAATTTTTTTCCTGACAAACTTCATATATGTAAGTAGATGGCAGTTCTGTTTTTCATGTAGACACCCAACTATAAAAATAGAATTAATATAAACATGAATTTAATACAAATTCAAAAATTTTAAAATATATTAATATACTTGGAAAATATATACAATTTATAGAAGTTTACATAATACAACAGTCTATTTAAGAATTATCCAATTTTTTATTTCATAACTAATAATAGTGTAATGAGATAATTATATTGATTTTTAGTATCTAATTTATTTATTTATTATTAATTTTTATTTACAATTAAATTAATTTTAGGTAATTCAATACGTATTTTAATTTTTGTATTTTCAACAAAGCGAAGAAATGAATGAATGAAATCGATTTAAATTATTAATCAACTTTATAATAATTTAGATATCAGGTATATCATATGCACAATTAGTATAAGATTTACACTTATATTATAACAATGACTAATCTCATTAACCAAATAAGATTTCTCAATTAACTATTCCTTAAATTGAGTCTGTTCCATAGGCTACATTCATCATTTTTTATTACTTCTGATTATTTTTAAAATACTATAATCTATTCTAATATAGGACTATAAAATGCTTTCATTAATGGAAAAAGTATAAATTATGCAATGTTCCAAAAGCTATACTTTTTTTTGCTAAATTAGCTTAGTTTTTATCTTAAAAAGGATAATTTTTAATAAATCTGTAAACAAAACTATTATACCTTATCATTAGTAAATATAGTAGTAGATAATTGTATTAAACAATTATAACAAGGTTTGTATATGCAAATCAGTTTTTTAAGTAGTATAATACTTAATATATACATACTTTATCAACCGCAAAGGCAATCAGTCCCACGTATTAAAAGTATTTTCTTTTTCTAAATAAAATTGCTGAAGGATGCAGTCATATTATACACAATTATATCCAAGATGACTTCTACATCCAAAATAGAAGAATTATGACAAGTAACATGCAACTATTGTTAAATATTATATTTATAAATTATATTATATATATATATATATTATATTATATTTTAAATGTACATTTAAAAAAACACATGCAATAGAATTAACAATTATTTTTTCTTGGCAAGAATGGTTTCTAAATTGAGTATATTAAATTCTATATTTTTTCCAGCAAATTGACCATAAATTCCATCGGATGTACTACGCTTATAAACTGTAAATTATGAAATATTGTTATCAACATAAAAAATTAATAAAATTATTATTTTTAAAAGCAAATTATATAACTTACCAATTTCATTAACTGATTGCAATAAATATATTGGAATATTATGGCACTCACAAGCAATGTATGTTCCTACAGTAGAAATGTTAGTAATTGGTGGAACAATAACTTTCATAGTTTCTCTTACAACTTCTGTATCCACTTCATAATAACCTTTCCAATAAAATATTAAATTCGAAAGTTAATAAAAATGAATTGTTCTAGTAACCAGTCTTGTACCATATCATATTTTTTGTAATTCATTACCATTGTACATTTTTTTCAAAAGATCAAACATATTATGAGGTGGTAAAACTCTTTGACGATTCAATGGCATGACAAAACAGCATTTACCATCAATATCAATAATTCCAGTTTTATTCTAAAAAAATAAATACTTATTACCCTATAAATATAAAATACTATTACTTACAATATTAAAGTCATGGATAAATCGACCCTGTCGTTCACCATGGAAATCAGGTACATCTATTTTTTCATAATTTTAATTTTCAAGATCAATTTCAAAACGCTCCATAAAATAATTTTCATTACTATGTTCTGTTTCTCTCAATGACAATGTTTTTGTTCATTTGGCTCGCTTAAACTTGTTAATAAATCTGAATTCAATAGAAGATTTTGTTGAATTTCATCCACAGAAAATTGTGCTTTATTTGAAGCATCATAAGGAATACTGTACCAGCCAGTACAGAAAATATGCATTTGATTTCTTGCATGTAGTTTATAAATGCAAAAACCAATGACAATCCCAATTCTCATCACAATAACTGCTGTTATAAACAAACATAATGTTGTTCTAATACTTGAACGAAAAGTTTTACATTTTAAAATTACATATCTCTTTGTAACAAAAAATTCTTTTTTTGTACATTGATTGTCTAGATCAATTTGAATTTCATCCTAATAACAAAAAATCAATTTTTATACTCAAAATTTCTTTATTAACTATTATTAGTATAAAAAAATTAAGTAAATTCTTATTAAAACATATGTTTGCATATAGTAAATTTTAAAATATTTTATTTTCTTGTTAATAATTAAAAACAAAAAATGAAAATATGTTGCGCATAATAGAAATGCTTGATTAAATTATATTTTTATTTGCATTTATTTTTTTCATCACTTATAAATGTATAAAAAATATATTTTTATTTATTAGAAAATATGGTTTTGTTGAAAAAATTTAATAAATAAAACTTAATTACTATTATGTGGAAATATTGTGAAGTTAAATTACAATGGAAATTATAACAATTTGTATAATATTTAAATATAAATATATTTAAATTTAATATTGAAATTCTAAATATTTCTTGAACAAAGGACCATTCAAATAAAACATGTTAATATAAAAGCAATTTTTCTAAACATACTATTCATCCTTGGTTTATTATAAACTAATTTCAATATTGGTAATTAATAAAGAATGGCCAAAAATTGGGTAGTATTACTGTTTTAGCATATTTAATTTTACTCACTGTTAGACCTTTAACACCAATAACTAATGACTGTTCTAATTTGTCTCCTATCTTTGTTTTTTTATGGCTTATTGTTTTGGTAATAACCGTCATGTTTTCAATTAAGTAGTGAATCTGTAAAAAAATTAGGCGTAAAAGATAATTAAAAAAAAGAAATTATAAAAGAGAAACATTAATTCAATACAGAGAGAAAATTCTTAAAACCGTATAATTTTGATTATGTTAAAAAAAAAAATTTTGAGCGTAAACATTGTTAGGAAAATTATATTTGAAAAACTACGTTTTGCGTACTATTTTTTCACTTTTCACTCAGATTGGATAAAGGAATGATTTTCATATGTATAATATATACATCTGTGATATGAATATCCTATAAAACATGCATCGAGACTAATATTGACAGTAATAAATTTTTCTTTATACCTACACTATAATATCTCGAAATAATAAGCAATTTTTACGCGTACGTGTCTGTTTAGTATTACTGTTGTTAATCCCCGTACCGTTCGTTTAAAACAATTTGTAAATTTGGAATCAATATATATTACAATCTATATATTGGAATCCAATTTTAGGAGCTTAACAAAATTGAAGTTTAGATCATTGACAACGCCAACATTAATAATATGTAGAAAATACAGCTTACATATTTCAAAATATAGTCAGAGTTATAACTATAAAAGCCAATTCAATTCACCACGATGGAAAATACGTGCGAACAGAGCCTGGTGCATTATTACATCAAACGTTTTCTGATTTGTTGCCGCTTCTCTACATTCCTTAAAATTAGTGAAATTCAGCGCCATCATGTGCTTATTTTTGCAACTCTTGTAAATTTTGTTTTCTTTTTATTAAATTGATTTAAAAATAATTTTTTTAATTCTTGATCTCCTAACTCTCAAACGAAATATTATTATTTTTATGTATTTTATTAGTTATACAGATATTGAGGTTAAACATTATTTTAAAAATTTGCTTTCTATTATTTTTAGTGATTTTTTATAGTAATCAATAATTATTTAAAAATTTTCAAAATTATAATGAAATTACCTCTAAATGCATTTAAAAATAATTAGTATTTTATAATATAGATAAAAATTTTATAACTTTTATTTTAAATAAGTAGTAATATATCAATTTGGTTGTCGGTAGACATTTTATGATGGTCATCATAAATCACAAATTCGGATTATTAAAAGTTAGAACTTATTTATTCCATATCCAAGAGAAAAAGAGAGATAAGTAGAGATAGAGAATACATGATTAGCTATTTGTGATTATACGGGGTAATGTAATGTTTACGTCCTTCGTAATTTGTTTTCAATTCAACTTTAAATTATCAAATTCTCATATTTGAAAATACACAGTTGGAAGAGTATGCAAGTGATACATATGTGTATATAAACCTAAGAATTTTGTGAAAAATTCATGAGCATAGCAGCTAGCGAAACAATGAATCAATGAGCTGCCACACAATCAACGATAAGCAACTGCCGAGCATGCACGTACAGTCCTCGTAAATGTATAGAGGTTGCCTGTATTCATTCAACGTCAAACAAAGCCGATTGTTCAGACCATCGGACTAGTTTATTTTTTTCTACGTCCTTACTGTGTCGATAAAATTTGCGTCTTCCCGAAACTGCTTTTAAGAATGACGGAGTTTGTCATATCCTTTTCGTCTCACCTGGAGTTTTCCGTATATTTCGAAAACTGTTCCTCAGACAACGGAGTTTTTGCGACCTCCATTCCAACCTATCCGACGAGTTTTGTCAAGTCCTCTCGGATTGATCGGAATTTACTTTATTAAAACAAATACCCTTTTTATATAATTGTTGACTAATTACCAAAATAAAGAGCTTTGTATCTATGTAGAGGATATAAAGCTCTATAATAATGAGGCGAATGGTATATAAGTTGGTGAAGTAGCATGGAGTCGTTAGTCACTCAACAAACTTTGGATAAGATGAATCGCTGACATCCTCTCTATGACATAATCAGCGACGTTGAAATGCGCCTAGTGATTCATTTGCAATAAAATTATAACTGGTCTACTAAATATCGAAGTGCGAGTTACAACGATCAATGTAAAATTTGCCATTTTTGCACACATGATGACACATACGGTATACACGGTAAGAACAAACACAGAGTTATTTCTATTTCAATTGCAGCGATCGTTCAACCGTCAAAATGACAATGTTAATAAAATTAAAAATAAAATTCCTTGTCATGATGAACGTCTTAGTGATGAAAGCCAGAAATATAAAAAAACTTAGAACCTTTAAAAAAAATTTTACTGAGTTGTATTTTTCATGATGGGATATGGACTTATTAAACAATCAATAAGCAATAAATTATAAAAATCAATGTTTTTTATTTATCAATTATTATTTATTTATTATTAATCAATTATTAATTCAAGTTGAATTTCACAAATAAGAAACGTATGAACTTTATGAATTTGAATTTTAGTGGTGATCGATCATAATCGCTGTCATGTGTATCCGTGAACTGTCGTAGGAATTACAAAGAGATATATAATATATACTTGAGGGTTTTCTTGAAGATCTGGGCCTTCCAAATTTTTTATAATTCTAATTTTTTATTGTATTTATTTATTTTTGAATTTATTTGTATTTATTTTATTTTTTGAATTTTTATTTGTATTTTATTTTATTTTTTGAATTTATTTGTATTTTATTTTATTTTTTGAATTTTATTTGTATTTATTTTATTTTTGAATTTATTTTTTTTATTTTATTTTATTCTATTCATTTAATTTTATACTTTTCATTTATTTTATTTTTTGTATTTGTTTTATTTTTTCATTTATTTTATTCTATTCGTTTTATTTTATTCTTTTCATTTTATTTTATTCTTTTCATTTTATTTTATTTTTTGTATTTTGTTTATTTTTTTTATTTTATTTTATTCTATTCATTTTATTTTATTTTTGTATTTTGTTTTATTTTTGAATTTTATTATTTTTATATATTTTTTGTATTTTTGTTGTATATTTTTTTGTATTTTTTTTTTTGTATTTTTTATACTTTTTGGTATTTTATTTTTTTTGGTATTTTATTTTTTTTGGTATTTTTTTGTATTTTATTTTTTTTGGTATTTTTTTGTATTTTATTTTTTTTTGTATTTTTTGTATTTTATTTTTTTTTGTATTTTTTGTATTTTATTTTATTCTCTTTAAATCTTATTCTATTTCTTTTATATTTTATTGTATTTTATTTTGTATGTATTTTATTTTATTTTATTTTCTTCTTTTTATTAAATAAGATTGCTTCAGAATTGGCTTCGCGTTTATCAGAATATTCGACGGGCCGAAAAGCGACAACTGTAAGTTTGTTTTTCTTACAGAGGGTATTACTTGATTTCATCTTTTTGTTTAAGCTTTACTTTTTAACACAACGAGTTAGTACAAAATAGCAAAATTTTTAAAATATTTTTTCTAATGTATGCTTGTTTTTATAAAGAAGCTAAGTGAACTCTATGTTTGAGGTAACTTTTTACCGGTATTTTAAAGGGATATTATTATTACTCTATTTTAATTTATTTTATTTCATTTTTATTTCTGTTTTTGTATACAAAGGAAACTTGCCTATTATACGAAGATAGTTGCGTGAGCTATTTCATTTTAAAGGTCTTTTAGAGTTGTAATTATCCGATAATTTTTGAGTATTGCTTTACTACTGTTTTTTTATTATTAAGTTATTATGAGTTTTTAGTGGGATAGAGATCCTTTGTTCCTTCTTTGAGAAGAGCCTGCAAAAGTGTAGGCTTTATCTTTTTAAGAAGTTATCCCTTCTCTTGTAGGTATGATATGAAATCGGCAATTTTCTTGGACATCCCTTTACTAGTTTTACTCTTTTTACTCGTTAGATGAATAGTGATGATCAAGTAGTTAAGACTGAAATACCATATATCAGAGTTAGAAAAACTTAGTTTTCATATGGATTAACGAGAGGATGCTTAGAGCATTGCTTACAAAGCCGTCAAGTGTCGAATTACTCCCGAGTCAGTATTATTCAATCTCCGGTTGTACTATAACATAACAAGTAAATGACAGGATATTCCATGAGCCCTGCATGACGTACTTCATCTCATTTAAGGAATAAGGATTAAAGAACTAAAGAAATATCACCTAGCGCGACGTACAACTGTATGGTTTTAATCTAAACAGAAAATAACGTATGAATATAATAATATACACTGAATGTCGCTTTTACGAATAAAAATAGAACATTATAAAATCCATATATCTAAAATACCCAAGCTTTGTACGCAGTTTTATGACAAAAACAATGCTGTAACACAATCATTTACATCTATACGCTTACAATCGGTAGTTTTCGGATGCGATAACGTCGCTGCAGTGAAAATTGTTCCCTATGACACAAAAGACCATTTCTCTGAAAAATCATGGTAGCGAACAACATCAGTGCATGTGCATCTTTTTATTGCCGTAAGAGAAGAGCTTGCACTTATCTATGAATATTCTACAACGAGCTCAGAGTTACTCATGCCTGCGGTTGTTACACGAGTTGAGAAGGGGGGTCATATATTCTACCGCAGAGTTTCAGCACGGTTCGATCATAAAATAAAATCATATTCAAAGAAACTTCCAATATTACCACACATATTTTAGACAGCTCAAAAATGTGTTTCAAAATTATCTCAAAATGTGGCATTTAAACTTTAAGCATTCCTTTACTTTAAATATGTTGCATATTTGCGACTATTGGTCAATGCTTGCTCAGTCTTCTCTCTTCTCATTCAACACTTTCGCTATTTGATCAAATTTGACACTGCTGCTGTCTACCGACTACGTGGGTGAGCTAAGGAAGGCTTTGTATCAAGGTACCATTTTCTTTATTTTTTTCAAGATCTTGTTGTTCAAGTTTTGTGATGTCGAAAATTCTTTTAGAATTTATTTATTGCTCTTAAGTTTCTTTTTTGTCGATACGTAGTAATTGAAATAGGTAAATCCTACTATGCGTGATATACGACGATTTTATCTCTGCCTCTCTTTATCTCTCTCCCTCTTATTTTGTGCTTTTTATAATACTTCTGTTTGCTTATTCTCATATTATTCTTGTATTATCTTAATCGTCTTACTTATTGCCACATCGGTGTTGTCGTGATATAGACAAGCACGATATATTTTTCTTTGTGTCGAATTTTTTTTTTCTTTATGGCACTTGTAATCGACTATGTTATATTTATGACTACATTGATTATTAGGAATTAAATTAATTTCATTTTTTTTAAATTCTAATTCTCGAGTACTTGTTACGAAGCCGCTCCAACTATCAAAATCCGCGGCTTGACTAAATTGTTAGGCAGAATAAGTATTAAATCCTCTTCACGAATACGATAAATATATTAATAATATTGATATTTTATAATTGTTACGTAATTAAGTATCGTTATCATTTACAGAATATACATATATTAATAATATAATTTATAACTAATATACAGAATATACATAATTTATAACCCAAGGAGGAAACAAAATTATTGTATACAAAAAATATAATACTCACCTAAAGATTTATTTCTTATTTAATATAGTCTGTAATAATGTTGAAATTTATATAACATTGATTTTATCACAATATCAAATTAATTATTCTACAGAATCATAAAGCATGTGTTAACAGTATCATAGTGAATCGTACAACAGAACGTGATAAATTACACAATATTTTATTAAATATATCCGAAATTCAAATTTGATTAAAATCATAAATAATTTAATACATTATAACAAAAATATTACAGAAATAAGCAATGAATTCTATCTACACAATTAGGTTAATCCAGAATTGTTTGAATAATTATGCAATGAATAATTTGTGTTATAAATATGAATAATAATAATTATTTTTATTATTACATTAATAATAAAAATAAATTAAATCATAATCGAACTCAGATGTTTTCTGAGAAATGTTGTATGGAACATTATAATCCTCAAGTATTTAATGTAAATATTACTTTAAGGGATATAAAATTTGAAAATTCAACGCAGATATTATATTTAAAAAAATGATATTCATTGTGATTGTTGCAATTAAGAAATTGAGTCGATACTTATGCTTCTCTAAATATGTGTTGCCGATCGAATAACAAATGTATTGAACTTTTGTGAGCGTTTGCAAGCTCAGAAACGCGACCTGAGTTGCGCCAAAAAAAAAAACAGAAAAGTGAAAAGGTAGATGAAAGAAAAAAAATTGAAAAGAAAAATAATTAAAATAAGTAATAATAATAAGAATTTATTTTATTTTAACGAAAGACGGTTTAAACATAGGTTAATATATGCGATGCTAATGAATGAGCAAGAATGAAGCGCTGATAGCAGTCGTAAACAATAAGGAAAATTGCTAAAGTATTGGTGGCATTTGCAACACTAAAGTAAATGCAATATTCATAATTTATACATACATATATATATATATATATATGGCGTTAAGATTACTTTCCAGCCGTATAACGTGGCCAGCACGGTAGGCACATGCGGCTATAAATGCCTAAGCATGACATTCACAATGTTCGTTCATATAACATGAAAGTTAGAAAAATCTGTCCGGACCACGTGATAAGCGTGAATACTACGTTTATAAGGTTTACCTCAGAATAAGTGGCGACCTACGTTAACGTTTACACGATACAAAGCAATCGGCACTGAAGTTAGGGACACATCTAGCCGCGAATCGTGGTGTACATACAAACTTAACACGACATCGGTTACTCTCAGGCTACCTAGGAATCAGGAGACGGAGCCCTGAAAATATCCTTGTTTTGGAAGCAACTTGAGGAAAACAAAATGCATGTATAAAACTATGGCACCGTGATAGTTCGTGAATCACACAGAACTCCTGACAAGCAAAAAAGATTCCCATTTGCGATCAGCAACGAATCAAACACCCGAACGAATATATAAGGATGAAAAATAAAAAGAAAAGACCTCACCTAATTGGATGTGTTGGAGGAAGCTGCGACATACGTTGCAAAAATGTAAGTGCGGTTAAAAATCTGAAAAAATGGACGTCCTCTAGTATGCCGAGGTTCTACTTGTTCTCTCCAGAAGCTACGCTTTTCTCGGGAAACTAGGATGAAAATGGCCGAGCACTTACCTGTACTCTCATTTTTCTCTTCTTTTTTAAAAGGAAGTATGGGTTTTGGTTCAGTGGCAGTACCACGACACTAGTGTTCATTTTAATATTTAGCCCCATATTTTAATATTCTATATTTTATAGATCAGTTGAAAATTCTCAAACAGACATAATAGAATCGTCATATTATTAAGGAATACTTAAAACTGGTGAAAAATGTCACTACCATCCCTGTCAGATTAATTTAATTGTAAAGTATTAATATTATTTTTTAGAGAATATTACTATGAGTGAGGATGGTGTACCTTTAATATTTATTTCCAAACTTATTCACATTAGGCTTGTTAATTTTAGGGTATGTTTTATCATCGCTCAACACTGTCGAAAACAAACAGAAAGTAGTCGGGCTTATTTGTATGTCAAGCTCATCAGACTTAACTTCTTGACGAAGCTTTTAAAAGTATCCGTCTGGGCGTAGCATAATAAGAACAACGTGTGTACCCCTCCGAGAATTTTGAATAAAGTATTAAAAAAGAAAAAAGAGTTCTCTTGAAGTAATTATGATTTAACAGAATGTATTTCCTCGATTTACTAAATAAACTTCTTCGAATCTTCTATTAATTTTATCGTGCTTGATTTTATTATTAAATATTTTATTTATTTTATGAACTTGAATGTGTTAGAGAAGTTAATTATTTTTAATTTTTAATATTTTTATTTATTGCTCATAATAAATAATTTAATTTTTATTATTTTGAATTTTATTTATAATATTTATGAAATTTAATTTATTCACGTTTTATAAACCGTTGCTAGGAAGGTGATTAAACGTTTAGTTTCATTTTATATATATTGTTGGTAGCATTATAAAATTATAGAAATGCAAGATTAAACAATAAATTAAATTTAAACTATTTTAAAAATAATATATTGAACTGCATATTATTAACTGTATATTAATTAATTGTCATGTATTTGTATTGTACAATTGACTTCTATATTCTTCTCTATAGAGTGGGGATGTCAGTGTTATAATTTTTTTTTTCAATGCTGTGTGCAGTAATTGGTAGAGAGGCAGTTTTATTATTCAATGCTTTATTTATGTGCCAAGACGTGATTGTTTCAGCCTTAAAGCTAAGTTACGTGTCATCATTGGTTCAGTTGAAGTCTATATTTTCTAAATAAACAAGCAACCTTGTTTATTTGCCTCATCTTTAATAGCTTGGTATTTTTATGCTACTTATGATTCGGTGACGTATTTAAAGGTGTTATTTACATTGATTACAGCATCATGCAGTGAACTGTCGATTTGAATTTCGGCGTTGGAATGGGAGTGCAACAAACTTGTATAATAGTTCTTCAACGGCAGTTTTGATATAATATGACATTGTAATAAAATTTGCTTGTTAAGAAGGTTATGTTACTGTATAGAATATCATTTCAGACAAGAAGTATTAGATAAGAAGTGGTGGACTTACGTCGCCAACTTGGACTAACCCGCGACTATCTTAAGGCTGCACAGGGTTGCTTAGGGCCATTTAGCAGTGGCGGATAATCTGAATGAAGCTTACTTAGTTGTCACTTCGCGAAGGAGGCAATACCCCCACGACGGCTTTGCCGCTCAGTCTTTTTTTTCACGTTTGTTCTTACAAATCATTCGTCGCTCGGTTTCTTCTCCCGGACTCACAGATTTTTGCCACGCTTACATTCATGCATTTGCCACCTGTCTCTCATGTTGCAATTGAAAGCTTCAAATTGACAATTTACCATTTATATAAAGTATGGCTTGATTAAGTATATTATATTATAAATTTTTCATTTTAGAAATAGCGAATTAATTAAATATTATAAAATATTTATTTACGCAAGTCTTTATTTATGTCAAAAAAATGTTTTATTTTAATTCGATATTTATTGTTATTTATTATTATGACGAAACTGTTTAATATTTTTTTAATATTTGCACAAATAAAACATATCGATACTAATATAAAATGAAAATGTAACAAAGCTTTGAGTTAAACATATTCGAATAACTTTATGCAACAATTGTTTTATGTTAAATCTTTTATTATCAATATTATTTTCTAGTTTGAATTTATATATTTAATTTAAAAGAATATTTATATTATTAAATAAATTTATACATAATTTCCGATGCTTTACAATATCAAAATAACTTCATAGACGTTCGAAAATAACTTTCTAGTTAATATTTTAATTTAAAAATATTATTCAAATAAACTTTTAAAAATATAAATATACAAATAAATATACAAACTGTATCACTAGAATTAAGCATATCCTCTCAGAAATTTGTTTTACTATGGAATGCATTATAATTGGCTTATGTATATAAATGCTTGCTTTTGTATAGTAAAATTGTTTTCCCTCGAACTTTTGTATAGTGACATTTTTGTTTGAAAATAGATGATATGCTTTCTTTTTCACTTTCTCTTAGTAGCTGCGTACCCAAATATCTAGTTTTGTAAAAATCCGTAAGAGGCAGCAAAATATATCTAGTAATAATTGTATCGAAGCTATGCTGATAAGCGATCTTTCTTTTCGTGTTTCATATAGATGATTGTGTGCTTTGAAAGTTAGTTATTCTAGTCTCATTTTTTATAGTTTGTAATTTGTATAAACCCAAGGGAGTGTAAACGCTTTCTATTGGTGTGTGTGCTGTTCTTCCATTTTTTCTTTACAGAAATATGTATTATTTCAATTTATTCTTTAATAAGACAGTGAGAGCCGAAAAATAATAATTCTTTGTGGTGTACCCCTTCTGCAGGTACTTCTTTGGTAGCAGTCGAAAAATCAATTGCCATACGAATATTTTTAAGGACTGACTCAACTGTGGTCTTTATCTATTGGCCTCAAGCGCGCGTGCGCGCACTCTTTATCTGCTTTTCCCATTGACAAACATACGCTTCTCTTTTTCTGCGTAAGTTACATATATCTGCATATGTGCAAAAGAATATATACGTATACGTATGCTCAACCACCTGAGTAAATCTAAAATTCTATACATTCGTTCATGCTCTTTCTTTCTGTTCGACCGTTAATTTTCCTTTAAAAGTACGGTGTATTTATCGGCTGGTTGCACGTTCATGGCTGCTACGGCCATCGACGTCGCTGTTATATTTTATGCTGAACGCCTTCGTACTACTTCGTTGCCGCTTCAGCCGCAGCGGAACAAACAGAGATTGGAAACTGTTTTGTTCTTTGCTGCACATGACGAAATATGTTGAATTTAAAAGTCGGTAAGATAATAGTCATTGAATATTAACTCTGTTATTTCTTTATTTTTAGTATTCATTTACTATTGCTGTACTGCGTTTGATTCTTTTTTATGTTTGAATAGAACTTGAATCAACATTAATCCTATTTTAAAGTAACTTTTATTTTGTTGTGTGAAGACTTCAGTCAAAACATGTATATTAACGTATTTCAAGAGTAATTTGTTTAAACTGCAGTTTTCAAATAAAATAATTTTAAATACAATATTTATCAATATTTTTATTTTTCTTTAGTGCACTATTTTACAAATTTTCTTATGTTATTGATAGTTTTTATTTTATAAATTTTTGTTTTAATAGTTATCAATGATTTTGAATTTATATATATTTTAAAGTATCCAAAAGAGCATTATATATTAATAAAGATTAAGTATTAAGTGCATGTGTTCATAAATATAGCGTTTATGATTAATTAAAGACTTAATACAAATTTAGTTTTGTTTGATATACATTTATATTATTAAAATATGTTTGTGATAGTTTAATGTCAATGATTTAAAAATTTATATATTCCGATTAATTTAGGAAAACAATACTTGTTTGTTTCATATATAAATTAATATATAATTTTTAATTTTTGCATCTAATCAGAGTGAATATGATGAAAATAAAAGTAAATAATTTGTTTTGTTAACTTATATATTTAATATTTTTATAATTTAAAAATAAACCATTTAAAAAAATATTAAAATTTTGAATTTATTACTTTGATCATAGTTAATAAGTTTATTATTATGTTATAATTTATCAATACTATAAATTTATCAACAATAAAGATACTATGTAATACAAATAAAAATTGGAATTTTTTTTAATATAAAATTTTTCATTTTATAAGTGGTCATTTTTATACCTTTTAAATCTTGGTATCTTAAAGTATTGATTATGCACTCATTTGCTGTGCTGCTACAAACAACAGAATTTAAGTCAAAGGATTGAAAGGTACTTGAACTTTAAAACAAAACTAAAAGGAATTATAATATAAAGAATGAATGCTAGCTGTATTCATACCACTAATTGGAGTCTTTCAATATTTTCATTTGTACAAGCAATACATGCAGTGTAAACACAAGTAAAATTAAATTTACATTTAAAAGCAAGTATTATTATATCACCACTCTTTATTCGCACATGGCAGCCATGAAGCACGGTATGTTATATTTTTAAAATATAAATAATTAGATTTTATTTTGTTTTTAATTAATTTTTGTTTATGTAATTATTATGTATTTATAGATATGTTATTATTTAGTTTATATAAATAAAATAGTTAATTATTAAATTATATTCACTCTGAGTAACATTGTTCATTAACATTAAATTGTTTACAGGCAAAATAAACCAAGATGATGTATGTTACGTTGTTGCGAAGTATGATTATGAGGCTCAAGGTGCTCAAGAATTGGATCTACGCAAAAATGAGCGATATTTACTTTTGGATGACTCAAAACACTGGTGGAGAGTGCAAAGTTCAAGAGGGCAAGCTGGCTATGTACCAAGTAATTATGTTAAAAAAGAAAAACCTTCTTTATTTGATAGTATAAAAAAAAAAGTGAAAAAAGGATCTGGTTCTAAAACATTACCATTGAGTAATTCACCATCTCGTGTTGTGGAGTCTCCAGTCATGCCTAGACGTTTACCAGCTGATCCAAGTGAAGCTATTGGAACTGCAGTGGTAAAGTATAATTATCAAGCTCAACAAGCTGATGAACTTTCATTGGTAAAAGGAACAAGAATCTTGATACTTGAAAAAAGCAATGATGGTTGGTGGAGAGGACAAAGTGGTACACAAGCTGGCTGGTTTCCATCTAATTATACTCAAGAAGAAGGAGATGCTGATGATACACTTCATACTTATGCTATGGCAGAGAATGTTTTAGATATTGTTGTAGCTCTCTATTCCTTTTCATCAAATAATGATCAAGAGCTCTCATTTGAAAAAGGAGATCGTCTTGAAATTTTAGATCGTCCACCAGCTGATCCAGAATGGTACAAAGCAAGAAATGGACAGGGTCAAATAGGCCTGGTTCCTCGTAACTACCTTCAAGAGCTTAGTGAATACTTGACACAACCTTATCGTGATCGTGTGGGAGTAGGTGGTGTTAGTAATAATGCCAGTAACGATATTGGATTAAGTGATTCTTTAGAAATAAGATCTGATTATCCTCATTCTAATGCAGTTGCTGTTACTAATTCTGTAACAGATAGGCCTCATTTATTAGGAAAATCTTGGTACTATGGTACGATTACACGTTCACAATGCGATATACTTTTAAATCAACATGGACATGATGGGGACTTTTTAATAAGAGATAGTGAAACTAATGTGAGTATATTAAATTGAAAAAATTATAATTTAATTTCTAATTATCATCAGTTAATTAGATAATTAATCATTACATGGTTTCTTAGATAATATTTTTATTTTTATTCCTTTAGAGTCCATTTTTTTAAATTAATAACCTACTTTAATCATAGAATTTAAAAGCAAATAAATAATTTCAACAAATATATTTAAATTTTGTGGCTACTCATGAAATTTATTACAATAATACGTGAATATTAATTAATTACCAATTCTTTAAGAAAATTAATTTTATTGAAATGAAATAGGATCTATAATGTAATGATCTTTATAGTGAATGAAGTCAATATAATTTTAATACTATATTACGGGTACATTTAAAATAAAATGATATTGCTTTGTAAGATCATTAAAATTACATAATTTTACATAAAACATACAAGAAACTCTAACCATTTTTTAAAACACATACTAAAGTAAAATCAAAATAATTATACAAATGTATGCATATTTTGTATACATTTCAAATTCTAATATTAATTTTAGGAATTTCGAATTTTTTCTAATTAAAAATTTTTATTTAAAACAAAATGTTTATATCTTATCTTGTTGATTTAAATATTAATTTTTGTTTTTATTCCTTTTCAGATGGGAGATTACTCAGTGTCATTAAAAGCACCAGGACGTAATAAGCATTTTAGGGTGCATGTTGAAGGTGCATTGTACTGTATTGGACAAAGGAAATTTCATACTTTGGATCAACTCGTAGATCATTATCAGCGAGCGCCAATTTATACAAATAAACAAGGAGAAAAATTATACTTGGTACGACCTTTACCAAAAGCCGGAAATCTTAGTAGCAATGGTTGCTAGACTTTTGTGCCCTGTTTTTATCGACTGAAAATGAAAATGAGTAATCGTCCACTACTTAGTTTTCATGCATTTATATTCTTAAGCCTACTTATTTCTTACCCTTCCCTTACCAATTTCCTATTTAATATCACGAAATTGCGTCATCATTGCCTTCAAATCATTGTTGTCTTTTACATAAACAGTTCACAGAAAAAAATATTCAAGATGACTAACATAATACATCAACTCGACAAATTAATATTTTTATTATTTTTTCAATATTTATAGATCAATAATTTTTTTATCCTGAGCAAATTGTTTTCGTAATGACTTGTTATTCATCAACATTTCTAACCATTGTATGATATACAAACACTTGATCAAGTTTTCTACCCTTATTAGCACGAAAAAGTTTTTGAAATTATTTACAGCACTGTTTTTTATCATGATAATGCAAGCAACTTAAAGAAATCAATCATTTTAACAAATTGTCAAAAAATGTAATATGTCAACTTATACTACATGCTATAACTTATACAACTATGCTACAGCTGAGTAAAACTATTGTGCAAGTATGATTGAGTTACTGTTATTAAGCTTAAACAAAGACTAAGTGTTAATTTGTGATTTTGTATTTATTACATATTTCTAAGTAAATAAAGTATTTAAGTGTGCACTCATGCAATCGAAATTTCTTTTTTTAATATAGTGTGTATTCATTAAAACTAGAAATTTGTTAATCCATCAATTGTAAAAACAGAAATCAGTAATTTGTTCAATAAATCTTTTTTACTATTGTTCAAATATATATTTATCATTGGAATAAGGTTATTGATCTTATATTGTTATTTTCAATCATTTTTTATTTAAAATAGTATCAACAAAATTTTTTGGATAAAAAAAATTACTATAATAAGTAGTCAAACAAGTACATTTTACAGATATCTCAGCTATATAGTAATATATCAACAGTAACAATAGTTAATTTTTATTTAAAATTATATGCAAAAATACAATTTATAAATAACAATATTGCTTTTGTAAGTCAATGATAAAAGAGAGATTGATGCTCCTAGAGAGATTAAAATTAATAGCACTAAATGCCATATTTAGTCATGTACAATAAAATTTCTCTTTCTTTATCTACACATTACGTAGTGCAGTTAATATTCATTTTTCAAAATATTCATAAAAATTAATACAATTAATCACAAAAAAGGGTTGTTAGAATTTCGCGATGTATCTCCAATATTAGAACCAACCTATAAAGATAAATTACATTTAGTACTCATAAAATAGCAAGTACTTCAGCAGTTAATTTATTACTGAGTAATCAATACATACAACAAAAGGATTAGCTTTGAATCCTGTTACAGTTGGTTGCCATGATTTATTTGGTAAAGGTGATAAAAGACTAGATGGGACATTTTCTAGATTTTGAGTGTCTTGTCCAAACCAATGAAATTCTACATTAAAATTATTTAAATTTATATAAGTATAATCACAAATTAATATTTGTCAAATATAATTGTGTAGTTAAATTTGTAATAATGATTAAATTAATAAATGAATATTTATGTACCATTATTAAATGCTGGAACCTGTGTTGATCTAAATGGATTAGCTGTGTTAAAAACACTAGTTTCCAATTGTTGAAAATTGTTATGATCATTATTATTATGATTATTATTGAGTATGTTAATAGATGGCTGCCATGAATCTTCAGCAAAAGGATTAGAAATAAAAGAACTAGTTTTATCAAAAGCACACCAGGTTGAGTTTCCAACTAAAAATTTATTTGTATTATAATTGGACTATTTTATGTTAAATTTATAAGTATATATTTCATTTTAAATACCTATATCATTATTAGTATCTTTTATATTCCATGATGTATTAGAGAAAACAGCATCATCTTTAAGATTTGCTTGTTTCATTAATGAATCTAAGTCCTTTAAAGCAGCATAGCGATCCTCAGTAGGTGGAGTATTTATTATCCCATTAGTGTTTACAACAGATATTGAAGATATTTGATTTACTACAAAGAAATGTAAAAACTATGATGATACTTTTTTAAAATGAATCAATCAATTTTATACATATTTATTTAAAATAAGTGTTTATTAATGATATGCTTACCTTTAGATGAATTGAAGATCGGATTATTATCAAAGTTAGCAAAAGAAGGCTGTGGTATTATTGGTTCATGAAATGTTGTTGGAATGTTAAGTGAAATATCTGGTATTTTGCTAAAATCAGCTATAAAATTTACAGTATTTGAATTTACAAGTTCAGTCTCCTTTGATTTTGTATTTGAGATAGGTACAGGTGATGATATCGATTTAACAGGAGGAATTTTGACATTAGAATTTTTAGTGTTTATTTTTATTTGTACTTTTGTATGGCTTTGTGAATTTTGATTTAAGAGTTGATTTGCCATAACAGGATCAATGTAATACCTTTTTAATTCATATTTTGCACTCATAAAATCCTTTATCTTTTGCTCATCTTTGTTAATGCGTAACGTGTTTTGAGGCATTAAGCCCAACCAGATTGCCCTGCAAAATTCATTACCACGTTCTTTAAGGAAATCAATTTCTTCTTGTGTAAAAGTAGTCATTGAAATTGATTTAACTCTGTGTGGTGGAGTCAACCCTCGCCTATATTAACGAAGTATAACAAATTTTATTAATACATTGATAAGCATATCCATCAGCAATGTCGATATTCGATGAATAAAAATTAACTTTTTAAAATAATTTCACTTCAGGTTATGTGTTTGACCGAAAATAGAAATGACTTTATAGTTTGTGCCGCTATACTTACAGGATCCCTGAACAAGTCGTACAGACAAAAGAGCCAATTGTCATATTCACGTAAGTAGGACCTCGTTGTTGACAATCGAAGCATTCCTTGTTACCTAGTTGTGAAACAAGTTCGCGTAATGTCTTTAAATTTTTCTCATCTTGTTTCTTTTTTGCTGACGCCATAACTTTGCCTTCGATTTTGTAGTGCACTTTTTACGTATACAATCGATCAGAAGCGTTATTTTGATAACAAAAAATACAAAAATTTGTTTATAAGGAGCGTTGATGTCCAGAAATAGCACTTTTGGAAAAATGTAGACTGCTCAGCAACTTCAGCAGTAATTTTAATGATCAGGTAGGGCTTTGTAAAAATTGTAACGATTCTAAAAGCGATAAAAAATTTACTTTGAATGTATACTAGCAGTTTTTCAGATTTCTTGATTGAAGAACCACATTTTAAGTGAATACTGCTGTACTGATAGTCTAAACTACTAATTACCTAAATATGAATATACATGATCTTTTAAATGAAAAATTTAGATAAGTGTATGCTAACTCGTTATACTATTTACTTATTATTAAACTTTTCTTTATTCAAAAATTCATTTCCTCAGACTCCGGACTTCACAGCCTTCACCACCCGTGATGCAAATTTTTCGATGACGTTTGCGATCTCGATCCTATCTTTTCGCAATTAATTTGGCTTTCAAGTTTAATACAAGCATGACATACATTTGAGTTAAGTTGTCACAAATAAGAACTCTACTTAGATTAGGTTAGAATTTCGTAAAAATAGATAGAGGCAAAAAATCCTATTCGGAAATCTTATATTTTTAATAGTAATCTGCATTATAATTGCTTATAACTTATTTATTGTTTTGTTAGAAATTGCTATTTTATTATTTACTCCAAGAGATTATCGTATCTCGTACATTTTTTTAATTTAATCCTATCAAATAATTTATTGATACAAATAACTTTTCTGATAACATTTTTTCCTATATTTAGAATTTTTTTTATAATTTGAATTTATTTTACTTAAATTAAATGAAACATATTTAAAATCAGAAGTTCGTATTTTACAAAATACTGTATATTTAGATCTATTTTCATTTTAATAAATTAGTTATTAATAATCATGCTGTAGATTACTTATAGATGACTTAAGACGTTATTTAAAATACAGAAATTTATTAACAGATAATAATTATAATAATATACATTAATGTAATTTTCGAATTATCCAAATCATCAATGAAATAAAATATTTAATTTTAAACTTATTTACTGTTTAAGTAAGTCTAATTAATTTTAATAATTATTTAATACATATATTAAAACACTACCTCTAAATGTGGAGAACATTTTTTTATTTCATTAATTAGTAAATGCATATTAAAGAGAGGATTTGCTTTTAAATCTAACTTTATTAAACGATGTCTTTTTATCAAATCAAGAACCTCTTCAGAGTTTGTTAATTGATTGTCTGATAACAAGAGAACCTTCAAATTACGTAATGTTGGAAATGTTTTCAATGAACTTATACTATTGATTGATAAATCAAGTTTGATACATTCTTGTAAAATATAGAGTTGATAAAGATGATTTCCAAGACAATTATTGCTAAAATTTATTTCATTATAAAATGTCAAATAAGGTTCTTGATTACAAATGATTGTCAGTTGTAAACCTGACAAACTAATAATACGAATCATATCGTTTTCATTTTTTTCAAGTTCAACAGAACTTATATTATATTCAAGAATACATTTACTACCTACAAAAAACTATTTATTAGTATTTATCTATATTTAAAGAAATTAATTGGATTTAAAAGATAAATAAAAAATAATGTACTTACGCATGTCTCTGTAATAATTTGCTCGAAGTGGATCAATTCTTATTAAATCATCTAATTCTTTAATAATATTTATATTTATGTCTACAGGATTTATATTTAACATTATATGTATGCTGATTAATTTTGCCCATTTATTAAAAGGCTCCATTTTGGAAAGTGTTTGATAATTATGTATCTGTTCATATAATTTAGAATTGTTACAATTGTTATTTAATATTTCATTTTTATAAATCCACTCGTATGAGTTTGATTGTTTAAGTTTATACACATTTTCTTCAAATTTTAAAAATATCTCTTCATAACCATCACACAAAGATTTTTCAAATACTGCATACCATATAATAGAAAATTTCTTTCCATTTGCAGGTTTCCACATACACTGAATTTTATCACTATTTAAAAATAATTCTAACTTTAAAGGCACTTCTTTATGAAATGCAACAATTACTGCTGCTTTTGTTAGAACTGCTCGCCATAATTTTATTGGTGATTTCCAAAAATCTAATAACCATCTGTGATAAAACCAAGCACTTGAATCATCTGGATCAGTAAAAGTAGCATTCATTACAAGATTTAATTCTAAAACATAAAAATAAATAAATTTTAAATCGAAAAATTTCGATAATATTTAATAATAATAGTACCTTCGTTATGTTTATCAGCTCTAATTGGTAAATTATGCATTGTATTTGAATATAAATTTTGTAATAAATTACTTCTATAATGCCATGAAGAATAGTTTGAAAAATTGTTTAATATTTTAGAAGTAGTAAATTCTAATTCTTCTTCATTTGATATATTTGATTTCCTTATGATAAATTTTCTGTAATCCCAACAATGAACTAAAACAATAACATTGATTATAAAATTTCAAAAAATAAATATTTCTTTTATTCATAAATTATACTTGCAATTTCTTTCATCAAGATTAAGATATTTATTACATAAATTTAGTTCTCTTTCCCAGTTTGGATATAATAGTTGTTCAATAACCCATGTACGTTGATGCCATACATAATATGATTTTGGATTTTCTTTTAAACTTATTTCAGTAAGTCTTAATTCTTTTTCTAATTTTTGTTCTTGCTTATCACTAAACCTATAAAATATACAATTAAATAATAATAAATTATATTTTATAATCTAAAAATCAACAATGGAATTAGCATTTTTATAAAAAATAAAAGAAAATTTTATTTCATTACTTTATATAAAATAATAAAAAAGTACCAATTATTGTTTAAGAAGGTTTCTCTTCTTATATTCCATAAAGTGTAAACATCTGGATATCTAATTAATATTTTTTCTGTTAATAATAGTATTTCATCGTCCCATTCTTTATTTTTTCTCTATGACATAAAAAATAATCAATTTGTAAGAACAATATATTTAAAATCATTAATTCTAATGTCTAACCTTTTGAAAAATCAATTCAATTCCTTTTTTAAATTCTGCTGCTTTTTTCTGTCTTTCTAACTTTTTAATTTGTTCTTGTTCTTCAGTAGAACGAACTTTTATCTTACCATGCTAAAAATTAACAATACATTGAAACATGTAAAATAATTAATAGAGAATTCTAAATTTTTATATTACCATAATTAAATAAAAAACTGGATTTCAATAATTGTTCGTATTTACCAAATTTTTCAATTTTCATTAAAATAAGTAAAAATATAATAAAATTACGTAATAAATATGCAAAATATATGGACTTTTTTTTAACTTGACCATAACAATAAAGTTTTTGAAATTCTAAAAATTTGTTATTAAATACAAATTAATAAATAAGTGGTATTTATTTATATTTTGAAGTAGTATACAAAATTATGTATGCACCTGATATGGAACTATTAAGGTTTTTCTACAATTGTTTCATAGTATTATTAATAGCCTTGTAGAATTTGCTCTCTATAAGGTGGGCAAAATAAAAGCCACTATTCTGTTTGTATACATCAGTGTTTGTGGGTTGTTTTAGCCAATTTTTCAATGTCAATATTGTATCGAAAGCAGGAGGATAGCTGCATGTACGAAAATACTAACATTTATAGAGATATAAGGAAGAAAGAAGACGCGTAAAATTTTACTCTGTTAGAAAATAGCGTTAGTAAATACGAAATCCACTAGTTTTACAGAAGCACTTGACGAGGTCTATGCATTAACAGATTTAGCTGATTATAAATACCAACCATATTTACGAACTGTAAATGAAGTTTACAATGAAGCGTTACGAAAAACTAAACTTACAAGGTCTTTGCCTATTGGGCGCTGAATGATATTACAATTTATAAAACGTAACTGAAAGTATACCAATTAAACCTATACTTTTCGTGAACAATTTTTTTTATATTGACAATGAAGATTAAGGTACATTAATAATATTTAATGATAAAGAAAAGTTGAAATAAGTTTTGATGAAACAAAAGCCAGAGTAATATAGAAAATAAAAATTTATTCAATAAAGAAGTTAGTAATAACGAAGAAAATAAAATTAGAACTTATATTTTACATTAACCTAAACCGATGAAAACTTTTATAGTTAGGCAAAAATGTTTAAATAAGGCTAACAAAATAAAATTAAAAGAATCATTAAATCGAATAAAAATAAAAAGAGATAGGATGAAAGAAACAAATAAAACCTAATCTATTATCTACAAATTCAAAAGATCAATGTAATATAAAAGCAACTATCATTGAAAAAAATTAAAATTAGGGAAAGTAAAATCCCGACAAAAGGTTAAAATTATATTACTAGATAAATCATAGTAATAGTACAACTATCTTTATATCCGAAAATTATGAATCTGATATAGAAGATACGAGCACGTCGAATCAAATGAAAGATTTTAGATTTTAGTAAATCTTATAAGTGATCATATAATAGAAGCTATAAGTTTGAAACGTCCAAATGAAGAAAGAAGGGGAATCTCCTGGGCCGACAACTCGAAGTAATAAAATATATTCGACGAAGGCGTCGAACGACCGTCCTGATAATGATGAATTGAGTGCAACTGTATCATTTCTCAGAACATCTAGATAAGAGCGTATGAAGAAAAGGAATGAGAGGTCAGTATAGAGAAAGAAGTGTAAGACATGGAGCAATGCATATAGGGTACGTTATTCTACTACCCAGCTGGCCCGCGTACGAGATTACTACCTGACATCTCGAATGGGAATTTTTCACAGCATATTAGGAATTATTACTATTTTGAATATAACGGATATTCACTAAATATCGCCCAATTAATTATAAAACAGTGCGTTTTAGGTAGAAGGAAAATAAAGCAGAAAGAAAACAACATGATTTCTCGGCAAATTTAGTACACATGAATGTTCATACCTCAAGAACTTATAGAAAGATATGTCGTAGCTCGAAGCTCAAAGTCGAGAAGACAAATCTTACTAATTCATGAAAGCATAATCGTATGTTTTATAAGACTAAGTTGTAGTATGTTGTTATGTAAAAAACTTTTAAGGATTAAAATTGGTATAAATTCAGTCGGTTTATAAATGCCCGAATATAAATTAAGCAATTCAAATTTAATATTTTATTGTAGCGTTGGTATTTACATTGTAAAGTAGGTATTTGTAAAGTATTGTAAAGTATAAGTACATTGTAAAGTCGGTCTGGTGATGCATTGGGTCTTTCAAATTCAGAAGAAATGTGAGAATCGTGATTATTTATATAAAGATTCAAAACAAGAAATAGATGGACAGTGGGAAATATGTTGCAAATATAAGTGTGAGAGATGATAGACAAATTTTTGCTCTACAATTATTTTTTCAGATAATTAAAAAAAAATTAATAATTAATTATTTAATTAATTAAATTCGGGTTTGTAGACGGTCTTCTCGTTCAGATAGCTGCTATCACTAATTCAGGTTTAGTTATTAGGCTCCTGAAGAATTCCTCGATCATGTTTGATCTTGATTTCTTGAGGTAATATTTCGTGCTAAATTTAGCTTTTACTCGAATTTAAAATAATTTGGATTTTATGTATATTAGATTGAATTTTTAAGAAGTAAATTTGAGTATAAGTGCATATTTATTCAAAAACAAAAGCGACTTGTTAAGTTATAAATATTTTATAAATCAAACGGTTGTTAAGTAAAAATGTTCCCGCGAATATCGCGGGCTGCAATTTATAATAACCAACTAGACTCCAACTCTCACTAAATGCTTATTAATTATGTCTTTTTATGCTTCTGCTATTCGTTTATATACTTTAGCTCTGATCACCTTCTTGATCGTCTGTCATTGGATCACAAGTATTGTTTTCTCTTGATATATTGTTGTCTTATTTCCTTCTCCAGGATGTTGTCGCAGTTTTATTCTGTTTGTACTGAGATTTATGTGTGTTCTTAGAATAGTACAATGATACGTATTGAGAGTGTCGTCTGTTCGATTTGGGCTATAAAATTATTTGAAGATTGTATTTCATTTGATTGCAGCTTATTCTGGATTTAAAATCATCTTCGAGTAACATGCTCGTAAAACGAACAGATACAAGTTTTGGAGATTAGCGTTTTCTACGTCTTACAATATTGGCTTTGTATAATTTAAAGGTAAGTCATTTACACATGATGCTTATATCATCAATTCTTTGGACTTACAACTACTTTCATGTCGTTTCTATTACATTCTACGGTATTCGATTTCTTTTAAGAGTTCTCACTTTGAACTATAAAAGTGTTATTGATACAAAAATTCGTTGACATAATTTTAAGAGGTTTACAATAATCATTTCTAGAAAGGAAGTTTGACACGCTTTTGTTTTACAATGCTGGTAATACCATTGTATGAAAATTCAATGATTCTACATATAAATATTATGTTTCTTATTGATCAAATTTGGACAAGGGTTTCTTCTATTATCCATATATGTCAACCTGCTTCCGTTACATAAAATTTACAATTGTGTTTTCTCGCGCAAGATTTATGATCATTTCAGATTCCAAAATAAATGCTAATAATCCAGTTCACAATCTACGACGCAATATTTTTATATCCGCTTGCGTAATGGAGACTGGAGGTGATTTTTATTTCCTTATTCTATAATTATTATGTTACAAATATCTTATGACATGAGTAGTAAATGAATTCCCTAACTCGTTATTTTAAATTTTATTTTAAAATTAAAAATTTTCGACATCACATCAATAACGCAATTAACCAAGTAATGAGGCTTGAAAACAACTATTTTATGACTCAAGACATTGTTTAAATTAATAATAATGAAATAAAGAAACAGAAATATTAAACTTAATAATAACGATAATAATTAAAGATTTGTTTAACTTAATAATAATGAAATAAAGAAACAGAAATATTAAACATAATAATAACGATAATAATTAAAGATTTGTTTAACTTAATAATAATGAAATAAAGAAACAGAAATCGCTTCCGATCACACTGCGCAATAAGATAAGGAATATTAAAGTACACATGAAAATACTGCACAATAGATCAAAGAACTGGATTATCAACTTTCTCTAAAAATGAATAAACATGAAACATATGTATAGGAAGCAGGCTGACACATGAAGACAGTCAACTTGTTTTCATTTAACCCATATACGATAAGTATAATACTAGTATTATAAAGTCATCACGAATCAAGCCTCTTTCGACAAATAATATTACGTCAGATCAAAATGTATAATGTTCTTGTAACTGAAAGCGAGAAATCCCGAAAGATAACAAAATATACAAAGTTCGTATTGTAAGAAATACCGACACGTTAATAAAGAGTACAAAGCTTAAGCTGTAGAAAGTATCGACACGTATAAATAGGTCTAACCTTCGAAACGATGAAATAACAGATACCCGAAATATATTCTAAGAAACTCATGTAATCAAATAAAACTACGATTATAATCATGCGCTGAATCTTTAAACCGTAAGAAAACACTTACGATCAAACAAAAGAGGGATTATAACTAGAAACATATGCGAAGCCTCTTCTATGAAAATATATAATATAATTATTCTATTTCAAAATTAATCAAAGAGGTCACTGTAATATGAAACATATGAAATGTAAACCAACTGTAAGTAATCTCATCACACGAACCGCTATACGACAACAAAAAGCGTAAACATCCTGGAAGCGATAAAATTCCACTATATGAAATTATGCATCAAATAAACACCACCATAAACATCCCGTAAGAAATAGAACGCCGCAGATTATGATCAACCAATCAGAAGCAAAGAAACGATACTGCCAAGAATATATGAAGAGATAGACGTACACAGCGAATCATCAATATAGTTCAATAAGAATTTAAGTTCGCGGCCTCTTTTCGCGAGAACGAATTTAATTCGTTTACATTATATATTTTAAAATTATAACGCCGTTCATTATATCTTTTAATTGTGAATTAATTTATATATTATATTAAAATTAAGTCTCAAGTCAATTTAAATTCCTTCTGAAAAAACACTATCGATTTTAAAACGAGTTTCTTGATTCTGTAATCATCAAGGGATTTTTCAGGGCCCTGACAACAAATTCCTGGAGTGATGACAGCAGCTGCTTTTAAACATCCATCTAATTCCCCACGCTGCCCTTCAGACATCAATCCAGTTAAGTATAAAAACTTTTATTTACAATAACAAATATAATATTGAAACGGGACTAGCTGAACTAACTATTGTAAGGCACACCAGTCTATTCAGGAAAATCTATAAAAGTTCAATTTCATAGAGTCAATTGAACTCATAAAATTTATCGCTTATAAAAATAGTGAGACGTCACAATATAACAAAAACTAATCGGAGGTATATTACAATAACAGTAATTTAAAGGTAACAAACTTAAATATATGGTATTGATAATACTACATTTTTTTAAAGATTTTTGAAAAAAAGTAATCGGAAAATTTTACTATATAAAATACTAAATTAATATGCGGGTAAACTTTTATTTATTTCTCTTCATATCTTCCTCGACTCTACATCCCTTACCTCGACCTGCAAATAAATTATATAGTATGCGGGTTTTACGAAAGATAAACTGAACTGATAATGTAAATGTTTAACGTTTAAGAGGTATGGCCCACGCGTGTTCAGAGAATACATAAATATTTGTAAGGATGTATTTATAACTTTGATATAAGGTATTTCGTTAAGATCTCCTTGCCTTATTCCATCGAGACATCACACCTTTAATTTCGATGTTTATAATTACGACTGGTTTTTACTGGTTTTTGAAGCTTTTTAATACTAGTTTCAAATTCACTTTATAATCTTAGTTCTGCACTGCTTGCTAAATATTAATTTTGTTTTGTTGTCTTTTTCGGATACTACCACCTAATATTTCTTCCGTTCACTCATTACTATTACAGCAATATTTTAATCTTTAAAAAATCTTAAACCCTAATAGTAGTTAATTTTTTCAATTTCTAAATTATGATCCCTATATCAGTTGTATTAGCTGTAAATAGTTTGAAAACTCTTTTCATTTTATCTAAAATAAAAAGTACTGCTTTCATTAATCTGATGGCTCTCCATTATCACTGCTATGCTCTTGCAATTCTTATATAATTTTAAGATCAAGACCGTTATACATGTTAAATACGTGAATGAAGAAAAATCCTCGATAAATTCATCTTTCCTTTCCTTATCGCTATTATGGCTGTTCGTTATATTTTCTTTTCCCTAATTTATTTCTTTAATAACGAAGGCATGCCATACTATTCATGATTCCAAAATGTCCTTATAGATTAATTCATTAACGCAATTAACTATTTATTCCCTGAGATAATCACCAGGACCCATTACACCACAAAGAGAAAACGCGCAGTTTTGTCTAGTTAATATTTCAATATATCAAATCCGTTAGATTCATGGATGAGTCGACATGATATCAGTTTTTATTTGTATATTTTTGTATTTCGGTATCATAAATTTGCACGTAGTTATCGATCTTCATATTGTTGACTTTCATCAATTGCTTATGAATTTCATTTCATGAATTTTGCAAATTTAGAGATAAAGATTCATCTCAAACATTCCCCAAGTTTCTGTAGAAGTTTTGCTAGAATATCCATTGGACCGACAAGGCTTAGCGGATTAAAAATTTAGGTAATTATTGCGAAAATATTTCATTTTGAGATCCTTCGCGTATTTACAAATTTTAATTGACATTAAAAAAAAATCTTAATTTAAAGTTTCCATACTATCTCTAAGGATTTTGGATCCTTATCATTTTGTAATGCTAAATCAGCAAAAAATCTTTTCTCCTTCAGTATGCTCAAATTATTTGACGCCCTTTTGTGCAGCTTAATTCCGGCACATTTTCAAATTCAAATGAGTTATGTCTTGAGTACGATTGTTTTATTGAGTACGATTACACTAATTGAGGTATTGGACAAAAGGTCATCAATACAAAAATCTTGATTTATCACTTGTTAAGAAATAGTAATCGTATACTAACTTACACAGGTAGCCAATTTCTTGAAAGAAACGTGCTGTTAAGTATCAAGAATGCGTCAATATTTCTTTGATAACCGATCTTTTCCCTTATAGATTCTCAATTTTTAATATTATATCACAAATCGGAGTATATTGTACGAGGATAGGTGTTATCGATATATTTCGGAGACTTACCCTTGAATCGCTAAAATAATATGCACGCGAATCTAGATATTGTTGTATAGACTGATTACACCGCCCCCTGCCAACATGTATATATTTTCAAAAGATATGGTAATAAATATGCAAAGAGAATGAGGCTATTTTAATGCAAAATACTCTGTTAAAGTATTACGCGCAATTTGTCACTTCTTCACATTGTAACATTACAAATTTTATCTCACTGCTTTGTTAATAGACTCTTGCACAAGATCGTTTAATATTCTTCTTAATATATGACTCAAATGTTGACGTAAACTTTATGAAATAATGTAAGTTTTTATTGTTATATTCTTTCTAATAAATATTTAAGGGTAATTTTTAATGCGCTATACAGAGAAGAAATCGCTTAATAAAAAATATGCATTCGATCGGTGAACCATTACCTAAATCAAGCATTCGCTTGCACATATATTAATGAGTTATGTGAAGATTTTATTTTAAGCATGTACAGTATTAAATTATTATATTACTTATAATTTCTTAGTAAAATGTTTCTCTATTTTATCCGTTTGTTTAATATATATATACATATAATAATTACGTTATGGGAAACATAACGTAATAAATAATATAACTATTAAAAGTATAGTATTAAACAATATTTGTAAGAATCGTCGACATCTTATTTAGCATTCAGTATAGATTTTAAAATGTATAAATACCACAAATGAACTGTAGCACATTTCAAGTTCAGTACAACTTAACGTAGTTACAAATTTGCAGTTCAAATTTTTTATGATAAATAATTTATACTAAGAATTAGTATAGATTTATACTGCTACAATTATTTCATAAAAGCTGATAAGTTATGCTTAGAGCTGACTAAATGCACAATGACGAATCTCGCACAATCGTAACACACATTCTTTAGATTGTCTCAAAAACACAAAGAAAAATGAAGATTTCATCATAGAAGACGATATAAACATAGTCCTAATATCTTCATAAAAAATGGAATATTCTTAAACCTTTTTAAAAATTACTTAGATAAATGCGTAGGGATATTTGAATAATTAGTTAAAGATCGTTTTTCATTTTTTTTCATTCATTAATGTTTCTTCTTATCCACATATTTTTCTTCACAATTTCCTTTTCAGCTGGTATGTGAATTCTTACTAGTTTCTTTTTTTCCTACTTTCTAGTTCCTTGATAAATTTATGGCACTCTGCTATTGTACACTGATATCAGTATAAGAATGAAATTTTTTAATTTTTTTGAATGTATTATTGTCATTTTAATGAATATAGCTTTTACGTTTAACCTATTTTTAAAGAGTTAAACTCTGACATTCACATCGTAATGTCGATTTTTTTGCTTTTGGTTTTCTCATATAATTCAATTCATTCCTAATATTTTGTAGTAGCGATCTTATTTTCATTCTTTAAATCCCATTACTTATACTACTTTTACTTTACTTGAATCTTAACCGTTTTTACTTCAACATTAACTTTCCACTAGATATATTACAATATATAATAAAACGGCCTAAATTCTTCTTTTCGTTAAAATTTATTTTACAAAATTATAATATCGATATATGATGCTTTTTTTAATAAATCTTCACCGTTACTGCTTTGTACATGCTATATCTACATATATCTTTCGTAGATTTGAATGAAAATTGTTTTGATAATTATCGAATGATTATTATATCGGATGCGAGAGGTCCATAAGTGCATAAAATAATTTTATGTAATTCAAGCCAATCTTAATCATCACTTTGCAAAAATAAATCAAAAATATTTTTTATATATTTTCAACGTATCCATAATTAAGATTTTTTTTATATATTGAACGTAATATATAATTATTTAAAATTCAGTTAGCGGTTTCACTAAAACTTTCATCAGTTCTCTATTTTGTGCATATAAATATTTGTGATATGTCACTTATTATAGATTCATAATTGGAAGATCGATAATTAAACGTATATAAACTTCTATATTATAGACGTTTATACACCATGTTATTTTTACACACACTTTAGCCTTCACTCTAGATTCTACTAAATATTTAGTAGAAATTCAGATCCTAATTTAATTTATAACAAAAAATTCTATATTTTAATTTCTATTTTTTCGATAAAATTTATATTTTCTTTTGAGTTCTTGAATTAATAAATTGTTTTTATTACTTATGTACTAATGTTTTAAAGTTTTTACTATTAAATACACAAACAGATAATTGAATTTTTTATGTTACTAGAAACAACTATTATAAATTATAGTTGAGTTTTTTAGAGAACTTAATTTTTTCTAATTTTTATCGACTACCAATCGTGCTTTTACTTTGGTTTCTAACGTTGAACTTATACAGGCTTTTTATTTTCTTAGCTATAGATTAATTTTATTTTGAAAATATTAATGTTAAAAGTAAGTTTTCGAGGTATTTTCAAACTTAATATAAATTACTTATCTATATATATATATATATATATATATATATATATATATATATATATAGTACTGTTCCAATATTTTTAAACAAACGAAGGCCAGCATAATAATACTTTTCAAATTTGTAAATTTGTACGTTTATACAATCTACGGATTGTTGAACGTTTCCTTTTGTAGTCATTTAATTAACTGAAATTGAATTTAGAAAAGTAAAAATTCTTTCTTTACACAAATCATTTTAAAATAAAAATATTGACTTTAAAAAAAATGATAATTTCTTTGATTACATTTTTCTCTTAGTCTTCATTTTATCTATAAGATTTTGCGCAAAGTAATACATTATTAGTTTAATAACTGCCGGATTCTATCTTTTTTTATCTTTAAGAATTTAAAAATTTTTCTGAGAAACAAGTTTTATTTTGTTCCAAGTCCATATAGAGTGTTTATTTTAATACACGATTAAGTATAGATATTTACAATAAAATAGCTAAATTAACTAGATAAATAATAGGAACGGATATTTAATAGGCCGTAGTATAAAAGAAAGATGTTATTTTGAGTAATCTGTAAAGTTGTATTTATAAAATACTCATTAACTTAAATAAGTACTAAAATATTATGAATTCATGTGTTAAACAAGTCCTACTTAAATTTTAATTGATTTTTTATGTGTATTAATACATTCTATAAAAATCCATTCAAATTTTCTGACTTGCCACAAATTAAAACAACATAAAACTTAAAAATTGTTTTTTAACCTTCAACGGAATGAAATAAACAATGAGCATTTGTAGCTATTAATTTAACCTTTAATAAATTCTCGACACCTTTTATACATTTGCTTTTTGCCTGATAATAAAATCTAAATCTTCCTTACGTGTTTCAAATATTTATAATTTTATTTATAATTTCTGACCGTATACTTATATTTAAAACTTAAGAAAAATAAATAAAAAATAATGTTTAAAAAATTCATTATTTTTTTAATTATTTAAATTAGAATTTTAATATGCATCTTAATTAATAGAATTAAAAAGATCATTAGAGTATTTTTAAATCATTCTTATAATTATTCTATGCAAGATCTACTGTAACTTTGTCCTTGAATTAATTTCAAATATAATATTTCTCTTATTGAATAATAATTGATAAAAATAATTTATTTTATTTTATTTTAATTCTAACCATTCAATTTATTGATGCTTGATCTTTTTATTTATTGTAAATATTTAAATGATATGGTATTGGAATTTTCTATATATATATATATATATACATATATCAGATATACCAAATTGCTTGATACTGAAAATTATCTGATTAAAAATTCGATTATCTTCAATTGAACTGCTTAATGAGTTGAGTATAAGCTAATTATAATTAGTTTATAAAACTTTTTATAATAGTAGAAAAATTATAAAAAAGAATATAATATAGTTAGTATTTAGTATACAACATTTAATAATAAATCAATTATTTACAGATTTATTATCTGTTAGGGTTATGCGAGAAACAAATTTAATTTGTACACTTTTTATTTGGGATTATTTAATTTATAATATGAAATCTGTAATTTCAAGGCAGCTAATTTACTAATAAACTGTACATTGATAGATTGATGTCCATATAAATTTCAAACTTTAAAACAAAGACTTGATTAGTGAGCTACGAAACTTTTTTACTAGGACGTCGTGTCGTAAAGATATATTTAATATAATAATTTTAGAATATTGAAATAGAAAATGTCTCCAATCACCATTACGTTATAAGAAATAAGAAATAATGACGCATGCGCAAACAAAATAATTGTGCCATAGATCAGGAACTGTTTTATAAACATTTACCTAAAAATCTAAAGATAAAACTTTATATTTTCTCATCTAAATTAAGAAGGTTGATATGTGTAAGTAATAAAAATTGACCATTGACTGATTTCAACAAGTTTAATGACACAATTGAAAAATAACTATTATAACTCTTGCGTAAATACATTTTATAAATAAAATTCCATGAAAAACCTATGTGATCATAATATGAATATTATGAACCAACACATATAAATAACCTATAAATAACGTAAACGCATTCTCATAAGAATATAATATTAGCATTGTACAGAATCATTTTCCGATCAAGAGCAAGAATTTAAAACTTAATGGTAACATATAATATTAGCATTGTAAAATCATTTTTACGAACGCAAGTGAAAATTCTTAAAAGTAATTTAATACCGAAAAGACATAATACTAGTATTGTAAGAAAGCTCACGTGTAAAACCATTTCTAACCTTCAACTTCTACACTATCTACACATTTTACAAGCGAATATTCTTGTAATTTAACGAAATCATGTAATTTAAGAGCGTGAATTAAATAAAAAATGACATCTTCGAATAATGTCAACAGTTTTACTATTTAGTTTACTATTTTATATGCTATTAGAGACTAGCATATTTTCGGTTAAGTATGTAACCACAATTAACGACTATAAACCAAATCGACGAAAACCATAAGATGCTGTACTTGAGAAATTATGAAACAAAAAATTTCTTGAAAGAAAAAAATAAGACGCAAGCGGATATCACAAGTCAAAACACGATAACAACCTTTGAATCAATCAAACGAAGTCAGCAACCACCCCAAACGAAGATATAAAAAAGTACGATGCAAGCAACAATCATCATTCATTCAGTTGATAAAAAGGTCGAAACTTCACTTCTTGGGATTTCGAGGCCCTTTATGAAAATCGAGACACGGTTTTTTTTTATTTTGCATATAAGGACGGTTCATTTGCTCTGATAAGGACGGATGGCCAAGAGGGAGAAAGGTCGTGGTGGAATAAAAAAAAGATCAGTTTATTATCGCCCTATATTATCCTATGACCGTTAGCTAACGCCTCCACGTAATGTTCTGTAACGAGTCGGTCCTCTTTTATTTGCTCTCTCCACAAAACTGTCATTGGACCTCTGTGCGCGCTCTAAAGGCCCGAAATCCGAGCTGTGCCGCAATTGCCACAAAACATTCCCCACCGCTGCACCGCAAGCTACGCTGCTCCAATAGGCGGAAAGCCGCTTTCTACCACTGCGGCCCGATGCTGCGCCGTTCCAATCAACAGAAAGCCGCTTTTCACCACTACGACCTCTAAGCAGCGCTGCATCGATAGATGCAGGAGCGCTTTCCGACATTATTGTTTGAAGTTACGTCGCGCCAATCACCACAAAAGCGCTTCTCGTCAAAGCTATGCCGCTCCAATAACCCCTGTGGCGTTTTTAAGTTACCTCACAGGACCGAACTCGCGCGGTGCGGTTGTTACGGATCGTAGCCGTACTGGTTCGCGTCAAATTCATACGCTCATAGTGCACGACCCGCGATATCCGCGCATTAACATCGTTTGATTGATAATGTTTTTGTAATTTAATAAACGCCGCTTCATAATAAAATATTTAGCCATTTAAAATCTCGAGTCTAATAAATCAACCTTTAAGTCCGAAACCTTTTTCCTGAAATTCACATTAAATATAGGAATTTCGTGCAAAATAATTATTTAACAAGTCAAAACCAAGATTCATTCCAGGGGCTCTTCCGGACCCTGATCTAATAATCTGAAGTGATGACAGTAGCTGCCATGACGATCAAAAGAGAAGTTTGTCTTCAATCCACAACGCCCAATCGAATGTCAAAATCGTCTAAGATTTAAGTAAAACTTTGAAACTTTGTATTTTCATTAATCAATCAAACACAGAGTTATTTATTAAATTAATCATTAGGTATACCAACCTTTTGGTACATTTAATTAAAGAAATTAATAAAGCAGATTTACACGATAGTTTTTGTACTTAAGAAAATACTAAGATATCATAATAGACACCATGCTAAACCTGTTCGTATAGTACAGGTTGAAGCGCACTAATAAGAAATAGCTACAGTAACATATAAAATATTTTCTATAAAAACGTAGAGCCAAAAACAAGTCTATCACTGAAAAAATTCGTACTCTCGAAAAATCGATTTAATTTTTAGTTATACCTATAAAATAAAAAATATTATTATGTATTATTACGTCTTGTAATACTAACTTTTTAATTAACTTACTTAATATTGCTATGTAAGATTCACTAGCGTGCGATACTGATAATTATAACGAACTTACTGTAACTTTGTAAGTTCTCGGTAACTATGATTCCCAGCTTTTTATCACTTTTCCTTAGCTTTTTTACATCTTATTTCCAAGGTTTCTATACAAGATGAAAGAAAACTAATGCAAATTAGATATAAAGATTTTATTGATATATTTTCTAAGCTTGCATGAAATCATTTACGCAACGAAAACGAGAATGGCACCAATCTACATTAACATTCTTTTTACGATGCCAAAAGTTTTGTACGCTTCACGATTACCGTGCGTAAATTGGTCGGTGTTTCAGCCAAGCAGCTTTGCATGCAAATTAATCGTAGCCTTATGACGTCCCTACAAATTTTAAACTTCACATCAAAGGCTCAAATTAACGAGTTACGAAACTCGTCAATAACGACCCTGTGACATAAAAGCCTATCTGACATAATAAAGATGAAACATAGAAATAGAAATCGTCATTAATCACCATTATGTAATAAAAAATAAGGAAGTGATGACGTATACGTATATAAAATACTACGCAATAGATCAAAAGCTGGATTATTAAAATTTACCTGGATTAAACGATCATAAATTTTATGTAAAGGAAGCAGGCTGATTCGTAGAAGTTGTAAAAAGAAACCTTCAACATGTTTTATATCAATTAACATGATTCTATGCTTAATACAAAATCAACAATTATCATATCGACACGGATTGAACCTCCTTTTTAAAAATAAGTCATTCGAAAGATTTACAACAACGTAAATTCATATCAATACGTTTTATATCAATACTAAGAATTAATACGCTCTTATGGTAATCACAATACCAACATTGTGAAATCAATACGAACCAAGTCTCTTTTTTAAAATAAGCCATTCTAATATTCGAAAGACTCACGTCAGCGAAAATTCATATCAAAATAAAACTATAACATTTTATTACTCAAAGTGAAAATTCTAATAAAGTAACGAAACACTAAAATTATATAAATCCGAAAATGTAAGGCATTGACACGTGTAAATGATTTTGCCTCAAATTATATAAAACAAAGATTGAAAGACAGACCACATGCGAAACCTCTAAAATTATATTCTAAGAAATCATGTAATACGAAACAGAATAATTGTAAACCAAAATAATTTTTTGACCTAAAGCGAGCATATAATACACGGTTCAAAAGAGCGTGTAAATTAACAATATGAATCATTGTGTATATATCGAAATAAAATTGTGTTATCAGAAAAATCCATGTAAACATCCTGATAGAAATAAGACGCCATCAGATACCACGAAAATAAAACAATATTACGATCAAAGAACCAATAAGGAGCAAGGAAGCTACTCCGCCAAAAATATAAAAATTTGATAAAGCAGCAAAAAGCACTTATTAAATTCGTTTAAACTAATATGAAAGTATTTTGTAACGCCACTTTTATTTTTCTTAATCAATAAATTTATATTTTTTCGAATTTGTGTTAAATTCAATATTTCTTTAAAATCTCGAGTCATATTTGAAAATATTATTAACAAAGTTTAAATCGAGTTTCCTAGATCAATATCAATACTCATCGAGGGATTCTTCAGAACCTTGTCAACGAAATTCCTCTTTATTTACTCTAAAATTCCTATCTGATGCTAAGCTTTTTAGTTGCATCTTAATATTATAAAAATATTTTAGTAACTTGATCAAGTATTGAAAACTTTTAAAATATTGCACGTGAGACTTTATGAGGTCTCACTAGTTTATTATGCGCTAAATTTTACGAGTCTAATCGACTCAAAGCTATTGAATTTTTATGGGTTGGCTGGAATAGGCTGGAGAGCCTTACAATGACTAATTTAGCTAGTCCCGTTTTAACGTTACGTATTATTGTTATTATGAATAATAGTTTTTTTATACTTAACTGAAATGAAGTTCGAAGAGTTGTGTGGGGAGTTGAATAACTATCAGAATTATTCAAATTCAGCGTCTGTCACCTCTTCAAGAGTTGGTATTAATGATCCTGAAGAATCTCTCGATGATTACAGGATCAGGAAACTCATTCTTAAATTGATACGTATTTTCGGAGAAAAATTTAAATTGACTTAAGACTTGGTTTTAAATATGAAATTTAAATTAAATAAATTTATTCACAATTTTAAAGAATTTATAATAGGCGACTTTACAATTTCAAAATATTTAGTTTAAACGAATTCAATTCGTTCTCGCGAAAATGCGGGCCGCAAACTTTGTATGATATATAAACTGACTGACTTCTAGACTGCTCGACTCTATTCTTTTTTCTTTATACGCCTGTCCCTTTATATACTCTTAGTGTTGTCGTTTCCTTGTTTCTGATTGGCTGGTCCTTATCTGTGGCGTTCTATTTCTTACGGGATGTTTCTGCGGCGGTGTTTTTTTGATGCGCAATTTTCGTGTAGTGTAATCTTATCGTTTACAGAATATTTATTCTTGAGATTATCGTATAGTGGGTCATGTAGTTCGAGTATTCGTATTACAGTAGCCTCTTGTTTAATTTTGAAATAGAATTATTATATATTTTCGTAGAAGAAGCTTCGCACGTGTTTCGTATTAGAGTGGCCTCTTTGTTTAATGATTATATTTTCGTAGAAGAAGCCTCGCATATCGTTTTAGTTACAGTCTCTCTTTGTTTGACCATAAGTATTTTCTTAGGGTTACAATCGTGGCTTTGATTACATAAGTTTCTCAGAATACATTTCGAGTATCTGTTTTCTATCGTTTACACGTTAACACGTGTAAATCTATTTACACGTATCGGTATTACAACACGGGCTTTTACATTTTGTTATCTTTCTCGCTTTCGGTTTCAAAAATATTATACGTAATATTATTCCTAGGAAGAGGTTTGATTCATGTCAACTTTACAATACTAGTATTATACTTATCTTATGGAGATTAAACGAAAATAAACTGAAAGCCTTCACGTGCAAATTTGCTTTCTGTACATCTGTTTTATGTATATTCATTTTTAGATAAGCATTGATAGTCGAGTTCTGTATATCTGTTTTATGCATATTCATTTTTATATAAGCATAGATAGTTAAGTTCTGTACATCTGTGTTATGTTTCATTCGTTTTTAAATAAGCATTGATAATCCAGTTCTTTGATCAATTATATATTAATATTCTTTATCTTATTTCGCCATATGCGTATATTCTTATCTTATTGCATATTATTTGCACATGGATACATTAATATTTCTTATCTTATTACGCGATGTGATCGGAGGTGATTTCCATTTCTTTATATCATCATTATTAAGTTAAACAATGTCTTGTATATGTCTATTATACATAATGTATGTTGTGATTAGTATAAAGTCAAAATTTGATGGATGAAATATAATTCTTTTACTATTTTAGTTCGTACTAAATAATTTTTTACAACCATCTGTTCTAAATAATTTTTCATATGTTTTTTAATATGTTTAAATGATTTAAAAAATATTTTACAAAAATCCGTTCTAAATAATTCTTGCTTTTATGTCCAAACTATGTCTAAATGTAATAAATTGAATTAGCTAATAATAGCTTTGTTACTTATAAAAAATAAGAAATTTTCTTCCTATGCAAAAATGTCTTTCCCAATTATTTGACATATGAGGAAAAAAGTTTTAAAATATATAACAGCTTTTAAATGTATAACGTATAACATTGCAAATATTTATTATACGAAGTTAGTTAAAAATATAACAAGTATCGCGAAATTTCTATTTAATAGAAATGTTGAAACTGATTTGATAAACAATAGCTTTCTAAATAACAAAAGTTTAATCTAACAATATAAGATTTCGTGCTTAGATATTTAAATTAATTTAAAAATCTGTGTTATACTTTAAAAATTGATTTGCCTGGGTTTCATCAGGTCCATCGATTTTTTTTTCCAGTTACACTAATTTAGTTATTAGTTGGAGAGTAAAAAATAGTTATCTTACTTACATACATTTGTGTATTTTTACCCGAGCATAAAAATATTAACTTATTTGTACTATTGTGATAAAAAATACTTTTATTTTGATTAACTAGTTCCTCTTTCCAAAAGTGAAATCTTTTTTTCTATTTATATCACGTTTACGTTTTAGTTCCTATAAAAATGAAACCACACGATTATAGCTTCTTTGCGGTAGCACTCTTTCTGCTGCGATTATCATTCTTGTGTCTTAATAAAATAAGCTTTCAGGTATTTATGCTTCCAACTTTTTTCAGAAAAGTATATTATATATAGTTAATTACAATAAAAACAGTACTAGTGCAAAATATTATATCAAATAAGTTTTAGTTGCCTTTTTGAGACTATTCATACTAAAAATATTAGCATTTGAAACACTTTAAATATACATGTATTAATATAAAATTATTTGAAATTATATTTATAATAATCAATTTGTATTATATATGTATAAATTTAATACGTTACGTTAGAATATAATAATAATAATTATTATTATTACAAATATTTGATATAACGTGGTATACATTTTTTAATATCCATAATTTCACTTTTATAAAGAAACAAAACGAAAAATTTTGTCCAATATCCATTTTATATTACTTAGATTTTTTATGCTATTTATTATTAAAAGTCAGATTTGATATGATTATAAATTTATTTAAAAAATTAATTTTAAAGTATGTAATTTTATCAAAGAAATGAAATAAAGTATAATTGAATCAATCATTAATAAAGATTACTAAACGTATTCATTACATTAAAATTTCAAGAAGTAGATAAAGTGAGTAAAGTTTAATCATACTATTAATTGCTTTTATGGATAAATGTAATTAACATAAATTTGAGTCTTGTTATTATCTCGGTGATCAGAGAGAAAAATATAGAACTTTTTATATAATGAAAGAAAACTGTTGATGATTAAAACAAAAACATTAGTTTGTTAAATATTTAAAAGTGTTATTTCTTTTCTTTAAAAAATACTTACGTTTAATGTAAAACATACTCTATACAGTACAAATCGAAAATCTTAATGGATACTGATAAAGATGGCAATAAAAATATAAGAAAATATTATATTGGAACATGGTTTAATCCAATCGAAGATTAAGGATTAAATTAATTCTAATGTATAAAAAACAATGTTCTTTACGTGTATATATTCGAATTTAATATATTACAAATGAACAAAGATAAGTGACAAGTGCAAATGTAGTCATAGCATTTTCAGTGATTGCGTTTATTATAATGTGTATGCACAAGCAACATTTCTCTTGGAAAAATGCTAAATACTATATTCACAATTATACTATATTAACCCTATTTAAAAATTACAACTGATGTATTCAGAAAATACTCGTTTTGATCAATATTAATAAAACACAGAATTTTAGTATTATGTACATGTATACATCCATTTTCATTTCCATTGTCCCTTAATATACTTATTTTTCTTTCACATTTTATAAAATATCAGTAAAAATATTTAAACACTGTTTAATAATAATAAAATCTTTTTTGCCCAGTAATAAAATTATTTTATTTACTTGTAATTGTATTTGTTTTATATTACTATTTGTTTTATGCATGATTATGAGGTTGTTATAATTATTTGATATTAAAATTATTTTTATTATTTAAATATTCTCAAATATTTGAAAAACAATGAAGATTTAAAATGGTTATAGCGTTTATAATATATAATGATGAATTTAACTTACACTTCGATAAAAGTTTGAAATAATAATACTTAAATGTTGTTTAAATTTTATTAAAAGCTAACTGCATATGTTGTTTAATAATACTAAAATATAAATAAATATAATTTTTCATATTTATATGTATGTATAAAAAACTCATACGACAACAAGTTACTTCATCATGGTTATTCTATGTACAATGGGCGCCCGCATTAAACACTTTAGTTTAGTAGACGTGTGAGAGAGAAAGGATGGCGGTTGGGAGTGGGGCGAGGGGGGGGGGAGAGAACATATGAGCATATAAACCTACGAAAGAAAAAACGTGCGAGCGCATAAGAATGGGAGAGACGAGTTATCGTTGATTTTGCTTTGTGTGGATATTCGTAAAGCTCACTCATACTTTCCCTCCATGGGTATAGAGCCGTATAGAGCCATATAGTTCATACTGAAGCCCTAACCAACTGTGACATAAACAACCTCCGCTCCAATGCGTAACACTTGCGAGCATGCGCAGATATTTTCCCCTCGGTAATTAAAAGCGTGCGAGCTACGACTTATAGTTGATCGGTCCTGATCGTTCAAGGGAGATGACTACCTCTCTCTTTCATGCCCTTGATGATAATTTTTATGCTCTAGATCCACTCTCATGATGACGGATTTTGCCACATCTCATCGCGCTCGGACGGCAGTTTTCGTCGCGCTGAGTCTGTTCGTAGACGACGGCTTCTGCCGCATCGTGTGACAGTTTTTACTGTACCATATCCGCTCCGTAGATGACGGCTTTACTGCAGGAAGTCAGTCGCCGTTCGTCCGGAGGCTTACGTTGCCAGTACCCAGACTGGAAATAATTATGACTCTAAAGTCTGCTGCGATGGCGTCGCAATGAAAATCAAACATATTTTATATAAAGTTATTCTTTCAAAAAACGATCAACAGTGATTAAATATAAAACAGAATGATAAAATATTAAATTATCCTACAATTCCACTTACAGAAATCACTCTTAGCATTAATTAAAATTTCAAAAAATTATAAATGGGATAAATATAAAATAAAAATTGCATAAAAAAATAGGCTTTTTTAAAATAAAATTTATAAAAAAATGTCGATATAATAATAACAGATAACATTAATTTTAGTGGATTTTTTTCACATTCAGGAATATCACAGTAACAGTTTCATAAACAAAATTAACAAGAAACTTTATATTTATTGCATTTTATTGCACATTCCCTCTTGTACATATACGCATATGGAAACGCGTATATTTATTACATCTACTTTAAGAAGGACATTGCCCAAAATTAACTTGATGATCAATGCATTTTATAATATTTAATAATATTTAATAATAACTTTCTCGTAAGTTATTACCTTTTTTACCATAATACGGTAAGGTAACATAAGTTACCTTATTTTCATAAATAATATCATTTCACAATAATGAAAAATCTAAATTAATTTTGTTAAAAGTAAAATAACAGATAAATATATCATATTGCACGTAAAAAGAACTGGTCAAATGTGTCAAGAAATAATTTGAAAGACGTACTTGTAAGTATATATATATTTATCAAGTATAATTAACTATTTAAAACAATTAAAATATTAATATCATACTTGTATTACATCAGTAAAAATCATTTTCTTTTTAGGAAATCGTACATATTAACATTTATGTAAACATGAATTTCACATATGTGTGTGTATGTGTATGGATATTTAAATTTAATTATTTATAATTTATTTACTATATTTATTTTTGGAGTAAATATAGAAAAACGTTTAGACCAATTATAGATTATTGAGAAAGAGAAATAAAATTAAAAGGAATAAGAGGGTAAAAAATATAATGTAAATTATCTTAGAAATTAAAGAATTTCTAAAGTACTTTAAGTCTTTAAATATTCGAACTTATAGGGAATTGCATTGAAATATGTATTGTTTTAATCATAATGGAATAATTTCAATATTGCAAAATTTCAATATTGTTAAAAGTAATCCAAAAAAAAATTTTTGTAAAAAACAATCGAAATGAAACTTTGATTTTGATACATTTATTCCATGCATATGTATTCTTACATAATACCCACATACCAACGCTGAAACATTTAATAAAAATCTTTTTAGAAACATTCTTTCATATTTTGGCGTTCTATTATATACTAAAACTAAAAGCACACACATAAAGTTTCATTCCGAAAATCGGCACAGAATTTGAACTTTAATGCATTTAATTGTATGCACTCTTACACGCATATAAGGATATAATAACAACTATAGCAAGAACATTACACAAAGTATCTATTCATATTCTGGAGTTTCATAACAAACTTCAAACATACAAAAAGATTAATTTCGAAAATTGATTTTGAACTTGATATTCAATGCATTTGAATTTTCACACACTCTAGTGCATAATGCATAAAGATCGCGTAGATTATTCAATAACCACTTTTATACAAATATTGTACAAAATATTTTTTATGAACTCGAGCAAATATATCCAATATACGATGCTGATATTAACCTTATAAATTTCGTCGCAAACATACATCCAGATGTGCACTTATACATAAAAACAATATACATATCACAGGTATCTTTTGTACAGATTTCATACTCATATACTATAAAACACCCCATAAAAAGTACTATCTTTAATTCATAATTTATCAAATATGTTATACGAAAGTTTATAAAATTTTGGTATATAATATTACTATAGGTTATTATTAATATAAGTGTTATAATACTAAGAAATAAATAAAAATAGTATAAAGATGAAATAAATAGCAGATGAATGAAAATTTGAGTATTATAGAATATAAACATTCAACTACTAATTTTTATTTATATACCTGTAAAAATCTCTTCTGAAATATCAATAATAAATCAAAATTTAAGTACAGAGTCGCATGCGTATTAGATACAATCAACATTTTCAAATTATATATTAATCAGCCTTCAAGATTCCAGCCAGTACAGCTTCAAAGTACACAAGTATTCATATATATTAAGTACACATAGAAAGTCTTTACAAGCGACATCCGAATTACTCGAAGCTCATAGGCTCGACAATTTTCATGACTCGATTCCTTGGACTTATAACAAACGTATAAAACTTCTTTCGAGTTCACTACCATACAAAAAAGTGTGATTATAGAATAAAAATACTGATATTAATGCAATTATCTATATTCTATATAGATATATTAAACTCTCTAATATTTAAAGACTCAAAGAATTAAAAATTTTATGAATTTGATTACAATAAGATATAAGGTCAAATGTGAGAATTAGAACTTAACTTTTTTACTCTCTCATTTTTTCTCTCTCTCTCTCTCACTCACTCTATCTATCTCTATATTATAGAGTTTCTCTTTCTTTTTAAGTCACTCGCAAATCATATAAAAATTTCCTCATACGTATTTATATTTGTCACATGAAAAGTAAATATCAGTACGTAATAAATATTGTAAGTAAATTATAAATAAATAATATAAATATAATAAATAATATTATTAAAAGCCATTTTATGAGTTCATAAATTATAAATATTGCAATATAACAATCATAATTTCATTAAAATAATGAATTGTGTAGATACAATTCTAAAATGTATATTGATAATTTATTTGAAAAATAAGTATGCTACATATTAATATATGGATGTGTATAAATTTTTATTTCAATAAACTATTAGCTACTACGAGAAACAATTTTTTTGTTGAAAAATCATTTATATGCATGTTTCTGTGTGAGCAACAAAAATAATTAATAAAAAGTTATGAAATCTCTATTGAACAGTTGTTATAAGCAATAAAATGTACACCGATTATGAGTATATGCATACTGTATATCTATACGTTTTGGACCCTTAGAATTCCTTTTCATAGTATAACCAAAAAATATTATAAAAATAAACATTGGTATTTACATAAATATATTCTCTAATACGACAGTTTTATAATGGAAAGGATAAAATATTAATAACTTTTATCGTTAACGTTTGATGTTGGCAGATTTATATATGTGCTACAATTTTGTGCAAAAAAGCAAAGAAACACATATGTACCTTTTGTTTGTATATTATTTTTATTTTTATTTTGTTTTGTTTAATGATTATTATTAATAATCTTCTTATTAATAATTTTTTATTTTTTAAAAATAATTATTTGAAATGTTATTTCAAGATATAATCAGTAAGGTTTTTACTTTTTTATGATGATTGTACAGTTTAAGTGATTTTTTAAAAAAATTAATTTTTAAAAGGAATTTCAACATTGCAAATTTTATGCTCGGATATTAATTCGTTTAACAACTCCAACAACAATGTTCCAGAGCAAATTCAATATTAAAAATTTGTGAATATATTGGTGTTTATATAAAATGCAATATTTTGGAAGAAAATGTTATAGAATATCAAGCTGACTTAATTATAAACAGTTAAATAAGTTTCTTATAAATAAATTGAATCGCATATAATTTTGTTTCACAATATATAACACAATGTTCTTGATAGATTTTTAATACGAAAATTTATATATATATTTTACTTTGTATGAGTCAATTCTACAATAGACTTTTTTAGTATATATTTAGTTAACAATTAAAGTATGCCAGATATGCTCTTACGTATTTCAGTATTGGTATTTGGAATAAGGTTAATAAAAATAATGTTCTAGGTTGATTTCTGATAAGAAAGTTTGTGTCTGTATTTAGAACATAATAAAATGCGAGAATGTGAACAAACATTTTGTGTAATATCTGTAAAGTTGTTATTAACAAATATACGCTTTCCCATATGCATATACGTATAATAATTAATTTGCAATTGAATACAATAAACATCAAAATATTTTGATGTTTATCGTTTTATTATTAGCTTATATGCTAACTTGTACTAACTACTAAGGTGTACTAATACTTTATAAATACTAAATATCCTTATTATTTTATTGAAAAAAAATTACTAATATTTACAAATTAATCTTTATGTAAGATTTTATAACGTACAAAATTTATATATATTCTATATTATTTATGTATAATATTCTAAATAAACAATTTAAATAATATTATATACAATGTACAAATTGCATGTACAAAATGTGAACATTATTTATAATAAGACGACAGAATGTGAAAAAATATTGTTTGCAATGGCTTCATGAATTTTGTTATTAAAAAATATATTTTAATATATGTAACTGTGCAAAATTAAAATTTATCCCACTATGAATTGTTAACAATTTCAGCTCCTTCTAAAGATGACTTTTAAGGGTAAAATTTTAGAGAAACTTAATTATTTTATGTTATAATTAGTCGTTTTTGATAGTTATTAGTCAATGCATTATTGAACTTATTGCTGGAATAAGTACTTCTTTCTCACTAATATTCTCTTCTAATATTATTTATTATAATCACTCTTTTTATCTCACTGCCTCTCTCTTTCGTTCTTCTTGGATATTTATAGAATATCCAATATATAATATTCCACTTTTCTAATCTCGCTCCTAACTCTCTCTCTGTCTCTCTCTTACTCTATTATTTATGTCAGTATAACGATACATATCAAATATAAAAAAATATTCAATATAGTGAAATAGAAAAACACATTGATTTGACTAACTAAATATTAATAAGACAGATACCATATACAGTTTATAATAACGTATACCTATGTTACAGTTAAAGTCTTGCTTTAATATTCGTTTATTTATTGTAAAATAAATTTAAATAAAACGTGTAATATTTCTAGCACAGTTTTAAGCAATTAGGTGTACCCTTTGTACGAATATACGTAAACTTACATACACTTATTTAAACGGGATTGAAGGACAGTACGTCTATGTGGAAAAAAGAGGAATGGTAGAAGCGAATGAAAAAGAAACAGGTGTGCATACTCCAAAAAGTCTATTTATTATAATTTAAGAGAAAAATGAACGAATGTAGGTAAACGAGAAAGAGGGAATATTTGAGAATGCATACTTGTATATTATACGTATAGTTACTATTCGGTATTTGTGCAGTGTTAAGATGCAATATGTAAGAATAATTTTATGACTATAGACTAACCGATGCATTGATATTCAAAAGATCGGTTAGTGTAGTTTTCCTTGATAGTTCGCGCGACGAGTACAGATTATGATTGAAATGCACGGTCTGGAAAGAAGATAATCTAAGGCAACATAAGAGTATTATAGCATGCATCCAATTTGGTTTATATTACAAGCCGAGAAAATAGAAAGATTTTTTTTTAGCTTAGAGTATCTTTGTCGTGATCGCAACCGCAATTCTTTTTTCGACTTTGACAATGAGATGCATTCGTTTTCGTCTGCGCTTATATATATTCTGTAAAAATTACATAATTTCAAAAGCAACTTAAATTACAATATTCAATGCCATTTCGATTTTATTATCATCATAATAAAGAAAACTAAATAGAATTCTTATTACCACAACAAATGTACATTTTATTTAAAACAAAAAACTAAAGTCGGTATTGTCTAATTCGTAAGGAGGTAACCTTTCAGAACTAATATATATATAATTCATCTAAACAGTCACTTCTTATATATTATTAATATTATTTTATACAAAACAATATTCAATCATTTTAAAACATCGTTTTATTATTAACTTATATGATAACTTGCACTAACTTCTAAGGTGTACTGATACTTGATAAATACTAAAAATCCTTATTATTTTATTGAAGAAAAATAACTTATATTTACAAATAAATCTTTATGTAAGATTTTATAACTTAAAAAATTTATATATAATATATTATAAAACATACATACATATTTCATATAATCACAATATTTCAAACTATTTGTTTATAACAATATTCTTTAACACAGTTAAAGAATAAATCTATTTGTACTTGTCCGCGAATATGAATGTTCTTATATCCATGTTCTATAATAAGTTATTAATGAAATTTACTATAATGGATGTAATGGAAATTAACTATTTTTAATCACTAATACTTCATCTTAGTATCATTTAAAGCAAATATAAATTATATTTCTTTCTGATACACAATAATTCTGACTGGATCATCTTTTCCGATTAATGATCATTTTGCTATCAATAAAATAAAAACGATAGTGTGCGTGTTGTGTAAGATTTTTTATTATTTTTTATAATTTGTTTTTTTAATTGTAATAAAATTTGTAATTTGAATTTTAAGGTATTCATTGTTATGATTTTATTTAGTATAACAACAAAAATAACATTAGTTTATCAATAAAGAAATAATAAAATTAGTTTCAACTTCTAATTGACGTAGTATACATATAGTATTTATTTACAACAATTGAGAAAAGATTGTATTTGCATAATAAGAGTAGTCAATAAATGAACTAATTGTTAATGAATTCATTATACTTCGATCATTGTATTCTCGTTTTTTATTCATCTAGAAATGTTATATTATTTAAAAAATTATCAAACATCATAATTTTACAATTTTAATCATAATAAAATATTTTTAATACAAATAATGTAACCGATTATATTTTATATAACATATAAAATATAATATAATTATTTCAAATGGTTCTATTATAAAATTTACAATATATTAGGCTTGACGTATATTGTTGTTAGAAAGAGTGAGAGAAATAGTTGTTTATACAGAGGGTAGTACGAGCAAAGCTCTGGAATTGGTGCGGCTAAGCGTTCGAAGCACAATAAGGTAAAGTTCTTTTCACCCCGACTCAGAGACAAAAAGTAGGTCCACTGCCCTTTTAAGGTATATACTTTCGGGTCTACGAAGATGAATGGTTGAATCACAAGTCCATCGCACTGGAACAGACACGGAGTCTGTCGAATGTAGGATAACTAACGTCCTTCTCAAGACATCGTAATTTTATTTATTACTTGAAAAATTTGTAAAACAAGTATATAAATATATAAAGTAATGCTTCAATTGATTAATTATCAGTAATTTTAAAGAAGATTACAAATCTTGTCAGGACGAACGTAAAAGTAAGTGTGTGTACGAACATAGCGCAGTTACGTAGAATGAGTGACAGAGAGTATTGAATGCAATGCAGTGTACGTAGAATGAAGGAGAGAGAGTGCTGAACGCGGCACAGTGTATGTAGAGTGAGCGAGAGAAAATATGCTCGCATAGTGGGGATACGCAGCACAGCAAGAGTGAGACAGAAAGTGCAGAGCGAGAGAGAGAGTGAGACTCAGAAAGGAGAGCCTAGCTCGATTAGGCAGTAAAAGGAAAATCGAAGGAAGAAAAGTCTTCTTTAATACATAAGACGGGCAGGAGTGCAAGCATCAGAACCAATCGAGGTGCGGCATTCTATCATCGCACTGGAGCAGCCTCTGGGTGCAGCTGTGGTAGTCTTCTAACTTTTCAAAGAGCTAACGAAATTTTAGAGCTTCTGGACTCATAGTGGCAGCCTTTTGGTTTGCCTTTGAACGCGGAGTGGTTAGCTGTGATGAGTACAGACGTTTGATATACCTGAATCCGAGTTCACTTGTCTGTATTTAAATCACACTACAGCAGATATGATCGTTTACTGACCATACGCGCTTACACAACCTTGAATGCAGAATATCTCGCTGCGACAGCTAAGGTTGTTTGACATACTTGAACGCGAATTTACTCACCGGTGTTTAAGTGGCTCGCTGCGGCGGATCCAGTTGTTTGATACATCTGAACGCTAGTCCACTGGGAACAAGTCCTTGAAAATGGAGTGGCTTACTAAGGGTAAGATCGTTTGACATACCCGAAACTGACGTATACTCAAGGCACTCACTCTCTCTTTCCGTCAGGAAAACGTCACGACGCTACGCCGTAGTCACGTTAAGACCCGTAATCTAGAAATCCACGCCGTAGAAAAAGCTCATCGTAGAGTTAAGATAGGTATAGGAAAGCGCTGCGATTCCGTATTCCATAATAATCACTGATTAAATATATAAACATGTGAGCGATCTCACCGTTGTTATTTTATTACTTATGTAATAAATTGTAATTAAGACCATTTTTTAGAATATATTTATCTATTTTACGCAGAAGAAAAAAAGTCTTTTTTACGCCTGCCCGTCTTTCCACGCTGCACCAACAGCGAACCCGGTCCGTCCTTAAGCTGTTCAGGCCGGGACATCTAGGAAGTATGAAAGACCACGCTATCACCAGTAAATAAGGAGAAATAATATAGAGAATGCTGCAAAGATAAATTACAAAGAAAAAGTGATTAGCAAATCATTACAAAATAACAAAAATCAAAAATATTTGACGTGAAGAACATAACGCTAAAACAGTATTTAATGTAACAATAAATATAGTAATATTACTTTCTGCCACGTTTACAAATTTTAAAAAGAAGAGGGGTGAAAGAATTTCAGCGCTCGTAATAATAGATGGTTGATCACAATCAAATTTTATTTATAAAGAATTTAGGAATACTTTTGAAATTTCGTGTAAGAATTATGTTATTTAGATAGAACGACTTAAAAAGAGAAAGTTGTGATTAACACACCAATAAATGTAAAAATATTCTCAAAGAAAACAAAATATATAGAAACAAAGGAATTTTTTATACTTTCGTTAATATACAATAACATACCTTGTAATTTCATCTATAAAAGACAAATAAATATTTCAAATAATATTAAATTAGCTGATTCAGAGATTTATAGATCATCCGAGATTGATGCATTGATTGGTGCTGAATTATTTTATGATTTATGTGTAGTTTAAATATCTTTACTCTATCGATGAGCAGAACAATTAAATAGCTTTTATAGAACAAAACACAAAATCCACGAAAACTAAATAACTTTTTTACTCTTTTTATTTAAAGCCACGAAAAACTTATACTTTTTTCACAAGAATTTAATACTAAGGCGAAGGCTGTATACGTAGAAATAAAAATACTAAATATTATAAATCTTTAAAAGAAATTAGAACAATCATTAATAATATGAAGCGCTCATTATATAATTAATATTTTATCATTTATTATTAGTAAGATTAATAACATAAGGTTTCTATAAACATATAATTTAAGATCAGGGACTAGACATGGAACAAATTTTTATCGCTTGCGTAGTGGTATTTAATTTAATCAGTCTTACATATCAGCCCCAGAAATGTGCGCGATATAAACAGAAAGTTGTATATATAAATTTAACAACCATATATACAATTATATACGGTTTACATAAAATTGCAACGAAATGAAACTGAAAATTCTCGTCAGAAAATTTTTTTTCAATCTAAGCTTATTATTGATTAAAATACTACAGTTAAAAGCTGAGAAAAGGTTGAAACTCGTAGTCTAGAGATTTAATAGAACCTCTGCTAGAGATTTTCTGAATCGTAAGTCCGGTCAACCTTTTTTTTAGATTTCTCCTACATTTTCATTAGAGTCTTAAAAAATGGCCTGGATCTTCAAATAGGTTTATTCTAATCGCCTTGATAAGAACGATTTTGCTCCTACGTTGTCGCCTTGCCATCATAAAGACGGATAGTCGAATGAAAGGAGATGATAGCTTTAAGAGAAAATACAATTGTATAGATTTGATGTTCCCTCGCCAGCAGCGCCTCCACGAGTATTGCTTCTGTGAACCGTCCCTTCTCACCTTCTACTTTCCCTACACTGCCCCTCGGACCTCCGCGAATGCTGCTAAAATGCCCAAAGTCTTAAAAACTTAGCATTTTAAATTATTATTTTCTTAAGTTACAATGTAAATAAATGCATTCCTGAACATAAATATTATAAACAAAGTAATTGTTACAGACATAATAAGGATTATTGTGTGCTTTCTCGAAACCTATCAAGTCACTTATTAAAAATTAAGAAAGTTAGTCTTGATTATATAAATGTTACCTTAACGGTTATATACAAGAAATAGCATATAGGCGAGCTATAATATAAGAAGGCGAAAAAGAAAGAATGCGCCGTAGAATATAAGTAAAATAGGATAAGAACTTTATATCCCCTATATATAATACATATGCACCCTTATGATTATAACCACAAATCGGCGTGTAAAATATTTAATGAAAAATTTTACAAAAATAATGCACATAATCCGTTTTTAAATTCCAGCGTCTTATTATTTACCACATGCACCCACAAAGTTTTATTTTGAAATTCGGCGCGGAACTTTAATTTTAATGCATTTACATGCATATGGACTCATATATATGAGTATAGGTGGATGTTTATATTAAAAAACTGTCATAAAATACACAAAATGTTTTTTCAATTTTTTGACGTCTCATTACATAATAAACATTTGACACTTGAACACATGTGCATTTGGGGAGCTGTGTATTTTTTAATAGTAACTCTCACAGAAATATTGCACATAATATTTTTTTACATTCTGGTATTTTTTACCTACTAAACAAACACACAAAGTGTCATTGCGAAAATTGGCGCAGAACTTGGTACTCGTTGTATTTGAATGCATATGACTCATATACATGTGCATATGGGGAACTGTATATTTGTCGATAACAATTCCCATAGAAATATTGTACAAAATGTTTTTTTTACATTCAAATGTCTTTTTATATACTAAACATACACACAGAGTTTCAGTTCGAAAATGGGTGCAAAACTTGAATTCAATGCACTTGAATGCAAATGCACTCTTATACGTATATGCATATGAATCGGGTATAATATTTACTAACAATTTTTACAGATACATTGCACAAAATTATTTTTCAAATTCTGGCAGCTTTTCACATCCTAAACAAATGCACAAAGTTTCATTTCAAAAAACGGCTCGGAACTTGGTGTTCTCTCATTTGAATGCATATAACCCTTATATATGTGTATTGTTTTAAGCGTGTGAGTGCATATACGAACAAACATTTACGTATAAATTAATAAAGATATAATTTGATTAACACGTTCTCCAAATTCGCTTGGATTTTCCTGATTAGTGTGTGATATATCGACCTTTTTCAGTCCTTCTTCTTTGATGATATGACATTAATACTGTTTTTATAACAGCTATCTGAATGTAAGCCGATGTACGTTTAAGTATAAATAGTAATGTTAAACATGATAGTTTAGCAAGGAAATAAGTCTAAAATAATTCGTTACATCAAATGATATTCTTTATATTTAAACATTCAATATTATTAAGATGAATCGAAATATGCTTCTATAAACTTTTGTAGGATGATGTAGTATTATGAACAAACTTTCTTTTAGTTTAAATATTTGAAATTATTAATATATTATAATAAAATAATTGAATAATATAGTTAATGAAATTCTAGCATTTTTAATATTTTATATTATTTCAACAAAATGTATTTAATAAAACTTTGTTCTGTACATTATTTAAAACAGTAATGAAGATTTTCCACACTGACTGGATAAATTTGATATATATGTGTAAAAAATATAAAGTAAGGCTGAAAATATAATTATACAACTAATAACTATAGAACAAATATTTTTTTATTGAAACATGCATTTCTTATGAAAATAATCATAATTCTATTAATATATAATTCTATAATTAATAATCCTAGCGAAGTATATGGAAATAATTTATTTTAATAAGGATGAACTAAAAAAATGTATAATTCTAGGTTTCTTTTATTAATCGTAAACATAAAATGAATTTTTTGTAGAAATATAATTTGCTGTTTAATTATAACATAAGAAAAACTTTATGCATTTAATTTTTTACCAGTTCTGCCTCAAATGACTAGTTCACAAACATTCACATATGTATAGCACACATAGCAGGCTTCACAAGCGAAAATCGAATTTCGTCAGATTCGTGGATTCGAAGATTATTATGAGTCGATACGTTGTTCTTCTACTTTTTGCCATGGCAATGTCGCTCATTATTCTAAGCAAACGTCTAAAATTAACTTTCGTGTCTACTACACCACGAAAAAGTTGTTATAAATAAAAATATCCCTCCCTATATGCGAATATGTATAAAAGTCATATGCATTAAAATGCTACGAACACCAAGTTCTGCGCCGATTTTCAAAATGAAACTTTGTGTGTATGTGTGATATATAAAAATACACCAGAATGTGAAAAAAAGATTTTTAAATATTTTTTACCTATTTGTTACTATTACTTTTGTTCAATTTTTTAGAATATAATCTATTATCTTTGGATACAGTCGGCTTTAATGGTTCATTAATAGTTTACTTTTAAGGTGTGTTTAAGCTACCGGTGGAAACGTGTGAAATTATTTACTTGAAATATTAATATTACAGACTTTAATCTCAAAAATTTAAAGACTTAGTTTTTATAGATTTCAAATTTTAAATAGAAATCCAAAAAAATATGTTCATTGAAAAGATATGAGCTATTACATTATTATTTAAGTGCATAAATATTATATACGTTGTTATTAAACGTTTCAGCGAATATAAACTTTAAGATTTAAAAGTACATAGAAATTATTATATGCAATAGGTTCTTTCAAATATTATCTCCTTCTTGTAAAACCAAGTTTTAAGAAATCTAAATGAATCTTAAAGTTTACCGTAACGTTTCATAAAGAGTCCGAAATTTCACGAGTTATATTGATATACAGTTCTAAAAACAATTAAATAAATAATTATCTATCATAACGTTAAATTTGTAAATGTAGAAAGTAAAATAAATTCTCTATTCATGAGAAAAGAATGTCACATAACGGCTAAATTTATTTATATGACTTAATTAAACTATAAATGAAAAACAAGAAATAACTTATTCTACTAAGAATACAGAAAAAATTGAGTTATTAAAAAATTATATATTTATTTTTGAAATAAAAGTTTGTTTGACTTACTTCTATATATTTTTTAATATATAGTAGTTTATATTCATCATAATTTTCATACTTGTATTAAATAACATTAATACATATAATATATGTAAATAGAAAATTATAAGTACTGATACAAATATGAAATCCAGAAATCGCGTAAGACTATTTTCTTTTCAATATTGTGCAAATACCATTCAACTCTCTTTTTATTATTGCCACAATGAACTAATAAAAGAGAAATATGGCCACTACTATATTGGCGATTAACCCTTAATCTCGCCTTCATATACATAAAGATAATAAGCTTATTAACATACTTAGATTACTTCTGAGCTTGTAGAACAATAAATTATATATTAAATTTAATATTCACAATACTTATTTTCAGCATATTTAAGACAAAACTGTGTAAATTATATGAGATCTTGTTGCGTCCTAAAATTTACTTGATCAATACTAGCTATATAATAAAAGATGCCTAAAAAAGTGGTTCTTTACAATCGAGAACATACAAAAGCAATTTTACTTGGAAGCGATGGAAGCACGAAGTTAACGATCCCAGTGACGGATAACAATAAACAAAAGAATAATGAATCAGATTCAAGTATTAAACTCAAAAAAGAAATCGGTTTAGTTGATGGAGTAGCTATCATTGTGGGCATTATTGTCGGGGCTGGGATCTTTGTCTCTCCAAAAGGAGTCCTAGTTAACAGTGGCAGCGTTGGTCAAGCTATAATAGTTTGGATATTTTCAGGTTTGCTTTCTCTCGTTGGAGCACTTTGTTATGCTGAACTCGGTAAGTTAATAGTTCTAGAATTATTTTTACAGGTTCATTATATTCTTAAACAATAATTTTATTAGCTATTAATAATTTTGCAACTCAAGCAAAATTTTGTAATGCTTATTATTAATTATGAATATTTTAATTATCCTTTAAAACTATAAGGTAATATTTTTAAATAAAATTTTTTCGAAAGTTCAATAGTATGATATAACTATCTAAGGTCAACTTTTCAAAGGATCATGAGTAATTTATAAGTTATAAATCAATTTTATTTTATAAATCAACAATTCAATTACTTAAAAAATTTTTAAAATTGTGTAGAAGCACTCATATTCGTACATAAAATGAAAAATATAAATAAAAAGAAATGATTTATTACTAGTATTTCACATTAGAAAAAAGCAAAAAAGTTCATGTTGGTGAAATGGAGCTTGAGATTTTCAAAATATTATTTTGGGAAAAACTTTTTTAAAAAATCGAAAAATATCTCAGATTTTTCGACTTAATCAATCTTTGCTTCCGCTATCTACGATAATAGATAAAAACTTAAAGTCTATTCTGAAAAGATCAGTTTGGTGATTGTGAAGTAATAGTATGTATTTCTTATTGGTAAGTTTGTTGCCTAGAAAAGGCGAACCAAGTGTATATGTACTATGGTATCTGTTCTTCTGTCGAAGGCAACACCAAAATAGTGACGTTTCTCTTTAGTTTGTTCTCTCCGTTGTGAGAGAACAAACCTTCTAATAATATTTAAAAATCTCCTTCAGCTCTGGGGTTCCAAGCACATTGTTCTATGATTTTTAGAAAATAATTGCTCCTTAAATTATGTTAAAATATAAGCATAGAATTTTGTTTTTTTTATATTTAACTGCAAATATACTTGTAGCGGGCCTTTCTACAACCTGGAATAGCAATAAAAATGTGTAAACCTAAGCTTCACAATCTGCTATGATATTTTGCAACAATTTCGTAAAGCGCACAATAAAATATACCGGCTCCCTCAACGCTGCTGAATTTACTTTCGAGAAGTAAAGGTATAAGCGCAATCCCGGAACCTTTTTCTGCATTAATTGTTTTTATTATAGTTAATGTTGAACAGCTTATTGTGCTTTACGTGGTTTACCCTTCTCTAAAACACTTCTTTGTCCGTAGAAAGAATAATATTATTTTCAAATATTGTACTCTTCACCTTCCACTGAATTTCATATTTTATTTTAGAACATTATAACAATATTAAGACTTTAAATAGTTTCGATAATAAATAATTCATATTAATAACTATTTTCCAATGTAAAAGAAAATTCAAGAGTACATGTATTATATGTATTAACATATTTATGCTGCAGAATAATATATGCTATAGAAATAAGCACAAGTTGTCCTAATTATCTTCTAATTATTAGGTCCTAATTCTCTGCTAAAGTTTTTTACCAATAACCAATTTCACGCAAATTTACATTTTAATTCATTGTGTACTTGTTGATAATGATATAAAATTAAGATATAACATGTTAGTCACAACTTGATCAAAATTAAGATTACAGGTGAATAAAGTGCATCTAATTTTATATAAATGTACGTATATACGTACACGAAATGAAATATATAATGCTCATTTATATTTTCCTATAGATTTTAAATCGTATTTTAATAATAATAGAAGAATTAGAGAACATTAGAAAAAATGAAATTTTTTAAATCTCGTATAGTATTTATATGAATGCATACCATTCATTATGTTTTAACTAAAAAAAATATTTCAGTATAATATGGAAAATATGACTACTAAACACATTTAAATGGTGTAATCCGATGTCTTAATTAAATAAATAATTATTATTTGGTAACTAGTCTTCTCTTAAAAGAATATTTATTTTATTAATATACTTAAATATATGTATATATATAATATATATCTACCTTGACTATATAGAAATAGAAATTTAGAAGTGTATTTAGTTTTTTTTTAGTATAATATTTTATTATTTTTCTGATATATATAAGTATCTATTTTTTTATTATTTAAATAAACTATATTTTATTTTTTATTACTCTTAGTTTATCCATTGAAACAAAATTAAAGTTATTAAAATGAGTTAAATCAAGTTAAATCAAAATTAAAATCAAGTTAAAAATAAGATAAAAATGCAGGATCCATCAGATAAATTATTCTTTTACTATTTATAACAAGTTGTTTAGCAAATGAATTGCAATTTAAACTTTACTAAATGATAAATAACACTATTGAAGTGTTTGCTTTTACTTATTTAATTTATTTAATTAAAGAGATGGAACGAGAAATAAGACTAGAATGTTGAATTTATATATAAGCAAAAATTTATTTTTCATATGAGTGCGTGATGCAACCACGATGCAATGATGGTCGAGGACATTTATAGCTCTTCTTGCAATATTTATTGACGTTGCCCGTGCCTACTCATTCCTTTCCTTTTCGCTTCCTGCTTACGAGGGTTTACAGGAATTATCAAACCTAAGCCGACTTTTCATGCAAATTAGTATAAGTGGTGAAAGCGATCAATATATAAAATAATTTTATAAGATATATATTATTGATGAACTCATTCCTCGTTAATAGCTGGCATGCATATTGTATAATGTAGTATATTGGTACGAGGAATGTTAATATTTAGATCTCTATAGGGGTAGTACTGTGAGTTGAGAAATTGTTTTGTATAAGTTGTATTGCAATAATCAAAGAGACGCTATTCTCTGATTATATTGATGAATTTAAAATCCGAGTTTGACAAAGCGTGGCTTTTCTAATTGCGTTAAAGTTTTTACCGTTCAGACATGTTTTACGCAGATGGAAATAGTGAATATACATAAAACTCCCAGGTGCGAAAATTCATCAAGATGGGTGAATCTTTCTCAATATATTTTAAGAACTTAAGTTTAGAGACATCGGAAAGTACTACATAAGGCATTAACTTCTCAATTTTTGTTAGTTCTAGTTTAAATTTGTCATTATGTGATTAAAATCTTCTCGGACTGCCATTTATAAAAAAAGCATTTATATCATTTTTCGATCTTGTAAGTATAAGTTCATGTTTTGCATTGACTACAATTTTTCAATAGATTTTAGCAAAACCAAAAATAAAATTAAGTGGAATTATATATCATAGTATTCTTCACTTTTAGTGATTGAATAAGATTCTACAATATCCATTCAACCATCATTTTGAATTAATGGTTTTATATTTTGATTGAGAGTAACCCAACCCTTCATAAGACTAGTCAAAGTTACATTTTTAGATCTATGTATATCTATAACGTAGATTTCACATCTTATGTCATCACAGAATGTCTTTCATTTATTTTGTTATTAACAGAATTTTTTCATAGAAACTTTACTTTCTATCAACAACTATTCCTAAATCTAGAGTTGATGACTGACTGCTTTGGACGCAAGTTGCCGACTGGCTATTTGAAGACAAGTTGAACTATAATATCCCCTCGTGATTTAAAAATTATACTCAGAAGCAATAAATTTTTTTTGTTTTTTCTAAGGTTCTTCTTTAATCAATCTCTATTTCTGACTTACAAATCATCGCATTAGTTCAAACGTAGACTGAAGCTTTCCCACCAATACTTGAAGCTATATCCAAAGAAAACTTTAATAGAATGTCTAGAAGGAATTTTTATAAAATGTATGTACATTTAAATATATGTAACATTAAATTCTGGTACAATTTTGATATTGAAATTTGTTTATACGGCTTACTATTAGTAAAGAACGCGATTTTTAAAAAATAAGTGAAATTCTTAAAGAAATTTGTTTTTAAGAATTTTAGGAAGCTCGTATATATATATATGCTCATATTTGTCATGTGCATTGAATAACGTACAACAATAGGTTCTAGTCAATTTTTTAAACAAAAGAATATATTTCCTTTTATATTAATCTCAATATTGTATGATAAAATTTGTCAGAATAATAAAATTAATAATTTCATCATAATTTTATAAATATGTAGTGTCTCTATGTACATATAGGCATATAATTAAAACGCACCAAAGTTAATGTTCTGTGTTGACTTTCATTTTTGTTTGTTATAGTATTTTATATAAATAATCATCATGATTAATAAAATTTAAAGAAGAAATAAAAATGATCCCATTATGATTTTGTTGAATTCTGTAAGAATAATTTTGAAGACGAAAATATGGGTAACCCTAATATGTTATTATTAAAACTTTAAAAGTTATTTATTGATAGGTAATAAATTATGTATTAGGTATATATATTATATAGGATTTGAAATTTTGAAGAATTAAAAATTTCAGGCATAAAATTGGTATTTTCATTAATAATATAATCTTCTTCTCTCTATGTGTGATTACACCTTATAACTTAAAAAATAAATATTTTATTGTTTTCGAAAAACGGTGATATTTTTGTTAAAAATAAATTTTGAAGATACCTCTTTAAAAATTTGCATTATTTAGTAATTTTTTTATGAAACACCTGAGTTCTGACACATTCCTCAAATCGCAACAAAATAAATGCCAATATATTACCCATTCTCAAATTTTTAAAATTTATCTGAATCTCCATTTGATAATTAAATTGAATTGAAATTTAAAAAACAAAAGAAATTTGAATATAAAATTTTTTCAAATACCATTTAATTTCAGCCTACTTTTTTTCTTTTTAAAAATGCAATCAAAACTTAATTTTTTAGTACTTTCCATTATTAATTTTAACATTATTTATTTTTCTTTTAATTTTTATTTATTCTTTAACGATTTGTAGTCTTAATTCTTGTACCGCTTAACTGAAGAAAATAAATAAATAATATAATCAATTATTTTAGACAGACAATATCAGTAAAAAATCGATTAATGAAATGGTCATAATAAAATTAAATAATATTTTTTTATATTTTGATAGTATATATGACATTCTGTATGATGATATTCTGACATAGTTGCTAACGCTAGTTTTATTTTGTCTGTGTAGATAAGGATTCAAAGTAAAAAAACATTCTGTGCAGCTTCTAATTTGGTGTTTAGCACTATCCGGTATGATATTAGGCTTTTAAAAAAATACTATTATATGATGCCGGGAAGAGATTACAAACTGTATTTGATCTCAGACTAAGATGGTCGTTTTGAAAAAAGTAAGAAGTGTGCTTATGGATCGTCTAAATATTATTTATATACCTGATATATTTTTGTAATAACTATTACAATTTCTCAATGAATATTAAACAAGATTCCATCCTGAATAGTTATTTGTAATTCAAGATCATTAATCCTATTGACAACGATTAGAAGGTACTTGACGTTTGACGGTGATTCAATACTTATAAACTGGTGGCACAGCAGGAAAAAATTCATGAATTGAATGCACTCGAGGTTCATTTATATAAGCTCCAGATGTTATATTACACTCTACTCGTAATGCATTAACCTTAATAATTTATACGGGTAAATCAAAAGAATGTGTAAGGTTTTTTGAGGCAGTGAGTTATGAAAATTTCACGTTCGCAGATCAATTTCAAGGCTATACTGAATTACACTACGTAAAGTATTATTATTAGGCTTCAGAGAGAAGGATATGTTTTTAAATGATAACATACATTGCGGATATTTATCTAGATCTTCAATTTCCTAAAAACCAGTTGGTAGAGTGAATACTTCATCATTTATATAAAATTTATTGTTACCTTGATCAACATTTGGAATAGAATTAAAAGTTGAAAGTTTTTAAACCTAGCACATAATTGTTATTTTCTTCAAGTTCAACAGAATGAAATTAATTTTCTATAGTATAGATGAAGTAGATGAAAGACTTAATGTAAGTATTTCATTCGTGGTTGCTTAATAAAGAATAAAGCAATAATCATGCATCATATTTATATAGATTTAAAATTAACTTTTTTAGACAAAAGTTTGAGATATAAATGTCTTCAGTTGTAATTAATAAAATCTTGATATCGTTTATAGTTTTATTAATGATAATAAAACATAATTTCATATATTCCAAAATATTTTAATAAATCTGAAGGCTTAAGATTATCGAAATATATAGTTTTGTTTTACGATACACTATTTTTACGATATGCAACCCAATGTGTTCCAGGTCCCTTCGAGTCTTCAAAATTAAAGATGGCTGATTTTCGGTAATGTGGTCCATTGTCAGGTAGGTATAAATACTCCACAAAAGAACGGAATTTTTAAAATCTTTGAATACTTTAATAAATCAATATTAGTTAAGATACTTTTTGATAAAGATTAGCAACGAAATTTTTTTCGGTTTCTTCAAACCTCCACCTATGAATGTTATTAAGCAAAGACCTAAACCTTATTTATACAGTTTCAAATAGAGACCTTTACCAAGAGTGATAGCTTTCATCATTTTATTATGTCTTTGATTTTCCCCCAGTTGTTCTCGTATCATTCACAGCCTTAACTATTCCGACAAATATAACTGTTGTACTTAAGCCAGGAAGTAATTGTATGAGGAATGGTAAAAAACCACTAATTCTAGAAGAAGAAACTGATAGAATATGTGAAATTCTAGCATTGTGTTTGCCACCACTTTTAACAGCGATACGTACTCCATTTAATCCTGAAGAAATCACCTTTCGTGAAATTTTACTATGTAGCGTTCACATAAATTCAGTTTTAATAATCTTATCCAGAGCAGAAATAAATTTTTTTTGTTTTTTCTAAGGTTCTTTTTTAATCCAATCCCTATTTTTTACTTACAATTCATCGCATTAGTTCAAACATAGACTGAAACTTTTCCACCAATACCTGAATCCTTGTTTTTAACACGTTGCCAAGTTTTACTTGTAAAAATTCTGACTGTAACGGTTCTAGCCTTACTATCGTTAAAATTATTTGAGTAAGCTATGTCATATTCTTTGCACACTGCATCAAAAGGATTAATTCCTAAATCACCTTACGCAAGACGCTTAACTAACTTAGAACCAGGTTCACAGTATTTATATCTGGAAATATGTAATTCAAGGGGTAATTTATTGATAAGTTTTTTAACAATACTTCTATCATGTTTTCGTATATGAATAATTTATATGATTTAAAGTTTAAATTACAATTAAGTTAAAACATATAAATACTTCCCCTATTTATACTTTATTATCAGTTGTAATTAAGTTGTAATTTTCAACATAAATTTGAACAACCAATCAAGTTATAAATTGAGAATTTGGCGAACAAGAGAAAAAAATTAATTGTCACGGAGAACTACTTCCGGATAGCATTTGAGCTGAATTTTATGGACCATCTAATTATGGTAAAACTAATAGCCTATAGCACTTAGATTTGAAAATATATACGTTTACTTAAGTCGTTAAATCAGTCAAAGTATACATATCACGAGAAACTATTAAAACCTGTGGATGGTATACAATATTTTCCATTTAACAACCATAATATTTTGAGTGTATATAACATAATCTTGGATTCAAAGTAACAACTGATAGATAATATAATCTAGAAAATAAACAACTGAAAAATGTTGTAACATCTCGCGAAACGGATGATGCAATGAATTTTTTAGTTATAATAATATATTCCATATAGAAATGAATTATTTAACAGTTATTTTAGATAAGATAAAACGTGATTAATGAAAATATGACTTAAAAGTATTAGAAATGATGCAATCTTATAATTTAGAAATTGAAAAAAAATTATCCAACTTTAGTCAATAACTTGAAGAAAATATATTGTATTTTTATAAGCAACTTGAAGAAAAATTGAATGATAATCATACGTAATATGATAAGAGAATTTATGCAATAATATCAAATAAACAAACATAATATTAAGTAGTAACATTTGAAAAAGATAATAAAAAGAAATTTTTATTTAGTTGAATTAATTGAACTGAGAATATAAAATGAACAAGCTGTTGAAGAACTAAAGAGCTCGATGAAACATGGTAAATAGATCACGATGAAATGTTACCTAATGCTAAATAAAATAAAAGTTCTAAATACATGTTAACAGTTATTGAAGTATTCTCTAATCATTCATGAGCTATACCAATTAAATAGAAAACAGGTAAAAGAGTTACATTAGTAGTACGGTCTATCTTACATGAAGAACGTACACTAAAATATTTGCAGACAGACCGAGGTAAATAATTTTATAACAAAAGTTTTCAGAAATTAATGATGTAGAAAAAAATTACTTACTATTCTATGTATAAGAACTTAAAAATATCTATATACAAACGCTTCAATAGGACATTAAAGTATAAAATGTGGATACAGCTTAACTTACAAAGTAATTACAAATGATTACATATTTTACCGAATTTAATCATTTTTAATAACGATAAAAAGCATAAAACTATTGGTATGAAGCCTTAATGTCAATATCTGCTAATAAAGCTCAAATGTTAAAAAAATTTAATCGAGTAATTAGGCGGTTAGAAACTCATGTTTAAGATTGACGATAAAGTACGAATCAGTAAGGTTAACATACACTGAATTGGTCAATTAAAATGTTTTCAATAACTCGAGTAATAGCTACAAACTCCACAACATATAATATGTTTACAATATAATAAATATAATATTTCACCCAATAGAAAATCTATTAGCGGCTATAATCATTTCACGATTAAAGTTTTCATCTTTTTTAAATAACGCTGATATTCACTTTGATAAAATTTAAAAAAAATTTTAAAATCAGCTTCAAATTCGATTATAGTTTTGATTACATATTTAGTACTCACTTGTTTAAGCATGGTTACCATGTATGGTGTTTCTTCCTTCGACTAGATAAGATTCTTGGTTGGTAAAAATGTTTTACATGATATTTTGTTGAGCATAGTTAATTCAATCTAGAAAAATCAAATAGGTTATTAATATTTTATCTATTAAACAAAATAATTAAATTAATATATAGAAATATTTTTTATACTTACTTTCTTAAATTTTGTGCTTGTTTTCTGAGATTTACATTAAGATTTATAATTGAATATTAAGCCGACTTCGAATTTCTTTTTTCAAATTTTTTAATGTCCGATTGGATGGGTTCCACAACATTTACAGCAAACCATTAGTTTAAGTTCGTTGTTTTGTAAATCACATTTGTCTTTGTATTGAAATATGTGTTTAAAAATGTATTCATTATTTTTATAAACAATGTACTCAACACCTAGTATTACGTTTATTTTAATTGTATTATATTGATTCAGAGATTAATTAATTTGTATCTTTAAAATTTGAATATCATTCCATTTTAGTCCATCTTTTTCTTTTAAATACCATTTCGATTGTCATTGGATTTTCTTCAAGTAACAATGAATGAGACATACATAACCTAGTATTTGAACTGTGTTCGTGTAATACTCTGTTGTGTACATTTTTACAATATATGATATTTTTGCTAACACCTTAAGTTTTAGAATTAATTTTAATGACTGATGTATTTTCTAAGTCTAAAGCTCCTTATATTACAACGAATAGAAGAAGGAATAGGAATATCTCATATTTTGAATACTGTAGAAGGGAGATGTAATATTTAAAAGTGTGTATGCACAAGCCAAAGATCTGGGCTTTCATTCATTTTTTTGTCTATATGATTTGTACATAGATTATTTATCGTTATAACTACATTTAATACAAAATATCACACTATATACTTATGTATATAATACAAACGTTCATCAATATTCAGAAGTTCAAATAAACATTCGAAATCAAAATATATTACAAACGAAATACGTTGTTTATATCTGAAATTCTTAAATTTAAGAATTTTATTCTACTCCTCAAGTAAGAAATCTAAATTTTAACCTTACAAGATTGTATTTCTCTCCATCTTTCTTACTCTCGTATACTTTTTCAGGTATAAGTGCTCTGTGAGTAAAATGTTATCTAAGACGCTCTCTTTCACATATTCGCTATGTATAGTACTTTTCTTTCTCATTCTTATATGCTTGCTGATTACTACGCTACAAATCTCTTTCTGTCTATCTTTATCACTCACTAAACGCTTACTGTATATTCTTTTACAGCGTTCTCTCTCTCTCTTTCTCATGTACTTACTACTAATTATGCTACTGACCGCTTCCTCAATACCTCTCTCATTCTTACACGTTCATTATGTACTGCGTTACGCCGTTCTTAAAGTGATATGAAGGATATGTGGTGAGATTATTTTTTTTTTTTTTTCTATAAAAGTAACAGCTGGCCATCGAGAAAAATTTCAGTGAAAATCGATGGGTCTGTGGCAGGTTATCTGGTAAAAGATATCAGTTGTCAAGAGAAACTGTTACGTTGGATATTCGAAGAGGAACAACGTTTCTTAAAAAATAACACTCTCTCCCTCACTTGTACATAGTTACAAAGTAATATGTATAGTGCGTAATAAAATTATATTGTTTATTTTTTTAAAAAATAATAACTAGTTTTCGAAAAAATTTATTAGTGAAACTCGATGGACGGGATTATTTACTCGGCGACCTTAACTACAAAAAGAAATTAACTTGTACGCATGGCGCAGCAAATGTAAAGAAGAAAGAATCTACACTTCATACTAAAAAATTGATGAGGTAGGTCTTCAAAAATGTCCTCGAATCAAAGCTATGCGGATTCTAACTTAATGTTAAAGGATCTTATGCCAGTTTTGGCTTACTTTTACATCTGTAATAACGTAGTTACGTTGAGTAAGTAATAATAAGAGAGAGCGTTACAATGTGTAGTAAGCGTATGAGAGAAAGTGAGAGAGAGAACATTAGCACTATCCAGCATGCGTAAGATAGTACCCCAACTCTCTCTCTCTTTCTCTCTCTCTCTCTCTCTCTCTCTCTCTCTCTCTTACGTATACTGTACATAATGTTACCGCGCAGACTCTTCCTATCTCTTGTACGCTTACTACATACAGCATTGAAGTACATTGTAGTATTTGATGTAGAAAAATATTGAATTCGCTTGTTGTCGTTAATCGTATTGACACGAGTCGTGGCTGTATATAATGCTAGGTATTTGTATTTTATGATATTGAATTATATAAGTTTATGGAAAGCACAATTATAGTCGTTCAACGTGTTGACATGAGTTAAAAGTTACAATAATCATTTATACATGTCATCTGTAGTACTCAGAGCTATTTTCGTTCAAGTTGTTCTACTATAATATTAACATATTTATTCTAAAGCGAGAAAGGTCGGTATTTGATTTTTAAGTAACTGCGCATAATACAGTCCTTGATCTAATGCGTATTAATTTTCGTCACGTGCGTAATTATTTTTTGTTTCTTATTATGATGCAATGACTGAAGGCAATTTTATATTCTAAATTCTTTTATTATTATTTTAAAATTCATTTTTTGAGGTGTTGGAAGTAAAGAGGATTCATAACTCGATAATAAATTCGTGAAGTTCAAATTTTGTGTGGACGTTACACTGTAATCGCCATGGAATTCGAATACGAACGTCTACTGCTACAGTTTCTTTTAAACTCTACATTTTGTATAAAGATTAATTAATACTAAATAGTACTTAAGTATTAATTAGTACTCCATATATATAAAACTATTTTCATCAAATTTTAAAATATCTTTAGATTCAAATAGTAATTAATACCCAAAATGTACATGTATGATAGATTGTTGAAAAATAGATTACTCTAATTTGACAAAACACTGACATAACAGTAACATAAACTTTTAAAAAATAGTTAGAGTAGCTTTTAACAATTTGCTATGTCTGACTGTATGATATTTATGTGTATTGTAAAATAATATATTACTAGAATTAATTCTATCAATTTTTTTATATTTAAATTATGGATATAAATAATTCAATAATGAAATTTATAATCAGTACATTTAATTCATTTTCTTTAAGTATTATTATATAGTTTTAAATATACATAAAGGTAAATATCAACGACCAATAATGTTAGAATTGAATAATTAGTATTATTTGTATTTTTTATAGTTAATAATGTTTTTAACGAAAAAATTAATTGTTTGTATGTTCATACTATATTATGATTAGATAACTGTTTTCCTTTAAACTTATTTGGAAATACTATTTCTCTCATCTCTCTCTAGGTATCTCTCTTTCATAAGATTTCATATTACGTATTACATTCCAGAGCTCTTTCTCGCTCTCGTACACTACTCCATATTATGCTACTGTGTACTCTCTTTCACAGGAATTTCATCACTTTTTATCACCTTGATAAATCTCTCATTTGATCTTTACTAATATTGTTTATAAAATCTCTTATATACTATATTTCTTATATTATAAGAATACTGATTGCAATTATGTATATGTACATACGACTATGTGTATATGTATTTATGTTTGTAACAAACGTTTAAAAAATAATTTAACAAATATTAAAAATAAATGATAAATAGAATATATTGTTCAAATATCGTTTAATATTAATTTATAAAATTATTATCTTCATATATATAAATGAAGATAAATAATAATTAATTTATATATTATTATATTCAAATAATTCTAATATAACAATAATAATACGACGGCTAGTAAGGTTACATTTCTGTATATATTCTTAAATAATAACAACTGGCTGTCGAAAAAATTTTAGCGAAACCCAATAACGAAAGAGGAGTCATCCGAACGGTGATGTCGGCTGTGGAAAGACATGAACTTAAACGTCGGATGAATGGAGTAGGGCAGGGGGTCTACACTTATTACTGAAAACTCTTGAGGGAGCGAAGCTTCAAGAATTTCCTCTAATCAAAGCTATGTGATTTCTAGCTCCATATTAAAAGGTTCTAGCTCACTTTTATTTATGTAGATTCTAACTGCATATTAAAAGGTCTTATGCTGGTTCTTATAAAATATGTGTAAAACATAGTTAAAAAATGAACCAAAACCGATATATGACGCTTTAACATTGAACCAAATCTTATACAGCTTATTTATGATATTTAAAAGTTTGAAGAATAGTTAAAAATATTTTACAAGAGAATAAACAAATATGTAAAATGTTAGTATATTCTGTACTTTATTATAGTATGTTCAAATTTATATTTTAATAATTTAAATTTTTTTAATCAAATTTTTCATTTAGGTTTTACAAGTTTTACTTTGTTTTAATCATCGTACTAGGATTTTATTTTACTAAACTGTGATTTTATCGTTAACAAAGAACGTTGTTAGACAGTTATCATATATTTTCTTGCATATTTTAAATATTATATCAATTTAAATAATATTAACCTTTTGGTATTATTATTTTTAAAATTTCGTAAAATTATAGCAGTAATTTTAGTGTGATTTTTTATGTTATTATTAGTAATACACAATTATTTTAGTAAAAATAAATTAAACATGTAAAAAAATTTGCGTTATATGTATCTTATATTTTTCATTTAAAATTTGCGTTTTTTGTCAAGTAAAATTTTTTAATTTTATGTTATTACTTCTATTCTTTTAATAATTGATGTAAAAAAAATTATATATTAAATTAAGATTAATTGTAAGATTGCAATAATATTTCTTTTCATTTTCATTTTTCAGGTACTATGATACCAAAATCTGGCGGTGATTATGCATACATAAGTGATGCATTTGGTCCCCTACCAGCTTTTCTTTATTTATGGGTAGCCCTGTTTATTTTAGTACCGACAGGAAATGCAATAACTGCACTTACTTTCGCTCAATACATACTGCAGCCTTTATGGCCTGGGTGTGAACCGCCTTACGAAGCCATTCGACTTCTTGCAGCCATCATTACATGTGCGTTACAAAATTTAATAGCACATTCTATGATTCTACTGAAGTTTAGTTAAGAGCTTTAGATGATATACAGTATCAATATGAGCACTTTGATTTTAATCTACTTAAACTATTTCTTGTTTTTTCTCGTTTACATAATCTTTTCCTACTAAATTCGGTTTTTCCTTAATTTTTAATACCGTAATCTATATCTTTATTAAAGTTTAGAACTTGTTAAAATATAGTACAATTTGTCTTTCGTAAGTTTATATACATAATCAGTGCTTAATTAATAAATGCATTATTTATGATTTATAGAATCAATTAATTTTGTTGTCAAAATAAATATTTAAAAAATAATATAGTTTTTGAATTGATATGTTTGTTTAAAATTTGTATACTAACTCAAATTTTTTAACTCGCACTACTTTTTTTATATCAATGTTTTGTATTGTATTTTGAACTATTGATATTTTTGTAGAACAATATATTCCGAATTGCATTCCTGCAAAAATATTGCCGTTGCCTACGATTTCTTAAATACTCTATAAAAATTATATCGATAGTATATTTAACATGAACTTTAAATAATTAAAACATATGTATATCATCAGATACTCATAAATAATGTATATACATTTATGTATTTATGTACATATGTTTATAACATACGCTTAAAAGTAATTTAACAAATATTAAAAAGAAATGATAAATAGTATATCCAAATAGTTCTAATATAACAATAATAAAACGACAGCTAGTAAGGTTACATTCTTTTATATTCTTAAATAATAATAGCTGGTAGTCGAAAAAATGTTAGTAAAACTGAACAGGCTAAGGGGGTCATCCGTTCGGTAACATCAGCTGTGAAAAGACATTCTTAATTATATATCGAATTTTTTTTCGTAAAAGTGAAATACATATAGTATTTTTTGTAGTGCACTAAAAATTACAGCGTTTATTGTTATAAATTTTACAATATTTTCATAAAATATGTCGATATTGATGTTATTCCTTGTGATCCTTCGTGGATACTTATATATGCGGTTGATAGTTTCGTTTTCCTATTTTCATATTGAGATTTAAATTTTGTCGTTCCCATCTTTTCCATATCGTATAAGGAGGTATTTATAGTATTTATGTTAACCTTTGAACAATCTTATGTGATTAGTAAAGGAGGATTTGACTGAATTTTAGTTTAATCCTTTTTTCTTTCTATCTGTTTCCATCACTCATTTGTTCTCTTTTATTTATATGGATATTCAGAGTATCAAATTCCTCTTGAATTTCATAAGCAAACCTCATTGCGGTATATGGTTCTCTGACGACATGGAATTATATTATGTACATCCATTTTATTTGATACATTTACAAACTTAGGAATCTATGTATATCATCTCATATATTTTTTAGATTTATTTATTGAGAATATATTTTCCATAATATTTTCCTATTTATTCAATTTCTTAGTCTTCATTGGGATATTTTCACTGATTATAAAAATGTCAAGCATAAGTATTTTCTTTCTTTATAAAGAGTATTTCCTACATGTCGTTATGTTTTAGCTAGCTCTCTGCTTGACTTCATCTACTAACTTTCAGTAAAGCCTCTTTCGAATTGTTTGAATATTGTTAACTCATGAAATACCATGATTAAAATACATTTTATTTTTAGTTTTAACCGCTGATGGTAGCATAGTGTTATTCCTCTGCGTTATCTTGCACTAATTTTAGTGACATGTAATTTTAATACATGTCACGACATGTCACGTGTATAGTCTCACATATGTCACTATCGTGTTCGGCTCTAGTACAAGTTGTAAAATGTTCCATCTTGTTTCACCTGGCCACGCTTTCCTGATTGCTTATTAGTCATAATTTCTCACTCGTGCATTTATAATTTTTTCTACAATGTGATTCTTGAACGATATGTTCTCAATGATCCAATAGAAGCTATGTAAGTACCAATTATTTTGTATATTGAAGCGCTTCCCACCAGCGAATGAATCGTAGATGGGTGGTAACTCTATATCGTAATGGTTAAATTTACAATGTCTTAACAACTACATATCTAATCTCAAGAATAAAACTCGAAATTTAATTTTCGAGACTTTTGCGTATTTAAAATTTTTTATTTATTAAAATTAATGAAAAAGAGCTCTTTTAAAAGTAGATGTTTTTAAAAAATATATAGTTTATTAAATTAGTGAATGGAAACTTTTTAATTCAAGCACATTATCTGATGTTTCATCAATAGAAGAGTAACAATTATTAACATAATATATTTCTTTTATATTTCATGTATTTAAACATATATTTTTTTACATTCTTTTTCTAGTAAAAGTATCTATACAAAAGTATTCTTATATTCCTAATTTGAAATACAAATACGTATTATAATAAATATTTATTATTTCACAGGCTTTCTGACGGCCATAAATTGTTGGAATGTCAAATGGGCTACAAGGGTTCAAGATATTTTTACAGGAACAAAAGTATTTGCGCTTTTTATAATTATGATTACGGGTGTGTGGTGGCTTTGTTTGGGCCACACAGAGAACTTTCAGCATCCAATGGCTGGAACTAATGCACGACCTGGATATGTTGCACTCGCTATATATTCTGGGTTATTTTCTTATTCTGGATGGAATTATTTGAATTTTGTCACTGAAGAGCTTCAAGAACCTTATAGGTAGTTATATCATTTTAAAATAGTGTCTTAAAATCTAATTAAAATATAGCTTAGTACATTTCTTAATCGATGTTTGAAATTTAATTGTATGATAATTGCATGGATGGTTGAAATTGATTAGAATCGAAACTTTATAATAATTAAGAGTACAAATTTAACAGTAATTGACAGAAAGAAAATTGAATTTTTAATTCGCATATGCCTTCCTTTTTAAAAAAATATAGTAAAACCCATAGTTAAAGAAAATAATTTTATTAAGCGTACGAATTGTCAGTATCAACATTTGTGACAACTAAACAATAATTCTGTATACAAATATTAAAAAGAAATTATGTATTATTTTATACTGATAATGAATAAATATTATGTTACAACTATCTTAAAAGATAATAATTATCATCTTTTTTATTCTCCTTTATTCGTTTTCACCTTATTTACAATTTATTTTCTGATTCATTACATTATTTCTTATTTTATTTTTTATTTATTAACATAGGTTAATAACTATGTATTAAAATTTCATTATCTAACTTAAAATTATAAAAAATTTTCGGTTTTATTTTGAGAAAATATTAAGCAAAATACTAATTGTGTGTATTAGACTTTCGATTATTTTAAGTAAATACATTATCATCAAAGTGCATATTTAAATAAAATTCAGCAAAGTTAATAATTTTAAATATTTAATAATGTAGAAATGTTATGTTTTCCAATCTTCTGTTCAACATTGCTAGAATACATATTTTTAAAATAATCTACTGTATTGTACCCTATAAAGGCCAGCCATAATATTTCGTGACAATTTTACTTATAGGTTTATCTTAAAATTTATAAAGTTAGATATATGAACTTCTAGTTGATAAAATAAATTCACCATAATATTTATCTAACTAAGCTTTATTTTTACGTCTACGTTTTTTATTTAATTTAATTTTGTTACTAAATAAATTCTAGTAAGTTAAAATACTTTTAAATACCTAATTATTTTCAAAAATATAATAATAAATCTGTTTTATTCAAATTTAAGTATTTTCTTAAATTTGAATAATAAATTAAAGAATTTTCTTATTATTTTCTTAAATTCTTATACAAAATTTACGACTGCAAGAGAAAAGACCGAGTGTTAAGTATTTGTGCGTGTGCGAGAAAAATAATAGCACGATGAAGTATTACTTCCTTTGCCAAATGGTAGACGAGTCAGTTTCGTACGGATACAGTTGCTGCTCCTTATACATTCATACGTTGAAACATATACTTGCACTGCAATTTACTGTAACTTGAACATCGACCATAAAAATAAATTTCGTTGCTGCCACAACACATTTAAAGGCAATTACAATGCTCTTCAAGGTAGTGCAGCGCATGCCTCACTGCCATAAGGCTCTTTCCTCTTCGTCACAGCGTTAACAGATACTACGCCTTTACTCCTGATACTGAGATTGTTGTGCCGTTCCAAACAGCGCTATAGAACAAAACACGCATAACTTCATTCTTACTTTGGCAATTACTCCGCGTAATCGTTAAACAAAATATAAGTAAACATTGAAATATAAATAATTTAAATATTTTTAGAAATTATTTACTCATATAATTTTACTATATAAAAGAAATATATCTGCATTAAATACATTATTTTAACACAATATTACATTTTTATTACTTAAGATGGCTTAAATATAAAAGCTTTGAACCATCATACCTGATTTTTCTAGAAATCTTCCTCGAGCGATTTGCATTTCAATGCCACTTGTCACTGTGATTTATGTTCTTGCAAATGTGGCCTATTTTGTCGTATTAACACGAGATGAAATTCTCGCATCAAATGCAGTGGCCGTCGTAAGTACAAGCAATATTTTTTAATGTAACAGTTGATATGTAGAATGATACTAATCTAAAAATTAATTTAGTTAGCGAGATTATATACGCCATTAGATTAAAATTAATTGATATTCAGAATTGATAGAAGTTTTTATGTTAATAAACCTAATTATTTTCGAAATATTAATTATAAACATGACATATATATGTCATATTTGTTAAAGATTATAAATTAATTTTTAACTTAAATGTAATTAAAATAAAAGCAATAAATTAAAATGTTTATGAAAAAAAATATATATATTTTTTCAAACTTTTATGCAATATATATGTGTTAATATATTTTAAGTGATGATGTTTAAAACACATAAAGTAATTGTAATAATTAAAATTAGTGAAACATAAAATATTTAAATACATGCAAAAGGATTGTATTAGTTTTTACTACTTATAAAATTTGAAATTTTATTTAAACTATTTATCAATATATATGGATATAAAATAAACATTATAGACAAACCTTACAATTTTTAAAATGTAATTAATGAGAAAATAGATGAATATAATTATAGACAGCTACATATTATAAAATAATATGCAGCTAAAACATGTACAAGAAATATATTAAAAGAAAAAATTTGTTACATATATTTTTTTTTCTATTATCTATATAATACGTTTAAAAATGTTGTTATGTATTCATTTTAAATTAACGTTCGTGTTAATTTTTCTATCCTAATTAATAAAAACTATTAGCATATATCTATAATTCAGACATTGATATTATTTCGACTTTCTATATTCTTCATAATTACAGTTTCTATAATTCTTATGATAGATAAATAACTACGGTATTCATAACTGCAAAGTGATTCTCGTCATCTCAATTGTTAAATTAGAAAAAAGTCCTCTTCTGTGACAGCTGTCATACATAAAAAGTTTAAATTCGTCTAATTTTCTAACAGAACTTCTTTGTTTTTACTATGAAGTCTGATTGTAGTTTTGACCCAAACGTTCAAGGAGATTATTTGTGTCACAGCAGGTTTTCTCGATAATGAAATTTTCTATCTTATATAGTTCATTAATTACATTTTATTTTAACTTTTTATATATTAAACAAATTCATCAGAAAATTTATACAAATATTTCTATCATTATATTAAATATTATCTGAAGGTACCAATATGCTCGTTCCAATACATTAGTTTAATTTTTAATAAAAATACAAATATGTTTATGCAGATATATAACGATTATTACAGAACAATGCATTGACTAACTTGAATAATGTAAATAATATCATTAGATTATATTAAACATGGATATTGTATCAATGTTTTTTTCGTAAAAGTACTATAAATTATAATGAAATTTATAAGCAAATAAACTTACCTAAAGTGAAATTCGATTCTAATTATATTAAGTATTTCGTTGTCGAAAGTACAATTAAATATTTCCTATTTCATTAGACATTTCAAAAGAATAAAAATAAATTGCACGAATTGATTTAACGATGCCATAGACTAGTTGATTTCTTCATCGGTTTATTTTTTTAAAATTGCCTCAAAATCTACTCAAAATTATTCTATATATTTTTTCTATGTTATTTATTATAATCGATTTCATTACGAGTAAATTAGTTTAATCGTTAAATTAAACTTTATGTCTTTATCTCTAGATTTTATGTATATCTATTTAACTATTACAATAACTATTTTTCGTAACATTAAACAAAATAGGATCTTATTTTACTAATATTAAGCTACATCAAAAATGTAATATTTTACTGTATTAAACATTATCTTTATTAAAATTAAGCTTAATCAAAATTTATATTAATTTATATCTAGACCTTATATATAATGCTGTTAAAAAACCTATTTAAGGGATCACACTTAGTCAAAAATTAAATAATAGTGATTTTTCCGAAGTTTTTCTACAATAATTGAATTGATTCTCATTATGAATTATTTTAAAAAATTTAATACAAAATATTCTAAATGAAAGCCACAATAATTAATTTCTAGAAACAAAAGTGCTTTGCGAGAACAAACACTTCTTGTAACTAAATTATATCTAAAATAAAACAACAAGAATTTAACTTTAATCAAAGTTTATACCGATATTGAACAAATCTTCGTGACAAATCAAGATTTTGGTAAATGACATTGTCCATGCTGATCGGCGTTGAGAAATACGATTTGGTACTCCGTAAATATACAGACCAACTTCTAGTTGGTCGATACCTTATTTATGAGTTAACGATCGATCTTTCAAAAGCGTATTAAATCTGCTTACAAGTGAGGTCGACTATTTTAATTACATTTATTATTTATATTATTATTATTAAATTAAAGTTATTAACTTTTTAGATAATTATCAAATATTTTAACAGTATAAATATCTGTAATAGAATTTCATTTAACTATATGCTGTCTTCTAAAACCGTTAATTTATTATTCTTGTTTATATTTATTTATTAAGCATTATTCTATAGTTTCTTCTTTGCAGCTATTATCAAAAATTTCTTGCACACTTGTAGAGGAAAATCGTATGCATGATAAAATATTAAATCATAACTACTTTAGTGTAAAAATTGTTGTATATCTGTTGAAAAAAGCAGTCTGCTCCTATCACCACGACGTCACAGCTCTTGAAATTGAAATCAAAATTGATCACACTGAAAGTGTGAAAAATTGCATAAAGCTACTCATATGTGGCGAAAATGAATGTACACTAAAAAGCTTCTCGAAGCAATACAAATACGATATATGATATATTTATCTCTCGGTTAAATAAGACTAGACCACTTGTGCTATACTCGTTCACTTATGAGCATCAATTCTGCTCAGTGATTAATATAATAATATTTGCTTATGCCTTTGTGACTTTTATTTATTAATGCAATCATCAAGAAAAACAACAAGGTTCTCATCTGATTAATATAACTAAAGGGCTAATTAACCATCTCAATGATACTTAACTCTACAAACTACTAAATTAATTGTTTTTAAGGCGACAAATCATTAACAATTTTTCATTGATAAGTTAATTTTCAAATATTTAGCTATTCAAATCAAATTGATGATATATTCTTTTGGTTTTTTATTCGAAATTTAATTATTTTTCAATTAACAAACCTTTATTACTACCTTTATAACTATATAAAATCTAAGAAAATAAAACATCTCACTATTTGTCACTTACGCTTAGAAATTATCTTTCAAAGTAGAAGGCAACGTTATCGTTTTCTTACTTAGGCGAATACAATGTAAAAAAATACAATTGCATAAAAATACAAAAAAAATAGTGTGAGATCTGCTATATTTTTCACTTATTTCATTGATTTTAGAATTATTAATTAAATAGCTTAAGTTCAAAAGAAAATATTCGATAATAAATATTATTTGTAAGGATAGATCAAAGACATTTCCAACAAAAAATATTGTAACCATCATCCTCCAATCAATATATAGGCCATTCACTGTTTAGGCTTATATGTTTCCAACAGTCAACAATATTATCATCACTTCAGATGACGCAACGTCATGATTGATCTCAAGTCAAAAAACTCAATTTAGTGGATCCAAAGCTTATGATTCCGAGAGTAATTGACATCATTGTTGAAGAAGATGGATAATCATCTCCGTTAAGAATCAAGCCTGACATTATTAAAAATTCATCATATTCTCTTATTGCTTATTTATTCAACTTGAAATGACTAATTCTAGGTCTTGTTTAATGTTAAAGTAAATCACCGAAAATTACTCGTTAGCCTAATATTAATAAAAATAATGATAATGCACAGGTTATTGTTGAACTAAATTTTTAATTCGCAAAGAGTCACTAGATCTAACGAAGACTCATTTGAAATCTGATGCGCAAGAGAATGAAGAACTTCATAAGACCATTCATTCACGAAATTCAAGTAGAATTTAAATGACATCTCTCAAGTTATCGCACTTCTCTTGATTTACAGCAAACAAATGAAAACATTAAAATTGTTGTTGCTATCTTTCGGACTTTCTAAATATTCAGTTATTTATACGTTCTTTATAAAATCATCTAAGCGTTATGATTTGAAGGAGGTGTGAACGAATCTTCGGTAATGTGGGTGGAGTAGAGTAAGATCACCGGTAGAAGTAAATACAGATTTTGACGAAAGTTTCAAAAAATATTTTTAAGATGTTGCAATAAAAGTACATAGTAAAATCGAACAATCAATTTTTTTATCTAACTGACTTGTTATAATTTGTTTTTAAACTCAAAATAAGTTAATACTCAGTTGCTTCGTCAGCCCATCTTTTTTATCTTTTTTTTTATATATTTGACTATTTGTAGTCTTACTATTTGTGGTCTAATACTCTGTCAGCACATTTTGTAATTTTTTTCCAAGTCTTTTCAAAATAAATAATACTCTCTCGGCACATTTTGTAATTTTTCTCCAAGTTTTTTCAGAATAAATAAAAATGCTTTCAAGCCATTAAAAGTAACAACTGATAAAATGTATATAAAATTTTACAATTTATTGTCCACGATAATTCTTTTGAAAGCTAACTTGTAAATAATAGTGTTCAAATATCTGCATTATGTTTCTTTACATCAACATCCCGTGTGAAAAGTTTTTCGTTAAAACCTTTTTCATGAATATGCATTTAAAACCTGTAAAGGCTCGCCTCAATTATTTAAAATTATTTTCTTATTAAAATTATAATAATTATGATATATATACATAAAGAATATATATATACATACATAAATATATATACACACATACACATATATATATATATATATATATATATATATATATATATATATATTAGCTTGACGTAATCTACCAACGTTAAAATATTATAATAAATGAAAAATGCTCTTCTATTGTAAAAAGCTTAAATATTGTGCCACTTCTAAATATTACAATGAATCATTCTGAATAGAAATTCTTTTGTAATAGAAATAAAAGAAATACTTATTGATATGAAAAAATATTATATAATATTACATTAAAAGGAAACAAATAGTTAATTTACTATTGTTAAATAATCTGTATACAAAGAAAAATATAAATACATATATTTTAAAGAATAAAAAAAAGATTCAATAAATATAAGGAACAACAATATTCAATATATAATTATTTTTTTATAATATAATAAACATTCACTCAAGGAAAGTTTAATTTTTAAATAAATAATTATGTATTCTCTCACAACGTCTAATTAAATTGTGCAAACTTGGTTTCATTAATCTTTCGTAACAGTATTGTTTCTATTAATTAGTTTTATTTCATTTTTTTTCTCTAAATATTGGCATAAAATTAAATTTTTATAATTTTTTGTTTTTTCCACTAAACTTTTAAACTTTAAAACTATATGAATATAATCTCGAGAACGAGGTATGAAATTGCATCAAATATATAATAGCATCAAAATCATATAAACATACTGTATAAAATCATATAAATATACAAAATATAAATACAATACACATTACTAAAAAGTTTATACTGAAATATAAGTACGGAAAAGCGATAATATTATTGAGAATTTAAATAGATGATTAAAATCTGTTTAAATAGCTTGATACTATTGATTTTCTACGCTAAATATCGGGTAAATATCTCAAAAAGATTCAGTTTTATATCTTGGAATTATAACCTTATTTAACTCTGTTAAAAGACACGTAAAATGATTAGATTTGTATTTTTGTAGACTTTTTCGATACTTTTTCGCTATATTATACAGATATAAATATTTCTGTTTACTAATTTTGATCTCAAGATGAACTAGTTCGAAGATCAGCAATGACCAGTTTTTCAACTTAAGGGAAATTGTCCATTCTGATATTAAATACTAATCATCAATTTCTTTTGTCTAATATCTGGAAAACAATATTTTATGGTTAAAAAAATACATTATTAAAATTACGCTTGTTTAATACTATATTACATTTTCACAACATTTACCATTTGGACATCAATATTCCCTATAATTATAAAGTTCGTTAAAAGTACTTTAATATTTGAGAGCTCTAACTCTAGAGTATATAATTATGAACTTTTTTTAATAAATTAATATTTTATTTCATTAGACATTTGGTGAGAAACTGCTTGGACCCATGTCATGGATAATGCCTTTTTTTGTGGCGTGTTCAACATTCGGTGCTTTAAATGGAGCAATTTTTGCCAGTTCTAGACTGTTTTTTGTAGGTGCACGCAATGGTCATTTACCGACTGCGATATCCCTTATTAATATGAGAAACCTAACACCAATGCCTTCTCTAATTTTTCTTGTTAGTGTCAAGCTTTTACGTAATATTAACAAATATATTTATTAATACATAATTTAACGACGCAAATTTATTTATACATCTTACTCATTTGCAGTGCATAATTACGCTTGTATTATTAATTATAAAAGACGTGTACGTCTTAATAAATTACGTAAGTTTTGTTGAAGCACTTTTTACTACAATGTCAGTCACCGGTCTTATGTGGTTACGATTTAAAAGACCAAATCTGCATCGACCTATAAAAGTAAGTATTCTTGTGCACTTTCATACTTTTTGATTAAAATAATTTAAGCTCTACTAAATAATATTGAGTTGAATTTTATTAAAAATTATCTTGCACTTTTTTTTAATTATAACTACTTACGGCATTACATAGTTAAGAATAAAAATTTACAGAAAATAACATTAAAAAGTTGTTAGGTATTATATTTCTTCTTTATCTTATGGTATGATTTCTTTAATCATGTTACTATCACGTACAAAATTTAATAAATGTCTTGTGAGTAAATTTTAAGGCTTTATGATAGATTTCATGAAAAAAAATGTATTTTTTATATTGACTGCAACAATATTATGACAATCAAATTATATTTTTACATCAAGTATTTTTCAAATGTAATAATATTAAATTAAATTAAATATATTTATGTAGAATATTTTTTTTAAATTATATATTTTAAGAATAAATTATAAGTGTAGAATTTAAGCGACATGAAAAAACAGTCATGATACTTTTAAATAATGGTATTAGCGCAAAAATTAATTGTTTGTACTATTCCTTCTAAATTGTGTTTTCAATTAGTATCTTTATCCATAGTTTATGTTATTATTATTAATTTATAAAATACCTATAACAACAAATCGCTAAAGACAGTTTTATTCAATTACAAAAGATTCTAGAACAGCCAATTATTAGTTAGTCTCTTAACGTTGAAGCGCTTATATTAATAGTTTATAGATCTTTTAGCTATTACGTTCTACAGTTTGAAATTACTTCGATTGTGCAAAAATAACATCCTGTATAAAAATTAATAGTATAAAAATTTTTCATTTTTTTCCCAAAGTATGAAAACTATTATATTTTTGTACTCCGCAGACTTTGCTAAATTAAATAACTTTCATTTTAGCAGAAATTTCTGTACAATTTTTTTCAATTTGTACTCAATCTTGTCGCAAAGGTTTTTGCGATGTACAATAGCGTAAATATTTTCACTTTAAATTAGTTTGATGATAGCCACAATATATGATTTAAAAATATGTTTTATTTTTTATCTCAAACAATTTTAATAATTAAATCCATGTAAACCATTATACAAATTTTGTTTGAGACCAAGAATTGAAAGTATTATAACATAACCTATTTTTCTTTAATACTTTTTTTTTCAAATTTAAAAAAAAAAACACTCCGACCATTTAAATTTATAGTAATAAATTTATCTAATTGAAATGGGCTGATGAAGAATATTTGAAGGTATACGTGAACAATTACATTGCTGCAGGTTTAAGCTCAGCCAATGTATTACATTCAGAACAGGTCAGCACAAGCCAATATTATCACTATCACATATATACTATCATAATACTACATTATATACTATCACATATCATAATTCGCTTAAATTAGTCCTGATGTCTACAGTTAGCGCAGAACAATTTACGATTCCGAATTGTCATCACATGCAAATTAACTTTCGAAAAATTTATAAATATTTGTAAATACACGTGGAATACTAGTTCCTTAAAAACAAAGACATACGATAATTTATGTTTTCTAAAGCCAAATTATTTTACAAAAAATTAAGCAAGCATGTAAAAAGCGATATAAATTATTGATCCCACAACAAATATTGTTTGAAAATTTTTTTAAATTCATTAAAAATTGTATTGAAAAGTGTTGATAACATTACAATACCTTTGCAATGAATATCTCCATTGCGAATTCGCGGCGACACCGTGGATTAAGGAAGAGATCGGCCCCCTACACCCAGCGGAAAGAATAGAATGCGCTTACCATGGTGAGTTTATGTGTAAAGTTATGCTTAGCCAAAGTGAATGCGAGCATATACGATGAACACTATACGTCATTTAGTATATGCAATACAAGCAAGTGCGTGCGTAAAGTTAGTACGTGTGTAAGACAGTGCGGAGGGAGAAAGCTCGAGAATGCCCTGTAGTGGGGAAGACACTGCGTAGTACGTGTGTGAGAGAGAATGCAAAGTGAGAGATAACGAGAGTATGGGACTATGGAGTGGAGTCACGGCTATGCGCTAAGCCTCAACTATGCGATAGGCCTTAGCCGACACAATGCTTAGCACGAACAAGCACGATGTGCTTGCACCGTTGCCGCCGCTAGCTTTTGCTAGCAGATTGTAAGGGCAAAGACTAAGCAGGGCCGACCCTCCGCGGGATTTCGCGAGAAAAGTATCGGGTTTAATTCGCTAGAAGCCGGATAAAAAACCAAAGGGATCTTTACTCGATAAAGAAGACGATCCTGCAAGGAAAGAACGAGTTCATTAGAAATTAGATTTCCCTTGGTCGTGTAGCCTGTCGGCACGTAAAAAAAATTTCAGGAGTGCAGACTGTCGGCGCACTCTTTGCCGTGCAATCTTTTCACACACTCCTCGCCGTGCAATTTTTTGGTGCAAAGCCCTCGGTGTAATCTCTTGTCGCATCAGAAAACTCTAGGAAGTGCAATTTGTTGGCGCGCTTCCAAGGAGTGTAGTTTGTCGGCGCGCTCCCCGCCTTGCAGCTTTTTAGCGCGCAGCATTTGGTGTTGTCTTTCGACGCACCAGGAACTATTATGTCGTGCATACTTCCGACGCACCTTAAAGAAAAAAAAACCATGCGGATCAAATCTCTTTACCGTGACACGCTCGTAGTTACCTTACGCTGCGAATCAGTGTAAATTAGCCATAAATAACCTATATAAAATATCCACCGTTGCGACTAGATTGTAAAGTAAACCACCATTAAGATCTTGATGTAAATCTGTCTCAGTGATGTACTAACCACCGCCGTAGCTCGTAAAAAGCACCGTATATTTCACTGTAAAAAAAGTATGATTTAAACTACGTAAATCACCGACATACATTGTTCAAGCGTTATCAATAAATTAGATTATTCTTTTTAAAACACCGCCGACGTCCTTTTTCGCTCTGTCTCTCCTCTTCTTAATGCAAAATGACGTATACAAAATTTATAGCTCAAATATTAAAAATTAAATAAATTTTTATACAAAGATACATGAATTAACAAAAATCTAAAAATTTCAAATATTATTATTATTATTATTATCTTATATATTTCAGGTATCATTAGCACTTCCAATAATTTTTTTCATAATTTGTGCCTTTCTCGTAACATTTCCATGCTATGTTTCACCTTGGGAAGTTGGTGTTGGGGTTATATTTGTGCTAACCGGTATTCCTGTTTATTGGATATTTATCTACTGGTCTAATAAGCCTAAATGGTTGATCTCTACTTCTCGTAAGTGTCTGTTATTAATAAAAACGTTAAAGTTGCAAATAAACATCGAATTCATCGAAAAAAATAAAAGACCAAAGTACAAGTAACCATAAAAATGATTTTATTTAATTATTATTTAATAATACCTAATAACTTGTTCGATAACATCAATTAAAACAAATATATTCTTAAGCATGTGACTTAATTTTATATTTAAGTAAATGTATCCAAAATACATTTTATAAAATTACATTTTGTGATGAAAAATAAATCATTCAAAACTCACGAAAAAATAAATACGAAAAATATATTTTATCTGCGAATGATAATTTATATGTTTATTGTAAATATTAATATATTTACAGTATAATATTTACAATATAATATATTACTTTATATAGTACTAAAAATAAAATTTATTAAAAACTAATCTATCAAGTTTAAGGTTTTAGATAAATTAATTATACCCAATTATAACTATGCTTAGCTATTTTTTCTTTAAAAAATTTTAATTTAATACAAGCATTAACGTTTTTAATTTATTTTACATTATTCATAATGCTTTATAATATATTGGAATAAACTATAATGACTCATGGATTGCAAGTAAAATTATAATATTAACAAATGATTCTTCGATAATAATGCTATTAAATGTAATTATCATATATATTTATAAATATATAAATTTTATATTTTAAAATAAAAAATTCGATATAAATATTTTGCTCTGATACCCAAACCCAACATTATGCAAGCATTATAATTTTTTTAATAATAATTGGTAATAGGCCTTGAAAATAATATACAAATAATTCAAAATATTCATTTTGCATAATTTTTTTAACATTTTTATATAAAAAGGATTTTAATTATATTAGTTAATAAAAATGTTTATGAAATAAACACTTTCTTTTAGTACTTGAATTATATAGTCTTATTAATATTTATTTACAATTAATATATTTTATTTATAGATAATTTCAACATGTTGTGTGCAAAAATATTTTTGTGTGTACAAGAAGATAATAAGAATTAAAAATCAACAGAACTGATGTAAACTTATTCAATAACAATGAGCAATATATTTTATAGAATAAATAAAAAAAAGGTGAATACAGAACACAAAATGGTGTCAATACATAATTATTTAAGAATAATATAGCACAGGTAAATGATAATCTCAAAGTACCTATTATACAAAATGCATATTTATAATTCATGAATATATATATTGAATTCTAAGAAAATAAACAACAAAAATCTTTTGTAACATGTATTTGCTTTACATTATTTTGGCAAAAGGTAGATTAAGTTAAATTTTGTTACTCGACATATAGGGAAAAATTACGAACTGCTTTACGAACTTTATTAACTGTTTGCTAAATAATATCAATAAGTGTTTATTTTTTAGTTTTTTATAATAACTAATTGTAAGAATGAGAAACAAAATTTCAATTAAGTCAATATAAAATAATATGCTTTTATAAGAAAATTTAAGTCCATTCAAGTAATAAATACTGTTAATAGTATTTTTAACTACTAATTTTAATAATTAAGTTATTTATATTTATACTATATTATGATTTTGAAATATAAATTATTTACAGAATGTATTAAACAATATTACATAATTATGTAAAATTAATAAAAATTAATTTAAATAACAATTTAAGTAATTTTATATAAAAAGCATGGATTTTTATATTTAAACACTATAATTAATTAAATCTAATATGAGTAATTAAAAACTTTAATTATTTTCAAATATCTCCAAAGACAATATTCATTTAATTAGTTATCTTATAATAATTTGTGATCTTTTTACTCTATCATATATGTACATGTACATATTTAAAATTGAACTGGAAAAAAATATGACAGATTAAAGCATTCATTTTTTTAATAACATTAATAAATATATTTATCTTTGTATAGTTTAATTAGTAATTCATATACATTACATTTATTTAAGCCTACACACTATTAAATTACACATATATTTGTTTAAATATATTTTTACATCTTAATATTACAATAGTATGAAACTATGTATTAATATTCTTTGTTAAATGTTTATTTCATTTCTGTTTTTAATATTACTACTAACTATAATATGTCTAACTTATTATAAATCATTTAGGTACATACTTTTTATTTAATATAATTCTTATATATGAAACCTTTTTCTTAATTACTTAGTAATATTTTACATAAATTAATAATTTCATAAATAATATTTAATAAAATAATTCATCATATACATTTAATAAATCAATTTTGCTATTATGAGTGCAAAAATATCAATTAAAAAAATACTATTTTATTATTTCATTATTCTAATTATTGTTCTTTGTAAGGATTACTTTTTATAAATGACAATTGTGTACTGTAACTTTTACAAAATTTATCTTTAATTACTTTTAAAAAATACACATAATATTGAAACAACATATTGCTGCATGTATCCTTGGACTACACAAAAGAAAATATTTTATAAATGTTCTATTAATACATTCACTAATATGTAAGAAATATTTTTAAAAAATCTAATAAAAAATTTACAAAAGTTAATTGATTTTAGTAATTTTGTTTAATTAAATCTGAATTGAGAATTGACTCATGATATTTTAAAGTTAGAAATATCACATCTACATTATACAATTTCATTTAATTAATATATAATTTTATAAAATATAATACACATTTCTTAACTATCTTTCTTTTTGGTATTAATAACTATATTTCATATTCAGACCAAAAGTTAACATTTTACCTATTCGAAAATTTTATATATTAAAATATTTGTATACTCTAAAACATATATATTTTTTAGATATATTACTTCACAATAAGTATAGACTAATAAATTTATTCTTAATTTTGTAAATCATCAATTTCTTATTACCATAAGATGTGGACAAATAACTTTAAATGTTAAATATAACATTTAACTTTAAATAAAAATAATAAATATATTTTATATACGAAAATATTCTTTAATTTTTTTTTATGTTAATTACTAAGTAGACAAAATTGTACTTTTATACTAAAGGTACTCATAGTATTTTAATTAGCAACAAATATGTTTCAGGTTATTTCTTTAATATTCTCTTATTTTTCAAGACACATGTAAAGAAATACCAGTAATCCATTCAAAATTCCAACAAAGTAGTTTATCTGCAATGAATGAGATTCAATGATTCTAAAAAATAAAATTAAAATCATTATTTTTAATTTATAATATATTATATATATAATTTCTGTTTGTTCTAATAAGTAACAGTTAAATTGCCTAATAAATAAACAGTTTACCTTTTCTTTGAAGGATTGAATGGAGAAGGGGGATTGATACCAGGGATATTACTGTCCTCATAAATAATAAACCAAGTAATTCCAATAGTAGCCAATCCACAAAAAATAGCTTTAATTATCCAACTATAATTATTTAGAGGTTCTAGAACAGTATTATCTATAATATCGTCGAATAACTGATGACTTCTATTATTGGTAATAACTATAATTTGATGATTGTTTATATCTAAAAAACTAAAAGAATCTGCAAAAGTAAATGTAGAATATCCAAACATATTTAAAACATGGCTTAAATTAACTTTTTATATGTAATATTATGTATTAAATTTAAGTAGATAAATCAATGTCATATAACTATAAATAAATGAAAAAACACATTCTGGTATTATGTATTCATATATTTGTTTTATTACTAAAATAATAATTATTACAATAATACTCATAATATCCTTTACATTTGATTAGAAAAAAAGTACTTCAAAGCAACATTAAATTTTTTTAATAAGGGATTTATATTAAATGCAAGATAATCTAAGAAATATTACAGATATGTGTACATGAAGTGGGACAAGAAAGAATAAACAAGTATAGAAAAATAAAAGTTCATTATTTAAGTTCAGCTTCTTTAGAAGCATAAACCAAACAGATGCAATTATATATTTTTGCAAATACGCTTTTATCAAAGAATAAATTACTCACCATGATTCAAGAACAATTTGCCAATGACAATTGACGACGAAAATATAAAAAGAAGCAGTGTAAAGGTCCATTCATCTAGCTGTAATGCTCTCCACAATCTTTTTGTACTTTCAATAAAAATTCCCAATGAATTGTCTTTATTAAGCAAACGACTTAAACGCATATGTGTCATAGTTTTCTTATTTGTCGTCAGTGGTATTTGTTGATATTGTTCAATCATTGGTTAAGAGTAATAATAAATTATCAGTGTCCATTAATTTAGAACAAGTAACTTCGTATTCATTTACAAACTAATTTATTGACTTATTTATTAACTATTATTTTTAAACTAACTTATTTATTAACTTTCGTTCGTTAATTTGGAGCAGGTAACTTAGGATTTGTTTACAAATTAGAAGTTATTTATACGAAATTAATGAAAGTTCAGATATTTTGACTAAATTTGTCTCTAATTTCGCTTATGCTTACAATTCCTACTTAAATAATCATGTATGGCTTCAACTCTAATGCTAATGAGAATTCGAGATTCACCATACTATGTTTGACATTCCATATCACTACCAAACTGTCGCAGTGTTTCTGAGTACGTAAATGGTACGTAAACCACAGACGGGATATGATACCTTTTGGTCGCATGCGCAGTAGAGGTCTTAGTTTATTGGATCTCGTAAATGTGCATTTAAATATCAAATTTAAAGAGCGATTTAAAAAGTAATAACAATACAATATTATTTCATAAGGAAATATTTTCTTTAGATGTTTTGAACTAATATAAAATTAAATTTATTAAATTTTATTCACCATAAGATAAATATAAATATTTTAATAAAAAATTTTTAATAATGTGATACTAGCATAAAAATATTTATTAGCGTATTAATTTTTTTATTTGGCTTTAAGACAACTCTGAATAAAATTGATTATATTTTCCATGTTTTTAAAAATTGTAATTTTTATAATCTAAGTATATATATAATTATATTACAAATTAAATATGAATAGGGAACTTCTAGAAATAATAAAAATGCAATAAATAGAAAACAATTAAGAATATATATAATGCACAAATATATTTGAATATTAATTAAAAAATTATATACTATCAAGAAATGATTTCTCTCCGAAGAAGTCTAAGGTGATATAGATACATGTTTTTTCGTATATCAGGATATAGGGAGATAGAGGAAAGTGTTTTTTTGAACTGTTAGAATAATAATAATAATAATAACAACGACAATGGTGATAATACGCCCGTTATACATTCACAAATGTATATAAATGTAATATATATACAAAATAATGTAAGCTTCCTGCAAAATTATAATGTAATACATGCATTATTATAATATTTTTTCGTGTTTTCTTTTTAATATATATGTGAATTATTAAAACTTATTAAGTCTTAGGAAATTTATTTTATTTTATTCGGATATATCCTACATATTAGTAAAGTGTCTTCTTTCACAAGTATTGCTAAATATTTTTTAATATAATATTTTAAATTAAAAATTTAGTATATATAGTATATTGATTTTAAATATTCATGCATGTACATCTGATTATTTTGAAATATGTGCCATACAGTAAATGCATACTTACATAAATTATTAAAAACATAATATACATATATAAAATATATATAAACTTAATACATAATATAAAAAACTAGAGAAACTACGTCACTTTAATCACGGTATTGTTCTTCCTTCTCCAAAATTTTTCTCAGGATTAAGCGCATCCAGAAGCTTGGCGGTTGTGTTTCTCTCACTCTTTGATATTGCATTGGTGACACTGTCTTTCCCTACTCAGTAAGTATGAAATGAGAATGAAAGAGAACGAGCATCGAGATAAATATCATAGTATAATGATTACAAATACTGTACGGATAATGCTCTCTTCAATCACTTTTACATATAATTGACACGATTCGAAAGGAAAGTCCGTCTTATTTCCTCTCTCTTATAAATAAAGGTCTACCTCTCCCGATACGCACATTTACTTTTTAACTGGTTCTGCTCTTCTTTACGTATTCTTCATCTTTCATCTCTTTCTCTCGCTCTTATATAGTACACTTAATACTTATACACGTAATCTAATATAATAATATACACGTAATCTAAATACCTTCATTCGCGTTTGTTCCCAAAGGTAATTAAAATTCAAACTTTCATGGAACATTTTTAAAGGATTAATATTATTTGTTGATGCCATAGTTTGTTTTAAATTCTTAATCTTGAGCTTCTCAATATTTAAAGCCTAAAAAGGTCCAGATTCAGTTACAGCTCTTGCTGTGTTCCTCGCCAGATCTTGTTCTTAATACGTTCTACTGGTCTTGTGGTAATGAACTCTTCTTTTTCTCTATTATTCTTCTTGAGTTTAATTTCAACCGCGGCCTAGAGTCCTTTACAAATTATATTAAAAATGATATCTTGTTTCATAGATGATCCTCTCCAAGAGCAAAGCATTCTCGAATGTACAAAGGTTCATCCCAAACAATTGCAAAAAAAAAGCTAGTGTTTATTACTCTTTGGTATGTGGTATTCAAATTTCATTGTACTCAGCTTGGAAACAGATACCATTACAGAATGTATATGGTGAATAGCTTGCCGATGATTCCCATGACAATAGCGTTCACTCGCTATATTTACCTATAGCTTGACGAAATCACCGCGGGAATGAATATGTATTGTTATTGGCATGATATTCTCTCTTAACAATACTTTTACAGTTTGTAGGACATCGATACAGTTTTTAGTTATAGCGAAAACATTTTTAGGCATACGCTTACATTAGCTTATCGATTTTTGCTATTGCACACTATTTCGAGTAATTCGTTCTTTTTTTCAGACAACTGCTCTATCACAAGTTTTGAAATTAATTAATATAATGATAGTTTTTCAATTATTTTAATTATTTTTCATTCTAAATGATGGTTGTTTTCATTATTCTAACATTTATTATTAAAAATAAAAAATATAAAGCAAAAGATGTTGAATTATATATATCTCACTATAAGTATGTATAATTAATAATGTTAAGTGATATTATAAGCTATAAAATTTAGTGTTAGAAAATACAAATTTTTAACAAGGTTAACTATAAGGCTAATATTAGTGGAACATGTACATAGATAAATTAAAAAAAGCACATGGTCTTATAATCAAGACATTAAGATGAAGTCCAGATTAACATCAAATAATCGATCTTTATATCTACTGAAGTTTAAATAGTCGAAGTTTCATTAATCGCGACAATTGATTTTACTATAACATTTCTTTCTTTCCTAAGAGATTATTTTGGATTAAGATATTTCGGATGAATATTTCCGGTGTACCTCACTTTCATTCACTGAATCTTTTTTTATTTATTAAGCGAAACCGACCCTTATTGGCACACGTATTACTCAATGTTCGGATACAAAATACTAAATATTTACCTTCTTTACAACTGATTAATTAATGTACCATACAACGGTATTATTCCGTTGAAAATTACATTATTATATTTATGTTTAAAATTTACTCCACATAGAGAAATATCTTCACAGCAATATATATATATTGTTATATATAATGGTTATGTGTAATGATTTAAATAACTGTTAAAACTGCATTTTCCGAGAAAAGTTGAATGCACTATTCGTAAAAGAAATATAAATTGCTAATCTAGTTTATTAATTTCCTGGAGTGAGTTTAAGCTCTTTCAAAGGACATACTCAGAATGAAACCTCCGAAGAGTATTTAGGCAATATAACACGTTACATCACGAAAACCTGTAACAGACTGATATATGTAACAGACTATGTGAAATTATGTGAACCAAAAATGGCGTTTACAGATAGGGCATTAGTGTATATAAGTGAAAATAGAGAATGAATTAAAGATAGAAAACACGACGCGCGCCTGTGAGAACATTATGAAAATATTAGACAGTACGTACCATATAAACTGAGTGTACGTGTAAGTAAGAAAATGTACGGTGTGAAAATGTTGTAATAGTGTGTTCCGGGTTTGTTCGCACGGGCCGCGAGTCGTCCCTCAGTGGGCGGCACCTTCTTGAACCATTCTAGTTTTGTCTGTCTTGAAATTCTTCCCTACTGCAGGGATAACTGGATGCCAGAGAAAAGGTTCTTTCAGATTGGACGGTATAATCTGAGTAAAATAATTAAGTTTTAGTTATTTAAAAAAAAGTATTTATTGTAGGCCTTAGTGTATGAATTATCGAGGCTTTACCAGCGCAGAAAGCAAGCATATTTTCTGGCTGTTCATTCTCTAAATTATCCAAAAACAACACTCGGAAATCGCGTTATCACAAATTATTTTCGAGTCCACTTTGTGCCAATCTTTGAGTCGTCTGAACTTCCAACATCCTAACAGTATGCACAAGTTGAATTTAGTTATTTAATCTCATTTTCATGCAAAATGCAAATTATATTTCTTTATGCCCTTGGAGATCTTAATTTCTGATACATCTCACTCTGCCTCCGCAATGTTTAACCAGCAGAACTCATACATTTTCGAAGCAAAACACTCAAGCCCATTTGAACTCTATTTAAGAGCGTTTAGTTTAACAGTTTGATTTTCTACTTAGGGACAGCCTGACTATTGCTCCAGGAACACTTGACTCCGTAGTTTATTTATGTATGTTTATAATAAACTGTATACTTACATAATATGTGTGCGCATATAGTGACAAAGATGCGCGATACGTACCTTGATATAAGATTATGTTTAATTTATGTTTAATTTTATTATGTATACATTTTATTCTTTGTAACTATTAATTACTAGGAGTTACTGAGTTGTAAGTAAATGAGATTAATCATTAAGCAATATTATGGTAAAAGAAAAGAATTTATAATATAAAATCAAAAATTAAGTTAAATTAAAAAAATAAAAGAAAAAATAAGATGCGACGAATAATTTCGTCGCGAAGGGACGCCATGCCGTGGAAGCCGAGCCGGGAAGAAAGCGAAAGAGAGGACCGGAGTACGACGTCCGAAGGTATGAGTGGGAAAGTGCGAACAAATACGATGAAACGTGAGTGTGAGAGAGAGAGAGTGAGAGAGTGCAGTGAGAACGATAAAGTGTGCGAGCGAATGTATAAGTATACTTGTAAGAGCGAGTGAGTGGGAGTGGAAGGGGGCGTACGGCACAGCGGTGTCTGTAGAAGCCAGGTTTGAGAAAGTGCGTGAGCATACGAGTGGGAGTGGAAGGGGGCACAGCGGTGCTGCGAGTGAGAGTTGAACGTGAGGGAGGAAGTGCGTGAGCGTGTGAGTGAGAGTGGAAGGGGGCGTACGGCAAAAGCGTAATTGTCGGACGAGTGAGGGTCAGCATAGTGGGAGCTGATGGCCCGAAGTACGCGCGAGAGGGAGGGAGAATGGACGAACAAAACTGTAGTATGGGGCCGGGGAGGGGAACCCTGCGTATAGCGCTGGCCAGGCTAACGCAGGGCAATCCGCGAGCAAACGCGACGCGCTCGCTCCGCCACTATTTCCCCCCCACCAGCCTGGCCATAAGAAGGGCTAGGCGGCGTGTCCCCACCGCGAGGCCCGCGAGTATAGACACGTGAGGGGAAGCGCGCCCGAGAAGAGTATAAAAAGGGCGCGCTCGCGTGAAAACGAGAGACGGGGGTGGAGTTCGGGAAGCGCAGGTTTCCCGGTCGAGCGACTTTTGGCGCACGATCCCTTGGAGCGACTTTTGGCGCACCAGGGAACTCCAGGAGGTGGAGTTCGGGAAGCGAAGGCTTCCCGGTCGAGCGACTTTCGGCGCACGACCCTCTGGAGCGACTTTCGGCGCACCGGAGAACTCCGGGAGGAAGAGCTCAGGGAGCACAGGCTCCCTGGTCGAGCGACTTTTGGCGCACGACTCCTACGAGCGACTTTTGGCGCACGAGGGGCTCCCGGAGGCGCGACTCGTGTCGTACCTACGGTGTAGGTTTAGGGCCGCGACCGCGTGCGTGGAGTCACAGCCGTCGGGCTGGACTCTTCCCCGTCATGTTGCGCCGCGCGTTAGAAAATTAAGATCTCGCCGTAGCGAAGGTGCACCGTCTAGCATGTAAGTTTCCGTCGCGAAAAATACTTGTAAACCGCCGTAAATACTTATTAAATTGTATAATTCCGACGTACGGAACGTTGTTACTATCGCGCCGTATTGTATGTGCTGAAATGTAGCACAAGTAAACCATTGTTCGCCGAATACGAATAAAGCACGAGAGAAAAGAAACACCGCGTTTAGAATATAAGAAAATACAATGTATCAAGCCTTCGTCTGTAAGCGGTGAGCGCACCGCACGAGAAAAAGCAAATGTAACTAGAAACAATAAAACAGTTTTTCCGCGTCTATTAAATATAAAAATAATAATAAGAAAAAGGCCTTGTTCATTCCGACCTGGCCTCTCTGCACTTCCCTCCTCCCGCCACGAACCTGGCCCGACCTCGAGCTCTCCGGGACGGGACAGACGGGGAGTACGAGAGACCCGCAACCAACAACAGCAGAGGGACGAGGGGACAAGGAAGGAGAAATCAAGAGAAAAAAGCCCATCTAACAACGTTACGTGGGACCGAGAAAGCGAAGAAATCGTCACAAAGAAAATAAAAAGAAGAAAGAAAAGAAGCATATATCAACGAAAATTGTAAAATAACCAGGTTGAATACCGAGTTTATGCTTATTGTTGCGTTCAAACTTTTCTTAATGTCTAATCAGTCTTGTTATCTATGAGCAGTTCTATGCACTATTAGACAACCTCTAGGTAGAATCTCAAGGCGAACAAATTTGTTTTGGAAATCAAGAACTGCAGCAAAATACCTTTTATTTTATTTTATTATATCTTTATTATGTGTCATAATATTTAATGTTTATTATGTATAATATATTTTTTTATATATTTATACCTTTAATTTTCATCATTCATCAGTCGTTGTAGCATTCTCTGTTGCACTCGTACGCTTACTGCGAACGGTATTATAGCGTTTTATCTCTTGCTCTTTTACGCTCACTAAGTATTTAGCACTAGTGCTGTTTAATTCTCATACTCGCCTTTATACTCAATCTAGAGTTACTGCATATACTTTGTATCTCTCTCTCTCTCTCTCTCTCTCTCTAATGTATCTAAGAAAAGTACTATACATAGCGAATATGTGAAAGAGAGCGTCTTAGATAACATTTTACTCACAGAGCACTTATACCTGAAAAAGTATACGAGAGTAAGAAAGATGGAGAGAAATACAATCTTGTAAGGTTAAAATTTAGATTTCTTACTTGAGGAGTAGAATAAAATTCTTAAATTTAAGAATTTCAGATATAAACAACGTATTTCGTTTGTAATATATTTTGATTTCGAATGTTTATTTGAACTTCTGAATATTGATGAACGTTTGTATTATATACATAAGTATATAGTGTGATATTTTGTATTAAATGTAGTTATAACGATAAATAATCTATGTACAAATCATATAGACAAAAAAATGAATGAAAGCCCAGATCTTTGGCTTGTGCATACACACTTTTAAATATTACATCTCCCTTCTACAGTATTCAAAATATGAGATATTCCTATTCCTTCTTCTATTCGTTGTAATATAAGGAGCTTTAGACTTAGAAAATACATCAGTCATTAAAATTAATTCTAAAACTTAAGGTGTTAGCAAAAATATCATATATTGTAAAAATGTACACAACAGAGTATTACACGAACACAGTTCAAATACTAGGTTATGTATGTCTCATTCATTGTTACTTGAAGAAAATCCAATGACAATCGAAATGGTATTTAAAAGAAAAAGATGGACTAAAATGGAATGATATTCAAATTTTAAAGATACAAATTAATTAATCTCTGAATCAATATAATACAATTAAAATAAACGTAATACTAGGTGTTGAGTACATTGTTTATAAAAATAATGAATACATTTTTAAACACATATTTCAATACAAAGACAAATGTGATTTACAAAACAACGAACTTAAACTAATGGTTTGCTGTAAATGTTGTGGAACCCATCCAATCGGACATTAAAAAATTTGAAAAAAGAAATTCGAAGTCGGCTTAATATTCAATTATAAATCTTAATGTAAATCTCAGAAAACAAGCACAAAATTTAAGAAAGTAAGTATAAAAAATATTTCTATATATTAATTTAATTATTTTGTTTAATAGATAAAATATTAATAACCTATTTGATTTTTCTAGATTGAATTAACTATGCTCAACAAAATATCATGTAAAACATTTTTACCAACCAAGAATCTTATCTAGTCGAAGGAAGAAACACCATACATGGTAACCATGCTTAAACAAGTGAGTACTAAATATGTAATCAAAACTATAATCGAATTTGAAGCTGATTTTAAAATTTTTTTTAAATTTTATCAAAGTGAATATCAGCGTTATTTAAAAAAGATGAAAACTTTAATCGTGAAATGATTATAGCCGCTAATAGATTTTCTATTGGGTGAAATATTATATTTATTATATTGTAAACATATTATATGTTGTGGAGTTTGTAGCTATTACTCGAGTTATTGAAAACATTTTAATTGACCAATTCAGTGTATGTTAACCTTACTGATTCGTACTTTATCGTCAATCTTAAACATGAGTTTCTAACCGCCTAATTACTCGATTAAATTTTTTTAACATTTGAGCTTTATTAGCAGATATTGACATTAAGGCTTCATACCAATAGTTTTATGCTTTTTATCGTTATTAAAAATGATTAAATTCGGTAAAATATGTAATCATTTGTAATTACTTTGTAAGTTAAGCTGTATCCACATTTTATACTTTAATGTCCTATTGAAGCGTTTGTATATAGATATTTTTAAGTTCTTATACATAGAATAGTAAGTAATTTTTTTCTACATCATTAATTTCTGAAAACTTTTGTTATAAAATTATTTACCTCGGTCTGTCTGCAAATATTTTAGTGTACGTTCTTCATGTAAGATAGACCGTACTACTAATGTAACTCTTTTACCTGTTTTCTATTTAATTGGTATAGCTCATGAATGATTAGAGAATACTTCAATAACTGTTAACATGTATTTAGAACTTTTATTTTATTTAGCATTAGGTAACATTTCATCGTGATCTATTTACCATGTTTCATCGAGCTCTTTAGTTCTTCAACAGCTTGTTCATTTTATATTCTCAGTTCAATTAATTCAACTAAATAAAAATTTCTTTTTATTATCTTTTTCAAATGTTACTACTTAATATTATGTTTGTTTATTTGATATTATTGCATAAATTCTCTTATCATATTACGTATGATTATCATTCAATTTTTCTTCAAGTTGCTTATAAAAATACAATATATTTTCTTCAAGTTATTGACTAAAGTTGGATAATTTTTTTTCAATTTCTAAATTATAAGATTGCATCATTTCTAATACTTTTAAGTCATATTTTCATTAATCACGTTTTATCTTATCTAAAATAACTGTTAAATAATTCATTTCTATATGGAATATATTATTATAACTAAAAAATTCATTGCATCATCCGTTTCGCGAGATGTTACAACATTTTTCAGTTGTTTATTTTCTAGATTATATTATCTATCAGTTGTTACTTTGAATCCAAGATTATGTTATATACACTCAAAATATTATGGTTGTTAAATGGAAAATATTGTATACCATCCACAGGTTTTAATAGTTTCTCGTGATATGTATACTTTGACTGATTTAACGACTTAAGTAAACGTATATATTTTCAAATCTAAGTGCTATAGGCTATTAGTTTTACCATAATTAGATGGTCCATAAAATTCAGCTCAAATGCTATCCGGAAGTAGTTCTCCGTGACAATTAATTTTTTTTCTCTTGTTCGCCAAATTCTCAATTTATAACTTGATTGGTTGTTCAAATTTATGTTGAAAATTACAACTTAATTACAACTGATAATAAAGTATAAATAGGGGAAGTATTTATATGTTTTAACTTAATTGTAATTTAAACTTTAAATCATATAAATTATTCATATACGAAAACATGATAGAAGTATTGTTAAAAAACTTATCAATAAATTACCCCTTGAATTACATATTTCCAGATATAAATACTGTGAACCTGGTTCTAAGTTAGTTAAGCGTCTTGCGTAAGGTGATTTAGGAATTAATCCTTTTGATGCAGTGTGCAAAGAATATGACATAGCTTACTCAAATAATTTTAACGATAGTAAGGCTAGAACCGTTACAGTCAGAATTTTTACAAGTAAAACTTGGCAACGTGTTAAAAACAAGGATTCAGGTATTGGTGGAAAAGTTTCAGTCTATGTTTGAACTAATGCGATGAATTGTAAGTAAAAAATAGGGATTGGATTAAAAAAGAACCTTAGAAAAAACAAAAAAAATTTATTTCTGCTCTGGATAAGATTATTAAAACTGAATTTATGTGAACGCTACATAGTAAAATTTCACGAAAGGTGATTTCTTCAGGATTAAATGGAGTACGTATCGCTGTTAAAAGTGGTGGCAAACACAATGCTAGAATTTCACATATTCTATCAGTTTCTTCTTCTAGAATTAGTGGTTTTTTACCATTCCTCATACAATTACTTCCTGGCTTAAGTACAACAGTTATATTTGTCGGAATAGTTAAGGCTGTGAATGATACGAGAACAACTGGGGGAAAATCAAAGACATAATAAAATGATGAAAGCTATCACTCTTGGTAAAGGTCTCTATTTGAAACTGTATAAATAAGGTTTAGGTCTTTGCTTAATAACATTCATAGGTGGAGGTTTGAAGAAACCGAAAAAAATTTCGTTGCTAATCTTTATCAAAAAGTATCTTAACTAATATTGATTTATTAAAGTATTCAAAGATTTTAAAAATTCCGTTCTTTTGTGGAGTATTTATACCTACCTGACAATGGACCACATTACCGAAAATCAGCCATCTTTAATTTTGAAGACTCGAAGGGACCTGGAACACATTGGGTTGCATATCGTAAAAATAGTGTATCGTAAAACAAAACTATATATTTCGATAATCTTAAGCCTTCAGATTTATTAAAATATTTTGGAATATATGAAATTATGTTTTATTATCATTAATAAAACTATAAACGATATCAAGATTTTATTAATTACAACTGAAGACATTTATATCTCAAACTTTTGTCTAAAAAAGTTAATTTTAAATCTATATAAATATGATGCATGATTATTGCTTTATTCTTTATTAAGCAACCACGAATGAAATACTTACATTAAGTCTTTCATCTACTTCATCTATACTATAGAAAATTAATTTCATTCTGTTGAACTTGAAGAAAATAACAATTATGTGCTAGGTTTAAAAACTTTCAACTTTTAATTCTATTCCAAATGTTGATCAAGGTAACAATAAATTTTATATAAATGATGAAGTATTCACTCTACCAACTGGTTTTTAGGAAATTGAAGATCTAGATAAATATCCGCAATGTATGTTATCATTTAAAAACATATCCTTCTCTCTGAAGCCTAATAATAATACTTTACGTAGTGTAATTCAGTATAGCCTTGAAATTGATCTGCGAACGTGAAATTTTCATAACTCACTGCCTCAAAAAACCTTACACATTCTTTTGATTTACCCGTATAAATTATTAAGGTTAATGCATTACGAGTAGAGTGTAATATAACATCTGGAGCTTATATAAATGAACCTCGAGTGCATTCAATTCATGAATTTTTTCCTGCTGTGCCACCAGTTTATAAGTATTGAATCACCGTCAAACGTCAAGTACCTTCTAATCGTTGTCAATAGGATTAATGATCTTGAATTACAAATAACTATTCAGGATGGAATCTTGTTTAATATTCATTGAGAAATTGTAATAGTTATTACAAAAATATATCAGGTATATAAATAATATTTAGACGATCCATAAGCACACTTCTTACTTTTTTCAAAACGACCATCTTAGTCTGAGATCAAATACAGTTTGTAATCTCTTCCCGGCATCATATAATAGTATTTTTTTAAAAGCCTAATATCATACCGGATAGTGCTAAACACCAAATTAGAAGCTGCACAGAATGTTTTTTTACTTTGAATCCTTATCTACACAGACAAAATAAAACTAGCGTTAGCAACTATGTCAGAATATCATCATACAGAATGTCATATATACTATCAAAATATAAAAAAATATTATTTAATTTTATTATGACCATTTCATTAATCGATTTTTTACTGATATTGTCTGTCTAAAATAATTGATTATATTATTTATTTATTTTCTTCAGTTAAGCGGTACAAGAATTAAGACTACAAATCGTTAAAGAATAAATAAAAATTAAAAGAAAAATAAATAATGTTAAAATTAATAATGGAAAGTACTAAAAAATTAAGTTTTGATTGCATTTTTAAAAAGAAAAAAAGTAGGCTGAAATTAAATGGTATTTGAAAAAATTTTATATTCAAATTTCTTTTGTTTTTTAAATTTCAATTCAATTTAATTATCAAATGGAGATTCAGATAAATTTTAAAAATTTGAGAATGGGTAATATATTGGCATTTATTTTGTTGCGATTTGAGGAATGTGTCAGAACTCAGGTGTTTCATAAAAAAATTACTAAATAATGCAAATTTTTAAAGAGGTATCTTCAAAATTTATTTTTAACAAAAATATCACCGTTTTTCGAAAACAATAAAATATTTATTTTTTAAGTTATAAGGTGTAATCACACATAGAGAGAAGAAGATTATATTATTAATGAAAATACCAATTTTATGCCTGAAATTTTTAATTCTTCAAAATTTCAAATCCTATATAATATATATACCTAATACATAATTTATTACCTATCAATAAATAACTTTTAAAGTTTTAATAATAACATATTAGGGTTACCCATATTTTCGTCTTCAAAATTATTCTTACAGAATTCAACAAAATCATAATGGGATCATTTTTATTTCTTCTTTAAATTTTATTAATCATGATGATTATTTATATAAAATACTATAACAAACAAAAATGAAAGTCAACACAGAACATTAACTTTGGTGCGTTTTAATTATATGCCTATATGTACATAGAGACACTACATATTTATAAAATTATGATGAAATTATTAATTTTATTATTCTGACAAATTTTATCATACAATATTGAGATTAATATAAAAGGAAATATATTCTTTTGTTTAAAAAATTGACTAGAACCTATTGTTGTACGTTATTCAATGCACATGACAAATATGAGCATATATATATATACGAGCTTCCTAAAATTCTTAAAAACAAATTTCTTTAAGAATTTCACTTATTTTTTAAAAATCGCGTTCTTTACTAATAGTAAGCCGTATAAACAAATTTCAATATCAAAATTGTACCAGAATTTAATGTTACATATATTTAAATGTACATACATTTTATAAAAATTCCTTCTAGACATTCTATTAAAGTTTTCTTTGGATATAGCTTCAAGTATTGGTGGGAAAGCTTCAGTCTACGTTTGAACTAATGCGATGATTTGTAAGTCAGAAATAGAGATTGATTAAAGAAGAACCTTAGAAAAAACAAAAAAAATTTATTGCTTCTGAGTATAATTTTTAAATCACGAGGGGATATTATAGTTCAACTTGTCTTCAAATAGCCAGTCGGCAACTTGCGTCCAAAGCAGTCAGTCATCAACTCTAGATTTAGGAATAGTTGTTGATAGAAAGTAAAGTTTCTATGAAAAAATTCTGTTAATAACAAAATAAATGAAAGACATTCTGTGATGACATAAGATGTGAAATCTACGTTATAGATATACATAGATCTAAAAATGTAACTTTGACTAGTCTTATGAAGGGTTGGGTTACTCTCAATCAAAATATAAAACCATTAATTCAAAATGATGGTTGAATGGATATTGTAGAATCTTATTCAATCACTAAAAGTGAAGAATACTATGATATATAATTCCACTTAATTTTATTTTTGGTTTTGCTAAAATCTATTGAAAAATTGTAGTCAATGCAAAACATGAACTTATACTTACAAGATCGAAAAATGATATAAATGCTTTTTTTATAAATGGCAGTCCGAGAAGATTTTAATCACATAATGACAAATTTAAACTAGAACTAACAAAAATTGAGAAGTTAATGCCTTATGTAGTACTTTCCGATGTCTCTAAACTTAAGTTCTTAAAATATATTGAGAAAGATTCACCCATCTTGATGAATTTTCGCACCTGGGAGTTTTATGTATATTCACTATTTCCATCTGCGTAAAACATGTCTGAACGGTAAAAACTTTAACGCAATTAGAAAAGCCACGCTTTGTCAAACTCGGATTTTAAATTCATCAATATAATCAGAGAATAGCGTCTCTTTGATTATTGCAATACAACTTATACAAAACAATTTCTCAACTCACAGTACTACCCCTATAGAGATCTAAATATTAACATTCCTCGTACCAATATACTACATTATACAATATGCATGCCAGCTATTAACGAGGAATGAGTTCATCAATAATATATATCTTATAAAATTATTTTATATATTGATCGCTTTCACCACTTATACTAATTTGCATGAAAAGTCGGCTTAGGTTTGATAATTCCTGTAAACCCTCGTAAGCAGGAAGCGAAAAGGAAAGGAATGAGTAGGCACGGGCAACGTCAATAAATATTGCAAGAAGAGCTATAAATGTCCTCGACCATCATTGCATCGTGGTTGCATCACGCACTCATATGAAAAATAAATTTTTGCTTATATATAAATTCAACATTCTAGTCTTATTTCTCGTTCCATCTCTTTAATTAAATAAATTAAATAAGTAAAAGCAAACACTTCAATAGTGTTATTTATCATTTAGTAAAGTTTAAATTGCAATTCATTTGCTAAACAACTTGTTATAAATAGTAAAAGAATAATTTATCTGATGGATCCTGCATTTTTATCTTATTTTTAACTTGATTTTAATTTTGATTTAACTTGATTTAACTCATTTTAATAACTTTAATTTTGTTTCAATGGATAAACTAAGAGTAATAAAAAATAAAATATAGTTTATTTAAATAATAAAAAAATAGATACTTATATATATCAGAAAAATAATAAAATATTATACTAAAAAAAAACTAAATACACTTCTAAATTTCTATTTCTATATAGTCAAGGTAGATATATATTATATATATACATATATTTAAGTATATTAATAAAATAAATATTCTTTTAAGAGAAGACTAGTTACCAAATAATAATTATTTATTTAATTAAGACATCGGATTACACCATTTAAATGTGTTTAGTAGTCATATTTTCCATATTATACTGAAATATTTTTTTGTTCAAATACCATAGAAGAATCTCAATTAATTACATATGAACCATTATACAATTTAAAATGTTTAGTTTCTAGTATTCTGTTTACAGTAATATTGAATCCACTTGCATCTGTAATTAGCTCTTACTCTTAAAAATTACTTTTGACTACATTAGCAGTTAATTAATCAAAAAATTATTTTTAAAAATAAATTCTTTTTGTTGTAATATAAATTTATATGTAAATTTATATACAATCAATTGTATTAACTGCAAATAATTGACTATATTTTAAATATATTTTTTTGCGACTGCTCATATCATACTAAATTTCATACTAATTATAAAATAATCAGAACAAAAAGAGAAAAAACTAGAAACAGATTTGTTAAATCCATTAAATTACATTTAAAAATCTAAATAAAAATAAATAATTAATTCTTTTTTAAGTAGAATCTTGGCAAAAAAACTTTTAAATTAGAATCATTACTAGAACTTCTTTTATATCATAATTTCATTGATGTAAATAAGAATTTTATTTCTTTTTTTTTTCATTCAATTTGGTAACGGAACATTCCAATTTTTTGGAGGCTTATCTCTTTTTTCCCAAATATCATTTTTATAATATCCTTTCAATCTTTCATGTCTGCGTTTTTTTTCACTTTCAACTAATTCTTCCTATAATATAGAACTTTGAGTTAAAACTTTCAAAAAACAACTTTTAAAAGATTTAAATATATAAATCTTTTTTTACACAAGCTTTTTTATTTCTGGAATTTTTGCAAATCAAACAGTTTTCATAATCTTTTTGCCACTGTGAACAATCAAAATAGTCTCCAAAAATAAAATATTGATGAAAACGTCCTTTAAGTGTTACGCATTCATTAAATTCTTCACCATAAGCATAGCATGGTCTTACCTAAAATGTTATGAATGAATTATTTTGAAAACATAAAGTATTCTTACATACGTATTTTGAAATACTATGAAAATAAAATAACTTACTATGTATTCATTCAAAACTGGTAATTTTAATTTTTCTTTGAATGTCATCTCTTAAGTATGATTTAAAAATCAAAATGTTCTAAAAAAATAATAATAAATGGGTTAGACCAATTACAGCTTAAAAACCCTATTGTATACCAAGTTTAAAGTAAATGTTGTCTAAGTTTAGAGTGGCAACAAAAAAAAACATTTGTATATAAATAAAAAATACTACAAATGTACATATAAATAATATGATTATGTTGTTCTTTTAACGTTATTAAATATTCATGATTTGTAAATTAACTGTCTTGTTTATTCAAAAAATTATTACCAGTAATCACTTACATACATGAAAGTTGTGAAAATTAAACATCTAACTTTCCCTAATAAACGATTTGCGTGTTTCAAAAATCACTTAAAGATATCTGATATTTCTTGAAAACTCTTAAAATGTACATATCGTTAGATTATTAATATTCACATATTTTGGACGAATTTTCTTAAAAAGTTTTAATAAAACAAACAAATGAGTTATTTATCGTTTGCTAATGTCAATTCATTATTCATTCATTATTCATTATTCTCCCAATATTGATTCATCTTACTATCGCATGCGGAGTAAAAATTATAGTATTTTAGATCTTACACACATACGATATGAGTATACAATTATACAGAATGTTCTAAAAAGTAACAAACAATGCAATATTATTTCTCAAGAAAATATTTACTTTAGATGTTTCTAAGCTCATTATAGAGTAAAATTCATTTTACTTTTTATTAAATAAGAAAAACAAAATAAATATTTTAATAAAAAAATTTACTGACTCGGTACTTGTCAATAAAGCCTTCCAATAAATCTGAATATTATAGTTTTATTTCGGATTAAACAAATTTTAATAAGCTTTATGTATTTACTTATTGATTTTAAATAAACTATAAGAAACTTAAGAAACAAATATATTATTTTAAATTCGATTTTACCTAATAATTAATAAAAATGAAAAAAGTATAAAATTTCATAAATAAAAAATAAAAATATGTTTAGAAAGCAAAAAAAAATTATAAGAACATAATTAAAATATTGAAAACTGATATTATATATATTCTTATACATCTGTAGGCTAGTGCAAGTTTAAAACTATATTTCTATCCGTGTTTTATATAAAATATCAAAGTTATCTAAATTTATTAAATTTCGACGAATAAAATTATTTTATTCTGACTTCTCTTAAATCTGTATTAAAAGAAATTATTGTCTAAAAAATTAATTGTAATTATAACATAATATAAGAATATATTTTATTAATATATTTGTCACGTTCATCTTCTAAATATGTGATGTTTTCACAATTTGAATCTCAGCTGCTATTCTTTAAAAAATATTCTTGCCTTGTGGATGCTACTTCTTGAAATACGTTATGTATCAGTATAAATGGTGATTATGCTTATGTAAAAATATTGTATATGTAGTATATATTCTCCTTCACACATAGAAATCGATAAACCATTAATTAATCAATACACAATAAAATGAACCTCGATGTTATTTTGAACTCTACAGAAATATTCTTTTTTATATATGGCAAACTTAATTTTTAAAATTATACTAAATCATTAATATCTCATCATAATTCTAACAGCCAGATGTAGATGAATAATCAACATAATGTTAAATTTTTCTTTAACAGACTATACTGACACCTTTTTAAATAAATATAACATAAATTCTTTAAATACACATAAAATTTATTGCTATGAATATATTAAAATAAGTTTCAACTAATTTTAATATATTATTTTATTGTACGATATTTCTCGGAAGTTAAGAAAATCTAGGGCCGAAAATACAGCCAAGAGAATAGCCCTGAGGATTGGATTGAGTTGACAATGGACGCCTGAACGCCAGAAATTTGCAATCGCGTATTCCTGCCAGCGCGGTCGGACGATCATGGTGCCGCTTGGTACAAAATCCCAGGTGGTCGCTATGTTGAGGGATGCTGTGGTCGAGCACTACAGAGTGCATCTTCTTTTCAAAAAAGACCAGAGGAACGTCTTTGAGGTTATTTTCCAGAGTAGGGTGAGCAATCACTTTCTCCGGGGAGGAAGCTTCACTCGCTTCACTGAGTGACGCTTTTTCCATCGGCGAGGCTCAACTGTCTGCCGCTTAACGCGGCTAGGCATTGGGCTCCCGATTTGGATCGTCGCTGCCGGCATTGTGGGTGAGACCAGAAGACGTTACCTCATGTACTGCAATACTGCAGGACCCACTTCGTCGCAATTACCAAGCGACACGATGTTGTTGTCTGCCGCCTTGTAGAAGCTCATCACGCTCCAGGCGACCTGATGGTGAACCAGACTAACCGGAGGCCGAGGGTAAAAATTCCTCGCTTAGCCCCGACATCGTTGTTTGCGACGATGCGGGGAAACATGTTGTAATCATCGACATGGCCATTCCGTTCGAGAACCATCGGACGGCAATCGATGAAGTCAGGAAGAAGAAGTTGCGTAAGTACCACTCCCTGGTCAAGGATTTTCGACAGAGCGGTTGCATCGTCGAGGTTGAGGCTTTCCTCATCGGCTCCCTAGGTGGCTTGTGCCCGTCCAACGAGGCCACCATGGACCTCTTGCGCGTGAATCATCGTTATAGGATGATAATGCGGAGGCTCATGGTGAATGATAACATTAGATGGTCGCGCAACATGTATGTGGAGCTCGTCTCGGAGTTGAGGCAATACTAATGACTGGATTTAAGGGAGGGAGTTTTTATTTTTATTTTTTGTATTATATGGGCTAAGGTTACTAATGGGGTCAATTTATAATAAACAATTAAATTGGAATTTAGAAATTATTTAGATAATTTATCCAGCCTTTGGCGTTGCCTTGCCTCCTATGTAGCTAAAAAATATATCTGACTACTCTCAGTATGCGTCACTTGTTATTTGTTATTTATTTATTATTTATATTTTCTTGTTATACGCATACATTTGACCGATGACTTTTATAATTTATTACTATGTATATATGTACATCGATATAATATCTATATTTATTATTTGTTATTAATTACCTGTTAATGTTAATTATTTGTTATAGAGATATGTACATATTACGATTTTTATTTATATATTTTATGTGTTATACGCCTTTGTAATTCTGTATTTGCACTTGTATTTTTATTATATATATTTAACTGATTGTTAGGATCATAATAAATTGTCCAAAGTGCAATACAGACCAGCGAACAGAAATTATGACTGTGATACCATGTGATCTATACTTATTACTTATTCTTAAACTGATGTTTATTTACTATATAATTAAAAAAGATAAACTGAACTAAGGCTGAAAACTAGTTTAAGATATGAAATACAGAATAAACTCTAAATGAAATACTTAAGTACGCTAGGAGTAGGAATATCCCAAAGAAATATTTATTCTAATCCAACGGCCGTTTGGCTTTGTATTCATACTGTATCACTAGCATAGTAAAAAGTCTTTTGGGCCTCAGACTAATAAAATATACTCTCCTTTAAACATAGAAACCGATAAACCATTAATTACTCAATACAGAATAAAATGAACCTCGATGTTATTTGAACTCTACAAAGATATTCCATATTATATGTGGTAAACTTAATTTTTTTAATTTTACTATATCATTAATATCTCATCATAATTCTAACAGCCGAGATGTAGATAAATAACCATCATAATGTAGAATTATTCTTTTAAAGACTACACCGGCACCATTTTTTAAATAAACATAACATTTATTGCCACTAATATATTAAAATAAGTTTCAACTAATTTTAATATATTGTTTTATTGTACGAAATTTCTCGGAAATTACGAAAATCCGTGGATTTAATTTGTTTTGAAAAGATGGAGGAAAGAAAGAGACACTTTTCTTGAGCCAATATAGTATAATTTATTTGGCTCTGAAAAGAGAAAACGTTGCGGCATAAGACCCTTCTCTCTTGTTGGAAAAAAATACAAATTGTTTAATATATGTTTTTTTTTTCTTTTTGTGAGAGTGAATCATCTGTTGTTTATATGTATGATTTTGTGATTATATTGTGGATAAATAAAACTGCGTAGCACATGTCTTATATCATAAATTGCCAAATACATTGCGACGAATAACTTCGTCGCGAAGGGACGGCATTGCCGTGGAAACCGAGCCGGGAAGAAAACGAAGAAGAGAACCGAGTACGACGCCCGAAGGTATGAATGCGAGAGAGAAAGTGCGAACAAACACATTGTAAACAATGAAACGTGAGTGTGAGAGAGAAAGAGTGAGAGAGTGCAGTGAGGACGATAAAGCGTGCGAGCGAATGTATAAGTATAACTGTAAGAGCGCGCGAGTGGGAGTGGAAGGGGGCACAGCGGTGTCTGCGAGTGAGAGTTGAACGTGAGGGAGGAAGTGCGTGAGCGTGTGAGTGGGAGTGGAAGGGGGCGTACGGCACAGCGGTGTCTGTAAAAGCCAGGTTTGAGAAAGTGCGTGAGCGTGCGAGTGGGAGTGGAAGGGGCGTTCGACGCAGCGTTGCCCATGAAAACAGGGCACGAGAGAGGGAGTGTGCGAACCAGAGGGCGTACGGCGAAAACGTAATTATCGGGCGAGTGAGGGTCAGCATAGTGGGAGCTGACGGCCCGAAATACGCACGAGAGGGAGGGAGGAACGAATGAATACAAAAATATAGTATGGGGCCGGGGAGGGGAACCCTGCGTATAGCGCTGGCCAGGCTAACGCAGGGCAATACACGAGCAAACGCGACGCGCTCGCTCCGCCACTATTTCCCCCCCCCTACCAGCCTGGCCCACAAGAGCGGCTAGGCGGCGTGTCACCACCGCGAGGCCCGCGAGTAAAGTCACGTGAGGGGAAGCGCGCCCGAGAAGAGTATAAAAAGGGCGCGCTCACGTGAAATCGAGAGACGGGGGTGGAGTTCGGGAAGCGCAGGTTTAACGGTCGAGCGCCTTTTGGCGCACGATCCCTTGGAGCGACTTTTGGCGCACCAGGGAACTCCAGGAGGTGGAGTTCGGGAAGCGAAGGCTTCCCGGTCGAGCGACTTTCGGCGCACGACCCTCTGGAGCGACTTTCGGCGCACCGGAGAACTCCGGGAGGAAGAGCTCAGGGAGCACAGGCTCCCTGGTCGAGCGACTTTTGGCGCACGACTCCTACGAGCGACTTTTGGCGCACGAGGGGCTCCCGGAGGCGCGACTCGTGTCGTACCTACGGTGTAGGTTTAGGGCCGCGACCGCGTGCGTGGAGTCACAGCCGTCGGGCTGGACTCTTCCCCGTCATGTTGCGCCGCGCGTTAGAAAATTAAGATCTCGCCGTAGCGAAGGTGCACCGTCTAGCATGTAAGTTTCCGTCGCGAAAAATACTTGTAAACCGCCGTAAATACTTATTAAATTGTATAATTCCGACGTACGGAACGTTGTTACTATCGCGCCGTATTGTATGTGCTGAAATGTAGCACAAGTAAACCATTGTTCGCCGAATACGAATAAAGCACGAGAGAAAAGAAACACCGCGTTTAGAATATAAGAAAATACAATGTATCAAGCCTTCGTCTGTAAGCGGTGAGCACACCGCACGAGAAAAGGCTAATGTAGCTTAAAAAATACAATATAACAGTTTATCCGCGTTTATTAAATATAAAAAAATAAAAAAAGGCCTTGTTCATTTCGATTCGGCCTCTCTGCACTTCCCTCCTCCCGCCACGAACCTGGCCCGACCTCGAGCTCTCCGGGACGGGACAGACGGGGAGTACGAGAGACCAGTGACCAACAACAGCAGAGGGACGAAGGAGCAAGGAAGGAGAAATTCAGGAAAAAAAGCCCGACGAAAAACGTTACATGGGGGCGAGGCAAAGCGAAGAAATCGTTACAACGTGTTTGAATAAGGAATTATTCAAAGAGGTCTGCGAAGCGCGTGACCTCTTTTCGGATCCTGAGACCGTCTTTCATGGTTAATATCACTCGGAGTTGCCTTAGACAAATTGCGAGTAAGTGATTGTCACTTATTGCATCGACGTAGCGTCGGACGTTTCTTTGTATCCTAAAACTATTTTGTCGTAGTAAAAACCACTCGGATTTTTCTTGGAGAAACCGCGTTATAAGTGATTGACTTTGTGACGTTCCTAATAAGTTTTTAAGTTCACAATAAAGACTTAAATGAGCGAGTTATGGAACTCCTTTACTACGACGCCATGACGTAAAGTTATATGTAACATAATAAAAAAATAAAATATAAAAATAGAAATTTCCTCCAATCACTATTCCAAGAAACAATAACACATGCGTAAACAAAATAATTATACCGTATATCAATAACTGTATTATAAGCATTTAGCGAAAAATCTAATAATAGAACTTTATGATTTCTAATGTGAAGAAAGAAGAGAGACACGTGAAGGTAATAAAAATTGACTTTCGACAGATTTCTACAAGCTTATTGACACATACGTCATCAACATATCTTAGACCTTCAATCTAAAAATAACTTTTACGACAATACATTTTATATCGAAAATTCCATGAAAAAGCCATGTGAACACAATATCGATATCATGTAATCGCTACATGTACAACTCTTATAAACCATGTTGACTTAAGAATAAGAATCAAATCTTCGAATTATGGCAACAGTTTTACGAGCATATTTTCAGGTCATGCAACTGTAATTAATGAATGTAAATCAAACTAACAATTATGACGATACTGTACTCAATAAATTATGAAACAAGTAACATCCTGGAAGAAAAGAAATAAGACGCAAGCAGATAATGTTCAAGCATTCATTGTTTAGAAATTTATTGCTCGTAGTTTGCACGCGGCCAGCGATATTCGCAAGAACGTATTACACTGTTTGATTGATAAAGTTTTGTAAATTAATAAACGCCACTTATAATAAATATTTAATCTATTAAACATCACGAGTCTAATTAATAATCAAATCCGAATCCTTTCTCTTGAAATTCAAATCATTATATTAAATAAACCGGGTTCCCGTCTAAAAAAATTTTTCGTGAGCTCGAGATTCATACCAGGGGCTCTTCAAAACCCTGCTCTTAAAAACTGAAGTGGCTGTCTGTAGCTGCCAGGAAGATCAAAAGAGAGGATCGTCTTTAACCCGGAACGCCTAATCGGATAATAAAGCCATAAAAAATTTAAGTAAAGTTTTATATTTTTACTAACCAATTAAATACAGAACTATCAGAATTCACAAATCAACAGGTATACTAGCCTTTGGTATATAGATTTGATCAATTAATTTTTGTACGTAAGTACTGAGACATCTCAACACTTATTCCATCGACATAGCGTCATACGTTTCCGTTTTTTATGAATATTATACTACTTCACTTTTCTCACTATCGATTGCACTATGAAGTTCAATTTACCACGATATTAACATAAATAAATAAAAAAGAATAAAAATGAATATTATTAAATAAAAAAATATATATGAAAGGAAACTGGATGCTGAACGATTTTATTAGATATATTGAAATTATTTATTTACGTAATGATACTAGATTCTTCTTTAAATAAGGATGTAATATAATACTTTTTTATACTGAATTGTATTGGTGCGTGCTTTGTATTTTGCTATAGTATATATTATGCGTATAGTGTTTCGATACTTGGATCCGAGATTGTTCCCTAAATATAATTTTGACTGTTTTATACGTTAATTGTCGCGTCTTTTTTTCGAGTTACGTATACGTAACAAACGATGCCAAATTTCGACATAACATATTATTGCGCATATGCAGCTAAATATAAAATAAATAATAATAAACATAAAATAAATAATTTTCAAACTAAATACTTCAAAATATGCTTTATCGTAATAAAAATCTTGTATAGATGTATTTTTTATTATTTTATATAAGATTTTTTTGTAATTGCAAATTATATTTTCTTATAAAATAAATTATAACTATATTCTTGTATATATAAGTCCATATTTACAATATAAATTGTAATTACGTATTTGTTTAAAATGATTTTAACCTCGTATTTGTTAAAATAAAATTATGTAAATTTTGCCACAGCAATATAGAACAATGTGCGTAATATAGCTGCGAGCGATAACTTTAAGTTTATAAATACATAAAAATTAGAAAATAATAAGAATAATATAAAAATTTTTAATTCATTAGTATTAAATTTATTACAACTATATATAGTAGTAGTAAAACGTAATAAAATAAAACAAAAAATAAAAATTAATAAAGTAATAAAATATATAGTATTAACAGTATAATAATAATATATAATATTAAAAAGTACACTGACTGGTGCTACCGTTATGATAATTGTAGCGATCAATGATATTAAGCTAGCTGCACAAAAACATATTAAAAAAAACCAAAGACATAATAAGAAGATGGAAGCTATTACTTTAATTAAAGACCTTTAATTCAAATCATATATACAGAGCTCCGAATTTTCTGAAAGCGAATCAAGTAAAAAATATAGAAATTTGTTGATATCATTTTATAAAAAGAGTTTTTAAACATGTTTATTTATTAAAATATATAAAGATCCTGAAAATAACATGCTTTCGGGGGGAATTTACGTGAAATACTATTCAATGAACCTCATGATTGAGAATCCGAAATCATTGATCTTCACAATTCAATCAGACCTGAAATATATTGCTATTTATCGAAAATATGATGATAAAATTAGATATTTCAATGATTTCGGAAATAATAAATGCACTAGAGATTTATTTAAATATCTTGACATTTATTATATTATATATAATTATGAACTATACCAAGGTTGTAATAGACTCACCTAAACATAACGATGACTTAAATTCTTATATGGAAAGGTTCATTTTAAAGCCATATAAGCAGGAGATGTAATAATTACTGTCTTATTTTTTATTAATCAGCCATTACTAAACGTAACGCTCACATTATCTCTTGGATATTTTATCTATACTTGAATTGCTAGATTTTGTGGAACTTTTAATTTTTAATTATATATAAGACAATAATCAAGTTAATAAAAAGTATTATATAGGTAACAAAGTATTCACTCTATCAACTGAAAACTTTCAAATTAAGGTAATAGAGAAATATTGACAAGATATATTAACATATAAAGATATAACTACTTCTCTGAAAAAAAAAATAATAATTCTTTACGAAGTGTGGTTCAGTATAATTGCATAATTGACTTCAATCCACAAGATTCACTTGATCAACTCCTAGGACTTAATAATCTTGAATCAGAAAAATATGTAATATGTATAATGTTGTTTAATTTCAAGTTTCTCTACTAATCCATATAGCTTGAAATATACGGAATTTATTTTATTACTATACGCATAACTGTTTCTATTTCTTTTATATTTTTTTTTTTGTATGTGAACGCTTAGTATTATTTACGCAGTCAATTCACTCGCCTCGTGTTGATCAATGGAAAATGATAGAAATAATGCGGCGGAGAAACATTTGAATGTGTTTTATTTAGTTTTTGGTGCCAAAAACAAATACGATTACTGTATATAAATTATAAATATTAAAAATAATTTTTTTAAATTGATGAAATTTTATGAAATTAACTGATGAAATATTTATGTTTATTGAGCTATGTTTACTTTGATACAGATTTTTAACTTATGATATGTAATTACTAAAAAATACTCAAACAAAAAATTTTTAATAATGCCAAAAACTATAAAACTGTTTAAACTAAAAGAAATTATTGTCTGTAAATAATGCTACTTAAATGATGATTCCTGATATTATTAACAATTTATTTCAAAAGTTTATTAAAGATAAATTACATTGTATCTGTGGAATATAAATATCTAAATTGGTTGGACTAAAATGTATTTATCACCATACAATGACATAAGGTTTAGTTTTTTTACTTTTATTTTAAAATATTTAAGCTATATACATAATTACAATTTTTCTTAACATTAGTATATCATTTATAGAAAAAGATTTTGAAAAAGAAATTTGTGATTTTCGTTTCTTTTCAGTGATATAACTTCTTAAATAATTACTTACCTTACTATTATATGACTAATATAAAATATTCATAATTTTGTATGCTTTAATATATAAAAAACAATAATTATTTATTGTATAGGCGCTAAAATACAAATATTAATTCAATTCTACAAATTTTAAATTATAATAATAATATCTGGCAATTAGAATTCTAACTGATTTGATTATTAATATTTTATTCGTCGTAAAAATATTTAAATATAACCATTAATTTTCTATAGATTCAGCTAAAAATCTGTGAATATGTATGTAAAACTTCACAGTATAAATTATATATATTAATAAATTTGAACACTCACTATATGTATAATTTAAGAAACAGAGAATGAAAAAAAACAGTCTATTTTATAAACAATAAAATATATTCTATAAAATATATTGTATCTATTGCAGATACAACGATCTGAATTTCTACTGCCCTACTGAAAGTTCCTTATAATTATTAATATTAAGAAAAGCAACAATCTGTATAAAAATATAAGAAATTGATTAATTAATATAAAAAAATTAAAATATCCTTAAAATATTTTTATAATAAACGAATTTTTTAAAATTTTATTTTATAAAACCCATTTAATTTTGATGCACGATTCATGTGTTTTTCTATATTTAATTGTGACCGTATCAATTAAATAATATTAGCATACAGATGTCTATTCATAATAGCCATACTATTCCACAATTCTATTTCGAAATTGCCGCAAAATGCCATGAAAAATATAAAAACTAACATCAGTCGGTAAAGTTTCTATTTATCAGTTTTCCTTAAAAAGCTCTATCAATGCAATAAACCTCAAAATTTATTGCAGTATATATACGCTCTCTCTCTCTTCCCCCCTCAAACTCTTTTTCACCCTACATATATATATATATAAGTTCTCTTGACAATCAAAATTACAATCAACACCAAATGCTTATTAAAAAATTAGTAAAAATAAGGTACGCTCTCATACATATCAGCAATTCATCTTTCAAATAGTTGATTTACTTTGGTTTCAAAATAACGGTTTCTTTTCATCTCTAATGTTTTTTAGGCGCATTATTAAACATAGAATGAAAGAAATTGCTCACAAGACTGTGAATATAGAACTCAGTGAGTTTCATCGGAAATATTCATTTACATATTGTATGTAATAATCTGGAACAGTGTAATAACTGGAAATTTAATTTTAAAATTAAAATTTTTTTATATTAATAAATTTTTAATAATTTATCATTATATTGTAATATTGTATAATTTTCTAAAAATGTCTTTCATATTTAATTAAATTTAAATAATTAATTGTCTATTAATTGCTTGATAATTATACAAATATATTTGTTGTATACTACGACTTTAGTCAAAACTCATATTGATAATTCGTTCTTTCGAATGCGTTATAATTACATCAAAATTATAGATACAAGATACAAGCCAAAAGATACAAGCAAATAAAAGATACAAACCAACTTTCAAAACATTTTCTTTTACAAAACTTATGTACACTCTTTTCTTCTTCGTTTTATGTTTTTGATGAGCTCTTATGTAAATTTTTAATTCGTGAATAATTTCACCGATTTCATAACAAATAAAACTAACTCCCCACTTTTAGTATTATTTTATCAATCTTCCTATTTATCTCTTATTCAGAGCTATCCCTTCATATTTTTACTTAGCATTTAAAGCAAAATCAGTCTATAAACGTCTGATTGATTAAGCTAATCTAAATATGTAGATGGAAATTTTATTTTCTGTTCTATCCTTATTTTCCTTCATTTTTCTGCTTGCATTATTGTTTTAATTTTTTTCTAACGTCTTTTTTATACTTTTTCGTAATGCGATTAAATTATATTTTTTATGAATAAAATTTTTATTTGTACAAGTAAAGATGTTTGTCAATTGTGTATAAGCCTTTCATATTAAAAAGCTAATTTAAATAATATACTGATATTTTTCTAAATACATTTTTCCTTTTAGATATACAGCAGTGTTGATTTGACGATAAAGTGGAGCTGCTTCAGGTTATATAAATCATTATTACATGTTAGCTATTCGATAGATTATGGTGATCAGGTGTACTCGAGACTTCGCATGTTATTATTTATTACTGCTTAGCAATAAAATATATTCCTAGGAATGTTCTTAGGAATTGTGGATCTTTGGCGAGTTGGTAGATTAAATGAAAGTTATTTGTTCTCTGTTTCATTCCTTACAGTCATATTTCATCGTTATGTCTTATAATATATACTACGTTTACTTATTCTATTTACTTCCTAGTGAAGATTATTTTAAATAACGATTCCGAACATCTATTTAATCTTTTCTTTTTAAAATGTTTACGATTTTTCGTAAACATTGAAGTACAGTCTAGACTCGTGGAACGCTGAACGTATGTATTACGTTGCAAGAATATGGAAAGTGAATATGTGTAAGTTAAGAAATTTAATTGGTTGAATTTTTATCTTTGATTTTGTAAGCCATTGCAAAAACTTATACTATACAGTGTAAAAGTTTGTAAAAAAACTTAAGTCTGGATATCGAATTCATTTACTTAATTATTAGTCGAACATAACCTTTAGTCGTTTATGCTCACTCTTTTATTCAAGTACATAATTGAATATAGATAGTACAGAAAAATTTATAATTCACGTAAACAATTTAATATCGCCTTGAAAATAAAATAATATGATGTCTCGGTCTGTGCGTGCAGAAACTCGAAGTAGAGCAAAAGATGACATCAAGCGAGTTATGCAAGTTGTTGATAAAGTTCGCCATTGGTAAGTTTTTTTTTATCATAAAAGAGTTAAAAGAACAATTTTAAATCAATAATATTTTGTGAATGTTAGGGAGAAAAAATGGGTTACAATAGGTGAAACCACAATGAAAATTTATAAATGGGTTCCAATATCAGCATTAGATCAAGTGAGTACCTAAATTAATTAATTGCAAATTAATTAAAATAAAAATAATTTAAAAAATATATTTCTAATGTATATTTTAATATAAAATAATATTAACATCTTAAATAAGTACATAATAAAAATTAAATCATTACAATTATTTGTTTTATATATTTTAAATTTGAATTGATAAATTAATTTATCTTTAAAACAAAATGTAAGTGAAGCTTAATATTTTTATGTTTGTAATAAAGTTGATTATTTTAAGATTGATTTATTTATAGAAGAAGAAAATGAAATCATCTATAGAAAAAGAAAATGGTTTAGCAAGAAAAGGTGGCATAGATTCTTCAAATTCTAATTTTGGACTTACTGAAGATTCTAATACATGTAAGATTAAAATATCTAATTTTCACAATAATGGAATATTAACAACAAAATAAAATTATATAGGTTTTTCTACTGTCAGTGATTCTCAGGGATTAACAGATTTTTCAGCTCATTTAGGATTTTCAGAAGATTCAAATTCACAAAACAGTGAACCCATGCCTAAAAGACTTAAGACTGATTAAAATATACTACCTCACATGACTATGAACATATACATACATATATTGATTTATATCTACTTAGGCAATGATTGCATTTTTCAGAGTATACATTGTGTAAAATATAAGTGAGTAAAACAAAATGAAAGTTTAATTGTTTCTCAACATATTCGTATTTAGAGAAATTTTGTAAGAGTAATGTAAATTAATTCATTTACATAAGAGTACTCATTTATATCTGATTGAGAAGAAATTAATTGTAAATTATACATTAATTTTTATTTTTAATATATCAGATAGTTCATAAGATTTATTAGATATATACTTAATTAATTTATATACATGAAGACATAATATACTGTTTTAAAGTTTCTACTACATTGTTCTAATATTTATACAAAGATGCTTTTTTCTCTTTTCATGAATTATATTACAAAAAGCAAACAATTTAATTACTAAATAAATTGTATATATTTGAACGAATAACTTTTAAAAATAAAAAGTATCTATGCACTTTATCATGCATATATTACTAAATAAAAATTCATAAATCATCTAAGGGATAAAACAAAGTGAATTGTTATCAATAAATCATTGAAAATAAATTAAATTAAGTTGGAAATTACAAGAAACTTAATGTCAATATAAGTAGTTTGAAGTTAATAAAAAATTTTACAATAAATGTGTTTGGATTTATGTTATAATAAGTTTAAATAATCTATCAACTTTCAATCTACTTTTACTGTCATTGAGAGTAATCAAACTCATTTTATATTTTATTACTAATTTATTCAATAAAACATTTTATACTGCTGTTATTGGAGAAATAATAACAATAAAATTAGAAAATTACAGAACTCTACCAAGGTAATGTTTTACCATCAAACTGAAGAAATGAGCCTGTATGTATCTCTGAAAGTGATTGTAATATTTTAAAAATGTTATCAATGCACGTTTCGACATCTGTTGGAGCATTTGGACCACCCATTGATGTTTTTATCCATCCAGGGTGCAAAGATATCACTAAAATATTATCATTTTTTAAATCTAGACTCATTGACTTTGTTGCAGCATTGAGAGCAGCCTAAAAAATTCGAGAAAATAATATAACATAAAACTGACATTGTTTAAATAACGTATATATGCAAACTTTGCTACAGCGATAAGGGTAAAAACCACCAGTGTTATTGTTTTTTATACTTCCAAGAGTAGATGACATATTAATTATCGCAGCTCTGGTCAAGCTCATGCCTTTTACAGTTGAATGATTAGCAGAAGCTTGTTTCAGCAGAGGTAAGAATTCCTGTTAATTTTTTAACTTTATCATGAAATTTGTGTTCGTTAAGAAATCTATTTAATAATTAAGTAGCTTTATTGACCTTTGCCAAAAGAATTGGAACTATTGTATTAATTTTAAAAGATTCGAAAAGTTGTTCTTCCTTTACAAGAGGAAGTCTTGTAAATTTGATGGATATTCCAGCATTATTAAATAGTACTGTCAGACCATCATCACCCACAAAGCCTTTAACTTCCTCAACTATCCTGGAATACTCATTTGTATTTCTCAAATCTTTAAAATAATATAAGTATTGTAGATATTTTGTATAATTTTTGACAATGATTCTAATAATCTATTATTATTTTTATTTTTAAGTAGTTAATTAAAAATGTATAGTTAATTAATAATGTATTACCTTACCTATTTCAATTATGTGAATATTTTTAACGCTCTTAGATAGATCCATTAATTCCTAAAAAATTTTTAATTTTTTCAATTATGGTATTTTTATTTTCTACGTAAAAATTAAATATTTAATATAAATAAAATTGAAAGGTGAACAATTAATTTCAACCTTAATGTAAACATACATTACTGTTAATATGTTTTTAAATAATACATCAATAAAATGTTTTTTAAAAATCATTTAATAAAATATTTTATACTAATGTTATTAAGTAAATAACTTTAATACTAAAATTAGAATATTACAGAAATCTACCAAGATAATGTTTTACCAGTACACTAGAAAAATGAACCTATGTATATCCCTGAAAATAATTTCAATATTTTAAGAATATTATCAACACATGGTTTCATGTCTATTAGAGCAAGAAAATAAACTATCATTAGATGTTACGGTTTAGTACTGTAAATTAATATTTGTATTGCTTATTATAACTGTAGTTAAATACTTAAGATAATAATTTTAATGAATATTCTAAAATATTAATAAATTTTATAAATATAGACAATACATAAATACTATTTTAGTATTTTAACTTAATATGCATTTAAAAATTGAATATAAAAATTTATATTGTTAAATATAATTGTGCATGATAACTAGAAAACGAAAAAGTTTTAAATGTTAAATAAATTATATTAACGAAAGATTTTTTACATTTTTAGTTCATCTTATAGGGAAAAGTGTAAAAATATATAAAATTGATCTTTTTTTATTTTTTATAATTTAATTCTACTTTGAATATATTATCACAATTTTTGTTAAACTTAAAGTAAGAACATTTTTTAAAATAAAATAAAATTTATCTGTACGGAAGAAAAATTATTTAAAAATTATTCTTATTTGTTTACGTGAATAAGTATAATACCGTCGTATAATAAAAATTATACCGTCAATAAAGTGCCGCGAACGTTATATTAATTCGATATATTACTTTCGTTGATTAAAATTTTTCTATCGTTAAAAAATTTAAAAACGCTAAACACGTGTTAAGACACTATTACCAATTATAATCACTGTTTAGCAAGTAACCTCATAATATTAGAATCCCGAAATTAGCGCTCACCGAAAAGAATCGACGAGGTATGACACGACGTGCTTATACTTACAAAATGACCGAACGTCGAACTGAACATTAAAAATCATTAAAAGATGAGGATAGAAAAAAATAAAACAAGAATAAATGTAACGCCGCGAGTTAATTACTATTAAATGTCCGAGAGGGGTATTTAGCACTCTAACGCGCCTTCACTCTTCGAGAACGCGTTATCCATCGTTCTTTTGTACTCTCTTTCAAATACTCCAGTGAATGATTTGCGTGAACATACCATTATATTGTCAATACATGCTCAAGCGCTAATTACGATTTTTTTTTAATTTCTTTTATTGTTTTTAGTTTATGAAATATGCGGATTAAATAATTTCATTTTTTCACGTTAACTACATGTAACTAATTTATTTCATACTTGTCTCGTGTAAACCGTTTCGACACCACTAAGTTCAGGTAAATATGTACGTATTTCCAAACTAAATCGTAAGTAGAACGTATAATAAATTTGTAATAAAAACTTCAAATTGTGTTTTAGATCTTGAATAAATTTGCAATAAACGTATTTTATTAAATAGATGAAACGAAACCTGTGTTATCTTAACTTTATTTTAGAGTTATATATTTAAACCTTGTTTTCTTTTCCTTGATAAATGACACTACTATTGAGTGAAAAAGAGAAAAACTTTCTTTTTTTTATGCTTTCCAATCCTAAACACTGATCTAGTGAACTATTTTACAGGAAGCTAATTTATATAAATATTACTATAATTTGCACAATAGTTTGATAATTTGCACAAAAAGTAAAAATGTATTTATAATAAGACATGTAATTATATAATTTTAGATTTTTAGATTTTCACAAAATAATCTATTAAATTTTACAATTTATATAATTTAAATAAATATTTCAAAATATTGAATTGTTAAATTATGTATCAATTATTAAAAAAAATTTTATATTTTAAAACTTATGTAAAAATGGAAAAATTATAAAAAAATGAAAATAAGAGTATTCATTAAAATACATAAAGAAAAAAATTAAAATTAAATAATATCACATTAATTTTTTTAAAAATTAGTTAAAATATATAGTAACGAAGTTTATTTGCTTGCTTCATTGCGTAAAGTTTGAAGTAAACGCACAAGTGTAAGTAACATATGGAACGATGGAAATGCTCATAAAGCGACTGATGGCACAGCTGCAAAGTTTGGCCATCGCGATTTCGCTAAGATTGTTGAGCAGCTCGAGCCGCAGAATCTAGCACACAGACTCACTAGGCATGCACGAGTATAAATACAGCTGCACATAAGATTGTTCGTTGAACTGACTCAATCCGCCCTGGTCCAACTAATGCAATCATTTATCCAAAAGCTACTTTCACCTCCGTAGGTGAGAGACTAAGACGTTTAAACAATGATCACCAAAGAATAGACGCTGCACCGACCGACCAGAACGCACTGTCCCCTCTTCCGTTGTATAATTTTAATTGCAGTAAAACCAATATCATTGTCTACCTTTATTTTCCCCGCACCAACTCTCCCTGACAGCTGACTATCCCCGCAAACTCGGAGAAGTCTCCCATCGTGAATGCTCGGTGAAGTAAAGAGCCACTCCGTCGGGAACAACAACATTATTAGTTAGTTATTCTTATTTTTATAACAATAAAACAGTGCTTTTATTTATTTTTTATTATGCCTTCTTATTGCTTTAATATTATTAATATTACTATGAATATTAAAAAAAATTAAATGTTCCAAGTAAAATAAAATAACGTTCTGCATAAATAGTAAAGAAATATTCAGCACTTCAGTATTTATCAGTATTTATCACTTTATTATATCGCTATAATTTTGTTAATGAAATGCATAAAATGTATTTAAAATATAAAAGTACTGTGATAAATAAAAAATATCTATAATATTTTGCTTCGTCCCATGTCCCTCAAGTTTACGATGCGTGATGTTATGTATTTCTAACGTAGTGTAGTATTCTTTAATTTTATAGCTGATTGTTTTAGCGGCTCGTCGATATTTGGTATTAATTAATGTCGTGTGTTTGTTATTTATTCGCCCTACCTTGATTATGAAATTATATCGATAGTAAGATTTACACGCATTCTATGCGAATAATCCAGTAAAAAGTACATTGAACTACTAAAAATGGTGGAAACAGATACAATACTACAAAGAGAAATAAAATGGAAAAAATTTAAAAACAAAAAATACTGTTTAGAAAAGTAATTAACCAATTTTAATAAAAATTGGAATAACCTTTTAAAATTTATACAAAGAAAAGATCATTACTTTAATAATTAGCAAGATAGCATTTATTTAATAAAAATTGAATACAGCAACTACAATTAAAAAATATATATTATATATTTTTTATATTTAGGAATCTTATTTCATCTATGACGTATGACAAAGTTTTAAACTACATCCATTGAATACAGATTTCAAAATAGGATTTTATTCCTTTTATTCTAAATACAAAACTACTTTGAAATAATTCGATACGATGTAAAAAATAAGAGAATAATACTTCTATTTGAAATAAGATAGAAGTAGCAAATTAGATAACACTTTAGCTATCCAAGATTTATTTAAAACTTAAAATGTAATTACTGAAGGATAGAAAGAAATATTAAAGCAATTCAGAACATAAATCTAACAATTCATTTTTTTAAAAGATACGTCTATGTTCGTGATAGACAAAATATTTCTTAGAGTAAATTTTAGTAAAATGCAATGAGGTTAAAGATTTTGTAGATGGAGAGGTCAAGGTAATTCTAATGTTATTTTGTTGAAAATAACCAGAGAAAGTGCGCTAAGCCTTGTAACGAAATAAACAGATTTACAGTGAATAGTTTGCATTATTCCTGTTCGGGAGCCTTGTAAAGAAAAAGGCGGGCTCGCAGTGATTGTTCTTCATGATCCTTGATCGGATGCAATATAAGGAAATAGTCGCCAGATTAACGGAACAAAATAAAGGAAGATCGTCCTCTTGCCTTGTTCATTTCTCCAGAGGTGGTACTTATCTCTACACTTTTCAGCCCTGATAGCTTGAGGCGAGCAATATTCGTGATTTTCTGCCCAAAAACAAGTAAAAATACAAATGTAGGAAGATTTAGTAGAAAAACGTATTGTTGTGTACAATCATACAATCTTACTCTATAACAGATGATTTATGCACTTAATTTAAAAATACGCGAGTCAGCAAAGAAATCGTATACTGACGCGGTCTCTGTGCTCGTACGCTTTTTTCAACGATCTCTCTGTACGGTAGCGCAGTTTAATCAAGAAATTTCTTGACACAACGTTTTCTGCGATGGTGCAATTACATTTCATAGATTCCTAGTATGGCAGGCGCGGTTCATCGGGTAAAGTCCTTACCCAACGCAGTACATGCGTCTATGCGCATCGACCGTCGGTTTCTTATTGCAACGCAATCCTTCGGCACCTGTAAACAAGCTCGGTGCGACGAGAATTGTGATTGGAATTTGATTGAGTACAACGAAAACTGTCGTTGAGAGTTGGACTCAGTGCGGCGAAAACCGTTACCGAGGAGTAGATGAAGTGTAGTGAAAACCATCACCCCAGGTCGGAGTTCATACATAAAACTAACAAACTAAAAATTAGCATTTAAAGGAACTTTAAAAAGCGTAAGAAACAATCTAGATCCGAAATGCGGTCGAAGAAAAATTTGCTTGTCAAACTTGATTCAAAAGACATCTCTCGCATAGTTATTTAACAATAAATATTAATAAGTTATATGTGGCAATTATAAATTAGGAGCACTGAAAATTATAATTACTTTTAAAATTTTTCAATCTTAACAGTGCATTATCAGTTTAAAGTTAAAAACATGCCCAATTTCTCTAAACACATAAATTATTTGAAACTAAAATAATACAATAAAATTTAAAGTTTACAAAACAGTTTATTGTTATGGGATATTTTCACATACGTCAGTTATTTAACATGAGAAAATCGAATATATATTTGATATAATGATTACATGCATCTGTAAAATTATGGAATATTGCAATTTTCAAATCAGATCATACATGGAATGAAACCATGATTCATCTTCTTGTATATTCTGATTTAATTTCTATAGTTGACAATTGCATGAACCAGGTTGTTATTTCAAAAATCTATCAAGAATATTTTAAGAGATAGGACTATTCCTTTATTTCTAACTAGTGCACGTCGTAATGTAAGCTGAACAAAATTATTTAAACATGTAAATGGTTACTAACTTAATAACTATGAAGCGGCACCCGCGAACAAGAATAAAGTGTAAAAATCCTGGCGACACTCGCGAACAATAAGAACACGTAGTGGTGGCACTTGCATAAAATAAAAAAAGAAAACAATATTCACAAAAGATATTCCATTACTTACATTCATATTTACATATAGAAAGCTTATTAATATTACATAAAAAATAATAAGTTTTAATGAATTATTATATATTCAACATTTAGTTTTGTAATATATACTTTTGTAATTAGAAATTAAGTTTCTTCAAATATTTAAATTTTTATTACAGAAATTTTCATATATCATTCTGTAATATTGATACACTAATGTTGTAATTTAAATAACTAAATTTTGAAGAATAAGACAAATTAGAGATAGATGAAAGTGAGACAAGAGTATTAATAGAAAAAGCGAATAAGTTAAAAACTGGAGAAATTGAGAAAATATATGTGTCTTCATATGTAAGTTATACGAGATTATAAAAAACTATATTTTTCTTAAATGATCATAATTCTGCTAGAATTAATGAAAGTCTAAAATAGTTTATTATTTGTATTATAATATGTCACTCGTTTAATACTATAAATTAAATGTTCGTTTTGAAGTATAAAAAGCAACGTTACCATATCTTAAAGTACCGGAATTTCATTGAGAGTTCGTTGAAATACAAGATTTGATTAGTCTCTTTGAGTTCGATTGTCGCTTCAACTTTTGTATACCAGTAATAAGCATGAATACATGTGTACGCATTCGAAACTGTTTTGAATCAAACTTCTATATGGCTCATCAACTAAAATATATTGATACACTCATATTTAAAAATATACAAATTAATTGTTTTATTAACTTGTATATTTTGTATATTTATTGTTTGTTTTATTTATTGTCATTTGATATTTTTACAATTGATGATATCTTAGAATGATTATGTAATATTTTGTAACTTATACTGTAAAATACACCTAACCAAAAAAAGGTATTTTATCTTGTCTCTCCTTCTTCCCACTAAATTTCTTCTACTCTTGTAAATATTTTCCTTTTTCTAGTAAAACAGATATTTATAGCTCTTGATTCGTAAACTTTATCAACTCCGATGATTTTATTTTCCTTGAATATATCAATTACGAAGTATTATATTTTAACTGTTAATTTATTATTAATAAACTTATTACATCTAACAATTAAAAGTGTCTCTTATTATTATTATTCGTATTACTGAACAATGTTTTAGTTCTTACCATTCTATGTGTATGTATGAAATCACAATTTTTTATTTTTCAAAATGTATATGAAATAAAGTAATTAAACTATACCTTATTTAAATTAAATTAATTTTTTCACTTATTCATTTTTACGAAACTTCTGTTATAAAAAATGAACTATTTCAAACGAAGTTTGTTACAACAATCTCAATTAGTTATCAAAAATAATATAAAAATGAGAGAGTGAGAAGATTAAATGAGAAACAGCAATTATAGTTCAGATTTATAATACGTATATTCTTTGAAAATTAAATATAATCTATTTAATCAAGAAATTTATGCCATTTACATGATATAAAATGTCATAGCTGTTCTCTATCAGAGATAACTACGTAAGATAAAGTAGTTGTATATAAAAACGAAGATAAAGCATTTAAACATGTCGAAGTATGGTAAGAAATCGTTAAAATCTTGGTCGTCGAGTATTGCCGATCTGCTTCAAAATAACGTAGTAAACCTTTGGATAGCTACGGATAGCTTGGGCAGGACTGGGGTTCTTTGTTGTGGGTTTTTTTAATGTTATTTAAATAAATAAATGCGGTGTTTTCATAAGAGACTTTAAATATATTTTAGATTAAAGTAATTGCAGATTTCTTTATAATTAATCAGCGGTCTTACTTTATATTTCGTTATTTACAGTGTTAAAACGTACATTTTGTATCGCGGGTCTTGCGGTGGTTTCTACGGGATTTAAAGAGCGGAACTCGACACGCTAAGCAGCGCTACCGAGGACAGATCTCTTTACGTCAAGCAATGTCACCGGGGTGGAGCGGATTCAGTACGCCAAGCAGCGTTACAGAGGACAAGACCCGGTGTGTCAAATTTCGAAATCGGGGGAAAGAGCATAATTTGGTAGACCAAGCAGCGTTACCGAGATGGCGAAGGACGAATCTTTCGAAACAGAGTTCTTGACCTCGTCTTCGAGATCGAGGAGAACAACCCTCTCTTGCTACGTGCGGGCCTTTTTCTTTCCTTTCACAGAGTTCTCTTCATTGGGCCAGGGAACCAAAGAGAGAGATACACGGGCTGCACACGCACAAATCACAAAAGAGGCTGTAAAAAAGTGTAGCGTGCCGCGGTGACTCGATGAGCTGGCTCGTCACCGCGAGTCCTTACAAACTACTGCTTACGAACTTTAGCCGAGTCCATTAGCCTTTTCTACACGCGCTCATTGTATTTGCCTAGCGTCATTCTATTGCACTAGCGACGGATTCTTCCTTCGCAATATATATATATTAATCAATGTATACTCGCACACTTATAGTAGAGCTTATTTGATCGGAGGATCATTGTCTGATATTATAATATACATATTCCAACATGCAAACATAAATTATCAATTGTTTTAATTGTTCAAATATATCAGATCATAAACTTTAAATTCCTGAATTATATAATAAAGAAAATCAAATAAATTAAAACTTCAAGAAATTAAAATATATGATTTTACAAAATTTCTTTTATTTTAAAAATTACCTATTTTTCACCCTGTTGCATAAATTTTGTTAATTTATTAAGAATAAGTTAAAAATAAATAACCTGAGTAAACATGATAAGATAAGGAGGAAGAGAAAAGAATGAATGAAACAGATTTTATAAAATGCATATGCATACATTATACTTTTAAATCTTCGTACATTGAAAAGACATAATATATCTCGTAATATACATATACGCATATAAATCTAGTATTTTCGAAAAAATTTCTACGTCTATGTACTCTCATGAAACATTAGTTTGCTATTAAATACAGTCCGCGAGCTGTAATCTGAAGTTTCTATAAAAAGCCAAAATTCATCTACGGCAAAGTGCAATTATGGTGGCGAATTGTCAAAATTATAAAGTCGATGAGCTTCATTGAATCTGACCGCTATTTATTAGACTGAAGATCGTGCGCATATGTATGAATACATGTATATTCACTTCTTTGTAGCAGTGTTTAACTCCAAAATCATTTTGAGATTCATTGACTGATAGAACAAGTATTACACTCATATTTCATAATATCCATACCTTAACCAAATTATTTATTTATATTTCTGTTAATATTTAAATATTTTATACACATTTAAGAACGCAAATTTATCTTCTAGACCTATATTCTAGAAAGGTATAAAGTTTTCCAAATAAATATCTGGGATTTTTAATACATAATTTTTTACTGTGCGAAATTGTAACTACATTTAAAAATTTTTTTTACATTTTGTATTATACAAATTTGTAAACGAAATATACTTAAGATAATACAGAAATTTGACTACAAATTGTATATTCTTATATATTATTTTTGTATACAAATGTAATAAATAAGTCAGGGCTATATAAGATGGAAAGTTACATTGCTTTTCATGTATGAATAAACATAAGCTTACACAAATTTCAAATCTGTTTATAAAGGCGCGACTCAAATAAGCCAACAGCCAAATTCAGTAGTGTTTATTGACATGGATTTTAAAGAATCGTCATATTCTGTCCTCTCCACTTTATGATTTTAAATGTCAATTAAAAAAGATCAAATAAATTGAGATTTTATAAATTTATAATTATCAAGAACGGAATCCGTTACCTTTATTAGGCAATTTCTCCTAACTGAAATTCTACATACTTATTTAATTTATCTCTATCATAATTTTTTTACAATTTTCTTATTAGAATTCTAACAAATAAAATTATTAAATTTAATAAAATATTAGAATAATTAAATATAAAGTAATAAAATCAATTTCGAACTAATAAAACCGACATTTAACATATTAAAAGTATTATATATTGTAACAGTAATATAACATATTAAAAATTACCGTTACATTTTTTTATAACTTATGCTACATAGCTTTTATCTTATAAAATGACTAAATAAATTCAACAATATTATATATATATTTTTAAAAAAGTATAACGTGAATTTTACTGTTCTTTTATTTACTTACTTATCGTAACATTTCAATTATTATGATAATTGTGAATACAAAATGTGAATAAAAATCATGCAAATCAATTTTGTGTAAAATATTCTCATTATAAAAACTGTGTTTCGAGTTAAATTAAACAATTTCTTTTAGTTTCATACAAGTTTATTACGCAAATAAATATCTTAGAAATTTTTTTTGCAATATATCTTACATTTTGCTAATAGATTACAGATGTTGTATTCTTTAATAAAAAAAAAAATTGCAAAAAGTTATTAAAATATTGATATTGAGAATTCCGATTTTATTATGATAATAAATAAAATTTTATATAAATATGCAATCGATAAGATTAAGTTCAAATACTATATTATATACTACAGGTTTATTATATACAAGGTTCATAGTTATTCAAACTTTTAAAACAAAATTAAAATCTACAATATGATTGTATAATATTAATGATATAATTAACAAAATGAATGAACAGAAATTAAAAAATTTTAATTGCTACTTCTTTAATGTATACAGATGGCAGTATATCATTCCAGCGTTATATGACGTCAGTTTTTCAGTTAAGGTTTGACTGTCAAAAGAAAAGCATCACAAATCTACTTTTTCTTTTAACCTCTACCAAGAGTAGTATTGACTCAGCCAACGAGTGTAAGGTTTTTACGTGCAATTGTGAGTTGTTATTTTGCAAGTACGTCAAATTCTAACAAAATATATATATATATATATATATCGTTTTCAACAGTAGTGTATTGTCACTTGTCTGTATTACTTATTTTAATATTAAACGCAGAATAAATATAACAAGAAGTGATATGTCGCCTACTGGTGAGTTTGTTATTATACTTTAACCGGTCTAATATGAAATTTAGTTCAATTTATATTTCCTATAATTTTAAAAATATTTATTTTTAAGTACAATTACCGAATATTAGCAATTTAGCGAAAAACTCATATGAAAATATTGAAACATTTTATTAGTAATATATACTAACCGTAGCTTTTCTGATATCTCGACATGTGGCGAAAATGTTCTCTGGTGATTTTTTCGCTAGTGCAAGCCTTTTTACCAGTCCAAGACCCAGTCCTCGATTACATCCTGTGATCAGGATCGAGCGTATATTCATTTTTAACTTGAGTTACTGGTATTAACTTAAATTAACTCTTCCCTGGATATACAAATATTCATGTCACTTAAGATTACTAATTTTTTTTAAGGCTTTAGAAGTATTCAAGTTTTTATTTAAAAAAAAAAAGTAAAATGAAGTAATAGTAATCTAAACTCGCCGTTGACCTTGACTAAATGATTCTTACGAATGAATGATAAATAAGATATCACGTGTGTGCTAATATATCAAGAACTTGAGCGAAGCTATACTTGTATAATAGTATAATTAGTAGCTTGAATTGAAATGTACGTCTTTACATACGTGAAAATGTAATATAATAATTTTTAAGGAGCGACAGAGCTGAGTGTAAACGCGATGAACTAAATTGTGACGTAAGGCTAGTAGATTCCATTTATGAGTCTCTCTCTCTCTCTCTATCTGTATATATCAACTTACCTATTTACCTATCTATCTAACTATACACCTATTTACTTACTTACCTATCTACTTACTATTTATCTAGTTATCTTTTTCTTTCTCACGCTAATCGCGAAATGTGCTATTAAATCATGGCAACGTTGCTAGTTCTGCCAAGACTTGTCCTGTCGTTTTGCAGACCGTCCGTTAAGCTACTCGCCTTGGCGCATACAAAAGGTAGCCTCCTTATCTTCGACCAGGTTATGTGTGTCTTTTACTTTAGTGAGTGGTTTCATTTTTTCCTTCTACTTACGACTTCATATTCAAATCTAGAAATTTTAATTACGCACCTTATTTAGTATACTAATTCGTTTTGTCGTAAAGAGTGCACTATTTCTCTTTAAGCACACATATGTGCATTCATTATTTCTTATTCTTAATAATGTGTGAGGCTTATTTTATTTAATTATTATTGGAAATCAGTTTTTGGCAAATTAACTGAATAGTCATATTTTTTCGAACATCTTTATTGAGAAATTACTCAGGTTATGTTCAATTTGATCTCATTTTGTATAATACTGATTTAAAAGTTTAATAGTATATTAATTATATAATAATTTATTAGAATTATGAACGTACATTTGTTAAATTCTTTTGAATACATCCATCTAATAATAATTTCTACTTTATTTATTAATATATATTATGTTATGACAGTTATTTAGTCATATTAATTAGAAACATTATTTTTTAATACTGTAATTACTAAATGTGACTGGTACTAAATATATTTGAATGGTGTGAGTAATCTCTAAATATATACATATGTATGTGCATATGTGTGGGAAAGAGATATAAATGCAGGTTTGCATTTATAGCATTCAAATATTTTAATTCAAAATTAAAATATTTGAATTAACATTTGTAAAGAAATGACATTTGTTAAATAATAAATGAATATTTTAAATGTTATATGTTCTTTCTCAAAATTTGCTTCTTATAAATATTGTTGACTTTTAAAAAGTAAGTTAATAATTTTTAATTATATTAATCTTAATATTGTTCTTTTTATTCACAAAATATAAAATTTAATTTTTTTAATAATAAACAAATACAACTAAAATGATTCTGCAAATTATTTAACATATATTTACAAATAATTTAAAATTTACAAATCAAATTATAGAGGGAGAAATAAAAATCAAATTAATAATATTGCCTATATTCAATAAATTAAATGTTCCTTGTGAAAATTAAAATATTTTCACTGTTTGTACATTGTAAAATTATCTAATGAATTTCAAAACAATTATATTAAGTATTAAACTTAAAATATTACTTTTCTAGGAGAACAATACATGTACGACTTAGTTGTATTGGGAGGAGGCTCAGGTGGTTTGGCTGCAGCTAAGCAAGCAGCAGAGCTTGGAGCAAAAGTATCCGTTTTTGATTATGTAAAACCATCTCCACAAGGAACAAAATGGGGTTTAGGTGGCACATGTGTCAATGTAGGATGTATACCAAAAAAATTAATGCATCAAGCTGCTTTATTAGGAGAAGCTGTACATGTAAAAAGTTCTTTTTAATAGGTACTTTTAATTTCAATAATTCGTGTAACACAACTAATATATTCATTTTTTAGGAAGCAGCAGCTTTTGGTTGGCAAATACCAGACATTAAATCTGTTCACATTAATTGGGAAACTTTATCAACTGCTGTACAGAATCATGTTAAATCTGTGAATTGGGTTACTAGAGTAGAACTGAAGAATAAGTACATACATACTCATAATTATTTTTTAAATTTTTGATTAATATATGAATTAATTTACTATTTATCTCAATACGTTTTATAGAAAAGTTGAGTATATTAATGCATTAGGTTATTTCAAAGATCCAAATACTATTGGTTGTATTATGAAAAATGGAGAAGAAAAAGTTGTAACTGCTAAGAATATTTTAATTGCTGTTGGTGGTAGACCCAATTATCCTGATATCCCAGGTGCAATTGAATATGGTATTACCAGTGATGATATTTTTAGTTTAAAGAAACCACCAGGAAAAACTCTTATTGTTGGTGCTGGATGTATCCTTTTCATTTAAGATTTAAAACTTATAAATTATAAATTTTTATTAGTTTATTTCCTGAAATTTTCTACAGATATTGGTTTAGAATGTGCTGGATTTTTAAATGGACTAGGATATGATGCCACAATAATGGTTCGATCTATTATTCTCAGAGGTTTTGATCAACAAATGGCAAATATTGTTGCTGAAGAAATGGAGCAACGTGGGGTTCATTTTATTTATCAAGCTAAGCCAGAAACTATAGAAAAGCAAGAAGATGGTCGTCTTCTTGTGCATTGGATGGACAAAGTATAATATTTAAAAGTTAAAATTTAGCTTGTTTTCGTTTATTTGTATATATTTTATTTTAGTCTTTAACATCTTTAAATAATTGTACTTTTTAAGCTTGGTCAAATTCAGAATGATGTGTATGATACAGTATTGTTTGCTATTGGCCGTAGAGCTCTTACAAAAGACTTAAAATTGGAAAATGCTGGTGTTAGAAGTATTTCCGATAATGATAAAATTGATACTGAAAATGAAAAAACGAATGTACCACATATTTATGCTGTTGGAGATATATTGCATGTAAGTTCATGTATAAATATAAATTTTTTTTATAAAACTTACGACAAATATGTTACAGAAAAAACCAGAATTAACTCCAGTAGCAATTCATGCTGGAAAATTATTAGCTAAAAGATTATTTGCAAATAGTTTAGAAACCATGGATTATAAAAATGTTGCAACAACTATTTTTAGTCCCCTTGAATATGGGTGCGTGGGCGTAAGTGAAGAGCAAGCTATTGCAATTTATGGAGAAGATAATATCGAGATTTATCATGCCTATTATAAACCAACAGAATTTTTTATTCCGCAAAAAGATAATAGTCATTGTTATTTGAAAGTAATTGCCTTACGAAATAAAGATCAAAGAATTATTGGCATGCACTTTATCGGTCCTAATGCAGGAGAGGTTATTCAAGGATTTGCTACAGCTATAAAGTATTTTTTATCGACATTTCTTTATCAAGATTCGTGTTATTTACATGTGAATGAACAATTTTCATTTTTATTATAGATGTAATTTAACATTTCCGCTTTTGAAAGCTACAGTTGGGATTCATCCAACAACTGCTGAAGAATTAACGCGCGTATTTATTACAAAAAGATCAAAGATGGATCCGAAACCTCAAAGCTGCTGTAGTTAAAGAAGATTTTAATTATTAAAGATTTTTCTAATTAATACTATTATGTAAGAGCATTGTAATGTATCATATTATAATGCAAACTTTCTAGTGAGCAGTTTAAATTTTCTTACAAAGTATCAACAAATAATAATTCCTGGAATTCAAGTGAAAGTTTTGTAAAGAACGTAAAAGAACAACAAAAATACTATTACTTATAACGTACAATTTAGAAACTAACAAAACAGTTACATTAAATACTATATTTTGTACAGTATTTACAAAAATAATAAAACTCGGTCATGTAACAGAACATTGGTTGATCTTTTAAAAATGCTTTTATTATTACAATTATAAAATATTTATAAGATTTTAATTATAAAATGTATATTAAAATGACGTTCAATGTTTTTTAAAAAATATTATTATTTTTAATAAAAAATATACTATTAGCAATTTAACAAAGTTCTATTATTTATTTACGTAATTATTAAATTTAAGAAAAAAGAATATGGTTGACAAAGAAATATTACATAATCGTAAATACAATATACTTTAATAGAATAAATATTTTATTTTTATATTGTATATTTAATTGCTTTGTTAAATCTTACATTTTTTAATTTAATTATCTTATTCTAATCAACTTATGTTAACATTTTATAGACTGAACTAGAAAGTAGTTACAGCAGATTTCAACAATGATTTCACTATTGTTATTTAAAATACAAATAATACGTAAAGAATGTTTTTATACAACCATTTCATTATAAAAATCTTACCGTTTGATTATAGATAGCAAATGATTGATAGGAACACAAATAAAAATTAACGCTTGTAATAAAATAAACAAATTAATATATAAATACACGAATTCTTTCAATTTTATTCAATACTGTATCGTAACAAAATAATTTATAATATAAGGTCTTACTTTTTTTACATCTTTTATTTTATGTAATTTAATTCTTATATAAGAAGAATATAATAAGTTAAAAAGAATTTTTATTTCATAAAACTAATAAAATAGAATAATGTAAGTGAATAAAATTAATTGCTTTAAAATAGTTACAAAGCAATAATGTAATTATGTTTATTAAAGAATTAGGGATAAACAATTAAAAAATTTTGTATTTAAACACAGTTCCAATTTTTACATAGTTCAACTTTCATGAAAAAAATGATATCGCTGCATTCTAATCTTGATGGGAAATTTATTACAATTAGCAATGAAAATTTTCAACATGTCAACTTTTGATTACCCTAATGGTAATTTAATTTTAATATCAGAATAATATTATTTATTAACAAATTAATAACAATATTTTTTTGAACCTTATGATATAAATAATAAAATTAAATAATTTATTAGTTGAAATGCAAACTTTTATGGAAAAAGAAATTTACAAATCTTATAAACTTCACTTAAAGTAATAAGAAACTATAAGCTACAGCTAAAAATTATGAAGATTCCATCATTAACTTCTAAGATACAATCATTTCTTGAATAGAATCATATTTACTGTTTCTTCATAAACATAAGACAATAAATGTTGAATATTATTATATATTTATCAAAGTCAAAGAACCCTTTAAGTTGATCAATAATAATATTCTTTTTCAAATAAACATTGTACAAAATAAATTCCATACTGATACTATACTGTGAAAAAAATGAATAAAATCCATTTGATTATATCGATACATTTTTTCTTTAGTCCCAATTTTTACCATCTATTTTTTATTCATTTGAGCTACAGATGGAAGTTTAAAAAGTTAATGTTTTGAAAACTATTAAGAAATAGAAACGTTTTCAATGTAATTGAAATTTTATAAAAGTATAAATATTCCTAGATACAGTAATAAGAAATTTAATAATTTAATAAATTAAATTGCTTATACAATACAATTAAAAAAATATTGTTCATATAATTCACATAAATTGTATACATAAATAATTTTATGCATGATAAATTGAATATTTGTAACATTTTATTACTTCTTTGATTTTCCATGTATTAAAATATAAACATACATAAATCATAATTAATTGAAAATAGATTACAATACACAAAATAATTATATACTCAAACAACTTATGAAACCAACAAAGTGTAGAGATCGACAAATAATAGAATCAAATGATTGTTTAGATAAATATTTGCTTTTAAAAAATCGTAAAAAGTACTTGAATTAAATGATTGGAAACCTACTTACAGAAAAGAAATTACTGAAGAGTTTCACAAATCATCTTGACAAATTATAAACGTTAAAAATTTAATGTCTGACATCTCGATTAAACACGGCAGCAGACCTGAAATTATATGTTAGGTTAAGGGAAGTAAAATAATATAACTAGTTATAGTATTATAATTATAAATTATAAAATGTTAACAGTTATTGATTTGTTCTCTAAGCGTACATGAGCTATACCATTCCGACGGAGGAATCCGTCGCTAAAAACAAAGAAAAAAACTTTAAGTGTATTAAGACTGTATTGTAAAAATATAGACGCATAGTTCAACTATGCGATGATTACGTAATTATCTATCTTGTCAGAGTAGCGGTAGCGGACTAACACATCAAGACGCTGCGGTGTGCCGCACTAGCACCCGGTTCGCACTTTTTTCTCGCGGAGCGTTACACTCACCACTCTCTCGCGCTTTGAGCGCGACTCCAAATCCCTCATCTTCCTCTTTGTTGCCCTAGCACAAGGAGGGAAAGCCCTGCAAAGAGCAAGAAAAGAGCCCTCGCTCAGCGAAAAAGGGTCGTTCTCCTCGATCTCCCGGACGAATCGAATTAATTAGAAAGACTCGTTTTCCTCCCTTAAGTAATACTGGTTGGCGTACCAAGTTCCGCTGCACCTTGTTGACGTTGCTTGATGTACCGGATTCTGTCCTCGGCAACACCTCGAGCCCCGCTGCACCCAGAAACTGCCGCCGCCACCGAGAAACTCTACGATGAATTTAAAAAAAAAAAACAGATAATTTTGCTCGTGTCAAAATAGTGTATCCGCCGCTAAAACATCATCTAGTTTTAAACCTTCTTCTGTAAGCATTTTTTATTAATTATAACCAAATATTCATGCTTGAGTTAAAATATGTAACCCCTGCAAAAATATCGCCTAGATTTAAACCTTCCTTTGTAAGCAGTTTCTATTAATTATAACCAAGTATTTGCATTCGCGTTAATATATGTCTAGTTTTAAATCTTCTCTTGTAAACATCGTTGAATAAAAAATAAATATATACCTAATTTTTATTTACAACAAGAATCGCGTTTCAATCATTCAAACAAATAAAAAACCTAGCCAACATACTATGGTCCGACCCGAGTTGTATATGGCAAGGGATTATTTTTGTTTAAAATGAAAACAAAATAAAATAAAATCAAGCAAAGCTGGCGGCGATAGAGAGAAAAGAAGCAAGAGAAATATGGACGTTACACTCTTTTAATGGAAAATAAATGAAAAGATTACATCAGGTATACAATCTATTACATAAAAGATGTATACCAAAAAATTTGCATACAGATCAACGATAGGATTTTTACAACGTAAATTGTTATATTGAAATGAAGCAGCACAAAAATTATTACTATTTAATACATTAAATTAACAGCTACAGATGAATTATGTAAATAGTTTAACTTGCGATTAGAATAACCGCCACGAAAGCTCGGAAACGACAGTTAATGGGTAAGAGACGACAAAATCTGAAAACCGCCCTCTACGTCACGATAGAGTAACAATCACATAAAAAACGACTTTTCCGAGCGAACGTCAGCCCCCAACTATATGCCCAAGGAGTAAGAGTAAAGCTCAGCCCAATACTGAGAGTGGAGTGAGAGAGAGAGTGAGAGAAAGTATTAGTGAGAAGTATGGTGGTCTCAGTTGTGACGTACATTTGGCCTGGTCAGCCCAACGCGTCATTCTCGCCGACGTCCGCGTCACTGGCTACAGTCAACGAGCTCACGCCGCTCTAGAAATGTAAGTAGGGAAGCGTTCCTCCACTAGACGGCGCAAGGAAAACTATAGAATGAAAATCTTCTATAGGAGATAAATAAGGCGAGCGGCTAAGTATTAATATCATTTAGGATTTGGCGTTCGATCGTTGTTTCAGGACTGAGTTAGGCTCTGGGCCATGCGGCAAGCACCCAAGGCTTGCCAAGTTAATCAAGAAAACTCGGTATCGACAAGCGTGGTTCTTGCACGGTCCGACTTTCGAAATATCTACGATTATTTGGGAAGATAGAAATTTGCTACCGTGTAATCTAAATAATTCATGTAGAGCAGTTAGAAATACGTGTTTTGGTATAAAATTGAAAACTTAGTAAAATATCTATTAGAAAAATAAAAGATAGAATTGTCTAGTTAAAGACGGACAGATAAGAATAGTCAAATAGTTACTTCCGAAGATACAAGGAAAATGACCTTTTCCTCATCTTTGCTGATAATGTTTGATTCACTAAAGTGACGTGGTGTTGAATTCTGCTACATTACATCCTGTCTTGCGTCGATTATTTTCAAAACAAATTCGACTCCAAGGTAACGGATCTTTACCGCACCTCGTCTGCTCCTTAGCAACAGCTTTTATAACATTAAGTATACTCCGAAGTGACTATTTTTTATGCACTTCATTACATCTTTGCGTATTATCACATGATTTAAGTTATTTTTTTTAAACAAAAAGATGCAAAGAAGTTCCTTTACGCGTCATTTTCTTTTTAGACATTCCGAGTTAATTAATTTTGTTTATTTACCCTTACATAAAATATTTTAGCAAAATACATAGTGCAAAAATCAGAAATTTACAAACTTCAATTTTAACATATATATGTCTTATACTTGACAACTCAATTCACTCCTTCGCCGCAACTAATCACTGGTTAACTCAAGTTACGATGCTAAAACAGCGATTAGTAGATAGTTCCAAAAGAAGGCAAGAGGAGGGAGTCACTTTCGCGCAATTACCTAGCATCACCGTTGTATCATAAATGTTAATTTATTCTCATAATTAATATCACTTAATTTAAGATAAAGCTAAATAATTATACCCATATGTCTAAACGTGCATAAACATAAACATTGAATTTAAAGTGCAAAACGGAGAGTATGCTTCATCATAAGATTCGAGTTACAGATATGCATGCGAGTAAACCAATAATACGTAAATAATAAAAGTGTTATAAATAATAATTAATTGAGATGAAAACTAAATACTAGAGCATTTGATAAAAAAGTATCTAAATTACCTTTTGTAACCCGAAACATTTTATTTGAAAAAACAAATTATATGACTCCTTACTTATAGCAAAGAAAGGCAGTGATATTTTTTATCCCGTTACTCATATTTAGTACCCTCGATATAATATAAGGTCAATTATATATATATGAATATCCAACCTATATATAATTTAAATATTTGTAATTTACTTCTAAATACTTGTGAATAATATATTATATAAAACATAACAACTCAAAGTTTTCATCCGAATAAAAAACTAATATATAGAGTGAGCTAGTTTCAACAAATGCTTTCATGCAAATTGATAAAAGTTAACTTACGTTAAATAATCAAATTAAAACTAAAACAACGACGCTGAGGAATAAACTAGATAAAAAATGTAATCGATACATTAGATTATAAATTAGGGGTGAGCGAGAACATGTGATTAGATAGAGTATGAGTGAAAGGGAAAAGAGCGCACGACGACCTTGCGAATAATTGACAAAGTCAACCAGACCATATATCGGACCTACCCAAAGCACCTTATCAACCAGATCCCACCAGCAGCACTTACGATTTGAGGTGTCGTTTCCGTATATCCAAAGAGTGCACGGTTCGCACATTTTTATCCTTAGATGCTAGTGATTTGCTATCAAGGAGATCATGAATAACGTACTCTTAATTCCTGTCCGAGCTTAAACATTTACTGTGCCCATCTCTATGCTTCTCTACATAGAAGCCACAATTCCTGAGCTCTTCCCCTAAGTGTTGCAAATTACACCTACTAACCTTGCCGACGAAACACAAGAAGGTGAAATAACCAAGTTCATGTGTTACGTATGTATGTGTGTACATAAAAAAACACAATTGTACAATCTTTGTATATGTGTGTAGGTGCACGAAATAAAATAAAAACAAATGATTTTTTTCTGTTTGTAGCTGCGACCAGTACTACGAATGCGAACGAAACTGCGAACAGTACTACTACGAATAAGGTAGTAGTTTTAATTAGAATTATAATTTGTATTGCATTTGTTTTATTACCGTCGTTTAAGTTCCGAATTCTTTACCAGCAAACGAGCCTAGGGTAAAAGAACTGTTCCTGTTTAGACAGAGGAAACGCGAAATGAGTAGCATGGTGCTGCTGAGATCGTCCAAGTTCAGAACTATCGAAATATTGGAAAAATGTATAACCCTTAACGAAGAAGCAACGTACCGCATCGATAAACATGACCGTAAAGTTCGAAAAAAGATCGAAAAACAAGATCGTTATTAAAATTGATATTTTTTTAATTAATATTTATTAAAATTCTCTTGAAATTACTTATCCCTATCCTTACCATACTGCTTTACATAATACAACACTATTTCTAATATTTTATAATTATTTAAACGATACATCTAACACTTTACGCGATCAAGTAATAAGTTAAAATATTTTATCTATAATATACTTGTTTTATTTAATTATTTATATTTGCAAAGGTGTTCTTTAATAAGTGACTGCAATTTATCAAATAAATTAATAAATTAATTTTTAATGATGTGTTACGATGTTTTTATCGTAAATAATATATTTATGCTGAAGAATGAATTGTTTTATATAAGCTTGTATATCTTGATATATATATATATATATATATATATATATCAGTAATCAGGTAGAGAAAAATATTGTGAACACAATGTGAGCCAGTTAGCAGTTTATTAATTCTACCGAAATGTTGATGTTACCTTATAAAAGTTTATTTTTGTATATTTCATAAATTTTATGTCTAAATTATTATGAATTATATAAAATATAAAAACCTTATTGAAAGATTAAATAATATATATAATATTAAAATTACACATCAGCTAATCTTATAGAAAATATATCCATTAAATTAAATTTAATAGAGAGCATCCGCTTATTCAGTTGAATTCTCTCTAAAATAATAATTACTTTTGACAGTTTTATGAAAAAGTAATACAATATTTATAGATTCATGTATGTTTTTTTCAATTAGGAAAAAGTAGGTTATCATTTTTATAGGTTAAACTTGTAATATAATTAATCTTATAATTAAGTAGCATTGAATTAATTACATGAAACTTAAATATTTTAACTTGTCTATTTTATTGAAGAAATGAATCAAAATATTATATATTATTGTATTTTTAAATTCTACCTTTATATTCATGAGATTTTTATAGAAAATATTTGGAATAAAGGAGAAAAAATCAATAATGTACAAAATCATAACTGTTTGGACGAGAAAATAATTTATCTTGCTTTTCTTTTGATGATTCCTCGTGTCCGCTCGATTAATAAAACTACAGATAAAAAGTAATTTTTTTTAATTATTTACTCTGCAATTTAGTTGCATTCATATGTTTAAAAATATGATTGATGGTACAATATTTATGTTATGTTAATAAAATTAGTTCAAAACATTTAGATACAAGTACCATCGCTATATATTTTGTTGTTGAAATTAACACAATCATCTTAAAATTTTTTACAATATCATTTGTACAGCATTATTTAACAAAGGATTTACTATTATTATCATAAGAATCATATCAGGAGGTCGTGGATTAACAACGACAAAAAAGCTCTATTAAGAGTAATTTTTATTTAAAAATAATTAATTAGAATTCGTAAGAAAAATATATCGTATTATTCATAACACAAAATATTAGAACGAATAAAATGATTTTGAATTAAAAAATGTTGTAATAAATGAAATATATAAAGTGTATTTTCGATAATGTAAAACAAAGCTTTTAAAAAACTATTCGGAACTTTTTTAATAACGAGCATATAGTAATATACAAATCATTTTTAAGATGTTTTGAATTTCGAATAAATTCATATTTGAATTCATTAATAGAACTAAGAAATTTATTTTTGGTCATTACTGGCAAGAATAGTAATAGTTTCTAACAAAAAATCGTTTGTGTGTGTCACAAAACTTTGTATATTTAACTAAAATGTATTATTATAATGAATAAAACGATTTTTATATACATTCACTTAAAACTATACTTTTTTGGAACTTCTAGTTTTTTCTCATTTTAAACACATTTCAAATCAAATGAAAAATTGTTGCTCTCTGTAATATTAATTACCTGTAATGTATTTTATGGAGATACTACTATATAGATTCTTACCAGCTTTACACTAATAGGAAATCCACTATTTATTACATTAAAAATTAAGACTTAATGTTCGTATCATATTTGTTTAAATATGAGGGAAATTGATAATTTTAAATAGTGAGTTTTATTAAGCAAGGAAAATTGATAAATTAAAAATGAAATCAAGCTTAATTTCAGATTGGTTTATTTCTTTCTATACTTTTATCATTATATTCAAGAAAATAGGAAAGTCAAGAATAATTCAAATTATTGTAGAGATCAATGACATTATTCTTGCTAAATAAAACTCTAAAGTTAATATACTGCGCGATTTAGAAGGTATTAATCTGAAAAATTAATGTGAACTAACCTCGACCCCTTTTAAATCATACAACAAACTCGTAAAAAAAGTTTTATGAACTTTTGTACTTATATGTACCTATATTATTAAAAATGAGTTATTACTAAATGATAGATTTCCTAGTTTGTGTGAAATCTGTTAATACTATATTATTTTTCACACTAAAGAAATTTTTTTTACGTAATAAATTTAATTTTTTTGATCTTATTTTTCTTATTATCAGTATTATGTATACAAGAATTCTAGAATAAAAAATATTTGCTTGCAGGCTTTTGAATATTAAAAATTAGCTTTCAGTTTAAAATCTATCCTCTGAATTTTGAAGAATTCTTTAAAGACTGTGTGTTTATAACAATAAAGAATGCATTCATTATTCAAAATTATATAGATTTTTCTTGGAAAAATCACTCATCTTATCCTTGAAAATGATTGTTCCCCTGGATTTAATCAATGAATCATCGGAGATGTAGTTCTTTAAATTTGAGCAATAAAGATATAAAATTATAAAGCTGATTTTAAAACATCTAATGAGTAAGATTGATTTGTACCACTACAAATTTTTGTTTTATGCTTATTCTTTGAAAATGGTAAATTAATATTTTAAAAAATCACGGAATATATGTACTTAAAATAGATATCAATAACGATGCACAAACAATTTACTTATTTCATAAATGATGATTTCATAATTACCTTGTAATTATTGCACGATGTATTTCATTTGTAATCATTTAGCGTTTCACATATTCAGTATGTGCTTACTTTTACGTTATTTTGAACATATTCCGTAATTACTACTTATTCACAACATTTATGCACACATAATTTATATTATATGCTTCTTATTCGATTGTACATGCATACGCGCGAAAAGTGAAGAACTTTTGTATACCTTATCGCTTGGCCAAACAATATCGTTTATAATTTGAGCTTCTAAACTTATTTTAATCTTATATTTTCATTTTACATATGTAGTATGTGTATGAGAGTATTGTTTAATTTTTAATCCTATTAGTTTCTCTCATCTTAGAGAATTAGTCCGCAACTTATAAACTTATCAATCAACTCGCAAATTTTATGATCCAAAATATTTAAATATTTAGAGTTAAATAGTGAAAATCAAGTTTGTGATAAATGTTTTCGTTTTGTTGCCTTAGCACAATGTTTGTCAATTCAAATTTATCACGTTTCTACCATTTTGTATACAAGTATCCCACAATTCATGTAGATAAAAGACATGTCCAAATAGATAATTTTTTATATAATCTTTCTTTTTACTTTTTATTTAAAAAATTAAGCATAAATAAAATACTCTAAGGTGAAAATAGATATAATTTTCTAATTGCGCAACTTGAACTTAAAAATCCTTTACAATATAACATCCCTCCTATTACGACTTATTTATGTTTGTATATATGTGTATTTGCATGCGTATGAATGTGGTTATATTATATTTGATTTACCTAATATATAAATTCACATTAATGTATGCTTAAAAGAAGTACAAAGAAATTTACACAAAAACTTATTTCGTTCATTATCATAGAAACTCTAAGACATATTTACAAGTTTTATATACAAATGCATGTGATTACGTTAATAACAAGAAAAATATCAACATAGAACGATTCATATTATATATCGCTTTTGACGCTTCATTTCTCTTACGACTTTCGTTACATTTGTCAAAAAAAGCGTAATAAACGAGAGTGAAGGAACATTGAAATGCTCAAATAAGAATTTTTCTTCTTATCGAGCTCTGGTAATAAGTCCGATATACATTGCCTTGTTATTATTATCCATTAGTGAAGTCTTCCACGTCGTCTGGAATTCCCAGCTTCCGCCTACAATCTGGACAATACCACTTACCCTTAGGTGGCACCATAATGCCAACACATTCAAAGTGAAACCACTCTATCAAGCAGTCATCCCCGTCGCATGCTATCATTTCAGATACTTCATCGTATGGGCATTGACAATAACAGTATAAATTGTTTGCACGTTCCAAGTTTGGTGGATGAAGCTGGGGGTAATGAATCTGTGCCTGCGAAATAATGTTTGCGCCTTTACTTTTGCTTTCACTTTCATTGTCTGAATCACTCGACTCACTACTGCTGTCAGATAGCTCATTTGAATCACTACCAGAAGCTGTAATGACTAATGTTCTTTCATCATCAGCTTCTTCTTCTTGTTGATTTCGTTTCATATGTTGTTGTAATAATTGATTTTGTTGTAATTGTTTCTGTTGTATAAAAAATTGTTGCTGCTGTTGAAGACTTTGTTTATTATTCAAAGTCTTACTTGTTGAGGGTAATTGAGCTTTCACTTGCGATAATACATCAACTCTTCTCCATTTCAACATTTGTTGCTTGTGGTTCTCTTCATCGCTAGAATCTCCGTAAAAACGTTTTGGCACGCGTTTTCGTTTGGATGATCTTTTAACATCTGTTTCAGAACCACTACCTTCAATATTTTGAGAAACTTCTAAAGTCGATAAAGATTCAGATGCCATCATGACATTCACTTCGAATATTGACTGATTTGTAGTAAATTTAGATACTGAATGTCTTTTTACAGACGACGGCTTTGAAACGAACTCTTTTTTTTGGTACGTTAATTTGGGAATGTTTAGTTTTATTGACTCTACAGTTTTTACAAGATTTTGAACTCTTCCTCGAATGTCTTTTTTATGCTTTCTTGCCCTGATTTTTGTTTTCACTGATGTTTTTTCTAAAATATGACCTGGTGTTGATGGAGCAGATGAATGCATAGTTGTGTCAATATCAATAACACCGTTGTTTACTGGAGTTGATACATTGGAATCTATTGAAATCGGAGCAATATCAGCAAGTAACATTAGTTTATTACGTTTTTCAACTAATTGTTTATTTTCTAACTGTTGCGGTTGTTCGTCATAAAAATCTTCATCAGTTTCCGTTTCAGTTGTATCGAGGTCGGATTCTGTTATCACAAGTTGTTCTGAATTTATTTGATTCAGTGATTCAGTTTTATCCATTACATAATTTTCTTTTTTCACTAAAATATCTTCACTATTCTCTTTTATATCTTCAACTTTTTCTTTTTGTTTCACTGTTTCTTTTTCTTTTTTTCGTTTCTCTCGATTTGAATTTGTTTTTCGTGGTAAGCTGTTTGAAGCGGAACTTTCGGAATCCGAGCTACTACTAGAACTAGAACTACTACTAGATGAAGAACTGCTACAACTACAATTAGTTCCACAAGAGCAACTACTAGAGTCACTATCACTAGAAGAATCACTGGATGATGTGCTAACATTCTGTTTTTTCTTTTTTGGGGATTTCATTTTTTTTTTGGTGGAATCATTTTCCACGTTTTCTCTATTTGTTAAATTAGGTGAAAGTGCTTTTTTTAATTTTAAATCAGAATTTTCATTTATTGTAATATTATCATCAATATCTAATGAAGATTTACTGCAAGACTCTTCAACATTATCTAAATATATTACACAATAATCATGATCACTCAAAACTGCATTTTTTAAAATTTCTTGACTTTTATCTATATTATACTTTGCACTGCCTTGTTCTTGATTTTCAATACTGTCCAATTCTCTTGAAATTATATTTGAAGAGTCTTGCTTCTCTAAACTTGCTGTATAAGACTTAAAATTATCCCAAATACCATCCATTATCTGTTCTTCTTGCTTTTGATCTTCTTCATTTCTTTCAACTTCAACAATAATATCACTTTTAAGATCAATGGCAACTTTTGAGTCAAATATTATTTCTGTTTTGTTGCTTGTTTCTCCTCTGATTTTATCAGTTTTTTCATTAAGTTTACTTTCATTGACTTTGACATCTTCAATTTCACTGTCACTATCAGAAGATAAATTCAATGGTGGCAAGTCATATACATCTACTACTTTCTTAATTGTTTCTTTAGAAATAACTTCAGAATTCAATTCTGTTACATTCTCTTCATTATTTTCCATATTACAAATACTTATTTTAACTTCTTCGGTTACTGAGAATGTAACTTGAGAAGATAATGGAAGTTCTTTATGGCTTTGCTCATGCTTAGCTAACAACTTTTTTGAAATAAATTTATTAGAACATTCAGAGCAAGAATAAGGAAAATCACCAGTATGAGCTCGTTTATGTACTTTTAATGCAACAGACCTCGCAAAACTGAATCCACATTCTTCGCAAGCAAAAGCTGTAGGTGGAATGCAAAAGTGATAAATATGAGGCCATTTTTTTTGTAAACACTTTTTACAAAGAACACTTTCTGTTCCATGTTTCCAAAATAGATGCTTTGTTATATCTGGTTTATTTCTGTAAGCTATACCACATCTATAACATAAGTGATGTAATTTATGTTTCCATACATGATTTGATAACCGTTGCTGATTTCCTGTAGATTCCAAACAGACATCACAAGCATGATGCTGTTTGCGAAGATGAACCATTAATCTAAATGCAGATGGAAGATTAGTTAATGAACAGAGGCAACAACGATACTGAATATTGACATTAGCAGCATAAACACCTGGACACAAATGGCATAATAACTCACTGTAACTGCAAAACGTTGATTTGCACATTATACATATTAAAATTGGCTTTTGGTGCATTTTTCTGTTGTGTAGATACAGTTCTTTATGAGAAGAAGAATAAAATCTACAAAGAAAGCATTCATATACTTTTACAGTTGAAATGTTGTACGTGCCTTCTTTACTATTATAAGAATCTAGATTGAAATAATATGATTCTAAATTCACTAAACATTTTTTTACTTTTGTTATAAATTGTTCTTGGTGAATAATTATTGCAGGATGTTGAGGTTGAAATCTGTGTTCTGCAAGCATATGAAGGCTTAATTGTTTACCATTAACAGCTATATACCGAGCATGATTACAATAAACACAGATAGCACATACAGCCTTAATACAACATTTCAATAAATCTTCTATGTTCATGGTTTCTAATAGGCTATCTACATTTAAGTCAATTATTGAAACTTCTTCTCCAGCTAATAAGATTCCTTCAGAATTTTCAGTATTATTAGTTAATGTATCCATTTTTTGTTTGTCTTGTACATTAACTGGTTCTTCTGTTTTTTTCTCTTGTTGACTATAAATATTATTTGGAAATATATCAAGTTTATTTACTTTATTAACATCCGTTATGATCATAGAATTAAAATTTTCGTTTTCATTTTCAGAACAATCAGCTACAGCTACTTTTAAGGTGTCTGAATCATTATCTTGTTCATTTTTATAAACTTTATGTTTAAGACTATCATTTTCATCAATTCCCAAAACTTTATTATTAGATACTTCACCATTATTATTTTCTTCAGATTCTCTAGAGCTATTATGATTTTCACTATTTTTTTTGAGTGCTGTTGGTGTGCTAATGGAAAACACTGAATTATTTTTGGTACAAATTTTAATGACTAAACTTCTGTCTGTTACAGGTGTTGCACTTGAAATAGATTTATGCTCTAATTCTAATTTTGTTGAATTGTCTTCATGCACAGATGTAATTTCTTGTACTTCACAGGAAGGACTAAATACAGATTTATTTGTAGAACTATTAGATGCTTGAAATCCAGAATCTGAATTAGAGACTGTATGCAGATCATTCATCAATTTATTTTGTGTACTAATCTCTTTTGTTTCTGTAGACTTGTTAATTATTTCATTTAATCTTACGTCATCTTCATTTTTTAGATCTGGTGATTCAACTATATCTTTTCTTATACTACACTCAAAATTATTGACTGCACTATTTTTATTAGATATTCCCTTATCTATGTATAATATATCATTAGAATTACTCATTGACTGTGATACTTCCATAATTGTTTCAGTTACACTATCGTAAATATTCTTCACATTACTGCTGTTCAGTGATTTAATTTTATTTGTATTTTTATTGTTATTCCAAGGTACATTGCTTGCATGTTTATTACTTTGATTACTACCTGAATCTTCTCTATACTTAGAAACTTCCATTATAGTTTCAGCAACAGTATCTCGAATTGAATCTTGTAAAAGTTTTTCAGATTCACCAACACATTTATTAAACTTATTTGTTTGCAATTTTAAAGCAATATATTTATTTGTCTTGTTTAGTTCTGATTCATTTTGCAACTTATTTCGCTTCACGCGAATATTTGTTAACTTAGTATATAAATAAACATCATCATTTAACCTGTTAGGTTTTATTGTTCTTTTAGAATATCTTCGAACACCTGTTAAGGTTGAGCTTGATGCAAAAGCATCAATGTTATGCAATTTTGAAGTACTTCCTAATTGTTGTCTTGTATTTATTTCATTTTTTTCTGGTGCTAAACTACATGTTTCCATATGTGTTCCTACTTGTCTACATAATGAACATAATTCAGAAGTAAACTGTTGATTTTGTAGTGGAGAACAAAGGTGGTTATAAAAATGATCGGTTTCTGAAAACATTTTTTCACATGAACAACAAACAACATAACAAGATCCTTTAAAAGTTTTATAGAATTCTTCTACAGAGTGAAATGATACTTCTGGAATATTATGCTTCTTTGATAAATGACGAGATAATCTTTCTGCTTGTCCAAACATTCCAAGACAAAACAAACATATATGACGTTTATGTACTTCACGCATGTGTAAAAAGAGATTCCAATTTTCAAAATATGTTTCACATGCTGCACATAAATAAACTTTTCTTGTAATTTTAAAATTTGATGCTTGTGAAATAGGTAATATTTCAGAACTTATATTAGATGATAATTCAGAGCTACTTGTAGATGATACTTCAGAATTATAAGTTACTGGTACTTCAGAGTTACTACTACACAGTATTTCATAGCTATTACTAGATGGTAGTTCGGAACTACAACTAGATGATAGATCATAACTATTAGTAGATGGTAATTCAGAACTATTAGATGGCAGCTCTGAGTTACCAACAGATTGTAATTTACAGATAGTAATTAATGGAGATTCAGAAATATTAGTAAGTGGTAATTCAGAATTACTAGTAGGTGGTAATTCAAAAGTACTTATATTTTCTGGCAGTGAAGTCATTGTAGACAAGCAAGTACATTGATTAAAATTAGATGCTTTTGTACAAGTATTTTCCTCTGAATTACATTTACTGCATTCAGATTTTGATGATGCAGGTTGAAGACCTAAGTACTGAGTATACTCTGCCATCTTTTCTATCTTTACTTTCACTGTTTTACTTTTTTCTTTTGATATATCATTATTCTGTGCTAATGGCTGTAAAAATAGATTATTATCAAACAAATCAGATTCATTATTTTTTGCTTGTTTTAAAACATTTTTTTTAAGTCCTTTGATAACATTATTAAAACTTGAATTTCCATTGCCATCAGACTCACAAGAATAAGTAGAATAGAAACAATCTTCTCTGTTCTCTTCAACATCATTTAAACAAATATTTGAATTGTTAATTTGAATTAATGATGTATTAATCGCTGCATCTTTATAATAGGCTTCTTCCCATAAACTCCATGTATCCATAAGTCCATTTTCACTATCTTCATCTTCCATAATAAAGATATAGTTGATGTACAGCAATTACCTAAAACGTAAGACATCAGTTATAAATTATGTATACACAATGTTACATATGATTTTACTACCAATAATATGTATGATTATACAATATTACATTGAGTAATATAACAGAAGTTTGATAAATATGAAGACATTACTATATGAAGAATATTTTTATGATAAAAGCTAATTTCAAGTATATATAAAAAAAAATGAATATCTAATACAACCATTTTCCTTTATTTTTTCCTTACATGAAAGTCATGAAAAGAAATTTTATTAAAACAATACAAATTATGATAAAAATATATCATAACTACAAACCGATTGTCAACAATATAATATAAATAAAAAATTACAATTATAATCATTTTTCTTAAATGTATTTTACAACGTAAGTTTATATTGCAAAATTATTGCTTAAAAAGTAGATATAAATAAATTAAATTTTCTCCATAGAAAGTAGAGTGAACCATATTTAACTTTATTGATAAAAATACCAAATGATAAAATTTAAAGAAATAAAAGATCTTTATCAACTCGTATCATAAAGTATAGGATCTACAGTGATAGCATTAAATTCTTGCAATACAAGGCGAGGAAATCGGTGTAGTGAACTGCCATGTACTTAATTTTGTACTAGAAAAGTCAAATTTGTATTATTATTGGTACGTACCTCATGTGCTACTGGCCCGGCAGCTGCAACTCCAACTCCAGTAGGCGAAAAAATGACTACAGCAACGACGATCGCGACGGCCTAACTGTCACTCACGTATTAATTAAATACTCAATAAAGACTTTAATTCAGAAAGTTTATTTACTGATTTGGGATTACGAACAGCTCTTCTGTAAGAATTTTCTTATAACTGTTTTTCAGGCTCGTCGAATACCGCGGCAGCGAGCAGCCACAGGAGGTTAGTAAAATGGCGTCATATCACTGCGAATGCGGCAGCGACTAGCGGCTTCCTCATCTGCTGCAGCTCTTCTAACAATTCCAAGACTTCGACCAATTGTGTCAGCTTTCTTCATGGTAACGCCGTTTCGGCGCACCTCTTCGCTCAATTTCTGATCTCCCGGTCAACTGAAACAATATGCTTGAAATTATTTTGCGTTCTTTGATGCACTCTCATACAACCGTGCGCCAGAACTAAAAAGCGAGATTAGACGGACGCTCTTATAAAACAGATACTGCGTCGTGTGCGTTTCGTACCCACCCTACACTTCTGTAGTAAAGTACAAATATTTGATCGTACGATGACCGTTATTCGAAAACATGGCTTGCTTTGTAATTTGGTTTAGCGGTTTACTTCTTTCATGTTTTTGGCCTCGCTCTCGTAGCCGAAAGTGGCTGAATGGATCGTGTGTATGAAGCCGGTATACGAAGGTTGCAATCGAATACGTTAAAACTTAAGTTAAGGCTAAAACTGAACTACTACAATGCTGCTGTCGCCCTCGTCGGCGTAGAAAAAAAAGTCGAATAGCCAGACATCTCATTCCCTCATGCGGTACGCTAACGTAATCTCACGTAAAGTTAAGCTTATGCCTTAACAATTAACCACGAAGAGAACGAAAAATCCCCCTCTTCATACAGACTTGCCTATCACAGAGAGTATAAACTATAAAAAGATAAAGTGAGGCAGACACATACACAATATCAAGTACTAGACAAATGTAGTTTCCCTCCCTTTTCACTCCCTCTTTTTTAACTTAATCGCCATATTACAAGTATAGGGACCTATTACTGCATGCTTTTAAAAATTATCTCTTTTTCGACGCTAAAATTTTAACTTTAAAACTTTGTTAAACATATTTAACAAAGTTAAACAAGTCAGTTTTTAATTTGTTGTATTACTGCAATTTGCTAGAATTTTTTATTTCATCAGTGTCTGTATTAAATTTGATGTATCAATTTTTGGAGACCTATATTTTGTTAATAAATATTATTTCCATCTCTATCACTAATTTTTTAATTACTATGTTAAAACGACATCAAGTTTTTGTTTATTGTTAAGTACACTGTATATATTCACTATTTTAAAAAATTCACTTAATTATATATATTTGAATAATAAATATGTATATTTGTTTCATTTAAGATTCATAATATATAATTTATTTGCCGCGAAGTTTTATAAAGAAATTTTTCAAATTAAATTGAGTTGAATTAAAAATGTTATTTGAAAACTGAAAATTAGTTAAAATATATGTACAACTTTTATTAAATTTCTGGTTATTTATACTTTAGAGAATTAAAAAAATGTTTGCTTTTTTCGATTACAAAACGATTGAAAATTATAATATCACGAATCAAAATGTATTTTATTTTACTAAAATATAAATACATTGATATGAGTTATAATGTAAATTTTAATAAAAAATTTTATTTAAGTTCATATATTCATTAATATTACTTCTATAATTTTTATACATTATGCATAATAATGCTGGAAAATAATATCACTAATTTAATCAAACATGTTATATTTGATATTTTATATTCAAATTTTTAATATATTAGTTATATTGTAATTTCAACCATTTTCGATTTTTATACAAAATGTTATTGAATCAGCACCCAATTAATTTTTGTGAAGTTAAATTTAACTTTACTATTTGTAAATTTTTTACAATTTATAACCATACAAAATCAATTCATACATTGTATATAATTTTAATCATTTAATAAAGCACAGTTTCTAATATTTTATTTTTTATATTTCTTGAATTTGAACGCAAATATTATTTTAATATTGATCAAGCCGCATAAGAATGAAAAAATTTTTAATTGTTATTTAATTTATATATATCATTTATAACCGTTTACTTCTTTTGAAATTATTTTGTTATTGAGTGACTATAATACACCCCTTGATTTCTTTACACACGTTTTAATTATTTAAGTAATTTACGTATTGGTCAATTTAACTATTAAACATATATAACTCAAATAATGTAGAATTTAAAGACATATATAGTTATAAAGTTTTATTTGAAGATAAAAATGTGTAGTATACAAATTCTAAAATCTTAGTTTTTTGTATCCATAATGATAATTTTAGACCTAAAATAATTGATAAAATATGCATGCTTGAAAACGCATAACGAATTTATAATGAATTAATCAGTCGTGCATTTATATGGTTCTAATGTAGGAACCATACATGAAAAAAAGAGTATAAACAATAAGAAACAACATACACAATGTTATGCTAAACAATTTGATGGAAAATTTAATGTCTTGAAGTTGTTCACTTTGTAAATTTTTCGATATCCTGTTCAATTTAACTTGGAAGCGACTAATTTAGACTTTCAGAGTAGACAAAATGTCATATATATATATATATATATTTAAGCTGTTTCCAAGTCGTAAATGTGATAATTAGAAAATACTGACTCGGTTATTCGGGATTTTATATACATCGTCTATTAATATTGCCATAGTTTGTGTGTCTTTACAAATCATCTGATTTACATCAAAAGTGCTACAAATTAATTAGGTGTAAAAGATTAAAAATCGGTGAAGATTGCGAAGAGAGCTGAGAGTGTAGTAATTCGCTTAGAAGTGACGGTCGGTCGTTGTCATTTAAAAACGGAAGCCATCTTGTGGCCGAGTCTCCCATATTATACAGAAAAATAATAGAGTACCCTGACAATTTCTACCGAAAAATTGCTCTGTATTTTTTTCATCACGTCTAGACTATGCATGAATCATTGTACTGTACGTTTACATAGCCATGGCTGCGACGAGAAAGTTGCAAGGTGAGAAAATATTATTTTTAGCATGTTTACATATAGAAAATTTTGTTAGTGACCCTTTTGGTTTCAGTTTCTTACTTGCTATGTTCTCCCATATTTTTAATGATTCGTCGCCTGTTAATCTTAATATACCATTTTATTTTATTTACATCTACAAATACTTCAATTTATTGGATTTTGAATGCATATTCCTTTAATAGATTCTTACTCAATCTTTAAATTAAGGGTTAACCGAATTGTTTTTATCTGATACTTAATATTGTATATTTTGTTGTAATTTTATTTATTTTTAATACAATTAATATTGCAAAATTGTTAAATGGTTGCTCTTTCATGTAAAAGTACATTAATTTAACCTTTATAGTCACATTTTAGTTTATTCTGAACAATATTACTTTAGATACTTTAACTGTTCAATTCTATTGTTAAATAATATTTATTAATAAAGTGATTACAATAATAATTATTATATAGTAACAATTATTATACAATGTATTTGCAGATAAAATGATACAAGAAAAATTAGAATATATTATATTAAGTATAAAATTTATAAATATTTTTTTTATTATTAAATATATAATCAATAACAAGATATACCTACTGAATGAAATATATTAAGTTTTCTGCACAATAAATTAATTATTGTAGCCATATTGAAAGAATAATAGATATTAAACATATTAAATACAAACTTATTTAACTCAAATCAACTTTATTATTTTAGGTCAAAATGATAAGAATTTTATATTTCTTAATAAATCATTTATTGTATATAAGTTCTTTTCTAAAAACTGATATTTTGTTGATAGGTGAAATTGACAGGTGCCTTAAAAAAGTAACAGAAGGTGTTGAAACATTTGAAGATATTTGGCAAAAAGTTCATAATGCCACAAATAGTAATCAAAAAGAAAAATATGAAGCTGATCTCAAAAAAGAAATCAAGAAGCTTCAAAGGTTACGAGATCAAATCAAAAGTTGGATTGCATCAGGAGAAATTAAGGATAAGAGTACCTTACTTGATTACCGTAAGCTTATTGAAACAGTAAGTATTATAGTAATTTATAAATAATTAAACTTTTGAAGAAGTAATTATTGAAATAAATTATAACTATTTTTTAGCAAATGGAAAGATTTAAGGTTGTAGAAAGAGAAACAAAAACAAAAGCATATTCTAAAGAAGGCTTGGGAGCTGCTCAAAAATTAGATCCTGCTCAAAAAGAAAGAGAAGAAGTTAGTAACTGGCTTGCAAACTCTATAGATACTCTTAATTTGCAAGTATGTTAAAACTATTCATTTAATATGTAATATTTAAGCTCATAATTAATTTATAAATTTTATTTTAATTCTTTTATATAGCTTGATACTTTTGAGTCAGAAATAGAGTCTTTACTTGCAGGGAAAAAAAAGAGGTTAGACAAAGATAAGCAAGACAGAATGGATGAGCTTAAAGCTAAACTTGATAAACACCGATATCACATTAGAAAACTTGAAACTTTGTTACGCATGTTAGATAATATGTCCGTTGAAGTGAATACGGTAATTTGATAAATTGCATAACATTTTAATTTAATTATTGAAAGTATAGATTTATTTATTATCTAAAAATTGTAACATGTGATTCATAGATCAAAAGGATAAAAGATGATGTTGAATATTACATTGAATCATCTCAAGAGCCTGATTTTGAAGAAAATGAGTATATTTACGATGATATTATTGGTTTGGATGAAGTAGAACTCTCTGGTGTTACAATACCATCATCAGCAACAACAGACAGTAACAATAGTAATGAAACTGGTGGTACACCAACATCAACAAACTCTGGAACTTCGCCAATACCATCCCCTCCATTAAGTTCAACAATGCACAATCATTCAAGTGATAGCTCTACAGATAATGACAAGAAAACAAAGGTATAACTGCTTTAAATATGCCGGCTCAATTGTATTTATAACTGTTATAAATTTATATATTAATATATTTCAATTCATCTAGCCTGTAAAACCAACAGCAGTTCGGCCACTCATTAATTCCCAAGTGAGCAATCCTACAACAGGAAGTACTGCTAATATAAAAACGACGTTATTGTCAAGCAGCACTCCAAATAAAACAATCCCTATGACACTTAGTCATAGCTCACTAAGCTCAACAAATAATCATATTCCTACAACTAATGCCGGTAATTTTGCCACAGTAGCTGCTTCACACAGCAATTCACAAGCTATCCATACCACCTCTAATAAAGCAATATGTAAATTTAAAACGTGTTTGAGTAATAATAATGAATTGTGAATTTAAAATATCGAATCAGTTATTAAAAAAAATTAATTTTGTTTCAGCATACAGTAGTGAAAATGGATTATCATTATCTTCATCAATGACAAATGTTATATCCAATGTGTCACAAGTAATTTCTCAACAACCACCTTTACAATCAGTACAGCAACTACCACAACAGCAGCAACAACTACAACATATCAATCCAATAACTACGCAAACATCGCATATTTTAAATAATCAACAAAACCAGAATTATAATGAGACAGAAATGACAACTCCCGTGCCTCCGTCAGCGTCTCCTCAATCGTCGATCAGCAGTAGGTCATCACCTATTCCTGCAAACTCGTGTTCTCCCGCACCATCCACTACCAATGGTCTCATAACTAAGCTTCCTGATGGCATGTCTACTTTAAAATCTATTGCTCAACAAGTAATTGTTCGAGCAGGCTTAGAAATGCCAACCTCCGAGTCAACGAGAAACATTTTTGATAACACAAAAACAAATAATATCATCAGTAACAGCAGTAGCACTACGGCTGAAGCTCACATTCCACCGTTGCTGGGTGTTGCTCCATTAGGACCGGTTCCATTACAGAAAGAACATCAACACCAGTTTCAAATGATGGAATCAGCATATTATCACATGCCTCATCCTTCAGATTCGGAACGATTGAGACCATATTTACCTCGGAACAACTGCCCTACACCTCCATATTATCAGCAGGTAAGATCTTTTAAGTAAACTTTTTTATACCTTACATATTCTGTTATTTAATGTTAATAATAGTGCATCAGAAGTAGAAAACTTAAAAATACTTTATTTTATTTGTATTTCATAATTATTTGGAATGCTGTAATAAGTAATAGGATATAGCTATTAACACAAAAAGTAATTATAACGTTAAAATTTTTTATACATTTTGTTTTAAATAAACATTTTCAGTGTATATATAGAAAATTAATTTTTATAATATAAGCAAATAAATTTTAATAGCATCAATTTAGTCCATTAAAATTGTATTTATAATAAGTTTTTATGAAATCTTATAATTTCTAATATAATTAAAAATTAAGTTTTAAATTTTACAGTGAGAGTACCTTTAAAAAAGGTAAATAAGTAAACAGTACTAATTTACAATCTGTGACATCAACCTAACTTTAATTTATGACTCTAAGAAAATATTTTTTATCAGACAAAGTAATTGAATTCGCAAATATTTAAATAAATCTTTCTGAAATAAAAATTTATTTAAAAAGAGTTGAAATATTCATCACTATTAAATAATATATAAAAGAACTTATCATTAAAAATATATTTAAATATAAAAGTTTATACATGTATTTTAGGTGCAACTTCCTCACTCTGATACTGTGGAGTTTTTCCAACGTCTTTCAACAGAAACGTTATTTTTCATATTTTACTATATGGAAGGTTCCAAGGGTCAATATTTAGCAGCTAAAGCTTTAAAAAAACAAAGTTGGAGGTTCCATACGAAATATATGATGTGGTTTCAAAGGCACGAAGAACCAAAGATTATTAATGAGGAATATGAACAGGTGAGATCATTCAAATTAATAAAACATTACTAATCAATAAATTAAAATCAATAATGTTTATAGATTTACTGATAATTCTAGGGAACTTATATCTATTTTGACTATGAAAAGTGGGGTCAAAGAAAGAAGGAAGGCTTTACTTTTGAGTACAAGTACTTAGAGGACCGAGACCTTAACTAATCTTAACAAAATACTGTTATTTCTGAAGTCTCTGAAATGCACTATTTCTGTATCGGTATTATTGAAAATTTGAGGACAGACATTTTTTGCAGTTCTATATTTTCGCAAAATATACTTTTATTTATTGGTAAAAAAAGGTATAAGAAAACAAAGAAAATCTAATGCATATGGACATGTTGAAAAACTTGATTGCATTGCAGTCTTGTAATGCTGAATTGTTAATGTTCTTTTTCACTAGTAAAATATAAGATTCAGAGAAAGAACAAACGAAACTGAAATTATCGAATACGTTTATCAAAGACAGTAAATTGTATTTATAAATGATAATATGAAAGGCACCATATACACTTTAGCGATTTATAGTGTGGTGTGTGATAATAAGAAGTTATATTCGTGGCGACTGACTCTGTAATACCAGTACAAACGTGAGTGCGGACCTCACCTATTGTCTCACGATAAGGTGGAGGGCACACATGCTGTGGTATGTCTTAATGTTAGATTATAAGTAGCCTTTTTGTATAAAGTTTATTGAGGTATAAAATCTTTAAAATGAATTACTGTACAGAATGTGTAGAAATAGTGAATAATAACATTATGGAATATATTTTCTTTCTCATTTGAATGAAACCTTAGTTGTTTCAATTGTCACTTCTACAATTTAACCTGTGAATTTAAGAAAAAAGCGTTCCTCCAGTAAATTTAGAATTAAGCATAGTCGTGACTAGTTATGAATTCCATACTATCATCTATCAAAATTAAAAATCTACTTTATCAAATTTTTATACAAAATACCTTTAATGTGTATACATATACTTAATTATATATGTTAACATCTTCAAGATGATTCAAGTTTTTTTTCCTTTTTTATAGTCGTTACAGTTATGTGAGAAGAATGCATGTAGAAATTAAGCCTTAAATATGAAATAGATTGTACATATCTTTTTTTCTTTATATGATATTTTAAACAGATCTTGTTAAAAAATGTAAACAAAAGAAGGTATTTTAAAATTTCAATAAACAAAATTAAATATGTACATGCATAAAAGTATGTTGTTCACTGTTGAATAGCCTTCAATGATAATACCATTTAGTAATGTGTATGATAATAAAATTATCAACGAAATTATTTTTTGCTTAAAATTTTGCCAAATTTAGTTTGAAAAAAAGTAAATATTCAGATAATAGTTAAAAGTCAATGTCATTTTTTAATTAAGATGAAATTAATCTATTTATAATTTTGCTATTGAAAAGTTTATTTTACTATAAAAATCATGTCTAAAATCATTACAAAAGTTGTTGCAACTTCAACACAAGAAATCTATTGTTTTTATAAATTATACTTGGATATGAAGTATGTAAGTAAAATTTATATATTTAATATAGCCAGTTTTTGCTTTGCTGCTTGATAAATAAAATTTTGCAAGCAAACTATTACAATTGAGTTTTATAATAATTATGGAAAAGACAAATAAATTTTTATTTAACCCCTTTTTCCTTTTCCTTTTATACGTTTCCTAACACCAATTGATTGTTCAGTATCATCTTCAGGATCTTCTAATCGCTTTTGTTTTTTATTCAATTTTTTATTTTCTTCTATATTTTTCAATTCCTAAAAGAAGAGTTTAAACACACCATAAAATTTACAATTTTTAAAATAATGAATAATAAATGATACTTTATAAGACACCATTTTAACTAAGCGTTGAGCCTCTGCTACTCTCTCTTGGAGTACCATTACCTCTTGTTCTTCAATTTTATATAAAGGAAGCTGTTTTTCAATAAGCTGTTCTATCCTTTGATATAATTCAACATCATATTGAGTTACAAATGTAATAGAAATACCGGAACGACCAGCTCTGGCAGTTCTTCCAACCCTATGAATATAGTCCTTACTGTGCATTGGAATATCAAAATTAATAACAACATCAACATGTGGAATATCAAGACCTCTGAAAAAAGTTAAAATAAATAAAAAAAATAAAAAATATATTTGATTGTGTTTATATTAACCTGCTTGCAACATCTGTAGAAATTAATATAGATCTATCTTTTGCTTTAAATTTAGTAAAAGCAGCAATTCTTTTGTTTTGTGACATTTGTCCATGTAATGGAATAGCCATAAATCCTAAGCTTTGCAAGAGAAATGTTGTTTTCATAGTATTGTTACAGGTAGAACAGAATATCATAAAACAATTTCCTGATAGTTCATTTAAAATATGTACTAAATATACGTCCTATTTTAACATAAAATAATATATATGTATATATAATGTACAAATAACAAATTATATAGACTTATTAAAATACGATCTTGTTATACTTTAAATTTAACCGGTATAAATATGTAATACTGATTCAATTTTTCTACTGTTTTATATTTTGTTGAAACTTCTATTTTAGCTGGGTTTTGTAGAGATGCACGTTGTAATTTTTGCACTTTTTTTGTCATAGTAGCAGAAAATAACAAAGTTCTTCGCTTACGAGGTATTACTCGCAATATTTTATCCACTTCAACTTCAAAGTCCATATTTAAAATTCTATCCGCTTCATCCATTACCTAAAATAATAATTTCTTCTCAGCTAAATTTTTACATAAAAAAATAATATTTATTTTAAATACTGATATTACTAGAAACTTTAATGATCGCAAGTTAAACCCTTTTGTATTTTCTAAATGATCTACTAATCGACCTGGTGTTGCAATAATAATGTGTGGTTTCTTAGCAAGCATTAATGCTTGTGACACCATATCCATGCCTCCCACAATAACAACACACTTGATTCCAATACTACTTCCTTTTATAAAATACAAAATAATTATAGTAAAGAAATTTGCATTAGTTAAAAAAAATACGTAAAAAAATATTACCAAGAGCTTCAAATTGTTCAGAAATTTGAAAAGCTAATTCTCTTGTTGGTGTAAGAATAAGAGCGAAATATCTTTGAGGATTTTCTAAAAGTCCTTGTAAAATTGGAAGAGCAAATGCTGCAGTTTTTCCAGAACCAGTTTCAGCTAATCCTATAACATCTTTTCCTATAATTTTATTTAATTATTAAATGTAAGTACCGTTTTAGCAGTTTTTATTTTATACATTTTCAACAAAAAATACCTTGAATAGCATATGGAATCGCTTCTTTTTGAATTTTTGTAGGCATTTTCCATTTTAAATCTTTACATGCTTGGCATAATAAATCTAAAAGACCCTAAAAATATAATTAAATTTTAAATTCATAAAAATGATATGAACAATAAAGAAAACCATTTACATTAGAACTAACCAAATCTTTCCATGTAATTTCTTCGGAACTTTTTGTTTCGGTAAATATTTCATTTATAATACTATCATCTGACATTGTTATATTCAAATTTTATTTTATAAACAGATTATTATTTAAACACATATACGTTTTACCTTATTATTAATAGTCATCCATTTATATATTCTGAATACGAGATCATAAACGATTCAGATAAAAAGAATAATTACCTGTCACCATAGAGATACCAGTGAATGTAGATGATGCACAAATCTGAATATAGCGCTCTGTAATGCGTAGTACAAATTCAAATTAGATAGTTTCCAGGAAGATTTATATTACACAATTAAAGGGAAAACATTTTTTTATTAGTATTGTACTTGTAGTGATTAGCTGAATGAAAAAATTTTTCAAGAATTGAAATTTGATAATCATAATGCAGATAGAAAAATTATGCATCGCAACACCTATAAATTAATATGTAGCAAACATATTACTCAATTCAAGATGATGAATCTATAGTTAAAAATAAAATATTTGATTTTATATATAATATATATAATGAATGTTTTTCTTCCTCTAAGATTTCTATTTTAGCATTTTATAGTTTATTACGTCAAAATGCAATTTGAAATTTGGCGCCGTCTATCACGCATTAGTAACCGTACAACAATTAATATCTGAGACGGTCAAAACTATGTACTTCAGTAACGATCTTAAATCCGTGCATCAATATATTATAGGTATAGAATTCCACAGCAAAAAACAAAAGCTCACGCCTGTACAAATCAGTTGTTCTTGAAAAAGGCATTAAAATACATCATTGTTCCAAAAAATTTAGCGTTATCGCGTAAATAAAAAAAATTCAATCTATTTAATAAAATATTTCAGTATCCATTTTCCATTCATACGTATCCTTTATTTAATAATATTAATTTTTGGTCCTTTTATTTATTTTCTGTTACTAGCATGGTAAATCGGTTGATCGCGATTTTCATAGTGTATTTGATAGTGAAAAAAGTGAAGTTAATTAAAATTTTCAAACGAAAACGTCCAACACTACGTTAACGGCAATAAGTACTGTGACGTCTCAATAATTATTTAGGCATTAAATTTTAACTTGATCAACTCTATTCGATCTTATTTATTTTATAAGGCCGAAGGCTGGTATGCCTTATGATAGGTGTATTCCCTTAGTTCTGTTTGATAATTTGTTATTGCAAAATAAAAGATTTTATTTAACTATTCGTTGGCTAGAAGTCCGAAGGGCAGTGTGTGCAATGCATGTCTGTATCCTTGATTTGTTGAGGTAGTCGCTGTCACCACTCCAGGAATTTTGTAGACAGGGTTCTGAAGAGTCCCTCATGCATGAGTATCAATGCAAATTCGATTTATGTTTTGATAATAATATGTTTAAAAATTAGGACTCGGTCTTCTTTAAGAAGATATTGAATTTAAGTCGAAATAATGAACATATAAATTTATTGAATAATAAAATAAAAACGGCTATACAAAGGATTTTATATATAGTTTAAACGAAATTAATTCGTTCTCACGAAAAAACGTAGGCTGCAAAATAAGACTGTGATTCCGAATACTAATTGATCTCAATTGTATCTATCTAGCTTCCTACTACTAGTATCTGTCTTTATATATTCTCGACGTCGTTGATGCCTTATTTTTCATTAGTTGATCGTAATCTGTTTTTCTTCTGTGATGTTTGATGGCTTCTTATTTCTTACAAGATGTTTATTTGATACGCAGTTTCATTTCGTATAATGGCCTGTGTGTTGGCTTTCGGTTATAAGATTATTTCAGATTATATTTCTTACATTTAGGTTAACATGATTTATTTTTAGAAGAAACTTTGCATGTGCTTCGTATTTGATATTTTTAGAAGAGGCTTTACAACCATTGTTTTGTTTGATTTTAGAATCACATGGTTACATATTTTCGTAGAAGAAGCTTTGCATGTGCTTTGTATTATAATCGTATTTTGTTGATTATTTCTACATTATGTTTTGAAATATGTTTTTAGGGGCTCCGCACGTTGTTTGTATTACAATTGTAGCTTTGTTTGATTAAATATGCCTTGCGTGAGTTCTTAGAATATATTTTTAGAAGATCCGTATATGGTTTGTTTGACAATTTTTGTTTTATATTCTCCAAGGTCAAAATCATTTACACGTGTCGATATCTTACTATATAAACTTTGTAAAATTTTACGATGTTTTGCTATTTCTTAGGAATTCTCGCTTAAAGTAAAAATTTTATAAGTTGAGTTGACACAAGCTTCTCAAATATTATTTTTAAAAAGAATGCTTGATCCGTGTTGATTTTATAATGCTGGCATTATATTTACCATATGAGCATATGGATTGATATAAAAAATTGAAAGTTACTGCTTACACGTGTAAGCGTATTTTTATTATACGTTCAGCCTGCTTCCTGTACAAAAGTTTCATGATTGCTTATTGTAGGTAAATGTTGATAATCCAGTTTTTTAATCTATTGCGCGGTATCTTATGTATGTATATATTAATATTTCCTTATTTCTTATTGCGCAATGTGACTGGAGGCGATTTCTATTTCTATATTCCGCTATTATTATATTAGATAGTTCTTATGCCCTGTATCGTCAATGATAAGTTTCGTAACTTGGTAAAGTGTGTCTTCGATTTGAACTTAAAAATTTATGGTAACGTCATAGTACCATTCATTTAATACGCGATTTGTCCAAGACAAATCCGAGTGGTTTTCACCACGTAAGGCAATCTCACGATCCCAAGAAGGGGATGCGCGTTTCGTAGTTCTCTTTGAATACTGAATTATTCAAACACGTGTTCAGCAATCGGTGAGTAATATAAGATATGCGTTACGCATTTTTATTGATCAAATAATATAAATATCCTCGTTACACCTACAATTAACAGACGATTCACAATCTCAAAAAAAAACTATACATATTAATCAATTTAATACTTTGTTTTTTATTTCAATCATAGAGAGATTTTTCGCGGCAAGGATTTTCTCTCTCAGAGCTAAATAAACTGATATATTGGCTACAAAAATAGTGTCTTTCTTTTTGCCATTTTTTCCTAATTTTCAAATAAATTGTATCCACGAACTTTTTTAACTTTCGAGAAAATTCGTACAACAAAACATAGTTCATGAAATATTTCATTAGTAATTAATCTCTAAAATATATATGTACGTTTGTACACTCCGTCCCGTTCAAGTTAAAATCATCGACTGTACAAATTTCTTAGTTTTTTGGACATATACGCAACTTGTCGCGTTATTGCTTCCTTAACACCGGGCTGTAACACGTTCTAAAAACAATAGTGTTTTTACTACTGAAACCGTACTTAATACTAATTATTTTGGTAAGTTAAATATTACTTGCTTAACTTATTAGACTCTTGCACTTTGATGATTTGTTGTTTCTAATTCCGATTCTCCTCTCCTTTCTGCTATCATCGTTTACTACACCTCGAACTTCGTAGACCACACAAATGTGTAAAGCCTCGTTTTTACTTAATCATTCCAATAGTTTGTTTTGTTGCTATGCTAAAACCAATATTGAAGTGATGAAAAGGAGATGGAAAGGTGAATAAGGACACAATCCGTTTTCTCTTACGGCCAGTCAGCCACGTCTTCGCGTTTCGACTTCATCTACTCAACATCTCTTTTGTCTCCGCGGCCTTCTCTTATATATCTCTTTCTTGAACACCGCTGCTTCATTCCTTTGCCACGCGCCGCATCCGTCGCACACTGAATTACGTCATAATTATCACGGCGCCTTTGTGACGAGGAAAACCTCGGGTCCACTTGTCCCAGCGCGTGTCATACCGGAATACTTTCATTGGGTGACTCATCATGAGTTACCCGTTTTGGCCTAAATCCGCACGACGCGATCATTTCGAGTCACCATGAAAATTGGTGCGCGTCAAACAGTAGAGAAATTCTAGGCCTACTCTTCCCGGCACGCGTCACTGGAGCGCGTCAGAAAATATATCCGTATTTTGTTTAAGGAAATTGCGGTTGGAGTCCTTTTCACCGCATGTTTAAGAGGTAGGCAGAGGCATCAAATTTATGACTCGAAGTGGGGTCTTAAGACTGACTACGATACTTAAACCTATCTGCTCGCTTGACAAACATTTCTTTCCAACCATCGAATTTAGTTAAATATACGTGTAAATCAACAAACATTGAAAGTTCGCTGTGCAAATTCCGACACGAATGAAAACGTTATATATTCCATAGTCTATCAACCGTTAAAATAACAAAAGCTTATCAGCCCAATGTTATACATAATATACTCAAATACACTTTTTGAATCGCGCAAGCATATATCGCAGTTGCGAGGGCAGGTTGGTGCCGTCCTTGAGGATGCTTCGAGTAATTCTTTACACTACATCTGCATTACAAAGGTTAACCCTAGCCTTTCGTACCACGTGTGTATAAGTTCTGTGAATCGCTTCATAGTAAAATCGGCATATTCGAATGTACCCAACCATGAATTTTATTAAATATTTTCTGGACCAAATCGCGGTTCGTTTGATGCATGTCGTTCGGATTAAAAGAGATAATTACATTCTTAAGAAGGCGAAGTAAATTCTGCGTGTAAAAATGTATTCATGACAGTATTTTAATTATTTTCGAGAAGTGTCTAACCATTCTGCATAGTCGGTTATTTGCATTTCTTGATCTCGCTCGTGGATGCGCCTATACTCTGCTTTCGTTTGCCTATCTTCAAAAATATTCGTGCTGATAATGGCGGTAATGTCCACTATTAAAGAGTAAATAGTTCGGTATAACACTCACTAATTTTATCTAATCGTGGTTATTATATTTAATTCTTAATTGTATTCATAAATAGAGAAATTAAATGTGGTAAGTGTAAATACAAAATAGTGAACCATTATTTCATGCAAACGTATTTAACTCTCCAGACAAGACTACCTGTTTATCTTTTTACCAAATTTCACCAGCCATCACGGTTGTAATAATCGTTAAAGGTATTTATGGCTCTGCCTACGACGTCTATTCTTGTTATCTGACCATTGCTCACACCTTTGTCTTCTCAATTTGTAACAAAACGATAAAATAATGAGTTTCCTCAAAATGTTACCCCTATAAGTCACTCTTATTACGGATTAAAATTTTCAAAAATTCATAAAAATTTAAATAGTAATATTGCACAACATTTTTTCAATGAAAACCATAATATATTATCAGACTATCAAAAATTTTCAAAAAATAATTTAACACAGAACTTGAGTTTATATATTATGTTCATGTACCCATTTGCATATAACTAAATATCAGTGTGTATAGTATTTAATAAGAACTTTTAGAAAAATATTACATAAAATCAATTTTCAGATTCCGGCTTCTCATTATACATCAAATGCATACACAGTTTCATTTCGAAAATTGTCGCGGAACTTTAATTTTAATGCATTTACATGTATTATAACGTTCTCGTAAATTTTTCAACTTGAAACAAAGTCTTAAACTTGTGAGCTATGAAACTCCCTTATTGCGACATCCACGTCAGAAGATATTTAGAATAATTATAGAATTAAGAAAAAGAAATTGCCTCCAGTAACAATTACGTAAATAATGACGCACGGGCATAAAAATATTGCGTCGTAGATCGAGAACTAGATAATTAGTATTTACTTAGAATCTAAAATGATCATAAATTTTACGTAAAAAAACGATAGTAAATTTCATGTAAAGGAAGCAGGTTGACACATGCAAACAATAAAAAAAAATTTTTGACCAATCTTGACGAATTTAATAAGAAGCATAATATTAATACGTAATATCATCAAATTCTCATACAGTACCGGCATTATGAAACTGACACATGTTAAACTTCTTTTCTAAAATTGCCATTTTAACTTTCGAAAGAATTATATCAGCATATTTTTATAATAATACCAAAATTAAATCACAACATTTTTATAACCCAAAAGCAAGAATTCCTAAAAAAAACCGAACACTGTTAAATGTAATAAAAACCACATGTAAACAACATGAAGAAGCAATACGTATAAAAGATTTCAATCTCTAAAATTTGTATCGTCATATTTTTCAAGCGCATTCTACGAAATCATGTAACTAAAAAATAAGACTTAAAATAAAATAAAAATATAATCTCTGAATAATTTTTATTCAATACGATTCGAAACGAACATATGATACTCTCAATACATACCGTTGTACAATTCTAAGAAAATACACGAACAAACACGAAAAATCCATATTAACATCTTGGAGAAAGAAATACGACGACAAGCAGATACCAAGGGAACACAAGATAACAACCCTTAAACAAAATAAAATCAATACAACAAGAATAAATAAGCGCAATACAAGCAGCAGACATCGGTCAGTCAGTTCATAGTTTATTATAAATTACTTAGTAAGACTGTCGTTGTATTTACGACCCGCGATATTTGCAAGAACGGTTTATTTAATGCTCTTTGATTTATAAAATATTTGTAATCTAATAACGCCGCTCTAATAAACATCCATATATTCAAATTAATATCTCAAATTTAATTAATAATCCGTTAAATCCAAGTTCCTTTTAAATTCAAGTAATAATATTAAAAGTCAAGTTGCCAAAAAATGGCTTTATAAACTTCGTGATTGGCTTCTAACCTCCAAGTTAGTTGATTGTCTCGGCTGACCTTTTTTGGTTCCGCCAAACTTCGTAATTCAATAAAGTTTCTCTGAAAAGGACGGTTTGGTTCTCCGTCAGTCGTTCGTTCCAACGCTGTCGTTCTTACAAGGACGAATTATAGAGGGAAAAAGAGGGGAAATTTTACAAGAAAAAAGATATGGCTTTATAATCAGTCAGCCAGTTCCTCTTTATTCACGTCGCGTGAATAGACGGAAAAACGTTTTCCCGCCACTTCTACCCTCAGCAACGCTGCATGGTCAACGCAGAGATACTCCCCGACATTTCGATCCGAGGCCATGCCGCTCCAATTGCTGAATGGACGCTTCCCGTCAGAGCTGCGTCGCTCTAATCACCACGGTGGCATCTTGGCGAGAAATTCCGGACTCTTACGTGACACGCGTTGCTTCACTTTATTTGTTTATGTAACTCACGATGAATCATCTTTTCCGGTTCGGACCTGCAAAGTACTGTCATCACAGGTCAAAATCATATCGGCGTGCGTCAAATTTCTTGTATATAATCATCATGGAATTCTTCAGGACCCTAGACGCCAAACCTGAAGTGGTGAGAGCAGCTGCCAGAATGATCAAAGAAAAAGATAGTCTAGAATTCGCAACGCCTAATCGGACGATAAAACCTCACTAGATCTAAGTAAAATTGTTTCATTTTTTTAACCAATCAATAAAGCGGAATTAACAAATCTTTACGTGTAAGTTATTATTGAGATATTACAGCATATAAAATTTTTGCATATGATTAAGGTGGACTTCTATATTTGTTTACAACACTTACAAATACATTGCACTAAATGTTTTCTTCTATTTTTGACGTCTCGTTGCATACTAAATACACAGGCAGAGTTTCATTTTAAAAATCGGCATGGACATTGATATTCAATGCACTTCATGCATATGCATTCTCATGCATATAAGCATACGAATAAGGTATAGTATTTTATACAATTTTTACAGGAACATTACACAAAATCGTTTTCCATATTCTAGCATTCTTTCATATCTAAAATAAATGCACGAAGTTTAATTTTAAAAACGGCATAGAACTTGAACTCTAATGCATTTACATGCATATTAATTCATTAATTTATTCATTAATGCATACTCAGATATGGTTATAAGTGGGTGTTTATATTTGTTAATAACAACTATCAGAAAAACATTGTACGAAATGTTTTTACTCTTTCTGACAAACTATTACGTATTAAATATACATTCAAAATTTCATTTCGAAATCGGCGCAGAACTTGGTGCTCATTTCATTTGAATGTTTATGCACTTTTATACATATATGCATATGGGGAGCCGTATATTTGTTAATAACATCTCTCACAGAAACATCACACAAAATATTTCAATAGATTTAGTCATTGTCTTTTCTTAATATGAAAGTACATTCATTTCTTAAAGTACTGTAAATAAAAAAATAATTGTAAATAATAACATGAATACTCAGTCAAAAATATTTTTCTTTATTCTGTATTGAAAATTTAATACGTTATCATGAGTTTCGATATAAAAATCTTCGAGTCTACGAGCCTTGCGTAGTTCGACTGTCGTTTATAAACCCTTCTACTATAAACCCCTCTGTTGCATGTTCGGTGGATCGTTCCTTGGTTTCAATTCAAGGTGTATACAGTATCTTAGACGCTGATTCAGTTCGCAACAATTTCTCACTTTTACCTTTGTTCCGGGGAAATGCACATTGTATTATTAGCAAATTCTAAATATATTAGAAATACCTATCATAGATTAAAAGACTTATTCGTATACGTTTTTTGACTTACCTTTAAGAGAGCAAATTCAGTTCTTTGTCGAAGTTAGTATCCAAGAAGAAGTTTCTACGATATTACATTGACATTAGTTCATGCTTCATAGTACATAGTGCATCCTTTCGTTCTTCTTATGTACTATCCGTATAAATCGGTTATAAGGAGAGTTGGAATTTAATTATACCACGCACATGATATCTTTCGATATCTGCGAGATAACAAAACTATTAGTATACCAAAGGCAAGTCAGTTATACAGTCTGGATTATACGAAGTTTGTTTTAACAAATTTGTTTCTCTCAAACAGAAAAATTCGGGAAATTCATTTATCACACCTATGATTCACTGATAATGCTTTTTGTCGAATGTATCGTCAGTCACGATTTCCGAGAAGTTTTGCTTTTTAATAGTAAGTCCCTGCATTTTGGTATCCATCGACTATTTGTAATTACTAGCGCAATTGACTAGTCTCTTTATTATTCGCTGAATATTCGATAAATTGACAACTAACACTAGCTTCATTGACATGTTTATTATGCACCGGAGGATGCAGCATTCTCCGTTTCGACTTCGAATAAATATCTACCTCGACGATAAATAACCGTAAAAATCATTATCTATATTTTCTTTCATTTTTTTGGATTTTCCGCATTTTTTTGGAAAGCATGATAGTTGTTTCAGTTATCTAGATATTCACCTTATATTTCAAAAGTCAAATGAACTTTTTCAAATCTGCACTCACCGTTTCAATCAATTACATCTGTTAATTTCTGTCTATTACGGCAAATTCAAATAGGTGAGCGAATGGTTTATTCATTTGTGGCACTAGCTAGACGAATACTCAGTCACCACTATAGTTATGCTGATTTCGGTTATCACCAATTTTATGTTCAATGCACGCATACTATACCTACCGTATCACTATAAAACTTGCGCGTAAGTTCTAAACACCATTTCTGTTATCTGATTTTCATGAAGTTTGCGGGTCAAATAATTAATATCAAATTCGACGAGTTACTTAATATCGTAATATGATATTGGACAAATATTAGAAAGGTGTTCTTTCTTACGTGCTAACTTGACGATTTGAGGAGTAAAAAACACACTTAAAGTACACCAATGAAAAATGATTTATTTAATATTTCAAAAACAAATTAAAATTTTTTAATGAAACGAACGCAAATTTATTTCTTTTAAAATATTGCATTTACTTCAAAGGATTGCAATCCTCATTTTCTTGAAGGATGAACATGACTTTTTTTTCTTTTTTTTCAAAAATTTTTAAATATTAGTTAACTAGTATTTTTTTAATGTCTTTCAGTTTATTATAAATTATATTATTAATTATATACTAAATTTGTTCATATTTTAAGAGATATATAACATTTCTCTACAATAAAAAAGATCATATTAATGGTGCAAACTAATATTTAATCGGAAATCTTAGTACGACGAAATTAACGTTTTAATTTATGTATATAAAAAATATACAATTTTTTTAGAAAAATATTTATTTGCGTAAAAATAATTATAAACAATAAACTCTTTAATTTATAAATGATTGTTTCTCTTTTCTACGCTTTTATAAACACACAACATACAATTAAAAATATCGGATTAATATGTATCTAATAGCTTGCACTATTTTTACTTCGATTTTAACTTATTTTCTATCTTAACAGCGATTACAATGAGGTCTTACCTGCTATTAGTTTTACTATTTATTTTATATATCCTTTATATATTATAAAGAATAATTTAATTTATTTTGTAACGTTTGATCCTAAAACACCGTTCGGTAATCGAATAACGTTCTTACTTACTTGCTTTTCTGGCGGCGGCGACTTAGTCCCTTTGCGCACCTTGGTTATCCCGGCTCGGATGGCTCGATGTTGGGCTAAGTTTGTGACGGAGAAAGTGCGAAAAGACCGGGAAAAATTATAACGGCGGCTTTTTTCAATTTGCTAAACCAATATTTATTTGAACAGATTTACAGCTCATCACTTTTTCTTATATACTAACGGCCGTAATATTTTACATAGGTATAAGTCGATTACGGCGGCGGATAATTTACTTTGTTATGATAAAAACAATTTGCTCTGCGTGAGTCAAGAGACTACATCAGAGACCATGGATCAAGAAGTGGGTACAATAAAAAACGAGCAGTTAAACTGCACTCATGGAGTTCTGTTTGTGTGTTAACAATCTGCACAACACGGGGAGATCACCTTACTTCCAACCAGAACACTTCTTTCTTGCAGGCTCGTCTCCTTTATAGCCTGAATGCGATTTTCTTCCTTTGCTTTTCATCGAATTAAACTTTGATGAAAGGGAAGTCTGTAGGCCTCCGGTCCATCGTAGTGATTCGTTATTTGCAGGTGCAGTTTTGTGGTATATTACATTATGACATTTACATTACTTCTATTATATATATTTCACTTATTATTGAAATTTTACTAATATGTTTTTTTCTTTAAAATGCTATATCGGAAATCTTATCTTCAACTGTTTAAAATGATATTATATAGAATAATAATTATTACATACACGTAAAAATTCAAATTTTTTTTTAATTTCATGTACAATAAATATAAAAATTATAAATGGAAACTTTTATTTTTATTTATTTATATGTACATCCACCTCAAATTTTTATCGAGAATTTTTCGATTTATAAATTGATAAGTTTTAAATATTGCTATCGTTATTACCGCTCTATGGAAAGTTTAAAGGTCACCATCAAAAGGTCTAGTAATACTAGTTAACAGATTTGTTTAAATTTATTAGGTATATATTTAAAATATTAAACTTTAATACACGTGCTCATAGTATTACAACAGCATTTAATAAGGTTTCATAACTGAATGTTATTAAAAAAACATTTTTATTTTAATTTGACGTTATAATCTATTAAAATTGATAATATTGACATAATATAAGTAGTTGATTTACTGAACAAACAATGAATGAACTTTGAATGAGCTGAAACAGTGAAATAAATTTGAAAAATAAATTTACTCAGTTACAAATTCTGTACGGCCTGATCTTCGAGTAACTGCTTTAAATCCGAGGTGACACATTGTTGGCAGGTGCGATCTTTGTACGGTCTGACCTTTGAGTAACTGTTTTAAATTCAAGACGACTCATTTTTGGCATATGCGGTCTTTATAAAACCTGACCTTCAAGTCACCATCAACGACTATCATTCATGAGGACTCGTTATTGGCAGGTGCATTCTTTGAACTGCCTGACGTTCGAATTACCTGTAATATTTGTAAATGCAGATTAGAGAAATTCACGTTGTTGGCAGGTGCCATTTGTGTAAGGCCTGGCCTCGAGTCTCCTTCTGATCTGCAATAGAGAGGAAGCACTGTTTTTGAAAACGCCCGTAGAGTTGTTCATCGCTGCGCTTTTATTTTAAAAACCGTCAAATACATGTATAATATTTAACACCATGATTTATTACAAAACCGATAAAATAACTACCGCTGTGATTCTTTTCCGTAATCCGTAATAAATATTATGTAACCGCCGCTTAGTTTTATAACTAAAAAATTCCAGGATTGTATTAAGTCAATAACATCACAACTAAATTACGTATCGTTGAAATCACCGATGTAAAATCAGTTTAAAAAATTAACTTAATTTATTATAGAATATGCGTCATTATTTTACCCCGTCTCTTCACGCCTCCTTCCGACACGAACCCGGCCCGACTTCGAGCCATCCAGACCGGGATAGTTAGGAAGCGCGAGAGAACGAGCCACCGCCGAAGAATAAGGAAAGTATGATGTAAAACCATAACATGGCGTCCGCAAGGTACGTGCAGTAAACAAAAAGATGTTTTCCATTATAAACGTAAGTCCAAAAATGTTACAAGTTTTACGTGAAATAATTAAAACTCAGGACCATATTTTTCTTATTCTACTAAACATTATCTAATAGTTTATTTGCTCGAACTATTTTCTCTTTGTACAAACTTTTTACGTGACATAAAAGTAAGAGAAATAAAAACAGACTTTTTACTTCCTACGTATTTTCTATTTTTTTCATATAATTATTTTTTTAGATAAAACGAGAAAGAAAGGACAAGAAATTAAACACAACGAGTATAGATGCAAACTAGTGAAACTTCATTTTTTGCTAGTAATCGCATACAATTCCGAAGCTAAGACTATCCGCTCATCATTTTCTCCTATCCCTCCAACTGTCGCGGTCATTAAGGCGTTTATGGCTCTACCTACGATGTATGTTCTTGTCCTCCGTCGCCTGTTCTATGCTTGTACTTTTGCCTTCTCGGTCCATTCCTAAAAGGATTTACATGGAAAGCCATGTCGACTTTTCCAAAAAACGGTTCTTGTGTATCTGTATACGATAAAATTAGGCAAAGACGTTACTTATAGTAAAAAATTTAATAATATAGAGGATGAAAGTTAAAATAAATAAAATATTAAAATGCAGTATCTTTTCTAATAATTGTTGCATTTATATTTGGAAACTTGATCTTGATTCATTAAACAACTACCGAATTTATACTAGTAACTATTATAATTTTTTTATTAACTGATAAATGAAAAACATTTTTATGTCATTCATTAATTTACTCTATAAAAAAAACTAGAAAATATTAATAACGTTTTATAATAATGATTGCTAAATGTTTGCTTGATAATGCATGTAAATATTCAAAATGATATGTACATACAACTCAATCGTCTTTCGATTGTGTATTAAAATATTCAAAATACAATTTATTTTTAACATTTACCATATTTGCATTTTGCAAAATGTAATAGATTTCTTATTAGACTATCTAATTTATCCTCAAATAAAACTAAAAAACCAGTATTTTGTGCTTATTATTGTAATATTGTCACTCAAAAATCTTGTTTTATAATGTTATATCTTTCTTAATTACAATCTCTTACAATTCATTTTTCTAAAAGAAAAAACAAAAAATATTTTTAACGTTTCGTAAACTAATATTACAAATTAGCTGAAGATTTAAGAGCGTTCGCGTTTTTAAACTATGAGATGTTTGTTTTAGATCTCCTTGCTCATTTATGAAAAGTGCAATTGTATAAATACTTCGGTGGTGTTAGTATAAATATTAATAAATATTACATTCAAATATACTGCTAAATAAAAAAAAAAACTTAATTGAATTATAGTATAAAATTTATTTATTAATAATTAGCAAGTTAATATATTATACATACATGTATACGATTTTCTCCATGTACATATTTTAAGCACTATGTAAAAATAATATTTAGTTTATTATCATTAATATTTATTATCTAAGATATTTTTTGTAAAAGGAATATATTATATATTGTACATTTTCACTGAGATTATTTCAAAATACTCATTCTGAAAAAAAATATTTTAAAATAGCGAATAACAAAAAATATATTTTTATAATAAATATAATAATAATATAATAATAAATAATGGATAAATTAATTTTTACAATGAATTATAAATTTAAAATATTCTTTAATCAGCGAATTTTTTTTTAATATTTGTACTTGAAGCCTTATTGATATTATTATGATCTCATGTTATAGTATAAATTTTTACTTTGTAACGCGTCGGCCTGTCCCCAACATGTGTCCTTTCGGACGCTGTGCGACGTTCGACGTGTTTTTTTAAGTTTCGTGAGGCTCCATCCCTGTCTATTCGTCCTTTTGATAGTGGCGGCGACTCGGTTCCCCGGGCTCCCTGTCTGTCCCGTCCCGGACGGCTCGAGGTCGGACCAGGTTCGTGGCGGGAGGAAGAGGCACGGAGAAACTGGGACGAAATGAACAAAGGCGTTCTCATTTTTTTTTTAAATCTAAACTTAAGATTATTTTTATTTAGATAAAATTACAATGATGTTTATTTTTGCGGTGCGCTCACCGCTTACAAAGGATCCTTAATAGTCTATGGTTACATGACATTAAACGATGGGGTTTCATTACAAATATCCGTCGTTTGGTGACGTGCGCTTTTTACATTTTAGGCAGTGGATAATGGCTTGACTGTGCAATAATTTCACACACACGATACGGCGAAATCGCAACAAAGGTCGGTACGGCGGGATTACAATGCTTTAATTTGATGACGGCTGATCACGTGCATTTACACGGCAAGATCTTACTTACTATTGCGGCGGAAGATAGCGGGGGAAAGAGTCTAGCCCGACGGCTGTGACCCCGGATACGCGATCGCGGTCCTATTCCTATACCCGGGAGGTACGCCAAGAGTCGTTCCTCCTGGAGCCCCTAGTGCGCCAAAAATCGCTCGACCGGGAAACCTGTGCTTCTCGAACTATACCTCCTGGAGTTCCTTGGTGCATCAAAAGTCGCTCCTAGGGATCGTGCGCCAATAGTGGCTCGACCGTGAAACCCGCGCTTCCCGAACTCCACCTCCGTCTCTCGATTCCGCGTGAGCGCGCCCTTTTTATATATTTCGTGGGCGCTTCCCCTCACGCGTTCGTACTCGCGGGCCTCGTGGTGGGATAGTGCCCCCTAGCCGTTTTTCTTACGGCCATGGGCAGGCTGGTAGTGGGAAAATAGCGGCAGTAGCGTTGTGGGAGCGCTTGCTCGCGTATAGCCTAGCATTGGCATAGCCAGGGCTAAACGCATAGCCAAGGCTCCCCTCCACGGTTCCATACGTTATTTAGTCCATTCATTCATCTCTCTCTCATACGTATCTCAGGTCGCCTACTCCCACTATGCGGGCATTCTCTTGCTCATTTGCTCATCCTTCCACTCTACGGCCGACGCTGTGCCGTACGAACACTTTCTCACTCATATTCACACGCTCGCACCTTAGTTTCTCGGGCGTTGTGGGCCGGACCTCTTCCTCGCGATCCTCCCGGCTCTCAATCCACGGTAGTATTTGCCTCTCGCGACGAAGGTATTCGTCGCAACTTAATACTTAATACTACTTTATTAATTTAAGAGCATATATTTTATAAACTGACAAATATTCTGTTGATGAAATCATTCACTATATAATGTACTATTATTTTAGTAAAAATAATTAAAAGTTTTTTTCAAGCACAAACGTTTTATTTTCTTCAATTATTCGATAGACCTTTTTTTAAGATTAATTATTAGTGTCAAATATATGTTATAGTTTCAAGAATACATTTTTTATTAACATAAGCAAAAGTATTATTAAAATAATATATTAAATACAAAATAATATTGTTTATTGCTATAATTAAAATAAAATAATAAAAAATGTCAAAAAATAAAAAAATAAAGTACTAAAAAGTTTTTATATTATTGAATCATTATAATTAAGCAGATGATAATTTATTTTTATTAGTATACCTAGGTTCAATTGAATTTCTTTAAAGTAATTTTACGTTTTTGTTGTACTTTTGAATGCAAAAAGATTTTATGTATTAGTAAATCTGTATAAAGATGTAATATAATGTAAAGTATTTTCATTACATAGATTTTATTAAGGCCTGTAAATAAATGTTAAAATAAAAGTAAAAAAAGTAAGCAAAGTAAGCAATTTAAAAATAACATAGATTCATTTACTTTGAAAGATGAATTATTTTTCTAGAAGCCTTTGTCTATCTATGAAAATTAATTTATAGACTTAAAAAATTTGTATTTCTGTACTGTTTTGTTTCATTATCACCAAAAAGTTTATTAAAACCTGTTATATTCTTTATAAAAGAAAAACTCGAAAAGTATTAAGGATTTCCACGCTATGATACATTAGAATCAGCTGATATCAACGTATATGTGTATATCGTATGTAATTAAATTGTATATACAATTATAGGTATATAATATACTTATAATTGTATATATAGGTATAGTAAAAAAGCATTGTTGTCTCAGCAATCCTTCTCTTTGATTTGCTTTCGTTTTGTAAGTTTGTTTTCTTCAGGTTTATTGTATAACGGTATTTAGCGTTCAAATATTTGAATTTACTTATTTCGCTTCTCTTCGACTTTTTTACGCTTCAGTTAGAAAAATCCAGAAGAGGTAGCAGTGGTACATTAATACTAGAATAATTGTGGCCCAATTCGTCTATACTGTATCCGTCTGAACTGATCAGCAATTTCCCTTTTTATTTCTGATTAGATTAAACAAGTAACGTATCTAATATGGATTTTTTAGGATCTTTCCATTGGTCTTTTGTTTTTATATAATTTGAAAGTTCATCAGTAGCATGGCACAAGGTGCAATTATTAATTTTCTATATAAAAATTTATTAACTTACTAAATATAAGTAGTTTTCTGAAAAATGTATAGTAATAAATAAATATTATGACTCATTAACCTACCTTAAATTTCTCGTTTATTTCGTTATATTTTTTGAAGAATGAAAAACTAAATTATTTTTTCACATAAATTCAACCATTAAACCTCTTAAAACAAGTGTTAACTTACAATAATCAACAGGTTAAAATGTTGCTAGAAACGTAATTTAATTTTTTCTCTTTTACAATCTCGCATATATTTAATGAATTAATACTTATTAATGAAAAAATCAAGGTTTTTCTCAAAATCAGATATTTTTCTAGTTCAATTCAAACAATGTTATTATAATAATGCTAATAAACAACACATTAACTTTTTGTTACAAACTTATATAAAATAACGCAAAGAAGAATGATAAAAGAGGCATTTTTAATTTTTATATATAATAAGTTTATTAACGTTAAATTGATAATTAAAATGTAAGAGTGCGGAATTAATATATTTGAAAAAATAGAGCCATCAAAGACGTTTAGATTTATGCATCCGAAGCTTGTGATAATTTGCTTTGTTGTTATTCTACATTGAGAAAATCATAGAGTGGTAGAAAAGCTTAGAGAAGCATTTTCGGCGTAAACTAAGATAAAAATTCGTGGAAATAATAAAATTAGGAAGATCGATGGAACATATAACAGATATTTTTTATAATAAGAGAAACAAATGTTGGGAACGTATGCGTGGGGAAAAAATATTAAAGATTTACGGAAATACCACGGTATGAGTAAGTGTTTATTGCAATCTACATTCCATTTAATTAAATCTGCTTCCTCGTAAATTCTAGAAAACCTCGTCTTTTTATTTTGATCTCTACTGAAGCATCTCTATTAGTAAAGAGTGATATCTATGAAGCAGATTCAGTCTGACATAATTGCTACAAAATATGTTCAAAAAATCCAATGAAACACAAAATGTGCACAGGATAGCACAAGTAAAGAGCATGCATAATAAAGTTAGGATATAATTAAATATTCAACTTAAAAACTATATAAACAGAAACTAGCAATGTAGTCTCAAATAGGTTCATTTAAGAAAAAATATTTAAAATAAATGAAAAATTTTCTAAACTTAGTTATTGCAGGAGGTATGAACAGTAATTATAATTTTTTTATTTACTTTTTTAGAGTAATATTAAATTGTTAAACTTTCAGTAATTTAAATATATAGCAAAAAAATCTATATTTATATTTATATTTTTTTAATATTAAGTAAATAAACTAAATAATTTATTAGGCATTATTATAAATAATTGATGTAAAAATAAAAATACTTGGAAAAAAGTACACATTTAAAAAATTATTAAAAGTATAGTTTTTATTAACGTATACAATTTTAGTTTATATAATTTAAAAATATTCTTTCTTTTTAAAGTACATCTTGCATTTGAGTAAATTTCTAAATATTTAGATGCACAAATAAAATTTGTACGTGTTAATTATGTAAATTATGTAAAAGTGTACATTTATTAATTTTAAATACATGGTTCCCTTTAATATCTTTATTCTGCTTTCTTAAAAAGATTTTATAAATCATATTATATTATATATCAAATATAAAATAAATAGTTAATTATATATTCACTTGATTAATTATGAAGCAACTCTAAGTTTAAGAAGTTAATATTATTAAAAATTATTAAATAAATATGTTAGCTTTATTATCACTTTATAATAGTATTTAGAAAGCTTTAATGAAAATAAAAAACTGCATCGAAATATTATTAAATAAAAAAAATAAAAATAAAATTATGAACCATAAGAATATACTTATATATAAAATTTTGATAAAAAGATTTTTTTAAATATTTTTATTGGTATAATTTTTCATTTTGAATATTTAATATACTAACTTAAGTCAAATTGAAGGAAAGGAAGGATTAAAATTTATGATGTAAAGTTATAATAGATTATAAGTTTTAAATAACTTGTGAATGTTAATTTTATAATACTCTTATTTCAATATCAAATCTGTTTATTAATGATAGATGGTGCATAATTATGGTTCATATTTAATAATTTATGTTAATAATTATTATTTAACGTAGAAATTTAAATGTAGTTTTCAACAACATTTTGATTTTATGATAATGAAATTAACATTTATTTAAAAGATATCATAGTTGAATTTTATTTGTAAAATTGCTGAATTATTCAAAAAATATAACGGGTAAATTAGAGATTCAAGAAAAGAAAAAAATTTATAATATTTAACTATTACTATTCGTTTTTTCAAAGAAACTATTTATGTTTAATATTATTATATTTAACAATTACTATTCGTTTCTTCAAAGAAACTATTTATGTTTAATATTATTACTTTTTGATATGAGAACTTAACGAGAACGCTATTGATGGTAATTAAAAATTTTCGAAAATTTTTATACGTGTGTAGTACTCTCAGATTTTCACGCATATATTTTTGAGTCAGAATAATGTTTTTTATTAATAAGAAAATCATTTTTAGATATTACCAATATTGTATGATGAGAAAAGATAAGTTAAGCTGAAAGCAATTTTTTTACCATTTAAAGTAATTTTAAATAGTATAATTCAACGAGATGTGTATTAGTTATTTTACTTTTTTTTTTCTTTTTTCTTAATTCATTTTTTTTAATAAAATGATAATGAGGTAAATTAAACGAAATATATCGCAAATTAGAGACAAGATTAGTACATGACATTTTTCGTTTTATTACACTTTTGGTGGTTAAGATGAGTACGATAACTTTTTGACGCTATTGATAGATGGTGATGACAAAGAACTTACTATACGTATTTATCATACACGATTTTAATACTTTCGAATTTGATGTAAATACGCCAGTAGAAAAGTCGCCTAGTAGAAAAGAATCTTTAACCACTATAATTATATTTTTACATAGAATTAGAATTTAATTAGAACTTTTGTTAACTAACATCTTTTAAAGGGAGACTTAAAAGTATGCGCTTAAAATGAAAGTCTATAAATATGCAATATTCATTTTAATTTGTTAATTAAGAAATTAATTAATTCAAGTTTAATCTTTAATGTGTAAACATTAAATTTTTAAGCAAAAGAACATGGGAAATGTAGATACTAAGCTCAATTTTCGAAAAGCTGTTGTACAGTTAACATCTAAGACTCAAGTTAGTAAAATAATATTTGTAAGCACATAAAGCTGTATTGTCTAGTTTTACTATTTTATTTAAACTTATAAGTAACTTATTTTTATTTAATGTTTGTGTTTTTACTATAAAATTTTTGTTTGAACTAAATTTCAATATAATATTTTCTTTCAGGTAGTAGATGTTTCTGATAATGCCTTCTGGGATCAATTTTGGTCAGAAAATATTTCTAATGTGCAAGATATTTTTACTTTTATACCAGCTTCAGAAGTTCGTATACTTAGAGAAGAAGCTCCATCTAACCTTGCAACATTATGTTACAAAGCAGTAGAAAAACTGGTTAAATCAGTTGATAGTAGCTGCAGAACCCAAAGTGAACAACAAACTGTTTTAAATTGTTCTAGATTATTAACAAGAATTTTGCCTTATATTTTTGAAGATCCAGATTGGAAAGGATTTTTTTGGTCAAGTTTACCAGGAAAAGAAAATGAAGAAAGTATACCTCTTGCACATTCTCTATTGAATGCAATATGTGTACGTATCTATTATGAGTTTTGTACATATTAATAAACTTCAATTATTATTTAACAAATTATTTATTTTTAGGATTTACTGTTTTGCCCAGACTTCACTGTTATTACAAATAGAAAATCTGTACCAGTAAGTATTAAAATATATATTATTATTTTATACAAAATCTTAACAAATTTTTTAAAGCAAATTTATATGTAGGATAAAGCTGAGGAATTACAGTCTATTGATAGTTGTGAATATATTTGGGAAGCTGGTGTAGGTTTTGCACAATCACTACCTAGACATCCTGATTTAGATTCTAATAGAACTGAGTTGTTAAAAGTTTTATTAACCTGCTTTAGCGAAACAATGTATAATCCTCCAAGTGATCTCTCAGTTACTCCGAATAAATGGATTCAACATTTAACTAGTTCAGAAAATAGGTAAAATGTAAAATATTTTAAAATTAAATTCTTGTAATAAATTTGTATAAATTTAAATTATATTTGTATAGACATGCTCTGCCAATGTTTACATCATTGTTAAATACAGTATGTGCATATGATCCAGTTGGCTTTGGAGTTCCATACAACCATTTACTATTCACAGATTCTTTAGAACCTTTAGTTGATGTAGCATTGCAGATACTTATTGTAACTTTAGACCCTGATACTAGTTATGAATCTAATGTAGATGATGGTACTGTTGGAGATAATCTCTTTATTAATTATTTAAGTCGTATACACAGAGATGAAGGTATTTTTTTCTACATCTTTCTTTAACGTATTACCTCTAATTTGAAAGATTTGAAACAAACTGTTTGATTGTAGATTTTCAGTTTGTTCTTAAAGGTATTACAAGATTATTAAATAATCCATTAATGCAAACCTATTTACCAAACTCTACAAAGAAGGTGCATTTTCATCAAGAATTACTTGTATTTTTTTGGAAACTCTGTGATTATAATAAAAAATTTTTATATTTTGTATTAAAAAGTTCAGATGTACTTGAAGTTCTAGTTCCAATATTATATCATTTAAATGATTCTAGAGCAGATCAGTGTAAATAGAAATATTTTTTAAATTTTTTAAAAATTTTATTAATTATATTGTTTATATATTAAATTTTATTGACTGTATAGCAAGAGTTGGTTTAATGCATATTGGAGTATTTATTCTTCTCTTATTAAGTGGAGAACGTAATTTTGGTGTTCGATTAAATAAACCTTATACAGCAACAGTACCAATGGATATTCCAGTATTTACAGGTAAATAAATTTTTATATTTATGAATAAAATACTTATTTATTATATAAAATCATAAAATAATTATTGTTATTGTATTCGTCACTTTCAGGAACACATGCAGATCTTTTAGTTACTGTATTTCATAAGATTATTACAACAGGTCATCAAAGGTTACAACCTCTTTTTGATTGTTTGTTAACTATTCTAGTCAATGTTTCACCATATTTAAAAACACTGTCAATGGTTGCTAGTACTAAACTTCTTCATTTATTGGAAGCTTTCAGCACACCATGGTTTTTATTTTCTGCCCCAACAAATCATCATTTAGTATTTTTTTTACTTGAAATATTTAATAATATCATTCAGGTAAGTCTTTTTAAATTTTAAAATTGTATTTTTTCAAAATTATTTTTAATACTATATTATTAAAATAAATTTTTATATTTTAGTATCAGTTTGATGGTAATAGCAATTTAGTTTATACAATAATTAGAAAAAGGCAAGTTTTTCATGCTTTGGCTAACTTGCCAAGTGATTATAACACTATTGCAAAATCTCTTAGTAAAAGGCAAAGAAAACACATGCCATCTAGTAGATCTACTGAAAATATGAATGAAACTGCAATGGAAGGTTCACATCCTGCACAACCTGCAGAACCTGGTACTTTTAAAGCATCATTACTTGAAACACCTGACATTGCAAATATGACAGAAAAAGAATCAGCACATCCACTAGATCCTCCTGATATACATATTAGTAAGCTCATAGAAGCAGAGGTTTCTCCTAATGACCAGAATGAAGAAAGTAAACTCGAAACTATTGTAACGGTTAGTAAAAACTCATAATTTATTATTCTACACAAATTTTCTGATTCTTTAATATTTCATTACATATTTTTCATTTGTTTATAATTGAATCATTATGTTTTTTAAATTTGCTACACAGTGTTAAGTGAATTACATATTGAACTATTTGATAATTTATTCTATTACTTAATTATGATAATGAATATGAATTTAAAAGAAAATAAAAAAAAAAAAATAAAGAGTAAATACTACAGAAAATATAATATTTATAAGGAGACAAAACTATTCAATAAAAATTTGTTATAATTATCTTTCAAATTATTCATAATATATACTTTTAAATATTTATTATTCATATTAATAAAAAATTTTAAAGTATAAATTTATATTAAACTGCATGTAGTTTTAAATGTTTCTACTTGTTATCTTTCTCATAAAATAGTATTAAAAAGTATAAACATTATTTACACTCTAATTTGATAGTGATAATAAAAATCTAAAAGATATTTTCAATGTTACATAAATAATATTCCATAAAATTACGATTTTTTTTCATGTAAATATTTAGATATAAACTCACACGATTCGGGCACATTACTTGTATAAATTCTTTTAAATTATGTAATTAAGGGATAATTAGTATTCTTATCATTTTTCTGTTATTGAACTTTTTTTCATTTATCATAAAGTAATTAGTATATAATTATTATGTATAATTTTATTAAATAAGAAAAATGTATGATAAAAATAACAATTCGAAATTATTGTTAATCAATATTTAATTTCTGCTAATTTATATTTATATTATTCGTTTATTATTGACAGAAAGGAGGAATCTGTGTTGCTGAACATTTAAACTCTATAAATAGTAGAGATCAATGGGTACCTACCACTGATTGGGTTTTTCAATGGAAAAGTAAATTGCCATTACAAACTATTATGCGATTATTACAAGTTCTAGTACCCCAAGTGGAAAAAATTTGTATTGACAAGTGGGTAAAAGTGTAAATAAAATAAATATACAAATTTTGAATAAATGCATTTGTTACATATTTTGTTGTTTTTAGGGGTTTAACAGATGAAAGTGAAATTTTGAAATTTTTGCAGCACGGCACACTTGTAGGATTATTACCTGTACCACATCCTATTCTTATTCGCAGATATCAAGTGAATGCTGGTACAACTGCATGGTTCAGAACATACATGTGGGGTATTATTTATCTAAGAAATATTGAACCACCTATTTGGTATGCTACAGATGTTAAGCTTTTTGAAATTCAAAGAGTTTAGAGATTTTTTATATATTATTTTTATCAATTTTAATATTTAAAGTAATTTGTACTTTAATGTTATATATATATTCATTCAATTAATATGTATAAATATGTTCAACAGTTATGAAAATATCAGTGTTTAATTCGTTTTTTTGTAAGTAAAAACTGTAATGATGAATAAGGTTTTTCCAAAATTTATGTTGTATTTAGAAAGCATAAATCACTTGCTCATACAAATTCCTAAATTTTATTCTCTTAACTAGTAAAAATGTAGTTATTAACCATAAAATATAAAATACTACTTAAATTTTTTATTGTAAATATTTATTTAATGTCTGAATGTTTTGATTTTTAATAAGTTATTATAATTTCATAATTTTTAGAAAACAGTCTTATCAATATTAGTAGTTATTTAAATTAATTCATTAACAATGGATTTTTATTTTCTATTCATTGTCATAGCTTATTTATTCTATTTTACTCTTCTTTTTACATAACTATATAATAGTACATTTGCTAACTTAATCAAGTATATATATTTGAATAAACTTTATTCAGCTATGATGTATTCTAATTAAATTATTTAAAAAATTAAATATACCTATAAAGCTTAATTATTTCAATTTATCAATAATTTGATTTTGTGAAAATTAAATTATGGACAAGAATTTTAATTTTGATTGATTATTTTATTGTCTAGAAATTTTTCTAAAACTTTTATATTTATTATTAATAATACCATAAAATTCATCATAATATTTAATGTACTTGTCAGTATTATAAATTATACAATAATTCATATAGATTATTTTTTATTAACTATATTAATTGTAGTTCTCCTTATAGTATTTGAAATTTAAATAAACTAATTTTTACTATTAAAAATAATAATTTTTTAAAAATCTATTTCAATATTATTGTTTAATGCCTCATTATTAAAATTTCTAAATTAAAAGTATCATAAGACAACACGTTTGTCCTAGATAATTGGATAAAATTCTCAAGTATAATTGTAAATGCTTAAAGATTTTTATAATAAGAATATTCTTTTTAGAAAATATATAATAATTATATTAATCCAATACTAATGGGATAAAACTAAACTTCTTATTATTATATATGAAATTAAATTTTGACTATGTACATATTAAATAAAAAAATCACTATAAGCATATTATTCATTACAATACACAAAACGTTTCTTTGTTACAATTTCTTCCCTTTGGCCAATGAAATATCACATACAAAACATTTATGTATAAATGTTATCTGTTTTTTCAGTTATACTAAAATTATTGTAGATATAAAAAATTGAAATATTAATTACTTAATTTTTTTTAAACATATAAATTATATATAAAGGACTAGAATGAAATTTAATTTCAATGTACGATCTTATCATAAGCTGGAGGAGGTGCTTCTTCTAGTAATTCAGGTGGAGGGATTAAAATTGCTATATGATATGGTGGAGGTGGATTCAGCCTAACAGGCATTGAAACCTGTCTAGTACTATTATTAGAGATTGTATTAGTAACAGTAACAGTTGTAACAGGTTGTGCTTGGATTTCTTGATGATGATCATTCTGAGAATGTCGACAAATAATTGAATAGAAACATCCAGACATCAAAAGTATAACCAAAAGTCCACAAAATACAAGTATTTCTAAATCAGCACCCTGCTAATGATAAAAGATATTTAGATAAAAGATGTTATATTTTTATATTCATACCAATAACTTATATATATGTAAATTAAATAATTAAATAGTTATTTTAAAATGCATTTGAAACATAAAAACAATTTTGTGAAATATATATACAAATTTTTACTTGATACAATTTATGTATAACTAAGCTTAAGAATTAATTGTTGATTCTCAAGTTAGATTATTATTATAAATATTAAAATATTTAATTAATAGAGAAAATATTTATTATTTATAATATTTAAAAAAATACAAAATCCATTTCCTTTATAATATTATAATTATATAAATTATTTTATTTATTTTTAAATTCCTGGATTTTATACATTACCTATTATTAAAATATTATTAAAAGCTAAAGAACAATTTTTCTGTAATATATCATATTTATTTATAATCAAATATATATTGCAAGAAGAAAATTTACACAGTTTATAAAAGCAATTACCTGATGATCAAAGTAAAATTTTGCTGCTGCTATAAAACCTGTGGCTAATACAAAAATTATCCATACACTGCAACGTAGTCTGTAACCAGCCATTTCTGCATCGTTTAATTCCGAAAAATTGAGTAGCCCTCTATTTACAGCGCTTATTGATTGAGATGGTATTTGTTGATTAACAGTAGTATTTAAAACACTATTAAAAAAGATATTGAAAAATTAAAGTTAATTTTACTTTAAAAAAATTAATTTGAAATATTATTTAGAAATTTATTATATACAAATAATAAATTTGAATCATTGATTAGGAATAATCAAATTAACATATTCAAATTTTAATAATTATTATTTAATGTATGTATATATAAGTTTTTACTTGTTAATTTCTTGTCCAGTTACATTACTATTTTGAGTAGTTGATATTATGGATCTAATAGAACTAAGATTGCTAGGTCCAGCAGAATTTCCACTATTGTTCATAGTCTGAAATCGATGTACTGGTGTAACCATCTGTAGCCGAGCAATTTCTAAGTTGCCACATCTGCGATGTTGACCTGCTGTGACATAATTATACTACACAAATGTTTATTGTTCTAAAGAATATCAACTATCTTACCAAAGTGTGGTTTTGGAAAAGACATAGTTGGATAACGTCGACCACTGAATCCATAACACTGCCCTGCTGGTTTATCAATCCAAAAATGCATATTTTTTTAAGGGTAATTAAATAAATCTATTGAAATTAAAATGTTTCCAGTCGTGGTGTTAATTTGATATATCTCATTTCAAAGAGCTTTAAAGAGTTTATATTTTATACTGTATTAAAAATATAAATCTTAAAAACCAAATCTGCTGAAAAAGAAGATATTTTGTACATTTAAAATAAATGTAAACATGTTGATAATAATAACACAAACTTTAGAATTAATTGATAATGGAGGTACCAATATAATAAAATATAAGTTTAAAATTAAAGTAATCAGTCATTATTTTAATTCATTTGTATAGCATTATTTAAAAACGGCTAAAGTTGCTTAATTACAGAATTAGCTAAAAAGAGTGTAAGCAATTTACAAAAGCATATAAGCTGCATAAGTTAGATATGAAAAAGTTGCAACAGCTTACAATTTAATACTCAATGTACTTTGTTTTTTGCCGCATTTGAATACATGTTCATCTCGATTTTTGAAAACAGTTATGTACATTATACGTCATCTTGATTCGAGCGTGTTCACTTTGTTGCTCGTACTTATTTTTTCAATATTGAGAGACGGGTATCCGTATTGCTTGTATATCAATTTAATACGTATTCTGTATTCTACACCCTAATATATCCTAAAATTCTAATAAGTAAATTACGTCAAATCGTCTAGTGATCAGCCGTTAGCTACGTTTGTGTTCGTAATGATTGAATGCAATTTTACAGCCAATGCATTTTATTGTATAAATGGAAGTATCGTAGAATAGAAATTATGGAACTACTCTCTGCAACTATTGCTACGAGCCTCAATCTTGAATGCTTAATATTAGAATTCGAGTTTTCAACTTGCAGTTACACAGCACAAATCCATATGGTGAATCGTCACGTAGATATCTCAATCTTATTCCATCTCTGTTTAGGCATATTCAACGAGACACTTATTCAGTCGTAAAAAGTGAATGTTCTAATATCTAATACAGTTTTTAATTCATCATTTTTATGTAATACGTCATTATCAACGTTCTGCGATTCTAAATAATAACCCGCGAATTTTAATAATTTTAAAATCTAAAGTGCACTCGAATAAGCTGCACGAAGTAAACATTGTAATAAAATATAATAGCAAACATAATAATATAAGCTAATCTACCGACAAACTATTCATCCAGACACTCCTTATTACTAGAAAGCAATACTTCTCTATTTGCCAAGATTAGCAACTTAGCAAATAGATAAAAGTCGAAATGCTTACCTGAGAGGAAGAGGTGCCAGACTGAAGACGCCTAAGATCATCACCAACCATCCAACCCTACGATAGGACGGCAATAGTTGAGAAGGCTTCAACCTTGAGCACCTCCACCTCAAAATCAATTAATGCTACGAAGAAGCATCGTCAAGAGTTCGGAAAGATCAGAGTAACAAGAATGAATTCTTCTTTAAATAAATTCTATTATTAAATCATAAACATCTGAATACATTATTTTAATTCCGTCTCTCTCTCACTACAGCCCTTCATTGACGCTCGCGACGCACTTACGTTCCGACGAATAGAAGCGTAAAGTTACACTAATAATGCATTGCTGTCCTCTAACGGATTATCCTACAGACCTAACTTTTGGGTACTCAAGAGCTACGAAGAAGCTGAAAAGTCGAATAGAAAGAAAATACGTGTTCTTGCAAAAAGTTCGAAGAAAAATAAAATCACAGGTCAAAAGCTTTTTGTATATAGATACATATCTATATATACATCCATATAAAAATAAAAGCTGGTTCTAATGTATCATTGCATGGAAATCTTAAATGATATTAGACTATTTTTTAATGACGGAAATAATAATTAATAATAAAATTTGGTTTTAAATAAAATATAGAAAAACATTTTGTTACAAATGATTAAGCTGCTAAAAATTATACAAAGAATCAGAAGTCGTAAGTAAATAATTATTTCAGAGCTAATACTTATTTGAAAGGATATTTATTGTATTATCAAATATATTTGTATATTTATACAAATATTATTATATAATTGTAATGCTGTACATGCCCGGTCAAATGTTACTTTGCTTGATTCGTTGATGATTGATTCATCCACTTGAATGGATTAGTAGAATGCCTTGATTACCAGACCTCTAAGTACTATTGGCACAAAAGATGTCTGTGGTTGACACATCGCATCAAATTCACTTGTAGTCTAGGCATAAAGTAAGCTTCTGTAATTCTAGAAAAATAATGTTAACGCAGCAATTATTGAATTTCTTTGATCTGGTGGACTGCAAATTGTACAATACAGTGTATTATAATGGCATCTGTAGCGATACTAGATTAGTGCATCATCTACAGCGTTTTTTGAGCTAATGGCATGTTAGCTAATGACACCACCTTCAATGGTGGCATAAAACTCATTAATATAACAAACCTGGCCTCTTCAAAATGAAGCTTTTTCCATCATCAGAGACAAAACGAAGATCAATGGCTTATGGCCAGTACGAAGAATCAGAAGTCTACCTTTGATTGTATATATGAAGTGCTTGACAGTACAGAACACAGTAGTTAATTTACAGTTGTAAGTGCTATAGCTGCATTAATGGTTGCTGATTGTAGACTCGCTCGAATATTGTCCCCGTTATCATGTCTGAAAATTTATAAAAATAAAAGATAAAAAGGATTAAATTATCATTATAATTTTTTATAATATTTTTAGAGATTAATTCCGCAAATAAAATTTTAAGAAATTTATTTTTAAATAAGAAATAAAGTAATATACAATATGATAAAAAACTTTCATTTTTAGATCAATTTCTCTATAAAATGGTGGAAGTTTTAAGTTTTTCTATTTCTTAAAGTACAAAAAATTATTGAACAACAATTTTCTATATGTAATTAGTATTCTTTACATTAAATTTTATATTTTAGAAAATTTTATATTTTAATAATAGTTTTATCTTCTTTAATCTACTTTATTTTATTCTGAATTATAACATGTATAAAATAAAAGTGTAAAATAAAAGTAATTAAATCTTATTAAAAATATTTTTAAGTTAAGTTTTGAAGCTTAATAAAAATCTTTAAGTTCTATGCAGTATTATAAAAATGTTTGTGTTTAATAACGAACTAAAATTTGATATATTACAAAATATTAGATAAAAAATGTATATATTATATTATTTATGTTTTTATTTTATTTTTATTTTATTTTTGGTATAAGCTTTTTTATGAATTTGTTTCTTATACTAGATTAAATAGTAACATATTTTGCACAGTTGTAATTATATATATATATATATAATTAGTAGAAAAACTTCGTCGACTCGGCAGTCCATTTCTCCGACTTACTTTTGTTTCATAAGTTTGTTTTTCTTTGAACTCTTGCATAATGGCATTATAGTTTTGTGATATGGATATAGTTTATTCTCTTTCTTAAATTTTTTACGCTTTCCCTTAACTCTTGAGTAAACATAAGTCAGGTTTGTTTTAAAATCCGTTAGAGGCAGCAGCGCATTGATATTAAGAATGCCTATATTGAACAGCGATCTTCCTTTCTTCTGTGACGTGATTGATAAAACAGATTATGATAAATAAATATGTATAATTTAGTAACTAATCATAATTAACATATACATATTAGTGATTTTCTTTTTCATATCAACTTTTGTTATCGAAAATGAATAATTCATTACGTTTTTTTTAAATATTATTTACAGGATTGATATAATTTTCCATATTTTTTTGAGAAAGTATGATTTTGCATTAAATAATAATAATTTAATTAAAAATTCTGATATACAATGTGGACTTTAATAAGTAAAAATGTGATGCGTGTAGCTTCTCAACTTATTAAACAGTTTTCGAATTTTGTTGATGACTTTGGAGAAATCGTTTTAGAATCAAAAAAAATATCTCTAAATGATCAAGACAGCAAACAGAATGTTAAGTCTTTAAAAGTTGCAATATTAGGTCTTCCTAATGCAGGCAAAAGTACACTTATTAATTTTCTAATTGAAAGACCAGTGAGTAATTAAAATTTAAAAATAATTTTAAATTAATAGTTTGTTAAATAATTATATTTAACATTGCTTTTTGAATACAGGTCTGTGCAGTTTCTTCAAAAATACATACTACTCGCAAAAAAGCTGCAGCAATATTTTGTAAAAACAATACTCAGTTAATTTTTTTTGATACACCTGGACTAGTATCAAAATATGAAATAAAAAAATTCAAATTAGAGAATAGCTTTATAAATGATACTCAAAAATCTATAAAAGAGGTTGATGTTATTGGTATAGTTCAAGATATTACTATAATGCAAAATAGAGAATTAATTAACAATGAAATAATTAGTTTGCTTAAGCTTTCTAAAAATATAAAATCTGTACTCATTCTAAATAAGATAGATACTTTAAAGAATAAAAAATTGCTTTTAAAAATTGTAACTAAGCTTATGAATAATAAAAACTGGTCACATTTTTCTGATGTATTTATGATTTCTGCTTTAACAGGAGATGGAGTTGCAGATTTAAGAGTATATTTATGAATCAAATTTCTAATTTAAAATTAATTATGTATTATATTACACTATTATTACTAATAATTTTTTTCAGAATTACTTCTTGGATTCTGCAAAATATAAGGCTTGGTACTACAATCAAAACACTTTCACAAATCAATCATTTGAAACTATTATTCAACAAACATTAAAAGCAATTCTATTAGATAATTTATCACAAGAAATGCCATACTTACTTGATACTGTTGTTGAGCATATTGAATATAATGATGATGGAAGTATGAATATCATTGCCAATATTAATTGTCCTTCTATACGAATTTCAAGAATAGTAATAGGTAAAGGTGGAGAACGTATAAAAATAATTGCTAAACAGTCAGAACAAACTATGTGTAAAATATTTCAAAGATCTGTAAGATTGAAAGTAATAATACCCATAAAACAAGAGCTTAAATTAAAAAAAATTTTATAAAATTCCACTGCTAAGTTACTTATAAAGAATTACTTTTATAAATTCTAGACATTTTTTATTTGTTTCCTTCAAATTGAATTTTTTACATTTCGTGTACCAGTATCAGTGTTGATATATAGTATTAGATTGGTGTAAACTAAAACTTTTAAATATAAACCGATAATTATTTAAAGTTAAAATAGATTATATATATAGAAAGCTTATATAAAACATAAAATGAGCTCTTCAAAGCAAAATAATAGTGCATTAAAATATCTACAAATTTTATTTTCTTTGAAATATGTTTGAAGAATGAAAATTAATTATAAAATACAAAATAACTCAGTGATAAAAATTACATAGTTTTATAGTAGTTCAATAGATATTGAAATTGAAATTTATTAATTTTCAAGTCTGAAAGACTGAATCGATTTTAAAGAAAAATTTTCGTAAATTTCAATATTATGTTTGAAATTTACATCAAAATCTATTTACCAAAACGGTTTTATAAAGATTTTTATTTATATTTTATATTGAGTCTGATAAAAATTTGATTAATTATTTAAATTAATAAAATTGTTTTCTTTTACATAAATGTAATTTTCATTACTGCTGTAGTCAGGGTAATATATGTTTTAAGTAATTTTAAAGCTTAAAAAATATCTGCTTAGCTAAAGTTGATTTCATATTGCAGAGAATTTGAATTATTAAATTCAGAATTATGAATGATCTAAGTTTAAAAATTTCATAATTATCTTGCCTACAGTATACGAAGTAAAGCTCTCAATTTATTGAGCCTTGCAAATGCACCATATAAATATAAAAATATTAAATATTTAAGTTTTTAAAAATAGCACTAATATCACTATATTATTTGTTACGAAATATTTAATTTCAATATTTCTGAGCTTATTGTAGAATTAAATTCATTAATGTCTTATTAAATAGAAAAAAAAATAATTTATTTAATACTAATGCATTAATGCGATTCTTGAAAATATAAAATTTAAAGTAATAATTGATTAAAAACTTTTAAAATAAATGCAAGTAGAATAGATTTAATTAAAATTTGATAAATATTAATTAATTACAACAAATAATTAGCATTATTTAAGAATAGACAAAAAAAATCGTTTGAATGAAATTTAACGTCAGTTTTATCATGCACAGAAAGTATTCGTTTTATTAAAAAGCGATTTTTACGCTTCAGAAAAAGCCAAAACTATTTTATAAAATTTTCAAGTTAATCTGCTGAAACTTTTAAAGTAACATTTCAAATATCAATCTCAAATATTTATTTGCACCTATGCCTTCATGTATAGCAAGATTTAAAGATTTTCTTATAAATTAAATCGAAATGCATTTTAAATTATTCGAATAAAAGATCATTGCTTACTTAAGTAAGTATGTATATATCATAAATTAATGGATCATGGTAAATTACAAGGGAAAAAAACGATTGTTTAAAAAAATTTTTTACCAAAACTACTATACCTTATTCGACAAAGTTTAGACAATATTTAGTAGAAGTTTCAGCACTTAAAATGCTTTAAAGTACCAACTTTCACTGTAAAGTGAATCATCTGGAACATAAAAAAAAGAATTATGTTTTATGTACATATTTTTGTTCTTTATTGAAAGATTAAAAGAGAAATTTTGGAACTTAATAAAGTCTATCGAATTAATTTGCGATAAGAAAAAAGTGTTATAAATTAGTGAGGGTATAGGTAGAAGTAACCTCCATTTATCCATAGCAGTAATTTGGGCCTAAGAGGCAGACCTTTGAGTCCACTTGATCCAGTAGATCCACTTGAAAATTTAATTTAATTATTATTTAAAACAGTTATTCATTTATATTTGACAATTTGCATTTTTACGTTCTGTATCGGATATTGCTTGAATAGAATAATTATAAGTAAAATATTAATCTAATCTAATATTAACGTTTGAACCTACTTGCTATATTAATATTAACGTTTGAACCTACTTACTATATTAATATTAACGTTTGAACTTACTATATTAACTATACTAAGTGTTTAAATTACTATACTAAGTGTATGATAATTGTTGAGCAAGATCGTTAACTAGTTTATACTATATTAGAGTAACGTTTTCTTTATTGGACACCATGTTTAACTTAGTCAAAATATACTTTGTAAGGAATGTAATGTACTTATTAGTTCTATGAATTATTTAAGTAATCTTATAGTAGTACAAAATATAGTAATCTTAAAGTATTTTATAAAACTATTACGAAACCATTCAAGAAAATCTAATTATTTTGGGTAAAATACAGGGTTAGTTATATATTTAATTTTAATATGTTGCAGATAGCATGTATTATTTTACTACAGAAATTAAAATAACTGAATAGTCAGGACAGTCGATAAACTCTTTTGCTAACGCACTGATTATTTAAATGTATTTATGGTAGAAAAGAAAATGACTTCTGCAATTATTAACTATTTTTAGTAATTGTGTTAACTGAAGGTATGAAATTATTAGCAACAATTTTGCTTTTTTGCATAAGTAGATTTTAAACATGTGTCGTCCATTTCAACCTTTAATAGAGATGTAATACAACATTGCCTGTAAGAGTTTTGTTGCAATTACTCTAGTATGTATATAATCTTTAGTGATCAGGTATGTCAACTTCTATATTTAAATAGTTATTTATACAGGTGATATTGTTAAATTTAGTGATAAAATGCTTATTATTTTTTAGTAATTAGTTAATCAATAAATTTTGCAGATTATTAATTCAATAGTGAATATATAATTTTAATAGTTCACATCTTTTGGCTGCAATAAATGATATTTTTCTTCAGAGAATGAAGGACATATACTAGATTTAAATTGAATTATTGACTCCAAATATTCCATGCTTTACAGTTGTAGATGCAAAACAAAAATTATTTGGATTGTTAAAGATTTGGCTTTATAACATAAAAATCTAAAAATATCTTATATTGTAACATGTACTACTGAAAATATCCAATATCCTGACAATACTTAAGTATTTAAAAAAGTTAATTTTGAAAATTTTCTATAATGAATAATTGTTATTACTGTTTTAAAAATATTTATTAGTAATATTTAATATTGCTTCATTATTATTTTTTGAAGATTTATCAAGATTTTAAAATGATTCATTACTACGGTTTTTACGATATTTACAATTAGTTTGAATAATACATTAATATATTTACTTTTTCACTTTTCTGTGAAACCAAATCTTGAGTTGTCTAAAATAAACTTCAGATTGAGCTAATGAATCTGAACAATTTGTGTTATTTAAATAATTCTGTATTGCGTTAAACCAATACGCAAATTCGCGATGAAAGTTAAATAATTTGTTGTCAAACTCTGTCAGATGATAATCATTATATTATACATCACTATATCAATCATTTTTATTAGATGTTGCGATGGAAAAGTCCGTCGCAAAAACAATGGAAAGTTCCGGCAATACCACGGATTGCTTGCGGGCAGACAGAGCAAGAGAAGGCCCGCCCTCTACACCCAAGCGAAATAAGTGTTACGCGGTTTCTCGCGGTCACGAATGCTAGAAAGATATCCAAGCCTCAGAAATTGTAAAGAGGGAGTAGAGGATCGCCTCTTACTGTGCATTACGAGAGTGTTTCTAGAAAATGTAGTGTGCAGAAAAAGAACTGAGTAAATAGAGAGTGCTGCGTAGTGGGAGTAACACCTACACGCAACATGCGTGAAAATACGCGGCGTAACATACGTATCGGAGAGATGTCGAGTAATTTCATTGATTGAGTTGTTTATTTGTACCCAAGAAATATGCGTTTAATTTATGAACATAAGGATTTCATAAAGGATTTCATTTTTTACAAAGTTTTTTAAGACTAATGGCTGATGTAAGTATAACTTACACGGTCATACAATAATTTGTGTAACAATATGAAGTATAAAACATTTTCGGTTTTGTGGCATAATGTTATATGTGTTAATTTTATACAACTGATACATTTTATTTATTTTTATTTGATATAGATAAAAAGGAATTTATGATAAAAAGAACTGTAAAATCTTTTTTTTTTATTTACATAATTTAATAAAATTAATTACAACATTTTACAGCTCTGCGATTAAGTCAACCACCAGTATTTTTTTATGTTGTTTCTTTGATTATCTTTTTTATCCTTTTCGGAAAATGTCATATTATATCAACATAAAATGTTATCTTTATTTCCATCTAAGTTTGGCTCGTATTTTATTTTTGTAGACATCTTTTTTTATTGATGTAATAAATTTATTAGAATGTTATTTTTGTTTTGAATATAGTTTGGTTATCTAGAAATACTTCTAGTGGAATAAATCCTATGTCTAGGGTTTTATTAAAGCATAATGTTTTTTTATATAAGCTACCAAAAATCAAAGTATTATTTTTTATTTTGTTAACATAGATGTAATGGTTTCTTGTTAGTTTTAATGTGTTTATACAACTTATGCTTGCAATCGATTCTGTGTGTATTTGCTTTATTGTTTATATATTTTTTATATGAATTATTTGGATTCCTGTAAATACTGAGGCAAGCTCTATATTTCCTTTTGAATATTCTTGATTTCTCCATTCATGAGCTGTTATGTTGTACCAGATTGAACATCTGTATATCAAGATTTGTCTGATGAGGGTCTGATAGTACAGTATTTTAATTTCCTTATTTAGATATTTTGAAAAAATAATTTTTTTAATTTCCAAAATGTTTTCTCTGCTTTATCTATTTGTATTTTTATATGGTTCAAGAATTTTAGGTTTTGGTTCAAGTTTATGCCTAAATATTATACCGAAGATTTGTCTCATATTTTTTGTTCTAAGATTGAATAATCTGTAATTTGAAATAATTTAATATTTATTTTGTCTGATTTGCTTATTTCATTTAGTTGTGATCTGAATAGTATTTTTTCATATTTTTTGGTGTTGATTTTTAATTTACAGGTATGAAAGTATGAATTAATTTTTTAAAATAATTTTTGCAATTGTTCTTTGATCTTTTTTGTTCTATTTTCTAGAGATATAGATATGAGATGATTTTTTTTCAAGAAATATAGATTATGAGATTGTCTGCAAATGCAATGGAATTTTTTTCATTAAATTTATTTAGTTCGAAAAATTTGTGTATGTCACTACTTTAGATATTTAATAATACTGGAGAATTAACGGTGCATTGTTGTAAGCCATTTTTAATAGTGAATTCTATTGATAATTTGAAATGTGTTTTTATTGTGCAAAATAAGTTATCTCTAGTTATTTGATAAATTGTTACAATCAATATGTTTTGCATTCAAGTCTCCTGTTATATAGAAATTTTCAGTTTTGTTCAATAATTGAAAGAGTCTATCAAATTCGATTTTAAATTACAAGCTTTGTGAAGATTTTTTCACAAAGGTTTTCTTGATTGCTTATCTTTATTTTGATCATTGATGTTTCTAGTGTTTCAAATTTTAGGATATTGTGGTTTTTTATTGCTTTGTATTTAAAGTAAATTTTTATTAATATAACTGTACCAACTACTTGTTTTGTATTTACTCTATCTTGTCATAAAATGTTGTAGTTTGAAAATCTATTTTATGGGTATTGTTAAGCTTTGTTTCTGAAAGTATGACTATCAGGATCTTCATTATTAACTAATTTTAAGAGGTTATATCACTGTTGGTAGTAATTATTGAGTTTATATTTTTTGAAATGATTTTAATTGATTTTGGTATTTTGCTTTTGTTAAAATTGTTTTTATGTATATTATTGTTTTTAAGGTTTGTTTTGACCATTTATATAAAATTATTACAGAGAAGATTGATATAAATTTATCTTTGTTTGATTGAGGAAACATAATGATTCCTTGATTTTATTGATTTGTATTTGTTGTTGATTAAACGTATTTATTACATTTTCTTTTAAATCATCAATAGACTATTATATTCATTAATATTGTGTTGTTTTTAATTTCTATGATATTGTTAATAATTGTTTTTGCACTGAGTTATGTATTGTTATGTATTGTATTGTTATTGAGTTATGTATTAAGTTATGTCATTGAGTTATGCATTGCATTGTATTGTTATTGCAGTTTCCTTTATTTTTGATTATTTCAGAAAAGCTTAGAGATGGAATTACATTTTTTGCAATTTTTGTTATTAGATTAAATTTCATTGATTTTATGAATTTATTCTATTCGTTTTTTTTTTATGTAAATAAATTTTGGGCATCCTTTATATGAAGCAGAATGTCCATAGCTTTTACAGTCTACACAAAAAAGATCTTTGAATTCTAAAATATTTCCCTTTTTTAATTTTGCATTCATCTAATTTGTGGTTGTGAATATTTAGCACATCTGTATGTCATTACAATTTTGTGCAGTATGCCCTAGTAACTGGAAATTGTGGCATTAAATTCTGTGTTTTTTAATTAGTTATTCTCATTTTATACATTGAAAGAGGAGATATTTTAGTTTTAATAGTGTATATTTATACTGCTGTCTGAAGAAGTTTGAACTATATATATTGGAAGTTATGTATTATTTGAAATTAATTTACTAGTTGTACATTTTGAATCTTTATATCAGTTATGATTTTATTATTTAGTTCAGAGAGAATTTTATTTTCTAAGTAATTTCTATCTAGTACTTTTAATTAATATGTTTTTTTTTTCATTTTTGGTGTGAAAGTGTAAAAGTTGGTTTTTGCACATTTTAGTAAATCTATTGTTTCATTAAATTCTTTTACATCTCTTAAAAATAAAATGTGTTTGTTTTTATGAATATTCTTGATAATGAAGTATTTATTTTTATTGTTTTCATTTAATAATCTTACTGTGTCTTTCGGATCCTGGTATAATCTATTTATTGGGGGTGGTTTATTACCGTTTAGTAACCTGGGTCCGTTGAACATATGTATTGGGTTACTTGGGCTGAGACTATTTCCTCTACCTGCATTAAGGACGATTCACTTTTCTTATTTTGGATGTTTGTAGAATTTTTGCTATCAAAGCAAAATGTTTTTAAAAATTTATGAAAAAATCTAAATTTTTTTATAGTTATTTTATTTTTAAATTAATTTTCATAAATAAAGGCAATTTGTAATCATGTGCTGAATATGAGCACATTGCTACAAATTTGAGTTTGAATGTCAACTCCGTTTCTCATTTTAATAACATTTTTAAATAGATATTATTATTAATAATATTCATTATACTAAATGACAAATATACACTCTCAATGAATAGATATTTTATAAGTACCATTTTTAATAAACTACAAGTATAAATTCTTTAATTGTAAAATTATAAAATATTCAATTGTTTGCCATTCCATATTCATCAGCCCTCGTTTTATTTGCAGTATTATTATAATTCACATTGATTTCTACTTCTGTAATTCATTTATATTTCCTGTATTAGGTCAATACATTGCATCTACGTTATTAGACTAAATATATAAAAATTAAAAAATGTTTCAATCTACTAAAACATAACTAGGATAAGACTAATAACAGAATATACTAATTTAATCAATATAAAATTTATACAAATTAGAAAAAGTCGATCAAACTAAACCAAAATATTGCTGTCTTATTCTTTAATATACTATTTCTTTCTTTTAACAATAAAACCGTTTTAAATACTTGATTCGTGTATATGATTATGTTTGATAAAAAGCAAATTAATTCGACTTAAATATCCAAACATTGTTTTATTAAGTAATTCTATAAATAAGCTTGAGAAATGATTTTCGTTCAAATCAAGTATTTCTAAAATAAATCGTTTTTTTATATAAGGCAATTTATTTATTTCACTTCATCTTTCTAGTTATTTTTCACAATTGGCTTTCCTAATTCTACAATGAAATCTCCATCACAATAAACCGAAGGCATTGCAGTTCATAAAGTTAAAGGGAAAGAAGAGAGAAAGCCACCCTCTATACTGCAATATTGTGCAATAGTGCACGGATACTCGCGAAATTATCAAAATATAGAAATGAGGCTAAGATGGTATAGCGGGCAATCGAGAAAATTGTCAGAGTAAGAAAGAGAGAATGAGAGAGCGAGAGGAGTAAAACGGTATCAAGAGGGGCGGGTGTAGCCGGATCCTACACTATCTAGGCCCTCTGCTTCAACACGGGGAGCGACTCAAGGCAAATTGAGCGCGATGCCTTAGCGCTATTGACGTCACTGTCTCAACTGCCACCGTCACCAGATTAGCTTTGACTACGCAAAGCTAACACTCCATCGAACCTTTACGACAGAAAAAACGAGCACAAGTTTCTACCTGGAGGGTATAAAAAGGGGGAGAACAACCATTTCAAGACAGTTTTTGGTGCCATGATTCTCGCCGTGGAAAACAGCCTTTCCTCTACCGGTACACTTTATTATCCTAGCGCATCCTTTCAGTGCACTTTTCACACCCACAGCTATCCCGTGCCTCCTAATGTATAAATTTTCATCGAACAAGTTTTAACAGATTAGAGTTTAATTTTACTTTATTCAAATAAAAGTTAAATTTATAAAGAACGTTAGTTGAATTTAAGTTGATTTAAAAATTGTTTAAAGTTAAAATAATATAATAATACATTAATCAATGAAAGTGAGGTAAATTTGCAAAATAAAACTTAGAAAAATCACTGATTTTAATGAATAATAAAAATCAGTATATTTTTTATAATAGCGGTTTAAAATACAAAATTAAAAATACATAAAAAATTAAAACTGCGTTAATTTTGTTCTTGGGTATATCGCGGGCTGCTCAATAGAAAAAAAAAGTTGGAGACCAAAGTTAAATTTGAATCTTCTTCTGATTATCTCCGTGCTTTTTTTTAACCTTTTTGTTGTTTCTGAGATGATAATAAAAATAGCGAAGATGGAGTTTTTTTTCAACGTTTTAATTAATTAAATTTATTACTCCTACCGCGAGTTGATGTTTTTCATTTTGACTTTTTCTTATACTTTGGGATTCATGATCTAATGTTTTTATTCTCAAGTATGTTGTTATTGCCTCGGTTTCTGTTCCTTTGGTGGTGATTTACATTTCTATGCTTTTCTCTAGACATACCGTGAACTTATTTTTCTTGATTATGTCGCGGCGCTGTTTAACTGTTTACAAACTTTATCTTGTCTAAGTTGGAATGTGTGATGTTCCCTTCTTATATCAAATGCATATAAATCAGATTGAATAAAAAATTCCAAGATTTGAAAATAATGTAATTTAACTAAAGTTTTCAAGTATAGATTATTTTAATTCATGCGTATTCACTTTTTTAAATATTAAAAATATGTTGTTCAAATATTTTATAATATTAATTCATACAATTATTATCTTAATTCTTGTTAATATATACAAATATTTTCAATTTTTTCATTTATAACAATTATAACTGAGAATGAATATATGATTATAATTATAATTATATTTTAATGTTTTCAAATATTTTTTACTTCACATAGTTGTATCGCAAAGTATCGTACACGACAGGTGGTAAGGTTAGATATTTTCGTAAATTTTTAAAAACTATAACTGGCCGTTATGAAAAATAACACTAAAATATAAAGAAACTAAGAGATGTCTTCCTCTCGATGACGTTAGAACTCCTCTATTCGCTGCAAAATAACATGAACTTGTTCGCCTTGATTGATGAAAGGGAAGGAGGGAGACCTGCATGCAGGGTCTCCTCAATTTTCTTAAATCAAAGCTATGTGGGATTCTAGTTCAATCTTAAAAGTCTTATGCTGGTTCTAGGTCAATGTGAAAGTGACCTATGTTGATTATAATTTACCTTTTAGCTATACACAGGGCTGCTTATTTTTAGTCCAGAACCAGCATAGCCTAACTATTCTGTACTATTATAAGGCTTCATGTAAGTTCATCTATAAATTTAAAAATTACTATATTCATTTTTTCCTTTAGGAAAATTATAATGAAGATCCAAAAAGTAGTAGCTTTAATATAAAATATTAATGGTTATATTAATTTTAATGTTTACACACACGCACACACACACACATACACACACACATATATACAGCCAATAAAATTCTTATATTTTCTTTATAGTTAATAAAAAATAATAAATTTTACTTAATTGATTTTTCTTAACATGTTTTATTTTCCCATAGAAAACTTACCCGTTTTATCCTCTTTTAATGTTCATTAACAGTTTTAAACTAGAAATACACTGCCACCAATATAATAAGATTGTTATTCAAAGAAATAAAAAAATTAAAAGATTTAAATGTTATTAAATAAGTAGTTGACTAATTATATGATGAAACGTAAGTAAACATGAAAGGGTAGCTTACTATTAGTCATCCATGTTTTGGAATATATATTAAATAAAAGGCGTTCGATATTAATAATATATCTTGATTTGTATATTTTTATATAATAAATAATTAAATTACATTTTTACAAAAGATCTCTTTGCTTTTTGTAGCAACATAAATAAATATGTAATAACGAAATAAATTAGCAATGAATAATGTTAATCTTATCAAAGGTAATTTTTAGTTGTTAATTCATATTGAAGATCCGTGTCAATTACATTTTGTGTAATCCATTCATTAGCCTCTGCTTCGAGTTCTTCATTAAAATAAGTTTTCCATTCGCCGCTCATTCCTTTCCGTATAAATTCTGTTTCTTGTTTTACAACACCACAGTTCTTGAGTTCTTGTGAATTAATCATGCAGTTGATACGAAAGTTTTTTATATCTAAATGGTTTTCTAATTTAATAATTTCTTCATGTGTATAACTTTTTCCTAAGAATTTTGAAACTTTCAATATTACCTCTGTTAAATTCTGAAAATATCGGATAAAAAATATGAACAAAATATAAAATAATTTTTCAAAATCTTAAATGTAATAGTAACTAAAATATTTTTTATTTTAATGTTTAAAGTGTTTCGGATATGCTAATATACCTGTTGCATCTCTTCATAAAATAAAAATAAAAAATTTTCATTTTTTCGATTAGCCCATGCTTCTTTTAAATGTTCCCAATAAGGACTCCATGCCGCTAAATATCAACAAATTAAAAAAGTATAAGGTAATATATTATTTAGTTTAAACTTCTATATAATTTGAATTACTTTATTAAAATACTTAATTAAATTTATTAAATTTATTAAAATAAAATAATTCATTATTTTATTACTTATATTAAAATATTGATAGTTTGTTTCTTCTATTTATTAACGTATTTAAGTAAAACTTATCCAGTTTTTAATTACAAATCGATGTATAAAATAAGAAAATTTTATATTATTATTTGCTTTTACTATTTATAATTCTAATAATTTGATAGCTTATTAATTTTTCCTATATTAATATTAATTTAATGTATCTAATGTATCTCAAAATATAAGTTCTTATATCAATTTTGAAATATCTTAAAATATGTCTTAAATTCTCTGCTTATTAGGAAAATGTCAACATTTAAGGAATAAGTTTGATATATCTAAAAATATCCAAGTATGAATATAACTATTTATTAAATATCTAAAAATAAAAACAATGAAATATAGTGAAATATAACTTTAAAGTTAAAACGTTAATCAAATACCTTAACAATTATAGTAAAATAGTATATTAACTCATTCGTTAAAATGATTGATTTATATGGAGCGATTATTTTAATTAAAATAATTAAAATGAATTTCAAAAAATTAATTAATTTTATTTCAATTTCTTTCAAATATGTGAACTCCGTTTTCTAAATTGATATATAATGTATAATACATGATTTAATAGTTTATATATAAAAATGGATTAAGTTTTAAATATTTATTAAAAATTTTCATTCAATTCCTTAAATATATTATACAACCAATATTAAATTTTTTTTATATATAGCTTAAAGAACATGTATAATTTGAATTCATGAAATTTTTTAATATTTTATGCTCCGATGAAAAGCAGTTTTCTATTATATTGGTTTTTGAGTTTTTGTAGGTATATACGCGTAAGGTCATATTATACATTATCTTAAGAATAATTTTTTAGATATTTTAGAATCAAGAATTGGTCGTTTAAAAAGTCCATAATTATATAAAATAATAAAAATGGAAATCGCTTTTAATAAATTTTGTAATAATTAATGTCAAAAAGTAAATCATCAAGCTATTATTAATAAATTTATTACGATAATTAACAAATGAACTAATAAATAATATATTAACTAAACTATTCAAATGAATTATATACGTTAATTATATATGATATACATACTTATAACATTGAAAAAAGATTGAATTTTAAAATATCTTCAATAGTAATCGTGTTGATATATTTCTCAAAAGAATTGCAGTAAAAAAATTATTACTCAAATAATTTAAATTCTTTTAAATTACTCATAGATAATAGCTATATTTATTAACAAAAAATTTATGAAATTATATAAAACAAAAATATTAAAGTATTAAAGTATTTTAGTCAATAATAAAACATTTAATACTTATTAATTATGAAGCATATTCTTTCTATATTCAAAATAAAGGAAAACATGCAGGACGTAGCATAAATACAAAAAAAAGAATTGTATTTAATGAAAGAATAATATAACCTAATAACATTAAATTCATGAAATAATTTCATTAGTTGATGTTTTTGAAAAAAATATTTTAAATCAAATTTTTGAATTTGAAGTAAAATGTGCAACGATAACTTGATAACCATTAGTTATAGCAGTTTCAACAGTCATATTTAGAAGTAACTTCAAAGCCAATAATCATAATGAAAAGTAATATTATTGATACTAAGAATGGAATACTATGGTTATATTTGTTTGATATATTTTGCAAATAAATTGAATTTTTTGAAATCTTCTATAATTCAATTCGTCAGAATCAAAATTAAAGATTTAAAATGAGATATGCATTTTCTACTTATTTAGTAGCAAAAATTAACTTAAGTTCCATATGATATTTAGAGATCATTATGATGTATCAAAACATCTAAGATTAAAAATTTCTATTTTTTCTATCCCTTGCAGTAGCAATAAAAATTCAATTGTTTAAATTTTTTATATATCCAATTAAATATTATTCCTAATATTATTCTAATAACTTTCATATAACTTCTAAATACAATACGTGGACCATGATAAAAATATTAATACAAAATATTTTTATCCGATTCTTTTAATCAAAACTATCATCCTATTATATCAGAAATTCTAATTTTTGATAAGTCATATATAAAAATATAATATACATAGGAAATTTTGATAAAAATATAATACTGAAAGAATTCTTAGTCGACGGAAAAAACAAAATATTCATTTGACTTACTGAGATCATTTCGAAAATAATTCCAAAATTTATTAAAATCCCCTTCGTATCCTTGAGTTTTAAAACCTTGATTTAATTTGAACCATGACACTACTACATCTTTAGGATTTCTACTTATATAAACAATCTATAATTGTACATATATTATTTATCAGTATTTAGACTCAAACAATTTGTAATATTATTAATCTGATGATCACCTTACATCCACTTCTTAAGACATTTGGTAGCAAACTTAAAGGAAAATGAGTTTTAATAAATCTTGGTGATGGAATATTTTCTAGAACTTCATAACCGGGTTTAGCAAGTGCTTTACAAAATTCTTGGTTTTTTGTATTACCTTTATTAAATTCTATAAGTTCTCTAGTCACTTCATCATGATTGAACATACTAAACCTAAAAAATATCTATAGTTTTTCTCTTTTATATGACACTATTCTCATTAACATAGATTTATTCTTACTCGAAAAAAGGAAATCTTTCAGTAAGTAAACGTGTATTAGCTGTATGAAAATCCATATCATTAGCAATAAGCCATACAAGTTCTTGTACCCAAGTGGTTCCTAATATTTAATATAAAAAAAAATTATTTTTACAATAACATTTGATTTTAAATGGTAAAAAAAAGTTTATTATTTATCATATTATTTTATGTAAATTTTGATTATAATATATTAATACTTTTAACTGAAAATTATTCATTTACATGATTACAATTTTTATATATTTTTTGTTTTAACAATAGAAATAAATCAATGAATATAATAAAGCTATACAAAATAATGAAGCTTCAATATAGACTAGACTAAACAATAGAGTAGATACTGTACAATGTAGAATACAAAAAAAATTATCAAGAAACAATAAATCTATTTAAAAGTATAGATCTATTCATTCTAGTTTATTCTGTTAATCAGAAAAAATTTTACTTTTAGAAATATACTGTCACGTATACAGTTTTTATGTTATTATGTTGTAATTGTATTTTTTAATCTTTATAGTATTTTAGAAGTTATAATAAATCTTAAAGCACTAATTACTATGACATATTTTGTTATATAAATTTAAAATTTTATTTTATAACTATTAATTTAAGTATTATAAGTGTACTTTCTATTATTAATAATAATTAATTATATTATTACTTTAAAATGAAAAAGTTATGATTTTAAACATAATAATTTTTTACCTTGCAATCACCAATAACTGTTTAAATATGTTTGTATTTTTATTACGATTACTTAACCAACTACACATAAATAAATTTATACAAAAAATTCATTCTATTACTATTATTTCATATACAAAAAATGTTATTATATGCGTATTATATATATATATATATATCATACACAAACATTTTTCTTTCCATATATGGATATATAAATTGTATAAAATATGTAAAAAGGGGTACTGACATTCAAAAGTAATCAACTACGATTTTCTTTGTTACCTTATCATTGATTTAACATAAACACTTATTCTGTTTGAAAAAAATGTATTATATATTACTAATCTCTTGGTAATTTTTTTTTTAATTTTTAATAACAGAAATTTAATATTATAATATTATAATACTTAATTTTGCAAGCTAAAAGAATTTAGGTATTAAAGTAAAATAATTTAATATTGCATTGCGAATTCGAAATGTTTTTTATTCACAAGCATAAATTGTTGATATTTGATAAAAAATATTTTTTCTGAAATTGTGAAAAAATGCTTTATTTTGCTGTTTAAAAAAATTGTTGCTTGTGGTTTCTTGCCAAGGTTTCTTTCTACAAACGTAGCTTAAATCTGATTTGGTATCTATACAGCATTCTTGCTTTTTCAGAAAGAAACAACCATACTATATTGAATATGTTATACACTTTATGCCATTTTTAATTGTTAGCAAAATATAAAAATACAACCAAATAGCACGTTTTGCCTGAATACTTACTGAAATTCCTTTTCTCATATATCATGAAAAGTTTGCACGGGCAAAGTAGCTAACACTTCGATTTTACGATGCAATATCATCTAGCACCAAAACTATTATACAAATCCAATATTGTTAAATACTACGTTAATAATTATTTTATTAATAAAGAGAATTTAATTTTTTAATTTTATTGTACATTGAACTTGAAAATAAAAATGTTACAATGTAATTTAATTTCTTCTTCTTAAATATAAAATTAAACTGTTGCAATATAGTATATGTAAAGACAAGTATTTATTATCAAATTACTATTTTATATTTGACCATATTTTTAAAATATTTTGTTCAATACCTGAACGTGGATAAGATATAACCCACGTGTCTGATGGTTTAGCTACAAACTTGAAAAATCCTTCACCTTGTTTTATATATTTATATGGAAAAATCCATTTTTTGTCTCCGACCTGAACCCAACCAGTTCTTTCTCCTTTAAAATCATTAAGCATGTCTTCCGTTTGCTTAGCTTCCAATAATTGATACTTTGGTAGTTCTAAATTCATTTTTATTTATATCTTTCACTTTTATTATATGTCGTACTTTATTTTAATAATATAGCGAATTTTGTTCCTTAATATTTCTAAAGAATTAAATAATATTTATTAATAATTATTAAAAGTTAAACAAAATATGATAAAGATTTTTAAACAAGTGGATGGCAAATGTGGATAAAGGACTTGTATAAAAACTATTCTTAATCTGTGATGCAGACAGTTGAATTAACGGACCAGAGAAAAGCTAGTAAACTTTCTCTTACCACTACTCCTTTACCTTTCATTTCTTTGCATTGAATTACGTTTTCGTATTAAACTGGTTTTTAAACGTATTTTTAGGACTTTACAAAATTGTTATAGCAACTCAAAAATTTTCTTAATGTAATTAATAATATTTTACCCACATGCATAATTTTTATATATACAATAAGTGTTCAGCATAAATATAGTCTATTTATTTTTTGTTTATAAAATATGTTATATTGGAATGCTTACGTTTCATATACGAAAATGAAAATGATGTATAAAATTAACGGAAAAAATTTTATTAGATATGGGTCAATTTATGTCAAGTGCATTCACTTAAAAAGTGTTCAAAATATTTGGTTTTAATTTCATTCTATAGCAAATATGTTAATACGAAAGCTATTTTATTTATTTACAAAAATATTAAACACTAACAAGTTACTAAGCATTATATTTTATATTTTTCTGGAAAAGAGAATATACTAATCATATTGCTTCCGCCTGAAAAAATGTTAAAAATTTTATTATACATGATTTTTGAAGATTTTTTATAGGCTTTCATATGAGAACACTTATTTTCTTAAAAAAATACTATAAGTGCATAGAAATGTAGTTTTTAGTTTTTAAGTACAATTTTTTGAAAATAATTGACATGAAAAAATATAAATGTTAAAACAATGTTATATATATGTGTCAGAAATTTATTAAATTTTTAAGTTTCTTTGAAATAATGACATGGTTTTATTTTGAACCGAAATATAATAATAAATTCTAGAATCAGATACATTACTATAAGCCCACTTACAAAGAGCATTAGCTGTGAAAATTTATTTACGGGAAGACGCTTGGAGATTTGCCGATAGAGCAAGTCTTCAAAATACCCTCGATACCGTGGCATGGATCTTAGTCACGTACAATAGCGTAAAAATATTATTCAAAAAAGTAACCAAAAAATTTTTTGAGTAATAATAGATTGTTTAAATTATATATACTTTTAAATAATTTGAGCAGTGATCAGTATAATATATTAATTTATAGGATAATAATTATTTTTTATAATATCTATTACACTTTTTAATTAGAAACTTTATATATTTAAATTATAAGATAAAATAGCTATACTACGATGTTTCAATTGGCTACTCTCTTTATAGTAAATAAAAATTGTAAATACAGTAACTAAATTATTATTGTTAGTAACTAATTATTTCAAACAAACTGATTGTACATTTTCAACAAATACATATTTTTAGCAAAATCATATAAACTAAAACTTTCATCTTTTTTTAAAATTAACTCCTACATATTTCAGAAATAATGATTATTGTTACAATATAAAATGTGAATAATTTAATTGAACACTCGCAAAGCTCTTCTATAAAGTCATCGTCTTATTTCATTTTAGTGTTTAATATAATTTTATCTTTGAAAGCCTAAGTTAAATTCTGTTGAATCTAACATTAATATTCTATTTTACGAATAAAATAGTTTCAAAATTAATAGGAAAATTTTTTTTAAATTATCTGGGCTTGACCTTCATTGGTATTTATCCGGATAGCATCTACGGTAAAATTGCTATACATAATTTTTTCATTTAGTAAATTATAATAGTAATTTATAAATTGTAATATAACGTTACAATGAATAATTTCTTATTTATAACATTATAACATTTAATATGAAATCAATGTTTTTGCGAATAATACATTCACATATTTTTCTGTAATTATATAATTTTTATTTTTAAATTTTTGACTTACATTGTTTGAGCTAATGTCTCAACAATTTATAATGAAATACGAAGCCAATAGATTCACAGTTTTATGTCATAAAATATTATAACATTTTAATAAATAATAATATAAAATTAGTTAGTATGATAAATATTCATAATAATAGAAATAATTTAATTAATTTTAGAAAAATTCATATCTTTAGAGTTCAGGTATTTTTCAACTGACATAAAGAATTGAACACAATAATACGAAGGTCCCAAATTGTACACACTTATATTGCATATAGAAAAAGTTCTTTGCTTATATGCTTTTTCCCTTCTTTATCAATTGAAGACTAAATTATAATTTAGTCTTTAAATATGTAATTAAATACAAAATGCTATTATACGTTTTTTTATATTTTAAGAAGGACTATTTTTTAAAAATCTTATTTAAAGCAAAGGTAACTTTAATAGACTTGCAATAATTTTTATAGAAAATAAGGAATTCATATGAGTCTTTTAAGATATCTTTACAAAATCTTATACAATAAACGTTTCAGTTCTTTGAGACATTAAAAACACAATGAAAAGATTTATTTGAATAGAAATAGGAAATTAATGCTCAATAACTTGTCTAAATCTATTTTCTTTTTTAATTAAAGATGCAGAGTGTCAATGTTAGGATGCCAATTATAATATGAATGAAGTTAATTTATTTGTTGGAAACCCTTTTTTTAGGTGGAAACATTTAACATAAAAAACCTAGGTAAAGTATAAAGAAAAGTATAAGTTTTATTAAATACACAATTTTAAACGTTGTAATTAAAAACATAAATCTTAATTATTTTAAATGCTTAATATTAAAAAAAAATTTACAAAATTACACATATTTAAAGATTTTGATCTGATACGTGTCTTTACTTTTTATATTTAAAACTATTTATTTTGTATTATTACATTATTATCTACATATATAAAGTAAGATGGCTTGTAGAAATATATTAGACATACAACTATTATAATTTTTTATGTTGTAATCAAAGTCGGTAGGCGAAAACAATTGAATGAAAATTCTTCAATCCTCTTGCCATTTTTTGCTGGGACAGTTAGCTCTCCACTGTATTGATAATTTGAGGTCGTTGCGGAGAGGAGATTAATCGATTTTGCAAAGAAGTGAAAATTTTCATATGTTAAAAATAGAATATTTTTAATTATAAACTCTCCAAGATATAACTTCTGATCTGGAGAAGTTACAAAACAGATTACAATCAAGGTTTTTATCTTAAAACAAAGAAAATATAAAAATTTTATATTAGAATATTACGTACACCGCAGAAGCTTACCTGAATACATAAAATGGAACAATATTCTATGCACGAGCTTAAAAAATGTAAAGCGTCATACGCGAGACTGAAAAATACGGTATTTTTCACGCGATTCTCTAAAGAAACCGGCAGTCAATTGTGCCTGTACATTTGGATCAAATAATTTATCGACAAAGGCAGGATTCAGTACGTCGAAGTTAATTGCCTGGGATAGAATGCAACGTAGCAAAGATTCTCGTTAAGAGTAGGATACTATACAATGAATATCGACAACACGGGATCAGGATAGACGTTTGAATACTGTAACCGGTAAGGGGTCATCACCCGAATATCGCCTTGAGCAAATGACTTCGAATCGTTGAACGCACGGCCTTCAATTTATGCGAGGGTAGGGTTTGCGAATACTTATAGATTTCGCGTAAGTTGAAACAGTACGACCTATGATCACGGTAACCCAAAGCTTTAGCATGAGCTGTATGCCTCCTGTACATACCATGGCTTCAGGCGAGTGAAATGCTAAGTAGACGTACGAAGATCTACACAACCGAAATGTCGATAACTTGTCACCGCTACTCTTGTTCGCTTTCTCTCACTCACGTGTACCCGTGTATCAGCTGCAAGCGCTCTATCCCTCACTTACGTACTTTCTCTTTTACTCACATACTTTCATAACGGACGCGCACCTTACAGCCTGTCACAAAACAAATGACAAATAAATTTTTAAGTAAATAATTTTTAAATTAATTAAAAGAATCAGACTTTAGTTAAGAACGTATGCATTACAAAAATAATCTAATTTTTTAAGTATGTATAGATAATCTTATAAGTATATAAGCTCTTCTGCATCTTAAATTAGTGCAATGCAAAATAGTTTACGAGTATTTTCTCAAATTACCTTTATTTGATTCAGAGATGTGATAAAGTGAACCAATAGATTTTAGGTAAATTATGTTTATAAATGCAAAGAATTATTATTGAACATTGTATTTTTAAACCTTTTTTAAAGTAAATTTTATTAAAACGATAAAAATATTGATCAAAAACCGTAAACGATTATTTGTTTGCTTCAATAAACCGAATTATTAAAAGTTTACAAATATTTAAAGCTGTACAGTTATATATATATATATATATATATATATATATATATATATATATATATATATATTATATATATATATATTTCACTTCAAAACGATCATCACCAATATCAATTTAAAATAAAAAAAATTAATTAAGTTAATTTAATATTGGCATAATTTAAATTTTGTAAAAAAATAATTCAGTATCTGGAGCAATGAAAGTTTGACGTGTGTCGTTATCAATACGACTCGCATTGTCCACGCCATGCGGTTCCGGATCGGAGAGGGTGACTCATGATGAATCACCCAATGCAAGTGAACCGAAGCGACGCGTTTCGAGAAAAGGGAGCCTGAGATTTCCCGTTAGGTTGCCGCCGCAGTCATTGGAACGGCGTTGCTGTGGCGGAAGCGTCCCTTTTCAGATTGGTGCGGCGTCGCTTGGAATAAATTGGTGGGAAATCGTTTTTCCGTGCATTAGCGCAGTGTGTAATTAAGGAAACAGTGGGAAAGAAGCGTCGTGCCGTGATCGGAGCAGCAGTGCTCGTGTGTCGACGATGTAAGGAGGCGCCGCGCAGATCCGAAAACAGTCATGTGGGCACCGAAGAAGGAGCAGGATGTAGCTGGCTGGCCATAAATAGAGCGAATTCTTGTGTTCTTTTTTCACACCCTGAGACAGACGATCTCTCCTTAACACAAACCGGACGAATAGTAGAAAAGGAAAAAACTATACATTGAACAAAAAAACGTAGCGTCAAACCGCCCTTCTTAGTCTACACGAGTCGACCGGAAGGAAAAATCGGCGAAGAGAGACTAGACCGCTCACCCTCCTCTCATACTCTACATACTCTCCCTCCTTGTCAGGGTGCCATAGAAACAAGTTATTCCCGAGGTTGAATTTATCCTTTATCAGGGTGTCGTAGAACAAACTTTTCCAATTTGGGACGGATCCACGCTTCACAAGACGTACAGAGTCAGGCTGCTCTGCGAGGAAAACATATAGGTGAGCTTCGTGTACAACGAGGAACAAAAAAAGAATATCCGAGAAAATTTTTTTTCTAATGTTGAGAATAGGCTCCCCGGTGTCTACCTCGTCCTAGAAAGTCTCTTCTCAAGAGAAAATTAAGCCAAAATCTAGATAGAATTTGTTTGAAGAAATTTGAAATATGCTTCAAAAGTATAGATTTTTTAAGATCTTCGTATATTTTAATAATTCAACATTAGTAGTAGAAAAGCTAAGCTGGTTCTGGATTAATGTTAGTTTTAAGTCCGTTCTGGCTCACTTTATCCATAGTAAAAAGTTTAATCCTTTAACATGAAACTTGAATCAGCATAGATTTGAATAATTTAAAGTCCTAATTTAAATTCTTCATTTATGTATGTCTCTTTCTTCTGGTACTGCCATTTATAAAAAAGCATTTAATCACTTCTCGATCTTGTAAATATAAGTTTACATTTTTCATTGACTACAATTTTTTGATAGTACTTAGCATGGTCACTATGTATGGTGTTTCTTTCTCCAACTCGATAAGCTTTTTGGTTGATAAAAATATTTTACATGATATTTTGTTACACACAGTTAAGTTAATCTGGAATAATAAAATAGGTAATGAATATTTTATCTATTCGAAAAAATAATGAAATTAAGAGATTTTTTATACTTACATTCTTATATTGTTCTACTAACATAGTTTTAAACTTATGTTATAGCTTTAGCTTATTTTCGCTGCTTCTCTTATACTGAATGTTCAACTGTCGAAGTCTCCCTTCTACTAATGTTTCTAGTTTGATAGTTAATTCCTCCACCATATTAGAAAAAGCCCTGCTTTCAGCATACTTTTGAGTAGTTTGCTACTTCCCCACTAGTTTCTCTACTCCCTCCACATATCCATTGCTCACCTCCTCATTATCCTCAAATAATTCCTATGGAATAATACTATAATGCTCCTATGGTAATGTATCTGTTTTTCCAAGTTGTAAATAGCGTTTATCATCATAGATACTTAATGCTACCTTATTCTGCTTTTCAGTTTGGATTATGTGTAATTGTGATCCAATACTGTAATAGTTAGATTATCCAAAAAACTGTCATATAATAATTATATGTAATAATTATTTAATGTTAAACCCTTTACACCTTTAACCTTCTCTACCACTTTTTCAATATGTATTTTTAACTGCACATTTTACTTATTAAACCTATAATATAATATAAACTCAATATTTCCACTACATTTATCTTTCATAAGACCAATTTTCGTATTTACTCTCGGTATTTTAAATAGATTATTTTCAGGATAGTCTGATGTAATGGAATCATTACAATCAGTTTTCATAATTTTATAAATATCAATATTACTAATTTCATATATAAGGCTATCGGTATCAGTATATAATAGTTTACAATTTTACCTACTTGATCCTTCATGTAATCATAATGAAATTTATATACTAGTGTGTTTGATAAATCTGAAACACTAAATCTAACATAGATGAGTTTTGTTATATTTAGTACAGTTTTTCAAAGTTTTCCACAGCAATGAGATTTTCATCAAATATTGAGCAGTTGTTAAAATTCGGCTTAGCAATATAAATCTCTGCTCCATAACGTCCACTACATTTATAAGTAAGTTAAGCATCGACGTGTTTACGTTGATTCTCCATAGTTTTACAATACATAACATTATTAAAAAGTTTATAAGGCATTTTCTCGCATCTATTTTTTGCATATCTTCGTTTTCACTAATAAAATCTATGTATTTTTTAAACCATGGTTTCTGATAAATCTGTATTACTCTATGAACTTTTTCAGAAAAAATCCATGTATAAGTTCTTACTACATCGCGCAGTAATGTATTATATAACGATATTTGTTGTATAAAGTTGTCAACAACTTCTGCTACTTATATTTTCATGGATTTAAGTATTGTGCATAGATCGGTAGATCTTTATGCTCATCATGAATGTCTCCTGGAACTCTAAATTCATTTCCAGAATATAGCCTTTTAAATTATTATCTGGTATATTATAGCATGAGTATTTTACAATGTTTTTTCACCACTTAAAATCAGCGTAAGGTAATGATTGCTTCATTGCTCATCCATAAAGGTTATTACCATCTTAATATATAAAACACTTATTTTCTTTATAAGGTATATAATTCTCTACTATGTAGAAAACATATCATGTTCAATAAATATTAACATATCGATATCAGTAAGAAATTCTAATTGGATTTTAGTAAACTTTACCATTACTTCCCATGTCAAACCAGGAATAGTGCTCTGGATCAAGTCTATATGCTTTTAGACAATTACCTCTAAAAAGTTCAAAAACGTTAGTTATGAAAAGTATGTCAATCTTTAAGTATAAATCTGAGTATTTTCTAAGAGTTTTTATATTAAATGTATTCCAAACATGTCTTTAATCATCATTACTTACGATCACTCAAGCTATTGTGACTATTCTTTCTTATGTAAATAAATTGATTTTAAACTTATTATATGATGAAACAAAATCATTAGGAAAAAAACTGTAGTTCACCTGAGCACCTGAGTAGATTTATCTGATTGATTGCAAAATTGGTTTTTTAATTCTCTCTCTAAAATATTTATTTTGTTCAGGTAAGATGCTAGTTTATCTAATGAACTAGCAATAAGGTGAAAAGAATCAATAAATCTAAAATTAATATCACTAACTTTAATATATTTTATAAATGAAATATACTTCTCCTTATTCTGTGGTTAAAAACGTTCCTTAATCCTAAAGGTAGTAAAAAATAACTGCTAATCTCTAAAATCATTCTACTTAATATTATAATAGTTACGTAGAAATCCTCGATAATTGCAATGAAAAATGCTTCATATAGATATGTATAATGTGAATTATTATATATTAATTAGGATTTTTGTTTACAACTTACTGTCCTATTAGATGAGTGATCTTAAATCTTCACATCATTTAGGGTGAACTTTTCTTCATAAATAGATAGATAATTCATTTTATTCAGAAATAATAAGATTATTAAGATTAAGCAATTTAGGATTTTAGAACAATTTTTCTATTTCATATAGTTCCTTTTCTTATCTGTGAATTTTTTATTGTCATAACTTTTAAACTGAAATCCTATACTCTTTATATGTCTGATATACACATTCAACATTATTCCTAGTTACAAAGGAACATTCAAAATTAACATATATTAGGAAAGTACTAGACTCTTTATATTTGAAATTCTTAAATTTAAGAATTTAATTCTGCTCAGTGGATAATAATTTTATATTTATTAATATCTCTTCAATCAACTTCATATAATTTTAATTTGTCATAATCTTGTAATAAAAAAAGATTTATGTTTATCTTTTTACATACTTATATATAAAAATGATATATGAGACTTTTTTCAATTTTTTTCAGAATACATAAATTAAGAGAAATATTATTTTTTTTTCAAATTTTTTAATTTTCTCCAATAATACTGAAAATTCAGTTTCCTTAAAGTTTAGTGCGTTATAAAATTAAAAAAAACTTTTAAACACGATATGCATTTTTACAAGAATGCAAAATTGATAATATTGCTTGTTTAAAGCACTGATTAATATTATTTTGGCCATTATATGTGTAACCACTATTACATTTACTTTAATGATATTATAATAATTAAGAAATAAATTAAATTGCGTATTAAAAATTTCAAATTCATCATTCATAAGTGAGGATATATCTGTATGTATAATATTTATAATCAACCTGAAAACAATATGTTTCTTGATTGCCGATTTTATATCATCCCACTTGATTCTATCTCCTTGTTTACTGTTATTAGGTTTAGCGAGTCCATGTTCTTGCTCTAAATGCAATTTTAATTGGCACTGAATATCGATATCTTAACAAAAACTGCACATACAAACTGATTTTGAATATATAATTCATGTAGATAAAAATCATTTCTATAAAATATAAGATAGCTACACATCATTGTTTAAAAAATACCAACACAATAGTAATATGAATCTACATACTCGTAGGGTACATTATATCTACTTTTAATTTTTTTATTCAATTTTTACTTCAATGATTAAAGGAACTATATAACGTTATTTGTGTTTCAATTTATTTTAATTTCGTAATGTTATTTACTCATATATGTAGTTTATTATGTAAGTTATATTTTTTAAAGGAAGATATTATTTTACTTATAATATTTTAAGTTTTTAATCGGTTTTAAGAAATTGGATTTTTTATCTGATTTTTACTCAAATTATCATTTTTTTAATATGCTGTATTACTGTTTTATTTTAGTTGACTTCAACTTTATTGAAATATTTCTGAACTTGTTTTCAACTTTTTACAGTAATTTATTAAATTTGTAATTTATGGTTTTGCATTTGTATAATTTATTAATTAAATCATAATTAAATAAAACTTATACTAACTTTTTTTTATTTTTTTTATCTATGTTACTTATTGACCTTACATTTTACATGTAATTCAGCTTATACACAAATATGATATAACAAGGAAATTTGAATGAAATGCATAGATAAAAATTTGAACAAAAGTAGTATTAAAGAAAAATTTATTTTACATAACTTTAATTTCTTAAAGTTCAGTCGTATATGCTCTTCATTGAAGGACAAATGAAGTAATTAATAATGTATCATATTATTATTCTTTTTTTAATATTGAAGAAATCACATTTTGGCATGTTTACTAAAATAACAATAAATATGAAGCAAATTATTTCTTAAAGAATATTTACATTTATAGATGAGTTAACACTTGAATTTTTATAAAAAATTAATTTATGTCATAAATAATTGAGTATATATATATATATAAACATATCATTTTGAAATAAATTCTGATATAGCAAAAATCTAAAAGTAACTTATATTTATAATTAAAAAAGGAAAGTTAATTACATAAATAAATGTCATTAAATTAATGATAATATTTATAACCAATATTACTCAACATTACATGGTATTTCTTTGTATAGTATTAGATTTAAAAAACAGTTGTAAAGTTTGTCCCTGCTTAATGATATGAATAAATTTATGAATATAAATAAATATATGTATTAAATGATTTTTTAATACGTTATATTCCTTCTCCTAGTCAATCTCGTTAAATAGTATTTATTGTTGTTTTATTTACTTACATACAGTGACTTTAATGATCTGCATATGTTCAGAACAAGACATAAAGGTAAATGAAAAGTGAAAGAAGACAAAAAGGCAAGATCTGCGTCCTTTTTAGGCATACTTTTGCAGCACTCACCTTCTCTTTCCTTTGATATATAAATAAATATGTGCCTTTAATCTATATATAAATAAATGCTTTTTTTAATGCTGAATCTCTTTATCTTTCTCTTAATTGAAACAAAAAGCTTCTATTGTTCCAAAATTCTCTGAAAATGCTAATCTGGAATATTAATGAACAGTAATTGCACAGTTTGCATTAATGAATACAGTAAATCCACAAATTGTTTATTAAATGGTTATAATTCTCTACATACTTGCAGTTATCATTGATAGTGATTTATTAATTTGGATAGGTACACGAGGGTTCGAAACGAAACCAAAAAATATCGAAATTACATTTATAAAATGAAAATAAGAATTTCTGAAACCGAAATGTTTGCAATGAATCGCTAATAGTTTTTAACTAGATATATCAACTCATTGCTTAAAATAACCAGAGCTAGGTTTATAAGATTTATAAAATAACGTAATTATTTTCTTGCTCCACAGTAATAATTAAACAGCACAGTGGTATTTTTAATTTTTTTTCAAAGGTTATACATGGTTGAGAAATTCAGTTATTTCCTTGATAAATAAATACCATAAAAACAGGATTGATACAGTGAAATTATTTATAAATTGCCTAATAGTGTTATTGAGATCAAGATAAATATAGAAAGAACTTGGCTTATCATATTACTTTTAATTATATATAAATAAGAAATTTTATAAAAAAATAATATATTGTCTGCATCGCTTTCGAAAAGCATTGCATGTTGCGACGTCTCCATAATTTTTTCATTTCACGTCAATGATGTAATTAACCAAGTCACGAGACTTGAAAGTAACTACTTCATGTCTCAAGACATTGTTTAAATTAATAATGATGAAATAAAGAAACGGAAATCGCCTCCGATCACATTGCGCAATAAAATAAGAGATATTAATTTACTACGCAATAAAATAAGAATATACACATTTGGCGCAATAAGATAAAGAATATTAATATAGATCAAAGAACTGGATTATCAATGCTTATCTAAAAACGAATGAAACATAAAACAGATGTACAGAAAGCAGGCTTGCATGTGGAGGCTTTCAACTTGTTTTCATTTAACCCACATAAGATAAGTATAATACTGGTATTATAAAGTCGACATGAATCAATCCTCTTCGTAGAAATAATATTACGTACAATTTTTTTGAAACCGAAAGCGATAACAAACTGTATAAAGCCTGTGTTGTAATATCGACACGCGTAAATAGGTTTAACCTTCGAAATGATAGAAAACAGATACCCGAAATATATTCTGAAAAACTTATGTAATCAAAGCTAAGATTGTAACCCTGAGAAAACACTTATGATCAAACAGAGATTGTAACTAAAAGCATATGCAAAGTCTCTTCTACGAAAATATAATCATTAAACAAAGAGGCCACTGTAATACGAAACATATGCGAAGCCTCTTCTACGAAAATATATAATCATCCTATTTCAAAATCAAACAAGAGGTCACTGTGATACGAATACTTTAATCACACGAACCGCTACACGATAATCTCATGAATAAACATCCTGTAAATGATAAGATTACACTACACGAAAATTGCGCATCAAATAAACACCGCCACAGAAACATCCCATAAAAATTAGAACGCCATAGATTACGACCAGCTAATCAGAAACAATGAAACGACAACATTAAGTATATAAAGGGACAGGCGTATACAGAAAAAAGAATAGAGTCGAGCAGTCTAGCAGTCAGTCAGTTCATATATCATATAAAGTTTGCGGCCCACGTTTTCGCGAGAATGAATTGAATTCATTTCAACTAAATATTTTAAAATTGTAACGTCGCCTATTATAAATCCTTTAAAATTATGAATAAATTTATACTTCATATTCAAAATCAAGTCTTAGGTCAATTTAAATTCCTCTCCAAAAATACACATAAATTTAAGATCCAATTTCCTGATTCTGCAATAATCGAGGGATTTTTCAGATCCTGACGACCAATTTCTGAAGTGGTGACAGCAGCTGCCTTTGAATAATTCCGATAGTTATTCAACTCCCCACACAGGCCTTAGGACATCATTAAGTAGTCCTAAATTCATGAATAATATTCATTAAGTACTTTCAATTAAGTATAAAAAAACTCGTATTCATAATAACAAACGTAACATTAAAACGGGACTAGCTAAACTAATCATTGTTAGGCACACCAGCCTATTCCAGCCAACCCATAAAATTTCAATTGCAGAGTCGATTGGACTCGTAAAATTTAACGCCTAATAAATTAGTAAACGTGACAATAGATAATACGTCACAATATATATTGTGACGTCTCACTTATTTTTCACGCGTTAAATTTTATGAGTTCCATCAACTCTATACGATTGAACTTTCATAGGTTGACCAGGACAGGGTGGTGTGCCTTATAATGGTTAGTCCTGTTAGTCCTGTTTCGATATTCTATTCGTTATTGTAAATAAAAGATTTTCTATTAATCATGTCCAAAGAGAATAAAGTCTGAAGAATTCCTCGATGATTGTTAATGTGAGATCAGGAAACTTGATTAATTGACAGTGTATTTGTAGAAGGAATTTAAATTGAATTGAGACTTGATTTTGAATACAATATATAAATTTATTCTCAATTAAATAATGAGCGGCTTTACAATTACTTTAAAATATATAGTGTAAACGAATTTAATTCGTTCTCACGAGAAGACGCGGGTCGCAAAGTAATAATAAAATAAGCTCTGACTTCTGATCACGAATTTCGAATAATTATAATAATGTGTTCTTTGCCATGTGCGCCCGTCTTTATATATTCTTGACGATGTCGTTACTTTCCTTATGATTAATTGATTGTAATCTGTTTTTCTTCAGCGACGTCCTATTTCTTACAGGATGTTTTTTTGATGTGCAATTTCGTCTTGTATGGCGGTGTTTATTTGATGCGTAGTTTCTTTTCGTATAGCGGAGTTTTATCTTTTACAGGATTTTTACACATTTTCGTTTTCGTACAATGATTCATATCATGAGATCACTTGCAATTACAGACGGTTTACCTTTCCATATGTTTCGTGTTGTAATGGCCTCTTTGTTTTATTTTGAAGTAGAAGTATTATATTACATATTTTCTTAGAGAAAGCTTCGCATACGCTTCTAGTTATAATCCCTTTTTTCTTTGATCGTTCTCAAGTGTTTTTCTTAAAGTTCGGATATTCCGTGCATGGTTATAATCATAATTTTATTTTGTTACGTAAGCTTTCTTAAAATATATTTCGGGTATCTCTGTTTTTATCGTCTTGAAGTTTGAACTCATTTGCACGTGTAATTTTTTAAGAAAGTTTAAACCTGTACGTTATGTTATAGTGCACATAATATTTTGGTCGTAGCGATAACTTACTTTTATAAGTCTTTTCAAACATTTTTGAATGATATTAATTCTTTCTTTGACAAAGAAACGGTACTATAGTTCAATATAACAATCATAACAATTCTATGTATAAGCTTATTAACAAGCCTTGTGTTGTTCTTCACTTTGATCATATTTTTTTAAGAACCATTAATTCCATGTTCTTCATTCGACTTTAATTTTAAAATTAATAAGCGTATTAATAAACCTGAACTTTCGACTTCAAATAAACTCAAATTGTTCGTAAGAAATTGTTTACGATTTACCATAATCTGGTTTTTGCATTGATACTATGTGGCTTAGGCAATTACTGACTATGGCAACTTCTGTTTACGTTTAATCTGATGATCTCAACCTTTGCTTATATGGAAAGACATGCCCTTCGCTCCTGAATAGTATGAAGAATTTCGTTTTATATTCATGGATGCACTTTCAGCGGCAGATTACAACTAGTCTCTAAAGCAATATACATATTCTAATAGTACCATCTACTTTGTTCGAGCGATATGTTGAGAAAAAGGGAGGATAACCCTCGGTGCAATGTTGCACTCTTAGCTCTTCATAATAACGACTACTTATTCATGATTCTTATTGGATAACGTAAATCTCTAACCAAAAATCTAATTACTTGATTAATGTGTGGCGGTTAAGTGAGTCACTTCCAGTAACAACGAAAATATCTATTTATTTGTGATCTACTTTCGATAAGATGAAATTATTCTAAGCTCATCCTCTGCATAAATAAGGGGATTTCTTTATCGTTGATTTTCAATGGTTGATAGATGAAAAATAATGTTAACATCGGTGATATAGAGCTTCGCTTCAGAATGCACTGTCCGCCTCTTGGCAAATATCTAAAATACATGTCCGTCAGAAATTCAGACAGTTATCAGAATATCTATAAAGGATTGGATGTTTTTGCAGATTAACTAAATTATCAAAATATTGCAGTATCAAAACTTCATGATATGGACTGTGACTAGTCTGTAAACGACTATGTCTATTTAATAAATTATTTATAGAAATAACTAAATATTATAAATTATTATACATTATAAATGGTAAAAGTGTCAATACAAAAAGAGATTAAAAAATGTTATACTTTCGACAAAGCACAGAACAAAAAATCAGACAAAGACATATAGAGCGAATTCAAGTTTCGAAAACTTAAAACTATTTACAACATCAATATTGATAAAAAATTTATACTAATTACTTTGACATTAAAAAAACCAAAAAACGAAAAAATAAAAGATATTTTTATTTAGAATGATTTTAACGTACACAAATATCTGACAATTTTCAAATTTTCTTTTATATAAATATCTATTCTAAATTATCATCTACAGCTTATATACTTTTTCTCGATGAAAACTAAGTTCACTATTAGCAATGGTAGAATTATTCAAAGTAAAAGTTAATTCAAAATATTCATTGAATATTTATACTTCTATATGCATGATAATATTATATTATCAACAATAATATGATATGATAATAATTATATTCACCCTCATATTTCATTTAAATAAAAAAATTTAATTTAATAAAAGGTAGGTCTTCAAGATATGATTGTATATGGATGTGTTTATGTAAAATTCGAAAATTGATGTAAATAGAAATGTTTATATGAATATTACTTAAATATATTTTATTCCAATATAATATAATAAAATTGAATGTATATACATGTATATATATTGTAATTAATATCAATTACTATCATTTTTGTTAAAATATATTTTTTTTCTATATCTTATTTAAATGAATTTAAATATGCACATATTGTATATATGTATATGTAAGGAAATTGTCTTTTATTTCGAAAAAAATAACTGTTATATATTTAAATTATATTATATATAATAAATTATTAGGAAGTAAGAAAAACAAATTTTGACAAATGTAGGAAAATAGGAACTAAAAGGTTACATTTTTTATTAAAAAAATCAGTCTTGCATGAATAACTGCGAAATTAGTAAGGTATACAGAAATAAATGTTACTTAATGCGGCTGACATGAATTAGAATTTTACAATAAATCGCGATGATATAGAAACGTTCAATTATACGTATTCGAGAAATCTGGGTAAATTCTAGATCACCCTTATAATAAAAACAATACTTTTAAGTTATAAAATAGATTCAAATATAAAAAATAATATATTACACAAATCGTTCACTTACTGCTTTATAGGAATGACTCTTAAGATAATTAAAAAAGTAATTATTCATTTTAGAAATATAGTCTTAGCCTAGTAAGATAAAATATCACTGATACATGCAAATATCTTAAACAACTTATGTTTCAAATAATCTTAGTCTTTTAATTTTCAATTGTGAAATGAATATTTTTAGTACAACATAATTTCTTGATTATTTTATATAATAAAAATATAAAACTATCAACCATAAATAGCTTAAATAAATATATTTATCAAGGATTTGTATTATGTAAATGTTTAGCAAGTTATCAAACAGAAAATAATGTTTGATTTATTAATTATTTTAATTTACATTATTTTTGTTTTACACTATGTTTAGTTGTTAATTAATGTCACTGACATATAATTACTTTTCAATATATAAATATCTTAATTATATTATTGAAGATGTCAAAAATTAAAAATATTAAACAGATTTAAGAACAAAATTTAATATACTTCTTTTCATTTCTCGATTGAAAATTCATTTAATCTAAAAATGACTATCTTTATTTTTTATAAAAAGACAAGAATAGTATATTTATTCTTATAATAGAATAACATATTAAATATTTAAATAATAATTATAAAAATAAGGCTACGAGTTCAAAAATGTTTTTTGATACATAAAAAAAATTATTAAGATTGATGTTAAAAATATTCTTTTATCATAATAATATTTTTGGTAAAAAAAGAGCAAGAAATGCATAAATTCTTATTCTATATCTTATATGTAATTTGACTATGTACAAAATTTGTTTCCTTAGGTATTGAAGATTATAAATCACATAGATACTTACAATGTTTGACTTTTCCTATTATTTATAAAATGGAAGTACTTAATAAAATTGGCATGTATTTAAAATTCTTATGCTATTAATACGTTTTTAACAATACCTATGTTATCATTTAATTCAATATCTACTATGACTGGTCTTTCAAATGCAGTCTTTTTGGAACAATTTTTCAACTTTTTACGATTCTTTTTTCTTTCATTAAGATTATTGTTTCCTTTTTGTGAATTCACTTTAGCTGTGTGATTTTTTGAAAAACTTATTTTTCTTTTAGTCAACAAATGTTGCAGTTCAGGATTTGCCAGAAATTTTTCACAACGTTTAGTATGTACTTTCATATTGTCATGACGATTAAATCCCTTTTGGCAACCAGGACAATTGTATCTATTATAACATAAAAAAACAAATTTATAAAAAAGTTAATTTAAGTGTAATGAATAATTTATACTGACGTTATATCACTGTGGACAGCCATATGTGCTGCCAGATGAGACTGCTGAGCAAAGGATTTATGGCAACTGTTACATTTATACTGTCTAATTCCTTGATGTTTCAAAATATGTTCTTTTAATATATGAGTACTCTTATATACATTTGGACACATTGGACATTCAAATTTAGCATCAGAATGAACCTAATCAAATAAAATTAGACAATGCAATTTTAAGAAACAACTTAAGATTATTAGTTTCATTTTATATGCAACTTACACTTTCATGATTATGTAAAGCCTTTCTTGATTTATAAATCTTACTACAGATTTTGCAAACGTAATCTTGCGTGTGAACATTCATGTAATGCCGTTCAAGAGCTTCTTCATGTAAAACATAAGTAGAACAGAGAGTGCACTTAAACGCTTGGTCTTTATTATGAGTGATTTTATGAGCACGCATTCTACCCTTCGAATAAAATGCTTTTTCACATATATCACATATAATATCCTGTAACAAATAAAAATATTAATATAGACAATAATAAAGAAAAACAAATTATACATGGATTTAAATTTATTGATTCACCTTTTTTGATTTGTGAATTAAAATGTGATGAGCTAGTACTTGTTTACTTGTACTTGCAAATTTGCAAAAATTGCACTGATAAGGCCGCAAACCAATATGTATATTTATATGTTCTTCAAGTAATGTTGCTGAATTGTAACGCTTATTACATAAGTGACATTGAAATGGTTTAATTTTCAAGTGACTTTTTCTAATATGGCATCGTATATTACTAACTGTTAATGTTGAGAAGTCACAAGCTTTACATATGTACGGTTTCATATCTAAATGTCGCCAAATATGAACCTATAATGAGTTAAAATTGAAATTTCTACTATATTTTTCTAACTTACTTATAATAATTTAAAACTTACCTGACATTTATCAAGTCTAGGATATATCATTTCACATATTTTACATTTGAACTTACATTTTTCAAGAGTAATAATATTTTTATCAACTTTTGATTGATCAACAAGTGTCATATCTATTAAATAATGTGTCTCAATATCTCTTTTTTGCTTGTCAGTCATCAGTTCTGATATTTTCGCAAATTTCCCTTCACTATATCTATATTCTGAACTAGTAGTGGATGAAGATCGTTTTCTTCTAAAAGCCTCGGTAGCATTTGGCAAAGTAATAGAATGTTCTTTGGCAGGTAATTGCACTTCAAGTACAATTAATTGTTCTGTAGAAGTGGTTAACTTCATATGTTGTCCTGATGGTATTACTAATGTTCCATCTGTCTCCATTGTTTCAGCTTCGTCTCCTAGAGCAGGGCTAATAATCTTAGATTGATTTGAGTTTACTGATTTCGGTTTTTCAGGTTCACGTAATTCAAAATTATTTGATATCCAAACTATTTCCTGAGCTTGAACTATTTCACTACCCTCTGCCATAATAACATTATCAAGTCTTAATTCATTGCCACATGATTCTGCTTTTAAAGGCATTATAATAGAAGTATCACCAGTCGAATTAATGACAGTTCCTTCAAATATTACTTTTTCTTGATCTACATGTTCATTGACACTTGATTTGGATGCAACTTTAGTTTCATCAGAAATTATATTTTTTTCATTTGCATTTTTTACGTTTTTTTCACATTGTACAGTGCATTTATCAACTCTTTTGTTTAACATTTTATTCTCGTTTTTTTTACTTTTGATTGTTATGGGAGATGTTTTAGACATTTTTTTTTTTTTTTTTTCAAGTTTTAATGACCGAGACTGTCGAAATGAATTTTTAGTTACAATTTCTACAATTGAGTCATTAGAATCAGAAGTTTTGTTTGTTTGTGAAATTATAGTTTTTGAAGCTCTATCTAAAATAATTTCTGTTTCATTTTGACCATTAGACTTGTAACAAGTATTCGCGTTTAAATTTTCTGGTGTCATTTCAATATGCTTATTATTATTGGGAGCACTAAATAAAGTTACAGTATTATTAGTTTTATCTGTTGACTGTTCATTTGAAATTTCCGTTTTCTGAATAACTACATTTTCATCACTCTCTACAGATTTTAAAAGCTTTATTTGTTCCAATTGCAATAACTTAACTTTACGTTTCCCAAATTTACATGGTAAAACATTTTCTTTGTCAGATTCTGGATCACTTTCAAGTTTATCTTTTGGTTCCTTATCAGTTACCACCTAAGTTAAAATAAATGTTGATAAATTAGCTTTATCAATTAATAATTACTACATTTAAAAATATCCGATAAACTTTACCGCTACTGTTGATTCTAAATCTTTTTGGGTATTATGGCACATATTATGAAAATCACATAAAAATTCTAATGTTCCCAAACATCGCATACATATAATTTGAGGTAGTCCATCATCAGGTTTAATCTACATTTTAAACATATAATAGTTATATATTATCATTAATAAAAATATAAAATGTATAAAATGCAATTCATTGTTCTGAACTTTAAATATGGAAAAGGAAACTTTTAAAAATAGGTAACAAAGAAAAATTAATTTTGCATTAAAAAATATTGTACCTTTATTTATTATCACTATGACAAATGATTCAGTACATTTTTCAAAGGTATTGAAACTGTATTGTCATTATATAATATCTATTTACTATTTTAAGTCCTTTCAATATTAGTTTACACCATTATTTTAATCGATTTAAAGAAACACTTTTGATGATATATAAAATTTTTAAAGACTAAAGTATAAAACGTAATTTATTGCTCTGTTTTTATTAATATCATCACAAAAATAAGATGAATTAATAGTATTACTACTCCGTAATCATTACTATAATCTTATAACTCGGAAACGAGGATATTATAATAGATATAATTTGAAGATTCTTATCAAAACACTACAAAGTGGCAGTAGCTTTTTAAAGTCTTTCATTTAGTATCTTCCAAAAACAGTACTTTACTTTTAAATGTTTTATCTCTTTTTAAAGGCACTTTAATTGTTACAATTTATCGCAATATCTAGTGTATAATATTACCAGATTTTCAGTTATGCAATTAATATTGTTCTTACAATATTTTACTTATACGGTATAAGTCTTTATATGTACATTCGTAAAAATATTTATACATATTTTTTTTATGCATATGTAATTTATGTATATATATTTTAGAAAGTTAACATTTTTACAAACATTGTAAAAATACTTGGAAAATACTTGAATCTTATTTCCAAATGACTTTTGGAAGCCCTACATCCTTCAATCTGACATATTTTTTAAATAAATGATATCCGTTAGGATACCATCTTTAGCTTGTAACTTTAAACATTAATAACCTTAACTTTTAGATTATCAGATCAACACTATTTCATTTGAATTTTAAAATAAAAATCTTAATCTATAAATAATATTTAGAAGTAGGAATTAAAAATTGTAATGATATAACATTCAAATTAATCAACTATGACTAAGCATCAGAAATTGGAATCAAATGGAATATTATGTTTTTGTCACAACTGTTAAGAAAATTAATTTTCTAATACCAAACAAATAAAATCATTTTCAAGTAATTAGATAATTTCTGTCTGAAATTTCTATTTTTCATTAGAAATGATTCTATTTTCATTATTTGAAATATTTTTTTGCTTAATATTGGTTTTCTTTCCACCTGGGATAAGGTGTCTTCTTCTGTGAACTTTCATATTGTCTCGACGATTAAACATTTTACCACATTCTGGACAGGCATGACTTTTTTCTCCGTGAACGTGACGATGAGCGGCTAAATGGCTTGCTTGTGCGAATGCTGCTCCACACTTTTGACAAACATGTTTACGCACTCCTTGATGCTTTAATACATGTTCATTTAAAAATGCTTTGGATGCATATCTATTTTTGCAAATATCACACACGAAAGGTTTTGGATTACTATGTTGTAGTACATGAGCTTTATACTTAGAAGCTACTTTGAACGTTTTACTACAAGTTTCACAAGTATATGTAGTTGTATGACGTGTTTTTATATGCTCATTTAAAACGGATAAACTTGAATAAAGATTGTAACAAAAACGACATCGAAAATTACGTCGGTCTTTCATATGAACGCTGCCAATGTGACTCAATAACCTCGTACGATAAGGGAAGACCTTTCCACAATATTCACAAGCTAAATTCTGTGGAGGCATATGTGACTTCACATGCATTTGTAGTGAAACCTTGTGATGATAACTTTGATCGCAATCTGCACACTGATAAGGTCTAACACCTTTATGTACATTATTATGTTCTGCCAAATCAAATTTTGATCTAAATCTTTTTGGACACTTAGGACAGGAAATTGGACGAGGATTAGTGTGCGAACATCGTATGTGCTTCATGACATCAGATTTACAAACAAACTTTGCTTGACATAAGATACACATGTATTGTTTTATACCTAGATGTGTTTTAACATGAACAGTACATTTATCTTTACGTTCATAAACTTTTCGACATAATTTGCAAGCATAACTTACTTGATTGTTAACATTAACTTGTTCAACTTTTTCATCTACATGGATTTCTTCACCATCCATTTTAAATAATTCTTCTGGATTCCGTGAACTATTTGTGATATCTTCCGCATTTTGCAATTTGTCAATCAAACTATCGCTTCCATCTTTTGAAGTATTGGGACTAACAATGTTATTAACAAGATTATTCACCTCCTCATTAGTACCATCTTCTAGGAATGTAACAATGGATTTATCAACTAAACAAGATCCTTGATCAGGAAAAACTTTGGCCAATACAGTTAAAGAATCTGTTTCCTGTTTTTTGCATAATTCAACTGTAAAACTTATATCTTCAGCATCACCATTACGATTTGTAGATTCTTTGACAGAAACACCTATACCAGGTGCATTAGTTATAGCTGATAATACTTTATTTAAAGTATTTGTAGGAATTTGGATCTTATTATTGTGATCCACTTGATAATTTTTCCCCCCTGAATTCTGATTTATTGTACTTGCATTTGCTTTAGAATTTGTTGTACTATCTACAGTATTATTGTGACTTCTCAATTTTTTTTTTGTTATACAGGCACGTTTAGAATTTTTTGAATTTGTCTCTGCTTCTAATACTTCTATACTTTGTCTACTTCTAAGCCTGCGTGTAGTAGTTGTTATTTCTGGCTGCTGTATACTTGCTAACATATCATCATCATTATTTGAAAGCTGTAATTCTAATGAATCTTTCTTAATGTTAGATTTTACTTGATTTTGCTGACTTCGAAGATTTCTCTGCGATTTTGTAGTATTTCTTGTAGATCGACTCTCATCTTTAATAATTTCATTTTCTGGAGGATTAAGATTTTTATCACTGTTGTTATTATTATTATTATTATTATTATTAACATTATTATTAATTTTAGTATCAATGGTACTATCATTATTTATATTGCTTCTATTGATATTTCCTTTATCATTGATTGTTTTATTTTCAGTGCTTGCAGATGTGCTTGGAGCCAAATCTTCAACTTTGTTTTCCTCCTAAAGAGAGATTAAATTAGACGTTTGGATGGGTACCATTTATTAAGTTTCACAAATTTAATTCAGTGTTATCAACAATTTATGTACAGTTACTTGAATTATTAAATTAATGTCTTTTAATATTGACTAGTATTTGGAGATGATTGAAAATATGTTAATGGTTAGCTTAATTTTTTACTTTCAAAATAACCAGTTGGTTCAAGTTTTATTATGTACAAATTCTTTTTATTATATTTGCAAGAAATTATGTATTGATAATTAATTATTTATATAAATAACAAATGAAAAATCCAATTTTAGAAAGAAAGTTTATGGTTAAACTGTACAATTTGTTTCAGAGCAGTAGAGCAGTAGATGGATTAAATTACAAACTTACAATATCTGACAAAGGTGGATTGTACTGATCGCGTAACAGTTGCTGGGTGCGAAGACACTCCTCTTGGAAGTCGCAAACAAATTCAAGTTTCCCCAAACATTGAACACAGATCGCCTTGGGCAGAGGATCCCTCTCATCTATCTACGGTTTAAAAATAATATCTGAAATTCTGTGCCAAAATATTTGGCACATTTTTTAGAAATCCAGATAACACTTGTTTATATATGTTTTAATTACCATCTGTAAGATTGTTGATATTTTTGAAAAATATATTTTAAAAGCAGATTATTTTATATCATTTTGATATTACTTAAAAAGCAAAATATGCCACGCACTTTCACTACTGCTCTACAAACGCGATCTTAAAATAATAGGTACCCACATAAAACGTCTATTAAATCTCTAAATAATTTGTATTTAGTATTTTTTAAATATTTGTTTACAACTATATAAGATAATTCATTACTTAATGTTTTGTATTAATTTTTACTTAACTACTTACTTTTACTATTTACTTAATAATGTTTAAACTAACTAAACGGTAAGAGTAAATTTAAAGCGTAAAGGAAGTAAAAAATGTATAAGGAAAGAAAAATACAAAGTAAATAGTCAGAACAATGACATCACATTTATTTGAGTAGTATTCACGAATGATTATAAATCATCCTTCAAACCCAAAAGTGTCGCGAACTATATAAACATGATAAAATGTTGGAGGCAAAACTAAAGCTTTGAAGGCTTGAACATTTTTACAAATATACTTCGCCAGCTTAAAGAGAAGTTAGAAAAATCGTCTTTACCGCCCGCGTTGATTGACTACTGGTATTGCATAGGCAAGCCGGCCATTTTTCTAACCCCCCTTTTAAGTAAAATTGTAGGCACAGGTATATGTTGGCAATCACGTTATTCACGAATTTTAAATATTTTACTCACCACAATGTTAATTTTCGAATGAATTTTGAACCCTAAAAAACGCTTTGTGCCTTCTTCGCCGAAAACATCGATGTAAATGCTTTCGCATTGGCCGCAGAGTCTGCAAACCTGCGCTTCATCCTCCTCGAGCTCCATTTTTGTTTACCCTTAAGGCTGCCTAAATAGGAACTTGACTACTTGAGTACACTTAGGCGACAGAGCCCACTACACTAATGTATTTCTCTCTCTTTGTCTCTCTTTCCAAGTAGTCTTCAAGCACGCGTTTTTTGCTATTTTTTCCCACGAGCCGTGGATGGCGTGTCTGATAAGTCGTGACTGAGCCGTGAGTATAACAAAGATCAAGATACGGAAAAAATAGCTGTACTAATTGAATCCAAAATAAACACTGTATAGTCCCCAAAAATCGAAAACCACGTTGTTCTTTCTTATCGTTGTCTGAACTAATATTATGTGTTTCTTTACTCTTAAGAACTGCTCCTCTATACCTTTTGTATTTTGCTTCTTTTCTTTGTTGAAAAAAGCAAATTTACTACTTTTCAATAAACTAATATGTTGAACGAAGACAAACAATGAAAGAAAGGATTACACATTAAAAAACATAAAATAAATTCAAATCTATTTTATTCTATAATAAATCCACACAGTAATCTAGTTGCGTTCTTCCCAAATTTGATAGAGGCAAAGCGTTGTTTCTCTTTCTCTTTATTTGAGAAAAACGGCGTCATTTTTCTCATGGAACATAAATGAACCAATCCCAATCATGAATTCTTTTATCTAATGCTTCTATTTGCGCATAACTTTGTCTTATTAACCAATAATACCTTAAAGTCTCAAGTAATTAAAATAAAAAATTGTGATGCTGTATTTTATCTACGTATGTACATTTCTAAGAGAATTCAAAACATATATTCGTGTGGTATCGCAATTCTTAGAAATAGGGTACTGTAAATTAGCACAGAAAATATACTAATCTCGATTTGCTTCTTAAGATCTTAGGTGATTGGCTCTTCACATGCGCGTAATATGAGTATTAAATTATATAATATGTATTACACAATATTAATAACAATATACCATTATGAAAAAGTGCTTAAAATAATTATTGTTATTTATTATTTATTTATAAGTATGATTTATATATTTTTAATTGTTAAAATTTTTAAATTAAAATATTTATGTTTTACTTGAGTTTTATATATTTTAATCCAAAATTTTTATTCTATAATAGGTTCAGCAATAAAAATGAATAATGCTAATACAAAACTATAAGCATCAAATCAATTTTTAACATACTATATGAAATTAATAACATTGCCGCTATATCTATTTTAACAGCAAAATATTATTTTTTAAGAAAATATTTACTTTTTTGTTCTGAACTGATTATAATATCAAATCTCTTCCAACCTTATTAATTGTAAAATTGGTATAAATATTTTTGAAAAAATATTTATGCATTACTATAATGAAAATATTTATAAAAACATTTTTTTATAAACCGTTAAAACAAGTCGAAATCAAAGTGATTTAATTCACGAGGTTTCAATAAATTTAAATATTAATATATATTTACATTGCAAATCAAATACAAAAATGAAACATTTAGAAATAAGAATATTATTTTATAATCGCAGTTGCCTATAGATGAATAAATATGAAGTGTTTATAAATTAAGTATAATTTTAAGATTATATAAAATATTTGATTTTTCATACTTTTGGTATTGATAAAATGTATTCTACATATCTACCAGATATAATACATATCAGATTTGTGTGCATTTGTGTGTGCGCGAGCGTGTGTAAATACACATATATGTAATAAAAAATTAAAAAATAATTGTATGCAAGCCAAAGTTTTTTTAATTTTTACACATTACTATATTATGTACGAATTCAGTTACTAATTTTTTGGTTATTAACACAATGCAAGGATTGATATCTGATAAAAATTTTTTTATCTACAAGAATATTGAAGATAATTTAAACGCAGAAATAAATTAAGTAATTGTTTAACTAAATTTTTAAAGGTAAAAATGGTTTGTAACAGTTTTCGTTTCATTTAAAGACAAGGATTTAAGTATGAAGTTAATTTCGTGTTTTTTATTTATAAAATATATTTTACAAAATTTTACATATATTCTTTACAAAAATATTTTAGAAAATTGATTAAAGTAAAATGACCATCAAACCGTATATTTTACAAAACGTTTGACTTCGTAGTAAAATATTAAAAATATTTTTCAATATTTATCAATTATGATAAAGCAAATCATTGCCCGAAATCAAACATAATTATTTTACATCGAAAATTTTTTAATTACTGAAAATATTGTAGAATTTGAAGTGATATGATAGAGGCTAAGACAAGAAGAAAAATAGTACGGTTATTGTGCACAATATATTTATATTATTAAAATAATTATGTATACAACGCATAAAATACCCTTGTGAACGATGCTCACGAACAATTCGTAACTCAAAGTAAATACCCTGAGGTGTACATCACCGATTTTCTTGATATTATGATATGTTGTAGCATATCAAAAAAGATTAGACGGGTATTCTATCTTACGTGTAAACTCGGCGATTTATGGAGTAAAAAGCACCCTAAAAGTTTAAACTCGAAAATGGATTCATTTGATTTTTCATAAACAAATTTAATTTTTAAAATAAAACCTACGCCAATTCATTTCTGTTGAAAAAACGCTTTAATTTTTTTATTTAAATTGCTTTTTCTCGAAAGATTTGCATTCCCTATTTTTGATAAGTGTAAATACGATTTTTTTCTCTAGAAATCTTTTAATTAAACGATTCTCATAAAAAATCATTTTATGATAAACAATATGAAGATGTAAAGTAGACGTCTTGAGGGTTTTGAAAAATAAATATAGGCAAAAGGGTAAATACCCTTGACAAGAGTTTCCTGATATGTACCTTAATATTTTTCTTAATTATTTAAGAAAATAATTAAGTAATTCATCGAAAATAATAATTTATCGTATACGGCATTCAAATTTTGATATATTTGACATAATAGAAAGTTCGCGTTTATAACTCATCAGAAGCCCCTAATCTGGATTTTCTTATATTATTATTTTTATTAATTTAAAGAATTCTACCACTAGATTAAAAAGATTTAAAAATTCATAAGTTTTACATTATATACAAAGAAAAAACCAACCACGTAGAGGATGAGTTATCAAGCATCTTCCACCCGCTCAAAAGTTTTTTAACATTATTTTTCAACATTATCAGTAGATGACGAAATTTTCAATCTTCTACAGATAAGAAATAATACAAAATCTCAAATTCTAAGTTATTCTTCATCACGCGGATGTATAAAGCCCAAACAAATCAAATAAAACATTGTGCAATGAATTATTAGAATAAATGATAAATTTTATCAACATCTTGTACAATATAAATACAATAACGTAATTTTGCCCATGAATACATACATCTGCTCTCTATTAATTATTACCTTAGGGTTTCAAAAATCAACAATTTAGAATCAATCATCTCTATTCAATTATTCAATAAATACAATATTTAGGCAAATATTCAGGCTCTTTTCGACACTCGATGAAGTGCACGGAAATGGGATATTAAGCAGGATAAAACTCAATTGTGTCAATTAAACATCGCGATCAATGAACGGATAGCATGGCACACAGATTCATCTATGAGCTTTTTAACAACTATAAATTTAAAAAACACACAAGGTGCTGGAATTATTATCGTTGTCAGCATTAGACTTCTCTACAATAGATCATCTCTGAAAAAGTTAGTGTTAGTTTCAGTCTAACACTGATCAGTTTAAAATATATAGAAAAATCAAAGATATACAGAAGAGAAAAGACATTGTGGAAGTAGGTAAATATTGTAAATATTGTAAATCGACATGGGCATTTCTCTGGAAGAAGTGAATCTTTATTTGATAATTATGGCATGACGTTATATGTACAAAGGTTCATTCGTGCAATTGTTCCTTGAAGATTCTTCTTGTATGAGGTTCGGCCGTTTTTCCTGGGATCAAGTAGTCCTTTATTTGCTTTATTATTATGTCCATTTATCACTTTCTTCTTTCGCTTCTGAGGTGCATAGTAATATCTCTACAAGATGTTTACAGGTAGTCGAAAGCTTAAAGATAAGAATGACATATGTAAATTTAAAAATCTCAGGAGAACAGTTTGGGTGCAAGAAATAGATCACAAAAAGTTCAAGCATGTGAAGGCTGGTATATGAAAGTAGAGATAGATAGTAGAATCACCTCAAAGAGATTTCAACTCTACGAGGGGAAGCATTACAGCGCAAGAAAAATAGAAAGACTTGGAGATGCAACAACATCAGAACGCAAACAAAAAAATTAAAAAGAGGGTGCAGGAGTGTGTCAGTATTGTCTCTAATGTATCTTTGATTCGTGAAAAGTGCATAAAATGAAGAAATTAGATCAATATCAAAAGAATTAGGATTTCTACCCTTTATCTGGACGAGGCAGGTTCATTCCTGATGAAAAAATATAATATCTCTTCCAATCGACGGGAATTCTAGAAGTTTAAAAAAAGTTGAAGATATTACAACAAAAATTTAAAAATCTAGATGAATAGTCACGGATCGAAGAGACTTTGCCGCTTTTACCAAGAGAAAGATAACTGCCATCTATTCGTGACCGTGAACATACTTCGAAATAATAAATAGATAAATTGAATAAACATCATCGTCATCGATATAATAAGCAAGGTTAGTACTAAGTAATCTCTGAAATAATACCAACACGTGAATCCAATTAGTAGGTTCTAAACAGAAACTATTAAAGGTCGGTGGTAATGAGCCCGCTCTTACATTCGTTGCTGACCTTCGGAGGCCTTAGGACATATATCTTTTTTTATCATCAAGCGCGTAACTAATCAGTAAACTCGATTCATTGAATTTGAAGCTGTTTGTCAAGTTTTTATGGTGTTCCAATGTTATATATTGTCGTTCGAATAACAAATATGAAATAAAAAAAGCTTGAACTCGAGAAGATATTCTCGAAGACGAAACACTACAAGGTGATTTGCAATATATGTAAGGTATTGGAACTTGGTGTCGCTCTCACATAAAGAGATAAAAAAAAACAATTGTTTCAGGAGAAAATAACAATTTTATTTATTCGCAATATAGCAACACAAATAGAACACAAGTGATCATCATACATAATCTACATATAGATATATACCTAGTTGTTTGGCATAGCAAGAGGTCAAGACTAGAGTGAGGCCGCTTGCACTTGAGCCTTTTGCGCAACCTCGCCCTCTGCTTTTGAACTCTGTCCAGCAGCGCGTATTACTGCGGTTCAGCAAATCGGCACTTCTCCTTTAATCTCATACACAAGCATCTACATGTGATACTCTTCATACATAACAGTTTCATTTATATAAGTGCACAATCAAGATAATAATAGCTGCGAATTCATTTTCTATTAGTCTTAAACATCTCATTATGATAAATTTTATAAATTTTTTATCTATTTTTTATAATTTTCTAACTATTGAATATAATTTCTATATATTCAATCTATTCATTATATTGAAGAAAGACAAAAATTTCATATTTTATTTTTTCTTTTCTTTTGCAATATATTGTAAAAAAAAAAAGATGACAATATAGGAAAAAAGAGACAAGAATAAAAGAAATGTAGCACAAATCGCAAACACAAAATATTAAATATATTAAAATATCTACATGTATGGTATATGTATATATACGTAAATATATACATAATATTTTCTTTGTAGCCAAGCAACATAATTATCTTTATCTGTGGATATCTCTTAATTTATATAAAATATATATTAACATTATTAAATAATTACATATTGGACTTTTCTGTACCATATCCAAAAAGAGTTCCAATACCTTGTAGATATTTTAGTCTTCGAGAATATTATGCGTTCCGTGTCTTTATAATGCAAAATTTCTTCAAAAACAGATATATGTAATGGGAATTGACAAACAACCTTGCGACGAATAACTTCGTCGCGAAAGGACAACATTGCCGTGGGAACCGGGCCGGGAAAAAAGCAAAGAAGAGGTCCGGACTACGACGCCCGAAGACATAAGGTATGAATGTGAGAGAGAAAGTGCGTGAGCGTGCGAGTGGGAGTGGAAGGGGCGTTCGACACAGCGGTGTCTGAGAGTGAGAGAGAAAGTGCGTGAGCGTGCGAGTGGGAGTGAAAGGGGCGTTCGACACAGTGTTGCCCATGAAAACAGGGCACGAGAGAAGGAGTGCGCGAACGTGCGAGTGAGGGCGAGAGGGTGTACGGCGCGGCGGTATAAACGTGAGCATCGGGCGTAGAAGGAGGAATGAATGGATGCATAGAAATATAGTATGGGGCCGTGGAGGGGAACCCTGCGTATAGCGCTGGCCAGGTTAACGCAGGGCGATACGCGAGTAAGCGCGACGCGCTCGCTCCGCCACTATTTCCCCCCCACCAGCCAGCTCACGTGAAATCGAGAGATGGGGGTGGAGTTCGGGAAGCGCAGGTTTCCCGGTCGAGCGACTTTTGGCGCACGATCCCTTGGAGCGACTTTTGGCGCACCGGGGAACTCCAGGAGGAAGAGCTCAGGGAGCAAAGGCTCCCTGGTCGAGCGACTTTCGGCGCACGACTCCTAAGAGCGACTTTTGGCGCACTAGGGGCTCCCGGAGGCACGACTCGTGTCGTACCTCCCGGTATAGGTTTAGGGCCGCGGTCGCGTGCACGGAGTCGTAGCCATCGGGCTGGACTTCTCTCCGCCGCGTTAGCGTACCGGCACAGTGATGGTGCGAAAGTGTCGCACCGGCGAAATAGATCATAAGACTCTTTTGTAAGCGGTGAGCGCACCGCAAAAGGCAAATACCATAAGAACCGACTCCGTTGTAAGCGGTGAGCGCACTGCAATAAGATATAAATTGTAACCGTCATTTCAAACGTAAAAGCCTCCTTTGTAAGCGGTGAGCGCACCGCACGAGAAAGGCTAATGTAAATGAAAATCAATAAAACACACTAAAATATTCGCTACGAGAAAAAAGGCCTTGTTCATTTCGGCCCGGCCTCTCTGCACTTCCCTCCTTCCGCCACGAACCTGGCCCGACCTCGAGCTCTCCGGGATGGGACAGACGGGGAGTACGGGAGACCCAGCGACCAACAACAGCAGAGGGACGAAGGAGCAAGGAAGGAGAAATTAGCAAGGAAAAGCCCGCCGAACAACGAACACGTGTCCGAAAGGGCACGTGGCGGAAGGGGCGAGGCGACGTAGCACCGTTACAACCTTTTGTATTCTTATGTATTCTTTTGATCAAGGCAGTATAATTGAGATGAAATCAAAATCTAGTAAAATCCTTAAACTCGCTAAATATTCATTGCTAAATATTATAGATGTAATATTATTTTTGAATAAATTTCAAACATTAATTTTCTTACAGATTAAAGTTTAATAAAAGTAATTCAATTATTACTTTTGAAACACCAAATTTTCAAATTCAATATCAAAATTGATATTTCATAATTTGTATATTTGTATATAATAATATAACATATGTAATATTAAAATATTTATAATTTTTTAAGCAATGTCAGAACCTTATTCAGTTTAAACCAAACTGTTTTATATGTTTTTGTACAAAATTTTGGTGCAAGAGTAAGAAAAATATTAATTTTTTTTATTTTATATTATCTTATTAATATTTTATTAATTTTATATGTTTCATCTTAAATGAATCTACTAAATTGCTAAGGCTTTTTAGATTAATTCTACCATATGAAATAACTTCTTTTTCTCTTAATGCGGGAGAGGGAGAAATCTTCAGAAGCTTTCCCTCTACTGCAGCTTCATTTTGTGTAGGTGAGCTGCAGCTGCGACAAGAAGAGTAGTGTCGAATTAATCAGTATGATTCCCACCGACTAAAATTTACCACACAGAACACCAAATCAGATGTTATTGTCTTCTCCGAGTAATAAATTTAATGGTTTAAAAATATATTTTGGTAAGAATAGATGTATGTTTTCTGCTAGAGAAGAAAATATTTATATTTTTAGCATGAAAGATGGAATGCCACCACTTTTGTTATTAAAACAGTATGGAAAGAAAAAAATTATTAATACCAGAAGGGGTATGGCATAAGGTAAAGGCGGAACTATTGAGTGGTTAAGACTGAATTGTTAAAAAGGAAGTCATAGCAGTAAATACTGAAAGAATAGGGGCTATTTTTTATGCTTGGGGATCTTCTGAGTAAGCTAGTTCCGGTTCCGATAGAAATGATCACACCTTGATCATGAAGTGACGGTTGCAAGATAAGATTTAATTATGCTGATGAGGTAGGGGAAAAAATTGAACGATATTACTTTGTGGTTGAGGCTCATGTGCCAATCACGATCAAAGGCATATTATACATCAAATAAGAGCATGGCTACATGTTTTCTTTTATTCATATTATCGGTAATCTAATTTGTGATACGAAGAAGTTGGTGATATGTCCACTCAATTTACGGAAACAATTTTGAGAGGGAGGTAGGATTTCGGGTGCTTCAACTTGCTTGGGTAGCCTTCGGACAGTACACATTACTGAGCGAGCTTAGAAAATTAAAAAGGCGATAGCTTTAGGATGAGACGAGGAGTTTGCCAAATTTAGGGAAGCAGACAATAGTGGCTTCTTTCCAAGATATGGGATAATGCAGACGCACGATGGCTTTTATAATTTTGTAGATAAATATAATATGTTTTTCGAGAAGCATTTTGAGAAGGCTGTTTTTGCTAAAACTTTTTTGATATGAAAGAAAGGATTACGGTTTTAGCTATGTTGGAGATGTGAAAGCAAGAAATTTGTTTTTATATCTCATGCGATGCACCGTACTTATAAAAATTTATCCCTGAATTCTCATTTCATATGGTTGTCTTTAAAGGTCTCATTTACTCCGCAAAGAACAAGATTTCGGTTTTTAAAGAGCTAATGAGGTGTGCTCAATCTTTTTAAAATCTAATTTGAACGTAAGTGAGAAGATTTGAAGAAGTCTTTTATGGTTGAGGTATAGACCTTGACAAAACCAAAGGTATTTATAGCACGACGAATCATACTTCTGAATTAAAGATAAAAGTTTGAGTCAAGAAAATTTTTACCACAAATAGACGCGAAAAGAATTTATTTTTCAACAATGTATTTGAGGAGAAGGATGCTGACATCAGGGAAGTGGCAGAAAGAAATGATTGGCTCTTTGAGGTGTGAAGGCACTTACAGTGAATAATGATGAATTCAAAGACGTTTGGATATATGGAAAGAGCATCCTGAGAATTAGATGGGGTGGAGAAATTTTGTAAAGGGGAGATAATGGTAGGAACGTGTTTGTGAGCGAGTTAAGAAGAGAGGTTATGTAGATGAGAAGTGATAAAGAGAATTATAGCCAGTCTTTCTTCTAGGTATTCGAAATAAGATTAGAGGCCTTGAATTATTTTGATGAACTGCTCTGCGGAGAGTTTATCCATGCTCTCTCGCTGAAAAATATATTTTGTAAAAGGTAAGAATAGGTGTAAAAGTTGAAGATATAATTTGAAGTGAAGAAATAAATCCGTACGAAAGCTCGTAACGAAGCGAAAAGAATTAACCTCACCCATCTAGTTATTGTTTGCACCGAAAAATGCTTCATTTAAAAAAAAGTTTTCATAATAATAAAAATACGACCGTGACTGATCGAACGATGATGATACAAATGAGGATACAGCAGTGTAGATATCTCTGTATAGTCAACATTGATATACTCTACTGTTCAATCCTGTTGTGAAAAAATACGGAGGGCTTATTATAAGCACTATTTTTTGTTTATATATATCAACGCAGTAATCTTACTACCTAGCAGTGGTTCCATTCTTTACTCTTCCGATTACGAATACTAGAATACATACTTACATATTTTGAAAATAAAACTAATCATAAATTGTCTTTGAATAATTATGCGAAATATAATTAAATGTTGTAATTATTTGTTTATGTTAAGACAACTAAAATAGAGGTTCAATTTCTCTAACTAATAAAAAAATCACATTAAAAAACCAAGCATTAAATTTGATAAGAAATCTAAAATAGTTAATATACTTAATTAAGAAAATCTTACTATTATCTAATAATTGCAATATTAAAACTAAATGAAAAGTAAAGTATTAGTCAATTTACATTGACTAAAGGAATCATACAAATAACAGAATTATTCTTTGGAATTCAGAAATTCTTATAGCTTAGTTTACTTAACATTAACGTAATTAAATTAATAAGACTTTAAACCTAGTTCTAGGATGTATTTTACTCACTATTACGCAACTAAATTTAAAAACAATTCTATGAGTCTAGTTTCGAAAGTCATGTTTTTGGCAACACGAGAAAAATGTGGGTTTCATGGCATTAATCTGCCTCCTGCATAGAAGCACAATCTATCTGATCTATGATATTCTTTTATAAGTGATATCATTAAATGACAAGAACGATAAGTTTGATTACGAACAAGATATAATAAAATGATCTGATTGTAAACTTCTGCATTGGTTAAGTTTATATACCTGTGTCCGTTGTCTGTCCTCCCTACCATTCTGTCTGTGTTACTGGCTTCTAAAACTGCCGTAATTTGTTAAAGACATAAAATATAGTATTTTTGATGTAAACGCATGTAGCTTCAATTAAAATTCAGTTTAGAAAAAAAACTTGATACTAAAATATAATATTTATTAATTTTATTGATATTTTTTACTTTGAAAAAGATTATTATTTTAATTAAAAAGTCACTTTTACAATAATTTAAAAGTTTTAAAAATTTTATTTAGTTAATATTTTTTAAGAATTATGAAGAATAGAACAGAAAATAAAGATGCAGAATAGTAACGTAAATTTGTGCCTTCTGTAAAGCGTTCGTACTTTTATCTAGAAAAGATTTTACTGACTGATGTGTATTTGGGTACGCGCGCAACAAAGAGAGAGGGAGACGTAAAGGATAATGTAGCTTGATTAATGCATCCCTATTACATTTGGGGATATAAAAATATCGCACTGGGTCTGAAATTATGAGCTCTACAATGTGATTGATATTGATTTTTTAGTAAAAGGTATTTTTCTGCAGTATACATAGATGTGTGAGTGTATAAAAATGTAAGCGTATAAGTTCAGATGTAGAGTGCGTCTATACGGCAATGTACATAAGTACATAGTGACGGATTAGCGCGTAAAGCCGCCGCGACATGCCGCACTAGCGCTGAGATTGCGCTCTCCCTTTTCGCGATGTGTTACTCTCTCCTAGTGTCGTGCTACTCTCACCACTTCCTCTCTCGCCTTCAAATTGCGCATTTCGCTTCTTATTGCCCTGGAAGAAGGAAGGAGAGTCCAGCGAAGGGCAGGAAAAGGGCCCACACGCAGTGAAAAAGGGTGGTTCTCGATCTTCCGGATGAATCAGACTAATTGGAAAGACTCGACTTCCTTCCTTTGGTAATGGTGGTTGGCGTACCGAGTTCCGCTCCATCTCGAAACTATCGCCGCTACCACAAGCTCCACGATAGATTTAAAAAGCTTTATAAACATATAATAGTAATCACGCTAAAATGTTTATGTTTCGAATCTTCCTTCTAAAAACCTTTTTTTTTAAGTAAAAATAAAATACGTCTTAAAGATTTCTCCCAAACAAAGACCGCGTTTCACTTATTTAAACAAACAAAAAAAACCCACCTAAAGAACGCTGATCCCGCTCCAGTTGTCTATGGCAAAAGTTTTGTTTTTGTTTAAAATTAAAGTAAAAATGAAATAGAATAAAACAGAATTGACAAAAACAGGAAAGAAGCAGAAACGTTACAACGTAAAACTCTCATACAAATTTATTACTTGTTTTAATTTTAAATTATTAATTATTAATAATGTTGCATATTGATTTTTAGAATATTGTTTATTAGAGACATAAATTTTATGCTACATAACATCAATACATTTATTAATGTTAAATATTGTAGAAAATGAATATTTTATTCTTCAGCTTTAGTTTAGGAAATTTATATAAATATCTAATGGATAAAAAAGAAGCTAAGGACTCTAAATTTTATATTATTTAGTATAAAAATTAATAATCTATTTCTTCTGTCTGCAATACTGAAAAACTTAGTAATTTAAAAACACAATAAAATTGAAAATTAATCATTTATTTTCAATTGATTTTTCATTTGATTTTTCAAGCTATAAATAAACAATAATTTTACAAAATTCTATAGAATATTTTTTACAGTATGTCAAAAGCACTTAGTTCTATTAAATTGCTAGATAACTAACTCAAATAAAAAATCTTATTAATGTTTGGATCTGAATTATAAAAGTAAAATTCATCACAAAACTGATCAAATTATTAATAAATATTAATATTCTTTATTACACGATGGAAATTCTGTGATGTAAGTTTCTTCATTGCAATCAGTTCTTTCATCAATGTATGAATCATAATTTAATTATATTAAGCTTTCAAAGATTGTACGTGGAGTATCTTTTTCATTGTTACTAATTTCAGTTAATTAAAATGTTAACTTTATAATGTTAATTAATTATTTGTTTTATTACGGATCATATTAAAAAATACTTATTAACAATATCAGCAGCTATTCATTTTTTACATAATGTAAATTATATAATATAAAATTTCAGTATATATTTCATTGATATAACTAAACATTTAATTGCTGCATAGCACATAAATTCAATAAACACCATAAAATGTATAATCTATGTGTATGATTAATAGGCACTGACAACGAAAATACCCGAGGTGTACATCACCGATTTTCTTGATATTGTGATCTGTTATAACATATAAAAAAAGATTAGATTTTTCTTACGTAAAAACTTGGTGATTTAAGGACTGAAAAGCACTCTCGAAGTTTACTCTCAAAAATTTGTTTTTTAATATTTCAAAAACAAATTAAGATTTTTGAATAAAACCAACACTAATTGATTTCTCATCAAAAAACACTTATGTGGAAATTTTTTTTACTCCAAAGGATTGCATCTCGTAGTTTTTATATGGGTAAATATGATTTTTTTCTCCAGAAATATTTAAATTAAACGAATCTCAAAAAATTATTCTATGATAAACAATATTGAGATGTCAAGTTGACGAGACTTGGGTTTTTTGAAATAAAATATATTCAAAGGGGTAACTACTTCTTAATTTTCTTAAGTTTATAAGGTATTGTAAAATATGACAAAAAATATAAAAAATATATTTGAACGTAATTATACGACGATTTGAGAGATAAATAACACTGTTATAGTTAACTCCTTAAAATCATTTTTTTTATTAAAAGAAAAGATATTTTAGGACTTACTTACTCTTCGGTTATTCCTTGTGAGTGAAACTTTTTCAAAAAAAAATTAAAATATCTATGAATGTTTTTAATGAAATAATACGATAAAGCAAATCAAAATAAAATATGCTTCATTTGTTCGTTTTGATCAAATGTTATTTAATAAATAATATATTATATTTAATATATTTGTAAGAAGAGAAGACTCTAAATTTGAATTTATTTGAATCCATTTTTTATCTTCTTTATTTGGATTGTTACTATTTTTGTCACTCTTTTTTACACACTGTCTCATTAGATATATTCCGACATACAGTTATATTAATAACAGTGACTGTCAATTAGTGTCAACATTAATATTTCTATGCCATTAATATAATTGTTTCAATGTATTTAGCATGAGTGTCGATAAATTAATTAATTTTTAATAATTTCTTTTTATAACTGATTTAATTAAAATAATTTCATTAACATGAACTTAATAAAAATATTTGAAATATGTAGATTCCTTGGTTGTCACTCTTAAAACGTAACGTCTTTCATTTGAAAGAAAATTTTCACAATTCTAAAAATATCTTGACAACTAATATCAATAACCTATTATCTATTACATGTGCATTAATATTTAATAAACTACTCTAACTTAACATTTCATGAAATTATTTTTTAAATGTTTCACCAATATCCTAACAAGTCAAATTATTTAAGCAAACTGAAATCGTGAAAACGCAAAGAGAAATTACTCATTATTACTCAAATTACTCAAGTTCATATTTCGGTATGACTTCCCGTATTATTTTACAAGGTAATTAAAATACAATATGAAATAATAACCAAATCACAACTTTATTATTTTAATTAATCATTTTTAAAATTAGTATTTGACCAGTATCAGAAAGCAAGAATGCAATTTGTTCAGACAGTAACAGATCTTGCTTCAAAACCCCACAATGTTGAATATTTGAACAATGCTGGAATTTTAAATTTACTTTGTCCTTTATTATGGGATGTTATACCATCGATTCAGCAACTTACTGCTATCGCTCTTGGTAGATTAGCCAATCATGATGCAAAAATAGCTGAAGCTATTTTACAAAGAGATATTTTGCCTCAGTTGTTGAAACACATTGAAAAAAAAACTGTAGGACTAATGTTATTGATAAAAAAATTTGTAAAATTCTTATAAGTACTATAAAATTATTTTTAGGAATTTTTTAAAAAAGCAGCTTTATTTCTTCTACGGACATTGGTTAAACATTCTTCTGTTATCGCTTTAACAGTTATATCTGAAGGTGGCTTAGAGGCTATGGCTTTGTGTTTAGAAGATTTTAATTCTGGAGTAAAAGAAGCTGCTGCCTGGGCGATAGGATATGTTTCTAGACATAATAAATGCTTGGCACAGGCGGTCGTTGATTCTGGTATTTCCAATAAATTCAAATATTATGTATAATTGTTTTAAATACATAAGGCATTATGTATATGCAGGTACTGTTCCACTTTTAGTTCTTTGTCTTCAAGAATCAGAATTATGTTTGAAACAAATTAGTACCTCAGCTTTATGTGATATTAGCAAACATACTGTAGACTTAGCTCAAAAAGTTGTTGATGCTGGTGCCATTCCACTTTTAGCAAAAACAATGCTAAATGAAGATATAAAGCTAAAGGTAATTCTCATAAATTTTTTCAATTAATGGAATATTTATTTTATAATTTATCATATAGCGTCAAGTATTATCAGCACTTGGATTTATAGCAAAACATTCTGTAGAATTGGCAGAATTTGTCATTGAAGCTCAAGTTTTTCCAGAAGTTTTTTACTATATGAGGCATCTAGATGATAATGTATCAAAAGCTGCAGCAACTTTAACTAAAGAAGTTTGTAAGCATTCATTTGAAGTAAGTTAATTTAATTATTTTTTAAATTTATTTAAAATTAATTAAAATTAATATCTTTTAAGAAATGAAACTTACAATTATGATAACAATATATTTGTATAAAATAACTAAAATGTAAACATTTCAAAATAGAAAATTTACTAAAATTATATTAAAATATTGTGAATCCTTATATTTTCTGTAAATTTCTTATAATAGTAGGTTTTTAAACATGTTTATCAATATATGATATAGAACAGAAATCTTTAAAATTTTATAATAACCCATAATAGTTCGTACAAGATTTTTTTCAACCAAATTTTTTAAACGAGTAATACACATTTACACATGCAGTATTTTCAAATGGAATAGGTTACTAAATTATCTTTTTATAACAATACTGTATAACTAATTTGAAAGCTTGCTCAACTTGTAACAAACATGGGAGGTATTGAATTTCTTGTTGAAATGATCAGCACTAAAAATTCTTCAACTAAATTACCTGCAATAATTGCTCTTGGATACATTTCTGGGCACTCAGATCAATTAGCCCTGACTGTTATTGAAATGAAGGTATAAAAAATTAATATTTATATGAAATTAATATCTAGTGTTTAGACTATAATTATTAATAAATTAAAATAGTACATGTTACAATTGATTAGAGTGTAAATCAGCTAGCAGCTGTTTTAATAACAGAGCATGAAAATCATATTCTAGCCATTGTGGTATGGGCATTAGGACAAATAGGTAAACATTCAACTGAGCATGCTCAAGCTATTGCCGTTGAAAATGTATTCACGAACATAATATCAGTAAGTTTTATATGATTATATAAAAAATTATTATTATTTGCTTATTGAAATACATTTACGTTGAAATACATTTTTAGTTATACACAAATCCAGAAAATTCTGAAGATTTAAAAATAAAATGCAAAGCAATGCTAAAACAGGTCTTACAAAAATGTATGTACATTGAGGCTTTGGAACCATTATTATACGATGCTCCATCAAATATCCTTAAATATATTCTTGGGCAATTTAGTAAGGTAATATATTGAATGTAACTTTTATAAAATACAAAATAGAAGTCAAAGATAATTGATTTATTGTAAAATGTAATTAAGGCCAAAATAATATATAGAAATTATAAATTTAATAATATAATTATTAACTTAATTATGTTACTCATACATGTAATATATATTTAGAGAGAATTTATAAATATTCTAATTCTACAAAAATTGTATTATAACTAATAACATCATATTAATCTATGTCATTAATACTTGAAATTTATATAAAATAACATTTATATATAAATTAAGTACAAAATTAAGTAAGCAGAATGAAACTTGATTAAAATTATTGTACTGTAAATATTATGGATTGTGAAAGATATAAAGTTACAAAAAAATAAATAAAATAATCTTATTATTTTTTAAACTTATACATTTTTTTAATAGTACCTAATTTCATTACTCTAACTTAAATTTATATAAAATCAGTTCATGGTATAAAAAAGTACAAAAAACATTTTTTTTCATTTTTTAATTATGCTGATTGAATAAATGTTGTATTTACAAATGTATTTCAAATTGAAATTTTTAATTCTTTTTAATTCTTTTAAAAACTTAAAATCAAACAAACAATTACGTTAAAGCAAGATCGATCCAAAATTAAAATATTTTTTAAAGTTTATAAATTTATATATACAAGAATAACCAAAAGTAGTTTTAGTACCCAACATTAATGATACAATTGAAACAAAAGTTATTTTGGAAAATTGCAATTCAAAATATTAATATTCAATGATATTAATAATATATATTTTTTGTAATAATAGTTGATTATAAGAAAAATGTTGTAAAGTAAGTATGTAACAATAATGTGTCACTTTTTTAAGGGGAAAATCTTATCAATGTATGGATTACTTGTAAAAAAATCGGCTTTTGTTAAGTGCGAATTAATCAATGTTTTTCTATATATATATATATATATATATATATTTAATTCTGTTAAAAGAATGCTGTTTCAATAAAATAAGTTATAATTACACAATGAAAAATGAATGAACAATGAATATAGATACACGCTACATTTTAGTGTTTAACGAAATACCGAGTATAATTACTATTTCACGAATGCATTTACTATTTCCTTAATTCAAGTTAGTCAAGATTGAATATTAGCATTACAAAGTGCACCTACCATGTACGTAAATATACGAGAAGCTATTAGTGAATAAGGAAATAAGGAACAAAAACTATAAGAGGCACAAAGTAGATTCAGATGATTCATGGATGGAAATGGACCCTAAATAACTTTTATTTCAAAAAATGTAGTAGCCGAAATGCGAACTTTTAAAGTTGAGTAATGCATTTTCTTTAAGTAATTGAGTTACGCAAAAAACGAATAATCAAGTAAGTAGTTAAAGAAACAGTAGTTAAACAGTAATTAGAAGGCCATCAATGAATTGAATTACGTCGCATCAGTAAGTAAAAAAGTCGCTAAAAATAAATGATTAAAAGAGACGAACTGAAATAAAGAATAGTAATACAGGAAAAGAAGTAAATTCCGACATCAAAAGTATTTTATTCACGCGTAGGGGCTGAAGTTGTAATTCCTGTTGTTCAACTGACCCGCGTGAGGGGTGACAAGATATGACCCCAATTTTAAGTTTTCCTTTTCGATGTTCCTATTACTCTCCATATTCTTCGTTTCTGTGTCTCTTGTTCATTTTTCTTCATTTAGGGGATCTTTAAAAGATATTCCGGGATTAGTATCGGGTTAATATTTTAAGACGATGCCTATCAACTAAAACTTTTCTACACCTAGGGAGATTTCAATCCAAAAAATCATTCAAAGAATAAAAATAAAATGAGAAATCGAAACTTCGGATAGAATAAATCTTAAAAGAAAACTTCCTCTTTGAGGGAAGATTGGTGACTGAAGAAGTGAAGCATGGGAGGAAGAAACTATGTAACCATCAAGCAAGTCCTGTGATACCATTGACATTAAGACGTATCGGATTAAGATTTGAATTCCTGTATTTCTGTAGTGAATGAGAGCAGCGTAGGTTAAAAGTCTATTAGATTAAAAAGCTCAGACTTTGGTTCGTTGGCAAATGAAATTGTTTTTGAAGAACTTGCAAAGAGATTCAGATAAGGCAAGAATTTTTATCTGGATATGTTGATTTGTATGTATCTTAATACTTTCCTATCCAGGATGACTCCAAGTATTTTACAAAGTCCGTTTCACTGGATGTTGTGTTAACCTATTCTGATTAATGTAAACATGCTGTTTCTTCGAGAAAAGAATATCGTGACTAACTTAGTACGGCAGATTGAATATCTCCATTTTTGATATCACGATAAAGAAGGAAGAATTTTGTTAATTTTTGAAGAAGCGTAACAATTATTGGAGGAAAACCTTAGTAACACGATATCAATTATGCAGTTGTGACAGAGCTACTGATTAGAATGTCGGAGCAAAGCATATTAAAAAGGATTGCAATTTTCGAGCCTTGAGAAGTACTGGCGAATATGAGTTAGGCCTTATAGAGGGCCTTACCTATTTTTACTTCCAAGTGTTGATTTGCAAGGTTTTGTTTAATACGTTGTCTTGTTTAGTACTAATGAGACAGGGGCGTAGCTAAGGAAGATAAGTTTATAAGAAAGTACCTCGTTACTACACCTGATCAGTAGCCTACTAGACATTGAATAGAAGCAAAGATATGTCTTCTTTTATTGAAGTTGTCACAGATAAACTCGATAATGTATTGGATTTAGCGACTTGTGTCATGAAGTTTGCAAAAGTTATTTGAAAAAATAATAGAATGTTCTTGACTTCGACATACCTTCTGATTCTTTGCTAAGGATAAAATTTGCGTCATTCGCGGTCTGCGAGAATCACTGTCACCGTTAACATTGTGAAGTGAATTTGATTTTTCTTTTGGGTTCGATTGAAATATTAAAGCTGTCTAGTTTAAAAAACTTAAAAGTTGTTTTTGTGCAGAGATAGAAGGGGTCTAGGTGTACTACCACCAAGTAAGAACCAGATTTTAACCCCATTTTTTATACGGTAAATTCGTTGAGTAAGGAATTTATGTTTAATTTCAGGTTTATCAAAATCATCGGTAAATATCTCATTAATTCAACAGAGAAACACTACTAGTTTGTGGTTACCATAAAGTTGAGTTACGGTTTGTTTGATGTTTTCATGGACAGAATATAGTTTCGACGAAAAGTTAGTTTCATCGAATAGACTATGTCAAAATCAATGTAGTTTATGCGTGTTTTAAAATCAAAGCTTAGATTTTTATTTAGACAAATTATTATCTAATGTTGACGAAAGAGGAGACGTGATTTTGTAAAAAACTTATTAGCCTCAGGTAGTGTAGAACGAGAACTTACAACGCTTCTGTAACCTTTTTGGATATGCTGTGCGGCATCAATTCAAAACGTTGTTTCTACCTCTATTCCGCTGTTTTTTCCGAAAAGAGATGCGCTGCGCTTGTAGGATGATATTATTTCCTACTCAATGCTGAGACTATCTCAAGATTTGGGCCATACTTTAATTTTTCCTAATTTTTCTTCTGTTCGTACCAGTATACTTGAATCAAGCATAACTTAACCGTACGTTGGTCTGAACAGGCGCACGTCAAGTTAATTTGAAAGGTGAAATCATTTTTCGTTACGTATTTATTATTTATTATTTTAATTTATTATTTTAAGTAAAGATCAGTGACGTGGTGGCAGAACGACCAAAAAAATCAGGTAACAGAACAGCAAAGAAGGCACAGCCGGGTCGTGACTACATGTTTTCATTTACTCTTCTCCTTTGGTTCTTTATCCTCGCCTTTTCCCCAGATGATTCTCTTTTTTCCCCAAAGGGAACTATTTGACAACTCCGAGAGAGCTACAACAGTACTAGCAACACTATATAGTCTTACCTTCTAATAGCCCTCTGCTTCCAGAATAAGTTGGGCTGAACTAATGACACATCACTGTTGCGAGCCTTGCACTCAAGATTAGCTCTGCCACACCAATGCCGAGTCATTTCTTGTTTCCCTCCTTCCATCCACAGTTTCTTCAAAATTTGTTATTATAGCTGCTTAAGCGTGTGAATTCAACACTGAAAAAATGTACTGCATGTGCCTAATGCATGTTAATTTATATGTATAATTATATAATAGGTCATTTTAGTTAAAGTATACCTTTGTGAAAATGTTTTTTAAATTGTAATATCAACATTTTTCTTTCTGTATACATAAAAATATGACATTTTATACTTTAAATGTAAGAAAATAATATATTGAAAAATTATCAGTTTTAAGTTATTTCTTTATTACGAACATGTACTTGTTATTGACATTGATGCATAAAACTATATAATTTTTAAGTAATCTGAAAATTCTGTTGAAGGTACACAACATTTTCGAATTTATCTTCAAATATTAGTTGGTACTGCAAACGCGTTATTTTACAGTTAATTTATTTTCTTATCCAGAACTTTTTTAAGCTTTAATAAATTTTATTAAAAATATGATTACTGTTTATTATAAATTTTATAAATAATAAATCAATCATATAATACTGGTAATTAAAATAGTATCAAAGTCTGTAGCTTATTAACAAAATGTTTGAAAGTTCTTTAGCTTTTTAACATGCGTTAAGTTTTTAAAATATTGTTCTTTATTATCTTTATTGCCCTTTTCAAGAGCTTTTTGCTACCTTAAAAATTTATTGAATATTTTGGTTTATTACTTTTTATTCAAACAGCGGATCTTTAAAAATTAAATATTTTAAACAACTATTCATCATTTTTAACTTCAAGAACGTATATGAATGTATATTATTTTAATACTAACTCTTAAAAATCAAAAGTTCCCTAAATTTACCTTTTTCGAAAGAAAAGTAGCATAAAGTACTTCTAATTTTATTTCATAATAACTGTATATCGAACTTTATATCATAATTTTCTATAAAAGCAGTAAACACAGCTTCATGACTGCATGTTAAAGATTTTATATAACTTTTAATACTGATAGCTATCGTAAAATTTGTCATAATTTTGTAAAACTTGTAACGATCGTAACGTTTTACGCCATGTGACGTTCGATACGTTTTATGTTGTTGCGGCTTCGTCCCTGCTTACTCGTCCTTTTGGTGATGACGGCGACTCTGTTCCCCGTGCTCCCTGAGGATCTTAACGGCTTATAGCGATGAATAATGATATTTCATAAATTCTCGGCGGACATTTAAACACCTGTGACACATACGGCATTCCTTATGCACTAGATTGCGAGGTTTTATAGGTATAAATCAGTCGGTGACGCGGCGCTTTTTTTATACCAGGCGGCGAATTACAACAAAAACCAATAAATTGGCAGTGCAACATTTTCACACACACTGTACGGCGAAATTACAACAAAGATCAATAAACCGGCCATGCAACACTTTCGCATATACGGTACAGCGGAATTACAACACTCATTAAACAGCAACGGTCTATCAACGCGAGTTTACTCGGATTAATATCTCTGTGGAAGAAACCAAGAGGCTGTGTCTCCGGATGCGCGACCGCGGACCTATGTCTATATCCGGGTAAGTGCGCCAAAAGCCTGCGTTTCCCGAGCTTCCCCTCCTGGAGTCTCCAGTGCACCAAGAACAGCACCAGGAGTCATGCGCCAAAAGTCAGCACGACCAGGAAACCTTCGCTTCCCGCACTGCACCTCCGTCTCTTAATTCTGCGTGGGCAAGGCTCGTGGGGGAGAAATAGCGGCGGCGGTGGCGCAAGCGCGTCGCGCTTGTTCGCACATAGCCTAGCGTTGCGCTAGCTAGGGCATAGCCAAGACTTCCCTCCACGGCCCCATACTTTTTCTCACTCGCTCACTAAGCATTCTTTCACATACACTTCGGGCCGCCTACTCCCACTACGCAGGCATTCTCTCGCTTACTTACTCAGCATTCTCTCTCTCTCACGCATCTCGGGCCGCATAGTCCCACTACGCGGACATTCTCACATTCGTACTTCCATTCTGCGGCCGATGCTATGCCGCACGTATGCTTTCTCACTCGTACTCACTTTTTCGTGCACTCTCTCACTCGCACTTCTACTCTGCGGCCGACGCTATACCGCACACACGCTTTCTCACTCGACTCACATTAGTATTCTGCGGCCGACGCTGTGCCGCACACAGGTTTTTTCACTCGCACTCTCTCACAACATTCTTACTGATTGATCGAACGTAGGTGGCCGGACCTCTTCGTTTTTCTTCCGGCCCTCGATCCACGGCACTGCTTTCCCTTCGCGACAAAGGGATCCGTCGCAAACTTCTTATGGATATAACCTTTTTGACACCAAATTCGAGACAAAATGTAGTCAATAGTATAATGTTGAATCGTATATAACAAACGTCGCCCGCTTAATCTTAAAAATAATTTTTATCAGAAGTTTTAGAAACGATTCAAACGGTTTTTTAATTCTATTTACTTTGCTAGTCACAAACTCTATCGGTATTCAAATTGAATCCGTTTCTTCTTATATTGATGAGAAAAAGAAAATAACTATTCTTCATTTTGCTTTAGTACTTTGCAATCCATAACGACTGTCCTCCGTTTATTTATACATAGGGTTTTTGACATAGCAAGGTGTTTGGATCGTTTTGATTGAACTGACAGTGCAGAACAGTATATATTCGTACTAATTACTGTAGTTATATCAACAAGAAAAAAAGTTTAACTTGAACACAATTCGTGTACTTAAAGATTTTATCATCTTCAAAATCATTAACCAATTAAACGTACATACACGAATTTCAAGCTCTTCTGATTTATATTCTTGCATAAGAGATTGGACCAATGTCAAAATATTATGTCATATCCCTCTTTATTACCCGTGTCGAATAAAAATACTACACACCATTTAAAAATTTTTAATCCCTAAATAAAGATTTTTAAGTGAAATTGAATATTAAAATTCATTTAAAAAAAATTTCAATTATTAGCTCAATTATTTGCTTTTATCCTTATACAAATTTAAGAAAACTTTTGATAATGAAAAACTCTAATTATTTTATAAAATACAGTATCCGTTTGTGACATCGTTGATGTCACAAAATAGTTGTCAATACAATTTTAATTATAAGTTATTATATTTTGGAAAAATAATTTTATAAACAACTGTCATTCCTTATCTTGGAAATTTTTTTGTTGAGGTACTTAAGTTTCTATTATCAAAATCGATATTTATAATTGTAACATACATTTTGCCAAAATTTTTGGTGCAATTAAAATAAAAACAATTTTTTTAAAGGCTTATTTATTAAACATAAAAGTAATATTTTTTTTTATTGTTATTACATTTTAATATATACATAACTATGTATTCTTAAAGTATATAGTATTTTATAAATTATGTACTATATGATTTGACTATTATATTCATAAAAATCTATTTAAATTTAATGATATATTTGTTAACATCTCTTTATTATTTTAAAAATTCTTTTCTTGCATTACGTACATTATAAATGTTACTGGTCAGAAAACATTGTGGAAATAATTATAAATTTTTTATAAAATTTTCATTTAGATGAATAACATTCATTACTTTATAATTTGCTTAATTATAAAAAATCTGATACTATCTAAAAGTTTATTAAGGAATTGTAAGGTGCATTTGATCAATGATTTATATGACTATTAATAAAGTCTAATACGTTCATATTTGGCATTCTGAATTAAGTACAATTTTGCACACTTCATAGATCTTGCAAATACTGTTCAATAATCAGCAAAAATTGTATATACAACTGTATAAGAGTTTTATACTTTTTTTTATGGTAGATACAAGTATTTTATCCTTAATTCATTTCATATAAAAACCTATAAATTAGTTAGTTGTTAGATATTAGTTTTTAAAGCTTATATTAATGTTATTAGATTGAACTTATTCAGAACATTCAATTTATTATATTTTTTAAATTACTTAATCGTATAATACAGAGTACTTTATTGAAATTTTAAATAATTATGCCAAATAATATATAAAATAACATTCAATCAAATATTTGATAGAACATATTAGATAATGTAAAGTATAATTAAATTTTAAGGAACCAAGAATCTTTTTGGTCATTAATATATTTTTATAGATGAATTAATTTGAATACTGATATAAATGTAACAAAAACTATTCAATTTCAACATTTTTATTTTCAATTATAAACAAAAATTTAACAAAAACAATTTGTATGATACATTTCAGAGCATAAATTTGATTCTTATTTAGATGACACTTGTACCATTTATCTTACAATCTGTACTTTTAAGTAGTATTTTATGTAAATGCAATATTAATATCAGATATCTAGAAAATTAATTTTAATTTTTATACAACGTTCTTACTAAATTTTTAAAGTACATAATATTGATCATTTATATTCATAATCCAAAAAAAATTTGCAATTTGATTTTTTTCAATGACACTATTATATTATAATTTAAATGATTATAATAATAACTAGATTATAATATTTAAGTGCAAAAAATTTTATAAATTTATTTGAAATAATAATTAAAGTTTTCTATTTCAAATTTCAAAATTACATTTCATTAATTAATTAATTGAAGATAGAAAATAATATTAAGTCAATCCAAAAAATATTTTGAATCAATTTAGTTTTGTAAGATATACTGTTTTAGAATTATTCAAATAAAAGTATTTATTTTTACTAAATATTTTTCTGAAATTATATACGATACTTGATTATAATAAATTTTGACTCACTCAACGTATTTTTTTGTTAAATACTGATTGACAAGACATTACATTTACAAATACAAGTATTAGTAACTCAACCTTATATTTAAATTCATTAAATAAATATATAATTACACTTATAGTCTACTAAACTTTATATTCTATAATTACATTTAAATATGGGAACTTAGTAGAAAATACCAAATTTACCTTCTTCCTAAGTATTTCCAAAAGTAAAAATTATTTAATTTAAATACATAAATACAGAAATCTGCTTTTAAGACTAACAGTTTATTATATATTAGTTTCAGATTATAAAATGATATTATTCAAGTCCTAATTGAAATTATTATTGGCTTAAAGAAACACAAGCAAGTTTATTTGCTAGTTTTTATAGTTTAGGTTTTTAATTAATTTGTGGCCTTTTCATTTAAATACTTCTTTATCAAAAGTTAGTAATTCATAATTTTATTATCTTGATAAATAGGGATCAAATATTATATTAAACATTACATTAGCATTTTAAATATTTACAACTTAAACTTAAATATTTCATAATATAATAACTTCTAAAGATAAAAAATTGACTTTTTTACTTTATCATCACAAATAAAACTGTGCAATTTAAAAAAAAAAAAATTATTTTGAAGGTAATTTAAACTAAAAATAATAATTTATAACTATTTATTTATAGGTCTAGTCTAGTTGAAAAAATGAATTTAAAAAATATAAAATATGTTCAAAGATTTTTTTTATCTGTTATTTTACAATAAATTATTCATCACTTTCATCATTGGCTTTAATACTAGCATAATTATTCATATTTCTATTTATCCTTAACATTTTAAGAAAGCTTCCAAGTACCAAAATAGTTTTTCTATGTCTTTTGAAGATTCCTGTGTACAAAGCTTCCCTAATATCACGTCGATCACTAACATCTGAATCTATACTAGATAAAGATACTATTGATAGTTTTGCAGAAATAGATTGATGATGAGTATTGGTATCTCCTGTGTTTAAAATTATTTGTTGCTGATTGTTTATCATTTTGCAAACAACAAGAAATGTCTGATTTTTTAAAATTATAATGAAGTAATACTTTTAATATATGCAGCAGCACTAAAATGGTTATGATATATTTTAATCAATAATTATATAAAAGCACACTAATAATTACACCATTAATTTTGAAAGCATTTCTTCTCTGCAAAATAAGCGATGATAACTAAAGCATCTTACACTGTTTAAATTAGAACTTTATAAGTTCTAATTTATAAGTTTATAAGTTCGATTAATATTTAAAATTTTAATAGCTAATCATTAATTTATACAATGGTTCAATTTGTCAAATTATTATTTATAAATGATTTTGTTGAAAAACATCATGTTTAATTTATGTGCTGTCATTTTTCCTCTTCTATACTTAAAAAGTGTTCATATGATTTTCAATTTTATTTTTTATAAATGATTCTACACTAATTTTCTTCATTGAAATGAAGAATTAATTAGATTAAGATAAAGCTGTTCTGATTTATTGAACAAATCGTAATGCATAAAAAATCTTACTGTGCTGTTTGAATTCCACATAGAATCTATTTCACTGAAATAAAATATGAATTTTGTTATTTAAATGAAAAAAACATAAAAAAAGGGTTTTCAATGAAAAAAATTATGAATAAAAATAATGCAGAGGAAAAACATTAAACTAAGTATTAATATAGCGTATGCACTTTGGATAGGAATGTTATTAATGTATATTATAAATTGTATTATGTACATAATCTATTAGCATTAAGCATCTTTAAAAATCTCAACACATCTCAATACTCTCAACACATGGAATTCATATGTGTGTGTGTATAAAGCTTTTTAACAAGACCATTATAATTTTTTTTTTTTATTATCAATAAATATATATAGAGAAAAAGTATCAGAATATTCTGTAATACATCTAAAATAAAATTCAATTAAGCATTTTATATTTATATAAATTATCATAAAAAATTATATTATCATAATCAATTTTAAGAATTATAAATATTATTAATTTAAAATAAACATTGAATTGCAAATAAAAATTAAAGTTTATTTATCAGAGTATTATTACATAAAACTGTTAAGAAATTTTGAATTTCACAAATTTGATATATGTATTTCTTTAAAATGTATTTTATATACCTAAATAAATGAATAATTTTACTCAAAAAGATTTAATAACTTACTTTACAGATTTTGCCAAATGATGCTAGAGCACGCCGATTATTTGTAACAACAGGAGGTTTGAAAAAAGTTCAAGAAATTCAAGTCGATCCAGGTTCAACTTTGTCAGAATATATAACAATAATTAATTGTTGCTTCCCAGAAGAAATCATCAGGTCAATATTTTTATTACTTTATTCGTACAAACTGTACATATATATAAATCAATTTTTATAATTAAACATTAAAAGAAACCATTACTACTTTTATTTTATTATATAAATTACTATAACAAAGTTACTTTACTTAATTATTTATAAAAAAATCTTTTAAAATATATAAATTTTTATTTCAGGCAATTGTTTTCTTACATATAAACACATTGTTAAAACACTATATTAATATATAAGATATCAATTCAAATCAAAACATTTTATTAAATACACTATTATCTAATAATGTTTATACGTATATATTAAAATTAGTTAGTATCAAATTATTTTTCATTTATGTGTATTTTCAAGTGAAAAAAAGCATAATTAGAAGATTAAAAATTTTGTTTGAATTTGAGTTATATAATATAGCTCAACTTATAATTTTTTATAAGTTTGATTTCTAAGTTAATTTCCATGAATAATTTATTAAAAACTTCTATTTTTTGCATATAATGTATATTATTTAATATTACTATAAAAGTAACAAAAATGAAAACAGTGGATATTTCTTCTAGGCAACAACTTAATCAATTATAAAACATTGGTTGTTTTAGACTACATAATTTTAAGAATTTTTGTTTTTCTGTAAAAATTTTAAAGTACTTACGAAATAAATAAGATAAACAGTTTATAGTTATAAATTAAAAAAATACTTTTTTATACAAAAACCCAACAATTGCTTTATAATAAAGTAACCGCAATGTCATAATTGAATGCTGATTCTAACAATGCAATGTTATACACATCAACACATTATGGGACTGACACCTTTTGAGGTCCAATTAAGTATCACACTCCTTGGCTCTTGTAGCGCGCTCGATATGAATCGCAAATTATATATAAAGATAATACATTAACCATATATACTGCTTCATATAGTGATTCATAAAATATCAATAAAATAAATAAAAAATTCTTAAGAAGAAATTATTTTTCAAAGTTCATTTCATTTAGCTTGTTACAGTTAAAAATATTATAAACCTGTAGAAGAAAAACAGACAAATATTATAATAAAAAGGATACTTATTCAAACTAAAATAAAAAATGTTTATTAAAGCAATACTTTTCTTAATACAGTTTTAAGACAAATACGAAACAATAAAATTAATTCCCTACATTTTAACAAGTTTCAACAATTTACATACATATTAAAAAAAAAAACACAAATATAAAATTACGAGAAAAGTACTTAGCACTGCTAATCATGTGTTAGGTTTCTTTTATGCATTGTAATAATTAGATAATTTAAAGTTATAATTATGGTATTTTTGCTTGGAACTCTTCTTTGACTTACGAGAAAATATAATAAACACACGATATTTTTATTGAAGCATAAAAGACAAAAGAAAATTTATGAAATAATTTAAACTTAAAAGAAAAATATTTATTATGCTAAATCTATATATCTATATATAAAAATATAAAATATAGGAAAGATATACTAAAGAATTCATTAAATATAATGATGTTTACTTTAAACTTTTTGTAAACAAAATAAATCAAGTGATTACAATTTGCAAAATTAAACTTTTAATCAGTTAAAGGAATGTGTTCATTTTATAATACACGTTTAAAAAGTATAGTATGTAAATTCAATGAATTATCTAATTAGCTTATTATGTACAGTTATAATGAAAAAATATTTTATAAAAGAATATGATCCCTTTTCAAATAATTACTACTTTAAAAATTTTTTTAAAATTGAAATTGAATTATAATTTACTATTTATGATAACTTTTTCAATTATGAATATTTATATACAATTTATATTTTGTACAATTACTGAATAATCTTCAATATTTCTTTAATTAAGAAAATTTTTTTTCTGATAAATTGAACCTTGAATTTTTTTAAATAAGCAAAAATATATTCATATGTAAAACTATATGTAAAACTATTGTTTTATCCATTTTAATGAGTTATTGATAAATAAAATATTGGTTCATGAAGTAAAATTTCTTCTGAGAATTAACAAATCTTTATTGATATTAGTGAGTAAATGCATCTCGTGCTTCATTGTCTCGGATTTGATAAGAAGTGATGTGAACCAAGAGAGTGAGAGAGGAAATAGAAAAATGAGAAAGAGAGCGAATTAGTGCCACTACAGCGCGGTTGCTGAGGGCTTATCTCAGGTTCTCACACTTATGAGAAAAAGAAAACAATCATAATATTTTTTTAGATATATACATATATACTCACGAGAGGTGCATACACATAATTTAAAAATAATAGTTAACGATTCACGTTAACGATAACGATTTTTGCATTGATACCGAGTCTTGTATATCACAAGCATCCTTCTAATTTCTTCTAGTTCGTTGGAATACTCATTTTTTGAGATGATGGAGTTGCTGGTTTAGTGAAACGTTCTATGAATTTCGTGTGATTATGGGCGAGATTGAAGATCACTATTTTCTTCTTCTTTCGTCACAGCTAGGTCGTATGATGTTCGTGAGCAAGTGCTGAGGTACATTAGTTCAAGACTGAAATGACTTGCAGTTGTAATCGTGTTTGGCTACTTAATAGGAAAAAGTCTTCCTTAAATGACAGAGTCTCTTATGTTAAGAAATATGTTGATTTGATTCGCTTTACCGAGATAGTGACTGTTCTCTTGTTGGCGTCAATGATAACGTTTCTTTCGTTCATGCGTTAAAATAATTTTATTCAAGAAAAACGTTGAAAGTTTCTTCGTCAAATTATCCATATTATATCATCTGATCGCTGTCTTGGGGGAGCAGTAACATCTCTCAATTACACCATTTGCAATAAGTGATAAGGAATAGTGCAAACATGTTTGCAGTTGAAGAGCTACAAGAGCGAATTGATAAGTGAGGACTCAAATTGTATTAGAGATGACTTTCAGGCAACTAAACCTCATGTTCTAGCAATCGTATAATGTATCTGTGACTGTGTCTGCTGCATTGTTGTGTAAGGGAATGGCTTCCAATTATCTGAAGAAGGGATCGATTATGGTTAAGCAATACCGAATTCGCCTGATTCTTTGGAAAGATGACGTTTATTTTAACATGTTCGAACTACTAATTGAGTTCCATGAACGTTCCAAACTGAAGAGAACACAGCGTTTTATTTTACCCTGTTGATACTAAATACCGAGCAAGAGATTAGTAATTTTACCTCTAAGGTGATTAAACTGGTTAAAATCGGTATCCTATAATAAAAAAATATAGGATAATATTATAATATTATCATATAATCCTATTATATGTTATAATCGATGACTATGACAGAGTCGTCATATCAGATGCCTTTAAATATGATCCAAAGGTGAGCTACTATTTGAATGGCGTTGAATTATTTTTTATAAGTTCGTGAAGCTCATCCTCTTGCTGGGCAAAATGGGTAAAATATTATTGTCAATTACGGATGATCCGTGGATGATATCTATTCTTGATAGTGCTTCAGCTAAAACATTTTTTGTGCAGACCGAGCTGACCTCACTGTTAGATGATGCCTTGTCAGACTTCTGCGTAAAAGTAAATATCAAAGGATATGGTTGACATGAAGTTTGAAGGATTTTCCTTTGACGACCTGTTCGTAGTTTTTTATGTCGCTAAGTGCAGCTGCGAGCTGGCGGTCGTAAGTGTTGTAGTTGAGCTGAGCATCAGCGAATTTCTTTGATAAAAGCCAACAGTTATCGACTTACTCTTCAAATAACGTTCTTATTGCTTTATTGGATATTTGAAATTAGATGATCTAAAGAACAACTATGGCTTAATCGTCCTTACATTATCAAAAATCAGTCTCAGTGAGAAAAATCCAAAGTTCAGGTTGCGAGTCCTTCTTCTTGATGCCTTTAATAAGTCATTTATTCTGAAATCAAGTTTAGAATATTCAAATACAATTTCATTTACACTGAGGATAAGTTTTTTGTGTTGATACGAGTGTCGAATTTCGTAAGACAGTGGCATAGATGTTGTAAGTACTCTTTCTGTTTCAGGTTATACAAATACACGAAAGCAAATTAAAGATCTTTGAAGGCCTTAGAAATAAATCTCATGAAGGTTTGTGTGACATCATAGGGGCTGAATGATATGATAAGATACTCAAACTGTTTCAACGGCGTGATACTGCTACTATCGGAATATTGACTTCGTTGTCAACGATCTGATAAAATGCTTTAAGATCGATTTTTAAAAAAATTTTCTTACTATATAGTTCTGAATATGTGGAATTGAATAACAATCAGGAATTGTCAGACAATGAGTCACGATTAATTATCTCTTCCAAGATCCGTCTTTCAAACCATATGAATGAATCTGGCCAACGGATTATTGCACTCCTGGCAAATCTCTTCGAATTTCTTTTTGATGTAAATAAGACGGTCCTCGATGAGATCTTTGACTACTGGATAAAAGTATACTAACAGTGTAGATATAATATTTTACCTTATTAGCCTTCGTGACCTTGGCAGATACCTCACCAATTATTTCCGGGTTCTTTTCTAGCAGCCGATGGTAAACAGTTTGTTAATTTTTGATGGAATGTCGAACACTGATGATGAAAAGAGATGTGTGTTGTAGACATGGAGTCCGAGTCAATTACTTAAGCCGACGTAACATTGTCTGTTATGTCAACAATAGGTCGACATTGATGATAGCGTATAGGTCACATAAACAATTAATAATAATAAAAATTCTTTAGAATTAATAAAAATAAGAATTATTACAAAAAGGCTTATATGCAATTAAGAGAATTAAAAAAGATAGAATAAAAGTTGATAGCCAAAAAAGAGAATTATAAAAAAACAACTTAATCTTTTGAATAATCCATTTTTCAATTTTTTAATATTTTACAGAATAAATAATTATAATAAAAATAATATTTTATATAATATGTCTTCTTCATTTTGCATTTCTGGCGGCAGCGGCTTAGTCCCTTTTGGGCTCTCTGGCTGTTCTGGCTCGGATGGCTCAACATCGGTCTAGGTTCATGGCGGGAGAAAGAAGCGCCAAGTGATAGAGGCGAAAATAAGATCGGTGGATTTTAACTAAACCAATTTTTATTCATTTTTTTCGAATCTACAAATGTTCTATTTATGCGGTACGCTTACCGCTTAAAATTAATCAATAAACATTTCTTATTCGTTACGGTTGTGATTTATATGCTTATCGGCGTATATTATAGAACAGTTTCGCGGTGATTATAATTTCATATAAATTCTTAAGAGAATATGGCGGTAGTTAATAATTCAACGGTGATGTTACATATTAAACACTATATGGCGAAGTTAATCTCTTTACAATAATGTTCGAATGGCGGCGGTACATTGTAAACACGGCTTTTTATATACTATACAGCGGTATTTTACATGAGGCATTGCGGGGTTCCTGATGCGTCAACCGACTACACCAGGATCCCGCGCAGCGACTGGCTACACTCTTCCCCGTATCTAATACTTTATTATTATACATTTTCCCATGCTCAGGTCTTATGCTTGGGTTGTTCTTGGTAGCCCGTTCACACGCTGTTTCCGCACTATCCTTTACACTAATTTTTTACACTGTGTCCTGTCTTCCATACAATGTGTTCCGTCCCTTACACACTGTCTCCCCCGACCTCCATGCACTGTGTCTTTCACGAGAAATTTGCCTCCTTTTATCATCTTGAGAGATTTTTCCTCTCTTAGTTTTCATCCAATATTTAATGGATGAAATTCGTTGTTTCAACTCGCAGGCAACCCCACTTAATCCCTGTCCTTACGAGAGCTAACGGTGGATAAAATAGTAAGAGTAGTGGCGCAAGCGCGTTTCGCTTGCTTGCGCAATGCCTTAGTCGCCTACGATTAGGGCCTAGCGCATAGCTGAAGCCAACGCCCTTCCCATTGTCCATTCTCGTTCTCTCTCACACGTACTCTGCATTCGGCATTCTCGCACATGCACCTCTACTGCGCGAGCATTCTCTAGCACGCGTACTGGGCCGCGCACACTTGCCCCTGCATATACATACACTCTTGCGGCCAGCACCACGCCGCGTGCACTCTTTTCTTTACACTTGTATACATTTTCAAGGCAGACGCTGCTGATCATCATTTTTTCACATTCTATTTCATTCATTCGGTACACTGTTTGTTCGGGGCTGCTTTCTTCTTTTTTCCCATTCCGGCTCGCCGTCCGCGATGTTGCCGCGAGCTCGCAACGAAACATTTGTTGCACTTTTATTAATCGTTTTAACCAATTGAAAATTCTCAATCTGGACGAGTATATTCAGCGTTTCCTGCTATTTAGTTGAATAAGTAAAAGGCCAGAAATTATCAAATACAAAATGATATTTTAGAGGATATGTGCAGCCAAACAAATCTGTTTGCTGACGTCCGTGTAGATATCCATAAAATCACATGGCCAAGTCTTAACAAACAGAATCGCCCAATGTTTTCCCGAATTTGCGAAAGAAGAATGAGGAAAAAAGCTAAACTGTTAACGAAAATCTGGGAAAAATGAGGAGAAAAATGGTTGTCCCAACCAATTAAAACTAGATCGAAGCCAAGGAAATCAGTATAGTGCCATGGAGACACTTTTCGAAAAGTTAGATGCGTGGGGCGTCAAAGTGTTCTCTGAGCTACAAACCTCGAAGACACAAACAAGTCAGATGTTGGCTGCACCGTCAACAACAACATCATTGCCAGCGACCAATAACAGTAAAACGGCCGATTCGGGCCCTATAGAAAATCAGCTTCGCTGCTACGACCGTTATTTCAGCCATCCACCGTTCGGGAAAAAGCGACGACCAACATCCTGAGAAACCCTTTCGTCATCCAGAGGACAAAACCGAGTTCCGGGTTCTTCGAGTCGGAATCAGTAAGCTCCTCTGAAGCCCTGAGGTTAAAAATGTAAAGACAGTATCCAAAAGAACCGCAGAAGTGGAAATACGGGCACGCTACGGCGTTAAAAAGACGTTAAAACAGTGAAACGACCGTTCAAGACATCGAGGTAATTGACCTGTGCAACACCAATGCCACCTTCGCCACCATCATTGCGAATAGCACTGACACAACCACCGACGCTAACAGCAGCATCCAAAAGGAAGATCACCTACCCGAAGTATCTGGCACTTGGACGGTTCTTTTCCTTGACGGAATGCAACATCGAAGTACCCCGCGAGAGTCGTTGGAGTCAGGAATTTTACGAGGGATGGAATCTACTTCAATACCGAGAAGCTTCTGAGATATAGAGACGCGCAGCAGGCATCGACTTTAACATTCTTCCCTCGAAGAAAGAAAATGTTGCAACGGATAAATCCGCCAAGAGCATTCATCGACAACACCGCGGATCGAGAACTGGGAGGAGGAGGAAAGAGATTTGTTCCCTGCGCCCAGCAAAAAAAGTAGGGCGCGATTTCGAGGCACGGGAACAGTGTGGCGGCAGAAAATGTGGAAGTACGCAAGTGACAGTGATATAATAGCGTATGTGTATGACTGTCGCTTACGCGACGAGTGACAATAAGGTATGGGCGAGTGTGTACGTGTGACGCTTATGCAACGAGTGACATTAAGATTAAGAGCATGTGTATGAGTGACGCTTACGTGACAACTAAGGTAAAAATATGCGTATATGTGTGAGTGACTCGTACGTGACATAGCGTTGGCTGCTAGTGAGTAAGTTAGATTGCTTAGTGAACGAGTGACGAGTCGCGGCTCAGTGTACTTAGAATGAGTGAGAAAGTGTGTTAAGCGCAACTAGTATGAGAGAGAACTTTTCCGCATGGTATCGCCACCATTTCCCCGCCATCATACTCGTTAGATTTTTCCCACGGGCTGTAAGGCAAAAGGTAAGCAAAGCAACCCCTCTATGAAGCCTCGTGAGCACGAGAGCGTGAAATTGATAAAGAAATTGAGCACAAAACTCTGATAAAACGTATATAAAGGACAAACTCGCACAAAACGTGGACGTTCGGGATTCGGAGATCTGCCAAAGCAGAAGACTTGTTTCACTTCGGTCGTGCAGTCTGCCTGCGCGCTCTCTCATCGTTCAGGCTATCGGCGCGCTGCTCCTGATATAAGTCATTGTAATTAGTTACCTCGCCTGTAAAAATAACCGACGCCGTAACTCGTGTTAATTAATTCATTAAGATTCTAAAAAGAAACCATCGCCATACAATTACGTAATACACCGTAGAATTGGTAAGACAACCAACGTCACCGGAACTCACCAAATAATAAAATTAATACACTCGACGATGTAAGATTTAGTTTAAAGAAATTAGATTAGTTTTTATAAAAATTCTCAATACGAACCCGGTTCAATCTCGAGCCATCTGGGTATAATTAGGAAGTGCAAAAGACCGTACTGTTGGCCGCCATAGTAAATAAAAAAATAAAAAATAGGAAGAATTCAGTAACATGTAAAACGGTCACATGTGTTAATAAAAATAAAGTAAATCTGCTACATGATCGCCGTAATATAGGAAAATAAGTTTAAATCGTTCAAATTTAAAAGAACAATTTTCAGTATTAATACTAAAATCAACTAGGATAAGCTTTTCTTTTTGTGTGATAAAATATATAACTTAAAATGTTGACTTAACAGATATCTCTCTCCTTTTTATGTTTCGTAAGCTTGCTTCTTCAAATATTGATACAGATTCTTTTTTCATTAATATGCTCACATAAGTTTCCTTCAATACTACACATGCACAAATATGTTTTTATTGTATTTGACAAGTGGCAATACCATGTTTTAAGAATCTTTGACAGCAGTCGGAAATGCTCATGAATAATTGTTGTTTTCGATTCAACTAGTTTCGTCGTTTACTACTAACTAGTTATTTTAATTTGAAAGTAGTAAAAAAGCTAGGTGGTAGAATTAAAAAAAATTTTACTATACAATATTAATTGTAGGCTAACCCATTACGTAATAGAATATGAAAAAGTAAAAGGTATGTAACATAAATTCAATCAACAATTGATAAGCACCTTATGACTATAAATAATTAATATTTACATGCTTACTATTTGTATTATTAGTCTAGTAATGATTACAAAAATGTTATCTTGAAGAAGAAAATGATAAGTTCTATTATATTATTACAGATACTATTCTCCAGGTTATCCTGACAGTCTGTTGGAAGCTGTGGATCAATATCAACCAAATTGTTCACTAAACGAAAAACATGAAGTTTTGAATAAAGAAAGCAATTCAAGTATATGCATAAATAATAATAAAGAAATTTAAATTAAATGAAGATAACATTTTTAAATAAAATATTAGTTAAATTAAACAATAGTTCATAGAAAATAAGAATCATATACGTGACAAGGGTAGAGATAAATAATCTTATTTGGGAGCACATACATAAGTAATCAGAAATTTTTAAACAATTTTTTTGTTACAGTTGTATGCATGCCAAGATTCATTTCTGCATACAAAAGTATAAAATTTATAGGTCGATTGATTAACTATAATTGTTGAAGTTAAACGTAAAGCATCATACAATCCTAAAAATATGTAGAATTGAGCAACTATAAATAAAATGTATACGTTGGGAACTTAAATTTTTATGCATTCAAATAATTGAAAATTAATTAACACCATATCTATTAGGCAGAATAAAAATAAAAAACCAGTAAAAAGATGTAATGGTTATTTCTAGTTTCTCGCTTATCTTCTTACAATATCAAATCAATTCATAAAATGGAATTAGTAAAAAAAGAAATAAGCAACTAAAAATTTATATACTCTTCGGGTGATTGAAAAAGTCAATTAAAACAAAGGTATTTTTCATGATTTTTACTTATATATAGTATATGATAAAAGTTAAACTAAAATTCTTTTATATAGATATTTATTCTTGAAAAATACATCATCAATAGTTAAGTTATTTAGTTCTTTGCTCGCTTGAAAAGTGAGCTAGATTTGCATATGAATTCCTAATATTGAGCTAGAAATTACACAGCTTTGATTGGAAAAAATGATGCACTCCTTTTTCCTTAGGATTTTGTATTAAATTAAACTCTTCTTTCTGACGAGTTTTCATTTCTGTCAGTAGAAGCTCTTCTATATTTCACGCTAAGTTCTCAGCGACTACGAGACTAATGATTCAATTTTTTGCGCACTTTGCACATATTAAAATTTTTCTATGATGTAGACTTCCCTTCTTAAAGCATTTTAATATTTTAATAATATTAATGTAACGTTTAAATCTATTTTACTTTAACTTTCTATCCTAAAATTATAATTAATATATAATTTTTTATCTTAAAGGCGGCGTTCATGTAGAGATCTTACCTGTTATTAGGTTATTTCTAATTATATTCCTTTCTTTGTTCGTCGTAATTTAAACAATTTTTACCCCTTAGAAATACAAAGAAATAAAGAATTCTGCTTTAAAATAGTCCTGTTTATACTTATTTAATACGAGAGAATAATAATTGTATAGCGCAGTTTTGTACTTCAGAAGTACCTTTTTAGTTTGACTAACTTCTAAATTTAAACTAAATTCTATTTTTTGTGTTGATAGAGAGAACAACTCAATGTGTCACAATCTCACACTCTCTCTCTCTCTCTCTCACCTTAAAATAGTTTAGTTACACTTACGACAAGGCCGCTGAATATGGCATACATATTCGAGACCTTACCTTAGATATGCTTATGTTCATGATATAAGACTTTATCTCAAAAGCACACAAACTTATTGTAAAAGCTCAGAATTTAACTTAAAAAGTACCCAATCTTAATCTAAAAAAGCACACGAATTAATCTAAGAAGTATACAGACTTAACCTAAAAACGCGTCACATGGCTTACAAGAGAAAACGTACCGTGTTGCCGTCTCTACGCTCGTACGAATTGTTGTCGAAGAGTAGACTTAGTTCAGCGAAAACTGTCACTGCAGGAGGGGATAGGCTCAGGAGAGGTGAATCATTTCCCGAGATTAATCAAAAGTGAATAACCTTCAGTTAAGGCATGCACGAATTTCTGATTCCTTAGAGAGGGGGCTCAGGTGGCTCAGACGTAACGTTTAGCTCTTATCTGGAAGGGTCTTGTATCGTGAACTGCGTGTATCTTTCAGACTGCTCAAGTCAAAACGAAATGCTGCATGTACTGCTACAGTACTATAGAGTAAGTCAAATGAGAGTATACTTGTATGAGAGAGAGATAAACTCGGACTATATATCCTGTATCTCGCACTAATGTAAACAGCGCGCGCGATCTTATACGCTAGTATAGCGTATATAATATGCGCGGTCTTTCTCGCAATAGTGTGGCATACGGGGTGCATGCAGATTTTCTTGTACAAGAGCAACTTATGCAATGTGGTTATATAATACGTACTTCTTACTCACTGTATGCAACATATTTACACTATAATCTCGCACACTCGCTGTGTGAGTGATTTTGTTTACATTTTTATTTTATCCTGATTTTATTTTACACAATAGACACTCGCATAGACGTATGTATTACACTTAGATATAAGCACAGTCCGTCGTATAGCCTATCAAAATTTTAATACTTAAAAAATAACGAGAAATCATTTTCAAATAACTATTTATAATCATATAGTTTTCTAGAATGCTACTATTTAATAAATGTTAGAAATTAATATCTTTAAACTTAACTTACCGTAAATTTAATATCGTTAAATTTTTTTTGTGTAAACTGATATTTTATAAAAATACAGATAAATATTAAGAGATGGAAAATTTTCTAATTAAAGTGCCTATTCAATACATCGTCTTTAACTTATATTCTTATCAAACAAATACTATTATTATATTTTTATCATATTAAATTGTCAATATAATTGGGTATATTTCATTTTTTAAATATACGATACTACTGTTGAAAATTTCATAATAATAATTAATAAATATCAATTAGATTTGAAATTACATATTTTATTCAATAACGGTATTTGTGAAAAATTATTTATATGGCGAGTTTCAGCATCTGTGAGTATTTTAAATAATTCGCCTCAATTATAAAAAGAACATGATTTGTCTGTTAGTTAGAAAAACATTATTATAGATACCTGCAGTAACATTAACATTTTTTTAAGATTGTGGGCTACTCAAAAAATCCAGAAAATAAAATTCAATTAATTGAAAATCTTAGACTAACATTATATCTCAATATTCTTATATATAAAATAAGTCTTGATTTTGAAAACGTAACTTCATATAATAGCTTGAAGTTACGTTTCAAAAATAACTTCAAAAATTTAAAGTTAAAGTTGATTATATAAGCTTGGAGAAATATATACTGCGAAATTACGTAATAGTTTTGGACATGTGCAATATCAACCATCAAGCAATACAATATGTGGTTTCATAGTTTATTTCTCCAGTAATGAGATTCGCACACTATCTTCAAACTCTGAGGGTAACGTAATTTGCGTAATTTCTCTTATATATTGTGATTCATACATAATTTTCGTTTATGTGCACTTATCTTCCCGTGAATGAGCATAGCGACTCTTGAACTTAGTGCAATTTACATGCCCCTTCCCTGTTGCCGCTCAATTTCCTGCGTTTTCCTTTCCTTGATACCTTTTATTTTTCTAAGTGTGTAGACATACTGACATTCGAACGAGCATGAGCAAATGTCATAAGAAACACGCGAACAAAACGTGTCAGGTCAATTATTGTAAATATATATATGTAATATAATTTTCGAGTCAATACGTCTACGATAGCGTATATCAGATAGCGTGAACTACAATTATAAAGCCAAATATGATTCATTATTAAGATCATAAAATTTTATGTAAAGGCAATCGTTGTAGATCATCCTTTTTGGAATAAACTAAAGATTTATTCTGTTAAATTATAAGTGTTCTACATTCAAAAGCCTCCTAATTTCATTTCCTGAAATCCAAAGTTCTAATCTAGCTTAAGTTATCGGCGTGCTAATATTTCTTAACATGATCTGGCTTGTAGAATAACATTATCCAAAAAATAATATAAATTTAGAATAAAATAGAAAATTCGTAGTTGTAAATAAGATTAAGCGAAAGAAAATGGAAGTTCAACTCCATCAGTCAGGTCTAAAGTCTTAACAAGACCAGCCTTATCGATGAACTGCGTAGATATAACTTGTCAATAAAGAAAAAAGGTTAGAAAGATGCGAACGCGTCTAATTTAATTCCACATAAATCAGGGCACAATGGCGGCCCTTATGTAGCCCATAAAAGAGGTCTAAGCTACCTTATATCTTGTAAGAAGAGACAATAAATACATCAGGAAATAGTGTTGTTGGCACTATAGGTAGTAAAGATCTATTACCAAAGTACTACAACAGCGAAGCGCTTCTGTTCATGATACAGTGATATGGGAGTTTTGACAAAAGACTGCCATGTTCGGAAAAAGAATCAACTCATGCAATGGCCTATACATTTAGAGATCATTTGTCGAAAAATGCAAAATGAGCCCTTCTGTATCCTAATTTTAATAAGAAACTATAAGTACTGAGCCCTTATCAGCACCTGGCAATCAGTTCTTTAGTAAACAGGTAGGTGGACAGGTGGTGCAAATAGCACAGCTAAGTAGCCTTGCGAAATGATCTATTTTCATCGAAAAATTCGCAGATAGAACTGATAGGAATCGTCAAGAATAGTTAATTTTGAAAAGATAAACGGTATTTGTAATATTTCTGATGATACACTCTCTACACGAAACGCTGTTCGATATAGATATCTTAGATTAACTTCATCTTCAACTTTCTCTCGCTGGCTAGATGATGTACCTACCGATGACAGAGATTTTAGTAAACTATGCTAAATTAACTGCACTAGAAGATAATGAAACGGCGGGTTGTGAAGGCGCTCATCTTGAAAGAATAATAATAAAGAATTTGGTGTACTATATAATATACGATAATCATGTGCTTAATCCATGTCTCAAACAGCATTAGTCCTCAGAATTCAGTGATTCAGCAGGTTATAGACCTGGAAATAAAAAAGGGTTAGAGGAGAAGATAATTAAACCATTGAAAGGTCGCTGGAGTTTGTCCGCAACACTCGAGTGTAAAAATTTGTACAAGAATTTAATTGGCTATCGAAAATTAAACATAGTAGATAAAACTATTTGTCTCCCCTACCATAAATAAATGTAATGAAAAATAATAAGCTTAGTAGAACTAGGTACTTATTCACGTTTGAAAACTAATACTAATAAATTCCTCTAAACAAAGAGAGTAAGCCTATCGTTATTTACTTCATCTATTTCGGCAGTATCGCTAGCCATTGTACCTGTTACTCTATACAAGATAACTGCTATAAGAAACGGTAATCATTCACTTAATTTTAAAGAATAAAATAGTGAAACATGTGAAAATCTTACATTTTTCTTACTACTAATACTTTTAATGATAATAATGCCGCATGTAAATATAAATAAATCACTTTAAGAGAATATTTAATAAGCAATTGAAAATTGAGAATTTTTAATCCTTTGTAGAACAAAAAAAGAATCTATATAATATAGGTGAACTACTATCGATTTGTATTTGAGTTGTATTCTGTAAACGATTAAGTTGCAGTAAAATTCATAGTTAGTAATTGACCTAAATTTCAATAGATTTGCTTAAAATATATATTCCAAATCACTAAAATTACAAACATCTTGAAAAACTACTAAATTTAGTGGTTGATAGTCAATACTTCATGCATTATCTCCAGATAATCTTTCTAAATGATTCATGATATTTAATGTTACGGCTTGCAAAAAATAAGAACTAATTAGAGCATTTTTTGTATGCGTAGAATTAAAAATGGTCTTTTTATCGACAAAAATGTATTGCCATAATATCTGATTTAAGTGAGGGCGAAGTTGATGCGAATTATCAGTTAATTCAAGATAACAAAGTAAAAATTCTTGAAATATGATGGAATAGAAAAGTTACTATGTAACGTATAAGATTAAAGCGCTAAATCCTAATTCGTTCGTAAAACCAAAGCAAACAATTTTATTGAAAATTATGAAGATTCCTGATTTACTTAGCTACTCGTATCTCATTATTCTATATTTAAAGATCAGTATGCAGTGACCTCCAAATTATATAAAGCAGAAATTGTAAAATAAACCACATGCGGAATCTCTAAAATTATATTCTAAGAAATCACATAAGTCATCGATACATGTAAATAATTTTGAAATCATACAAAGCAGGATCTGTAATATGAATGACATGCAAAGTTTCTAAGAAAATTATGTAATACGAAACATAAAAATTGTAATCTCAAGTAAATTTATAATCTAAAGCAAGCACATGACTCTCTCGAAATACGGGCCATTATACGAACAGCGTATCAGAAAACCCCATGTAAACATCCTGTAAAAAATAAGACGCCATCAAACATCACAGAAGAAAAACAGAATTACGATCAAAGAACCAATAAGAAGCAGGACAACACAACGCCAAAAATATATAAAGATCAAAGTAAGCAGCATTAAAAACCTTCATCTTAGAATTTGAAAGAGTAGTCTTATCAAGAGGGTTCCGACTTATATTTTATTTACGGCCCGCGTCTTTTCGCAAGAACTAACTAAATTCGTTTAAACTATATAAAAGTATTTTGTATCGTCACTTTAATTTTTATTAATCCATAAATTTATATTCACTTGAACTTATTTTAAATTCAATATTTCCTTAAGAAGTCGGAGGTCTATTTAAGCCTGTTATTATCAAAGCATAAACCAAGTTTCATGGATCAACATCAATACTCATCGAAGGATTCTTCAGGACCCTGTCTACAAAATTGCTGGAGTGATGACAGCGACTGCCTCAAACATCTCAAGGATACAACTATCCATTACTAACACCTTTCAAACATCAAAATAAGCAAATAACTAAGGAAAAATCTTTTATTTTAATAACCAATAATTGAAAGAGCCCAACGGAATACACCTATCATAAATCATATCAGTGTTTGGCCATATAAAATAAATAAGATCGAATAAATCGATAAAACAAATAAAAATTAACGCGTACAAAATTATTAAGACGTCACGCACGTGATTGAGTAATAATTATCGAAATATTAATATGACTGAATCAGGTGAAGAAAATAATATGATATATTAACTAGATATTTTACAAGCTCATAGTACTATTCAGATTTATCACTTATTGCAATACATTGTGACCTTTTATATAGTTATAATTTTTAACCCTAAACATGTATTTTACTGTGCTAAAACTAATACTCATTTGTATTTTACATTTCATTCACATACCAGAAAGGTTTTTTATAGATCATGAAAATAAATATATAATATAATGTTTCTCTTTCAATTTATTTTTGTCTATAATGCATAAAAAATATATTATACATATGTTATGAATAATAAGAGGTATAACATTTAAAATTATCCCCACGAGACAATAAATGGTAAAAAAATATTCCTAGATTTTGATTGGTCTATTTTGTGGACAAATTTTATGAGATGTTATAATACGTGTGCAAGCACAAAGCCATGATATGAAAAATAAGTAAAAAAGAAGAATAGAGAAGAGAATATTGCCAATCAATTGCCAGAATATTGCCAGTCATTCGACTTGCAAGTATACCTCTGCTTCCTATTTAATTGAAATCATAAGTATTATACAGGTTTAAAAGTAATGGGACTAGTACGTGTAATTAATGACGATGGTCATTTTCACGGAGAATTAACGAGTGCTGGTATGAAACTCGTTGTTGTTGATTTTACCGCTACTTGGTAAGTCGTTTTAAGTAAATAGCTATGATGACTTAAACTAGTATTTTCATTCAAAATTTCATTAATAACTGAACACTGAATCTCATTTTATCCAAAATAGAATGTATATATTATATATGTGTGTGTGTGTGTGTGTGTGTGTGTGTGTGTGTGTGTGTGTACACATTACAATTTCGGTCTATAAAATGTTACATCTATTGCAGGTGTGGTCCATGTCAAAGAATTACGCCAGTATTTGAACATTTATCCACAAAGTACCCCAATGCTATTTTTCTTAAAGTTGATGTTGATAAATGTGCTGAGACTGCAACTGCACAAGGTGTTAGTAGTATGCCTACTTTTATTTTTTACCGTAATCGAATAAAACTTGATTCATGCCAAGGTGCTGATCCTACTGGATTGGAATCAAAAATTCAGCATTTCTATGGATCTGGAGATGCTGATGACTTTGAAGGATCAGTCAATGGACATGTACGGCGACCTGATAATCCTTACTATCATATTTTAGGAATGATTTTTCTTGTTCTAATTATATACTTTTGGAAAAACTTATAACAAATGAAAATAGTGACAACTTTATTCAATTTTAGCAGTTAAATTTTAATAACATTCATTTTTTGAAGCTAATTTATTGTAAATTAATTTTAATAGCTTTGCTTTTTAAAATATATTGTTTTATTGGTATTTTTATATGCCATTTTAGTAATAAGTATCACATAATTAGTTTTAAAAATGCTTAATTGTATTAAGAGTTTAAGTAGAGGAAAATATAATAAACTTTTATATTTTATATCTGGAAAATTTATATAACTTTATTGATTACTTTTTTATTTATTTCCTTTAAAATTATGATTAATTAATATAAAAATCATCTACAATGAAAATTAAGAATTTTATATATAATTGTATGCTTTGTATTAAATAAATATTTTTACTTACAGATTGATTTAAGTTCTTTTATCATGGAAGCACAGTGTGAATGCTTAAATGAATCAGATGATCATTGTTTTGCTCATTGCTTATCATCTAATAGTGATTATTTAGAAAGTGACTGTGATGATCAATTAATAATATCTATAACTTTTACGCAAGCTGTGAAAGTTCATTCTCTAAAAATTAAAGCTCCATCAAACAAAGGCCCAAAAAATTTAAAACTTTTTATTAATCAACCTAGAACAATAGATTTTGATATGGCAGATTCCAATATAAGTGTACAAGATCTTACGTATGTTATTTCTTAAATCAATATCAAATAAATAGATATTAAAGTACTTAAAATAAATGATATTTTAATATATTAGGTTGTCAGCAAAGGACATAGAAGAGGCCAATCCTGTGCAATTGCGATATGTAAAATTTCAAAATGTACAGAATTTACAAATATTTGTTAAAGATAATCAAGGCAATAGTGAAACAACTCAAATTAATCATTTATCTATTATTGGATCGCCAATTTCAACAACTAATATGGGAGACTTCAAAAGAGTAGCAGGAAAGAAAGGAGAAAATCACTGAAAACTCCAAAATTCAGATATATTTATAGATTAGTTTACTTTAAATTTAAATGCATTAGTGTCATTACTTAAACTTTATACAAAATAAATCATTTAAATAAAAATTAAATTCTGTGATATCACCCGATAAAAGATTAAATAAAAATGTTTAATAAATTCAATTTTATCACTATTTTATAACCATTCAAAAGTTGTATGAAAATTATAAGTTTCTCATTTGATACATATAATTATTAGAACTGATTATATCTTATTAATTTGTATTTATTTTCCAAATACATGAAATTTTAAATATATTTCATAAAACAGTAAAAATAAGTATTTTTTATTCATTATATTATATGAAAAATATTTACTGTAAAATCACAATTTGACATTATTATTACATTGTTGTGTAATCATATTTATTTACATAAGTTTGCAATAAAAAATGTTATTAATTAAGTCATAAAATAATCATTTTTTTTAATTTTAGTATTAAAAATTGGTTTTTTTATTTCTTTTTAATTTTTCAAACAATAAATGTCTCTAATATATATGCTTTTAATAATTTCTAGTGTATTTTCTTTTTTAATTTTTTAATAAATAACAATAAAATGTTTTCAAAATTTTTTTTAACTTTTTTGTATACAATGGTTATTTCTATTTTTATATTATTATATTTTATATCTCTACTTTATACAAATTTTTATATAAAAAAGTATTCAATTTTATATTAATGTTACGTTTTTATAATTTTTTAAACTAAATATATTTATATTTTTGAAGAATAAATAGACTTAATTATATTTTGTTTTAATACAATTTTTTCTTTTTATATTGAAAGAGTTTCTAAAAATTCAATTTTATTGAATTTAATTAATTTTGTTTTTTTATAAAATAGTTGTATGCTAAAATTAAAGAAATGAGATTTCTAATAGTTTTAATAACTTTTAAGTCTCGGAAATTAGACTGGATCATGTTCCGGGGGTCATTAGTCGGAGAAGAAATAAGATATGCGAAATATTTAAAAGAACATTTAAAATATTGTTGTTTTCGCCGCCGTGCGTTAGATCTTTTTACTAGCTGTCATGTACGGCGTTCATTTAGAATCTCTTATTCTCCCGAGTTCAAGGCAAATATCTACTTTCCTCTATTTTGTAAACTCTAATATTCTTTTTTTTTTCTCTGCATTAAGGAAGACGAAAGACTTACGTGCACAGAACGTTATACGTAGATTCTCGAATAAAAGACTGAAGGAAAAAGTACCAATTTCCGAGCCGTTGTAGTAAGCGCCACTAAATAACATTCGAAAGGAGAGACGGAATGACGTATAGGTAACGTCATTCTAGCCATGACCCAGTGTTCGGCAAAACTGATTAATAAAGTGCGTGTGTGCATTATCTGCGTTGAACTGTTTGTTATACTTTGTTGTAAATTATAATATAAATAATTATTATTGTTTCCCTTAAAAAATTATGTTTTTTTTATAATTCCCTGTTACATAAATGAGCGCTCTCTAGAATAATATTTACAGCCAAGAAGCGAGAAAGAAATTGTCCGCATTATTTTTCGCACTTAAGACAATTTACATCAATTGGTCACTCGAAATAATTATAATTTTTTAGTGTTAAAAAGATTATATTTCGCACAAAAAATTTCGTGGTTGATAACAATGTTTATTTTCCGTGATCTACCTTGCTTACACAATAAAATATTTGCCATTTCAGTGTTAATTGACGATAAAAACAACATGATTTTTATTTATAATTTAAGCTCTACTGCGATTGAGATTGAATCAATAAACTATGGTGCTTATTTGCAATTATCTTTTGAACTTTAGACTTTTCTACAGTTCAACCAAGAACTGTAGAAAGAATGGTGTTAGAGGTGAACATTAGCTCGCTGTCGTGGGTATTCCAGTTATAATATGACTCTTCGACGAAAGCTTCTATTTAGCTTCTTGAGAAGATTAGCTTATACTAGCTATAACAGTATTTAAGTATGTGTAATACCTTGTTGCACTAGGAAATAACAAGAAAAACATCTCAAGGTCACCGAATCTAAAAAATATTCTATTGACAAATTTGCAATTAATAATTTGTGCATTAGCTTTTCATGTAGGTACTCAGTTAGCTTAACATATTAAAAAACCATTAGCAATATTAACAAATATTCATGCTCTTTTGGCGATCTATGAAATGGTTCGTTAACGTTACCAGCCGCGATGGTCAATGGGTTGATTATAGATCTACGACCTATAAACTCTGCTAAGAGATGCTGTACTTTGCATTGATGACATCCCGTCTAATTTTTTCCTATGTGAAAACTTCTTAAATCCTTTCTAAGTCGAAGCTTGTAAAAACATAAATTGCACTATCAATTTTCACTACAACTTCAGTGACCGGCTATTAACAGGTTATGGATTTTATATAAGTGATTATAAAATGTGCAACGAAAATCCCTTTTCATGTTAAAGTTGAGAAACCGGAAAATTACTATGCAATTCGGTAAAAGAAAAAAACGTGGTCGACGTTATGATAGGAAACAAGAGAAAATGTGCACAAGGCATGAGGCTGGAGAGGATAGCCGAGCGCTTACGAGTCCGCCCGAACACTGAATTTGAGTATAAGTGAGCGAGTGACGAGCATATGTATACAAGTGAGACAGCATGAGCACGTATAATTGTGAGCAAGAAAGCATGAACGCACATGAAGAACTCGTGACCAATTGCTGAGTCGTCAAGCGCGTGCGTTACCAACGACTACGGCACGTACCATGGATGTGCGATCGAAACCGCGGTGATCGAGCTCGACGATAAACTTAACACGCGCTTATAGATCATTAATAATTAATCCATTAATTAATGGATTAATAGATAATTAATTCATTTGGCATCGATTAATGCAAAAGAGCAAATCCCATGTTTAAGAAACCACCATTCAAACTGTATTCGAGGTCGGTTGTCTCCCAGCAACCACTTCAACCAGCTGAACTCCCTTCTGAGCCAGATCTTGTAGCTGCAGTTATGTATTGCGTTACAATTTCAGTCTTGCCTGAGAGTAACGCGTCGAGAAAAAGCATGATTCGCGCCTTCCCATCTTAAGGTAACAGCAATTCCCCGTGTCTCTCCGGAACACTAGAGAGTGACGCGGTTCACGTAGTCTCTTCTCGAGGAACAACGGTTCGCTGTACCCATTTCGATTTGAGGAGACCGTGATTTACGTACTTTCCCTCTGGGTAACGTGATTTGCGCATCTACAGACCTCGAACGGACGCGCGGGACTGCGAAGGTTCAGAATGCTTGTCGGAATGTGTGTGAATGTGCTTAAATTTATGTGTATAGTTTGAAATATATATATGTAGGTGTATTATTTATATGTTAATTGTGGGCGTCACACGCGGTTAATATTTTTTAGAATTTAATTTAGTTCTGATAAATTAATTTTAAGTTATCTATCTTATTCAATATTTTTATCTAATTTTATTATATTTCTTTGTTTATTAAAATGCCGTGCGATTAAACCTCGGAACACCAATAAAAGAATTGTATTTTTAAGATAAGGTAATACGTTTATTTATTTTAAATATGTTTACCCACCACTCAAACACTGCACAGTTTCCACCGTAACGAATCGTTATCAAATCGTGATGAACAAATCTTCCTGGTAATATTAACGAACTCCGAATATTAGTCGACTGAAAAAGACGAAACCGTTCACCACAAAAATGATCGAAAGAGTCACAGAATAATAATGATTACCTCAGTCATAGCTATTACCAGCTCGACGAATGATAACGCATAGATTTATAGATAATTAAGTCGCATTAACTCCACTTTAAAGGTCCACTGCCACAACAATGCTTAGTTCCAACTCAGGTGTTATAAAACACCTGACTGATGAAAAACAAAATGGATAGACAGTTTAAAACATTTTAATTATTTGCACCTTAAGATTTTAGAAGAAATTTGATGCATGGCAAAAACTACACGTATTATAACACGGGCATCAATCAGGCAACATCCCGCATTAAGTTACTCGCAAAACTAGTTATTAATTTACTAATCTTAAATATTTATGTATAAATATAACATATTAATTTACTAATCTTGAATATTTATGTATAAATATAACATATTAATTTACTAATCTTAAATATTTATGTATAAATATAACATATTAATTTACTAATCTTAAATATTTATGAATAAATATAACATAATACTGTTATAAATAAAAATACATAAGCACAGAACATATGTTTTCTAGATCTCTTTTTATCAAACATCAACTTAGCACAAATATGAATAATAACATGGATTTAATTTTTAAGTAATTTAAAAAATTTAATAAATATTATATTATGGAATGATTTTTTAATTCAGAATTTATATTTATATTTTTATTGTTGAAAAATATTAATTGTACTCTGAAAACTTTATATTAAGTAATTGAACTATTTATCCTTTACTGTAAATTCTATAATAGTGATTATTAGTTGTATGAATCTAGTTTTAATTTTTGATACCGGGAGATAACGCTCGTCGTTCATCGCATACTCAATAAGTACGAAAGACGTGGTACAAAGCTCATACACAAGAAAGCATGACATTTGAAGCGGATACAATGATTGCTAGAAATATAACACTTAACGTATCAGCAATGAAAGCAAGAGGAAAGCAACGCTCCAAGCTCAACAATGAACGCAAATAACACAACACTCGGTGTAAACTCGCAAAATCTCCAAAAAAGATTCTATCTCAAAATCTGCTCTTTACTATATTTAATAATGAAAAGAAGAAACTAATTAGAAATAAATATGTACAATATAAATTTGTTATAATACGAAAAATAAGATCTTATATCATACAATCATACGAAAAAAATAATCTAAATCAAGGTAGATTATTTTTTAATAGAAAAAAGCGAGACAGCATTCTAAATTCGAATCTCTTTCTCATCTCTTTAGTTCTAAGACACTTCTAAGTCATAATTCTCATTATGACTCTCTCTCGCTCTCTCTCTCTCTTTCTCTCACACACTTGCAAACCAAATCCAATAATTCAGACCTATCTCTCCTCGCAGCCAACAAAACGACAATATTTCATTCTTTTCGACAACTAAAAAAAGTGCAGTTTAAATAAAACGCAATTATAGATTCAACCGTGCATATATTGATAATAATCGTCAAAATAATTATCAAGAGTTTGAGAAAAGCCGAGGGAGGTCGATGGTGAATACCCCGTTTTTTCAAATCTACAGTCTTCATCCTACCGTTTACGTTCCGGCGAGACGATTTTTTACTGCAGCCTTGATAAAGACAGATCGGCAGTCATATCTGTGAACCTCTGGCAACTGAGAGAATATTGTAGAGATCCTAGTACTGTTTGTGGGAAGCAAAGTTCTTTTATTTAAATCTTTTTGAAGAGCAACGTAAACGTCGGTATTGCATAGCGAGTTAGTAGGCGGAAGATGAGAGAGAAAGAGAACGGGTGTCAAGATGAAACTCAGAGCAAAATTTGTTTCACTTTAATAAACATTTCGAAAAATCTTTTATAAATTTATTTAATTCATGACTATAATAATAAGAAATTTATATACATTATTTTATACATAATAACTTATTAAATAAATTATACCATTGGATATATAGAAGTTATTTTGGTATATAGAATAAGAATAGTCTCTATTAACTAATAAATGGTATAAGAAATTTTCATTTTTTTATTGTTATAATTAAAAAGTGCATAGAAGTTAAATTTTAACTTCTTATGAAATGGTTCTCGATTAAAGCGTTTTAGAGCCCACTTTCTTACGGTGTAACGGAAAGAGACTTACGCTTACTCGGGGTAAATTTGACTGCTACGAAAGCCGTTCCAGCTGTCAAAGATAGAAATAAAGCACAACCACAGGTTCGGAGAACAATAATTTATTAATAAATAAATAGCGGCTAACAATTAGTAAGTTTGAACGGTATTAAATTACAAGAGGTAATACGCACACTACTTGTTATCTGGAAGAGAACAAACTGAAGCCGGATTGGCGCCCTATGCTCCTCATTTACAACATCTAGCGGCGCTTACCATAGCAGCTTAGCCAATCAATACGTTTTCGCATAATTATTAATCTGTATACACATTGTGACGTCTCACTAATTTATTACGCGTTAATTTTTGAGTCGAATTGACTCTGTGTAATTGAGTTTTTATGGGTTGGCTTGAATAGGCTGGTGCGCCTTATAATTGTTAGTTTAGCTAGTTCCGTTTTAATATTACGTTTGTTATTATTAGTAAAAGTTTTATACTTAACTGAAATGTAGTCCGAAAAGACTATGTGGGATGTTGAATAACTATTTGAATTATTCAAAGGCAGCTGCTGTCACCACTTCGGGGATTGGTTATCAGGGCCCTGAAGACTCGATGATTATAGGTTCAGGAAACTCATTTTCTCTAAGTTGAAGTATGTTTTCGGAAGAATTCAAATTAACTTGAAACTTGTTTATATATAAAGTATAAATTTATTCACAAGTTTAAAGGATTTATAATAAGCGGCGTTACAATTTTAAAATATTTAATGTAAACGAATCTAATTCGTTCTCGTAAAACGCGGACTGCACTCCGAAACTTGACTGACGATACTTGCTCTATCTCAGTCCTTCTTTATTCTGTATTTTGTGATTATGCACCTGTCCCTTTATATACTCTTGGAATTGTTTCTTCGTTTCTGATTTGCTGGTCGTAATCTGTGGCGTTCTATTTTTTACGGAATATTTCTATGACGGTGTTTATTTAATGCTCAATTTCGTATAGTATAATCTTATTGTTTACAGAATGTTTATTCTTGAAGTTACTGTATAGCAGTTCGTGTGATTAGAGTTTCATATTATAGTGGACTCTTCTTTGATTTTGAAATAGGATGATTATATATTTTCTTAGAAGAGGCTTCGCATATATTTCGTATTACAGTGGCCTCTTTGTTTAATGATTATATTTTCGTAGAAGAGACTTTGCATATGCTTTTAGTTACAATCTCTGTTTGATCATAAGTGTTTTCTCAGGGTTACAATCTTAGCTTTGATTACATAAGTTTTTCAGAATATATTTCGGGTATCTGTTTTCTATCATTTCGAAGGTTAAACCTATTTACGCGTGTCGGTATTACAACACAGGCTTTATACAGTTTGTTATCGCTTTCGGTTTCAAAAAAATTGTACGTAATATTATTTCTAGGAAGAGGATTGATTCATGTCGACTTTATAATACCAGTATTATATTTATCTTATGTGGGTTAAATGAAAACAAGTTGAAAGCCTCCACATGCAAGCCTGCTTTCTGTACATCTGTTTTATGTTTATTCATTTTTAAATAAGTATTAATAGTTCTGTATATCTGTTTTATGTTTCATTCGTTTTTAGATAAGCATTGATAATCCAGTTCTTTGATCTATATTAATATTCTTTATCTTATTGCGCCAAATGCGTATATTCTTATTTTATTGCGTAGTAAATTAATATCTCTTATCTTATTGCGCAATGTGATCGGAGGCGATTTCCGTTTCTTTATTTCATTATTATTAATTTAAACAATGTCTTGAGACATGAAGTAGTTACTTTCAAGTCTCTTGACTTGGTTAATTACATCATTGACGTGAAATGAAAAAATTATGGAGACGTCGCAACATGCAATGCTTTTCGAAAGCGATGCAGACAATATATTATTTTTTAATAAAATTTCTTATTTATATATAATTAAAAATAATATGATAAGCCAAGTGCTTTCTATATTTAAAGTATTTATATTTCATATAAAATATTTCTTATACTGTTACAGTATTAATTATACAAAACTATTTGTAATAACTTTTATAATACTTGATATTTAATATATAAATTTAAGTAACATTAATTTGTTCAATCTATAAGTTCTAATAATAGTACAATTATGATGTCTAATGATAATTCTATTGTTAAATACAAAAAATACTCATTTAATTTATTATTTTACATTTTTAAATATTTATTTTATTTACATTGAAATAATGTAATATACAAAAAAGATTATACATTAAATAGATACAATTAAAATTTGAATAATAAAAATTAATTTAAAAACTTAGAACAATTAATAAAAGTAATTAAATAATTATATTTATAGTATTATTGTTGATATAATCATTTAAATTTGATTTAGAAGTATTTTATTTCATGAACTTTTAATTTACAATAAGCAAAATTGTGAATTATTCAAAGTTTTTAATAAATGAAAACATTCTTCAAAATAAATTTTTATTACTTAAATATATTATAAACTTTCCAAATTCCACCGCATGGACAACCTTTTGCCCATCTTTGTTCCCATGCCCTTATTGCAGCAGTTCTGGTTGTATTTTGAATTTGAGATTTAGCACCACATCTAAGATATTAAAATTTATAAAGTTAGTAAAATATTAAAATTTATTGCATAATTTATATACCTGGTACACTGTTTTATAAAAAGTGGTTGTTTTCCTAAATATATATGTCTTACTATATCTACTATTTGACCATTACGCATACAACCTTCAATTGAATTTAGCTCTGGTATAAAAGTCAAATCAGGCTCAATTCCATATTCCAACTAAAATTAAAGTATGTATTAAATAAATATTTAAAATTATTTTTAATACTTCATTTAAAGTTTTTCAAAGAACAAAAATCTCTTTACTTGTAATGGAAAACTTTGATAAAACAAAATAGGTGTAGCTACAGCAGTAATACTGTTTGCTTGATGAACTTGAGGAATCATTATTTGATTAGGTAAAAGGCAACAGTCATCTGAAAAAATTTATTATTTTAAAAATTCTACTTTTATTTAAATGTTAATAAAATACAAATTAAACATATCTGCAATATCATATCAATTTGATAATTGAAATTTAAAGAATGAATTTTCACCTACCTACTAGTTGATCATCAACTTGTGTTTCACCATTGGGTTGAACTAATTTAGAAAGCAGCTGAAATAGCAATCCTAATACATCTATATTGTCTGCACTTTTAAGAAATATTGGTAAACAAGAAGGTCGAAGTAGTCCCCAAATACGTATTATTACTAGAAGCTCACGTAGTATGTTTAATGCTTTATGATCTTTAATAAGTTCATACTGAAAAAAAAAATATATTTATTAAATTCAAGACAAAATATATACGTAATAGTCATGACATATTTTTACTTACACCACTTGATTTCATTTGCATCCTTTGTTCAGGAAGCTTAATTAGCAAATTTAAAACTAAATTAGCTATCCATTGTATAAGTTGTTGTAAAGATTGTAAAGTAATAGGTTCTACAGTAAATTCTTTAGGTTCTATATGTAACAAAACCTAAAATAATAATATCAAATTAAATTTAAAATTTAAAATTAACAAAATACAAAAATAGGAAACTAGTACTTTATCAACATCGGTAATAATATTATCTGTTATTACTGATGGTAAACGTTCAGCAGGTACTTTGTCATGAAAAGTATCAGATGGTCTTAATAAAGATTTAAATGCTGTTGAAACAGCATGTATCATAAATAATGAAGATAAATCAGCAGCCTTACTTTGACCATTTACGAGCATTCTGTACATTTATTATTATTAATTACAAATTTTTTATTAGGAATGTAAAATCTTAATAAGCACAAACCACCACACTACACAGAGAGAGAGAGAGAGAGAATAAATGCAGTTACCTATAAAGAGAAATTTTAATGCATAAGAACTGCATAAAATGATATTGCTGAACTGACAATAATTGTCTGTTAAAAGATGCATCAAAACGTTCACATAATGCTTCAATCATTGATGATCTGAGACATAACAGTAAATCAAGCCAATCGAATCCTGTCAATAAACAGTATTCTAATAAAGTACATGCATAACTTAATGTTATTGATGAACCTAAAAATATACCAATATCATAACTATATATTTATAACCATTTTAATAAGAGTAATATTAAGAAACTGTACATTCTGGAGATAATTTATAAATATATAAAATGCCACTAGTGTCAACAAGCAAAATTATACATCCTAACCAGGACATGTCAATATGTGAAATGGTTGCAGAAGTTCTCAAATATTTATTTATTGATTCATCTTGATGCCAACTAGTATTTAAAGATGAAATAGTAATTTCTTTTAAACCATCATGACTAAGACATCGTATTGAAGAATCAGCTAAGGCAATTAAAATGTAACTAATTGGTGTAACTATAGATAATTTTGTTGTTGTAATAGCTGTTATAGGATAATGACATTGATATAATGCTTGATGTTGCCATACCTGAAATAAACATTAAAAATACACATTAAGAATTAAAATGTATATATTTTTTCTGAACATAAGTATTTATTTACTTACAACTGTTTTAAATGGTTCACAAGTTTTTGATTGGAACAGCTTGTGTAATGGTTGAGTCTTCTCACTTAATTCCCATACTTCAATAAATCCACTGCCATCATTATTTGCTGCTACAATTAATGAATCTCCTGTTTCTGATACAGCAAACTTGAGATGGGTTATAGTTGTAATAGCTGAAAAACTTATATTACTTAAACACATTTTTTATGAACTGAATATACTTTTTTTAAATACATACATCCATCATCTTTAGGTGCACCATCATGTAAAAAAAAGCTAGGTAAAGCTTGCGATGTAATACTACATCTTTCATCTATCTTTCGAACTGAAACACGAAAACATCTAACAGGTAGTGCGAAACTACCACTACTTACAGCAACTAAAAACTGGCCATCTAGGATTTTCAAATTAAATTAAATTAGTAAAAATAATTTATAATAATAGATTAATTGCTACGTATAAATTACTTTTTGCATAACTAATATCAACAGCAGTGATTCTTTGACGTATACTTCCTATACTTTCAGTAGCAAAACAAACAGGATTTTGTTTATCTTGAGTAATCATTACTGCTCCCAACATTCCTGTATTTGAAACTACAAAAACTCCTTGAGCTGCACGACCTCCAAATTGTTTGACTGATGGTGCATAAGGTAAATGAGAAAATTTTTCATTGTATTGAGTATTATCTTTTTTTTCAGCAACTAAAGTAGTCTAAAAATATTATAAATTTTAAATTATTTATGTATGTATATGTGTATATATATATATTAATTTTTAATTTTTAATACCCTTTTGCCATTATGAAACCAAGCCATTCCTAAAATATGTTCACCAAGAAAATTATGAGTACCAATAAGATTCCAATCATTTAAAATATGATCTTTAAATGTCCATAATTGTACAAATCCAGTTGAATCAGCAACAACAAGTTTTTCTCCAGGTAAATCCCATTTTAAAGCTGTAATACTATCTTTATTTGTTAAAATCCTATAACAACGCTGTATTTAAAAAAATCTTGTTTCTTTAATGCAAATAAAATATAAAACAAAATATTTTATTACTTATATGTATGCCATGGCATATTTAAATCACAAACATAAACATGGCAACCCCATGTTTTACTGTTCGTATCATCCAATTCAGTTGCTGCACTAAATGCTACAATATTGCGACTTGATAGTGAACATAAAGAATGTTCATCATAGGTGCTAAATACAATTAAAAATTATAAATAATCTTTTCAAACTCATTGAAACAAATTTTGCACTTTATAAAAGAAGCCAATAAATTTAATTCAATTACTATTCACTCATTAAATAATTAGTAAATATGATTTAAATTTTACTTTATATGATGTATTATACACATTATATGTACATTACATACATATATATATACACATATATATACATATATGTTTTATATGATATGTATATATTATTGTAATTATTAAAATATCATTTGCTAAATATATTTTAACTCTATTATATTTCTATATAATACCTTTCTTGATTACATGATAATTTTGAAAATGTTTTTCTATTAACTGTGTAAAGCAAATCCATATTTCCTTTAGAATTAAATATTACAATCCATAGCAATATCAGAGAACATTTAATTTTTTACATATATTGTTATTTAGTTATTTATATTTCATAATCTACGGAAAATTATGAAATGAGTCTCCATACATTAGAATGCTTTATAATAAATTTACTGACTTTTAATACTTATTCTCTTACAAAGTTTTAAGGAACAGCTAATTTTAAATGCACCTACGATTAAATGTAAATAAAAATATATCTCTATATTTCTTACAGTTTCTGTAAAAAGCTTTAGTTCTTTTAAACAATCTGTTTTAGAATTATAAATTATCTTGTAGATAACTTCAATAATAATGAAAATATGAACAATAAGCAATTTAATATGCCATTTTCAGCGTTCCGTCTATACATATAGAACCCGCGAATTTTAAATATTTAAAATCATAAAATGCATAGGCTTATATTAGAATTAAAAACATTAAATTTAGAATTACTATTATTCGTCGAAAACAATCACTCGACGTAAAACTTCATTATCACATTGACGTTATTGTAAGTCATTACTGTAACAATATAAAATATGAAACATAGAAGCACATAAATTCCAGGGATTACATGTTTTATTATTGTACGTCAATGAAATTCTTTTATTTTTAAGAATATTTATATTTTCACAGTTTTGCTTGTAGCAAAACAATCTTTTTAGTAGTACTCATCTTAATACTACTAATCATTTTTAAAGTACAGATTTTTTAAAATTATAATATCTATTTTTGTTCGTATTATTTAATGAAATTATATTTTTGTATTTTGATAATTTTTCAAAATTATATACAAAAATTAGATATTAAATTCTATAAAAATTTTACACAAATATATTTATACGTATATATTGATAAATAAATGGTCTAGTAAATTTTATTAAAAAGTGTAATTTTTACAAATCGTAAATATATTTGTTTTATAATTAGTTGTGCACTTAGAATAAAAAAATATCCTAAATCACATAAAATAACCTATAGTAATATGCAAGAGATTTAAAAATATTATCTTTTCAAAATATGGCAAGCTTTTATCAGAAATATGAATTTAGCTAAAAATTTATGTGAAAAATAGTTTATAATAAATTTTTCGAAAATTATGATAGCAAAGACTTAAAAATGATATTATAAATTCAAAAAATCAAACAAAAATCATTATAGATTCAAATGGAATTAAATGAAACAATGTAGTTGAAAAAATATAATTATGTAAGTACATTTTTTAATTTCTAAATCAAAATTTTAAAGTTTGAGAGGAACATACAACGTCCGTTGTTTCGAATGGTCAATATGCAAATATGAAAGTAAAAGACAGAAAGTAAGAGAGAGAGAGAGAGAGAGAGTAAGCGCAGTAAGACCGAACGCATGTACATAGGAATTTATAGGAATGAGAGTGGCGAAATAGTTTCGAGTCTGCTTGAATGAATCTTTATACGAATCGCTGTACTTCTCCACATTATATATAAGTAGAATATAATTTGTACTAAGACCCTAAACATTCGCGAACACACGCGAGCCTTTCCAACTTGTGATCTCGCAAGAATGTACAATTCCTTTTCTCTTTGCTTAAAAGAACGTGCAAGTTTCGAGACGATCATTCCTAATCATCCAAGAGAAATCCTTTATCTTACCCTTGAGCAACTATTTTTGTTATATTAAAATCCAGTCTAGCAGTAAGTTTTCTATAAATACAACTTAAGTATACGTTAGCTTTTATTACGCTGTTTTCATTCCCTGACTACAAACATAAACGTTGATCTGGTTTCGATCCCCTCATGAAAAGAAACTAGTTTCTTTTAAATTAATTAGCTTTTTATTATAAGTATAAACTAAAATTGATGTAAATTAATTTTTTATGATTTCTTACTATCTTTTAAATTTACTATTACTTCATTCTTATGGAAGAATATCGTTTTTTTTATAAATTATTTATTCATAAACTTACGTTTTATATTACGTCTTATGCGAATACCTTATAAAGAAATAAGCCTTAGTTACTTACGGTAGTTTCGATATTCTAAAATTCCATTTTTTTAAGTTTCTACACTACATTAAAGACAATGTTTCACTATCTTGATATGATTAGTAATATTTACTAATATTTATAATATATAATAATTGTATAATATTACAAATATTAGTAATATATGAATCTCTTTTATTTTTGCATACTTCTTCTATAGACAAATAACCGCAGACACCAAATTTATTCTATAATCTGGCTGATGCCCATCGAAAACATGAGCCCAATGAAGAAAAATTGAATTATTAAAAATTGACTTTTATTTTTTATAAGTTATTATCTTCTTTTTTTAATATATTTCACAAAACAACGCCCTTCCTATGAACTAACCTTGACAAAGCTACAAGCTCTTAAGATACTCGCAGAACTCAAATTTGCTTGGCCACAATTAATTTATTAATACATTAATTTCCTTTTTTATAGAGTACACCTTAGTTATTATCCCTGCTTATTTTGACACACTGTTGTAAATAATCTTATTATGGTTGATACACAATAATACAGTTTTTAAAGTTAATTTTAAAACTAAAGAAATCGATTATATTTTATTAGTAAAAATAAAATTATTAGATACATATAATATACAACTTTTCCAACTAATTTATAAAAAAAAAATTAACTTTTTCTAAATAAATTTTTTTAACGATGAAAAATAACGATTGAAGTCATAGTTTTTTCTTTATCATGCACCAACATTTTGAATGTTTTGATAAACTATACTGCCTCTTAACAAAAGAAGTAATAATTCGCGTTTTATATTTAAGCACAAATATATTCGATAATATTTTAGGATAATATATATGTTGCACATTATGCACTCCCTAAAACTTCAATTAATATTAATGAACAACAACTAGAAAATTAGAAAATGACTTGTAACAACTCTGCTAAAATATCAAAGTCCATGTGCATCCGTTTACATCTTTCATGAATTGAGAATGTGCATAGCCTATCCTACAAAATAAATCTCAAAAAGATTATAAAGTTCCTAAGTGTCTGCTTCTAATCCAACGATAATCCACGAATATCCATTCTTGCCGATTATAATCAAGTACGACTAGTATAAAACTCAAAAAATATTACCAAGTTCATATGCAGCCGTTTAATTCATATGATCTTTTGGGTTACGCATACGCAGACAATTATATGCAAAAGAAAATTTAATAATTTCCATAGTCCATAGGCATTCATTTCCGCTTTTATAACCATTCATGGATACGCATATAGATGCATGGCCCGCTCTAGAAGATATATTTCTTAAGTAAGAAGTTTACATGATTTCCAAAAGTTTTACGATTGCAAAATCCTCAAACAAAAATGTTTCAAAGTCTGCTGATATCTGTTTTTAGTCTAAAGATTTTTCACAAACATCCATTAGCAAAATGTTTAGCATTAGTTCTCAGCGATCTGGAAAGAAGACCCACGCGCATAATTAAAAAAAATTTCACCAATCCATACTTCCAATATGCGTATGATATTCTTCATTTATATGACATCAGATGCGAAGTCGCACATTCAACTCAAAAAGTGCTGAATTAGACTTAACACGCGTGATTTTTAAAATAGAAATCATCTAATCGTAAAAGTAAGCAGCTTAAGAAAAATGCTCGATGCAACTTGCACACTAAGTCCATCAAGAAGAACTGGGAGACATCAATATAATATATTAATTTTAATGAACCATTTAATGATTTCTAAGTTTATATGTGTTTCTTTTTCCGAAGCGAAGCCAAACAGACTCGTTCATTCCTGCCAACACCCGCCTCTCCACTCCGACCACGTAACAGATAGAGCTTATTAGATAGAATGTATTTATTTACACATACTGATCTATTCTAGTATCTTTTACGTCATTTTTGCATATTTTTTATAATACCAGCCAATCGAAGGATGATATATGAGAATACCTGAAGTCGGTGCACTGTGAGATTGAATTGTCTAACGTGCTGATTGTGATATATGTTTATTTCAGATACTCACTATAGAGATTCGATGATACCAATATTAGGAGAAAAATTTTTGAAGATTTTTTAGCGTTATTTAACTCGCCTGTTGTACATGATTATACATGTTTTTTACATTATTTTATAGAATAGAGAGAGCTATATTAACATCACGCTAGTTAATATTCTTTTATCTATAATGGGATGGAAAGTCTGGATGGATTAGACAGTTACTGATCGTCGCGTATCAAGTTAGATACAAATTCGTCCAGAAGAGTTTCATTAATAAAATTCTCCCGTTTCATATTTCAGCTTTGAAGCCCCTAGAAACTCGACTTTACCATGGTCGTCTTAAGAAGTAGGCCATTTGCAGGTGATTAGATTTTTGCCACTTGGCAATAGTGAAAGCCTCTAACGGAATATCTACATCTCGAAACATTCGGGATCAGTAGAACTTTCGGCCGAAACGGCTGCTAATTTTTCCATTACCGTGATGACCGGCCGTCGAAATCGTAGTTCTCTATGAGAATTCTAGATTGCTCATCATTGGAAACATATAGCTTCTAATAGAATTCTTCGTTGGTGTCCTTCGAGAACAGAATTTCGAATGTTCAACTGTATAATAACTCGTCTCTGATGTCGAATATAGTGTCTTCGGATTTCTCCTTAACTCTTCGATATGTTACATCATGGTACCTTTCAGAGATCAAGACGAAGGCGCCGATCTTTTCTTGGGAGAAAGCATTGACTAAGATATTTTACCTGGTGATATTTGACCTTGAAATTCCACTAGCTGAACTCTATATCCCAATGAACAAATCGACTAAACGAGTTTTCGATCCCCTTGATATAGCGAAGCGCTTGATGATCGGTAATCGTGGCAAAATTGTAACCCTCTTCCAGATGACACATTTCGTAGTAAAGCAATCCTCTAGTTTATCTCGACTTTGTTAAGAGTAGGTCTAGCATAAACAATTACTTTCTGTTGACCGTTCTTGTAAGAAGACCACTCCAAGGCCCTTGTTACTAGCGTCAGTTTCGAGTATGCAAATTCTTGTGAAATGAAGACATGCCAAGATTTTAGCCAATCGGGATCTCAGCTTGTCAAAAATGGGTTGTTAATGTAAACCCACTTTTATCTTAATCATTTATAAAGGAGCTCAGTCAAAGGATCCAACCTACCTTTTTAGGTTCATCCCGATTAGCACTTCGTAGTTCAATATCTCCATCGCTAGCAGTGTTGCCAAAATTTCGTGCCCCCAGTAATCAATTTGCTAGTATCATTAACAAAACAAAATTACTCGAAAAAACTGTCCAACCTCATTAGTGACAGTGCTTTCTAGTAGTTCTACATACGATCGAGTTGAGAACCTCAGCTGGAAGCCTCGAATCTTCATCTATCGGGTTTAGAAAATAGTTGCGATCGTTCCTGTAGCTTGGATCGTGCCCACAAAATGGATGGATTGGTCGTTTCACGATTTTCCATCGTTAGAAGGTGGCAGTTTCTGGTCAAAGTTCTATCCTTATCTTAGATGGATTATCATACTTAGATAATTGGTGACCTTGCTACTTTTACGGCCAACAACAACGTTCATGGTCATAGATATTCAATATGGCCATGCTGACCGTCGCCATACCTTACACCTAGTGTTTATCTTGCTTTACCTGTCTTAACGTAGCCTTAACTTACTTGATATGCTGGACTAAGTAATTCATGGCTGTGATATGTCTCCATGATATGTTCAGACCAAATGATGGCAGAATTCCGACATTATTTTAAAGTAGTGTTGGTATATTTACTAAGTTATATTTGTAAGTATTTACACCGTTCCAGTTCTTATTCGTTGACGCTAAAACTAGATCCAACTTTTGAACGAAATATGTAAACCTCTGTCATATGACAATAATGCCATTCATGGTCAGTTGCCGTCAGTTAAGTTCCTTGGTGATTCCCAGTTTAGCTTATATATTATTAATTTACAGATCTAAAAAATATTCAGAGATCCCCAGAAAGTCCTCCATTGCATCAACGAAAAGATCGTCATCAAAATGAACATACAACTGATCACCGAGTCTGAAGAACAGCACAAGCTGACCTATCGCCAGCTGTGTGACCGTAATACCTACACATCAATGAAATACGGTTACGCTTGCCCCGATCCACACGAGTAGAATCAACAATATCCCAAGAGCACTCAGAAATTACTGTGTACGCAAGTAAAAACCCACTGCACCTGCAAAAAATCAGATTTAATCTCGTGTTTAAATGCCGCCTAACACTGGCAACTTGATACAACTCTCTCTTTCTCTCTTTCCCTTCGCATAATTTTCCTCCTGCAACAGTCCTTCATGTTCCCTCAGTGAAAAAACACTAGTCACACGCACATAAGTAATATATGATGTGTTTAATAAATATTAACTAGCGTTATCAGAAAATGTAGTAAAAAAATGATTTGTCTAATCCGCCTTCATAAATCTCCACAGCCTTCTTCAGAAAAATCTTAAAATAAATAATTTAGAAGCAAAAGAAACGGTAACCCACAGTAACAAACAAATTATCACATCAGACCTACCTCATAAATAAATAAATACAATAATAAGGAAAGAAGTGATTAGGAATAAATTTAATAACAATCCTTGCGAAATTACTTAATTAAATATAAAAAAATTTTTTATTATATTACTGAAACATTACTTTTTACGGTATATTTCCTGTTGTATAATATCTCACCAATTGATTATACTTACGATTATGAATGTATATAATAAAATCAAATATACAAAAATATATTTTAGTACATTTATTGTATTATTAAAATGACAGAAAAAATTCATTTTTAACATATTTTGTCAATTAATTTATGTTAAGAAAATAATTTTAAAATAACAATCCTGAGATATATTAGGATATATAATATACCCTAATATACTATAATATATAATATATCGATAAAATATTAAATATAATCAATTGTTATTACAAATTATATAATTGTATATAAAAATGAGTGCGAGAAAATAAGATAACTAGTGAAGATAACTAGTGATAGAGAAAATAATGATAACTAAGTAAAAAATGTACTATTACAATATATTTATAGACAGACTATTGCATATAAAAATATTTTCTATTTTATTTAATATCTTAAACAGCAGTGTTATATAATAAATAATTAAATTTACTTTATAAATAAGTTTTTTCGAGTACAATAAGAGTGCAAATAACTGTGAAAAGCTTTTTATTAAAGCTTTTCAATTGAAAAAAAAATTAAATTTATTACTTAATTTAAAATAACAATGTCTTTCAACTGTTACAGCTGTTCAAGCTGCATTTAAAGACGGGATTTAAAAAGACGGAAGTAGAGTGAGTGAGATTTCACAGTAAGTCAGTTCAGCAAAAACAATTTGCAGTTCGGTGTGTACCTACGACTTCCGTTGGTTTGCATTATGGCAAGCATTGACGGATTGACAATGAAACGATGAACAATTACAAAAGTAGCCGACGTCTTCAAAGCAGTGTTAAGTATGAAATGAAATTTCGGGTATATTAAAAAATTTTGTTCAGTCTTCAAGTTATTTTTACGAAGAAAAACAGTGCTTTGGAAAATTTTGTTCGATCTTTTGCATCTGAAACCCTTTTATAAAATAGAAAATGATTTCTCTACAGTCTCATAATCAGGTATATGATTTAATAGCTTGTATATATAATCAGAGTCACTTTGTCAAATATTTTTAAAAAATTTTTATCATCAATTTTATATAGCATTTTGGTTTTAGGTTAATTATTAAATTTTGTGTGAAATATTGAAAATTGTACGATAAATTTGTTCTATATATTTATAATCTATTTTGATATTCATTTATTTTGTATATGCCCTATAAATATTCTATTGGCTATTCTTACTCAAGTACTTGCAATAATACACTACATATGTGTACGTACGCGCAAGTGTGCATTGATGCTTTTCACATTTTAAATTCACATTTTACAGTTTTAAAAATGTGCAAAGTTTTATGTTTATTATATTTTCTAAATATTTAAAATAAATATTGAATTAAATTATCTGTAGAAATATAATATTTTCATTATATATATGTAATTAATAGGTATTGTATCACCTGACCCAATTCACATCTGTTATTACACCCAGGTCTACACCATTTGCAGTTCAAGTAAAAAAACAAAATAATTCTAGAAACAAAATACCTGAAAATATTTTATGTAAAAGCAGTTTTATAGAGGTAATAATTTATAAATATTAAATGATGACATTATTCTTTTTAATTTTTATTTTATAATTTTAGGCAGTAAAAAACTACAAAGAATTAGCTATAGACAAATTGAATATACAAAATTTTGTCACTCCATTAAAAGTTAGTAAGATTGACATGTGGAAAATTTTAGAAGAATTATCTAAAAAAGAAAATTCAGATATCGTAACAAGAAATAATAAGTGGAAAGTATCTTATGTCTCTGGTATCAGCTTTAACCAAAATAAAAGAGGTTTTCCTTATTCCCAATTGTCAAATACCATTAAATTACCAACAATTCATCTTTATAACAAACCTCAGTGTAGATTTATTCATAAATTTTATTATTCAACAATATATCCAAGTAATCTACAAGTGAAATATTTCAAAACATATCATAGTATTAAAGAAGAAATTGTTAGAAATCCACCATTAACTGCACGGTTTCGAAAATGGATGGAATCTGTAAGTTTCTATTTATATTCTTTCAAAATACGTATATTTATCACTTTTCTTTTAATAATGCATAGGATGGATTAATTAATGAAGGATCAAAAAAAAATGATTTAAATAATATATTTTCAAAGGAAAAAGTAGAAATTGATAAGCTAAGAAAATCTCAAAATGATAAGTATATAAAAGTTGATGAATTACAACGTATCAAAGCTGCTTTTGCTGAAGGTTACCTAGCAGGACATGATCAAAAACACAATGGACGAACATTTAAAGCATTAAAATTTACACAACAAGTTTTTGTCATTCTTTTGCTTGTTGTGCTTGTAGTTGTTCTAATGGGTGCGTATAAATGTTAGTATCATTCTAATAAAATCAAACATTAAATTATTATTTTTTAAGAAGTCTGGAGACTATGACATTTAAAAGAAATTATTTCAGAAATTGCAAATGATCATAAAACTCTAGATACAAAATAAAATATAACAATAAATTAATTTTATTATCTTTAGCTACCCAACACTATTAAAATTAAATATATTTGATTATACATTATTAAACAGAAATAAAATATAGTAATAAATCTTAAGTTATACCATATTATAATAAAATCATTTTATTAGTAGATAACATTGAGTAAAAATCTTTAATATTATTTTTATATTTTTGACAGTAGACAATTTATTTGAATTTTTATTATATTAATAAACTTATATCAATACAGTAAAATAAATAAAAACCTAATATAATGTAATAAAAAATATAACAAATTTAAATTTAAAAAGTACAATAATAATAATTATATACATTATGCATGTATATTAATTATGTACATTAAATACAATATGCTTATAAATTATAAGCAACTGTTAATTTAATTCTAAAATATTTTCCAATGTAAATTTTTGAAAATTATAATGAAGATTCCTTATTTTATATTTTATAATATTTAATTAAAAATATTTTTTAATTTATTATTTTAAGTGAAGTAATTATAAACTCTATTGTTTTACTTTAAGCAATGACAGGAGGTGGTGTATTTAAAATTCAAATGGGTAACAAAGTAGAAGTTGATCCAGAAGATATTCAAGTTACATTTAATGATGTAAAAGGAGTAAGTCATACCAAACAGTATATAATAAATTTTATTTATACAACTTAATTATTTTTAGGTTGAAGAAGCTAAATCAGAATTAATGAATATTGTAGAATTTCTGAGAAACCCAAATAAATTTTCGGCTCTTGGTGGAAAACTTCCAAAAGGTGTACTACTTGTTGGTCCACCTGGAACAGGAAAAACGTTATTAGCTCGGGCTGTAGCTGGTGAAGCTGGTGTACCTTTTTTTCATGCAGCTGGACCAGAATTTGATGAAATATTAGTTGGACAAGGAGCACGAAGAGTGAGAGAATTATTCAGTAAGTATCAATAAGAAATTATAATAATTTATGTAATTTACTAAATGACGTTTTTTTTTCAGAATCTGCCAAAGAACGAGCTCCTTGTGTTATCTTTATTGATGAAATTGATTCAGTTGGAGGACAACGAACACACTCTGCTATACATCCTTATGCAAATCAAACTATTAACCAACTTCTTTCTGAAATGGATGGGTATATATATATATTTAATTCTTAAAACCATTTATAAACAATTTAATTATTTTGATAATTAATTAAGAATGTTACATGTAGTTTCCATCGGAATGAAGGAGTTATTGTTTTAGGAGCGACAAATAGACGTCAAGACCTTGATAAAGCATTATTAAGACCTGGTCGTTTCGACTCAGAAATTGTTGTCCATGCACCTGATTTCATTGGTCGTATGGAAATTTTAGAATTGTATTTAACAAGAATATTAGCTCGCGATATTAATACGGAAGTACTGGCAAAACGTACTATTGGCTTTACTGGTGCAGATATAGAAAATATGGTATTAATTATAAAAATAAGAATTACATTTTATAGTTCAAACACATAGTTTAACGAGAAAAAGATTCATTTATTTTCCTGTATATGTATTAGATTAATCAAGCTGCCTTAAAAGCTGCTATAGAAGGTGCTGAATATGTAACAATGGATCATATAGAACAGGCAAGAGATAAAGTTATAATGGGACCTGCAGGTAGAAAAAGAGCAATTAACGATGAAGAAAATATTCTTACAGCATACCATGAAGGAGGTCATGCACTGGTTTCATATTATACAAAGGATGCTCCTCCTTTACATAAGGTTACAATAATACCAAGAGCACATTCTATGGGACATGTAAGTTGAACAAAATTAAAAAATTACAATTTAAAAGTAAATTCATAACAAAATATAATATTTGTATTCTTAGACAGCATTCTTTCCACATAAAGATATGAATTATTACACTAAAGCTCAAATGCTTGCTCAAATGGATACATGCATGGGTGGTCGTGCCGCTGAGGAACTTACATTTGGAATAGATAAAGTTACATCAGGGGCTTCAAATGATTTTGATGTGAATAATATTTATAACAAATAATTAAGTAAGAAATATAAAAAATATCATTAAGTTAATGTGCTTTATATATTTTTTAAGAGTGCAACAAATATTGCTGAAGCTATGGTTAAAAAATTTGGAATGTCAGAGAAAGTTGGTTTTAGAGTACACAAAAACAACCAAGAAAATAACAATTACAGTTCTACCACAAATGAATTGATTGATGATGAAATAAAACGACTTTTACAGGTACCTCATAATATTATTAAATGTATATATACACATATTTTGTCATTAACTGAAAATTATATTAAAATTGTTAATTTTAGGAATCGTATGATAGAGCTAAAGCAATTCTAAAAAATCATAGTAAAGAACATAAATTACTTGCGGAGGCTTTAATAAAATATGAAACGTTAGATGCAGAAGATGTTAAGACACTTCTCACTGGTAATAAATTACGGTACGAAACAAAAAATGATGTGAACCGAACAATAGTAGACGTACCAAATAATGTCATATAATATATTGATTTTTTGAGAATATTATTTTGTTTTAATAGTTTTTGTACGATTCTAGATTGTTAATTTATTAGACAAATTAAAATTATATTTGAATATCAAAGCATGAGTCAGGCACATTCCAAAAATTCGTTTTCTAAAAATTATATAATCAATTCCCAAGATATAAATTTTAGTAAGTCTTTGAAAATTATTTTGAGTAACCCGAATTATAGATAATATGAAATTTCCAAAAAAAATTTATATGAATGACGAATTCATGTCCTTACTGTGCTTTTATGTGTGTATATGTAGGTGTAAATATATATTTGTAAATAAATAACACATGCATATACGCATGCAGTATAATCAAGAACTCAAATCCTTGTATGATAAAAAATTAAGTACAAATGATATCATTTTTATAATAAGAAAATTACATACATTAAATTAATCAATTTTTAAAATTACCAGTACTTATGTAGTCTTTTAATATTTAAAATATTTAATTAAAGAAACATTCTTGAAATCTTTGAATTAAGATAATTTCATAATTTTTAGAAATGATATATCTTTTTAACTAATTACGAAATTCCTTCTTTTTTATAAAAATTAATATTTCTTGAATAGTATTTGATAAAAAATTACTCATATATACTTACACAAACAATACTTTTGAAATAATTATGTAAAAAAAATTTAATAAATAGTCCCTCCCTTGTTCTAAAGATTCTACATCTATTTAATTGTTCTCTTAATCTAACTATAGTTCATAAACTTTAGATCATACAATATTACCTTTCTTTTATTATATATAAATATTATTATATATACAAATTTATGCTTGTGTATGTATGCGTGTGCGCCTGTGTGTAAGATATTTCCTATCTACCTGTATTACTAATATTTAAGAACATTAATCAATTATTATTATTACTACTCAAATCTAAAATAATAAAAATTCATAGGTAGTGCTGTGTTATGTGCGCGCCCGCGCGCGCTTACTTAATGTGATATATACAAGAAAAATTCAGTTACACTAAGGTTGTAAAAGATTGTAGAGTAATAAGTATCTACGATATTAATCTTTGGTAGTTACTATACGGTTTTACATACATAAACTTACGTAAACGTTAGTTGTAAATATTATTCTTCATTTTTTCGTAACTTAATATCTACAAAAATTATTAAAATATTGAAATTTAAATAAACATCTTAAATGTAATTGTTGACTTCGATTAAATATAAAATTTTAGATTCTATAAAAACGCGATGAATAAAAAAAAATATTTTCGAAAGATTAATATTTAATATACCCATCAAAAAATAATAAAATATTTTAATATTCTTTTGCACCGTGTTTTTATTAAAAAATAAAAATATCAAATGTTATTTAAATATTATTTGTACGTTTAAATGGCATTTTACACGACATTTTAAAATTGCTGTAAAAAGAAATTCATTGTCAAAATTACTCATTTTATTTAAATAACTTATTAAAATACTTTTACTATTGTTTTTACTTGTTCGACTAAATAACTTGTACTGTAACTTGAATAATAAGTAGAAAGATTTGTATAGATACATATTTTAAAAAAGATATTAAACTTTACTTAAAATGCTTATTTTAAGTAAAGTTATGTACTATATTTTACACAATATATATTTCGTTGTTTTATATTTTATTTCGTATATTTTAAATGAATTTCAAATATTTTTAAAAATATTTAAACTCAATATCAACGGATGACACAAAATATATTAAACTATTCCTTCTTGTAACTAAAATACGTATTTCTATGTCTTAATTAACAGACAATTTATATAAAATTATGGCTGCATAATCAATTAAAAACAATTATTGCTAAAATAGTGTATCAATAAGATAAGAAAAGATGTATAAGGAATGAAACATTTACGACTGACTAGGAAACTAATCGAGGTGTATCCTACCAATTTTCTTAATATTGTGATATGTTGTAACATATCAAAAAATATTAGACACGTATTTTACGTACGATTTAAAGGGTGAAAAGCACCCTTAAAGTTTACCCTCGAAAATGATTTTGTCTTTAATATCTCAAAAACAAATTAAAATTTTGGAATATAATCAACGCCAATTTATTATTTTTGAAAAAACGTTTATATGAAAATTACTTTTACTTAAAAGGGTTGCATTCCTTATTTCTTATAAGGGAAAATATGACTTTTTTGTTCCTCTCGAAATTTTTAAATTAAACGAATCTCATGAAAAATTATGATAAACAATATTAAGATGTACGTGTTGATGTGTTTTAGAATTTTTGAAAAAGAATAGTATATTCAAAAGGATAATTACCTCTAACAAGAGTTTCTTGATATGTACCTTAATATAATATATAAAAAAAATATAAGAAATATTTTTGTACGTAATTATACGACCATTTGAGGAATAAAAAACACCCTTCATTGTTCACCCCTGAAAGATAATTGTTTTAATTTAAAAAAAAATTTCGTAAGTAAACTTTAAGGGTATTTTTCACCTCTTATATCGCCGAGTTAGCACGTTATAAAATACGTGTGTAATATTTTTAGATATGCTACAACATATCACATCAAGAAAATCGGTGAGATACACCTCGAGTAGCTTCCTTGTCAGACATTTGTTTCACATGTTACCGTAGATCTCATTAGACATACTGTTATGTTCTTTTACAGTTATAATAATCACATCATTTAGCGTATCTTTTTACGACAGGTTGACAAATATATTTAATAAACTTAACTTGAAAGCAACAACTACCGCATTGAAGCATTGAAAAATCGAGTGTAAATTCGCCAGAGCATCAACAGCTTTTCAATGGTAAGTTGGGAAAATTAGTGTTACAAGCCCGAGATAACTGACAATAAATTTCTAGCTATAATTTTTAATATAAATTATATATCTACAGAAATTTTGAATTATTTTACATAAATTTAATATTTTCGTTATTTCTCAGCATAGAAAAAAATATTTTTTTTCAACTTAAGAAGTATGGCAGGATTCATTAATATGTATTTATGAATATGTATTAGTAAATTCACAAGCCACATAAAAATTAAAAGAAAATTATATATTCGTGATAATAATTGAATCATTCAATAAATTATATATTTTTTTCACAAATTTATTTAAATAAGTTTATTTTATATAAATTGTTAAAATGATTTAAATATAATTATAAAAGTATAAATTTCTTTTATATTATTATTTTAAGGTGAATACTTTTAAATGCCATAAATAATTGAAGAACAAAAACAGTATTACATACTTTATATACTGAAAAGTGATAACCATTATAATATTAAATAATTATGTAGCTCGGAATATATTATGCTTTCATCTTCATTAATTAAAATTTAATGTACGTTTCAATATATTATACAGTTTTTAATTTTTAAAAGAAAACCAAATATATTTGGGCGTCTCTATTTTTAAATACGTCAATCTTTTAAAACGAAATAAATAAGATAATCCATATAATCACAATAAATTAAAGTTAAAATGTTTAAGTAGATACAACTAACTTTAATCGACTCTTCAAGTTAAGTTGGTAACTTACAGAGTTGAATAAATATTGCTTATGTCTACCTGTGAAACTTACCATTTTTATCATTTTATAAATACTTTATACAAGCTAGTGTTTTGATTTGCGATGATGTGCATATCAGTTAAGAAATGTTATAGTATTATTAATAGTATACAATATATATAATATATATATATTTCTTTTGTTATTTAATACAATATGTTTAATTAAAAATTAAAATATGATGAGGTGTTGATGTATTTATGCTTATCAATTATATATAATGATTGCACTTTCTTGTTACTGATAGTAATGCATATCACATGATCACATTGAAAGTTCTAGCCACGGCTTGATTCTCTTCTGATCGAATCGAGACGAAATCGTAACTTACTACTGTACATATTTTATCAATAAATGTACTTCTAAAGCTTTGGAAACATTGATTTTATATAATAATACTTATAATTTAATTATTCTCTTATAAAGTATTAATATAAACAATATTAATAATAAAAGCGCGTTCGAATTAAAAAGAAATTAACTTATAATAAATTACTACAGTGCACAAATACAACATAATTTTTTTCTCATACTTTGATTTGATGAAAATCAATTTTTTGTTTTTTTAAAAGACCAATGAGGTTTAATATAATTATTAAATTAAAATGTGTGAACAATTAACATTTTAATAAAACTATTAAATCTATGTATTTAAAGAATAAACAAGATACAAAAAATATATAAACCAGTTAAAATTTTAACAATCTTTAAGAATTAATTTTGAATGAATATTAGTTTTTTTTCAATTATTGTTTTTCAACATAAAAAATGATTAGCATCTAAAAATATGAATTCAATAACGAAAAATTGTTTTATTATTTTATGAATAATACTAGGTATTTACTTTTATACTGATAGTTTCATTATAATCCTAATAGCAGACTTCTTGTAGCATGCAATATAATTTTATATTATTAATGCATACTGTTGCGAACTAATTAAAAACAAACTTTAATATTCTTAATAGGGTATCCAATACTTCAACAGTGGATCGAATTATAAAGCAGTATTTAAAAAATCCAAAAAATCTTTAAGTTATTACAATGCACTATTTAACTATTTTAATGTAGCATCACCGACAGACTAAACCATTAATAAAATGAGATAGCATTTATTCTGATTACAATCAATTTTCTTATTTATATTAATATATAAATAAAATTATATAGTATCACCTACGATTATCCCACGATGCATACTATATAAATTGCAAACTCTAGGTATTTATTGGTGAATATCACTAAAATGCTTTGCCTCATATTATACGGTTTTATATATGAATCTGAGATAAACTCTAGTGGTATGACTACATTAAAACTATGCACTTTATTTTTGTGACATGTTTATATATGTAACATCGTGTAGTATTATTTCTATTTTTGTCCTTTTTTATAGAAGTAACTCTTACAATACGTTACTTCTTTCTATACTATCAACCATTCCCTTGGTTCTCTTCAATTCTTTAATAGACACTTTTATTTTCGAACACAGCCAGTTCACATAATCCTTTATTGCGTATATTTTCTCAAGTTTTGATATTATAAATTATTGTATTAAAATCGTAAATAATTCAACAAGTATAAACTTACGTTCAACCTGAAATCTTGAGCTTTATTTTCCGTGCAATACTTTTATCGTTTGTTCTTATTAATAATTTAACTTATTGTCCTTTCACACTACAAATTATTTAAAGAACTTCTTACACTAATCAAATATAAATACTTCATTTTAACCGTTTTCTTACATTTTTATTATCGAACGTGACTTTATTCGACTAAAGAAATTTGAATAATATCACCATTTGATCAAGTTTTTTCTTTTTATATTTGTAAATTAGAACATTTTTTCATTTCTATAAAAGAACTATAAAACATATTTTCAAGTTTTGAATGAAGAATTTAAAAATTTAACTGATAACAAATGGTGTTAACCATGACTATGTAAGGTATCAAATACTTATAATAGTTATAGTACAATCAACTTTGATTTTTTGAAAAAACTAGAAGAGATAATATCAAAAGGAAATTCAAATAAAAAAATATATTTGTTCATTAAAAGTTACATTAATATTATCGATTTAATCTCTTTTAGTTTGAAGAATGCTCAGAAATAATATTTCATATATACACTGTAAAGTATTCAACATCACATATGTATTTTATTAGTAAAATTTGATGTTTTAATAAGTACAACAATTACATGCATAAAATTAATAATGATACTGTTTATATTACTATTTTAAAATATTTTTATGAGCAATATAAAAAAATCATTTATTTTTAAATATTTTTTTCATGTTAGAATTTCTGTATTTAAAAAATATTTTAATGTAATCGATATAATGAAGTATATATTTGTATAATTATTCTAAATTTTATTTACCATAATTTATTTATTATTTATTTAATTTAAATTTATTTACCATATATTTCAGTAAATATATATATTTTTTTAATGAAATCTGGACTTATATATAAAAAACAACTAAAATTTCTCATCTTATAAATAATCATTTACCTATTTAATGAAAATATTTGTATTCGCTTATTTAATTCAAATTTGTAATAATAAACTATATTTATGATGTGAATACCTTTGATACTACTTTTAAAAAACGAGGTAATTGAACCAATAAAAACTGTAAGTTTAGAGTGCGAACACTGTATTATTAAAAAATCTTTACATCAGATTTTATGTAAAACATCTGATCCTTAATTTTACAGACTAAGATAACTTATTTAAGGTCTTGAAATACTCTTCGTTTCTAAAAGATTTATATTAAAAAGATATATTGTACTATTTAACGACTTATAGACCAGCCGAGATAAAATAAATTGTAATTTCATATTTGCTCAACTTTTAAAACGAGCTCAATAATAAGTTTAAAAATCTTTACTAACAATTTAAATTTCACACCAATCACTGATAAAACAACTTTTTACATCATCAGCTTCATCCTATAATAATGAAAGAAAAAAAATAAATAAAAAATATGAAAATTAAGTTATTAAAAACTGGTCCCTATCTCTCAAATCAATAAGCACTCAAACGGTTAACTCTTACGAAATAAATGAATAAATTTAGATTCATAGATTTCATAGTTCTATATTTTAAGTCGAATATTAAAAACTCACTAATACATTTCGAGGAATGACCTCTACGAATGTCCAAACGTCCATTGAAAATCTCAGATCTTCAGCGATTTGATTCTACAACTTCTGTAAATAAAGGTGAGAAAGTACCAACATCCTGCAATCCATCAAAATTACCCAGAGAACCAAGATCATCGTTTTGTTCATTCGATATGTCTGGTTCTAAGAAATCAGCCACATTGCAGTCAACACTTGTTGAACATGCATTGTTGATATTTGTAGATTGATTATGAAGGTTAAGAGTATTCAATGTTGGGTTAAACAGCATTGGCTCATGATGATCTGTATAAGTTTCCAGCTGCTGTAAATTATGCAAGGGGGTTGTAGGATATGATCTTGAGCCATTACTATCCTCAGGATACTGAAGTGTAAATGAGTGATTCGGTATGGGTAAGGGCGTATTTGGATAAGAGCGCGAATGAATCATTTTTGAAGTATTATTAACTGAATCATTTAAAGCAGTCCCATTGGTCCAAGTATCATGAAGGGAATTAGAACCGCCCAAAAGAATAGCATTATTTAGATTTGTACTCGACAAAGAATTCATAATTATATTATTCGAGTCAATTATTTCTTTTTTATCAACAGTATCCTCTGACAATATGTCCGAATCACTCTCATTTAGCATATCAAATATTTTACTCAAATTTTCCGGTATAATCTCTTTATCCTCAATTAGAAAGTGCTCGTCAGTTGTCACTAGTGGAGCAACATCAAGCAAATAATTCGAGTTATCGCAGGGTCCTATTGAACCAAAGTCATTAAACTCGCTTGGAACTGGTGTCGGAGCAATTGAACTATTTGTCGATGGATTAAAACTGTGGCTGAGAAAGCCTGATGTAAGATGATGAGTTGAAATCGGTGATAGAAGAGCAGGATTGACCATTCTGTGCAATGGAACAGATTGTGAACGGTAAAAAAGCTGTTCTTTGACGTATTGCTGCTTTTCACTTTGCAGTAAGTCAGCTATTTCCTGATCAGGCGGCTGATGTTTCTGATAGATATTTTTAATTTCTTGGAGGTTCTCCTGACTTGGATAATTAATGAGTAACTGCGCTTCTTGAGGAGCAAGCTCCGCGAGAAAAGGAGCATCACAGGCTAAACTCTCCGTCTTTTGTGGCAGATTCTGAATTGAATGTACCAACTGCAACAGCGGAGGAGCTTGTAAAGCTTTGTTATTAATAGACGCCAAAGGAGAATGGACTTGCCTGATCAACTCAGATGCACTAGTTGGCACGATAAAGATATCGTTTTTGTTATTTGAGCAAGCTACGTTACAAGATATGGAACGAGAAAGAGTATTTTGTGAACCACGGGACCGACAACTTCCTTGCAAATTACTCCTAGAGCGTAGAATCGGAGTGTTTCGAGGAGAAACAAAAGGACTTGCATTAGCAGAACTGGATTTTGAGGCACGACCGTTGATCGGTGAATGTGGTCCAGGTGAAATGGGAGTGAAATTGAATATCCTCCGTCTCGTATTTGGACTCTGTGGTACTGTGTTGCTGTTGAAATTACTTATGCCATTGCTACTGATATTACCATTACCACTGCCACTGTTGTTATTATCTTGACTATGTTCAACGGTACTTGTCTCAAAACTAACTCGACGCCTCGGATTGAGAACACTATTATGATTCAAGAGAGTTGGTAATATTAAATTATGTTTCTGCAAAACTTGTTGCTTATTGAAAGGTATGCTTTGCAACCTGACCTTCTTACCCGCTAATACTGAATCCTTTAAATTTTCTTGTAAAATAATCCTTAACTGAGACACTTTATCCTGCCTCGAAATTTGTTCCGTATCAACGACGGCACTACTAAGATCCATATCGGAACTCGATGAATTACTTTGCTGAAAGTACTGCAATAACTCTTCCTCTTGTTCTTGAGAATTATTACCTCCATTTAAGTAGTCATTTAAAGCGTCACTATCGATTGAACCAATTTTATCTTTGATGGTGGTATTTACATTCTCTTGAATCAGGCAATTTCCGTCTGAAATAAGTAACTTAGTTTTACTTGTTAAATCAGACCCATTCATATAGCCATTTGATTTAGAATATTCCTTGGAACACAGAGATAATTCCTTATCACAGCTTGTTAAAGTCTGATTAACATTAGGAGTGACAACGTCACTGGTAGTCTTATTACTTTTATTGATGCTTTTCAAATTATTAGCTAGAATTACTGATATCTTTGTAGACTGTTGAATGGAGGTTGAAGAGAGTCTAGAACTCTGAGTCATATTTTCATCCAAAAATTTAAACTGTTTTTCAGAACTCGATTCACTTGCCTTACTTTCGACATTCAGACTTGAACGCTTTCGCGTGCTTTTCAACCTACCTTCTTTTGGCGATATTACAATAGCATTTCTTACTAGTCTAGAAGTGCTACTATTTTTATCATCTTGAATCGATTTTACCACTAAATTATCACAGTTAGATTGCAGGGAAACACTGCAGGATTGGTTGTTATTTTTAAGAACTTTCTTTTGTCGGATGGCTGAGACGACAACAGTTGCATTCAACTTATTTAATGCATTTGTACCTTGTACCAAGTGATTCGTATTTGTTTTACACTTTTTACCTTTCCTGCTTCCTCCTCCAAGGTTCTCATTATTTGACTCAATAATTTTCTCTTTCCTTTCATTCTAAAACATTAAAAAGGAACTTTTTAATCAAGAATAAATAAATTTATTTATGTGTATTTATTCAAGAAAATTAATTAATTTTACCTGGAAAATATTTTCTAAATGTTCATGTTTCTGATCACGTATGTGTTCTCGTTGTTGAAGTTTCCGCTGCAATTGTAATTGAGTTTCTTTGAGCTTACCAGTTTTTGCTGTCACAGGTATTACTTGCAATCCTGAACTTGTAACTGAAAGCACCAGCAATTGAAATCAATATTCATTAATTCATTAACTGTTTATAACTTATATGTTATTTAAACATTAATTTATGTTGTTTAAGAATATTATTAATATAATTCCTTTTAAAATAAACATAAATAATATAGTGTATATTCACGTAGAAACACGCATTATGTACACACGCATTCCTTGCATACATGGACACATTTATATGATTATATAACTGAAAATCACGTATTAAAATTACAAAAACCTTTATTTTTCAGAAGTTCAGGTTCCCCTGAAGCACTTAATATGCATACAGCAGCTAAAGATCGACTATCAACAAAGAGATTATTAACAAGGTACTTTCCTAAGGCACAGAGTGTTGGGAATTTTATATCCAACAAGGTCCCTGCCCATTCTCGAATTAATATTGAAGCAGCTCCTAACATCTCTTCTGAAACATTATGCTCTGCATCTTCACCCTTACAATTAAAATAGTATTATTAAATTAATTCTATACATGCTATCATTCAAATATTAATGAATAAGAAGTTCCTACCATTTCTGTACCATTTGCTGAAGGTAATATAGGAGGATCTAATTTTATTCTCTTTCGCATTCCAGCATAACAGTAACGCGAATTACCCCGAGTACCAAGTCTACGAGGTCGAACACGAGGATATACTTGCTTCATTACCTTTCCAAAATCAGCTGTAGAAAGAGGTTTCATAGAATTCTTTGAACAGAATATACTATAAAATAGAATATATTGTAATCAATTCTTAATTTACAAAAAGTTATACAATGATAATGAATAATAAATAATGCAAAGATACTTGTATTCGTCATAAACTTCTTGCTTTGGTAAAGAAACTTCTTGATCTTCTTCAAGATGTGTTTTAATCCACATAATTGTCTGATGAATCTCATAACGATTTCCTAATGGATTTAATGGCTGTTTTAGTGGATCCACTGTGCCATTAGTATTTGTCAGGAATATCGGAAGTTTCAGGTACAGCAATAATTTTTCTTCTAATTTTAGCTGCTCCACTTGAGAGAAAATTGCTTGCACACGAGATCTTGACTCTTCACTGGAAGTTAAAAAAAAAACAAAAAATCTATTTAAATATATATATTGCATTAAACTAAATTTGATTTAAGTATTTAATATGTTAAAAAACAGTGGAAGAGAATTATTCTTGGATATTATAATGAAAGAAGTAACTTAAAAATAAGAATAGTATGTATTAAAAAAACAAAATAAAAAAAAGAATAGGAATGACCTTATACTATCTTCAATCATGAGGCGTATCTTCTCGTGTTTGACAACTGGGGTATGATGGGACAAGCTGTTCAACTTGCTGACTTTGAGGATATCCTGTAACACATCCCCTGAGTGGAAGCCATTGGCAAGCATTGATGGTGGCATGGGATATCTTTGTTGATGCTGTACCCTAACGTCAGAAGTGGTTTGACCATCACCGAGTAACTCGAACTGCTCTTTCTTAATTTTAGTAATCTCGGACTTAGACGAAGTCGAGCAGCCCTGGCTTTCCGCACTCATCGCACCAGCTCTTTTCTGCCTGCTCTCCTGAAGCAGCTTCAGGTTAACAGTGGCTGCGCCAGCTAATAACTACGGTGGTGGCGGTATAAGGCTGACCTATCATATCATACGAGCCTACCGAATCATTAGTTGGTGGCTCGCAGTACACCGCCTCCTCGATCCTCGTCACGCACAAGCCAAACCAGCGCTCCATTTACAGAGGCACTATTGTGCTGCCTCTGAGACTTTCTTTTTATCTCTCTCTCTCTCTCTCTCGATCGTCTTCGTTCAACTTCGAAACACGATTTTCTTATAATCTGCTCAAATCCTTGAATATCTTTATTCCCGGAAGTGGTTATGCGCTCATATTCCTTGATATCGTTCAGCTAATGTTCCTAGATAGTATTCAACAGCCTTGTTGAATACTATCTGATCAATTTGTGAAACTAGACCGCCACGATATCAGTATAATAGCTTTTGTACACAAATCCAGAGCACCAAAGTTTATTTCTCATTAAAAATTCTCTAAAGCTACTCGAATCGAAAATCCTGGAATTGTACATCTAGAAGGCAACACATTCAGCAGCCACATAAGAGCCGAATGCACCAAACTCGCCATTTTTTACGCGAACTCTCTTGCGCGCCACCGCCGGCTGGTTTTTTCTCTTTTGTCAGTAGCCAGCTTAGACAAGTTTTCACCTTCTCGACCACGGACTCAAAACTTCCGTTGGACAATATTTCCTTCTTCAGCTCAAAAGCAACTCTTCAAAATCCTTGAAAGAGCCAATGGCGTCCTGTCCAAGGCGCTTCCGTATTCTAAGTCGTTCAAAAAATTGTCACTAACCGGTCTTTGAAATTCGAACCATTTCTACCACTAAAGCTTACTCTGCCTATTGCAATAGTACTCGTATAATTGTTCCACATTAGTTGCACGGCGTATCTCTGTATTTCTGATCAATTTTTGACACTGTCATGTTCATATCTCAATTTTTACAATGTTGCGACGATGCGAACAAACGCGCATGGCTCTCGACGAAAAAGTAGACAGGGACCGCACAGTCGCACCAGAGAAGTTTTCAAGGCAGCTGAGCTCGATTCAGGCCGAAAGCGAGGGTTTTTTAAAAACGTCTTAAAATGTGAACATATGCATGCCATTATAATAATGGTTACAAACATTATCATTCATTAGTTTCATTTACATATACTCGTTATAAATAACGTCGGTTTTATTTTTTATATTCATAATACTGGCCAATTTAATCTTAAATTTTTCATTGACATTATAAAATATTATTTGTAAAAATGTTGGATCCTATGGAACAATTATTATATATATCTTATTCATATTATAGTGTTTGTAATACCATAATAGTTATGAATCAATACTTTGATTTATAAACAAAAAATAGAATTTGAGGTTTGAACATTTAACTTGAATCTTCGTTGTTATTGGTTGATATTTTATTAACTTGAATAACTGGCTTCAAGTAACTATTTCGATGCATAGAATGCTACAACAATTTTTTAAAGAAATATGAATCGATCAAAGTTAACCCCTGTAATGTAATTTTTAATAAAAAAAAACCCATTCAATTTTTTTCATTTCGGTAATCGTAGAGCGCTGAAAGATAAATTTATACATACACACATGCATGCAATGCACTCATATTCATTTACTGACTGTTCAACAAAATCACCGCGCATTGTACGTAATCAATGTTTTAATAAAATTTATTCTTAGTTTACATATAACTTTTTATATAATTATCACATTAATTATAACGTGTTATTAAGTGAAACAAGCATTTCTATTAAGGTAAAATGCGAAAATTTTATTTAATATTGACTTCCTTCAAATCAATATTTTATTTATTCGGATGACTATTTAACCTCAAAATTAACTTTATTAATCGTCATTCAACTATATTTTCTTTTTTGTTACCATACTAAATATGATAACTTATTTTCATGACAATCATATTTATTAAAATGTTATTTTTAAAGAATATACTTTAATAATACCGAGTATGTGAAAAACTTTTATTATAGGTAAATGTAAGTTATTTACACGATGAAACAATGTGTTTATTTTTGTGCAAAAAATATATTTTGAAATCAAATAAACTTTATTTGAAATTTGTATTTATGTATAATTATTTTACAGTTCTTATTCTTTTATATTGGTAAGTAGTACAGTTTTTTTACAAAACTATTTATTTAATTAATCTAAAATTAAATTTAGTACATTTTTCGTACTTATGAATTATGTAACTAATTTATTCTATCTGTTAAAATAACAAATTTTATTGTTTTAATTTCAGATAAGAAATATAACTAAAAATGTTTCATCACTTGATATTTCTAAGAACTATTTGGCTAAAAGTTCTAGGATTAAAAAATCAATCACACTTTAGCAATTTTAGTACTACAAATTTCCAAAATTTTTATAATGAAAATAAATTAAAAAGTAGTCATATGGTTAATATTGAAGAAGGACAAATTCTTCATGGTTTCATTGTGGAACAGATCACTCCAATCAAAGAGATGTATCTTACAGCAATAAAATTAACACATTTAGGTACTGGAGCTCAATATTTACATCTTAATAGAGATGATAGTAACAATGTATTTTGTATTGGATTTCGAACTACTCCTAAAGATTCTACAGGATTACCACACATACTTGAACATTTAACTCTATGTGGAAGTGAACGATTTCCATGTAGAGACCCTTTTTTCAAAATAAAAAGAAAGTCTTTAGCAACTTTTATGAATGCTATGACTGCCCCTGATTATACTTTATATCCCTTTTCAACTCAAAATTATCAAGATTTTCAAAATTTACAAGCTGTTTACTTAGACAGTGTATTTAAGCCCAAACTTCGTGAATTAGATTTTTATCAAGAAGGTTGGAGAATGGAACATACTGATCCTAATGATAAAAAAACTCCTATTATATTTAAAGGCATTGTTTATAATGAAATGAAAGGAGTTTTTAATAATAATCAAAATATATTTGTAGTACAATTATTAAATTCAATCTTACCTAGTCATACATATGGCATAATATCAGGAGGTGATCCTTTAAAAATTCCTAATTTAAAATATCAAGATTTAATTGTTTTCCATGCAACACATTATCATCCATCCAATGCTCGTTTTTATTCATATGGCAATTTTCCATTAAAAGACCACTTAAAGTTTATTAATGATAAATACTTATTTTTATCAGATAAAGTTGATACATCAATAACCAAAGTTCCATCTGAAACTCGTTGGGCTGAACCACAAGAAAAACACATATTATGTAGACCTGATCCTTTAATAGCAGATCCTAATAGACAAAACTCAATAGCCATAGCTACTCTTTGCAATGATATTAATGATGTACAAGAGACATTTAATCTTTTTATTTTATCACAGTTATTATTGGATGGACCTAATTCAGCCTTTTATAAAAGTTTCATAGATTCTAATATTAGTACTGGATTTGGTCCCATGACTGGATATGAATCCCAATGTAAAGATACTATATTTATAGTAAACTTACAAGGAGTTCAAGAAAAAGATTTTAAAATGGTTCAAAATATTTATAACGAAACTGTAATTAAAGTTATAGAAGATGGTTTTAGTCAAAGACATATTGATACAATTCTTCATGGTATTGAATTACAAGTAAAGCATCAAACATCTAATTTTGGATTAAATTTACTTCTTAACATATCACCGTTATGGAATCATGATGGTGATATCATTAGTTCAATGAAAATAAATCAAGCAATATTTAATTTTAAAGAAACAATTTGTAGAAAACCTAAATATTTAAAATCTCTTGTTAAAAAATATTTGGTACAAAACAACCACAAACTTACTTTAACAATGTCCCCTAGTCAGGATTATGAAACTCAGCTTATTGATACTGAAAACAAATTATTAGAATCTAAATTGAAAAGTTTTACTTCTCAACAGCTAGATGAAATTTATCAAAAAGGGCAAATTTTGCTATCTGATCAACAAAAAGTAGAAGATATAGATATATTACCAAGTTTGAAAATTGACGATCTTAAGAAAGATGTTGATAGATATGATTTAATTAATATAGAAGTTTCTAATGTTCCTGTTCAATTGTCAATTCAACCAACTAATGGAGTTTGTTATTACTATGGTATTTTAAATACAAGACAACTTTCAGATGATTTAAAGAATATATTACCTGTTTTCAATGATGTTATAATTAAGATGGGTACTGAAAAATATGATTATAGAAATTGGGATAGAGTAGTACAATTAAAAACTGGTGGTTTGCATTTTGCAAATCATATAGTTGAAAAAAAGGATGACTTATATGCATATGAAGAAGGAATTATTGTTAGTTCCTTCTGCCTTAATCAAAATGCAGGAAAGATGTGGAGATTATGGGAAGAATTATTTAATAAAGTCAAACTGACGGATCTTCAAAGATTTGAAACTTTAGTAAAAATAAGTGCAGCTCAATTAACTAATGGTATTACTGAAATTGGACATCTATATGCTATGAGTTCAGCTGCTAGTTTAGTATCACCTGTAGCAAGGTTACGGGAAAGTTTATCAGGCTTAGAATTTGTTAATAGAATGAAATTGATTGCTCAAATGAAAGATATGTCCTTAGTACTTCAGCAAATACAACAAATTGCTAATCAAGTTTTAAGGAAATCACATTTAAGGTCAGCTATTAATTTAACAAAAGAATCAAAAAATGATATTTTAAACAGTATGGAGTCTTTTTATGGAGCTCTCAAAGGTTCTATTACACTGAGAGATATTAAATTTACAAAAGATGATCCTATTAAATCAAACAATAATGCTGTCCATCATGTTCTTCCTTATGCAGTAAATTATATATCAAAAGTAATTTTAACTGTACCATACTGTCATTCTGAACATGCACCTTTACAGGTACTTTCGAAATTAATTTCATCAGTTTATTTACATCCAGAAGTGAGAGAAAAAGGTGGTGCTTACGGAGGAGGTGCAAAATTAGCATTAGATGGATCTTTTATGTATTATTCATATAGAGATCCAAATTCTACGCGTACTTTAGACGTCTTTGATAGAGCATGGGATTTTTTATCCAAGCACAATTTAACTGAGAATGAAATTGTAGAAGCTAAATTAGAACTGTTTCAAGTAATCGACGCACCAATTGCACCTGGTAACCGTGGTATGACAAATTTCAAATATGGATTAACATATAATGATATTCAAGATCACAGGCAACAAATTAAAAATGTATCAAAGGAACAACTTATGAATGTAGCTGAAAAATATTTAAGTCCAAAAGCAAATATCAAAGTTGGTAGAGCAGTAATTGGTTCTCATAATTCTGATTTAAAATTAAGACATTCTGAAAACTGGATAGTATTAGATCAAGAAGAAAAAAGTCAAGCTCAAGCAATGAAATAAATACATCATCAATAAAAGAATTTTAATATAATTGTAATTTTTAAGATGTACAAATAGTTAAAAACACAAACTTCATGTATTACAAACAAATTTTTTGTTCAATAAAACCATTTTCAATAAATTAGAAAGTTTTGATGTATTTAATTTTATTCTATCATATGTTTAAAAAATTTAAATTTTAGTATTAACATTAAATATAATTACAGAATGAATGATAATGAAACTGACATTCACTATTTCAAAGAAGCAATCTTATTTCTTAAAGAAGTCCAGTGGATTTACAATGTTCCAGTAACAAGATTAATGGTTGAAGGTTCTTTAGATTTAATACCAATTGACTGGTTAGAGATTTTAATTGAATTAAAAAATAATGAATTGAATAACTTTGTTTCAAAAACAAAAGTGCAAGTGAGTAAGAGCTATGTCTTTATTGTTTGGTCTATTACTCTAAATAATAATTTTTATTTTAGTCAAATTGGCCAGCATCATTAATAAATTTTGTTGATAACTGTAAACACTTTAACAGATTACCAAATCCAAGCATTAAAATATCTCCAATAGAATTGCCTAAAGTATTTATGAAAAAATTAAGTAAAAAAAAACAACACGAAATATTTTATTTAACACAATTAATTCATAAACAATGTTCATTGCAAAATATTTCACTGATTGTTGATCTTGGTTCAGGTTTGGTAAATATTTACTTTAGAAAATCTTTAACTTGAGTCTCATTTTAAATATTTAACAGTTTAATGTTAACAATGATACTTAACTCAAGTCCTTTCTTGATAAATTAATAATGAAAATAAAAAATGAAGGTGACTCATATTAAATAATACATAATTCTAAATTTGATAGTGATTAATATTGGTTACAGGGTTACATTTGCCAACTTTTAAATTATTTGTATGGTTACAAAGTACTAGGATTAGAATCGAAACATCAAAATGTAGAAGCAGCTAAAATTAGACAAAGAACTCTTTTTCCTGATTCATTAGCATCTGTTAAGTATATATGTAAAGAAATAACAATAAATTCTGCACAAAGTATAGAATCAATTTTACAGCAAGAATTTGAAAACATTACAAAAATTTGTCTAATAGGACTTCATGCTTGTGGCGACCTTAGTGTGTACATGTCTAAAATATACTCAGAAATAAACATAGCCCAACTATTTATTTTGGTATCTTGTTGTTATCACAAGTTAACCCTCATAGATATTAAGGAAAAGACTAAAATTAATAAACAAAAAGAATATTTTAAGTGTTTTCCATTATCAACAACTTTAAAGAATGCTATTGATATTATAAACATAGATATTGGAGAATTTTTTAGAAGGCCATTTATGCGATTAGCTTGTCAAGAATCATCAGACAAGTGGCTTACAATGTTTGAAGAAACCCATTACCAGCATTCATTTTATGTCCTTGCGAGAGCTGTTCTTGAATTATATGGTGTTCAAAGTAAGTATCAATTTATTTGACTTACTTTATTAAAGTTTTTAAAAAAGATACATGAATATTTTATTTTAAGATGGACTTTATTTAAAAAAGCTTGTTCAAAAAGGAACAAGGAAATCTCAGTGTTCAAGTTTTGAAAACTATTTGCAAGATTTTATGCAAAGATATATATTAAAAAAAAAAAATAATCATAATGAACAGCTGACCTTATCTTCTATTCCTTGGAATAACAAAATAAAAATCGAAATAGTAACATTGTGGAAAAATAATATAAAAAAACAAAAAATTGTAGAATTATATTCTGCTTTACAATTACTCTTACAACAAACAGCTGAATCTATAGTATTATTTGATAGATTATATTTCTTAAAAGAACATAATTATGAAACAAATATCATTGCAGTCATGAATAAAAGTTTATCTCCTAGATGTTATGCAATGGTATCAATAAAAAAAAATTAAAAGATTTCTGAAAATTTTATACTTAAAAATGAAGAAAACTAATTTATTGCAATATATTAATATTATATGAATTATAGTATTTAAACTAAAACGTTGTTATCGTCCATATGGATGAATTTGAGATGCAGCCTTAATATTTGTTTTAATAGCACTTGGAACTTTAGTTATTTGTCCTACAAAAATGAAAAGATATTTTCATTTAATATCTAACTTCTATTATTGCTAATTAATGTTCAATTTATAGAAAAATAATAAAATTATGTATATTACCCAAAGATCCTTGTGCAGACGTTTGTGATTGACCTCCAGGTCTTCCAACCATCATGTTACCTCCAATTGAATTTACTCCAGATTGAACCATTTGTACAGTATCAGACTAAGAAAAATTTATAAAAATACTTTTTTAACATTAAAAAATTATATTTAAAAACAATTATACTGTCATTGCTTTATTTTTATTACCTTTAAGCCTTTTCCATTACCAATAGCATAAACAAGTAAATGTGTATCTGAGGAACTACTAGTTTGAGTTTGTGATGTTCTAGAACTTGTTTCACTTTCCCACTCTTCTCTAGCTTTATTAACAATATCCCATACATGATTAATTACCTTATTATACTGTGCTACTTGTTTCTGAAATCCATAATAAAAAGATTTATTAAAATAACTTAGTAATTAATTCATTTGTTCTAATCTCTAAATTGGCATATACATTTATAATAAACTAATAAGCTAAAAAATAAAATTATATAGCAACTTAAAATTTTAGTACTGATAATATTGCAAAAAGCAAATGAAACATATAAAAGTAATATAGACGCTTACATTATAGTCCTAGTTGATGTTTAGTTAGCATATTAACAGAAAAAGTTATTTCAATTATCAAATTTTTCGTTTTTGATTAAAATGTTTAAATTTATAATATATTAATCAATGATTCTTTATATTTATATAGAAAAAAATAATCATTTTTATAATATATTTTACTTATATGTTTATATAAATATATAATATAGAAGCTAAATTTATTGCATTTTATCCATTATACATAAAAATATAATAAATAAATTTAACCACAATTTGGTTTAGCTAACTGTCATTAGTTATATTTCATTCAAGGATTTATTAGTGTAATTTATTTTTAACTGTAAAATGTGCATTAACTTACATGAGATGCATCGTAAGTTAAATTAGCAACTTTTGTTTCATATGTCAACATTTTTTGTTCAACTGAAGGATCTGGTTTTGTTCGAAGATAGTCTGGTACCAGATCATGTGCAAAAGTTGATATTCGTCCTTCAGTCATTCTAAGTAATTCGTCATCTTTTTCAGGATTCAAATGCAAAGGAAGTACAGTTAAATTTCTTAAATTTGGAGCTTTATCATGACTTAAAATCTTGGAAAGACTTGTAAGCTACAAGAAAAATTATGTTCATAGAGGTACTTACAATATAAATAATATGTTATTATGTAACATTAATAATTAAAAAAATTAAACTATTTTTACATGTCCAGATATGAGAGCAAAGTTGTCAAGGAAATTTGGCCAATTTAACGTTTCATATTCGTGTTCAACTTTAAATATCATTGCAGCTATTGATGATTTTAAATCATTGACTCTCATAATTATAGCTTCTAAAGCAGAATCTAATTGTTTTTCTTCTCTCTGCATTTTTCAGTTTAATCTAAAACAAAAAGATAAAATTATAAAATCAGAACAAAAAATTTACTTTAACAATAAAACTGTTTTCAAACATTTTACATTAGATTATATTTATAGAAAATAATTACTTCTGAAAATTTTTTACAAATTTTTCTTTTTCACTTAGAAATGTTATAATTAATTTTTATTTCAGTTCTAGAAAATAAAAACTATGTATAACTCGTAGGTTCAGCACTCCGCCACCAATGCTCAGTAGTGCTTACAACGTGCTTCCCGCGCTTCCTTTTTCTCCCCAGTTTCGATTCGTCCAGCTCGATTTCCGGTTCATGTATCATATGTCCTGCAGCAAAAAGTTTTTGATTTAATATTTTTTCTTCTTATTTATTAATTTCCACAATTATTTGAGCAATTCACTCTATCATAAAATGGAGCTGAAAAGGTAGATTAATAGTCAGTTTAGTAAGATCCGATTCAGTTCTTACTAGTAACGCGCTGTTTCCTCTAGCGAATTTTCCTTCGAACCTAACCTTCGGATACCCAAGAGTTAAGCAGCCGACGATGATTTTTACATATATATATATATACTAATTTTAATAATTTTGTTATACTCAACTTTATTTGTATTGTGTCGTTTACTGTTGAAATATGAAAATTGCGCGACTTTTATTAATTACATTGACAGTTCTTGACTTGAACGAACTCCATTGTACGATTGTCGTTCCACACCACGTTGCCTCATTCAGGACCAACGATTGTTGTCGGCCAGAGTTCATTTGCAGAATGAAAATTTTGGAACTAGGAAGAAGCTAACAAAAGAAAACCCCAATTAAAAATATAAAAATCTAGAACTCTTTTATTAGCCTATCCTGACTTCACTTGTCGAGTATACACATACTATCTCATACAGACACTACCGAGAACAATTTATTTACATTTATATTTTAGAGGTCATAAATAAATGCGACGCTCGAAAACACAGTTCACGATACCGATATGCACTTTCACGTGCATGCTATTAACTATGTCTACTTGTTCATTTTATTTGAAGGAGCGGTAGGTGTGCAAATTGCTTTATTCTCCGCAGTAACAGGACAATGACGCCAAGTACTATCGATGGGCCAGGAAGTTTTCGTACTAAGACGAACTCAGAATCATTCGAGATAAATATAACGAATATGAACCTGATTCAGAAAGTTCATATAAATTGTTGCTTGGCATAAAATTGTTCACATTTTTTACTAAGTTTATCTAGAATGTTACTTTTTAATACTATCAATGTTATCTGGACAAAAGATAGCTCTTTTATGAAAACACATTTTTTTCTGACAAATTTATCTGTAGTGAACTGACGTTATGCTCTACTTTTTGCCGTAGTCATTACATTCATGGCAGTTTTTAATACAATTGCTTTTACTGTGGTCCTGATTTATAATGCTGTGGTTAAATGGTTTGGATTGTCATAAAAACACAATAATTACGAATAAATACACAATTGCGAATTACAAGGTTAATAATGGCTAGTATGTGCTACTTTTTTATCTTTTACATATTCGAGCAATTATCCATATTATAGTATTTAGTATATTTAAATAAATAGCATTAACAAAGCAATATTTTTTTTTCTAAAAAAAATTTTTATTATCAACATCCTGAGCTAATAACAGAATGACATTTATTAAATCTCATCAAATATACTAATGTAATAATAAAGTTGAAATTGTAAGTAACCTTAAGATAATCTGAAAAAATATTAATTCATTCGAACAACTTTTATATCAAATATAGTATTAAACACTTGTACATATACTACAAATAAATAGTCAATTAAACTTAAAAATTAATTTTTCCACTAATACATTTTGAAATTCCATGTGAAAATAACAAAAGATTATTTATATCATATTGAATCAGTTATATACGAAACACAAAACTATTGGAAATACATGTTTTTATCGCGTATTTTTTCACATATTAAAAATTTTCTCATAGTCTAATTTATTATTATATTTTTAATATATTTTCACACATTCAACTAAAAATAGATTAAATTATTAATTTCACTTACATAAATTCGTATATAATATATATTACATTTATACATATTAAATTATTATTACTTTATAAAATAGATTATTGAATTGATTGGAATTTATAATTTTTAACTTTTTTCTTTTAAGGCATCTACTTTGCGAATTTATTCATTAACAACAAATATTTTGTTGTTAAATATTTTTATTAACATTTAACATCGAAATTTAAATAAAATATATTATTTTATTACAATTTTTAATTTTTAAATGTTTTCAGATTGGTGAAAAAAAAGACGTATTCAAAGAATAACAGTAAAAACACATGAATGATCCCGAGTAACTATATAAATAGTGTGTACTAAATTATTAACCTTACATGAAAACATTTTTAATTAATCAAGCTGGAAAGATATCGTATAAAGATAAATCAAATAAATGAAACTAAATGATTGAGAATCTTTGAATCAAGAATCATGGAAGGTCCTTCTGCTACAAAATGGAGTTCATAATTCAAACATATTTAGATCTCTTTGTAGCTGGACAATACATTAATATTAGCATTTTTTATTAAATGATATCATACATAAAATATTTTCATACAAAAGCTATGAGTACATATAGTTGAAACATGATTAAAAATTGTCTTTACCAATGTGAATTTAAAAAATTATTTTTTGCTTTTAATAGATGGAACTACAGATATTAGTAATATTCAAAAAATGTACTGAAAGAAGTATGTAACAACTTTTCAAACAATCTAAGGCAATCAACATAAATTCAAGATTTCTTATGTTTTTTTTTATATATTTAAATAATTTTGCGCTAATCGAAAAGTGTCAACGCGAAATAACCGATGAAAAAACGTGGTCGATGTCATAAAAAACAAACATTAGAAGCGTCGTAAACCAGAATCAAGGAAAGAGCACACGCGACAAGCCACGATATCCGTGGCCGCAGCACGTACCACATTGCGCAATCAGTCCCCCGCAAGGAGCGTATGCACAACATGACGGTTCGGGTATGTAAATCTTCACGAATAATCTATTGCGAATCAGCTTTTAGAAAATAGTAGAAATAAATTGTCATGTTTGTAGAGCTCACAATTGATTATCCCCTCGTGACCACCTGAACAACTCGGCAGTTTTGATGCATGATGTTATTCCTGACATTTACCAGAGTGACACGATTCACGTACTCTCATTCTGGACGTTAGCGGTTCGCTGTGCCTGTTCTAATCATCAGGAATAACGCATTTCATGCATTCCATCTTTGAACACTAGTGATTCTCTGCCCACTAAGTGCCGCAATTCGTATGTTTCTCTGGTTATTGCCGTTCGCCCACCTACCAATATTGGATAAAATAATATAAGCGCCGCGGATAATTACGCGTACAAGTGTTGCATGTGATCTTTACACTGTATTCATTAAGTAAAATAATAATCATTTTTCTTTTATTTATGAACCCGCACTTTAAAAAATCCTGACTTTTTTCTCGAAACCAAACCCTTGCCAGTGAGAGCTATTCCTGTTTAAATAGCTGATACGGAGGAGAGGGTGTCGAAGTGTTCTAGATGTCTACTAGAGTTTAAGCGATACCGTAAGGCTGTCACAGCCTTAAAAATATATTTTATAATAGTTCAATCGATTTAATTCACATTTTATACAAAAATGTAGTATTCATAAATTTTATTCAGAAATTGAAAATATTTAATTTAAAATTCTCATTATTTTATCGAATTCGAAATACTTAATAAAATAATAAATACTTAACTTTAACTTCGAAACATTGAATATAAACTGACTGTTCATTAGTCTTAAAATAAATGAAAATAGACTGTATTGAATTATTTAACGAAACTTTTTAGAAGAGACTTATCTGCTATACATGATTGAAAGCCTGTTAGGTATTCAGTAAGCGCATAGATATGTGTCTTCTCTTATTCAAGTCTACGATGAACTCTGTGATAGGGATTGATGGCCTATGTTATGCGATATGCGGAAACCATGAAGTTGATAGGATATTGCGGGCTATGATGTGTTTGGAAGGCCTTAGGAGAAGTATACTTTCTACCACTGAAAAATTTTAACAGACTAATAGAGCAATAGAAGACAAGAAGAATTTTCGGATTTGAATAAGTAAACTACAGTGACTTATTTACATGCAAGGGAGGGAGTGACGTAAATACATGATAGCATTTATTATATGATGCGTTTCCACAGAAGTATTTTAAGAAAATTATTTCTGATGCTACCAGTGTCGGAAACTATTTTGCTTTGAAAGAAGAGGATAATGTTGTTTAGCTTATTATATATATTGGATGAATGAATTAGAATTTGTGTTTGAATTTTGCAATGATGTTTAGCTCAGCATTTTTTGATAGATAATGGATTTTTCATGAGGGGAAGAAGAGTCAAGCTGAATCATGACTAAAAGCCATTTCTTCTTGTCATATGCGATGCTTCCTGCATAAAGGGAATTTTCAAATGAACTCAGATTTGATATCCTCTTTAAAATAAGTATTGCTTACATCTCAAGCAATAACGACGGCCTCGGTCATAGAGAAGTTGGTGAATTATATAATTAATGTTTTTAAAGTCTAACCTGTAGCTAAGAATAGAGGGATATACCCTGAGAAGATTAGAAGTCTTGTAGCGCAACGAATTTTTATATCGCATTTTAGAAATAAGGTTTCGAGGATGACTATGATAACTTTTACCTTATAATGATAGAGGACGGAGAACATTCATTTATGAATACGACTTCTTCTTTGTCGATGTGCTGTTTTGCAGAGAGCCTATTAAGACACTCCATTAATAAACTTATTTTTCTGGGAGAAAAGTTAAGTTATTTAAAGAGTTAGTTATTTACGCTCGGATATAAATTAGGCTGCGCAACAGAGCTCGATTTGGTAGTCTGGATTTGGTAATCCAGGCTTGACTAGTACCGACTAGCTTCGTTGCTAACGCTCACCAATCGACATTATTCGACATTCAACCTGATCTCGCTTCCCACTGCATTTTAGTCGACATTCACTCCGATCTTCCTTCCCCATACCCACACCCCCCGAGGTACTCAATACTGTAGACTCTCATTTGTTTTCGAAGGTAGGAGTTCAGAAGATCGGAATGGAAGCCGCCAAGGAATGAAATGCCATATACGGAACGACCAGGACACACCGATTCCTCACGACTGTACAACACGTTACAAACAAAGAACGAGAATTATCAACTGTAGTAATATTATTTTTATCGTTTCCATCCTTTATTTTTATTTTTATTTTTATCCTTATTTTAACGTCAAGTTATCCTTGTAGCAACAGAAAGGCACGCTGGGAGGGATGTAATCGCCCCCAACCGAATACGTCTCGTCAGAAAAAAGATTCTCTTGTTAGAGACAACGAATGCAAGCGGAATCATTACAATCTTTTAATATATAAATTATAACACATATATATATATATATATATATATATATATCATTTTTAAATACAATTTTTTAGGTATTATAATGTGTTAAAATTGAAGTTTATAAATCATTAAAAGACCAATCAATATATAATAGAATCGAATATTTTAAGAGAAATTTATTAACTATATATGTATTATCTTGAATACAGTAACATATTTCGGCAATCGTGCATATTTTGGTGCACGATGACTGCCTGAATTTGTTTAAGACCATTATTTGAATTAAAAAAAAATTATTTGAATAGAAAAAAATTTTTTTTTTAATAATATAATTTTATTGAGCTTTAGTAAAATACCCTGTATAACATATAGCTCATATTTTTAATGTTTACTTAAATTAACGTGTTTCCAAAACCAATTAACTTAGACCTACTGTACGTTTATTGCAAATATTAGCGCCAATCTTCACTCATTTTAACTTTAAGCATTTAATGAAATGTACCCTCGCTTCAAATGAACAAATCGTCGATTTAAAATTATATATTTTTACACAGATGCATCTATAATTGCTATCTCCGAGAATTCTTTATTTTACTTGCATTTAATTTTTGAAAGAAAAATTAAATATTGACATTTCGTCCCGTCTATAACAGCCGATATCTAGACAAATATTGTATATTTTTTTTTAAATTTGTTTTAAAATGTTTCACTTTAACTAAAATAAATTAGATTTTTCTAAATTACAATATTTGTTATAAAAAAAATCTATAAAAATTGCTTTGCAATTAGAAAGGATTCAAAAACTATTTTTGTAAAAAATTACGAAATAATAATTTTTTTCGAGAAATATACACGTTACTATATAAGTGGGCACATTTAAAATCAGTTATATGGAGTAAATACAAAAGTACAATTAGAAAAATGTAGTTTTTGACTAATATAATTAAAAATTCACATATTTAGGCATTCTCTACTACGATCAGCAGTACTTTAAAAACTGATTTTCATAAAAACTAGTTATATTACAATTTAAAGATTTGTTGAATGTTTGCATATTTTTCAGGATATAGATTTTTATATATTATATATATATTTTATATATTTTACATAAACATAAACATATACAAGTAATCTCCGAGTATTTTAACAACTGCTTATAATTTTTTTTCTCTATTTTTTTCTATGCATAATTTTTTTCACTTTTATCATTATTACTATACCTTCATATTTAATTCACGTTCCTACCGTTTTTTATGGCTCAGTTCACGTCTATCTTACAGATAGTGTAATACAGATTTAAAACATTTAATTTTTAAATTTCAAGTTTTTTTCGTAATTTTTGAATTAAGTACAATTAGAATGAATTTAATTTAAAAAACGAATAGATACAAAATAACGATAGTTTTTAAAGATATAGAAATTTCTAAACATGAAAAAGGCACGTTTACAATTAATTTTATGGAAAAATAATTTACCCTCGTAATTAGAAAAAATTATTTTTGACTAAACTAGCTAATAAAATATTTGTATCCATGATGTTCAATGTAATTAAACTTATTAAAACATTTACTTTAAAACTAATTATTAATAACATATAGAACCTACTTCTATTTGCGCATACTTATTGTATCAAATTTAGGACGAAGTGATTTTAGTAAATTTCTTATAATAAATGTTGCGTTTTAGCAAATTCTACAATTCTACAATTCTACAATGCAATTTAATTTATTCTGGGTGTAGTTTTTAAAACAAAAATTTTAATAATATAATTGGTTTAGATATCGACTTTATAGACATGATAAAATCAAAATATTTAATTATTTTTCCTAAATTAAAAGATTGTAAATAAAAGAAAAGACATTTTCCGAGAATGCAATTGCAGACGCATGATTTTATACTTTTTTTTTTAAATCTTAGATTAATCGGAGGAAGTTAGTTTACTCAATTTTTTACTGAAAAATAAATGATTTATCTTGTTATGACTTGTTTTGTTATAACTGAAACTTATATTATTATTTTTTTAATGCAGAAATTGAACATATAAAAAATTAACTTTTTAAAAATATAATAGTAACTTTAATTTAAATATGTATTATGAATTAGATATTTTCTTTGTTAACGTGCTATAATTATATATTCTATTGCATATTTTGGAAAGGATAACCTTAAACTTCATATAAATTTGGAAGATATTGTAAAATAAATTCTGACATAATTATTATTTTTTATTTGATTAAATAATTAAAAAAAAATCGTTTTATATGCAAGTATTAAAAAAATTTAAAGAATAATTTGTAAAAATTCTTACAGCTATGAGTATTATTTTTGGTCAGTTAGTAATAGGACCACCTGGGAGTGGGAAAACAACTTATTGTAGTGAAATGGAAAAATTTCTTGAAACTTTAGGAAGAAAAGTATCCATAATAAATATTGGTAAATAAAATATTATAACATTTTTATAAAATTATTATAAAAATATTATAATATATTGTGTTTAAAAAATATTGTGTTTAATAAAATTATTTATAATTTTATTTATAGACCCAGCCAATGAAAATATGAAATATAAACCAATTATAGATATTTCAGAATTAATAAAACATAAAGAGGTTATGAAAACTTATAAACTTGGACCAAATGGAGCATTAATATATTGTGTAGAATTTCTAGAAAAAAATATTGAATGGCTTATTAAAAAAATTCTTAATTTAAAAGATCACTATTTAATAATTGACTGTCCTGGACAGGTAATAGTTATAAATGTTGCTAAGGTATAAATATAAATCATAAGAAATTTTTTTATTCCTAGCTTGAACTATACACACATAATGAATCAATAAATAAAATTGTTGCAAAATTGGGAGAAAATTTAGTAAGACTTTGCAGTGTTCAACTGATAGATTCTCATCATTGTAGTGACCCTGGTATAATATTTTTTTATTGTTTATACATATTCAAAGATAAAATTATTCATTCTCTAATAATTCTTCGATAGGAAAATATCTATCTTCTTTAATGGTTTGTACAATCACTATGTTACAATTAGGATTACCACATGTGAATATAATGACTAAATTAGATGAAATGAAACGGTTCAAAGATGAGCTGAATTTTAATATAAACTTTTATACTGATGTTTTGGATTTGAACTATCTTCTCGAGAAATTAGATGAAAATAATAAATTAATACAGTATGATTTTTTGATTGTTTAATTCAATATTTTTATTTTATTAAACAGAGATTCAAAATTTTCAGGTACAAAAAATTAAATGAGACCTTTATTTCACTTATTGAAGATTATAGTCTTGTGAGCTTTATACCACTTGATATTTCAAATAAAGCTTTGTTGTTAAATGTTAAAAATGCCATTGATAAGGCAAATGGCTATATATTTGGAGGCAATGAACCGCAAGATGTTCAGACTTTATTGACTTCTAGAGTTGGAGCTGTTAGTGAAACAGAAAAAATAGCCAGCTTTGATACTTACTTTTGATAAAAGTTATTTTTTATTATTATAATATTGATCTATACCAAAATAATATAATACTTATGAAACAAACTTTAGTGAAAATAAATGTTAATAAGTATCAGTGGATTCTGAATTAAACACTAAACTATTCATTGATAATAGATTATAATTATGTATATAATTTGTTAAATTGTATCCTTTAATATACATGGATTTTAAGTATTACTTAATTTTTAAAATTTAAATAACCTACTTATATAAGTCCTCCAATTTAATGTTTCTTAAATGGAACATTTATTAGATATTATACAAACAAGTAACTTATATAACATATTTTAAAATAAATTTTGAAATATTTATCATTCAAAAAAATCTATCTTACAAATTAATACTTTGATTTTTTTATATTAGATGTAGCAATCACTTTATAAAATAAATATGTATAAGATAAAATAGAATAGATAAAATATAAAAGATAAAATAGAATAGATAAAATATAAAAGATAAAATAGAATAGATAAAGTATAAAAGATAAAATAGAATAGATAAAATATAAAAGATAAAATATGAAATAGATTGGATTTTATATACACTTGAATAAAGAATCAACATGCATGTAGAGTCAAATCTTTACTTCAACCATTAAGGAGTTACAATAACATGCTAGCATAAGGATAACAACTTTATCCTGGAATGTGATTATGTAACATTTGTGGTCTAAATTCGTCAATTTTGTATCCTTATTTTTTACTCATCAGTGAAATACCATTGACTTTAACAAATTTTCTAGAATTTAAATGATTTACTTTATATATCCTATTATAGCCAGCAACCATGTGCTCTGATGCTCTGATCTTGCTTGATGTAGAGAAGTGTCTTGTTTTCAAAACACCATATCACATAATTTTCATTTTGGTACAAAAAAAATTTTTGAATGAAATAGACATGTTAAACATATTTTTAAAAATATGTAAAAATAAAAAAATATAATTTTTTCACTGACATGTCTTTACATTATTATTTTCTCTAAGTTTATATACTCCCTTTCATTTCTTTTAATAAATATAACTTATATAATGCACTTTTTATATAAAGCGCATTATTTTGTCAATGCCAGAAAAAAGAATCATTTCCAAAGAAAGTCAGACAGCATACATCCATCTATTTTAAAACCAAGATAATTTCTATAATCTTCTATTTATTTTAGATCATCTGAAATTTCCCGCCAGTAGAATTTATTGCACATGCGCGCTAACAAAAACTATAATCTTGACCATATAACCATGAAGAATGATATGACTACAATATTGTTCTAATTATGTAAATAAACTATAAAAGTTATGAAAAACAAAATTTAACATTTTATCTTATGATTTTCTAATACTATACAAGGCAACAATTACTAATAGATAAAATAAGATTAAGATTATAGACAGATACATTTTTTCATGAAAAATGTCAAAATCAATATTATTAAATAAAATTAAAAATCCGGATGTTCCAGGTAAATATTTACATAATTTAAATAACAAATAAAATTTTTAATAAATTATAATTATATAATTCTGAATTAGAAATTTCATTTATATTTTTTCAGGACTAGAAGAAGTACTACCTCTACCACCTCCACTTCCAAAGATTAATTTAAATCCATCAAAACAAATCCATTATTCTAATAATAATATATCTTGTCCAAACATATCAGAATCTTATTACATTTCTCCATCAACACATATTCGTTCTTTAGCAAATCAGCCATGGTGGAAACAAACGAGGAATGACACATCTGATGTTTATACTCAGTGGTATGAATCAGCATATAAAGCAGCATTAGAAGCTTCACAAGAAAAAGATTCTACTGGGAAAGTAAAATTAAAGTACTTTAAAAGAAAATTAGAAGTTGTTGATGCAAAAGTTGATGCAGGTTCAAATACTATAATTTTACAAATATTATAATTTTTATATATTTGTAAATTAATAATTAACCAATTACTTTCAACAGAGAAAGTTGCAAATGCTCAAAATGAATTATCAGCATTAATGAAATCACTGAAATGTGATTTATGTAATGCAGTTGTGAGTTACTTTTATCATTTTTATAATAAATAAATTTTTGTTTTCTATAAATTTTATTTTCAAATATAGATGAATTCAACTTTACAAGCGAAATTACATTACCAAGGAAAACCTCACCAAAAAAAAGTTTCTATGTTTCTTAATCAAAGTGCAAAGAAATTAAGGCATGAAGATGGTCAAGTATTAAGTACAACTAGTAATGATTGGGATATATATTGTGAAGTAAGTTGTATCAAAAACATAAAACATATCATTTATATTCAATACAGGAATATTTACTTTTGTATGTTTACAGGTATGCAAAACTTGGTTTACATCTCATACAGATGCATCTCAACATTACGCTGGTAAAAAACATTTAAAAGTTGCTTTTGGATTAAGTCGAGCAAAGTAATCCAACTGATTAATATTTCATATGCTCATTGTCAAATAGTAAGCTAAATTGTTAACTCTTTATGTCAATTTTTAGAACATCTAAAAAAGGTCAATTTCAAACTAATACTTCAATAGATCCAACTGTTCAATTTGGATTAGGCATAGCTTTTCAATCTGAAATACAAATACCTTGTCCACCTCTTCCAGAAAATCCTCAGTTAGTTATTTCAACAATTTCACAATGTTCACCGTCTTATCTAACTCCTCTTCAATGTGATCTCTGTGGAATTTCTGTGAATCGACAAGATCAATTAGATATGCATAAACGAGGAACAAAACATTTAAAAATGTTAAAATTTCATGGTTTTCCATTAATTACTGCAGGTAAGATAACTAGTTTTGTAAAATATCGTTATTCTTTAATAACAAATATTATATTTTGAATTTTCAGAAGCTATACCAATAATCTCAAAACCGATAGACTATTCTATTTATAGAACACCATCAGGTATATAAATTATTTTTATTTTTTATAATACATTAATGAATCTTAAAAATTACAAAGTTAAAATATTAGATTAAAAATTTAAATATAAAAACGTAAGAATATTTTATTGATAGAGTTTCATTAAAAGAAACTTTTTTTTAATAAAATGCAAAGGAAATCATGAAGGCAATTATTTAGTTTTGTTAAAAATAAAAAATATGATGAATGAAAAAAAAATTGACTATGCATCATATATCAATAAATCTAAACTAGTATAAATTCATTAAAGATAATATTACAAATAATATTAAAATAAATTGTCTTAATTATATATTAATAACAAGTATTGTTAAAAAAAGCTATAAATATCTGCTTAGGAATTAAAAGATTAATATACTTTACTTTTCATTTACTTTATTTAATAATTAATAATTAATAATTAATATTTCTACTTAACAAAATTACATCTGAAAATTTCAAGAACAATTTCACTCATTTTTATTTTTTTATAACGAATATTTATATAAATTAATAACCATTAATTTTTGATAAATATTATCCTTTATTATAACTTTTTCAAAATCAATACTAATAAATAAGTCTATACTTAAATTTGGTTTAATTTCAATATTTTAGATGTTTAAATTAATTTTAAATTCAGGGATAAAAATATGTATAACGTGAAGTATCAAATTTAAAAAGTTTAATTCAAATTGAAAACAAAAATATTTATAAAATTTAATATTTGTAACTAATATTAGTAACACATACTTTTTTTTAATTTTGATTTAAAATTTTTTGATTTTTAAGTGGATGTATAATATATACTGCCTTATACCACGTGCTCGATTAAGTTCCTATATACACCAATAAATGGCTCTAATTAAAACATACTTCTATTGTACAAGATTATAACATTTTGCTACTATGATAAATCTTTATATAACATTTCAAATTAAATATTTTAATATTTTGAAAAGTTATGTAAACATATTTACAATGTTTTTTAACTTTGATATCGAAAATGAAACATTTAACTACATTGAAATTACATTACACTTTATAATAGTAGCATACTAATAATAGTAATAGTTAATAAAAGTTATAAATATATTAAATATAAATATGAAATATATTTAATATGAAAAAGCGTGTTTTTCAAATTTATTAAAAGAAGTAAAATATTCTATTAAATTAAATTTATATCAATTTTTTTATTATATTATTTAAATTTTGGTAATTGAACAAATATCTTATAAAAAATGTAGATAAAATGAAATTATAATACAATTTCAATGTAAACATATTCTTTTTGTTCTTTTACATTTTTAATGTTAAAGGTTAGTATTTTACGGTTAATTTACTTTTCAAATTACTGATAATTAAATATAATTACATTGAAATGCTTTCGCAGATTTAAAGTAAAAGAGTGTGTGTGTGTATGTGTATGTAGATATTATTGACTTATAATAGAAATCAGATTTTGTAATCATTTATTATTTATTTTTAAAACCGTTTCCAATTATTTTTAAATGATGGTAAATTATTTTAAAATTAAATGTTAAGGCGCTTGAGCATTTCATCAATTCATAAATTTCTTGTAGAATATATTTAACTAATAAACCATAAATCAGTAAACAGAAATGTAACTTTCCTTGTTAACAACTTTTTGTCGAATATATTTAAAAATAAAAATATTTAATGAGATTTAGTTATTCAAAAAATTGTTAGATGCACACAGTTAAAGACTTCAAACTTAAAATAATTTATGTAATTTATTAAACATATATTATTATATCTAACTATTATTGATTCTTTTATTAATTAATTATTTACTATTTTAATTAGTTTTAACATTTATTTAATGGAAGTTTCTGAATTTTTCCAGATATATTCAATTTTGGTTTAAAATCTTCAGTTACAAGAAAAATTTAATCTTGAAAAGAAGGTAGTCAAATTCTTTTATTGTATATAAATATTTTTCATACATAAAAATAATAAATATACATGTTGATTTTTAAAAAATAAGAAATTTACAACAAATTCTATTACTAAGCTTCCATCTAAATTATATTTATATTACAATTTTACTATTTTATTTTTAAAAAATAATAATAAAATCTAATATTAGAATATAAAATCAAAACCAGAACATAATATTACTGCGTTTCTAAGTTTTCATATAATGTTTGTTTATTGTTCAAAGAAAAATAAGAAAATCTTATACATATTTAGCAAAATAAACGCTTTTAAAATCTTGTAAAATTCAAAATATAAAATCTCGAAGATTAATATTATAAAACATAAATATTTAGCATAGTTAAGCCTTAAGTTAAAGAAAATTATAAGGCAAAAACTTTTATGATTTTATTTATGAGCACCTTTTAAAATCTAGCAGGAATTATAATAAACAGAATCATTTCATATACAATTTAGAGTGTGACTTATTAATGTAAACATTTTTAGAGCTCGCTGATTTCAAAATTCTGAGCTATTACAAGAATTTATTTATATATTAAAATAACTGATAAATTACGTTAAACATATTATAGGATTGCAAATTATTTATTGATATATTGTGAAATTTATATTCTACATGTTTGACTATTAAATTTAATTAATAAGATGTGCATTTAATAAAAATGTTCTTTTAATGAAATCAATATTTTAGGGTATTATTAACAAGTGGATAAATAACAAAAATCGTAGTAGTATCACTTATTATTGACGTAAAAAAATCAATTTAGATTATAATTCAACTTAAAGGCTTGATTTATTAATAAAAATATATTCTGTTACAGGACAATATTACTGTGCACCATGTAATCTTTCTCTAAACTCGGAAATAACATTTGGACGACACATGGAAAGTAAAAAGCACAAAAATCAAGTAAATCCGAAACAATCGCAGACATCTCCAGTTACTAAAAAATCGAAAAAAAAATAAAAAGTATAAAGTAAGATTTTTCAAAGAAATAATCTAAAAAAGTGGGTGAATTGAATATTCATGAATTTTTTGAATTTCCAATTACTTCAGAAGTTATCATATTATCTCTAAAATTTTCATTAATGATCAATATTTTTCCTGTTTTGTTCATTAATAAATGTATTAATTCAATAAACATGTTTTACGAGTTACACATTTCTTGGTGAGATTACAAATATCTAATAAGTCAAATAATTTAAACGCTTGGTAGACAGAAATATAAATATTTTAATGGATAAAGATATTTATATTAACTTTTGATTGAAGCTAAATTCGATTGGCTACAAGTTTAAATGTCTACTAATGCTATGACTAGTTAATAATGACTATAGACTAATGTCTAATCAACGACATATAGTCACTCACCAAATTATTAGCTTATATTACTTATTTACTTACAATTTCCCGTGAGAATTTACACAAAAAATGCTGATATGTGGAAGAAAAATTGAAAATGTAAGACACCAAATAAAAATCGACATAAAATAAAATAAAACTCAGAAAGAGGAATTAACCATTTCTACTTTCTTTTTATGTTTTGTTTCAAATATTTTCGATGAATTGGTGAATCACTGATATGCCATTAATCTATTTTATTTCTTCTTATTTGTCATTTTACATTTATTATACAAGTATGCGAGTAAACTTACAAACTTTCTTTTCAAACTAACTTGTTTTATAGCAATAAACTTATTAATTATTTTTGGCTAGATCAAAAATATTTTTTGCCTTTTATCTGAAATTTAACTACTATCTTTCTACTTAAATGTACTGCATTTTATTTTTAAATAGTTTTAAAGATTTTTATTTTTCATTTAAAATAATCATATACTCGTATTCATAAAAACAGAAAGTATCCATCGATTCTAGTTTTGTATTTATAGATTTACAATAAGAAGATGAAAACTAATATAGTTTTTTCTTATTCAGTTGGAATATATTTTATTTATATTAACCTAGTGAGCTTTCAAATAGAATTTAAAACATCATGACCTGAACATGATAATATAATAATCAATTAAAATTTGTTTACAATTATACAATATAACATAGAGTTTTTTATTTCACTATTTTAAAAAGTATTTTATTGACGCTTGAAAAGTAAGCATACCAATAGACCATTATCAAAATACAAGCAAAAATAAAATATTTTAAATAAAATTTTTTAACTTATTTATTACCTTGAATTACAATTTAATACATCTCATTAACTTATATATGTATTAAATCAGTTAATTAAATATACGTAATAAATAACATTTTTGTGTTATTTAAGGATCAAAAGCAGATATATGTCCATAAAATTTAAATAAATAAATATAAAGATTCAAATAGATTTAAGTATTTTACCACTTAAGTATTTTATTAAATTATTTTAAACAATAAGAATAAGGAAATCGATGTGATTTACTTACCTGCAATTAGTTTCCGTAATGAAAAACTTTATTGTTGAAAAAAAAGCGTTTTAAGACATCGTAAGTATTTTTTTGTTCTACAAGAATAGATGAAGAAATATTTATAAATCACTTGATGCATTTTTATTATTAATTATAACAAATGATAATTTCTTTGAAATTTGTTCTTAAATATTATATGTTAAATTAAAATTTTGCGTCCTTTAATTATTTAAAAGAAATATTTTTCATTTTTTGCATGAGTTAAATTTAATTAATTAGCTATCTAAATTAAATAGTTAAATAGTAAAATTTTAAATCTTAATACAAAATTGAAAGTTATAATCTATTCAAAATAAATTTAGAAAATGCATCCAGGCTTTTTAAAATAATAATAATGGCAGTTCAGTATTAGAAAGTTTTATTAACAATAGAAAAAATCACAATAAATAGAGCTTTTTTATTTTTGTCTACAATTATAGAAAGTTTGGTTAAAAAAAATTGTGTGTGATGTGCTTACGTATAAATATGTACTTCCATCTATGTATACTACATATATTTTAATAATGTAAAAATTTACTATTAAAAAGTTTTTGATAGTATCTTTTGTAGATAAAAATAATATTGTTCTTAAGTCATATCATTATAAACCTATTTATTTTAACTACGAGCGATATTTATACAAATTATTTAAAAAATGCTTTTAATTAAAAATTAATTTTGCAATAATAGCATTCATGATTGAAATGAATTTTGTTTAAAAATCGACTTCAATAAATGGAAGTCATATTAATTTAAATATGAAAATTACTTAGGAAACTTTTCTTATAAATGTTGATGAAAAATTTCATTTTTCTTCAAATTAATTTTTTTACAAAATCTCAATCATAGTGATATAAAAAGATAGAAAAATTTTTAGGATGATTAGCATTACGGAAAAGTAGTTTAAAAATATTATATATTTAAAAATAAAAAATTATTGAAAGCTTTTATATTACATTTTACATATTATTCCGTCTTAATCGTTTGAAATTTTCTGTAAATTTAAAATGAATTGTTTCAAGTTATATTGGCATCAGACTTCTTTCTTCACATTGAATTTAATTCTGTTGAAAACAAATAAGTGCATTCTTCGAATTTTTTTAAGAAATATCCGTCTTACTATGATTTTATGTCGACTAAGATTGTATAAATATTCAAGTTACCCTATTATTATTAATCTTTCTTAATTTGATAAATATCTGTATAGAAACGTAAATATTAAATTTATTTGCAATATCCTATCAATTTAGATATTGAAACATGTATTTGTAAATTTTTTAGTAAACATCGAATATGCACCTTACTTGGATTGTATTTAAACAATTAAAATAAATTCTGCGTACTTAAATGAATAATTTAGTTTTAAAGATACTATAAATAAAAATAAATAATCAATCAAATAAAACTGATTAAAATCGTGTTGTAAAATAATCTTTCAAATGTTTCGAAAAAAATAAGATTTCACTTCACACAACTTTATTATTACAAATTAATTTGAATTTTTTAGTTGATTTATATTTAATTTATAGTATATAAATGTTATTTTAATTATATTTTTCTTTTATCTTTGTTTTCTTATTGATTTTAAAGACGAATGGGTGTCTAAAATGTACATGTAAGTTAATTAGTCCTCTAACTGTTTGATATACAATTAATAATAATTGTATAATTTTTATTATGTAATAAAATACAATAATTAATAATAATTGTATAATTTTTATTATGCATTAAAATACAATAAGTAATAATTATGCAGTAAAATACATTGAAATCTTGAACACTTTCAAAAGTTGGAGCTTTATAACATTATGCTATGTTATAAAAAAACTTTATACAAACTAATAGTAGCCTTCACCTATCAAAAACTTTTTGTTGAAGTCTTGTGTATACGTATATAAATTTAAAATACTTTAATCTTTATATTTTTCATATTTTAATTAGAGAATTATTTCTATAAATATTGAATTATAACAGATACTTTCGTAACAAAAAGTTTTTCTTAAAATGTTCTTTAATAAATTTTAAGATTATATTGTATTAAAATTGATCACTTCAAATATGTACAAAACGTTCAAAAAATACATTTCAATTAATCAATTTTTCAAAAACCAGTAACATAAATTATTCTAGATTGATTTTAAATTTTATTTTAAATCATAAATGTATATGTAACATTTGACATGTGCTAGAATTATAAATCTTACCGTATGTTATTCCCAATTGCATTGTGCATATTGATTAAACCTTGTGTAAATCCATAACTTAAACGACAAAAAGCTGCCAGTGTAATTAGTACATAGTAAGGGGACAAATTAGCATAAAGTCAGGTGTTTAGCACACCACAAGAGATAAAGAGAGCCACGAATGCAACATCGTTCCTTTCGGCAGCTGTTCTGTGCCCCCTACATCCAAAAAATAATGGACAGATACCTTAAACCCTGCTCACTGGTCACTTAGGCCTCTTATCCGTGTCTCGCATGCGTTAACCATAGCGAAAAATGAGTTTAGACATTAAGTTCATATCACATGTACCCACTTTACAATCACTTTTTTCCCTTCTTCTCTCCTTTTCTCTAAATCCTATAACCACCTATTAAATCGAACGAAGAAACAATTACCTCCGAGTTGGTATTCCCTTTTGTTAGTCGATGGACACCATACTCATAAAATCGACAAGACGTATTTTAAAATATTCAGCGATGTTTTTGTAAAGCTAAATATTAAATCAGAATTTGTTTCAAACTTTTCACTAAAAATGGAATTAAATACAACTAAATATTCAAACTGTTAAGGAAAGTATTCATGATGACAATAGTATAGGGTAAACATTGTTTTTCTTTAAACAACACTATTGTGATAATATAACCACTTTATCTGTCAAACACGGGTCCTTGTCACTTTTTCCTATTTCCCATAATCAAAACAACACTTAAAGTAACATCAAGGAGGTTCCAACAAAACTTAAAGTTAATAATTAATAATATACAGTATCATTTAAGAAAGTTGAAAAATTCTCATTACTGTTTAACATACAAAATATTTACGAATAAAAATAGAATACTAAAATTATAAGTAAATATTATGTATTCCAAAGTAGTTTTAAAGGAAGATTAGAAGATTGTATCTTTAAATTGTAATAAAGTGTATATATTTAAAAATCATTAAACAGTTTGAGATAATATAATTTCATTTCAAAAAGTAATACTGAAATAAAATTACATATTATATAAACAAATTTACAACATATTATACAAAAGTTTTAGTAAGCCAAGTTCATTACAGATTAGTCTGGATACAATAAATTTCTAATACCTTGCATGTTTATACAGTTTTATTCAAATCTAATCTATGTACATTTGAATTAAATTTCTTTTTGATAATAGTATCTAATAAAAGGTTTTATCTCCATTACTATTTATATAAGATTATGATTCAATATAAGGTAAGAATCCGTATCTTTAACTAAATGCAAGAGATCAACGCGAATGGCGATAATTAAATAAAATTTTTCAAATTTATATACGAAAGAAACTAAACTTTCTAAAATAAATTAAATCGTAATAGCTTATAAATTTGTTGTGTAATTAAAATGTCATATTTCAAGTTTATGCTTTTTATAACATCATATAGAAAACCTTTAATTACTTCATTTTTATATAAAGTAGTTATTTTTTAATAATAATCTAATACGTTTTCCTAAATTTTCTATTAAATTCTAGTGTTATTATTAGACATTATTTGTACTATTTCTTGTAGAAAGTAACTGTATATCAAGAACGATATTTATATTTTTTAAATATTCTCTTTAGAAAGATGATTTAAATTGAATAATTTTTTTCTCATCAGAATTTTATTTGAAGAAAATTTCTAGGTTAACAATTTTCTGTAATTATCAACATTTAAATTATTAAATACATTTATAAAATGTATAGAGACATTTATAAAAAAAGAAGAATAAGTAACAAAGTAAAACATTGATGAATATCATCAACAAATTAATTAATGTGAATAAAAAATTTTTCAGACATTCTAATTATATTTCAATTTAAATTGGTTAATGAGTAAATCAAAATTTATTTTATATTTTTATAATGATAAAAATAAGGAATCAATAGTGCGTGTATCTGTATAGTTCAGAATAATTACTTAAAAAACTATTGAAAAAATAAACTTTGCAATAAATAAGATGACGTTTCTATATCACTAATACCTTTCTAACTAAGTTAGCATGGAAACACAGTGCATGGATTATTTTTCTTCATTGTACACCTAAAGTCTATTGTTCGCTTTTTCCATTTTAGTTTTCATCTTTCATTCATTTTTTCTTTTTATTATTTTTTACATTCATTTTTAGTTTTTCTAGTTTTTAAACTTCATGTTCTTATTTTTCGTTTCCTAACTTTCTCTTTTTTTCTTGTTCTATCGCTACATATTTCTTCTTACAAACATCAGCTTAAATTGCAGTGTTCTTCATGGTTTTCGAAATTCGTACATTTATCAAGTAAGATGTTGAGTATTTTACTAATATTATTTCCAAAAACTGAAGTAATAAATAGAGCAACCAATGTAATTCTCTAATTCTTGTTTTCATAAAATAATTGTGAAATAAGTCTTGAAATAATTATTGTATAAAAACCATTTCTTAGATTTTAATTAATAAAACGAGAGACGGGCATAGAATAGACGTACAGATACAAAATTAGGCAAAGCCTGAAGTAAGATGGAAAAAAAGAAAAAGCTGATGGTGAGTTTCCAAGAGATAAAAGAACTTCAAAATTAAAGAAATAATATTTTCATGACTCAAATTATTTTTTATAAACATGATTAAATAATTATCAGATTTTTAAAAGTAAAAATCGATTGTAAACTTAACGTGGAAATAGATAAAGGATATTTAAATAAAATGAAAGAACGGAGTGTTTTAAATTGATCTGTACCTGTTTCTTACCATCACTAAATACAGATTATCTTTTCTCCGCAGCTATTTTAAAAATAAATCTTAATTGTTGCAGCGCAACTATTATAAAAGAAGAAATTATATCTTAGTTTAAGCGATTAGACTCACTCTTGACAGTAAGTTGATGTAATTCAATAATTCTTCTAGGTATCTAACATAAAATTTCATCGATTACGAATACCTGTATAATATCTTTGGAACTGTGGAATAATTATGTGCAGAGGAGTTAGGCTTAAAGTTTTAGATATACATAGAAAGTATGTTCGACGAGAAATCTCTTTCACTTTATCACTTTTACTCGCCTTGTATATAAATTAGATCAAACAAATAAATTCATTTTATTTTTTTAGCCAATCTTCCTAAAACATCATATATCGCAGTAGTACAAACCTTTAAGATAAATCAATAAAATCCGATAAAATTAGTATAACACAAAATTTTTAAATCAGGGTACTTATTAATATTAAAAATAATTCATAATAAAATTTGATACGGAATATGCATTTTAGTACATTTATATACCACACTCATACACTCTTATGCATATATGCATATAAACGACGCATAATAAGTATAATATTTATATATTATAAATTATTATAATTTTATTATAATATTTATATATTATAAATTATTATTATTTTATTATAATATTTATAACAACTTTTACAGAAATATTGTACAAATTGTTTTTTCATATTTGAGCTTCTAGTTATAAAATTTAAACGTAGATAATGTTTAATATATTTGAATGTACGTGCACTCTTAAGAAATCAATATAATATGATCTTGAATTATAATTAATTTTATAATAGAGTTATTTGAAATAACTATATTATATTTTATATGTTATATGAAATATAACAATTGATTACAATATTTATATTAAAAATATCGTTTCACAATGATAAAGATTATAGAATTTATTTTGTTAACGTAAACAGTATTTTTTAGTTATATATTAAAAGTTGGTGCTAATACAAAGAAAGCCAAGAATATTTTTTTAAATTTAATTATCAAATGAATGTAAAACATTGTTAATTTACATTTAGGAAGTTTACTTGCAAAATGTAATATTTTAAATTCATTTCACTATTGTTTTGTAGGAGAATATACTTAGAAATGTTTATTTTTATAGTTAAAAATGATCTACAAGCACATCTACAACGTAGTCTGATTGCGTTTTAATAATTTTTAATAAGTACAACATTTATAGATGAGTAAAACATTGCAATTGTAGTTAAATTATGATGAATTCAACATTGACAATTTTGTCATATTTATTGAATATTTTTAGCATGAAAGTATAATTCTTTTCTCAAAATTCTGTACATACTATACGTAGATAACCAGTCAAAACTAATTCAATTTTTTCTTTATTAGAATACTAATATTTATTTATCAATTACGTTCTAGTAAAATGAATGATTGAATGAACTCTTCAAAAGTAAAAATTACATATACTTAATAGTCTTTTTCTGGTGTGCCCACATCCTCTTTCTCTCTCGCTCTCCTTCTATCTTCTCTCTATATTACAATCATACGTAACAAAACAAACGTGCTCACACACATTATCTTTGTTGTTTTAACAAGTGCAAGTATGAATATGTTATTCACGTATGATGTACATTTAATTGTTTAAAACAAATCTCATATAGAAATTTTGTTTTGTCTATTTTTATATTTGTCTTGATTCATTTTTGTTCATACTCCATAATTTAATATATAATTATAACAAATATGAAACTGAATTAAAATACTTAAAATGATTTAAAATGTAGTGACGTGGCAAGATCAGCTCAATTGCAATAAACCGCTATAGATAAGTGGTACAATTAAATGATTTTTTCGTATATCTGCCAAACTCCCTACCTAATAATTTCAAAGTAGGATTTGCCCTTAACTCGGGAGGGTTAGGCAAAAATATGGCCGGACTTCGAGGTGCAAAAAGTGCCGTAAAGAGTTGAACACATGTAGAGAACAAATCGCCCGAGAGTGTCATCCATGTGCGTTTTCGATCTGGTCTGCAAAATTTAATGTCAATTTTACGCTATTCGTTACTACAATCTTAAATTTTATATTCATATTTATACTATTGAGTAAATGCAGTTTATTATAAGCTGATGTGATAAAATTATTTCATTTCCGTACTCTAATATCATAAATTTACCAAAAAAACTATATTTATCTAAAATAATAAGTGCAATAGATTATGCGTCACATACGTCACTGCATGAAACATAAGCATTCGCATCGTGAGTTAACTTTGAGTGTAGCAACTTGGACGTGTACCGTAGAAACATAATACGAGACAACTATGTGCCGCATGCGCAGTAAAATCTGAGTTTAATGGACCTTTCACACAAAAAGTATCAAGAAGAACCAAAAATACAATATAAGTTCTCATGGAAATATTTGATTGGGATGTTCTAACATAATTATAAAGTCAAGTTTATTGTAATCTTATTAAATATAAAAGTAATACAAGTACTTTAATAAAAAGTGTATGTGATACTGTCATGAAAATATTGACTATAACAATAATTTTTTAGATTTAAGACAAATTTGAACAAAATTGATTTAATTTCACCATAACTAAACAAGTTCCAAATATGTATATATAGTTATATTACAAATAAAACGTAAATAAGAAATTTCCTGAAATAAAATGTTATTTTAACCTTGCTTTCGCCAACAAATGATTAAATATATATTTCGCAGATAAATAATGAAGTATATACAAATTAAATATGCTTGTATGAATGTATTTATATACATATATTGAATTTAATTGGAAATTTACGAAAAATCAAAGAATAATTCTTTATAAGCTAGAATTTTGTTTTAATTAAAAGAAGATTTTTAATTTATTTTATACATATACATTATGTATCATTTAATTTTAATGAAATTAAAGTTGCCTAGCCAAGCTTGATGCGAATGTAGCGCGGGCATGCGCTAGTTCCAGCGCCAGATCTCGTGGGACTCAGGAATATGAGCGGATTTCTCCTTTTTAGCATCGAACTTATCGTTCATATGCAATTCTTTTCGCGTAGCTCTGCGAAGATTCGTAGTGGATTATCTTGATTGTCCAAACCATCCAGACTTCTCCCGAATTTGACCATCTGCTTCTAGGCAACGACTTTGTAGACATCTATTTCCTTCTATGCGAGGATTATATACGCACCTATCCACTTTCAAGTAAAGGCATTAAACGCGTGTCTCGAACCGGTTGTCGGCTTTACATGGGACCATTCCGATCCTAAGGACATTATACGTGTCCACCCGTTCTTAGGCAATGGTACTTTACGCGCTTATCTATTCCATTCCTAACTACATGAAATATTTGGTTTATCATTCCACACCCCTTTACCTATTTTTCGCAGAACTGTCGTACTATCGTAGTTTGTAAGCGAAGTCGATTATGCCGTCATTTTTAAAATTTATTCTTCTTGTTGATAAAATAGGGAAAAAGTGGGGCATTGATTAAAAGGAAAACGCATCTTCAGCACCAAGGTAGTTCTGTCCTGTATTATATTTATATCCAATTTTCTTTCTTCGACTGTTCCATCAACATAATTTCAGTATATAATACTTTTATAAAGTTTTTTAGATTTCTTTTTTTACTTGTTATATTTCAGTTGAAAAAGTTAAAAAAAATAGAATTTTGTTTTTTTGACTAACAAATTTTTTCAATTAAGAATAATATTAGATTTTCTAACTTTACTTTTAGAATATATTCTCAAACTACCCCGTCGTAATTTTTACAGTTAAAAATGTATCTATGATAATGAATATTTTAGTAAATATTAAATAAATTATAAATAGAAAATAAGGAATGCAATTAGAATTTCGAAAATTTTTAAGATTTCTTTAACATTTATAAAAAATTAGAATAAAAATAAAAACAAAGTTTTAGCTATAATAATTTTTGTAATATACATTTATATAGAACCCTTTTTGTATTACATTTATTTATAACAGATATAAAAATATTTATAATAAATTATCATATAAAACTATAAATTCTTTTTTTGATACTTATAAACTAAATTGTAACATTTATATTCTATTTATATTTTAGTGGTTACTTGTATAGTTTTGAATGTTTGTTATAAAATATATAAAAAAGTACCAATACATCACGTAGTAAAGTGAAAGGGCAAAGAGAATAATGCGATTCTTCACAATCCAAGATGGTACATCCAATTGAATTCATAAAATCTCAAATTCATAAAATTTTACTTTATTTAAGCTCGTAAATACATTTTACCTTATTGAAAGTAGCATACAAAACCCTCGTTATTAAAACTCGCATGTAAAATCTTACATAGTTTAAGGTCCCGTTCTTGGCTAATAAAAATTGTTGCCTTTTTATAATTTAAATTATGCTTTGCAATGCGTAACTGCATTTCTTAGTTTTTGTGTATCATATGTATCTTTTATTCTAAGATAAAATCTCTGACGCTGCTCTGACCTCGTTTTTTAACCTACGCGTTATACCGTTTAACTTAAGAGTTATAACCCAGAGAGCTCGAAAAGAAACGAATATTTTTGTTGTTTTACGTACATAAATCTTTTTAACCAGATTTATACCCATTGTGTCAAACTGTAGAGGTTGCACCAGTGGAAAATTATACCCCATTATTAACTAGATTTTGATAAAATTGTTTGTGCTGAGCGCGCGTCTTCTCAGTTACTTTTTGATTTATAGCTATACTAACATAAGTCAATCTGAGCCAAGATAGACATCTGACGAATCTTACGTAGGGCAATTAAAGTCAAAAAGCTTCCAATCTTCTGAAAACGAGGATCCGTTGTCTAAAAGGCGAATATTAAAGATGACCAGGTTAGTCTGACGACTGCTCGATTATTATATGACCAAGAATTAAACATTTTGCAACCAAAAATCACACTGCCACTACATAAAAGTAAAATGGAAACCTTTACATTACAATATTATAAATACATTATAAATACGTAAAAATAGTAAAAATATATTGTAATATCGCAATTTCATACAATTTTATATATTACAAAATATAGTTATTTAACTCTGAAAAATATTTATTCATAATAATATATAGAAATTGTTTCTAGTATTATTAATTTAAGTATCTATATGTAAATTAAATTATACTTAAATATTAATAATAAAGTAAGAAATTGAATTCTAAGTATCACCCGTATTAGATAATATCAGTATTTTTAAATTGTATATTTGTGTGTATCAGTTTTTAATAAGTTTCTGATCTGACGTTGTTTAAAATGTATGAGTTATCTTCGAAAAAAGACAACTCACAGACTAAGATTTCTTTGAGTCCAATGCTGAAACGTAACTACTTTGCCGCTCAGCAACATCGCATTCGTCTAATATTTTTTGATATGCTGCTATATATCACAATATCAGCAAAATTGATGAGCTGCACCTCGTATAGTTTTATTGTATATGTAAAATTAGATTTACTAATGCATATATCAATATAATTTTCTATACCCTTGAATATTCGAAAAACAAATTAAAATTAAAGATTTTTTAAATTAATTATAATTTATTGAAAATTAAAACTTGATGTTTTTACAGCCTCACTTCTTTTCTCTATTTTTCTCTTTCTCGATATCCAATTTAACCAATTTACCAACTCAATAAAAATATTTTACAACATGCTTTCTTATATATACTTAAAAAAAATCTAGTATATATTAACCATAGTAATAGTTATAAAATATATATGTACATATATGTATTATAAGCACAATCAAATTAATTTAAACCATAAATATCAATATGTAACACTTACAATTTTATGAAACTGAAATTTTTTGAACATATACATTACATTTATAATATACACATCTAAAATTTGTTTACAATTTTAGACGTTAAACAATTAAAATATATTATTTAATAACATTTTTAAGAATACATCGAATGAATGTATGACTACTTACAAGAGTTGATTAAAATCATTTCCTTACATAATTATCCACTTAATTTTACTCGAAATTTAATATATTTATTTGTTATTGTACAAGTAACCAAAATATTTTGGAATTTTTATCATTGTAAAATCATACATTTCTTAGAAATATTAAACCATGGAAAATTATTATCAAATATCCGTGTTCCATATAAGTTTGTTAAGAGTGTACGCGAAATTAAATTCTTATGTATCAAGTTCCGCGCCGATTCTGAAAATGAAGCTTTCAATGTGTTTTTAATTTATAATGAAGCACCTAATGCGAAAAAACATTTTTTGCAATGTTTCTCGCAAAGTTATTAGTGACATATATTCGCCCCCATGTGCGTATACAAATAAAAATGCATGTGCGTGAATAAAAGTGCACTAAAATTAATATTCTGCGTTTTTTAGACAAATTTGTATTTTTTTTTATTTATAAAATTTTATATTACACTAAAATTTATTTCATTGTAACTTTTCAAAAATGTCAACCTTTACTAAGAGTGATTTCTAAGATATTTTTTAAGTAGTACATTTAGTGCTATAATTAGTCGTTGTTTATGATTTTGTAAGAAAAATTTTAATTTAAACAAGTTAATTTAAATAATGAATAATTCTTTTTAATCGATAAGAAAGTATCTGATTAGAAAATGCAATCATTTTAAGTAGTTTTTCACGTAGATAATTGCACTACTTACTAAAATATGCATATAATATATAAATTCAACTAAAGCTGCTAATAATAAATACAAAAAAATCATCATGTATTAGTACTGAAGAATTAAAATAGTTTCCTCGATAATTGATAGATAATAGTAATAGATTAAAAATAATCAATAGATTTAATTTTGCTAAAAGTTGCATATAATTAAACTCACAAACATTCTATCAATCAAATCATTTCATATAATATTTTAGATTGGAGTGATGTAATGCAATTAATAACAAGTGTTCATGAAAAATATTAATCACGTTTTTTCAATATTTAATTTTGTTCAGTATTTGTATTTAAATTTGATTGAAGTATTACAAGTATTTTCTAACGTTTATTAATAGTATTTAGACGCTATTCTAAAGATCAAAGAATACACTCTACTATAAATCGATCAGATTATTGTATGTGGCACGTAATTTATTTATTATTAGAAAAAATAATATGCTTCTTAAATGATACAAATATAAAAGAAAAATAAAAGATCGTTTACGAGCTATTTTGCATTACATGTAAAAGACAAACAAAAAGCTGAAAACAATTACATCAATGATTGTGTCTAATTGTAAATAGATATTAATGTATATTATTAAATCAGATTTTTATAAAATTACATTACTTTAAGAGTACAGTGTTTATACACATTATACCCAACTTACGCGTCTATGAATCTTCAGAATTAAATATCTTTATGTTAAAAATAATAATTGAACAATAAAATTGTAAATAATGAACAACTATATATATTTTTTCAAAAATATACTTAATATTCAAAGCTACGAAATAATTAACTTATGTATTTTTTTTCTTTTTTCTTTTTTTCTTTTTCTTTATTCTTATAGTTTTCATTTATATATTCTAAGAACATAACTAAAGATCTGTTATAAAAATTCAGATATATTTTATTCCCATTTCAAAGTAAAGTGTATTTTGTTTAATAAAATAAACCATTTTAAACGCAGTAATTTTTGGATATTTGATATTAAAGTCTAATAAGTAGTAATAGAGTAGAAATAAATTCAGATATCAAATTTTATCTTTTAAAAACTTCTTCAGCTACTTAGACAATTTCGTTGAAAAAGGTAAAATTTATGAAGAAAAGGCAAAGATGCAGACAAGGGATAGACAAACAATGACAAAAACAGACGTAGCAAAAGGATAAATGTTCCCGACAGCGCATGAATCTACGATGGCTGGATGATTATGAAAAAAAGACAGTCGGGCAGTCTCATACTAACAGTGAGACGATCAAGCAAAAGAAAATAGTCTGGCTTTTCAAGAATTTCATTTTCATCTTTTGTTTTATTGACTTTCTCTTATCTTTGTTAGATATTTTCTAACACTCGCAACAAAAAATTGGATGTAATCATATATGATGAGTACTATATATACATATAGGTATCGACGAATCAACTAATATGAAAAAGTAAACGTACATCATTCAAATTTAGTAGTTAAAACATTAGTAGTTACAACAGTTCTAACAAAATTAATTATAATTATTACTTAAAATTAAAAATTCTTTTTTATTTTTTAAACAATTTCTCTTCAGTATCAATTCGTCAATAAATAATTTTAAAATAATAAGAATTTTTTTCAAAAAACAAATATATTCATGAAAAAAAATTTTTTTGACATTTTCAATTGGCTTTCTATATTTATCAGGTTATATGCAACTAATTTACTTGTTAGGGACAAAAAAGTAAAACAATTTCATTTTCATAATATATCCGAATCTTTTATAAAGTAAATGTGATTTGTTTACAAAATTTTTAATTGTGTATTGTTTTTCAATTTAATGAATTTTAATTATGTTCAAATATTTCTAAAGATCATAAATTTGTATATCAGATTCTGCGTCATTAAATATTACGTTGCATCATATATTTTTTATGAAATAAGAATGATATTATTGCCAAGATATTATAGTTCAAAATATAAACATTTTTTTATTGGATTTATAAAAAAATTTAAACTAGAAGAGCAAGTTGTGTAAAAATTCTAAATTTAAAGTTGCATTTAAATAAAAATAATAATATATTTACTAGTCATATATTCAGTGAATTCATTTAAAAAAATTATATCACATGATCCTCTTAGATTTTTTAATCTATAGTTTAAATCCGCCACTTATAAGGTAATTATAAACACAGTTATATGATAAAAACATCTTAAAGTAATTAAATTTAGAAATACAAAATAAGTGATAATTATAAAGTCAAACTCGAACAGTACTTTAAAATCAGAGTAATTTGCTTGAAATCTATAATGAAATAATTAGCAGAAGGTCTGTAAATTTTCTAATTTCCAACGTTTCTACAATAGTACAGTATTTATCTTTAAAAATAAAATTATTTTTTAGATTTTTATATAATTTTTTTAAGATATAAAGATTTTTATCAAAAAATGTTATAATTTATTATATTATTATTTCATTATTCTATTATTTTATTTACTGTAATAGAGTTATTTTACTATTATTAGTTTTTTATTATTACTGTTATTATTATTATATATTACCTTTGCTCTTTTGTTATTTTAAAATATCTTTAATGAGAATGAGTATTTTAAAATAATCTCAATGAAAATGTATAATATATTAACTTACAAAATTTAATTAACAATTTTTTAATTCTAATCAATTTAATTCTTTTTTACGTATTAGTATACTTAAGTTTAATAATTTATAAAATATCATATAAAATAAAAATAATACTAAAAATATAAAATTATATAAATGTATTAATAAAAATATTTTGATGTTGGGTTTTAACATATTTCTTAAAATAATAATTTTATATTACATAGTTTTACGTCATAGTCTACTAATATAAATTGATTTAAGATTTAACACATTTTACTTATTTATATATGTACAAATTAAATAAATTAAGAATTTAAAGTTTTAAAAATAAAAATATATAATTTTAATTGATATTATGTAAAGATGTATAAAGATAAAAAAAGAATATACATTTCTTACATAAATAAATAATAAGATTTTTAAAGAATAAAAATTATAATAACATAATATACCATATCTACATATTTACATACTTATATACATTTTACATATGCATGTTGAAGTGATCAACGAAACGCCAAGACTTACTAATGAAAACATTTTCCATGGTTGTCCACGAGGGTGAGTACACCTTGTCGTTCACGATCAATAAGACAATTAAGGAAGAACCCCTCATTTTAACAGGGAACCTACTCATGGGCGCAATTTGGGCCAATGATAGTTAAGGAATAACTATGTTGCGATAAGACCCTAGATTCCCTCTCTTTTGGCAAATACATGAGAAAGTATATCTTTTAATAGAGATCTGGGAACAACTGTAGCAAGGGTAAGACAACAATTCTCATATGAGTACAAGGAAGCCTTTCAAGAGCTGAACCAATAGATTTAAGACTATTTAAGCTACCCCCTATTCAGCAGCAAATGAGAAGATCATACAAGATCAGGTAAGAAAGATGCTGACTATCGAAATAACCAAAGCTACGTTATCTATAGCTACTTTATCTCTCAATTCGTCTCCAATCGTAAAAGTATCAAATAAAGGGAGAAGTTCCATTTCTGCGTGAGTTTCTGATGCTTAATTGGAGTTACCGAAGTCTCTGTCTAGCCAATGTTGATCATCCATGAGGTATTGAAACACCCAGCCAACGCCTCCATGGTATCAAAGCTGGATTTGAGGAGCGGATATTTATAAATCCCAATCAATGAAAAGTCAAAACATACACTACCTTTGTGAACCCAGACGAGGGTCAGTACATCTTCAAAATCACACTACTGTAACTTGCGAAAAGGACTCAGTCCTTTACGTTTTCTAAATTTTGTAAGTTTTTACTGGTACTTGATATATTTTAACATTTTTAGTTAATGACAGTGTTTTCTAAAATTCATTTGTAAGAACCGCTTTTGTTACTTAAGTGAGATTGTCGAAAAAGTCAGTATTTATGATCTTCCTTATAAATCCAACTAAGCACGTACTGAGAATGCAAAGGCATGAGCAAAGACAAGCGTCACAGACGAAGCCATAAACGTGTTCGACGACCATTGTATCCGTGGCAAATAGAGAAATTTGCTATTGAAGCTGCTGAAGGAACAATATCCCAAAACAAAATTTTGGGATACCGCCACAACACACCTAGTACTTCATTTCTCGCTCCTCCCCTCGCTTTAAATTAAGAAGCTCGCATATAAATTTCCTTTGTCAACTTTTCGTATCCCTTGTAAAGTAAAATTCTTTTGTATTTATTAATTATAAATCGTAACTTCAAAATTATAATTTTTCGGAACTATATTTTATTTAATAAAATAGAGAGTATTTCAAAATAATGGAATATTATCGACAGTACGAGAAGAAGTCTACTACACTGCTAATTTGTATAACCTCAAGAAACATGCATGGATTCCTAATTCAACAACTTCTAAAGTGGTGGCTACAACTACTCGGTTTTACTAAAACTGTATCATCTGCTATACCCAAATGAGCGAGACGTCAGACTCCTATTTTTTAACCCAAAGAAAGCAATTAAATAAGTTACGTAAATTATTATTTTAACAAAGGGATACGATGCTGCATCGCAGAACTTAATTTCTCGCAAATTTTTCTAAAACAACGGTGAGATTATTAAAATTTCTTTTTTCTGGATTAACTTACATTTTTGAAAAAATGTATTTGCTCTTATAAACATAATTTTGCAATTTTTAAGAAGAAAAGGAAAGAAATAGAAGTCTTACTGATTTGCAATATACAATCTCTTCGCGATAACTTATTGAATTTTTTTAAAAGATTATTTTATTATCATTAGAAGAAAATAAAAATACGAAGTAAAAAATAGCAAAAATAGAAAAAATTATTATAACTAGCACTGGTAGTGCTAAAAAAAGTCTAAAATCAAGCACATAAAGACTAAAATTGAATATCGTGTTTCTAAGAAAAAACGATAAGCTTAGGGACATATTGAGAAAAACAATTATTGTAGAAATATTTATAAAAACTTTAAAAGAAAACGTAAATAGTGCTAAATTAATCCCATTTTGTTTAGTTTAATATTCGTAAAGTGTTTAAAATTAAACAAAGAAGATAAATATATAAAATAATTGAAACATCAAAACTAAATTTAAAAAATATATTAAAATTTAATTTTAACATTTAATGAGCGTTTAGTGTACACTAATTTTATAAGTTGTAATTTTTTGTTTTTTAGATTTATCATCTAACATTTACAGAAAAGAATATTGTAAAAAATATATACCTCAATTTTATAATTATAGAAAACTTCAAAACGCTAATAATATTCTAAACTTTAACAGTAATGGCCTATGTATAAAATTTTTATAATTTTCTCCTATAAATTTGATAGCAATCAAAATTTAATATAGATAGTTATCTATATTTACCTTAATATTTTTTATAATTTAATTATAGAAAAAAGTTTATCTCTACATAATGAAGTATTTAGTCCTCTTAAATGCAACTACAATTTTATACGCATATCGTTTGTCTTTACACAACCCAGCATCGATCACAGTAGAAAATCTCCTCTCCTTAATTTATTTTCTTCTGCCCCATTCCCAGTAGATACAACATCCCGATCAACTTAAGATAATTCATCTCGTCGACGACTAGAGTATCCACATTGAGAAAGGCGACCCACTTTCGTCACGCTCTGGAATCTTTGTATATCTAATACTCACGGTGACAACTAGAATAATTGATAATCTCGAAAATCAGTACAATAAGCTGTAGCGAATGTTAATGGTATCAATGAAACTCTAAAGTCAAGAATTATGTTTTGCCAGTAGCTTGATTAATGATATTACATAAAAAAATTCTAAACCAATCGGTGTTTTGTAAATTGCTAGCTAAAGCGCGTTCATATTAGTTCAAGTTATATCTTGGAATAGTAAAGTTAATAAGTGGTAATAACAAAATACGGAAAATCAGGTAAATAAAAATGAGTGCATCAGAATTAGTAATTTTTGTAATTCAATGTGTAAATAACATTGCTAGAAGGCATGAGAATAGATTATTTTCAATAACCTTTAATTAAAGATAGATTATTTAATCTAGTTGATAAAATCTATAACTTCTGAAGGCACCACAGTTTCCAGTAAATCGACAATTTTTTATGAGTTAACGTCTCAAATCACAGCTCAGACTGATGAAATTTAATTTATAACTTACGCGAAATATATTGGTATATGCATATTAAATTTCTGTTCAACACATTTGTAACTTAAAAGAGGTATAAATTTATACAAGTAATTGAACGCCAATTAATGACTACTGAGACGAAGAATTACAGAGAAATGTAATCTACACAGCTTTTTCTCTACAATATAGAAATCAAAGAACGTACAGTATCGTAGTGATATCTCAAAAATATAATATTTTATAACTCCCCATGCCAACAATAATTTTAAATAAAAAATTATTAATATTTTTAATATTATTTAAATATATTGACGGTTATTTATTAATCAAATTACTATTTGTTATAAATTAAGCTTTTCCTTTTAGGTAAAGTTGTCTACGAATATAATATAAAATAGATATTATAATAACTATTATTGCAATATATTATTGTAACTAGCATTATATTGGTGGCGGCATCAAAGCTGTTAAAGACTCCAAAAATTTCTATACTGTAATTAAAATAAAATGCAGAAATACTTTATGAAAGGAAAGTTCCTTATATTATAATGTTAATAATGTAGCATACACATTCACCTAAAGTAAATTTCAGCGCAGATAGGATTGTAAGCAAGACTACTGTTCGGGCTGACAACACCCAAGTTATAAAGAAATATAATCAACAGTTGCACCATAAATGCACAAAAATGCAGAATTTTTACCTCCCTCGAAGTTCTCCTTTTAATGATGAGACCCTCTAAGAGAAAAAGAAAATAAGGAATGGGACAGCTGATTGAGAAACACGTCAGAAAGACTTTCGAATATCGTTTACTTAACGAGTAACTGATTGTCGTGAGGAATGAATAAAGAATTTTATTTAAATGCAACACATTGTGTATACTTATTTTCACCAACATTTCCGCAAAAAATATTGTTAACATAGAAATATTTATTACGTTTTTACGATTTAATATTAATTTATGTGTATGGATTAAGAAAAGAAGAAGGGCGTTTGTCCTGAACTTCTCAAAAACCTTTTATTATCTCAAATTAAGAGACTAATGATGTGGTGTAATAATAAGAAGCATTTATATAAATAGAATATAAAAACAAACATATTAATTAAAATGTAAAATAAATATTAATTTTAAGAAAAATTTCTTTTCATTTTATTTTTTTCACATCTATGTAATAAGTTTAATATATATAGCAAATAACGTTTTCTATAATAATTGAATAACTAAATAAAACTTTATAAGTAAATATACATACTTCTAATAGAAAATAAAATAAAATTAATGTATAATATGTTTATTTGTTTATTATATTAATAAATTATTTTCATTTATTTATACTATAAAAGTTGATGAATTTAATTATATATTATTATGGATTTCTAAAGCATATTACTTAAAAAAATATTTAGTTATTAACTCAATATTAACATTTTATTGATGATAATAATTTAATTAACTTTTTTTATTTTTCTTATACTAATGATTTAAGGAATAATTTCCAACATAATAAAAGAATTTTTATAAACATAAAAGATTACTTATATGTAACTTAAATATAAACATATAAGCTTTAATTTAAAAATTCTAAAATTAAGAAAATCAAATTAAACTTCTAATTACTATCAATCTTTTTATAATCATATTTTATTATTTTTATTATTACATAAGTATAAAAAAAGTAAAAATTTCTTTTTCTACATTGAAACTATTTTCTTGATTATGGCTTTTATGTTGTACTAAGTTAATATTTAGTTTTACTGAAAAAATTAATAATAGAATAATATTAAAATTGTACTCTCTAATAAAAGTATCAAATTAATTTTTATTTTCTGTATTTAATATGTAAGAACGTACTTAAAATATAATAAAAAAGAATATATTAAAAATAGTACAGACGTATGTTTTGAATACGTGAAGCATATACATAAATCATAATCTTTATTGAAATTAAGATACAAATTAATTTGTATTATTTCTTAATTACCCTCATGTCAGCAATGAAATCATATTTTTATTTAATTTAAGAATTGTTGTAGATAGTCATTTTAATTTTATTTTACAGCTAATTTGAAAGAAGATTCTATATATACTTATCCTTAGAGGTTTTTTAATTCATTTTTTATTATTATCTTGGAACAATGCATTTTAATTAAGAAGAGAGTGTTTATATGAATTTTAAAAATTAAATACTAAATTTTCCTGATAAATAATTATTTGGAAATAAAATCAGATTTATTGTATTAATTTGGTTAAGCCTTTACTTATACCTCGAATTAAACAAAAATATGTATTTGTGATTACTAAAGACGATTAATAGTATATGAAATATACAAGTTTCTATATAGAATCTAAAAGTTGTTATAAAGTTTGTTTAGTTTAACTCTTGAAATGGAATTTCTTCTGTAATTATTTAATAATGCGTAGAATTAATTTATCTAATTAAAAGATAAATGGTGCATTTTAAAAAAATTTAATAATCATAAACATATCTTTTGAGAACCGTGCGGCTACCACTGTAAAAATATAGTTTGGAGTATATTGACTAAATGTAGCTAATCAGACCAAATTAGTTTACAGATACTTTAGTTTATTAGTTTATATAATTATATTAGTTAAAAAATGAATAGTCCAAATTTACTTTCTTAATATAAGAACGAAACAATCACTATTATTAAAATAGTATGTATTTTAATATTTAATATATAAATTTAATTTAATTTAATATTTAATATATATAATAATAATGTGATATTTCAACCTAAAAATATTATATAGACCTAAAGTAATTTAATATATAAATAACTATCCAAATATTTAATTGCTGAGTTTTTTCAATCGAATTTTATAAATGTTTAACAAAGATTGTGTACTTTATAAATTTCAATATTTTTTTATTAAAGAGTTTTATTATATTATAATGATTGTAATAGTTTTTAATAATTTTATATTTTATTTAAATTTAGATATAAAAATTATTTGTATTACAAATTTTACAGTACTTAAGAATTTTAGTATTTTGTTAACTGTAGTCGTAGTTTATATTGTATGCCAAAAGTAACTTTGATTATTTTATTAAAATATTGTAAATCGTTTTTACATTTTGTTAAACTTAAAAATAAATATATAATTTATTAAATTATAACTTATAATTTAATATTATTTATACTAGAACAAGAAGTCAATTTTTCTATAGAAATAAAGATAATTTTGAGTAGAGAATGAAAGGTTTTATTGATATTTTAAGCATGTTTTTGGAGGCACAAATTTGTTCTATTCAACTATTAAAACTGTTATTGATAATGTGTATATTTTTTATTCAAATATGATTGAATTTCATTATCTTATCAATAGAATATACATTATTAATTATTTTTATAAAAAATGCAATATACAAACACGAATCAATATATTCGATGGAAAATGTATGAAACATTACAGTTAATGCATATTTTAAAGTTAATATTAAACGTAGTTAATTTTTAATATAGAATTCATGTATTACTAGTTGACGAAAATTAAGTAATATTGTATGATATACAGGATGAAAATTACTCAATAATTTTGAAACTAATGGAACACTATCGACGCAATACAAAATACTAAGCAATATATAACTTAAGAAAATTAATAATTTATTTTGGGCAAATACGGATAACATATAATCCAGTTTTAATCAAGAAACTATTGTGTCAACATAAATGTTATTTATAAGAAACTAAAAGTTGTTTATAACAACATGAAAACTTCAATTTGAACGCAATTAGTGGAGTCGTAAAAGTGCGATTACGTGAAGAATATACGATAGTTTTTACGACTCATAAGTATATCAGAAGAAATAACTTTTTTATTACAGTGCAATCCTTAAAGTATCTAGTAAAAATAAGCATTAGTAGGTAAAACTCGTCTTCGTTACAAATCTGTAACGAAATACAAAAAGGCAAAGGCATAAGAAAAGAGGGCTTTAATTGTAGAAATCCTTGAATGCAGGGAATGAATGTGGGCGCCGATGGACCAGTCGTCGTCGACGTGAGCGATTTAATCCAGCAAACTTACTGGAACAGTGAAGAGTACTATCGATGAGAGTTTGCTACAAGAGTGCGTGTCGCGATCGGATAAAAAGAAGCCGAAGAGACAGTTGAGTGGTCGCCAGCTGAAAAAGGTGAAGCAACCATAGCGAGACAGAGTGAGAGGGGGAAAGAAAGAGACAGGTAGCGAATCAACAGCGTCGTCCCTCGGCGGTGGAGTTGAGGCTGTAGTGGTTGTCAAGTAATCGAAGTGCGCATGCGTGTAACTTTTACACTTGACAGCTTTGCCAAAAATCAATGTCTTTACAAGTTTACCACTCTATTCAAGAAGCGCGAGCCTCTTGCACGTGTACATCTTTCTCGAGTTTATTGTTTTGAAAAATTGGTGCCACGCTTAAATGGAAAGGAACATGCTCCGGGTGAATAGGACAAAGGCAAACGGTAGCACAGCAAGTGTAAAACAGGCATAGACGACCGAATAGCGGTACAAAGCAAGCAGTGTGAGTGTGGTGTACGACAGGAGCGAGGGAGAGTAGTCGGGCAGCAACTTTCATGATCGGCTTGTTCGGCTTCGTGTAGGTTGGCGGTACGCGATCGACTCACACTCGCTGAGTCGCTGACTCAGTTCTGAATCCGAGCTCGATTCTTTCGTTTGTGTTAGGTAAAGGTAAAGCAGATCGGCTGAGCGTCCTGCGCGCGCGCTCTCCGTCGCTTTCGACGTTCAAACACTGCGTCTCACACCGCAAAGAGAGGAAGCTCGTCGGCCTTTAGGAGCGGAGGGAGTGATAGCGTCCTCAAGAAATAACGAGATGGCGGAAACGTTCGTTTTTTTTGTGTGGGGGTAACACACTTATTTCATTGTATTCCTAAAAAGAAAAAAGGAAAAGGTGAATGATCGATGATTGGTAGTGAAATCGTGTTAAACAAGTGATTCTGTCTGCTTTGTTTGTTCTTGAGTACTCGTTGCAACCGGAAAATCGGCAAACGACGGAACGGTTTTTCTCGTGCGTGCATCCTCTTCCCTTTCTCCACTCAATCACACCTCTGAACGCGAGTGTATTATTCGATTCATCGACTTCTGTCTCGGACGAGTAATTCAAGCAAGAAAACAGCAAGTAGTGCCCCTGACATGCAGGCTAAAATGGCGCTCGCGCCCGTCGGAGTACCTCTATCAACTGTGATACATAATTATTCATTGAGTCCAATGAGGAATGATCAGCAACACTTTTAAGTCCTATTTCCCGCCTCATTCACTCTTCCAATTCTTTTTTCATCCTTGCTTATCTACATCGAAACAGTCACATGCATACCGTTATTGACAAGGAAGAAGTGCACAGATGAAAAGGACGAGGAATTAACAAGTTTAGTTTACATAAAATACAATTGTTTCTTCCAGCAGCGTTGACGTTATCGACTCATCGTGTGACCATTTCGAATCAGAAGGTGAGTGCCTGCGAAGTGTTAAGATTAAAAGAGACGAGGCGTCAAGGAGCTGATTTCAGAAAGCCTGAACTCCCTCGGATTTCGTTTTGCTTTTCTTCACGGTAGCAGCACAATCGTAGCTTTCTTCTTCACCTTGTTTTCCCTTCGACCGCGTGCGCAATGCATTCAGATATGTGTGTGTGCGCGCGCGTATTTCTTCTCTCTTCGGTTTAATCTTCCTCTCTCAAAAGTCGGTGCTTGCCCTTTCCATCGGCGCATTCTCTCTCAAGTTAGTAAAAGTTAAAAATTTCACGACTTCATTCCTACATAAGAAATTCTAGTATCTCATATTACGAGCTCTCCACGGTTGTTCAAGCGGCAAACGAATGAATATGGTGCAGGTGCGAGCGAAAATCTAGTGCGTAAACTTCCCAGATGTGACATATGAAGTGCAAATTGTGCGCGCAATTAACCGATACTCGATCTGTCGTTTTTGTTGCATCTTGTTTTTAACTTCTTTTTTACCATGATCTTCATAAAATTTGAATTAAGCTAAAAGTATTCTGAACCGTTTATAACAGGATTTTTTCTTTAATATCGAAAGTTTAAAATATTCTACGCGCTTATTTCTTCCTCTTTTTATCTACTCCTTTTCTTCTTCTTTCCAATCCTCCGTTTATTTCGTTTTGATCGTCAGTGTTCTTTGCAAATTTTGAACTACAGAAAAACGAATTGGCGGTATGAATGCTTTAACTTGAAGAACATTTTAAAATATTCTTACTTTTAAAGAATAGATCATTTACCATCTTACCGTGTCGACGCAAAGTAACTATTATTTTATACACTACGTTCTTAACATTACTTTTTTTTGATTCATTCGAAAATGCGCATACGTTATTATCATTCACGATTTGTGACAAATATAAAATAGTAAACACACTTTTGAAACTCAAAGATTCATTACGCTACACTCTTTAAATCGTACTCAAATAAGAATTTAAATTACGTTTGTCGAATAATTGTTTAAATTCTTTCGAATTATTTATTAATTTGATAAGAATCAATAAAAAATATTCGACCGTATATATGTAAATGAAAACATTAAATGAAATAAAATCACTTTTATAAAACTATAAATAAACAACTCACTCACTATTAATACATAATTAAAATATTACTTATTTTATAATAATTTGATATATTTTAATGCATTATATTATATTTTTGTTTTATCCTAAGTACATTGATTATATTTAAATTAGCAATAGTAGAATAAATATATACTTGGTAAAAATAAAATATACTTGTCTCTGCTTTAAATATTGTTTATTATTTAATACAGTACTACTGTAAACGTTCAACACACATTAACACTTAGACTAAAATTTCTACTTCATAAAAAACAGATTTCATCACGATTTCTATTTTAAACCTAAGTATTTATAAAATAGACTTATTTGCTAATGGATATTTAAATAAAGTATTTATAATAGAGAATTTAATTATTAATTATCCGGCTCATCAATTTCAAATTTTTGAAAACATCAAAATGTTTAATAGACAACTTGATATACTTTTTATAAAAGAAGGCAGTACCAAAATAAAGTCATAAATTATTTTAATAAAATGTACATAAACTTGGATATGAACACTTTCCTATAATTCGAAGGACAATACACGAATTTATAGTTATAAAGATCTAGCAATATTGTTGTAAAAAGTTTCAAAATATTATGATTTTAGAAAATATATAATTTTCTGAAATATTAAATGAACTATATTAGTTACTAAATTTTATGGAAAATATCTAAGTATAACGTAAAGATACTAAAATTAACTATTTATTAAAAAAATTGACTATAAATAAGTTCGAAATTTATAAAATCTTATTTAAATAAATTTATTATTTGAAAAACTGAAAGTAGCCACTGAAATTATACAAAAACATCCCATAAAAAAGATACAAAGATAAATTATTTATTTATCAAGGATATCTCATGTGTAAGTTTATAAAATATAAGGACGCTAGAGGTTTTTATTATTACTGTTAATTAATAGAAGTTGAACAAAAAAAATACAAAAATGTAATAATATTATAGTATGGTAAAAATTTCTATATTATGGAAAATAGAAGTTTAACTTACGATTTTTTTTCACTTTAACATCCGTAAAAGTTATTCTCAAATATTAATAATAAATCAAAATATGAGAACTGCGGTGCATGCGTATTAGATACATTTGGTATGTAAAAATTTTAAAGTTTTCGGCCGACATAGTTGCATGTGGCAGTACATGTACATTGACACATATTTAGCACATATCGGAAGACTTTAGTAAGCCGACATTCGAACTCCGCAAGTTCGTAGAATCGAAGATTTTCAGGAGTAGATCCATAGATCGTATATGATGCATCGCGGCAACGTCGCTTATTTTTATAAACAAACGACTCAAATTTATTTTGAATCTACTAGCACACAAAAAAGAGTAATCATATATTTAGAAAAATGTTATTAAAACTATAGTCTTTCACTCTAATATAATAATAAAATAAGAAATAATGTAACGATGATAACAATTACAACTTATATTTTTTCCTCCCGGTTTCTTCTATCTTTCTTGCGTACGATCGTTCTTCTCACTCTCCCTCTCATTAAACCATTGTCCAATAATATAAAGATTTTTTAATATCTACATGTGTTTATCAAACACTAATAAATGCTAGTACGTAATAAAAATTTTAAATATAAAAACATAATATATAATAATTAAATTTTTAATATCAATAAGTTTAAAATTAAAAGGCCACTGTATATTAATATATAAATTACAATTTCAAAAAATAACTATTGCAATATAGGCCATAATAATAAGTCTGAAGTATCCAACGTTGGAACTCCAACAAAATCAACACTTCGAATTTTTTTAAAAAGAACCGCGTAAACCACATAACTATGATACAATATTAACAAAAAAACGATATAATCCTAAAAACACCCTAAAAAACAAACCTTAAGAGTTGAAAAATTGAAAAAATTAAAAATTGAAAAATTTCAAATTTTCACAAACTATCATAAACAACAACCATTATCAACCACCAAAAAAATAAAAAAAATTTTTTTATTGAACATAGAAACTTATAAACAAAAAGAAGTTGCTCCGTGTAAGAGTACTCGCAGAAGACAGACTTCTACAATATACTATAAATACAAAAGTTATAAATATTTTAACAAAAAAAAAATGCATAGTTCTAGAGCACAAGTACCAAAGATAGGAATAACAAAAACAAATCAAAACTATTTAGCAATATTGCCAAAAACATCCGCAAACAACACTTATAATATGCTACCAATAAAGACATAATTTTTTAAGAAAATCATGATATTAGGATTCAAAACTTTTTTATCGATGCATTACGTTACTGATATAACAATCAACAAATAAACAGATTTTCAAGAAAGAATCAGAATCTCGTCATAGTTAAAACATTGTTTAAATGACTGCGTACGTAAATGTATACCGTGTAACCCAGCAATTTATTGTTAATAATAATAAATCCGAATAGCAACAAAATCTGGGAATCTCGTCATAGTTTTCATCAAAGTTAAACAATTCCACCTTCAATGCCTAGGAGTCTGAATTTGCAACGTTGTTGTCGCAACGAAAAATGAAAAATTTTAAAATCAAATAATTTCTTCAAAAAACTATCTAAAACTATTAATTATGTCATAAAATGTCAAAATAATGAGTTTCACAAAAATTCTACCCTTATTAGCCACTCTTATTAAAGGTTTGAAATGTTCAAAAATTCATAAAAGAGTAAATATTAATATTGTATAAAATTTTCCAAAAAAATCGATAAGGAACTTTGACTTTAGTACATTTATATATCATGCATATTCACCACTATGCATATACCCACGTACCGGCGTGTATATTATTGAATAAAAACATCTACAAAAACATTTTGCAAAATCCGTTTTCAGATTCCGATGTATCATTATATACAAAATGCACCCATAAAGTTTCATTTCGAAATTCGAAGATAAACTTGAGTTTTAATGCATTTATATGCATATGCAGTCTTATACCTATGGGTATAGGAGGACGTATATATTTGTTAATGACAACTCTCACAAAAACATTGCACAAAATCTCTTTTCACTTATCAACGTCTTTTTACATTACAAATAGACACACGAAGTTTCATTTCGAAAATCGGAGTGAAACTATGTGCTCGTTACACTTGAATGCTTATGCACTTTTATACATATGTGCAAATGGAGCCCGTATATATATATATATATATATATAACTCTACTATAACGGTGTGATATTAATACTGTTTTGATAATAGCCATCTGAATTTAAGCCTACGTACATTTGTATATAAATAAGAATGTTAAATATTTTAGTTCAGCATGTAAATAAGTCTAAAATCATTCGTCACTTTAAATGCTAATGTTATTATTTTTATTTAATATTTAATATTAGTAATATTAATAAAATTAGGCTTATATAAACATAGGTATGATAATGCATTATTATGACCAAACTTAAATATTTTTTTAGTTTAAGTTTTTTATTTTACTTATATCTTATAATAAAATAATAGGATAGTATAGGTTCATTAAATTTTACTATTTTTAATGTGGAATATTAGTTCAACAATATATATTTAATGAAATTTCTATCTGCACTTTTTTAATATAGTAATGAAGATTTTGTACAAACTGAATAAATTAGATAAATATATATACATATATAAAATATAAAATAAACTTAAAGATTAATTATACAACTAATGGGTATAGAACAAATATTTTTTTGTTTAAGCTTGCGGTTCTTATAGAAATAATCATAATTCTATTAATATATGATTCTATAGTTAAGAATCTTATATAAGTATATGGAAATAATTTATTTTATCAAGAGGAATAAAAAGAAATTCTTATATACATAATTCATATACTTAAAATTAATTTTTTGTAGAAATATAATTTGCTGATAAATGAAAAATTTTATTCACTTAATTTGACGAACGATCCTGTTTCAAATGGCTAGGATACAAACATTCACGCATGGATTCCACACTTAACAGGCCTTACAAGGGCATTCGAACTCCGCCAGATTCGTGGACACGAAGATTTTCATTCGTAGCGTCTCTATTTTGCGCCGCGGCAACGTCACTTATTTTCTAACAAACGTCTCCAATTTACTTGAAATCACTACACCACGAAAAAGTTTAATCATAGTATTATAATACTCATCTAAAAAAAATCGTCTATGTACGCTAATTCTCAAAAACATTTTGATTAAAATAAATGATAATTAAGATGAATTGTTTATTTTTTAAATAATAGTTTAGCAATTAGTTTAGTGACATTAATAACAATAACACGATAAAATAATATGAAATATAATGTGAAATATTATTCTATTTTTCTATTGTGTCAAAGAAATATAAAATTTTTTAAAAGGCTTTGGATTAGTTTTAATTATATGTTAATATAAATAAAACTAAGTTAATTATATTAAAAAAATGAATTTATGACACATTTATATATCAAAGAATAAAATATACAATGAAAAAAACATTTCTTAGTCCTCTTATTATAAACTGCAAAAATATAAATTCAACTTTGGACGTATTCATTCAAATAATTTCTTTTACTATATCGAAACTCCTGATAACGCATTAAATTTTCAGTACAGAAATAAAAGAATTAGTTTTAACTGATAATCTACATTATTATACATACACTTTTTATCTACAGCAACTTAAAAAAAATTGTATCTACTTTTATATAAAAAAAGACAATAACTATAACTCAAATGCATAAATATTTCGGGCAATATTTTTGTGAGAATTGTCACTACAAATATATATGTCCTCCTATACCTATTTATCGTTTAAATACTTTATTTTTTAATAATTTTATTAATTTTTAGAATATTTATTTTTATTATAATTTTTATTATCAACTGCATGCATTTTAAGTTACCAAAGTCGTATCTTGGAAAAATTTATTATTCGAGTCAATGTATATGAGAAAGAGAGGGAAATATATATTGATTGAGTGAGATAGAGAATCGGTAAAAACGTTCATTTTTAATATTATTTAAAATTGATATATTAGTTCTTATTTAAAAAAATTAATGATGTTTTTTTAACAATTGAGACAGAATACTAGAGGTTATGGTAAATTGTTTATATGTTGAATTATTTATTCTAATCTTTCTCATTTTTCATAGGGTAATAGACTCTATGTAAATAAGAAACGCGTATATTGTAAACAGAATGCGGTGCTGCCGCATCGCATAGTCGTCGCGACTTTTTATTGTTTATAATAACGATTTCAATCTATTTTTAATTTATACAGGAGTTTGGAAAATTAAAATAAACTAATGGATACGTAAAAAACTTTGTGTTTATGTACAATCTATACCAGTACTTCATTACACTACTACCGAATTTCAACCTGATCATTTCTATGATTTATGCGTTTATGATTAGATTCTCTTTTGAGTGTAAAAACTCGTTATTCTCTTCGAAAAATGTGACATTTGCTTTCGGACCTTCTAAAATGTCCGACATTTTGCAAGACGATGATATTTATCTCAGCAAACCACCACTAATTTTTACATGAAACGGTTAGATTTAAAAAAAAAATTAAAATTATTATATATGTATATATATGAATTTTGTTAATTTAATATGGTACCTTGACTATAGGCTTGTTCCATCTAAATAATGTTCTTTATGTTTTTAATAGGAGATGCAATATCTCATATTTGTCAACAGAAAAAAAGCGAATGAGTGAGAGTGAGTGTGTGAAAAAAAGTGTGTGTTTCATGTGCATACACGGTTATACTTAAAACCATACGTTTCTTGGTAATGAAAATACACTTGTGTTTAAATTACAACAGTGAAATTTCTTTATTTGTTATATTTATTGATTTGAGAATTTTCTGTTGAAAATATATATGTAATTGAAAGTTTTTTGAATAATAAAAAATTGAAATCGATAATTTAGAACTGTAGTCACGAGTCGCGTAGTTTACAATAAATCTCGTCGATCGGATCGAAAATGCACGTTCATGCAACTCTTGGGAGATTTGTTCCTTTCTTGCGCCCCTCTCTTGCCGATGCCGCTTGTACTTCCATGTGGCACCATATTGAGTCTTTGAGTCTTTTGTCCGAAAGACTCAAGCATAGAGCAAATCTTTCCTCGAAAATGTTAGTTAACGACATCAGCACATTTGTAGAAGAATCGAGCTAATTGCAATTGAGCCGATGTTGTGGAATTTCTGTGACTTCATTCAATATGAATATACCATCAGTTTTTCTAGTAAACAATTAATAATATAAATCGTAAATTGTTATAAATAATCGGCTTGTAGCAAATACTTATTGATTGATTTTATACGGGGAACATTTATTTAAAGCAAAAACAAAAATAATATATTTAGGGTTTGAATTATTTCATTTATAGTAACTGTATAATCTGAATATAAAAATATAAAAAATTTTTGTTTATGCATTAGAGAATGTACAAAAACAGCTTCGAAATTGTACATTGAAAATGGAAAATTTTCAAACGTTGAAATTGATTAAATTACAGATTATTTCTTAGATTAACCTAAATATCTGGTATTCAACATGTATACCAATATTACGATATATAATTTTAAAATTAAAATAATATCCGAGGAAAGAAATTGTTTTATTAGATATAAAATAAATTATAAATAAAATATGACTAAAAATAATATAATTTTTTCAAATTTTGAACTTTTATTTTAGCATTCATAATGTAAAAAAGATCCTAAGAGAAATTAAAGTTTGGTAATAACAACGTATTCGGGTATATATTTATAAAAGCCTTATTCGATTATTTTTACTAATATTAAAATATTAATTACATAAGAGGCATTTAGAACTACGAATGTCTGGAGTCACAAATTAACTCCGTGAACTGAACGAAATCGCCAACGCGTGAATCTTATGTTTTACCTACATATAGATGCGTAAACAAATGACCCTATGTGTGCACTTACTCATAGAAAACACTATGTAAGCCATGTAAGCCAGTTTTAGATCTGAAAAGTTACTTTTTTACAGAATTAAATCAAATACAAAAATTTCAATTTCTAATCAATAATTTATCTAATATATTAATTTTTAAAACTTGAAGTATTTCTATATGGAAGAATAAATATATTATATTAATAATATTATTATTACAATATCAATAAAAGTTTATAGAAAAATCAAAATTTGTATAAAAAATTGTTCTAACATTGGAAACTGCAGACTCATTATTAAATTCAAATTATAAACATTTCTTAAAATTATACGTATGCAACAACATATTAATTTTAAAATATAAACTCTTTTTTCTAAAAATACACTTGTGAGTGTTTAACTTCTGTTTGTTTGTAATTAATTTCTGTGCGTATTAAATTTTTTTATTAGTTGATATTGATTATTGTTTGTAATAGTTAGTGAAAATTTAAAATTTTTCAATTTTTCATTCTTTAATGAGGGTTGTTTTTAGAAATGTTTTGATGTTTATAGCATTCATTTGTGAATATTACATAATTATGAGGTTTACGTGGGGTTTTGAAAGAAATTTCAAGCTTTAAAAAATTTGATTTTTTTATTGAAGCTCTAATTTTGAAAACTTCAGATCATTAAATCATGTATAAAATAAGTTTAACACTAATCTTCAGATGGATTTTAAATATAAAATTGGTACATTTATGTATAAGATGCGATATTTTGCTGATTGTTATTTCAAAATTGTATTTGCTATATATATTTATTTTCACTGGCGTTTTATTACAGGCGGTTTTAGATTCCAAGTGAATAGTCAGGCTGACTAAAATAACGGCGTTGACGGCGACGACGACGGTACTAAGGAGAACGACGAGGTCGGGACTTGGCCCTTATACGGGGCCTGCGTCGGCTATGTTACCGTCGCGGCGATACTGTCAATGTCACTGATGTTATTGAGAGCATCTTAGGAATGATCTGTTAAATGTTAGAAGCAGCTGGTATCAAGAGGAGCTGGCCTAATATCTTCTTGTCATAGTCACTAGCAACCGTTAAGACTTATGACTATGGCGGTCTCAGGGGCTCTCCTCCAACTGGTAATCTACGCCTTCATCTCGCTGTTACTACGCCTGGGGGGCACCATAGCGGACCAAGGTAATAACACTGTTATTGTTTCTCAAGCCTAAGTCGCCATATTCGTCACGTCTACAACTTGTGAATTCGAAAACAGTTTTACTGTACTTTTACGTTATTTCCCTCATTTGATCTATTCTCAAAACGTTAATAGACAACCTCAAAAGATTCATCCTGCTTTTTCAATATTTCCATTTATTCACTGCTTGCCAATGTTTTTACACACATTACAATTTTATGATTGATCAGTTATTTTTAAGGAATACAATATGTAGTATAACATAACTAAGATTTCCACTTCGCTTTTAATGTAGCTATGTAAAAGGAAGATGCATGATTTAATATTAATATCAAAATAAACAAAAAATGAAGCTTGCCGTTAAAAATATATCTTTTAAAAGTCTGAAGTTTGTATCGTTGAAGTTGCAACAAAATTCCGATTTTCAAAATCAATTATTCGGCTCTAATTTAAAATTTGTATTTTAATGTAATTTTGATATGCGTGTTTTGAAAATAAAGACGTCATTGGCGATGAGTCTGAAGTTTCCAACGTTGGAACTCCAACAAAAAATCAAATTTTTCAAACCTTGAAATTTCTTCAAACAAAACTACGCAAACCATATAACTATGATACAAGATTAACAAAAAAACGATGTAACCATAAAAACACCCTGAAAAACAAACCTTATTAGTGGATGAAAATTTGAAAACGTAGGAAATTGAAAAACTTCAAATTTTCACTAACTAACATAAACAACAATCATTATCAAACATCAACAAAATAAAAAAAAATTTAATTGCACGTTGAAACGTATTATAAACAAATAGAAGTTCCGCCGCGTGAGAGTATTTGCAGAAGACCGCCTCCTACAATAGACTATAAATACAAAAATTATTAATAATTTAACAAAAAAATCTTATAATTCTAATGCCCAAGAACCCAAGATAGGAATAACAAAAAATCTCCTACAATAATTAGCAATATTGCCAAAAATATCCACAAACAATCTATTTTGCGTCGCGGCAAAGTCACTTGTTTTTCTAAATAAACGTATCAAATTTACTTGGAGTCACTACACCGCAAAAAAGTTTAATCATATTATTGCAATACTCATATTAGCAAAAATGGCTATGTACACTAATCCTAAAAAACATGTTTGTTTAATATAAATGATAATTATGATGAATTTTTAATTTTTTTAATAATAATTTAATAATTAGTTTAGTGACCTTTGTAATAATAATATGAAAAAATTGTATGAAAAAATAATATGAATATTCTGCGTTTTTATTCCTTCAATACATCTTTTATGAAATATAAAATTTTTAAAAAGGCTTGGGAATAGTTTTAATTATATGTTAATATAAATAAAACTAAGTTAATTATATTAAAAAAATGAATTTATGACACATTTATATATCAACGAATAAAATATACAATGAAAAAAACATTTCTTAGTCCTCTTATTATAAACAGCAAAAATATAAATTCAACTTTGGACGTATTCATTCAAATAATTTCTTTTACTATATCGAAACTCCTGATAACGCATTAAATTTTCAGTACAGAAATAAAAGAATTAGTTTTAACTGATAATCTACATTATTATACATACACTTTTTATCTACAGCAACTTAAAAAAAAATTGTATCTACTTTCATATAAAAAAAGACTATAATTATAACTCAAATGCATAAATATTTCGAGCAATGTTTCTGTGTGAGTTGTTACAAAATATACGGCACCCGATATAGACACGTGTACAAGAGTGCATAAGCATTCAAGTGCAGCGAGCACATAGTTTCACTCCGATTTTCGAAATGAAACTTTGTGTGTCTGTTTGTTATGTAAAAAGACATTTTGTGCAATGTTTTTGTGAAAGTTGTTATTAATAAATATATACGTCCTTCTTTACCCATACGTATAAGACTGCATATGCATGTAAAAGCATTAAAACTCAAGTTCATCTTTGAATTTCGAAATGAAACTTTATAACTGCATTCGATATATAATGATACATCGGAATCTGAAAACGGATTTTGAAAAATGTGTTTGTAAAAGTTTTTATTAAATATTATACACGCCTGTACGGGGGTATATACATAGAGAATTGAGTATAGTGGATGATCGAAAAATTTAATTTCAGAAGAAAGAACAGTTGATATACACGATTGTGCACATTGTTCCCCGATTATAATGGAAAATTGAGAAAATGAAAAAGGGAGCTTAAAAATTTTATACTCGTTTTTCATGCACTTATTCATATAAATTTTATCTATTGTTAATCTTACGCATGCTAGCAGTTGTTATGCATGCAATGGACGGATCAAAAACGTACAAAGTCTAGAAGAGACATCCTTGTGTAGGCGAGTTGGTGAAAATTTAAGAAGCAGAAAGAAAAAGTAAAGAGTCTGCGTCCTTGTCTGAAGTATGACTGGATGCTCGACTCTTACACAGGCGCAGGTAAGCAGGCCCCTGTACGGTTACGTAGCTCAGTGGCGTATGCGATGGTAGACTGTTCCGACATTCCTGTGGCACCGACTACGGTACACTGCTTTAACATTCCTGCGGTGTTGCCGCGTCTATTTCCTTCTCTTGCTATCACAGTCTAAGAAATAAATAATGAGTAACTTGAAGTGGTAAAAAAAAATTACGTGAACCAGTCCTTATTAAATATATTTTCTCATACTGCGTGAAGTTCGTAACGTGAAATTGCACGTTTCTCTCAACAATGATGTATTATTGATATAATACGCAGATTGGTATTGTTTGTAATAAAAAAAAGAATACATAGTCGTGTTAAATTTGTAATCGCGTAATTGGTGCTGAAGATAGATAAAGGCAAGATGTTGAAATAGAACAAACACTTTCAAAAGTCTAGCGAAAGCGACTTAATAAATTCTTACAACTTTGTTGATACATCCTACACAAAATGTGACTTTCGGCAGGATGATAAGAGACAAAGAAAAAGAAATCAAGTGACTGCATCACTTCTCTCTTCAGAGATCAGATTCTTTACGAGTGCCGTTAAGTGTGTATGTACATAGATATGTCGTGAAGAAATAGATAGTAAGGAGATGACTACGGTTCACTAATCCTGAAGAATAAAGCAACAAAGAACGAAAGAGGGAGAGATTCTATTGACTTAATTTTAAAAGAATACTCGTGTGCTCTTTATACCAGAAAACATAAAAGTACTTCACTTTGACTTAGCTTATGCACTCTAAGGGCAACAATAAATTAAAATTAAGCAAGTCGGAAATGATTATTATAAAACGTTAAGTGGACCTACCACAAAGTGTTGCAGTTACGGGGATGAATCATCAAAATCCTAGAGTCGACAAGCTTTGAATCCAACTGTTGTATTATGTTGTATATGCAGGCATTATATGTGTGCATAAATGAGCGAATACGTGTATTCTCACTCTCTTGTAGTAATGCTTAACTCTAAAATATATTTCGAGCTTACCGACTGATATATACAAGCTTTAAACACAAATTTTATAATGCACAGATCTTAATGAATAATTTACTTATCTTTTTACTTATCTGCAGGTGTTTGAATAATTTAAAAAATCATAAGTCCCAAATTATTAGGTAGCCCAAAAATTTTATTTTCGATTGATATTAAAAACCTAAAAAACTATACGTAAAAAAATTTTCATATTAAAAATCCATCAGAAACATTGTTTTTAATAACATTATTCCGAACTCCACAAGACGAGTCTGTAAAAATACCAATTTTTATGAGCGTAACAGTGTATCTACAACATATTAAATGTAGTTTAATTATTAAATTAATATATATCACCATTCCTCGTTACAAAATATCGTGACTCATATAAATTACAATATTTACACCAATTTTCACGTCCAAAATACATCAACAACAATGTCTTATACACTGTTAAATAAAATCATTTACGAATCAATGACTTTACATGTAGTTTACTAAAATGCTTATAATAATTACACTTTTGGGATTCAACAAAATGTTTTTTCAGATTATCATTCCCGATATAAAGCCAAGTAAAACCACTATAATTTCAATATTAAAATCTATCCGGAACATTGTCAAATTCGTTGTTTAATAAAAAGAAAAGCGTGTTATTATATATATATATATATATATATATATATATATAGTAATATGTAACATGCGCATAATTTTTATAAATAAATTATTATTTTAATGTATAAGTACGTCATATTCACATTTAATTTTTGTTATGATATCATGGTTATTAGATTGCAATATTTATTATTTAAAATAGTAATTTATATATTTATATATAGTGACTTATAAAAATTGTTAACTTTATTGCTGTTGATAATTTAATATATGTATATTTTAATGTTTTTATATTTACAATATTTGTTATGTACTAGCATTTGTTTGTCATTTGACAAATACATGTACATATTAGGAAATCTTTATATTATTTGACAGTGGTTTAATGAGAGGGAGAGTGAGAAGAACGATCGTACGCAAGAAAGATAGAAGAAACCGGGAGGAAAAAATATAAGTTGTAATTGTTATCATCGTTACATTATTTCTTATTTTATTATTATATTAGAGTGAAAGACTATAGTTTTAATAACATTTTTCTAAATATATGATTACTCTTTTTTGTGTGCTAGTAGATTCAAAATAAATTTGAGTCGTTTGTTTATAAAAATAAGCGACGTTGCCGCGATGCATCATATACGATCTATGGATCTACTCCTGAAAATCTTCGATTCTACGAACTTGCGGAGTTCGAATGTCGGCTTACTAAAGTCTTCCGATATGTGCTAAATATGTGTCAATGTACATGTACTGCCACATGCAACTATGTCGGCCGAAAACTTTAAAATTTTTACATACCAAATGTATCTAATACGCATGCACCGCAGTTCTCATATTTTGATTTATTATTAATATTTGAGAATAACTTTTACGGATGTTAAAGTGAAAAAAAATCGTAAGTTAAACTTCTATTTTCCATAATATAGAAATTTTTACCATACTGTAATATTATTACATTTTTATATTTTTTTAGTTCAACTTATATTAATTAACAGTAATAATAAAAACCTCTAGCTTCCTTATATTTTATAAACTTGCATATGAGATATTTTTGCTAATAAAAAATCATATGCTAATCATTTGCTAATAAAAAATCATCCGTCCAGTTGAATCAACGAATATTTTTTTATGTTTCTAAGACATACAATTGTTCTTTTCTCTTTCTCACCTGTTCTTTTAATGGCATGTACTTATTGCTTATAGTACTATTTAATAGGGATTCAACAATTTTGTATTAATGATTTATATTGCTCGCACATGAAAAAAAAAATTGATTTTTCAAACAAAAAATAATTTTTCGTGATCATTAATAGTTCATTTAAACAAGCATGTGAACATGCACTAACTATCGTGTATACAAAATTGTTTTTAATATATTATCAACATAAATGTCTAGAATCGTATCTTTATAATTAGTTTTTAATGAAATTATAACTCTTATAATAAAATAGTATAATTTATAATTTTTATATTTGTTAATAATTTTATTTATGTATATTTTAAATATGTTTTGTAGTTACAATATTTATTACATATTGATATTGATTTCTTATGTGACAAATAAAAGAATATAAGTTAATATTTTGATAATTTCTCAGTGGCTTAATGAGAGACAGAACGAGAGAGAAAGAGAGAGAGAGAGAGAGATGAGAAAAAATGTCGGATTAAAATTCTTACATTTGTGTAATATTTAACAACAAATTCTTAAAATTTTTAGTTTTTAACTCTTTGAATATTAGAGAGTATTTATATATTATACTATGATTTAACTTTTTCGTGGTGTAGTGGACATGAAGCGAAATTAAGTCGTTGTTTAGAAAAACAAGCGCCGTTGCCACAAGGCGTAAAATAGAGGAACACATATCGACTAGTAAAGATTTTAGAGCCCACAAGCTTGCGAAGTTCCACTTTCGCTTGAAAGGTTCGGCTATGTGTGCTACACATGTGCGAATGTTTGTATACTAGCCGTTTGAAGCAGGAATAGTCGAAAATTATATGAAACAGAAAATTATATTTCTATAAAAAATTAATTTTACAATTTCAAATTTTAAGACTAACCTATATGAATCTGAAGTTTTCAACGTTGGAACTCCAACAAAAAATTAAATTTTTGAAAACATGAAATTTCTTTTAAAAAATTGAGTAAACCACATAATTATGATACAATACTAACAAAAAAAAAACGATTTCACCATAAAACAAGATAAAAAAGAAAAACACCCTAAAAACAACCGTAATTAGGGGATGAATAATTTCAAAAATTGGACATTGAAAAATTTAAAAAAAAAGTAAATTTTCATTAACTATCTTAAACAACAATCATTATCAACTACCAAAAAAATAAAAAAAAATTTAATTGCACATAAAAACTTATTATAAACAAAAAGAGGTTGTGCCGCGTAATAGTACACGTAGAAGACCGCCTCCTACAATAGACTGTATATACAAAAATTAATATTATTTTAACAAAAAAATTACATATATCTAATGCTCAAAAAACAAAGATAGGAATAACAAAAAAAAATCAAAAATATTTAGCAATATTGCCAAAAACATCCGCAAACAACACTTATAATATGCTATCGATAAAGACATAATTTTTTAAGAAAATCATGATATTAGGATTCAAAACTTTTTTATCGATTCATTACGTTACTGATGTAATAATCAACAAATAAATAGATTTTCAAGAAAAAATCAGAATCTCGTCATAGTTAAAACATTGTTTAAATGAACGCGTACGTAAATGTATACTGTGTAACCCAGCAGTTTATTGTTAATAAACGTGTGCTACATAGGCAGTCAAAAACTTTTTATTAAAAAATATCACTAATCATATCAAAAGTAACAAATACCCCGAATAGCAACAAAATCTGAGAATCTTGTTATAGTTTTCAACTAAGTTAAACAATTCCACCTCCTATGCTTACGCAATATGTGTATTCTTACGCCGCGCCAGATTATTGCTAAGTAATATATATTCCTAAAACATACAATTTTTTATTAGTGTATATCGTGGATCATATCTAAATCTAAATGAACTAATACCTCTAATAGCAACAAAATCTGGAGATCTCGTCATTGTTTAAATAACGGTTGAAATTAGCGCACTACGTACATACGGCATACGTATACCCTATAACGCGTCAAATTATTGTTAATTAATTAATTAATTTTAAGTATAACATTGACAATTATTATATCTTTTTGAATTCATTTAGTTCGTTGTAATTAGTACTCGTATATTACAATTCTTATCGTTTAAACATTTTATCTTTTAATAATTAGTTTGATATATGAGTATATGAGCCACGATATGTTGTAACGAGAATCGGTGATATATATTAATTTAATAATTAGTACGATGTAGGTATATTGTTACGAACACAAGAATTGGTGCCCTTACAGAATCGTATCGTGGCGTTTGCAATAATGTTGTTAAAAACAATGTTACGAATGGATTTTTAATGTGAAAATTTTTTTACGAATGGTTTTTTAGGTACTTAATATTAATAAAAAATAAAATTTTTGATCATCCTAAGAATTTGGAATTTATTATTTATTAATTGTTTAACCCTCTGTAGGGATGGTTTTAATGGTGGAAATGTTATTTTTTTATAATAAGATAGTTTTATGAACTGATTAAACGTTTGCAATTTATTTCGTAAAAAAATATTCATTATTAAAAAACTTCACTTTGAGTTAAGACCTAACCAGTTGAAACTTTAGACGCATAAGGTATAACGTAAGTTTACTGAATAGTTATAAGATATAGCACATAAAAAATTTAAAACATATTTTTACCAATTTCATAAATCGGAATTTCCTATAGCTTCTTTAAGATAAAAACTTCATATATTAAAAAAATTAGAAACTTAAATAATTATAAGTGTGAAAAAAAATTTTCATATCCGGAACATTATTTTTAACAAATTTATTCCTCACGCTACGCTAAGATTTTATAAACACGACTCTTGTACGCTAATTAAAACATCTAGCAGGCTTTAATTGTTAACTAAATACATGCCTCAACATTTTATTGCTAAATATTAAGATTCGTACAAATTCCAATATATATACAAATTTTTCCATAAGAAACATTCTGTTATATAATGTTAAACAAATGATTATACTTTATTCGAGTATAAAGTATGTAACGTTGAAACTTCATCGAAAAATAAATTTTTTAAAACGTGGGATTTATCTTTCAAAAATCTTTTAAACCATATAATTTTAATATGAAAAATGATAAAAACGTAATTTTATTTTTGAACAATCTGTAAAATTCATAATTTATGTGATGAAAAATAAAAAAATTTATGATTTTAGAAATCTTTTATTCCAAACGATTATTAATAATAATTATTTAACACTACTAGATAGAAAAATGTTATATAAACAAAACTTTTATATACGTTACTTTACAGTCTTGTACAAAATGGTTTGGAATAGCTTAAATTATAAATTAATATAAATAAAATAAAATTAATTATAATTAAAAAATACATTTATAACTCTTTTTATATATTAACCAATAAAACTTCCAATGAAAAAAAGATTTCTTGATCATCTATTTATAAATTGCAAAATCGTAAATATCAATTATGGACGTGTTCATTCAAATAATTTTATTTACTATATCGAAACTCATTATAACATTTAAATTTTCATTTCAGAAATAATAGTTTTAGTTTTGACTGATAATATTCAATATCTATATTATATTTTTATCTACAGCACTTTAAAAAGAAATATATATAATTTCATATTAAGTAAAGACAATGACTATGTGAAGAAATATTTTGAGCAATGTTTTTGTGAAAGTTGTTATTACCAAATATAACCCTTTATATATGCAGATGCAAATAAATATATTAATGATCAAGTTCCGAGTTGATTTCCGAAATGAAACTTTGTGTATAGGTTTGATATAAAAAAATATACCTGAATATGAAAAAACACTTTGTGTAATGTTTTTGTGATAGCTGTTATTAGCAAATATAGACGTCCACCTTATGCCCATATGTTTAAGAAAGCATATGCATGTAAATGCATTCAAACTCAAGTTTCGCGTTAAATTTCGAAATGAAACTTTGTGGATGCATGCGATATATAATGAGACGCCGGAATTTGAAAATAAATCTTGTACAATGTTTTTGTAAAAGTTTTTATTAAATACAATACACACCGGTATGTGGTTATATGCAAAGGGGTGCATATGCATAATATATAAATCAATTCCGTGTCGATTTTTTTTTTCGAACATTTTGTTTGAGTGTCTTTTATTATATTATAACGATTTTCATTAAAAAATTTATTTACAAAATTAATATTTATCTTTATATGAATTTTTGAATATTTCATTTCTTAATAAGGGTGGCTTATCAGGATAGCAATTTCAGGAAACTCAATATTTTTTGTTTTGTGTTATAATTAAAAATTTTCAATAGTTTTTTAAAGAAATGATTCGATTTTAAAATTTTTAATTCTCGTTGCCAGAACAACGTTGGAAACTTCAGACTTCTCCAAAAGTATAGTTTGTCCCGATTTTTTAAAAATTTTCTTCTTAATAGTTCTTTTATATAGAATATTATCCTGATCAGTAATATTTAATGGAATAATAAATTTGTCTTTGTTACTTTTATTCAAATTTTCACCACCTTATTAGGGTGATTTTTAAGAGTTGATTAATTTTACACATATTTTTACCGTTTTGTTTCATTACTGATAAATTTTTATAGTTTTTTGAAAGGAAAATTTTCAAATTTCGTTGTAACTCAAACGATGCAAACTTAAGTCTCCTAAAAATTTAGTTATTCCAAATATTAAATTTCTTGTTTAATCAATTAATACATGATTGATAACAATTTCATGTTTGTCGATCTATTATAATAATATATTTGAAGATAAAAAATATCACTACTACCACAGCTACTCATTAATCATATATAAATCATTTTTCTTTTTTTATAGTTGTTCTTTTGGATACAACAACAGAGGGTAGTTTAAAATGGACAAAGTTTCCTTTTGGAAAACAAGCAAACACACCTGGCGTGAGTATTCAATTTGTAATAAACATTAAATGATATTTTACATTAATAAATTATTAAAACTAATTATGGCAATTAGAAAATTATTGTATTAAGTATTTACCAATATTTGGATATATGCATCCAAATAGGCTTAATAATTTATGAATTTCATTTAAATAAATTATATTCATTATTAATAATATAATTTGTAGAATTCTATTTATTTGTCTATTAAATAACAATTTTTTAAAAAATATTTTTTAACATTTGTATGTAATGTAATTCGAGTTTTCTTAACTGATTAATACTATTTCCTGTTAAGAATTTTATGGACTCAAGAATAATTGCATTTAAACACATATTGCTGATTTAAGGTATTGATTGTACTAAAAAACACAAGGTTTTGAGAGCTATAGTCTCTAACCATCGTATACAGTAAAATGGGTTAAATGGATAATTAACAGCAAAAAAATAATAAAGATTTAAATTAATTAGATTTTGTAAACTTTACTTTTACTTATTTATTAGTCTTTGATAAGCGCTTTATATTGTGTAAATATATATCATGAAGTTTCTAACGTTTGAACTCCAACAAAAAATCAAATTTTGAAATTTCTTTAAAAATAATACGTGAACTACATAACTATGTTTTAATATTAACGAAAACATGATATAACTCTAAAAACACCCCCAAAATTTTCTATTTATGGGATACAAAATTGAGAAATTTGAAATTTTAATTAACTATTACAAACAAAAATTATTATCTAATAAAAAAATTAATACATAAATGTTCGCGAGGCATTCCACACTTTTTATAATAGAATATTCTAGATTGCAAGAAATAATCCGAATAGCAACAATATCATTGATTCTCATCACTGTTATCAACAACATTAAATAAGTCCACTTTGTATGCTAATAATGTAATATGGGTATACTCTTAAATGGTTTATACGTAATTGTTTATAATAAATTCTAAGTATTACATTGTCAATTATTAGATCTTTTGGAATTAATTTTTATTATATACTGACATATATTTTAAGATACAAATTCAAAGTCTTATCAGGAAAAAAATTTGATTGATGTACATGAGAAAGAGAGTGAAAAATATATTGACAAAGTGAGAAAAAGTGTGTCGTTGATTGAGTAAAACTCGTTAATTTTGAATTCTTATATTTGTATATTTTAAAAAATTAATTATGTGTTTTGACTAAATGAGATAGAATACTAGAGAAAATTTATTTTAATTTTTCACATTTTTCGTAGGGTAGTAGACCCTATGTAAATTTGAAACATGTATTTTGTAAAAATAATGCGGTGTTGCCGCGTCGCAAAGTCGTGGAGTTGCATTTTCGACTCGTCAAAATCATCAAGAATAAAATACTAATTTTGTTAAATGAATGATTCTTAATTGGTAGATAAATTTATCTCGTTCATAATTTTTTAACTTTGTCCTACTTATAAAAGAAAAAAAATAAATTTGATGAAGTAACCAAATAATTAAATATGAAAGTATGACATTCAAATTTGAATCAGTAAAGCTGACATTTAAAACATTAACATCAGTTACAATTACATTCAGTTTTTCTGCTTATACTACGCAACCCATACCTTATAAAATTACTGAATAATTGCAAATACAAAATTTTTTTTTGTGAACAGATTTTAAAATACTTTGAAAATAGATTTATAAAAAAATATTAAGACTTGCATTGTACTGCTTTTCTCTTAGTTGAATATTTTTATTTATACAATCGTTGCAAAAATACATAATTTATTTTTTAAACACAAAAATCATATAAATCAATTTCATATTGAACATTTTTCTCATAAAACCTACGTTTTCTAGTTAAATTAAAAATTTTTCTTAAAGATTCATATGAGATTATTACGGAAATTAATACTTTAAGATATTATGAGCATTTTTATAAATCCTTTCACAATTGATTTGTGACTAATGAAATTCTAGTTGTTATATTGCAAGAATAAGATTTATGAGGAAATTTTTATAATTTGCTAGTGGCCTAATAAGAGAGAGAAAGAGTAAAATGAAAAGAGAATGGTAGAGTGAGTAGGAGGGAAATAAAAGACAGTAATGACGAGAAGTTGATTCTTACATTTGTGCATTACAGCTTATTGTAAAAAAATTCGTAAAATATTGAATTATTTGAGTAATTAAATATGGAAGAGTATAGATATTTATATTAGCACCAGTATTTTTCATAGGGTAATGGATTAATGTAAATTGACATGCGTGTTTTGAAAATAAAAAATGACTTGACGCGCTTTTATTCATAGAGTAAAGCCTAGATTCGACGGACCTTGTGAAGTTCGTGAGTCGTTTGTAAGGTGTTTCTATGTGTGCCTAATACGTGTGATTGCTTGTGTGTAAGCATTTTAAGTGGAGGCCGACGACGTGTAAACAATTGAAAATTTGGAATTTACCTAATATGAGTGAAATTTATATTATATTTTATTATAAGTTTAGTAATCAATATTTTTATAAATCTTATCGACAATTGATAATATTATTTTACATTTGACAGTATTTTTTTACATTTTGAATGTTAAAATAAAATCTGAGAATTTGTAAAAGTCACATTTTATTTCTAAAAGAATATTTTTTTCCTTACATATTTTTAGAAGTTTTGAAATTATTATGTCATAATATTAGTATATACGTTGATATTAGTTGAATATACATTTGATATTAGTATATCAAATGTTTTCATTCGTTAAAAAATATATAATTTCGAAACCGTTTTACTCGAACCTCAAATACACAAACAAAAATTTTATTAAAAACAAACGTCTCAAATTTATTTCATATCCACTACACCACGAATAAGTATAATAATAGTTTAAGTATACTAATATAAATAGTCTCTAATATTCAACGAGTCAGAAAACTAAGAAGCTTACGAATTTGTTGTTATATATTGTACAAATGTAAGAATTTTAATCTTACATTTTTTCTCATTTCTCTCTAATTCTCCCTCTCTCTCTCTCTCTCTCTTTCTCTCTCTCTATTGATCTGTCTTTCATTAAGCCACTGACAAATCAACTAAATATTAACGCATATGTTTATGCAGTCAAAATTATTGTGTATATCATAAATTGAATAAATTAGATTAGATAAAGAAATTACATAAGTCAATTTTACAATGTTATTGCAGTTAAGGAAACAAGTGATCAAAATACATTACTTCAACCGTTAAAAAATTTTGAAAAGACGTTTTTATGCACAAACTTAAATATGAACACTTTCGTATAATCCGAGCGAGAATACACGAATTTATAATTATAAAGATCTAGCAATATTATTGTAAAAAAATTGCAAAATATTACGATTACAGAAAATATGTATTTTTTGAAACGTTATATGAATAATTTAGGTTAGTAAATTTTATGCAAAAGATGTAATTATAACGTAGTATAAGAATAAAAAAAATTTTGTACACTTTTACAAGCATATCAACACATATTTTCTATTCTTTAATTTATAATAATTGCAATTATTATAAATTTCAGAACGTGCGTGTGTGTGTATGTGTGTGTGTACTTAATAATATAAATTAATTTTAAAACTATTAATTATTACTACATTTAATAATATAATAATTATTATATGTTATAAACTTATCATATTTTGGTACATTTTAAAATCTAACAGCTGTCCGACAAGAAAAATTTCAGTAAAACGCGATGGATCTATGGGAAGTTCTGCGGTCACAATAGACCTTCTGAAGAATGGAAAATATTTTCTCAGATGCGAAAAAATGTAAACTTATAGGTTCAGGATTCTTCTATAATTGCATGATAAAAACTCCTATGGAGCGGAGCTTACACAATTTTCTCTAATCAAATCTAGGTTGATCCTAACTCATCTTCCAAATAATCCAAAATAATCATAGCTTATCTACTGTTATACTCTAGTGCCAATAGAGGATAAGTATTAATATATCAGAACTTATTATCGTGTAAGATACAAGAATTCACATTCAAATAAATTTTTCAAATAAAATTACTACGTGTATGAATATTTAATAACTAGTCTTATGATTTCTTTTCTTCTTATTTCGAAATTTTTTGTTAATTTGCTTTAAGCTTACGAAAAAGACTTCTTATAATGTTAATGCTAGCATAGGGTCTATTACACAAGAGTAGAAAGCGACCGATACCTGTTTGAGTGAATGGCACATAGACACGAACTCTGAGCTCCAACATATAATCTTAGTTAAAGTGATAAAGATTACCGGCTGCTGCAACAGCAGGTCAATCGCTTAGCGGACTGAATAGGGAAAGGGAAAAAGAGCCTAGTATACCAGACCACACTACACACATACTCGTGGCAGCACTACTTGTTGTAATAGCAGCAGATGGGGTAGATGAACTTTAGTCTGCAAAGAGAAGCGTGCAATTATTAATATATATTTAGTTCGTGCTACCTTTGGCTCGCTCATTCTTTCAATGGGAAGGGTGATGCCGAAAAGCACGTTTCCTTTTTCACTTAGCGAAGAGAGCCAACGTGTGCTCTGTTGGCACGTGGCTCTTTTTTGCATACGCCGAAATGCTTATTCGCGCCTCTGATTTAAGAATATCGAGCAGTTAAAAATTCCGTCTTCCTTCTACTTCTTTCCTTTCAACGGAATTAATGACGAACTCTCCGAAGGGCCACATATTGCAAGAATATTTCAAAGCTTTTCTATTTCTTTTCCCTTCATTCCGTCCTACGTTCCCGCTTACTCTCTTGGTTGTCTCAGACAGGAAAAAAGAAATGTCAGCCAGTTAATTACCGAAACCAACAGTCCTTAACTTTCTTGAAAATTAAGCAACTTATCAAATTTACTTTTAAAATCAACAAGAATCGCCCAAATGAATAAATTCTTATCTCTACATACACAACACTCGCTTAATCTTATTCATTTAAAGATTACTCTTTTCTATCTTTTGAATAAAAAAAGAATAAATTATGTACACAAATATATTTATTTATAAATTTCTGAAGTAAAACATGAGCCTGAAATTCGCAACGTTGAAATTACAATTAAAAATGTTCAAATCAAGTAATTCAAATCAAGTAGTAGCGGTAGCAGTAGTCGACCAGTACGGTACCAAAAATACCACAAAACCAAAACCACAAAGAATTAGCCCAGAAACAAATGAGAAAAGCGAGTTTTACAAGTTTAATAAGAAGTTCTTCACTTATTTATTTATTTTTATTTAAAAAACAATAATAATTAGGATGATAGTATAGTAATAACAACGATGCTGATGATGATGACGACAATAACGACGACAACGATAACGACGATGATAATGATGATGATAATTATGATGGTGGTAATGAAATTGATATTAATTGTAATTTTCGTAATGTAGGGAAGGTCATTTGCTTTACATTTGCTTTACATTTGCTTTATGTTGAGCTAGTCTTTCAATATACTCTTTCTCCGCGAGGAAGACTAGGTATATGGATTATAAGCAAATTATTAGTATTATTCACAGTTTAATGATTAAAAGATAAAGTAAAAATGATACAAGAATAATTAACTAGTGTTTTTAGCACTTCTGCTATTGTTAATCTCATTTATATATTAATAAATATTAAAAATTATTGATGTTATTTCACATTTTCATAACAGTACATTTAGTCAGCAAAAATGATAGATTAAATAAAATTAACGAAAATTTTAAAGCTTACTGTAAACATTATCTTTGTTATGTACAAGTAAAATATCCAGCTTGAAACAACTAAAGAAATGCAGAAACAATATTAGACACCAAAGGCATTAAAAGCTTCCGAAAGTCATCATGTATTTCTAAATTAATTAATTGTTAGTCATTAAAGTAAAAAAATCCGTAAAAATAATGGGATGTCCATAAATTAACTTTGATCTCAGCTATAGTTTCTGGTGCTGCGAATCTCGTTACTGCTGCTGTCAACGACAAATTAGTTAAAAGCTCTGCACTTCGTAAATAACAAATTATCTATCTATGAATTCAATGTCAATACTAAGCGATATAGAAATTTAAATAATAAAAGGATATCGATAATAAAAATAAGAAATAAAATAAAATTAAGAAATTAAAGTCCCTGTGCTTTTATTTATGAGTAAAAACAACAGAATAAAGACGTTCTTACATGTATAAAAAATTAACTATCGCTGATTTAATATGGGTGAATTCCAATAATGCTAATCAGATTTTTGTTATAAGCAATAAATATTATAGAATATACATTTGTAGTACACATTTGCATATGTAATTTAATAGTTGTTATGTAGCATAATGTTTTACGTTTGTTTGTGATTCAGTAAAATATCAAAGATCAAAGCGCGACAGTATTAATAGAAAAAATAAGTCAGAACATGAAAACTTCCTCAGCAAAAATATACGTTCCGAAAAAAATTAATTTATGGACTCAAGTGCATGCAGTATCATTTACTTTAAAAAATGATCTTTGAACAATTTAACGTGCAAACTCGTACATCAAAGCATCATCTTCCATACAATTTTATTTTAATTTCTACTTTAAGAGTATTATTATTAAATCGTCAAATCGTTTAATTAAAATAAATGAAACTTTCACCGTAATTATATTTATTATTATTAAATGAGTTTTGTAAGTGATAAGTATAAGACCATAGAATTTTGTAATAATAATGTATAAAAATTTTGAAATAAACGAATAAATGCAAAATTAAAGGTTGATTATTCACAATATTCATAAAGCAATTTATATAACGTTTTTCACAATAAAATCTATCGTGTCGTCGAATACATGTCAATAAAAACTTATAAGATTAATCTGACAAACCCTAAAGTAAGTAAGCTCATGACCATTTATGTTTGATTACCTGTTCTGAGCAATTTTTCTGAGTGTCTCTGGACTTCTGATGAGCTTATCTAGCGTCTGCGTGAGATTGGCAAAGGTCGGTCGGTGAGTTCGTTCCTTTTGCCAACAGTCTAGCATGAGCTGATAAATTGCTTCAGGGCAATCCATGGGTGCCGGTAGCCTATAGCCTTTCTCTATCGATTTTATCACATCTTGATTTGACCAATTCCAATAGGGCCTCTCGCCGTATGACATAACTTCCCAACAAACGATACCTAAACTCCAAACATCCGAGGCGCTGGTAAATTTACGAAATGCTATCGCTTCTGGAGCGGTCCATCTCACTGGAATTTTTCCTCCCTGCACAATTAATTAATCTATTAAAAATTATTGAATTAGATATTTATTTTATCATTAAAAGGTTCGTAACCAACCTTGGAATTACTCAATAGAGAATAAGCACAAAAGATACTCACCCTCGTCGTGTAGGCTCCTTCCGTCGCACTTTCAATTTCCCGACTTAAACCAAAGTCAGCGATTTTGCATACAAGGGCCGCATTGACCAATACATTTCTCGCCGCAAGGTCTCTATGTACATAATTCATCTCCGCGAGATACTGCATACCGCTTGCAATACCGCGCAACATACCTACGAGTTGAAGCACCTGGAACTTGCCGTCATTCGCGCGCAGGAAAGTATCCAAGCTGCCATTCTCCATAAATTCAGTGATTATCATCACAGGATTACTCTTCGTCACAACCCCTTGTAAAAATATCACATTGGGGTGCTCAAATTGACCCATTATAGAGGCCTCCGTAAGAAAGTCGTTACGTGCTTTATCAGCCGAGCCAGGCTTCAAAGTCTTTATGGCAACATCGATCTCCGATCTGCCATCAGGCGGTAGTTTCAACTTTCCTCGACATACGTCTCCAAACTCACCACCACCTAAAACATGTTTAATATTCATTCGTCGCTAATTATTCTCCATTCACTGTTATTTGGCTGCTAATATAGATAATAGTACTTGTCGTTTCACAATTCAACTCTATTATGCTCGATTAAACCAAAAACTTATTATTTTAAACAAACACATAATTTATTCGCAGTGCACGTTTTCTTTGAAACATTACAAATGCAAACGTAGTATTAGTTTAATAGCTGCATATCAAGTATTAAAACAGCGACAATGTAGCTTTTGTTAAACGCGTTTCAAGTAAAATTCTGATTTTCCAAAGCAGACCAAAGTTATAGGTTAGATATAAGCATGGTGAACAATGGATACGCAAATAAAGTGAGAGAATAGAGGATGAGGTTGAATACGAACCGATAATGGCCTCAATGGTGATATATCCCGCATCAATCTCTCGAGCGAACTCGCGAACTGCCTGATTCGGATCCTCATAGGTATGGGGATCAACGTAGCTTCTAGCACTGGCACCGCTCGTACCACCAGGCCCCCCCGTCGAAGCGTTTACTCCCACTGCGGGCGTGAAGAGCGGTGTAGTCACTGCAACGTTACGAAAACAAAGCTCATTATGTTTATCCGTAGTCAACATGGATGAAGCCTTTCAGCATTTAGTTTTATTTTGTCTTATTTCGTCTCATTCCGTTGTTCACTTTTTTGTGCGCATCTCTCTTGCTTTTTTTCTACAAACCCCTCTCTCTACTTGCAATACTCTTTTCCTATAAGGATCTGCCTCGATCTTCCGAAATAAAAAAACTGTGTCGTTATAAGTGTACGTTCATAATTCCAGCGTTTATGTTAATGCATTATGTATGTATATACAATTTGAATAAATTTCAGAAAGAGCAGAGGCCAATTACTAGTGGCAAGTGTAAGACCCAGTTCTCCCAAAGTTTTCTAAGAGAATTATTATATGATTTACTTAATTTTTTAATTAAGTTTAAATTTATACTTGTTCTTTAATTTACAACTCTGGTATCACGATTGCATAATTTTAGCAACTTTTACGAAAAAACTGTCAATAGTCAACAATTATCATGCTATTATTAGCTCAATAATACGGCAGTCGTGACATTTATAACTTCTCAAATATTTTAAAACTTTCAAAATTAATTAATTATTAGTTAAGCATGAAAATAAAATTGTACTAATAACAAGCATTTGTTTATGTTTTTCTAAACTGTAAATAACAAATTATATATACAAATTTTAAATATATAAAATAAAATAATTTGACGCTAGCTTAATAATTGTAATAATAAGATTTTTATAATATTTTGTGACCATGAAGTGTTAAATATTTCTATTTGATTTATCTAAACTTTATAGATCTGGTGTTGATAGCAAAGGTGTGATATAAAATTTAAATTAATAGATTCTGCATTTATAGCCTGGCCACGACAGTGACACCTTACTTAATAACGATATAAATGAAATTTAATCAGCAAAGTTTGTTAAAAAATTCGTATATTAATAAAAAAATATTTAAATTGGAAACATCGAATTTTATTGACATCAATTTTAATGTCAAATATAAAATATTTTGAATAAAATATAATAAATGTAACCGATTCGTTGATAAAGTAAATGAAAAATCGATTATACACATTAAACGTCTAGACTTTTACTAAATGAAATACTTTTATTATACACAAAAAGGCGAATAAAGGATTAGCAAATGGTCAGGCTGGAAGTTTCATAGAATAATTAAGTGTGCAAAGGATCATACACATGCTTCCTAATTCTACAGAATTCCAAATTTTACGAGTTTATTCCGTAATCGTAGTCAGCCAAATGCATACACAGAGATACAAGCAAATATTAAAAATGTAAAATTTATATTCTATTACACATGTTTTCTGATCGAAAATCTTGTTCAATAATGGCGAATATTCAAGTCAACTTCATTCTACGCGTAAGCTTAAAACAATTGCTAATCGAAAGCATGTAAGACTTACGCGAAGACTTGTTTTTGTTGTTGGCATGGGTTGTTACAATTGGTGAACTGTCCATTTTGCAGTGCACTGTGAACAACACAACAACCAACAAACTGATTGACAAATAAGACTAAACAAAAACCGATTTTTAAGAATAAAATTTATGCAGAGTGACTGTTGTTTAAGCGTGTGGTGACTGTAGGCAAAAGATTTTTGTTGGTTAATAATATACGTTAATATATAAGATAACATAAAGATAACCCAATTAAAATTAAACGTTATATCATTTGTACTATTACGAGATATTGGAAAAAGGGTATAAAAATTTTAAATGTGTCAAGCGTATTTTGATGATAATGAATATTTAATTAATACACAAATTAAAATGGGATAATAATATGTTTAATATTAAAGTATAATATTAAAGTATAACTCAAACGAATTCGTATATGCATTTTTTTACAAGTACACAAGATATATTAAAAATAAAAAATATCTTTTTTATATAATACAAAACGTCGAAAGTACATTTTTGTAATGTACTTTCTTTTGAATTAATTTTGAAAGTAATTGCATACTTTTAATGCATATGCGAATATATACATGCATACGAACTTTAGCGAACTATAATTTCTATGTAATTTACATGTAGGAGTAAAAGTGTAAACTACGATAAATAGAGTTTTTGGAAAGTCAAAATTAGGTGTTGGAAAAGACTTACTGTAGGTCACAACTAGTCCTGTAGTAGCAGGCGATTGTATACATTGTTTCATTGGATTTTAAATGGATTTTGTTCATGGAGGCAGGTTCGAGAGTTCAGGGAATTCGCACATGAAAAGAAAGAATCGAAAGAATTTGGTTAGACATTTATACTGAAGCTGCAGGGACAAATCAGTGAATTTTAATAAAATATTACAAGCGATTTTTTTTAATTGTTATTTTGGTTATCAATGATTAGGGGTCTATAATTCCTTAATTAATTATAATTTTTTTCAAAATAAAATTTGAATATCTCTTTATCACTTAATGGTCTAACAAGAGGTAATTCGTTCATAACTCAAATAATTCAAAATTATACAAATTCATAAAAGGTAATACTAGAGTTATATTTTACTTGCAGAAAGATAAAGGTGATTTAAATATAGTATGCAAGATGTATATAATATAAGAGTGAATATTATATTATAAGGGGATTGTGAATATTACATTACTAAAGAAATAGTAATAAGTGATGACGATGTTTAAATAAGATTTATCGTACCTTCGCCGTTTCTATATTCCAAAGTGTCGCAGTCACTCGGTTGTTTCTTGTTACATTCATCTGAGGCCCTGCTGCATCGAAATCAGATTATATCAACCAAAAAGAAATTTTTAAATTAATTTTTGTAATAAACAAGTTTTTAATGCTTTAAGTTAATTATTCATTAGAAATGTATTCGGTTAAATTTTAACGAGAATATTACCTTCTCAAAAAGAGTACCGTCATAATGATTATTATCACAAGAAGAACAACCACTGCAACTATTGCTCCAGCAATAATTCGTACTTGCATGTTGTCATCATCACCGACATAGTCTATATGTAAAGATGCGGAAAAGAAGATAAATTTCAATTTTTTGAACAAGGTATGTTAACCGAAAATAAACTCAATGCATTTATTAGTTTACCTAGTCCCATTGCATGGGGTGTCTTTTTATAAACTACAGGCGTGTATTCGCCCCACCCACGTGTTGTCTTTGCGCGCACCTGTATCGCATAGTCTGTTATAGGATTCTAGCTTTTGTTATATTTAATGTAAATCTAATTCATATTTTTTATCTAGATACTAAAAATGTAATGATAAAATATAATTAATAGTTGGAAAATATTGATATATATATATATATATATATATATATATATACATAAGTTGGTCCGCTCCAAAGAAATTTCCGAGTCTAACGCTGCAAGGGAACGAGTACACACGTGTTCACACATATTGCGTATGTACGCATATGCAGTTGTACGAACGTCGTCCGAATCAGTGAAGATCGTAGCTCTACGATTTTGTCGTGTCGAAAACCAACTCCTCGACTTTGCAAACACCGCATTATGTTTACAATATACGCATTTCTAATTCGCATAGAGTCTACTACCCTACGAAAAATTTGAAAGATTAGAATAAACAGTGCAACATGTAAATAATTTATCTTCACATCTAGTATTCTGTCTCGTTTAGTTTAAAAACATCATTAATTTTTTAAAATAGAAATAAAATATACAAATTTCAAAATTAACGTTTTTACCGACTCTCTCTCTCTCTCTCTCTCACACACACACACACACACACACACTATCAATATATTCTTTCTTCTCTTTCTCATGTACATCTACTTGAAAAATTAAATTTTTCCTTGATACGGCCTTGAATTTGTTATTTAATATAGTCAATTAATGATACAAATTATAACAAAAAATATTAATAGTAATAATAACAATAGATATTAATCAAACAAATTATTAACAGATAAAATGTTTAAATGATATGTATTGCAATATATGAGTTTTAATTACAGCAGAAAATTTTAATTCAAAAGATATAATAAATACTAAGGTCAATATAATACTAAGAATTATTTAATTAATTAACAATAATCTGACGCTGTATAGGGTATGAATATGCCGTGTGTACGTACTGCGCTCATTTCAACGGTGTTTTAAACAATGACCAGATTTCCTGATTTTATTGCCATTCGGAATATTTGTTGCTTTCGATATGATCAACGATATTCATGAATAAAACTTTGTCAAATGCCTCGGGAACGTATATTAATTAACAATCAAGTGACGCGGCATACAAAATACATATTCCGCGAGCATAGGAGGTGGCATTGTTAATCTTTGTTCTATTCTATGACGAGATTCACTGATTTTGTTGCTATTTGGGATATTTATTGGTTTTGATATGGTCAACGATATTCGTGAATAAAAAATTGTCGAATGTCTCGGGAACATATGTTAATTAACAATAACATGACGCGGTATAGGGTACACATATGCCGTATGTACGTAGTGCGCTAATTTCAACGGTATTTTAAACAATGAGATTTTCTGATTTTGTTGCCATTCGGGTTTTTTGTGACTTTTTGTATATATAATCAATAAACAATAATCAATAAAAAAGTTGTCGAATGCCTCGTAATAGGCGACTTGTATATAATAAGAAATGTAATAAATATATTATCATTGTTCAAACGCAGAATTCCAAAATCATTTGAGTCTTCCAAATATCTAGCATAAGAACCCGGGTACGACTTTGAGCTGTCCAGGCCGAAGTAGGGTGTAGTTTTCTAGCACACATAAAAGTGGGTGGAAAACATTTTGACAAAAAAAATTAATAACTTAATAGTGCATATATAACCAAATATAAAACGTTGATACCTTATAAATTATGAAACCAATTTGCACTATTGAATATTTCCGAATATTCCCTTAATGTCTTCGTGCTATCTCTGTTCGTCTAAGAATGTAAGTTTAGTTACTCATTTGTTCCAAATTTTTCTATGGTGCTCCAAACGTAAAAATAAAAAGAGCAAGATATTTGAATGAGAAGAAAACGATATTCACTAACGTACTTTTTATGCTTTTTATACTAACAATAACTGCCTACATATCTCAAGGTTAACTTATATTTTGAACATTGCACACAAAGCGATTGGACACAAAACATCAACTACAAGGTGATCCTCCTAGAACTTTAGAAACTGATATCTTTATTTTTAGAATTTTATGTATCGAGATAATAATTTATTTGCATTAGTTTTTATTAGTAATAATTGAAATTGAATAAATTAAATGTTACATTTATTTTAATTATCCCTTATAAGAAGGGAACATAAATGAATTTTTTATGTTTTATACTATTTTTATATTTAACTATACTATTGCTCCATTAAATGGTAAACTTTAAATTATCAGGTTAGGCAATTTAAACTTTTCAACTTCGCTATTGAAACCAAATTTATGACAAGTATGACACGTATCAAAGAAAGTTAGTCATCTGAACATAAATATTTTTATATTTTTTGTATGCAGTGTATTGAATAGCAATACAATGCAATAAATGTAATTGTATTTTCTTTATTTTTCTTATTTGATTTAAAAATGCGTTTTATGCGTGTTTTCTACATTGTAAAGGCTTAAATAATTGGTGTATTTTTAACACAAATATCAAAGTCAACTTTTCAATGAATTTTATTTTATTGTAAAATACATATTTCTGAGGTCTGGATCAATGAGGTGCAATAATTATAATAAAATTATTTTTTTATTTATGAAAACACATAAATATACATAGATATATATAATGGTTTGGAAATGTGAAGCAGGAGTGCTGTCATTGCGAGATTTCTGTCCCGTGGCATGTCTATTATTATGTAATATTTATTTGTTTTAGTGGGTGGAGGAATCATTTACGAATTTCGACAAAGGTATCAACTGGAGAAGTTACGTAGTTTGCGACGTAGCATACAACAACGTAAATAATTGGCTCTGGACGCCATTTATCGAACGTGGTCCAGCCAATCGGATGTATATAGAGATCAAATTCACGGTTCGAGACTGCTCACTTTTCCCTGGAAATGCTCTTAGCTGCAAAGAGACTTTCAGCCTTTTATATTACGAATTCGATGCGGCCACTAAAGAACCACCACCCTGGGAACCAGACAGTTATAAACTCATAGGTGAATAAACTTTTTCGTTATTTTTTTATTCTTCATTTTTCTCTTTTTTAAAATACTTCTAAATATTTTGTTAAAAATTTAAATATTTTAACCTCTCCAATTTTTCATTTTTTGATTATTAGAAGTCACAAGAAGAACGAATAATAAAATGATTTAAAATAAAATAATATAATAATTGGTACACTTCTTTAATCGAACACATTTTTTAATATAAAAACGTTAACATTATTTTTTAATTAATAAATTACAAATTTTTAATTAGACCTTATCTAAAAAAAAAATAACTCACAACAGATTTAAGAAGTTCTTTATTTGTAGAATTATTGACAGCATATTTTATCTTAAGTAATTTAAATTGAATAATCTATAGTTATATGTACACAAGCAAGTAAGAAAAATCTTATGTACAGTGAAGTACAATTCTGATCAAACCTATTCTTATAATTAAAGACTTGAAACATAAAATGATATTTTCTATATTTAAAAAAGTAAATTTAAAGAAAATTAAAATATTTTTTTTAAGTTATTTTTTACGGTTATACTTTATATGGATATGAGATATTTCTTGTCACGTTAATAATAATAAAAATTAGAAATAAAAATGGATCAACTAGATATATTAAGAAGGAAATGTATATGACCCAGGTCGGATAGCGGCTAATGAGGGTCGTTTCAATAGCAATACAGAGGTAATAATAAATACGGAGGTCAAGTCAGTTCCGGTGACAAAAAAGGGTGTGTACTTTGCGTTTCGTGACCAGGGCGCCTGTATCTCGCTGTTAGCCATTAAGGTATACTATATTAGCTGTCCCGAAGTTGCTGTCAACTTTGCCCATTTTCCGGCAACACCAACTGGTCGTGAAGTCGCGCTGATTGAACAGACCCTCGGCACGTGTGTAGCCAATGCTATAAAAATTGAGCAACCGACATACCTATGTAAGGGCGACGGTAAGTGGTACCTTCCAAATGGTGGTTGCCATTGTAAACCTGGCTATCAAGCTGACGTTTACAAACAGGAGTGCAATGAATGCCCTATCGGCAAATTTAAGCACGACGCCGGTGAGCATGCTTGTGAACTCTGTCCTGTTCATAGTAAGGCACCTGACTACGCCTTCACCGAGTGTCGGTGCGACTCCGGATACTACAGGTCAAGCAACGACCCTAAGAAGATGCCGTGTACGCGTATGTATCATATACATTTTATTTTGATGTACTATAAATCATTCTTCCTTAATTAATCATCTTGTTGAATCCTGCAACTTCTTTTTATTTCTTTCTGTTTCCTAATCTTCTCGAACTTTCCAATTATCTTTTATATCATTTTCTTCTTCACATATAATGAATGATTTTTATTAAATGTCAAATTTAAAATAGATGATTTTGATTCGGTTTATGTACGAATTACCAATTCTCTAAAAGTACTTTGATGTTGTAATAATGATATTTTAATTTAAACTTAACTTGAACTTATAATTTTATAAAACGGTTCTAAATGTAACCTTTTCTGGTTAAGAAATTAAAAAATCGTTTAAAAAAATGAATTTCGAATCTCACATGTAGTTATCGTTTAATATCTTTACTCAATTATAAACATTGAATTTGTGACGTGACGAAAATTTCAACTAACTGAAATCTCAACAGAATTTGAAGTTTTTAAAAAATAAATATTTTCCTACAGAATTGATTAGAATCACTTAATAATTTCATATGGACTAATTATATTAAAAATAATCTTTCCACCCTTAAAAACCACTTTACAGTGGGTTGAAAAATTCAAAAAATCATAAGTCCGAAATTATTAAGATTCTATAAAATTTTATTTTTGATTAATATTAAGCATCTAATACACTATATGATTTTCATATTGAAAATCGATTCGGACCATTGTTTTTAACAACGTTATTCCGAACGTCACGATACGAGTTTGTAAGCGCACCAATTTTATGCGCATAACAGTATATCTACAACATTTTAATTATTAATTTCATATATGTTATAATTTCTCATTACAAAATAACGAGACTCATACAAAGCACAAAATGTATACAAATTTTAAAAATAAAAATCGATGAACTACAATGTCTTACACACTGTTAAACAAAATCATATAAGATCAATGACTTTACATGACGTTTACTAAAATGTTTATAACAAAATTAGTTTCGGGATTTCACAAAATATTTTTACTTAATGTGTATCTCACTTACAAGATAATAACAATTACAGTTTTTGGATTCCACAAATTATTTTTCTAGAATATCATTTTTGATAGAAAGTCCAGTAATACACTATTGGTTATTATGAACAATAAAGGCAATTTTAACATTCCAGAAAGTGTTATTCGGAATATAGTTTTTTAGATATTATTATAAATATTAACTAATAATAATTTAAATAAAACAATTATGTGCATGACAAATTTTAGTATATGTATATGCATTAATTCTTATTTAAATAGTCTATTCACTATCACCAGAAATTATTTTATGTTGAAAAAGTAAATAACGGTATAAATACGTATATATACGCTTTTTACCTTATGTAACGAAGAATTTGACAATGTATCGGATTGATTTTAATATTGAGATTATGTAAGTTTTTTGGGCTTTATATAATGGACAATATTCCGAAATAACATTTTGTGGAATGTCAAGACGGTAACTGTTATTAACTTGTAAGTGAGATACACGAATAAGCATAGACATCGCATATGATTTAGTTTAACAAGATTTACAACAACGTTCCGGATTAAATTTAATATTGAAAAATGTAGGTTTTATTTTACTTTACATAAGAAACGATATTTAGAAATAACATTTTTTGGAATACCAATACTGCGTTTGTTATTATCAGCAACCATCAGTGCATATACGTATTCATACGTTTTTTACCTTATTAGTCAAAGAATTTGACAATGTTCCGGATCGATTTTTTATATGGAACTTTTTCTACGTATAGTTTTTGAGGTGCTTAATGTTAATCGAAAATAAAATTCTGTGGAGTGCTAATGATTTCAGACTCATTTTTTGAATTTTTCAACCTCCTGCAGGATTGGTTTTTAAGGCTAAAAGATTATTTTGAATATAATTAGTTTATGTTGTAAAATTAATAAACGTTTCCAATCGATTTTGTAAGAAACTATTAATTTTTAAAAAAATTAAATTTTTCTTGAGACTCAACCGGTTGAACAAATAACAGACAATTGAAAGTTGATTGTCAAGATTGAGTAATTTTGTTTTTTGCTGCAGAACCACCTTCGGCACCACAGAATCTTACAGTTAATTTTGTAGACCAATCGACTGTAATTCTCTCTTGGAACGCGCCGCATATATTAGGTGGTCGAATGGATACGACGTATCGAATAGTCTGCGATGCCTGTAGTTCAGGAGTCAAATACATTCCCAACACTGTAAGTTTACATGATTATATAAAATGTTCAACTAATTATATAAAATAATCTTATTTAAAAATGCATTTTTATGCGTTTAACCAAGTAAACTTTTAAATTTAAATGCATGTCATTAAATTTCAGTCGTTTATAAACAACAAAGTTTAGTTAGAAATAATATTGTTTTATTATTATCTTATCTAATTGCATTGTTTTAATAAGAAACAAAAAGAAAAACAAAATATTGACAGATTTACCCGTAAAAGTATTACTGAATATTTTTAAGCGTCTGCAAAACCAGGAAAGAGCCAAATTGGAAGGAGTCTGAAATCTGCATTGTTGGAGTTGCAATGATAATTGAAAATTTTAAAAATTGAATAAAAAAATTATAAATAAATAAGTATCACTTATGACTCAAAACGATAAAATAATAGGTTTAAAATTAATTATACTCTCAAAAACCACCCTTCTGAGGGGGTGTAAATTTCGAAAAATCTTAACTAAGTCAATTTTATTATTCCACTAAATTATTAGGATATTAGTTTATATTACTATCAATTAGGATATTAGTTTATATTACTATCAATTAGGATATTAGTTTATATTACTATCAATTAGGATATTAGTTTATATTACTATCAATTAGGATATTAGTTTATATTACTATCAATTAGGATATTAGTTTATATTACTATCAATTAGGATATTAGTTTATATTCAAAACAACTACCAAAATAAAATTGAAATGAAGAACGCGGCGGTACATTACTTTTCACATGCGTTTTCAGTACCTGCATAAAGGCGCGTACGAGGAAAAGTACGCTAAAGTACAAAAATCGTTATAAAACCAATAATTTTATTATCGGCAGAAATTTATTTTCGTAAGATATGAAGACAAATATAATAGACAATATATTCTGTAAATTTGGTTTAAAAATATTAAGCATAACTATCATCGTTCGTCATGGAATGCATAAGCACTCATATGGGTACACGCATACGGGCCGCATAAGATTGATTATAATAAATTGATTATAACTTCTCTAAGACATTCCACTAATTTTTTTCAGAAACATCGTGTGATTTAAGATTATCAATACATAAGAATGGTCTTTATATCAATAACAATAAGGTTTTTATATCCATATCGCGCTGGAAATTGGTGTTACATTCTTCTGAATGTTACGCAGTCTTATACACGTCAGTATATGGATACATCTTAGATCGTTACTTCCAAGTTCCTCTAAAGCATTCCACCAATTTGTTTTCAGGAACATCGTGTAATTTAAGATTGTCTATACATACGAAAAGGTTTTTTTATCAATATATTAAAAAAAGATATTTTAATAAGCGCACAAGAGTAGTGTTTATAAAATCTTAGCGTAGCGTTAGAAATAAAGTCGTTAAAAATAAAGTTCCGGATATGAAATTTTTTTATTTATATTCGAACTTATGATTTTTAAAAATTTTGTTTTTTTAATATATTGAGTTTTGATGTTACAGAAGCTATAGTGTTTTTCTGTTTTTATGAAATTGGTAAAAACATGTTTTCAATTTTTTATTTGCTATATCTTATAACTATTCAGTAAACTTACGTTATACATTGATGATTATAATTGATCATTTTATTCTAGATATTCGAACATTTTATAACATAAGAATATAATTAAAAATAAAAAATTAAAATGAAGCTTGATATTTACAGATTAAACACAAATTTTACATTTTTTAAATTTTAATTATAGTTGTCATGATAAGAGATTCTTTAAAAACTGATTCTAAAAACAGCACCGATTTCGGCTATTTTTTAATTACAATTTTAATAATTTTTATCTGTTAGGTGTACAGAATGTACAAGTGTTTAGTTGCATCTGTAATTTTGTACAGTAAAAGATCCGTGCATTACAATTTTCAGATATTTTCGTAAAAATTTATATTTTAAAATATAATAATTTTCCTAGATAAGATCTATGAGCGTTCTTAGGTATGTATAAAACAGTTGAATATTAATGACAAGATAAGTAAATTATTCATTAAGATCTCTATATTATAATATTTTAGTTTAAAACTTGAGCCCGAAATAAAATTCAAAATTAAACATTGCTACAAGAGAGTGAATACACACGTAATCACACATTTATGCACACATGTTATGCCTGGTCGGATTCATCAACTCTAGGATTTTGACGATTTGTCCCCATAACTGCTACACTTTGTGGTAGGTCGATGTCGCTCTTTTGTTTTTCTAAACAAACTTCTAAATGTATAGTGCAGCCCGCGATTTTAACAAACTAATGCGTCACGATAGCACATAACATATCAAATTTTTGATAATTTCGAAGCCATCAGATGTATATGCGTAATATATATTACTACATATTTTTTTATTCCTTTCAACATACGAAGTGTAGATACATAACACTCACACGCGCGCGCTTATTCACACACAAATGCACATTAGAATGCTTTTCTTTCATCATTTTCTCTAACCCTTTATCTTATTATACTTGCTCAGTTTATTTTAAAATTATTATTATCAGTAAATTATTAAAATTAATCCAGCAGTGTGAGCAATAATGAAAAAAGAATTCATTTTTTAGATAAACAGAATTTTTATAAAACAGAATATTTTAATTATTGAGTCTTAATTTATTTATTTTTATTCATTATACAACTTAGGAATATAAAATCCTAAAATCCAATATATTTAGAAAAATAAATTAATAAAAAAATTTTCTTTGCATATTATAATATATCAGTCCGTAGGTTTCTTATAAAATAAACACTGCACTAATAAGTGAGTACACATGGATTTCTATTCACTACGAACACCTATGTATAGGTAAATGCTGTAAAAGCCCAAGCATTCTGGCAGTACTCGATGACTTTGAAATTTTGACGATTTCATAACACAACCTCTTGATTTTTAACCGCGTATCATCGTTTTTTATAGACAACAAATTTATTTTATACGATTACCTTTAATCGAATAAAATTTTCTGACATTTAATTGTGAAAAGCATGTGAATAGTATTGAACAACTTTTTGTGATATATATATATATATATATATATATATATGAACTATGATTTTTGTTTTCCATTCATTCTTCTTTCTCTCTTTCTCTCCCTCCCTCCCTCCCGCCTTTCCGCGCACTCTTCACTCGCTCTCTGTTTCGCTAGCTAAATTTATTTGATTTGTATTGTTATCAACTTATTAATTATAACTTATAAAGGTTACTATAACAAGAATCGTTTGAAATAGTTAATTTTCAAAATTAATAAAGATTTAGTTGAATATATTTTATTTGGATTACATTTTTAAAAACAAAAGTTTTATAATTTCACGCATATAACACACATCGGAAAAATTCATAAAATTTTATGCATAACCATTTTACATATCATCAATTATAAGAAACATTAGAAAAAGAACGAAAACAAATTAATTTACAAATTATTAAATGAAGTATGGAAATGTCAGTTAGGCAAAAAGAAGTTTGATGCAAACAGTGGTTCAAATGTATGAATACATATGTATACACATATTGCTTGACCCAGCAAATGCATTCGAAACGACTGCTGAAATCACGAGGCTCGTTAATTCTAGAATTTAGAGGATATTTAATTAGAGCTAATAAATCTTACTTTGCAATGTGGCAATGACGCATTTTTTTAAAAACAAACTTTTAATTTATAGCTTCAAACAAGTGAAACATTATAATGTACGTAACAAGCTATATTAGGCGCACTTGAATCATAGAAGAATTAAGAAGGACATTGCAGAAACATGCAATTCTTTATAATTTCATTTAGATTCTACATAGATGCACAAAATATTCCTCAATTTCTCAAATTTTTTTTCTAAATCATTCGATTTTTTTAATAAAAACTTGCTTTGTTTCCGCGCATCTGTAATATTCGAAGTCTTCACATATAAATCTATTTAAAATAATTACAATGTTAACGTTTTCAGCTAAATATTATAGAATTATGTAAGAAAATTTCTGAAATTATTATTTCAACACTTGAAAAAATTAAATTTTCTAAACAAAACGATAAGTAACAAAGTTAAATATTGAATGTGCAATATTATAAATAAAACTTATTGTTTTATATCCTAAAACGTTTCATATATATTTATATAAAGATATGCAGCTATAAAAAACTATAAATAATTATCACCTATGACACAAAACGATAAATTAACGATTTAAAATTACTTTTGCCCTCAAAAACGACCTTTATGAGGGGGTAAAAATTTCGAAAAATTGTAACTTCGATAATTTCATTCTAACAAATATTATTGATCAGAATAATATATAAAAATTTGTATAAAAAACTTCTACCGAATAAAAAATTGATAAAAAAATCGGTACGGAACATGACTTTTCATGCGTTTTCAGTACATGCGTAAATGCGCCTATGAGCAAACGGTACATTATTGTACAAAAAACGTTATAAAACGAATAATTTTATTATTGGCAGAAATTGTTGTGCAGAATATGAGGAAAAATATGTTAGTGAGTATATTCTGTAAACTTGGTTGCAAAATTTTAAGAATAACTAGAATAGCCGGACATGGAATCACATGATATTGTTTATAACAAATTCCCCTATGATATTCTACTAAATTTTATTTCGGAACACCGTGTCATTTTAATTTATCGCGTCGGAAATTGATGTTAGCTGTATTTGAATGCACCTGCAGTCTTACACACATGAGTATATTGGTTCATATTAGATTGTTAATAACGTAAGATTAAAAGCGTTAGACACATATGTGCACATGACATACAGGCAGCATAGAGTAGCAGCACGCGCGCGCGCACACATACATACACACAGAGAGGGAGAGAGAGATTCTATCTTCAAAGGCAGAAAACAATAATTTTTTTTATAATATTCTACTTTCAATATTGTACTTTGTTATTTATCGTTTTGATTAAGAAATTAATTTTTACATTTGATAAAATTGTAGTTATAAATGTTTTCTAATATATTCATATAATATTGACCCGAAAACGGTGTAATAATTATAAATATATTTATAAATTGTCTTTGAATATTGCAGATACGCATAATTGAAATAAAAGTATTTTAGAAACATCGAATGTGTTAGAAAGTGATGAAATCGAGGAATACTTAATTATATTGCTTCTGCATAGAATGTATATTGGATTTAAAATAATTGATTTTGACTATAATATTTCTTAATTCGTCTATGATTCAAAAGCATTTAATACAGCTTGTTGTGTACATGATAATGTTTTACATTAGATTTTTGTTTTGAAAAAAACTCGACGTTGCAGCTTTGCCAGGTTACGGTGTATCGTTAATAATTCGTCCAAATACTTGAATCGATGAGCTTCGTGGATTTTGGCCGTCGCTTCGAAAACCCTTGCATGGGTCAAACAAATGTGTAATAAATGTACTGATATACTTCAATGATTGTTGTGTCGAACTTCTTTCTGCCTCATTTACTGATGTATCCATACTCTAATTTGTAATAATATACAGATTCAGTTTTTTTTATTGTCGTTGTTTTTTATAATTATTCATCTCTAGTAATGATAATGTTAAATAGTTATGTATAATGTTTCTTATATTTTACCATGTGTATTAGTGAAATAAAAAAATGTTTCTATTTTAAATGTAAACCAAATAAAATAGAATTAACTAAAACTTCTGTAACTTTAATATATTAAATATTTGAAACGATGCTTGTTACAATAATCTAAGTTGTAATTGTAAGTTAATAATAATACAAATCATAAATATACCTTGCGAAAGTGAGAGAAAGAACGACGAATGGAAAACAGAAATCAAAGTTCATATGTAGAACACGTAAAGATGTTCAATGCTATTCACAAACTTTTGTCAAATATCACGAGAATTTTTTCTATTAGTATCTTCTAGAGAGTATTACTCGTGTTATGTTTCGTAAAAATGTAAATTTATTTGTACTCACACATTAGAGAAGTGTTGTTTTTATGAGACTTACCAACTGATATATTGTATTATAATATGCAACTAAATTTTTATTTTTTTATTTTGTCATTGGTTTTCAGTATTTTTATTCTTGAAATATTTAATAAATATAAATAAATAAACTAAAACTCAACAAATTAAAAGATTTTGTATTTTTAAACTTCTGTTTAATTAAAAAATGAATTATATTTTATTATTGCTCACACTGATGAATTATTTTTAATAATTTATAAATAATAATAGTTTAGAAACAGCAGATTGAGTAAGTATAATAAGACAAAGGGATATTTGAAAATATGAAAGAAAAAGTATTGTAAATTGCGTTTGTGTATGTGTGTGTACGTGCGCGCGCGTTTACGCGCGTTATGTCATGTATCTACAGTTTCGTAAATTAAAAAGAATCAAAAATTATATATTACGCATATACATCTTAGGCATTCAAACCTATCGCAAATTCCGTATGATTATATGTATCGTGATACAATAGTTTGTTTTTAAGACCTCGCCTTGCACTATACATTTAGAAGTTTTTTTAGAAAAATGAAAGACGGACCGCTAAGTGTCGGAGTTATTGGGACGAATCGTCAAAATTCTAGAGTCGAGCTTTGAATCCGATCGTCGTATTAGATTATTTTATATTATGGCAGAATGTGTGTGAATACGTGTGTATTACTCTCTTGCAGCAATGAAATTTCTTTCGAGCTCGCCGACTGATATACACAAGTTATAACTCAAATTTTATAATATACAGATCTTAATAAATAATATGCTTATCTTTTTATTAATATTCAATAGTTTTACAAATATCTAAAAAATTTAATATCTCGTCTGCAAATTATTATTTTTTAAAACAAATCTTTTCGCAAATACCCGGAAATTGTAATGCACAATCTTTACTGTACGAAATTACAGATACAAATCGAACATTTTCTTTGCACATTCTATTTCATATCACATATAAAAATAAAAAAAAAATTGCAAATAAAAACAACAGTCGAATTTTGTGGTGTTTATAGGCATAACTTTTAAGAAATCACTACATTCATGACCATTCGAATTAAAATAAAAAAATTTAATATTTAAGTTTAATCCGTACATATGAAAACTTCATTTAGAATTTTTTAATTATTTAAATTTATTTTTATATTGTAAAAATTTTCAATATCTAGATTAAAAAGATCAATTATAGTCATCAATGTGTAACTTAAGTTTACTGAATTAGGTATAAGATACATAAAAGAAATTACAACACATTTTCATCAGTTTTATAAAAATAGAATACACTATAGCTTCTGTAACATGAAACTCAATATATAAAATAAAACAAAAAATTAAAAAATCATAAGTACGTAAATAACTAAACAAATCTTTGTATCCGGAACATTATTTATAACAACAAACAACTTTATTCCTAACGCTAAAATTTTATAAACCTAACAATTCTTATGCGCCTATTAAAACATCTAACACACTTTAATTATTAACTAAATACATACCTCAACATTTTATTGCTAATTATTATGGTTCATGAAAATTCTAATTTATATAAAACTTGCCATAAAAAACATTCTGTTAAACATTGTTAAACAAATATATATCTGAATATAAATTTTCTATTGTTGAAACTGTATCGAAAAAAAATTTTTTTTATACATGAGATTTTTTTTCTAAAAACCTTTAAATTGTATAATTATGATATAAAAATAATAAAAACGTAATATTATCTTTATGGAACCGCTAAAACAACCATAATTTTGGGATAAAAAATAAAAAAATTTATAGTTTTAGAAATCATTTATTCTACAAACGATTATTAATAATAATCATTTAACGCTACTAGATAGAAAAATTTTATTTAAACAAAAACTTTATATATGTTGCTTTACTGTTTGTACAAAATTACGGCACGTACGAGTACATGTACTGGATTGTGCACCAACATCAATCGTCAACCTCATAAATTATTGATATTTTACACTTGCAATTATAAAACAGTCGTATTAGCAAAAAAATTTATGTAAATAGTAAAGTTATTCAAATAATATCATTGGGTACCATTGTGAAAAGGCCTTTTAAATACACACGTTGAAAACTTATAGAATACGATACTCATAAACGGTGTATAACTGATTTGTTATAACAAATCCTTCATAGACATTCCACAACTTTTTACTAATAATTTCCGTTGCTTGTACAAAAATATATAAATAAATTTTTCATAATAATTAATAGTTATATTAAACAAGTGGGTAACATATACGATTACTGAGATATAATTTTTTAAGTAATTTATTAATATTAAATATTACGAGTAGTAAATTCTTATTTATTGTTTTATTAATGAAATTACAGATTTTATACTTTAAAAATTCTAATTTATAAATTTTCTGGCTATTAATAATTTATTAATAATATCGATAAGCTACGGATTGACTTGTAAAAATCTTCGAGCCCGTGAGATTGTAAAGTTTAAATTTCGCTTGTAAAGCCTTTCTATATGTGCTATATGTGTGCTATATGTGCCTATACATGCGCGAATGCGTGTACCTCGGCTTAAGTCAGTGTCAACCCGAAGATAATACTTTTAACTATTTCATTGTTTGTAAAATAATTCAAAAGTAATATAATCTTAGAAAAACATTTTCATTCAAAGCAAATCATATTCCAGAAAAATTTTAGTGGAATGTCTTATGGGAATTTGTTATTCACAATCTGAGTAGAGCCCATATACTCATATGAATAAGACTGTATGTACATTAAAAAGTAGGTAACATCAATTTCGGCACGTTTATTGATAAAGAAAACCTTATTTTACGTATTTATAATCCTAAATTACATGATGTTTCGTAAAAAAATTATGTGGAATGTCTTAGAATTTATTATTAAAAATATTTGTTCGCCCCTACGCTCATGGATAAGACTGCAGGTGCATTCAAATACATCTAACACCAATTTCTGATACGATATTGATAAAAAAATCTTCCTATGTAATTGTAATCTAAAATTACACAATGTTCCGGAATAAAAAATTGAAGAATGTCTTAGGAAAGTTTGTTATTAGCAATCTAAGTAGTTCCCAAATACTCATAAGTGTAAGGCTGGAGGTGCATTCAAATGCAACTAAGATCAATTTTTAACGCGTTTTGAAAAAAAAATTTTTCCTATGTATTTGTAATTTAAAATTACCCTATGTTTCGGAATAAACTTTAGTAGAATGTCAAAGAGGAATTAGTTATAAATAATATTATGTGGCCCGTGAGCATGTATCCATATGAGTGCATGTGCATTTAATGTCCGGCTATTTTAGTTAATCTTAAAATTTTGCGACCAAGTTTACAGAATATACTCTCTAACATATTTTTCCTCGTATTCTGCACAAAAATTTTTGCCAATAATAAAATTATTTGTTTTATAACGTTTTTTGTACAATAGTGTACCGATTGTTCATAGGCGCGTTTATGCATGCAATGAAAACGCATGAAAAGTCATGTTTCGTACCGATTTTTTTTTTCAATTTTTTATTTGGTTGTAGTTTTTTATATAAACTATTATTCTGATCAATAATATTTGTTAGAATGAAATTATGATAGTTACGATTTTTCGATTTTTCAGCCCCTCATAAGGGCGGTTTTTGAGAATGGAATTAATTTTAAATCTTTTATTTTATGGTTTTGTGTCATAAGTGATAACTTCTTATAGTTTTTTCGAAAAAAAAAATCGATTTTAAATGTTTTCAAAATTCATTTCAATTCTAACGATGCAGACTTCAGACTCTTTTATTTTATCGTTTTAAAGTCATACGTGATACTTATATACAGCTTGTTTTTTTTTTAAATAGATTTTGAAAATTTTCAATTTTCGTTGCAACACCAACGATGCAAATTTCAGATTCCTAAACCTTAAATCTAAAATATAAAGTAAATAGTGTAAGGAATGCCACAAAACCTAAAATATAAATATATAATTTCTTTAAATATAGGAAATCTTCAACGATACGAAAATTACGATTACTGGCTTGAATGCAGTGACAACCTATCGTTTCCAAGTATTCGCAGAAAATGGAGTTTCATCTCTTGTCGGCAGATCCGAATACGTTGATATAACGGTGACGACGGAAGCTAGTGTGCCGAGTCTCGTCAGTAATGTTAGGATTACGAATATTAAGAGTTCTGAGCTCAGTATTAGCTGGGACGCGCCGATTAATGATGCTGGTGGAGATAGTGATCTTGTTGAAAGATATGAAGGTAAAGTATTTTTGTCTACATAAAATGTATAGTGAAATGAAATTTCTTGATCGTAATATTGTCTTTACTAAACGAACTTTTTGCGCAAGTATAATCTTGAACTTTGACAAGGCCAAACAATATATTGTCTAATATAATACTTTTAAAAACGTGCTTTTAAAAGTAAAATAATGATAAATAATCAATTGTACATTTAATTCATTATTCACTTATGAATATTTACGAAACATATCCAAAAGAATTGAAATCAATTCTGAATATGGTAGAAACGGCATTAGTATCGAAACATTGTATGTTTTGCTGTTCTAACGTAAATTTTAATGAAATCTCCAGTCAGGTGTTATCCGCGATTCGAAGATGCGACCAATGCAACTGTGATTCAAACTTCTGATCTCTCAGCAACATTCAAGGGCTTGAAACCTATAACAGACTATGCGATACAGGTGCGCGCAAAGACAACACGTGGGTGGGGCGAATACACGCCTGTAGTTTATAAAAAGACACCCCATGCAATGGGACTAGGTAAACTAATAAATGCATTGAGTTTATTTTCGGTTAACATACCTTGTTCAAAAAATTGAAATTTATCTTCTTTTCCGCATCTTTACATATAGACTATGTCGGTGATGATGACAACATGCAAGTACGAATTATTGCTGGAGCAATAGTTGCAGTGGTTGTTCTTCTTGTGATAATAATCATTATGACGGTACTCTTTTTGAGAAGGTAATATTCTCGTTAAAATTTAACCGAATACATTTCTAATGAATAATTAACTTAAAGCATTAAAAACTTGTTTATTACAAAAATTAATTTAAAAATTTCTTTTTGGTTGATATAATCTGATTTCGATGCAGCAGGGCCTCAGATGAATGTAACAAGAAACAACCGAGTGACTGCGACACTTTGGAATATAGAAACGGCGAAGGTACGATAAATCTTATTTAAACATCGTCATCACTTATTACTATTTCTTTAGTAATGTAATATTCACAATCCCCTTATAATATAATATTCACTCTTATATTATATACATCTTGCATACTATATTTAAATCACCTTTATCTTTCTGCAAGTAAAATATAACTCTAGTATTACCTTTTATGAATTTGTATAATTTTGAATTATTTGAGTTATGAACGAATTACCTCTTGTTAGACCATTAAGTGATAAAGAGATATTCAAATTTTATTTTGAAAAAAATTATAATTAATTAAGGAATTATAGACCCCTAATCATTGATAACCAAAATAACAATTAAAAAAAATCGCTTGTAATATTTTATTAAAATTCACTGATTTGTCCCTGCAGCTTCAGTATAAATGTCTAACCAAATTCTTTCGATTCTTTCTTTTCATGTGCGAATTCCCTGAACTCTCGAACCTGCCTCCATGAACAAAATCCATTTAAAATCCAATGAAACAATGTATACAATCGCCTGCTACTACAGGACTAGTTGTGACCTACAGTAAGTCTTTTCCAACACCTAATTTTGACTTTCCAAAAACTCTATTTATCGTAGTTTACACTTTTACTCCTACATGTAAATTACATAGAAATTATAGTTCGCTAAAGTTCATATGCATGTATATATTCGCATATGCATTAAAAGTATGCAATTACTTTCAAAATTAATTCAAAAGAAAGTACATTACAAAAATGTACTTTCGACGTTTTGTATTATATAAAAAAGATATTTTTTATTTTTAATATATCTTGTGTACTTGTAAAAAAATGCATATACGAATTCGTTTGAGTTATACTTTAATATTATACTTTAATATTAAACATATTATTATCCCATTTTAATTTGTGTATTAATTAAATATTCATTATCATCAAAATACGCTTGACACATTTAAAATTTTTATACCCTTTTTCCAATATCTCGTAATAGTACAAATGATATAACGTTTAATTTTAATTGGGTTATCTTTATGTTATCTTATATATTAACGTATATTATTAACCAACAAAAATCTTTTGCCTACAGTCACCACACGCTTAAACAACAGTCACTCTGCATAAATTTTATTCTTAAAAATCGGTTTTTGTTTAGTCTTATTTGTCAATCAGTTTGTTGGTTGTTGTGTTGTTCACAGTGCACTGCAAAATGGACAGTTCACCAATTGTAACAACCCATGCCAACAACAAAAACAAGTCTTCGCGTAAGTCTTACATGCTTTCGATTAGCAATTGTTTTAAGCTTACGCGTAGAATGAAGTTGACTTGAATATTCGCCATTATTGAACAAGATTTTCGATCAGAAAACATGTGTAATAGAATATAAATTTTACATTTTTAATATTTGCTTGTATCTCTGTGTATGCATTTGGCTGACTACGATTACGGAATAAACTCGTAAAATTTGGAATTCTGTAGAATTAGGAAGCATGTGTATGATCCTTTGCACACTTAATTATTCTATGAAACTTCCAGCCTGACCATTTGCTAATCCTTTATTCGCCTTTTTGTGTATAATAAAAGTATTTCATTTAGTAAAAGTCTAGACGTTTAATGTGTATAATCGATTTTTCATTTACTTTATCAACGAATCGGTTACATTTATTATATTTTATTCAAAATATTTTATATTTGACATTAAAATTGATGTCAATAAAATTCGATGTTTCCAATTTAAATATTTTTTTATTAATATACGAATTTTTTAACAAACTTTGCTGATTAAATTTCATTTATATCGTTATTAAGTAAGGTGTCACTGTCGTGGCCAGGCTATAAATGCAGAATCTATTAATTTAAATTTTATATCACACCTTTGCTATCAACACCAGATCTATAAAGTTTAGATAAATCAAATAGAAATATTTAACACTTCATGGTCACAAAATATTATAAAAATCTTATTATTACAATTATTAAGCTAGCGTCAAATTATTTTATTTTATATATTTAAAATTTGTATATATAATTTGTTATTTACAGTTTAGAAAAACATAAACAAATGCTTGTTATTAGTACAATTTTATTTTCATGCTTAACTAATAATTAATTAATTTTGAAAGTTTTAAAATATTTGAGAAGTTATAAATGTCACGACTGCCGTATTATTGAGCTAATAATAGCATGATAATTGTTGACTATTGACAGTTTTTTCGTAAAAGTTGCTAAAATTATGCAATCGTGATACCAGAGTTGTAAATTAAAGAACAAGTATAAATTTAAACTTAATTAAAAAATTAAGTAAATCATATAATAATTCTCTTAGAAAACTTTGGGAGAACTGGGTCTTACACTTGCCACTAGTAATTGGCCTCTGCTCTTTCTGAAATTTATTCAAATTGTATATACATACATAATGCATTAACATAAACGCTGGAATTATGAACGTACACTTATAACGACACAGTTTTTTTATTTCGGAAGATCGAGGCAGATCCTTATAGGAAAAGAGTATTGCAAGTAGAGAGAGGGGTTTGTAGAAAAAAAGCAAGAGAGATGCGCACAAAAAAGTGAACAACGGAATGAGACGAAATAAGACAAAATAAAACTAAATGCTGAAAGGCTTCATCCATGTTGACTACGGATAAACATAATGAGCTTTGTTTTCGTAACGTTGCAGTGACTACACCGCTCTTCACGCCCGCAGTGGGAGTAAACGCTTCGACGGGGGGGCCTGGTGGTACGAGCGGTGCCAGTGCTAGAAGCTACGTTGATCCCCATACCTATGAGGATCCGAATCAGGCAGTTCGCGAGTTCGCTCGAGAGATTGATGCGGGATATATCACCATTGAGGCCATTATCGGTTCGTATTCAACCTCATCCTCTATTCTCTCACTTTATTTGCGTATCCATTGTTCACCATGCTTATATCTAACCTATAACTTTGGTCTGCTTTGGAAAATCAGAATTTTACTTGAAACGCGTTTAACAAAAGCTACATTGTCGCTGTTTTAATACTTGATATGCAGCTATTAAACTAATACTACGTTTGCATTTGTAATGTTTCAAAGAAAACGTGCACTGCGAATAAATTATGTGTTTGTTTAAAATAATAAGTTTTTGGTTTAATCGAGCATAATAGAGTTGAATTGTGAAACGACAAGTACTATTATCTATATTAGCAGCCAAATAACAGTGAATGGAGAATAATTAGCGACGAATGAATATTAAACATGTTTTAGGTGGTGGTGAGTTTGGAGACGTATGTCGAGGAAAGTTGAAACTACCGCCTGATGGCAGATCGGAGATCGATGTTGCCATAAAGACTTTGAAGCCTGGCTCGGCTGATAAAGCACGTAACGACTTTCTTACGGAGGCCTCTATAATGGGTCAATTTGAGCACCCCAATGTGATATTTTTACAAGGGGTTGTGACGAAGAGTAATCCTGTGATGATAATCACTGAATTTATGGAGAATGGCAGCTTGGATACTTTCCTGCGCGCGAATGACGGCAAGTTCCAGGTGCTTCAACTCGTAGGTATGTTGCGCGGTATTGCAAGCGGTATGCAGTATCTCGCGGAGATGAATTATGTACATAGAGACCTTGCGGCGAGAAATGTATTGGTCAATGCGGCCCTTGTATGCAAAATCGCTGACTTTGGTTTAAGTCGGGAAATTGAAAGTGCGACGGAAGGAGCCTACACGACGAGGGTGAGTATCTTTTGTGCTTATTCTCTATTGAGTAATTCCAAGGTTGGTTACGAACCTTTTAATGATAAAATAAATATCTAATTCAATAATTTTTAATAGATTAATTAATTGTGCAGGGAGGAAAAATTCCAGTGAGATGGACCGCTCCAGAAGCGATAGCATTTCGTAAATTTACCAGCGCCTCGGATGTTTGGAGTTTAGGTATCGTTTGTTGGGAAGTTATGTCATACGGCGAGAGGCCCTATTGGAATTGGTCAAATCAAGATGTGATAAAATCGATAGAGAAAGGCTATAGGCTACCGGCACCCATGGATTGCCCTGAAGCAATTTATCAGCTCATGCTAGACTGTTGGCAAAAGGAACGAACTCACCGACCGACCTTTGCCAATCTCACGCAGACGCTAGATAAGCTCATCAGAAGTCCAGAGACACTCAGAAAAATTGCTCAGAACAGGTAATCAAACATAAATGGTCATGAGCTTACTTACTTTAGGGTTTGTCAGATTAATCTTATAAGTTTTTATTGACATGTATTCGACGACACGATAGATTTTATTGTGAAAAACGTTATATAAATTGCTTTATGAATATTGTGAATAATCAACCTTTAATTTTGCATTTATTCGTTTATTTCAAAATTTTTATACATTATTATTACAAAATTCTATGGTCTTATACTTATCACTTACAAAACTCATTTAATAATAATAAATATAATTACGGTGAAAGTTTCATTTATTTTAATTAAACGATTTGACGATTTAATAATAATACTCTTAAAGTAGAAATTAAAATAAAATTGTATGGAAGATGATGCTTTGATGTACGAGTTTGCACGTTAAATTGTTCAAAGATCATTTTTTAAAGTAAATGATACTGCATGCACTTGAGTCCATAAATTAATTTTTTTCGGAACGTATATTTTTGCTGAGGAAGTTTTCATGTTCTGACTTATTTTTTCTATTAATACTGTCGCGCTTTGATCTTTGATATTTTACTGAATCACAAACAAACGTAAAACATTATGCTACATAACAACTATTAAATTACATATGCAAATGTGTACTACAAATGTATATTCTATAATATTTATTGCTTATAACAAAAATCTGATTAGCATTATTGGAATTCACCCATATTAAATCAGCGATAGTTAATTTTTTATACATGTAAGAACGTCTTTATTCTGTTGTTTTTACTCATAAATAAAAGCACAGGGACTTTAATTTCTTAATTTTATTTTATTTCTTATTTTTATTATCGATATCCTTTTATTATTTAAATTTCTATATCGCTTAGTATTGACATTGAATTCATAGATAGATAATTTGTTATTTACGAAGTGCAGAGCTTTTAACTAATTTGTCGTTGACAGCAGCAGTAACGAGATTCGCAGCACCAGAAACTATAGCTGAGATCAAAGTTAATTTATGGACATCCCATTATTTTTACGGATTTTTTTACTTTAATGACTAACAATTAATTAATTTAGAAATACATGATGACTTTCGGAAGCTTTTAATGCCTTTGGTGTCTAATATTGTTTCTGCATTTCTTTAGTTGTTTCAAGCTGGATATTTTACTTGTACATAACAAAGATAATGTTTACAGTAAGCTTTAAAATTTTCGTTAATTTTATTTAATCTATCATTTTTGCTGACTAAATGTACTGTTATGAAAATGTGAAATAACATCAATAATTTTTAATATTTATTAATATATAAATGAGATTAACAATAGCAGAAGTGCTAAAAACACTAGTTAATTATTCTTGTATCATTTTTACTTTATCTTTTAATCATTAAACTGTGAATAATACTAATAATTTGCTTATAATCCATATACCTAGTCTTCCTCGCGGAGAAAGAGTATATTGAAAGACTAGCTCAACATAAAGCAAATGTAAAGCAAATGTAAAGCAAATGACCTTCCCTACATTACGAAAATTACAATTAATATCAATTTCATTACCACCATCATAATTATCATCATCATTATCATCGTCGTTATCGTTGTCGTCGTTATTGTCGTCATCATCATCAGCATCGTTGTTATTACTATACTATCATCCTAATTATTATTGTTTTTTAAATAAAAATAAATAAATAAGTGAAGAACTTCTTATTAAACTTGTAAAACTCGCTTTTCTCATTTGTTTCTGGGCTAATTCTTTGTGGTTTTGGTTTTGTGGTATTTTTGGTACCGTACTGGTCGACTACTGCTACCGCTACTACTACTACGCTACTACCTACTTCCACATGGTGAACGACACAGCGTGAGACCACCTGCCCACAATCCGTACTATGTGACGACGTCGCATGCCGCGGCTGTCCAGGCAACAATGCCGCACGGCGGCCACTCCGGTCACGGCTCGGCCGGTGGCCCGTTCGTTGAAGTAATGGCCCATCAGGCCCAGTCAGCGCTTGCTGTTCCTGTAATGCCAGCAGGAGCCGGCCGAACCTTACATTATCACACACATGCGGCCACACACACACTGTCACACCAGCCGCCACTCACCTATCCTAACTGGGTGCCCTTTACCCACTTCGGCTGACCCTTGCTCCATCCTGAATATTTCGATGAGTTCACTTAAGCGTTTGATCTTAATGATTTTGCTGCCCTTCCGACGCTTAACGCGCCTACTGCAATTGTACAAACTCTTGTGTTAACTGCATATATGACTCTTGTACAAAAACATTTTATATAGACAAATCATAACGATTTAAGAAGACGATCGCTCGTTTGCTACAATATTTTCTCTACAATACTTCGACAGCGTTTTCAAGCGCAATACTGCTGTAAAATCTACGCTTCTATGAGTTTCGTTTCGTCATCTATTTACAACGTAGTGGTCTCTATTTTTTAAAAACTACACGTTTTTGCTTTTTTACTCAGCTACATTCTCTCTTTCTCCGACTTCTCTGTTTCTTTTCTTAAATGAATTGTACAATACATATCGATTCGCATGTGCACGTGTGCGGCTGTGTACAAAGTATCATAAACAGCCTTTTAATTTTAGGGCTCTTATTCGTGGACGTTGCTAGAAAATGACAAATCATAAAATAAATTAATTATTCTCTGTATGCACGTAATTTTTACACCATTTCATATCTTAGTGTTTATTATTATATAAGCGACGGATTTCAAAATCTGCGACTGAATAAATTATAAGTAAAGTGGTAGATTTTATTCTCTCGAGCAAAAATTAAATGTTGACCATGAATTACACTAAAAGATTTAACATTTATAATTATTGCTAAAAGAACTTAAAAGATTATGATTATATTGATGTAATTGTATACGATCGATTCAAAAAATTAGAGTTATGTCCTTTTCTCATCTTTCGATTTACTTTTGATTTGATTTTACTGTTTATTTATATTTTTAAGAGTCTTTAAAAGCTTCCACTATTATCCGATACAATAGTATTTTTAAATCTTACATATGTGGACGTTTAGGACTCTAAGATTTTTCAATCGATAGTAATTGATATGATTTTTATGAAACTTATAGTTTAGAATAATAAAATGATCTGTTATTCATTACTATAGAATAAGAATGGTGTTAGAGAAAAGTACACATTGTATTGTGGATTAATAGCCGAGAGAAACTAAGTAGCAGTAGAAATAAATTTAGAATTTGTAGAGACAGAGCTTAGGTGAGCGACTGCGAAATCTGCGTTTGTAAAATCTTTAATATATTTCAACCGAATGATATTACTAACTGAACACAGAAAAATATAATTGCTTTGTTAGCTTTAACATAATGTTATAGATTAATTTACGCGATATATTTAAACATTGATGAATATAAGTATAGTATTATTTATTGATCACGAAGTATTGGCTAAATGGTTATGAATCGATTATTATTATCATTAATATTATTTTCAAAAAAATTACCATGATTTTTAATTTGTTGGTTTGTTATTATTATTACTATTTTTATAATATTTACGAAACATTCACCAAATTCGATTTTAATACTTAATGCTTTTAAGCATTTCTTACCGAAGTAACATTTATCAAGACTGCACTTGGTGTATACATGAGTATACACCTGTAGATGTATACCATGTGTACCACGAGTAACGTAAAAGATAATCAAAAGTTTCAATTCTGCATATTAAGTATTTCTTTGAAATAAGATATACACATCGGGGCATTCAAGAAATCTGTATTAAGACGAAATGTCAAAATTTAGTGGATATGCAAAGATCGTAGATTGTATAAATAAGTAGCAGAAAAGCAAGCAAATAAATGAACAAATAAGAGAGAAGATGGTGTGAAAGAGACGTACAAGACAGTATTTTGTAGACTAAAAACGATAATCTGCTCTATTATACTACCGAATATGAAGAATTGCTGGTATAGGGAAAGCGGTATCCCTTTCGCCATTAACCCGGTATATGGACTATCAAAGTAATATGAGAAAAAGGTAAATAGAATAGAAAATTTCAAGAATTTAGCTCTGTACTGGGAAACGAGGCGAGAAGTGAGGAATGCTTTAAACAATCCTTTTCTTGGACAGAGAAACGAAACAAAAAAAAGAAAAATCCTTGAACATTTTATCATAGAACGCGATAGTGATAGCTATTTGCAAAGGGAAATCGGTATATTAAATAACACAATTTTAAATATATGAAGCTATTAACTAACTAACGTGTAATCGATGACATCGATGACGACAATTCGAAATAGAAAGAAGATACAATATCGTTCCTGATATGGTTTCACCCGTCTCGTCAGCAAGACAGTCTATCTATAGACAGCTTATGATACTTTCCATCCACGTAGGATATGTTTGTCTGTTTCATTTATCGTACTACTTTTTAGATGGTATTATATAGCTTACTGCCTGGTAAATTCATGAATCTGTATATTCATGTATAAAAAAGTACACTTGCATGCCACATTGAAAGTATATTTTCGTTAGACAAACACATAGCCTGCATATGCACAATCAAATAAACTTATAGCTGTATACATATACAACTACTTATAGTCATACATACCTCAAAATGTGTATTTAAATATGGAATAAAGTCATATTCGTTCATAAGTATTCGTATACATGAATATGTCGTGAGATAAAACTATCAACTAACGATAAATTGTCGTTATGTTCAATAGTTTGTAATCCATAGTATAATAAAAATCAGCATACCTTTCGTGCTTATAACTATTTAAAATATAAAAATTACAGAACTGTTGACATAATGTATTAAAGCTTAGATTGTTTCAAGAGTTGCACAGTGACTTTTCTTTACAAAACGCTCAAACGTTTATACTTGAAATTATACCGATTGTAATCTGCTTCGAGTGTTCTTATGTGTTTAGAAAAAAGAGAGACTTTTTCCAGGACCATTTACCTACTCTTTGTTTACTTTATTTAATGTTCTACTATCTTCTAGTTGTCATTATGTATTTGAAATTATTTGTACATATAATTTACTTAATATGAATACTTCGAATCCTAGTATTATCTCTTACAAGTAATGATTTATTATTATGCTTTACACGATTGATACGTTGCTTTGGAGATTTGTTAAATAAATGGATTTTAATCAAATAATCCTCGAACTTTGTAACTTTAAATAAAATTATTTTAATTTTATTTATTAACTAGTCATTTATTCGACTAAATCGCAAAACGATTTGGTAAGACCATTCTGGTAAGCTCATAATAAATTACATCAAAAAGCGATGTTTAAAGTGATTTTTGCTTATAAATGCGTATATAAATACTACTTACCAAACTTTTATATTTCACATAATTTATTTTATAAAAGAATGTGTTTGAACATATTATTACAGTTTATTAAAAATCTTTACAAATGCAGGCATTCTAACATACTTTATTTTTATAATGTAAATTGTCAAGTTCATATAATGAAGCACTAGTAGATTGTTTAGTCAATAGAGTTATCAAATTTTCACACAGTCTTAGTCTTTCTAGTAAAGTCGAACGCTACAGTTCAAACGCTACAGCCTATTCATAAGATGAAAATCCGCATTGAAAATAAAAATAAGAACAAGATGAAAAATTGGTATAGGTATCTAATGTGCAGCTTCATAACGTAAAAGAAAACTACTAATATCTGTTTGATCCAACAGGGGAACGAATCCTCTAGCTCCTGATGCCGTGGACCTGACTCAATTGACCTCGGTGAACGAATGGCTGGCTTCGATAAAAATGTCCCGTTATGCGGAAAGCTTCGAACGTGCCGGAGTGACGAATCTTGAAGCAGCGGCACGCGTTACCGTCCAGGAGTTGACGGCTCTTGGCATTACTCTCGTTGGCCACCAGAAGAAGATAATGAATAGCGTGACATCTCTCAGAGCTCAGATGTCTGCGACATCGCAGGGTTTCCTTGTCTAGCACTCATTTCCTTGGCGCTATGAGGAAATTGAGCTTCTTTTGACTCGATGACCAGCGCTGACGGATCCACAACGGGTCTGTGCTGTTATTGAGGACTATCAGGATTTTGATATTGACGATACAAGAATTGCTGCGCATCATCGCATACATTATTGACATTATTGAATCGCAGTTGTGTATTGATACTTGCATAAGTGAACTACAGTCAAACTTAAACGTATGAGCTGTCTGAATCATTTAGATGAGTTTTTATATTATTTATCGCTTAAATAATAAATAATATAAATGTTAAAAGTGCTTTGGAGTGTTTAATGCGCAAATGAAAAAGAGAATATTTAGATATGTAAAAGCTAGCCAATTTTTTTTTACATATACAAAAAGACCTGAATATACGAAGTGCGAATGACTAGTGTGCTTTATCTTGTGTTTGCAAATACGAGGATCATGTGTCAAGAAATGAAATATACAATTCTTGCCTTTAGCGTTACCTAGATAATTAAATATATATATGACACGTTTACCATGTGTATATATTCGCATGCGCGCGTGCATGAGAATGTTTGAATGAATGAGTTGAGTTTGCGCATGCGTTCATACGTCTGCAATTGTGAATTTAAGTGATTTATTTAGATATCTATCATTTACTGAAAGGTGAAAAGTGCCAATGTAGTGTGAAAGAAAAATATCAATGAATGCTTGTATGAAAATGTGAGAGAAAGAGGAGGGAAGATCAAATAGACAGGATAAATCTTAATAATAAAAATAATTAAAAGATACACATTTAGAGAATTTAATATGATGTGCTGGTCTTATTGGATAATTGGTTATTTTTAAATTTTTGAATCTAAAACTAGTCTACATAAGACTGACTTCAATGCTTTTAAATTGATCTTATGTAGCAACTTCAATTACAGTCTTATTATTTTTGTTGGTACCTCATTTAGAACATTTTCTTAATATTCTGTTTTTAAATACACTAACTAGTAACAAAGGATTTTATAATTTTAACGGTGGGTTTTATCATGGTTAATTTTCAATCTAATACCATTACTTTTTAAGTCTTTCAAAGATCTTGTTATACTTTTCAAAAATTGTCCTAAGTAGTATAAAGTGAAGTGAATTAGAAGATAATATTTTATAAAATCTAATTTAATTTTGTTAATACTATCGACTCTAAGTGATAATCTTCGATTAATTTAGTACATAAACATTTTAATAAAAATTTCAATTGTAACGAGATAAAAAATATTTATTTTTTTGCTGAATTAATATTTTATTTATAGATTGTGAAAAGCAATCTTTTTACTTTTTTTTCAATTTAAGAAACTTTCTTTGTGAATTTTCTGAAAAACCATAAAAGTAAAGTTAGATCATTGATGAATATTAAGAAGATAGATAATCTAAGATTCATTAAGTGATATCAAGGGTATTGGCTCGAGTATCAAATGATTTCTATTATCTAATAGTATTATCAATATATTAACCAAAAAAAATTAAAAACCTATATCTCTATATAACATACTTTAAAAAATCATGTTAAGAGTAGAGGGGGAGGGAAAAGATAATAAGAGAGATTAATTGAGTGAGTAAATAAATTTTGGAGCATCTATCTAGCGTTTTGCTGTGTATATTGCATTCATTTTCGGTCAGAGTGATGTATCTTGCTGGTTAATACTCTTGGTAATTTATAAATAATATTGTTTAAAATTATCAGATTTCTTCTTTGAGTTTACTCAAAAGCATTCCAAATAAATTGATTTTTTATACCATAATTTTTTGATTAATTATTAGTAAAAAGTTGATAATTGTAATTTTAAATGTAATAATAAATGTATTTAATAAATATGAATAGGTTATTTATAGAAAAAGCTAAAATAAATTATGTATATTGTTAATACTTGTTAAAATTTATAGAATACTTAGATTTTATTTAAGTGTCTCAAATAAGATGGCCTAATTTTATATATTTATAAGTTTTACTATAGCATATTATAAATGAATCATTCTTATTTAAGTAACAATTAATTAAGTTTTTCGTTTTTTATATGTAGACATAAACTTTGCCAGAGCATTTTAAATGCTTTAGTTTAAATGCACAATGGAGATCCAGTTTTTTAAAGATTGAAAATTGATATTCAGTGTTCAATTATTGTAAATTATAGTATTATATAGCGTAAAAATTATAATTAAATTTTCTTAGTTTTTAGAAAAAGTTAACTTAAACATGTTTACATGTCTTATCTAAAGAATATTTTAATAATATTTGTAGGAACTTATATAAAAAAAAAAAAAAAACTGAATGTATTTATTTAGAAATATGTATTTAATTGATTTTACAATTACATAGGAATTCTTAGAGATGAAAATCTGATGATTTTAAGTCAAAAAATTTGAAGAAATAAAAAATCTAGTGTATTCGGTCGTTTCATGTAAGCAAAGCTCTATACGGTACTTTTTCTCATCATGAACATATCAGAATTTGTATAGAAATAATAAAAATGTACTATGTTGTTCTAAAGTGATTTAAGACATCTTGCATGAGAAAACAATTGAATGAACCGTTTCTAAATACATCAGAACATCAAGTCTGAAGGTTAATTTAAACTGTACTCATTCTAATAAAGATTCAACAGTATGTACGATTCAATTGAGCGTAAAGTAAATTAAATGAAATATAAAGAATTGGAGAAAGAGTAAAAGACAGAATAAAATTGAATTTCTTTAATGTTTTTGTCGATTTTAAGATTTTTAAGATTTTATCGAATTGCATAGATGCTCCAAATGAAAAAGGCTGTTTTTTTCGAGACATTTAAAATTTCATGTAGATGTTTAAAGAGCAGATTAAACACAATCGTCTCACGGTGTATATTAAAGCATACGTGAGTTTTGAGTTTTTTCTTATTATATAGTATATATTCGCAAAAATGTATATGTGCAGGCAGGTATTACAGAATTGGTTCTATATTTCGGAACTGTGTAATTTTGTGTATCATACTTCGTGAAAGTGTCTATATCTTAATTTTCAGAAACATTGTAAACTAGAAAAAATATTTAGAAAAAGATTAAATGCAAGATTCTATTAGTAGTAATGAAAGATTCGGGTAGTGTTTTTTGTTTTATGTAGATGATTGAATATGAATCACTATATGCGACTGCAATTGTTGCCTCTGAAAAGAACAAATGTGGTAATAGAATTGTGGTGAAATGAGCTATTCGAAGTATTCAAATAATAAAAAACAATGACGACGATTAAAAGAAGCAATAAATTAATATACGCAAATGCAGATTTTTATGTAGAGAATGTTAACAAAGTTAAGATATTAGTTATTAAATAGTGCTATCTTCCTAAATGTTCTTAATACAAATAAAATGATAAGAAATAAGTAAAACTACTGTCATCGTTAGAGCACGAAGTTCTAGTTGAAATCATAAACTGACACTTAAAAGTGATTTAATAATTGTAGAGAAAGAAAGATCAGTGTGAACGAATAAATAAATTATTATGAAATTTTAGAATGAAAACAGAGATAATATTTAAAGTTTTTAAGTTTAAAGAGTTTGCGTCTGGCGAGAGTGAGTATAATTGGCAGTCTTGAAAAATGCTATCACTTAATATTTGCAGTTTATCTTATGAGCATCTCAAAAATAAATTATATTACTGCATATAATCTGAGAGTAAATGTTAGTCTTCCTTTGTAAAATCACGTTTAATTTCTTTTTGTAATTTAACAACAAAAAAAGCTCGTGATAAAATGTTATTTAAAAAATTTATATCGTATTCGTAGTAACATGTGCATGCGTTGATGGAGAGAGAGAGAGAGACAAAAACAAAATAAGTTTTTTTTTATTTCAATTATAAAAAACAAAATAAAAGTAAAAACAATGAAAAACAAAAGTATTAAAGAAAATCTGAACGTTGAATCAATAAGCAGATCATATAAATATATTAGTTAAGAATTGCTTAAGCGATCTACATATGTGTTGATTAATTTTTATATTTTGCAATTGTTTTAATAGCGTGAAATTTTTGCCTAAGTACCTGCTTCTATGAAGAACAAAATCATAACGTAAAAAGATAAGAAAAAAAGTAAACAGGTACCGTCCCATGTACATTTCTTATGCATGTTTTTAAATGCGATATAATTTTACGTACTTATGTAGGATGAGTTAATCATTGGTTCATTATTTCGTTAATACAAATATAAACATCGAAAAAACAGCTACATGATTAAAAACACGTTGCTTCCGAATGTATCAAATATTTTGTATAAAAAATGTGAAAATAATTAGGAAAAAAAGTTACAGATTCGAATAACAGTACAAAATATCATTTGTCAACAGATTTTTAGGATAAATCTAAACATTTTTCCTATGATGTTGTCAATATGATGTTTAATGTACATAAGATATAATAAATAACTTACCTTATATGATGTAAAGTATATTTTATTTTCTCACTTTTATATCTATCTACTTTCATTTTAGTTTTTTTAACGATGTTTATTTTAGAAAAAAAATTATGTAATTATGTAAATAAAAAATATGTAATTGCCATTACTTAATACATTGCATTTAATAGTCTTAAAAAAGTTTGTTCCGTAAAACCATTTAATTCATTATATTGTTTTTACTTCTTTTTTACAGTCTTTAGAAAGTACTATTGACGTTCTATTACATATTTATACTAAATTAAAAAGTACAAAAGATACGATATCTAAAATATCTACAAAACTCTTAAGTCTTCAAACATTCTTCAAAAATAATTAATTACATTAAAGTAAATTTTAAGTTTGTTTTTAAATTTAATTTTTAAATTTAATTTTTAATTATTTTCTCTTCATTTTGTATTACGTTTTTTTAGTTAGAATAATTAAGAATATTGAGTCAGAATCCCGAAAAGCTCCTGGGATGCATCGCAGCTTCGACTTTCGAAATCATTCTTCTGCAGGAACCTCGTTTTTTGAATATCGTAATTTAAATTTTAAGAGGACACAGACTTGAAGGATTAGTAATAATTAAACTTGAGTTTTAACTGAATTATTAGAAAGTGGCTTTTATAAAATTAAGTTACAAAAACTTTATAGATCAAACGGTACTTATCCGTTCTCGCAAATATCGCTGATCGCGTGTAAACTACCGAACTCTAAATGTTTCTTGATTGATTATCAATTATGAATTGCTTATCGTTGTTGCTTGTCATATTGCTCTATATTTTTGAGATAGTTGCTGTCTTCATTTTGATTGGTCCTGGAATCATTATCATGTTTTGACTTGTGACATCCGCTTGCATCTTATTATCTTTCTTCCAGAAAGTTAGTTATATAAATTACAGAGTACAAAATTCTATAAATTGATAGTGTACAATGTTATGTATTGTGTATTTGCTTCGTTTATAGTTAATTATGGTTACATGAGTCGATGATATCAAATAGTCGTTTGAAATTGTAATATTATTGATATTATTTGAAGGTTATATTTTTATTGGGTGCAGTCTTGTTTTAGGTTACATGATTTTGTGGAATATGTGCTCGTAAAACGTGTCGATATAAGTCGAAGGTTGCATTGGTTTGAACGTACAGCTTGTTACAATACTAGTATTATGTCTTATGGCGTTTGATTACTTTACGAATTCTCGCTCTTTGTCATTAAATATTATGGATTTATACAATGCTAATATTCACACGAGGATGTGCTTTCGAGCACATCTCGATGATCTTTCGAGAGTTACAATAGTTATTTTAAAAGGTCAGACACGTGTCGGTTCCGTAATGCTAATGCTGCATTCACCATGAAATGTGTTAATTACATATTAATATTATGCTTACCATTAAACTTGTTGAAACTAGTCGAAGGTTTCTTTTTATTACTTGCGTGTATTAACCTTCTTTCTTTACATTTGAAAATATGAAATAATGTTTACAATATTTTATATTTAGATTTTAAGGTAAATGCGCATTATACAGTTCTTGATCTACGCAGAAAATTAAATAACTAATTTACTAATAAAATAATTATTCTTAATAATAAAATAACTAATAAAATTTAATAAAATAACTTTTATTAGCGCGTACATTTTTTTTCTTATTGTTAAACGGTGACTGGAGACAATTTCTGTTTCTAAGTTCTATAATTATTATATCAAATATATTTAATATCATGGTGTTTTACTAAGAAAGTAACTCGCTAATTTAATTCTATATTTTGAAGTTGGAAATTTATGGGGAAGTTACAATAGCTAATCACAACCTTTTACCTCGCTATATTCTCCATTCTCTTACCTCATACTTATGTTGCTGGATCTGTTAGGTACTATATTTTTTATAATTATAATATGACTAAATCATGTACATAAATATATATTTATGTACGCATGGGCGTATATATGCATGTACATATAGTATGTGCATATACATTTAATGCGTAGAATGGACATTCGTATGTGCATATGCATGCACGTCTTGGCATGGATATTCGTATTTAAATTTAAATAACTAAACTTAATTATAAAATTAACTAATTATAAAAATTAACTATAAATTAAACTTAACTATAAAAATTAACTATATTAATTAATATTAAAATAAACTTAACTATAAAAATTAACTATATTAATTAATATTAAAATAAACTATATTAAATATAAACTATAAATTGATAAACTATAATTAATTAACTATAAAAATAACAATTTGATAGATATTCAAAATGATAAAATTATATTGTTCAAATATTATCTATAATTTATTTTAATTATTATTAATTTATTAATATTATAAATTAATATACAAAAATATTATTTTAATTTTTGTTATTATAAGACAATGTTGAGTTTATATTTAAATACCTTATTCTATTTTTGTTTTCATTATTATTATTTTTAGTAGCATAATGTATGTATAGAAGATTCTATACATCTTTTATTTCTGCAGAATGAAATATGACTTTTGGAAAAGTTCAAGTGAGTGAGGATACCAAACTTTACGTTATTCTTATATGCACTTATATGTGTTGTTTTATGATTTTAATTATAATTATTTTCTTTCGGTGTAATTCTTTAATAAGGTATGTTGATATGTTTGCGTAAATTGTTTATGCATATGAGCATACAATCAGATGTTTTGTATTGTATGTATTCATATGCGTTCGTATGCGTCCTTTCACTTTTGCAAAAGTATTTTTACCACTTATTTTTTCTTTCTCGTACTACATGGACTTCCACATTACTGGTTTCATAGGATATTTATTATTTATTTTATGTATTAAATAATTTCATACAAGTGTTTCATTATTATTTCTTCCACGTAAATAATTATAATAAAAAATCTTCTTATCAAAAGTATAAATATGTTTAGAATGTAATTTTTTCATAATTAGAAATAAAGAAAGGCGTGTATTTTTCGTGCCTGGTTTAACGAATTGAATTGTCTTTTCACAGAATGAAAATGTAAGATTGAAATCTCAATATTATAAGATAATATTTCAAAGACAATATTTCACTAGAAATATTCTTATACTTTCAGTATTCTTTTATAATTTGTAATATTTCTAAGTAAATAAAATCTGGTGTTCTTCCTATGGTTGATGCCTAGAAGAGACCTGAAGTGTAAATGTGGTATATTTATTTTTCTATTTGTTAGATGATATGTATAATTTACTGTACAGACAATTCAAATGTTTTTTAATTGGTACTAAAATCAGGTTCATGATAATGTATCTACATTATTATTTTGTTTTCCTCGTTGATAAACAATGTGAAAAGTACACTCTTTTCCTGCAAATTTAAATCTACTAATCTTTAAATGGTTTACTTATTCATGATGATATCAATATTGAAGGTTAAATAATATATTGGAGTTCATTGACAATACAATTTTTATAGATAGTCGAAATAAGTGACTGATAGTTCATGTCTTGTTTAAAATATAAAAATATTATTGTAAAATAGTTTCTACGTAAAATACTTCTAAAATGTTATCGTAAATGCTTTCTGTCTTCTAAAATACTAAGATTTAACGTAAAATGTAATAAAATTTGATAGGAATACTTTTTTCAAGTTTATTGCAGTAAACTCGTGTAATATCGTCAATGGCAATTTTTACTTATGATTATTCTCCGGAAGAAATCAGTGATGACTGGCGCATTTTTGTTTAAAATGTGACGAGTTCTCTGTTCGGATGCTGAGTTTTCGCAGAGGACCAATAAACGCTTGCTAGCTTGATAGATGACGACTATCTGGATCCGAGATAAAGATAGTGAAAATCAAAATTGATGAGGGTAATTTTCGATATTTATTCTAAATGTTAATACGAGACTTTGCATTGGATAGTTCACAGACATTTGGAGGCCAAGGGTAGTTTTCTCTTACGGGCTGTAAAGGCTACCCAGAATACTGAGCATCTAGAAGAATTAAACGCCGAGACCAAAGAATTAAACCTCTAGTTCTCATCTTCAGTCGTGTGCATCAATATCTATGCATTTGAAATCTTTATCTTATCTAAGCTTCTGCCTAATATGTGTTTCAGAACGTCTTATATCCGTACGCCACATATTGATACGAAAATAAATGTTATATATTTTTAAATTTCTAGATTTCAATAAGTTTATAAATATAAAAATTAAATATCCTTAAAATCATATTTACTTAATTTTTTAAATATAACATTTAAGACTATTAAATAATTTTTTATTTAAGTGCATGTCTTCTCGTGTTTCTGAATCGGGTAGAGTGTTCCTATTGGTGCACATCGACTTTTGCAAGTTTGAAAGAGTTAAAAGTTTGAAATTGTTTTAAGCAGACGCAAGAAAAGTTTAAAGAAAAATTATTTTTGCATTTTTACAAAGTATATATCTTTAGAAACAAGCTCAAAAGTTGTCAATTTATATATATAAATTTGTTGAGAAAGTTAACACCTAATATGGAGAGCACAGACGTTGGTGAGAGTACTGACGTTGGTCACCTTTACAAGTTAGGTCAACTTTTTACTCAATTTTATGTTTTTCAATGCTAAAATATTATATAATCTAGTATAATAAGTCGATTAATAAATTAAATTCACAATTTTAACTGCAAAAAACAAATTTTCTTTAAAATATCTTAAAAAGTGGCAATTTACAGAAGACTTTCAAAAATTGTAATCTATTGAAAAAGTATGGAGTTGGAATGGTTTTTAAAAGGAATATTTTAAATTCTTAATTTATAATATAAAGTTTGTTTTATACTGTGACTATAATAAAATATGGAGTTATATTAAAATCCTTGTCTAATATTCTATATAAATAAAAATGTCAAAGTTTGTTATAAACCTTATTTTTTGTATTTTATCTTTTTAAATTACATGGTCAAAAATATTATTTTGAGGATTACGAATAATCATATAATTTATGAAATAAATATTATATATTTCAAGATTTTGAATTAAAATATATTTTTTTAGATAATTTTCTATTAATGTATCAGAATATTTTTAATTGAATTATATTCAGATTAATGTTTTTGGCACAATTAAAAATTCTTTTCTGAAAAATATTGATTTAATTATAATGTATTATATTAATAAATTTTTTGGTATTTAAAAAAAAAGAATAAGGTACCAAAAAATGAAAAGTAATTTTGAAATTTTGTTTAATTATTAATTAAATATTTATAAAAATATTATTAATTTCATAAATGATATGATAAAATTGTAAGTTTTATCTTTCTTATTGTTAACAGCGTCGACACTAGCGTTTAGTCAGCGAGATTACGATGGTTCTACTTTTTCCGCTCTATTTGTCCCGGTCAGAATAGTTCGAGGTCGACCAAGTTCGATGCGGTAGAAGGATCGAAAAGTGGGAGAATAAAGATACTAGAATTTTTATTTTAAGAATTAATAATTAATTTACTCTAAAATAACAATAAATTTTAAGAATATCGCAGGTTTTGCATACTAAACGCTGATTTATACATATACGGGTTTGTACAGGTGAACTATTGTGAGTGGAGCTTTGTGAGCTTTTCCATACGTTCGGAAAATGTTTATATAATGTTTTATGGTATTATGTTTTGTATAAGAGTCCGGTATTTTTTTGTCCTTATGAACGCGGAATGTGAAGCTGAAACGGGAATAGTTATGCCTAATTGCGCATAATCGTGAGCAGTCATGCGAGCGATATCCTGGTGAAGAGGAATGGGAGTTTATAAATAAAAGAATATGTGAACCACAGTTCAAGATTAATCGCTTCTAATCGTCCAATGTAGACAACTTTCTTTCTGTTTTCTGCCCTCGACGATGATTACTATATTGAATCCATCTCCGGAATGATAAAATTGAACAAATTCTGGCTGTAATAAAATTTTACAAGAGTGTACAGCGTTTTTAATTGGAAACCTTAAAGATATATTTAATATTTGTCGAGTATGATATTTACTTTTATTTTTCAAAACTAAAGTTATAGATTAATCGGTGGTTGTAAATAAAAATGCACTTATGCATATTTTTTTCTTGAAAATCTCTAGTCCAATAAAACAGAAATATGGATTAAATAAAAATGAAAATACCAATTTCTTCATCCTTTTGTTTTATTTAACTACATTTCAGTTAAAAAAAAAAGAAATAGAAGTGGTTTCATAAATAATACAAAACATACACATCTCAACTTACATTCAAACATTAACAAATGATTCTTAGTCAAATTGAATTTAATTTGGTCAAAATTTTTAGAAATAGTGAACCAAATATTTGCCTTTATACAAGATATAATGTATTAAGATATAATGTTACAGTTACTAAAAATAATATCTTAATTTTATTGAATACATAGATGACACTGTGAAATCTTGTGATGCTTGTTTTTCAAGTTGCTCTTAGAGATGTTTTAGTAAATGAGCTTAATACTGAAATTACTCCATTTACCAAGAATTTTCATTAAAATTTTGTTAAAATTTTCTAGATGTTATTTAAATTATTGAAACATGTAATTGTAAACATTTGTTTCATACTTGAACTGATGTATGTTATTTTATTAAATAAGATTATTAAAATTATTTTAATCTTTATTATTACTGTGTGAAAATGAATATTATTATACATTATTTAGAGCTTATTCCTAGAGCTGCAATAAAAATTATAATTTGTATAAATTTATACAATCTAAAGTACTTTTCTACTTAAAGAGCTTATGTACAGTATAGTACCTGAAGACTGATATTTAAAATGATTGTAAATTTTCAAATTATATTAAAAATATTTCTTTCTATTAACATTAAATAAAAAGTATTTTAATACCTTCAACCCTACATACTTCTACTTTAATTCCAAGTCTTTCCAAGTACTGAAGCCACAACTTCTGTTTTTCAGATAAAACATCACCTGGTCCTTTAACCTCTACAATTTTGCACTAAATTTACGAGTTAACATTACTGAGAATAAAAAGTCATTACATTTTCTAAATTTATTTACCTTTAAAATGAATGCATTCCATACAATAAGATCTGGAAATCCAGTTCTCCAGAGCTTAAAATTAGAAATTAATTTTTCACATATACCTGTTACTCCATCCATACCTAGACAGGCTACTACTTCCTAAAATAATAAAAAATAAAGTATTTGATATTTTATTACAAATTTAGAGTACCAAAAATTTGTATACTTTAAACTGTTGATTACTCTTAAATAATGTATTTGTTATTAAAGATCTGTATTTACTACAATTGGAATATTTTTTTTCCATCCAATCAGTGAAAGATTCTAAATCAAATTTACGTATAAATTTTATTTTATCTTCTATACATTTTTTCCTATTATTAACAAATTCAGTGGTAAAGAGATCTAAGGGAGCAACTTGATAAGATGATACAAAAGCTCCTGGTACGAAAGTATTATAAAGTTCATCCCAAAAATATACTGTAAACAATGTGACAGGCAATGAACCTTCACAATGCAGTCCATCATAAAAATTTTCTTTACTAATATAGTGTTGAAGAGCAAGCATTTCAATGCTTCCATAATACTTATTGTTACAATTAATGTTAACAGACCATGTACTTTTTCCTCCAAGACTTATTCTGAATAAATGAATATATATATATATATATATATATTTACGCAAATTTAAACGATTAATTTTTTTATAAGAATATACCTATTTGCCATATTTGCTGTAATCCTTTTTATAGTAATAAATTGTGAATTTAAGCCATTATTTGCTTTTTTTTGAGCTTTTTGAATAAGTACTCTAGTTTCTTTAGATAATCCAGTTTTTCTTCTCAACAACTTCTTCAATCTTTCTATTAGATCTGCTATATCAACTTCTGTTAAAATATTTTGTTGCAAAGCATGCAGAGTTAATGCAGCACTGCTTTCCAAATCATTCCGATGATGCATTTCAATTAATGCAAGTTCATTATACCATTGACCTTGACTACTAAGTGGGAAATTTTTTTCATTTATAAGAAATTTCAATATACTTACAGCTTCAATTATAGTTTTTGGTGTTTTTTTAAATCCAACAATACTTTTTGCTAAAACTTTTATCCATGAATATTCAGGCATGAACTTTTTTATATGCAATGGAAGTAAAGATCTTTCTTTTCTATAAAATGATAACATATTTTATAATAATAACTAAAAAAATACTTAAAGAATAAATTATATAAATAGTCACATTATTTTTGCTTCCAATAAATGTTTAAGTGCCAAACGTCCCAAATTTCTTACTTCGTCCCACTCTTTTTTCTCAATATGCATTAGTATAACTTTTAAAGCATTTTTACTTTTGACAAAACTAATATAAATAAGCTTGTTATTCTTGTGTAACATAAATAAATTATTTTTAATTTAATTAAACTATGTAATGAAACTTACTTAGTTAAGTGTAACATATTTTTAAAAACAGGAAACATGTTTTTTTTGAAAATAGGTGGATATAGTAATTCACCTTTTTGAACATTTGTTAAAATGAGAAATAGATCTGCAATACTTTCTGTTGCATCTTGAACTGGATGAAATAATGTTAAAACTTTATCAAATAAGTTAATAATATTTTCTGGTAAGCGAACACATGATTGCAGAATCTGTAATACCATTGATCGTAGCACACATTTTGGACTTTTTGCTCCAATAAAAAATGATTTTGAAACATTTCCATACTTCAAAAGTTTGCTTATCAATACTGCTTTATTTTGACGATGATCAATTTTTAATTTTTGACAAATATTTCGAACTTCTTCTACCTGAAGCATGCTTAATAAAATTAATATATTTGTTGAACTCAAGTCTAAAAACAAATATTTAGTCTGAAAACAGTGCATTTAACAAATAAGAAATATAAAAGATATATTCAACATACCTGATTCACAAAGTTGATTTTGTATTAATTCTTTAAAAAATGGATTCAAGTTATTTGAAATTTCTAAATACTTTATGGTACTCATTCTGTGCCAACCTAATTTTCTTTTCAAAAGTCTTACAAATAACATTTGTGACTCTGAAGACAATGTAAAGAGTAGAAAGATTATGTCAAGTTCATTTTTTAAAAAATATCCACAATTTATAGGGTTAGAAAAAATATCTATAACAATCATCAAAAGATGATTAGCATGTTCATCTTGAGGAAAAATTATATTTTTAAATTCTAATTTTTGAAAATTTGAAGCAACATCATCGAATATTTTAATTTTAAATTCTTTTTTTTCATATATTAAATGGAGATCAAATTCATTAAGAATAATCACACCTTGTTTCACATAATTTAAATTCTTAATAGCTAAATATACATTATCATTATTGATTCTATTAGCCAAATAAGATTGCCAGAATGATGTATTATATTTTTTTGTAGCATCTTTTACAGAATAATAAGACTCTTTCTTTGAAGCATTGATGTCATTTAAATTTCTGTTTAATTGCATTTGATTATTTATAATATGGTTGCTCATATTATTTAATTTATGTTTCTTTATTGAATTTTTTAATTTTGATGAAACTTTTCTCTTTTGAGTACTGCGACATTCACTTACAATTGGTGAAAATGGTCTATCATTAATAATTTGTACTTTATTATTCACTATTGAGTGATTATTATTAACATTTTTTTTTGATTTCATTACAGGTATACCCTAAGAAAGATAAAATATTTTTATAACAATAGATAAAATTTTATAGTAAAATAAAATTATGAATTACTGACAAATTCACAATTTGCATTCAGGTTTTTATTAAACTCTCCGTCACTTATCTTTTCACCACAATCATTATTTTTTTTGGATATAACTTTATAAAATTGGTCTATTCTAGTTTGTTTATAGCATGTCTGATGCATGACTAATATTTTATAAAAAAATTACTAATCAATTTGTTTTTATTATTTTATAAAATAAATATATAAAGTTAAAAATGTTATTCATCTTAATTGTGATTATATAAAAATTGTTTTCGTCTTGATAAGGTAAACCTTCAATATACTTATGAAAAAGAAGATCCAGAAACAATGATAATAAATTAGCCAAGTGTTTAATCACTACACTTTTTTGCCGCATGCGTAGTAGAGGTGCTACGCTCATTGGCCCTGACAAATACACGATATGAATAGCAGTTTATATATGGCTAAGGAAGTCATGTATACGTGATATACAATGTTTGACAAAGTAGCAACAAAATATCACTACTTCTTAAGAAAAATTTAATAAATTTTTTATACTTCAAAAAATAATAATTAATACTTCAAATAAAAAAAAATAGTTTTATAAAAATTACACTTATACAGTATTATAATAAAAAATTTCTATTAAAGTAACGTTTATGTTAACATAACTCGAGACAAAATCAAATTAATTAATTAATTTACGACAATTTATCAGATTTCAATAATTATAATTAATTCAATAATTATAATAATTAAATTAATGAGAAATTTTCCTTGTTATAAACCTCTCTCAATATTCATTTATTATTGTAGGTTAATTATTATTATAATTACTTGTTAGTTTTGTAATGTTATTTTTTTAATATATTCATGTAAGCGAAAGAGTGGGAAAAAGACGATGCAAGGAGAGAGAAGAGCACATTGCTAAAAAGCTTTGCTCACTAAGAGATTTGAACTTATTTCGTGCTATAAGCATGTTTTTCCGAGAACTTCAATTGCGATAATAAAGATATGAACCTAGAGGTAAAGTTGACAATTTCCGAGGAGCGGGAAACCGACTATATGCACATCTAAAATCCACCGAGTGAACTACCGCATCTATTATAGTAAGGACTGCACAGAACAGCCATCGTATCTTCATCCAGCAAGGAACAGACCAAGAGTTTACGAAACTGTGCGAGAATAGTAAACGCTGTTCTCAATTCGCAGTAGATCTCCCCTTCACCTTCTCCTTTCACTCTCTAACATATATATTCATGTGTTATACTGAAAATCTCCGATTTTCCATTTCTTTTATAATCTTAACAACTTAATTGAATATAAGCGCATTTGTAATTTTATTTAATATTCTTTCCTTTTATTAAACGCCCTTGTTATTAGACAAATACTTTATAGTTGAAACTTCTGTACCTAAGGAAAACCTGCGACAAAGAAAAACTTAGCTTAGCTGACGTTATAGCAGGTAAGCTTATTTAACACAAATAAAATTTACTGTTATAATATATATTCAATAAAAAACTTTGCGAAAAAGGTATATTATTTTAAACTTATCTTCACTTAAAAATTAATAAGTAATGTACATTTCATATATTAAAAAAAGCTATTAGAAAATAAAAAATAATATATATGAAAAAATAATAATAAATATGACAAGGAAAAAATACTTAATAACATAAAAAGTTTTTTAGAAAACTTACACATCTAGTCTTATAAATTTATTAATGTATAACGATTGTAAGTTTTATTTTTAAAAGATTTTCATTATTTTTATTATAAAAATTACTCAGTTAAAAAAATCACAATTGTTAAAAATACAATAAAATTTACATATCTAGCTTTGAGAAAAATATGTTAATTAAATAGAGCTGCTTTTTTATACAGTCTTTTAGGTTACAAAACAATAAATATAATAAATGTAAAAAATTATTAAATACATTTTTTGTAGTTTTCACCTTGGTATTCTTACCTAGAGCCTTATTTTTAGAGATTTAAGAAAATAAAATTTTGTTTATATTTTAAATTAAAAAAATTTTTAAATAAAGAAAATTTTTTAAATAATTAAAAAGTTGATAATATTTTTTATATATATATAAAACATTTGCATAACATATAAGTATAAATAATGTATAATATAAGATGAGATATATTAAAGTATTTACTAAGTATAGTTATTTTTACTTTTAAATTCATGTACACAGAAATAAAACAAATAATTATAGTTACAAATTTAAATTTTTCATAAATTATAAATTTAATTTATGTACAAACGTACATCATCGAAAAGTTGTAAGCATTAATATTAAAAGTTTATCCAATTAATTGCCTAAAACAATGTGCATTTAATAATTAGATGATTATTTTCTTAAGGACGTTAACTTTAGCAAAAATTCATTCCGATTCGATATTTGAATTTGAAAGTGAAAAAATATCTGTTTTCAATGAATGTTATTAGAATAAAGAAATTTTCAAAAATTGAGCCTAATTACTTATATAGCATCGATTGTGAATATCTGTTACAAATGTTACATAACATTTTTTACGCTTTTTTTTTAAATGCTGCGCTGAAATCTTAAATACTTTTTCGAAACCTCTCCAATAAAGTACGCGTGTATAAAGATTGCAAATGACATAAGCTAAGCGGTCAATAAATTAACTACCGACATAAAACAAGCTGCAATAAAACCACTTCTGAAACACCTATATTACCCTTAAATACACACCATCACCATCTAAATATTTCTTCTGAAATTTCAAACCTTATAAAGTAAAAGACCTTTTCTCAAATTACAATTGAACTCTTTCTAAAGTTATCGAAAGAAAATACTTTACGAATACCGAAAAAGTTCCTGCTACAAAATCATTAAAGAACATAAACTACATCTAAAAATAGCTGAAAAGTCATTCGTATTCTCCGAAACTGTAAGCCTTATCTCTTTTACCTTAAAAAAGGAAATAACTCTTTTAGTTTTGATGAAGATAAGCTCGTTCGCATCATTGTAAAATTCATTCATGTCTAGTGTACCTCTACTCAGTAACCTCTCTGATCTCAAAATTCATGCTCACATTTGAGATACTGCTTCCAAATACTTTTCCAACAACACTATGGAGATGTGTGAGGAGAGCAGGACAGGAAATAATAAGTGATCATTGTTAACACCGACAACATAAACTATATTAATAAAATCACGTTTATGTAATATACATAAATTGTTAACGGATAGTAGTAAGTCGTATGGCGAGTTAAGTTTACGTGTGCGACGGAGAGTCACTTGTCACAATGCGATTTTCAGATGATTCTTTAGTGATATCCTCATTGTCGTATTGTCGTCGACTTCTCACTCTTCAAGGGAAATATTTCGCCACCTCGAAAGAGAGATGGTAATTAATACCCGGCTCGACTCTTGATTCTAACGCGTACACGTCACGATATCACACCGACGTTCGGTATAAACTGCAGCATTGGTGTTGCCGTCTAATTTTCCCATAGTGGACGGATAGATCGAAAACCTTTATGGTTTTATTGACTTTACGGCAGATTTTATGAACTTATGTGTCTGCTACAACACTCTCTAACCCACATCTTCTATGGAGCTAAAATACATTAAACTCTCCCTTTACAACAATAAAGCCGCGGAAACAATGACATCAGATTTAAAATACTCAAAATACTCTCTCAAATATATATAATCTTCCTCTGTAACGTAATATATGGTATCATGCATCTACATTAATTCCTCACATTTCGGAAATAAGCCACAATAGTCTTCCTTCTTAAACCTAGTAAACCTCTTTTATCACTATCTAACTATCGCCTTATTAACTTTTTAAGCTCCCTCAGCAAGGTGATAGAAAATGTATTCCTTCAAAGTCTATACATATTAAGACACTAAATTTTATTTTACTCTAAGCATGGTTTCCATACATCGGATGACACATGCCACCAATTTCTCCAAATTACAGAATACATTGCCAACGATATGAATAAAAGAATACTCAAGGTTATGCTCTTACTCAAACCTCAATAAGCTTTCGATTGCGTTTGACACACGGGCCTATCATCCACAAACTAATATTGTTCAACTTACCCCTCTATCTCAAAGTGGGCAGCGCCTTATCAGAACTGCAACTAACCTACTCAGGAGTTCTCCAAAAATCTAGAAAAAATTTCTTCTTTACAATATCTATTATTCTGACATCCCTTCCAATAATTCAGTTTTAACCGCTCATTAGCTCCGTCTATTGCACTGCAGCCTCTTGTATCTCAGCGAGGGTTGTGCGCGCATGCATAGTTTACGTAATTTATCTTGGATTAGTATAATGCTATTTGTAATGCGCAGCTGTTATTGGAAATAGACGTACAGCAGCTAATTAGTCCATTGATTCGCTAACCTTTATACTTTATGCTGTTCTATACTTTTTCTGTCGTGACGATTGATTTGTGCATACAATACGTCGCTTGCATCTGCTACTACAACAAAAATAGTAGATAAATATTTCTAGAATTTCATCTTCTTCGAATTTCATCACAAGCATAATATTATGCACAATCGTGCTGGCTAAGACTACTTATTTAAGCTAGATAGGAGAGCGAGAAAAAAGGTAGACCGTAGAAAGGATGCATTTGGTTGACGCTGCCAACCCTCGAAGCAGAGAAAAGAGGCTGCCTCTGATTGGTGTAACATAGCTGCGTCGGAGGCTTAAAAAGAAGTCAACATGCTGACAGTACAGAGAAAGAGAAGTTATGGAGGGAAAAAATAGAGCAGCCAATGACAGAGGAATTAGGAGTACTTGGCACCCAAGATCAATGTTTAATTGATCTATTGATCAATGATCATTGTGCTAATGGAGGGTTATGATTACCTATGGTGGACGTAGTGGTAGACACACTTGTGTTAAAAAACTCGCTGTTGTCAGAACGCCGAGATAAAGCGTATAAGCCTGCTTGTCCTTATTAGAATGGCAGGATAGTTAGGACAGCAAATTTCAGATAGCCGAAGTGGTAGTTGCTTTAATATCATACAGTTATAGCTACACAATATTAAATGCACATCTATATGTTCAATCTTATTTATACATACATTTTATGGATTCTCACAATTCACTAATTTATTATATAACTTTTTTAAAAACAATATATCATACATTTTTATTCTCATTAAACACATTTTAAAATGACAAAATAACAAAAAATATATTTCAATAATAAATATAATAATAATAATAAAGTAAGTGTAACACATTTAATAGATTAATAAAAGAATAAATAAAAAAATTTTATCATAACTTATAAATTTAAAATATTCTTTAACTTACGTTTTAGTGAAAAATATTTACTTGAAGCTTTTTTAATTTTATATTTTTATTAACATTATAAGTTATATTACATTTAAAAGATTCTATAAAAAGCTTAATATTATAAAGATATCGTGTTGTGGTATAAAATATTATTAGTAGTATAAATTCAAGGATATCTTTAATTGTAACAAATATTTTGTAAATTAAATCGATTTTCGACTAGACTAACACAAAGAACAGTGAAAATACATTTGCTTCACCAAAATTTTTTTTTTGGGTTAGTTCACTCTATAGCTATGCATTGTAATTTTGTGCATAAGTGTTAAATTTATGTAAATTTGTAAAAAATTAGTCTACCATAAATATTCTATTCATTTGTTGAAAGAGAAGAAATTCAAACAGTTTCCTTAAATTCTTTGATTTAACAACAATTTTCTTAACATTTGTAACAATATTTCAGTCAATATTATTTTCATTATTTATATGTTATGTATTTTTCTGTTTGAAATTTGAATATATCTGATATTAAGAGAATTTATTAACTTGAAGCCTTGACTTTTCAATTTTTAGATAGAATATTGTTAATATAGTTATTCTTTATATAAAGTCAATATATTTTATGCAAAAAACAATCGATTCTTCTAATAAGTATTCATGTGTATACTAGATTGTAATTATATTTTGTGTTTTCAAATTCTTTAATAAGTTATATATTGTGACTTTAAAATATTTTATTGCATATATAATGAATTAGAATTATTGTAAACTTTTATAATATATTGAGCTTTCAATATATTACATTGAATATATAATAAAACATGTTTTGATAGGTAATACTGAGTAACCAAAGATGATAATCACGGAATCGAAATTAATAGTTGAAAAATTACTAAATCTCAATGATTATCAAATAATATAACATAGCATAAGTTTAAGTAAAGTGAGCAATAAATCTAACATGCATCAGTGCATACTTCAATCAAGGTGACCAATTGCATTGTAAATAGCAATTTCAACATATTTCAAGTTTCAGCCTATAATATTAAGTTATTGCTTGTGCATTGGTACATATTTTCTTATGCCTGAAAGGTTGAATTACAAGAAAACTCAACTAATATTGTTTGGCATGCGTCATCTACTGAACATGAGTTAAATTGTAACTATCGTGGAATTCAAATACAAGTGTCTAGTGTTACAATTCTATTTCCAAATAAAAATGAATTAAAAACAGCAACAAGGTATACGTTTTCAAAATAAAATAGAAAACCTTTAACCTAGTCCGTCATAGTTATAATTTATTTCATTAACAGTTTTTTTATCAAGTTTATTTTTATACATTTTCATAAAACTATATAAAGCTTTTGATTATAAAGTTTAAAATTTAAAATTCTAAAATAAAAATTTTAAACTATATAGAATTTAAAATAATATAAAATAAATAAGTCAGATAATAAAAGATAAAATTGATTATTAAGATGTCTTTTAAAATAAAAAGAGTGATTAATAATTTCTTGTGCCATATGTTTTAGTTAAGGAAAAATATTTGAAAGTTCTAGTGGTTTACATACAATTTGGACCTAAAAATTAAGGATTTTTTTTTATTATTGTATTAAAAAGTAAGTTATTAATCTTAAGTTAAAATCATTAAATTTTATTTGTTGAATTAATCACCAGATAAATTATAAAATATTACTGCAATTTTTTATTCTATATCTCTTATTTCAATGGTTTCTAGAATTATAGTTATACTTTTATTTATAATTAGAAATTCTATGTAGTTGTTAAATAGTATAGTACATGACAGAAATTTACTTGAATTTTTCACTTTTAATTTTTATCTCTGTAATGAAGTTGTTAATATCAATAAATGAAAATTATTGTCTTCCATTATGATAATCTAAATATTTATATTTGTAATATATTTCTATATTGACAGAGTTGTATAGTTTTAAAAATATGACGGAAGAAAAATAATATAACAAAGAAAATGACAGCATTTATTTTTTCTAGAACGAATTAACAATTGGCAATGAAACATAAAATATGTAGCAGAAGTCAATTATAAAATTTTAATAAGTAAAGTAAGAGTTAATGTTTATAACTTATTATCTAGAAACTAAAGAGTTTAATGTGAAAAGAATTATTTATTAAAAGTAGAGAGATAATTATATTAAAATATTTAAAAATAAATATGCCAAATAAAAGAAGAAAATACGTTATGTATTAGGTAAATTTGAAATTAAAACTTTTAAATGTATATAAAATTTAAGTGTACTTGCATTTGTACTTCGTTATTCATTAAATTTATATTATTTCATTTTTTTATTTTGCAGATATTTATTTCACATATAACATGTATATTTATTTATTAAAAATTATGTATTTAATTATAAAATAATAGTCTATAAAGAACAGACTTACTCAATTACAAATAAACATTTCAGAATAGACTAATAGTTGCTTTTGTACAGTACAGCAACTATTCAATAATTCTTTTCAGCTAACAAATTTACGATGTTATCTAATTTTTACAGTAAATATATTTGTTTATAAACTCTTTAATACAAATATTACAGATTTTGTTATGAAATATAATCTATTTTCATGCAGCATGAAATTCTTAAGATAAAAATGATGCTACATTAACAAAATTTGGAGAAAAGAGATATAAAAAAGTATACTTTAAAGCTAAATAATACCAAATGTTTCTAACCTATTTTAATTTGCATACGCGATTAAATTAGCCGAGAAGTGGTTTTAATATATTTTTTATAATAAATATTGTGTTTTAGTAAATTCTGACCAAGATGAAACTTAATTCAGTTAGGATGCATTTTTAAAATAACAAATTTTATAATATGTTAAATATTTATCTAAATAACGGCTTTTATAAATGTAATGAAATGAGAATGCTTAATTTCTTAATTTTTATTATATAATTAAAATAAAAAGCAGTTTTTTGATCTTTTAAACTTGTTTAGAGTTACTATAAGTCAAATTAATGAAAAAATCTGCAAGCCGTTATATATCACTTCGTGATATTCGAACAATTGAATAGAGGCGCGCGAAATTTTGAATAATATCATAACCAGTAAAATTATGTTATTTGTAATAGAATAAAGTATTTTAAAATTTCAGTTACTTAAAAATTAATATAAACATGTTATATTTTGTATGCTAATATTAAAATAAAATCGCTTGTATAATTAACCACCCTGGTTTTTAACCCGTCTATTTTCTTGATAAACGTAAATCAATAAGACCAAGCTTATGAACAATAACATTTCTACATATATAAGCGTGTCGCACCTGTTATAAAGAGTTTATAAAGAGTATTTATAAAGAGATTTATAAAGAGAAATTTATAAAGAGTAATGACAGGAATTGAAGTTGTGGTTATAGTTCGAAATTGTCACCGGTAGATGAACTATGCTAGTTTTGGTTTAATGTAAAAGGATAAGATGTTAAGTGAGTCAGAAAACCAAAATGAGCTTACTAAATATCATTAAAAACACTTAGCCCTTAAGAGTAAAGATAGTTATAAAATATAACGTCTAAAGACAACTGCAAAGAATAAAACAATAACAAATAAACTTCAGCATAGAACACTGCTTTACTTGCTGAAACTTGCAAAACTTACAACTGGGGGACGTTCGAGATGTTTATCTGAAATTAGGAAGCGTAAGACTCGAACACACCTGATCCAGAACAACCATCTACTCATTATAGAAGAGTATTGAAAGATCATCGAAAGATTATTGCAACCTGAAGTATTTCCACCTCAGCAGCAAATTAACGCGTCAAGATGAAAGAGATTGAGTGTAGCTACGAGAAGGGACATTTTTACTTGAGTACTGTGAGATAGAATATAACTTTTTATTTATATACTCTGAGATATAGTATAAATTGTTACTTTCAATTTAAGAATCTATTATTTAAAAGTTTCCTCCACCTTGTTCCTGAATACTGCTCCACGCTTCACGTTCCGTTACATAAAACAGCGGAACGTTACGCATGATAAGATTGTAAAATAAATGAATACGATTTAATGAAAAAAAAATACATAATAATAATAATAATAATAATAATAATAATAATTTACTTTTAATTTACTGAATTTCATGAAATTTTACCGACAATATTTTTTAATAAGAATAAATTAACACGATTTTATTCTATATCTTATTCTGAATATTGTAAATGCCTTTCTAATAACCGTTTATGTTAGAATTTTATACTTATTCAAGATTAAATATTAAATTCAAATAAATAAATTTTTCGATTATTCGAAATTAAATGGTTCGAGTACGATGTAAGAAGAATTGAGAATCGATCATCGACAACAGCTACCTCAGTATACTACCATAATACGTTACTTCATATTTGATGCCTTAAGTTAATGGAAATACTGAAGTAAGTTTGACTGTTGAGTTTTAATACCAGCAGTAGCAGCTTTTGTCGAAAGAAAAGCATATGTAGTATCAATATCTTGTTAATAATTTGAGAATGGTAAAAAGTATACATGTGTATCGTTTGTATATATAAAATTTAGGTAACAAAACAAAATTTAAAAAATCTAGATATAGGCTTTTAGGTGAACTAAAAAAAATTAAAAAGAACACGTGGAAGCCATACGGCGATAATTAGTCCTTTCGAAGCTTAGAAATCTTTAAGTACACAAAATGAGTGCATGTAACAACCTAAATTATTGTAAATGTCATGCATCTTACAAGGAATGATTTGCAATTTCTCACAAATAAATAGTACAAAGCAGCTATTTCTCTTAGAGGCTGAAATTAATCAAGATTTTAACATTTACTGGATGAGGTTTTTGATCTATTTTGGCATTGCAGTTAATGAGGTTGTATTGTCTGAATCACAATACAAATTTTTTCAAGTATTTAAAAATGGATTAGACTATTTAAATAATTGTAATTCTTTTCCTAAATCCTTTACAGTTTTGTTTTTTTATTTCAATTTATGTTTGCTACCATTTTATTTTATACGAATGGTATATTTATGTTTAATGACAAACTAAAAAAATATTTAATTATTGAAGTTTTTCACTATTAAAAGAAACTTTACATCCAATAAAGTTTCAAATAAAAAGCAGCAGATACATAAATAAGCTATTTGTTTTTAAACCTAATTATATTAAAACATTTCTTTAAATTAAACATGTGTATAGATATATTATTCTATAAACTTTGGTAATATAAATTTTATATATAATTGTTTTGTTTTAGGTGAGAATTATATTTTAACTATTTATAAATTGGTGACAAAAAAAATAATTCAGTATAATATTGTAAAATAATAAATACTCGAAATGTCTCTCAAACCTAAAGTAGTAGACTTTGGTCAAACATGGAATATTTTACAAGAAACTGTTAAAGGTGTGATAACATTAGCTGATGTTCCAAGAGCAACATGGAATGACAGATTTAGGTAGGCATTTAAAAACTATAAGTATAACTATTTTATACAGTAATAAATATATAAAATATAAATGTTATAGATTATTGTATTTTATTTTATAGTGATGTTTATTCATTATGTGTTGCATATCCTGAGCCATTAGCAGATCGATTATACAGTGAAACTGAAAGATTTTTGGATACCCATGTTTCTCAATTATTAGTTAAAGTTCGATCACATGGAGAAAATGGATTATTACAGGCATATCACCGTGCATGGTCTGAATATTCTCAAGGAATCAATTATCTCCATCAATTATATTTATACCTAAATCAGCAGCATATAAAAAAACAAAAACTTACAGAAGCTGAAATTATTTATGGAACATCTTCATCAGCTTCTCCAGATTATCAAGAGCAGAAAGAAATTGGTGAACTTGGTTTATTTATATGGAAAAATAAAATGATTGAATCGTTAAAAAATTCTCTTGTCTCATTACTCCTTGAAGGAATACACGCAGATAGATTAGGAGAAGCACAGCCAACTACAACAGATGTTATTTGTGGAGTTATTGAAAGTTTTGTGAGAGTTGAGGAGTATAAAATGAAGGGTCAATTACATGTAAGTTAAGAATATTACATTGTGATTTATTGAAATTTATAATTCTGAACTTAAAATTTTAGGAATTTTTTTATATAAGGGCATATCTAAATTAACAAAAATTTAACTTAAAAATTTATTTATTAACAATTACACAAAAAACAGTGTAAGTTTATATTTAAAAATAATGTATATTTAAGCTTCTTAATACTGAATCAAAAGTATGCAGGTCATTGAAATAAAAATATATTTTTTATAAATAGTAAAATAATAGTAAATTAAAGATAAAACAAATAGAACTTGAATTTTTCAGTTGTATCAAGAAATTTTTGAGAGTTCTTTTTTAAAACAAAGCGGTGAGTTTTATTCGAGAGAGGCTTCAGAATTATTACAGCAATCAAATGTAACTCGTTACATGGAAAGAGTCACCTGGCGCCTTAGTCAAGAAGAATTACGTGCACATAAATTTCTTCATATCACGTCAGTGCCTAAGGTAAGCATCTTTTAGATTAACTTCCAAATTATTAATATCAACAAGACAGTATAAATATTATTATTAAATACTTTAGGTAAGGCAATGTTGTGAAGAAAAAATGGTTGCAGCACATGTGGCTTGGTTACATACAGAAGTAGAATCCATGGTAGAAAATGAACGAAGAAAAGATCTTTCACTTATTTATCCATTACTAAGGCCACTTCCATCAGGTTTGGCACACCTCGTACAAAAGCTTACTGAACATATTACAAATGAAGGTCTACAGGCAATTGGTTCTTTACAAGGAGAAAATGTAAAACTAAGATATTTTAATATGTGATTTAAGTGTCAATTTTTATAGAAATGCTTTTTATTAGGTTCATATACAGTTCGTTGAAAGTATGTTAGCTGTGCATGCTAAATATTCAGAATTAATTAAAGACTTATTCAAAGGAGACCAGGCATTTATTGGTGCTCTTGATAAGGCATGTTCAGCTGTTGCTAATCATAAACCTGTACCACGACAGTCTGCACGAGCACCAGAATTGGTAAAAATTTTAATTTTCTTTTTAAAATGTATTATTTTTAATCTAATTAAAAATCTTAAAAATTTTATTAATTAAAAAATTTACATACATTTTTTAAATTTTGTTTATAGTTAGCTAAATATTGCGATTCATTACTGAAGAAATCAGCTAAGGTTGCATCTGAAAGTGAAATTGAAGAAAAATTAGCTCGTTCTATAACTGTTTTTAAATATGTAGATGACAAAGACGTTTTCCAAAAATTTTATGCACGAATGCTAGCTAAACGATTAATCCATCAACAATCACAATCTATGGATGCAGAAGAGGCAATGATTGATAGACTAAAACAAGCATGTGGTTATGAGTTTACAAATAAGTTACATAGAATGTTTACAGATATGTCTGTATCCACGGATTTAAATACAAAATTTACGGCTAGTTTACGAGAGAGAGAAGGTGAAAATTATCAATTTGGTATTGGCTTTATAGTGTATGTATTGCAAGCAGGTGCTTGGCCACTAGGACTTCCACCATCGCCAGGACCATTCCATGTTCCTCAGCAACTTGAAAGATCCGTCCAAACTTTTGAATCTTTTTATCATGCACAATTCAGTGGACGGAAACTTACCTGGTTACATCATTTGTGCCAAGGAGAACTCAAATTAAATTATCTTAAAAAACCATATTTAGTAACTGTGCAAACGTATCAAATGGCTTTATTACTTTTATTTGAACATTGTGATTCAATTTCGTGTAAAGAAGCCGCCGCATCTTTACGTTTGTCTTACGATCAACTACTAAAACATGCTGTTAGCCTGGTTGATTGTAAGCTCTTGAAAAAGTCAACAGAGGGAGAATTAGAGGAGGATACAGTTCTCACGCTTAATTTTGAGTACTATAATAAGAGAACAAAGTTCCGCATAACTGGATCACTCCAGCGAGATGCTCCACATGATACGGAGGCCACTCATCGTAGCGTTGATGATGATCGTAAATTATATTTGCAGGCTGCAATTGTTCGTATAATGAAAAGCCGCAAAGTTTTAAGACACAATCAACTTGTACAAGAGGTGATACTTTCACATATTTCTTTCAGAAATTTAGTAAAATAATTTATAGCTATTTATGATTATAGTAAATTTAAAATCACTTCAATTATTTACTTTCAAAAATTTATAGTTTTATAAAGTAAAATTATTTATTCTTCTTTATCATCATGCGGTAATAAGTTAAACATTTAATACTGTTTTACAAATCCTTCAATTATTTTATTTTTGTAGGTCCTTGGACAATCCAAAGTCACTTTTGCACCATCTATTGGAATGATCAAGAAATGTATCGAAAATCTTATAGATAAACAATACATTGAACGTACGTCAAATAGTGCAGACGAATATTCGTATGTTGCGTAATCTTAACGTAACTATTCTTATTAATTTATTCTTGAACTTGAGATGCTCTCTGCTAAAATGTAAATGGCAGCTGCAAAAGTACCAAATGTAAAATTAAAAATTTTACTTGTTATGTAATGTTCTTGAAAGATTTTCGGTTATTGAAACATAAGTTACAGTTAAGGTGATAGTATACCTTGATTTCAAACTTGTTAAACATCTATTACTGTTTTGTTTTATGTACAATTAAAAGAAATTAATTTATATTACTAAAGAACCTGAAAGGTTAAATAAATATCAATTTGCTTTACATTTTTTATTTGAAAATTATACATCGATATACTATTACTTTAACAATAGTACTAATGAGCATCTTGCATTGCTTAATTCATTTTAATATTACCATGAAGGATCGTAATGAATTGAATGAATGACTTGTAATATATGCGCTTTAAATAAAGATGTTACTATTTTAGATGAATGAAAATAATATCAAGATATATAAAATTAATTTTTACTAATAATGATTTGCTAAAAATAGAATACTAAATATAAAATAATAAATACATTAAATTTTCTTTGAAGAGGACATGAAATTTTTTGTTACCATATTGTTAACTTCAGAACAAAATTAAAGGATTAAAAATATGTTTATTCATAAACTTAAAAGAATAACATTAATAAATTATATTTTCTCGAATCCAAAACAAATTCTACTGTAGAAGTTCTTTTTAATACCTACTAATTTTTTATTTTTTAAAAATTTGTTTAGTGTTTAAATTTTTTTAAATATTTAGTTTAAATAAATCTGTCAACTGGATTTAAATTTAATTAACTTTAAAAAATGTTTTTTTTTTTATCTTAAATTAGGATCGAGGTGTTTTTAATTGAAGTAATTCTGGATCTAACAAAGGATTATCATCAGAATCCAGAGGTTTGTTCATTCCATTTATAATAAGATTGGAATTTGCAGTTGTACTATTGTATGGCGAAAATCCTGTCCATTCCATTCCAAGGTATATTGGTGGTGAACTTTCTAGAGAAGGCTCTAACAATAAATGATCTGGCTGATGTACATCTTGACAGTTTGTTACAAGATGTGTTGTAAGATGAGTATTACTTTTGCATTGTTTTTCTTGTTTTCGCCACTTTGCTCTTCTATTTTGAAACCACACCTTATAAAAGTAAATATTTTAAGATTCTGTAATAAACTGCTTACTGAAAGTTATTAAACATCTTATTTACCTGAACTCTAGCTTCGGTTAATTGTATTCTTAATGCTAATTCTTCTCTGAAAAAGACATCTGGATAATGAGTTTTTTGAAAAGCTCTTTCAAGCTCTTCCAACTGATAATTGGTGAAAGTAGTTCTATATCTACGCTGTTTCCTTTTACCAATTGAACCAGTTGATGGTCGCTCATTTGTTGGATTTGCAGAAGAATAGTCACACGCTAAAATAAAATATAATAAAGATTTAAAAAATCATCTACATTTAAAATGTTTATAATATTGATAAACTAGATTAAATAAAGAGGATAAAAATATATAATTACTCAGGTACGAAAAGTATATTATTAAAATATTTTATAGATTTAATGAATTAAAATTCAGTTTATAACCGTTAAAATGACTGACTAACTTTGTTTAAAGAAGGGATGGTACTATCTGCTTAATGCATTTAGTAATAATTTAATTGAGTACTACTCTAACTTGTAAGAGAAAGGGGGACTAGGAGTTAATTAAATCAGACAAGGGAAAGGGATGGTAATGTCCACTTACTGAATTTAGTAGGAAAGCAAACTGAAGAAGATTGCATTCCTATTAAGCTGACAAGAGTACTTGACTGTAAATCTGCACCTGGGCTTATTTCGTCAGTAGCTCTTTCAGAAGTCATTGTTACACCAGCAGACACCATAGGATCCCGTGGTGCAGCCACCAAAAATAGCTGTCTGTTCGTTTCATTGACATCGTCTTCATCGTCTTTTAACTCCATAAATATTTTTGCTTTAAATATCAGCTATCAGTGATTATCAAATTTCTTCAAAACTATTTTAATTATTAAATTAATAAAAGGAATTATGAGACCATAATTGTTTTTCGACTAGTGATAATTAAATAACAAGCTTGTTCAAAACGTTTAGACTCAAGTCAGACAAGTCACACGATTCTTTTCTCCTTTTTCTTTTTTTTTTCTTTATATTCTTGTAAGGTAGACAGAGTAGGGGATTGCATATTTAACATGAGCTTTTACAAGAGGGGTAGTGAAGCCTCAAAAATGTATTGTACACCACGAATCAATAATAACGACGAGAATATTGTGTAAAAAGGTATATTTAACTTTTCGCTTGTTTGGCTTTGTTAAAAAGCTTTGACAAAATATACAAATTTTTGTACTTACATAATCCATTATAATGCCGCTAAAGTAATATTGTAATTAAGAAATAAATGTATTTTATTATTACTATGTTCAAATTAGTTTATAAAGTATTTATGAAAAATATTCAATTTATAAATAAATTTACTTTACTGCTTTATTGAACTAATCTCTATAATGCATTAAAAAGAATTAAAATAACAAAATCTTGAATATTTATGATTTCATTTTCTATTACATATTAGATACATAGTCAAATATAATTACAAAATTAAATTAATTATAAGGTATAAATGCATTGATATAAACTAATGAGTTTTCGAAATACAATATATATATATTAATTTATTAATGATTTCATTTACTTTTACTTTTTACAATATTTATTTTAATTTTACAATTACTTTAATATTAACATAAATCAAGCCAATATTGAATGAAAAATTGGTTAATTTTATTAGACCATAAAGAAATAATCTTGTAAATAATAGTTAATATTCTTTATTTATTAATTATTTTTTAGAAAAGTTTAATAAATTTATTCTAATTTTTTTCAATTTAAAACGTTAATTTTTATAAAGTAAATAAATCACACACAAATGATAATAAATTTCGTATGTTATGATATGACTTTAAATTTATTTTTTACTATTCATTATTAATTATTATATTCAGAAGTGAAAATTCCAGTTTATGTTAAAAAATACTTATCTAAGATTAGGATCAAATTTTTGAACCAATATGAAAAATTATTGAATTCATAAAACCTTAGCTTTTTATTTTAGTCTATGAAATTTTGTATTTTCATAGATTTATATAATTTTTTAAAAAAAATTGTATAAAACTTTTTTTTTATGATTAACTTAAATGTAAACTAATATTTTTATTAAAATAATTCCTTAATTTACCTTTTAATTAAAAATAATTATCAATAATAATTATAAATAATAAATATAAAAAGCTTATCATGATCAAAAGAAATCTTTGTATATATTTTTAATATAAATCAAATTTAAACATAAAACAAGCGCACCCGACTCATCGTTAAAAGAAGGTCATCATCGAAAAATTTTGTTTCTATGACCATGTTTCCACTGCAAAAAAAATAGTTTTTTATATAAAAACTAATGTCAATAATTTATTTAAATGATATATTTAAATAACCTACTTTAAAACATTTGCTGGCATCATTTGACTCTCAGGTGCAGCTTGAAATAAACTTTGCCATGTATTAGTACTATTTGGAATAACGAATCCAAGTTCAAAAAACCATTCTTCTAAGCAACGTCCTTTAAAAAGAACCTTCTGTTCCAACCTAAATCTTTCCATGGGCTCTGCTGAACTAAAATTAATTTCTCTAGAAACTGCACGACATCGTAAAATTTTTTTTGGAACTCTAGCTTCATGTTCAATATCTGGTACTGATCTGAATTAAAAAAAAAAAAAAACAAAATTTAATATCTTGTATATTAAATATTAGCTAATTATAATTCATTATGAAAATTATTATAAGAAATACTTACAAATCTTCATTTCCCTGCCACAAAATTTTCCCAGTGTCAGCATCTCTTAAATTTATCCAGTTACTAAATATAAATTTATTGAGGAAAGCAAAGGTAGAAATTGAAAACAAACACAAAACACGTGTGTAAAAAAATATTGTAACTAAATAGTTTTTACTTCTTAACATAACCTATAAATCCACATAAAATTTCAATGAGCAATAATTTATTTTTATTTCGAAGGATACATTTGAAAGCCTTTAAAAATATCTTCACCTCGAGAAGGCATATTTACAAATAATGAAGAATAAAAAATAACAGGAGTAGAATATTTTCTAAATTATTTCAGAAACAGAATTCAAATACTTGATTGTTTAATTGTTTCAGACTAAATATATTGCCAATATACAAACAAAAAATAAAATTTATTCGGAAAAAAATTTTTTTTGTAACGTTCCGTTATTTTAAGCAATGAATGTGGAGTGCGGTGAAAGTGAGAGCGTTCAGAAACAAAGTAGAGGGAACTTTAAAATAATAATAATAATACTTTCTTAAGTTGAAAGTCATTTTATATTCTATTTCAGAGTAACAAATAAAAATATCCCTTCTTGTAATTAAGCTCGATCTCTTTTACCTTGACCGTTGCTTCTAATTTGATGATGAGGAGAAAATGCTTCAAATAGCAGTCCTTTTGATCATTACTTTCTTATCATAGAGTACATTATCGGTGTCGATTCGATATGTTCGAGCTTAATGCCAAGTCATTTCGGGTAAGTATCTTGACCGTTGCCCATCTTAAGGCTTTGCAAGCCTTAGCAAGTAGAGTAAATTGTTGATGACGAACATATTGATCTACTGATTTCTGGTAGATTAGCTCAGATTTATTTACTACTATTGTATAATTTCTTACATTTATATTTCCACGTTATATTTTATAAGTATGTTTACTTTTAAGTTCAGGTTATTTCGAGTCACGATTTCGAGCTATAATCTTAACTATTCGTTCCTATTATTACTACGTCCGACTCAACACCAAAGGTGTAAATTAGAAAAAAGAAAAATACTAGCATGTTGCCCTAATTTTTCCCTGATCAGAATAATATTTTTAATTTGTTCCGTCATGATTTTTACAAAAAAAAAAATAAAAATAATGTAAATAATTAAAAAAAATGGCTCCATTATAACTTAATTTGCCACGGCGTATAATACAGTAGATAATTTTGTTAAACCTTGAAAAATGTGATAAATTAAAAAACACAGAACTATTTGTGATTAAAACATGTATCATAATAAAAAAAATGATTCATTTCATAACTGGATATAATTAGTTTACACATACACACATTTTGATACAAATCATCCTCCTATTTACTAAATATTCAAGAAAATATGATTTTTTTCAATACTGAATATTTAAGAATGCACACGTGACTGACTTGCATATTGTAAGGTTCAGTTCAGGGGTTACCACTATTTAGTTTATCAACCATTAATAAACTGAAAAAAAGCATAAATAAAAGAAAATAATAGTTATAAGTAAATATTCATGTGCCTCATTAGCTTCTATTAAATTTCTAATTTGTCGAATTTCTGAATAATCAAGAGAAAACCTTTTTTACATATTTTAAAACAATATTTTCTTAAATAAATATTCATTTTTAACAATAAAAAGATCATTATTACTATAGGTTATTATTGAATCTGTAAATTTTTATTTACATATAAAAAATCTGTAATCAATAAAAGCATATTTAATCTGCCCTGTTGCAAAATCTAGACTTTACTCTGTCTAATAATTATTAATAAAAAATCGTGGCCGATAAATAAGAATGAACATTATATATAACATTATATATAAACATATATAACATTATTTATAAACATATATAAACATATATAAATATTATATATAACATTATATATAAACATTATATAGCATAAAAAAAATATAAATATAGGTTAATTATGTGTTAAATATATATATATTTTATAGCAGAAAAGTGGCACTATGTATGTATATAAATGTGCAAGCATATGGCAGAAACGATTATAATACGAATCTAGTATATATTCTTGTCTACTTATATATATATATTAAATTTATATATATTTAATAATATTATATTTTTTTAAATATGCATATAATGTTTTATTTGAAACAATAAATTTTTTAGATACAATATATTATAAACGAATAATACAAATAATATATGTATTATAAACAAATTAATTATATCTATAAAATATTGCAAATGTATAATAATTAAGAATGATCCAAAAATTAAAATATATCTATAATTCATTAAATCGTTCATTTTATAAAATAAATTATTTTTATGTATGTGTAATTGTTTTGCAGTAGAAAACTTATCGAAAGTTAAGAACGTTTGTGAATATAATTTGCTTGGAATTTAGGAAATGATAGCGGAACGAAATAGACACTATTTTTTGAACCAATATATTAAAGTTTATCTGGCTCTGAGAGGGGAAAGCCTTGCGGTATAAAACGTCTTCCTCTTGTTTAAGAAAATAAAAGTAGTTGAATTGATTATTAAATATGTTTTTTGAATGTGAATTGTTTGTTATTCATATGTGTACACTTCTGTGATTATACTATTTAAGACTGCGTAGCGTAGGTCTTATACCACCAATTGCTGAACACGTGTCTATATAACGTTTTATTCAAAGAAGATTGTGATGCGCGTGTCTTCTTTTTTTGGTCCTGAGACAGCTTTATTGTCATGAAAGCAACTGGGATTTGTATTGAATAAATCGCGTGATTAGTGATAGACACTTATTGCGTCGATGCAGCGTCACGTCTCTATTTTTTCTAATTACTAACCGCTTCATTATTCTCACTGTCAATTGCACTATGATGTACGCCATCGATCGATTTACGAAAAATTTACAACAATCAATGAAAAAGGGTAAGAATAAATATTATTAAATAAAACATTTTTACTGATCAAATGACATGCGTATTTTGAAAATAAAAGACGACATTGACGCTCTTTATTCATAGAAGCACTTAAAGTAGTGTCCGGCCGAAACTTGGAGGTCGACGACATGTGAACAATTGAAAATTATGAATATACCTAATATGAGCGAAACATATATTATATTTTATTATAAGTATTAGTAATCAATATTTTTATAAATCTTATCGACAATTGATAATATTATTTTACATTTGATAGTATTTTTTTACATTTTGAATGTTACAATAAAATCTGAGAATTTGTAAAAATCACATTTTATTTCTAAAAGAATATTTTTTTCCTTAGATATTTTTCAAAGTTTTGAAATTATTATGTCATAATATTAGTATATATGTTGAATACCAGATATTTAGGTTAATCAAAATAATCTGTTAGTGTAGATAATAAAATTCTATCGTTTCTAATTTTTTCATTCGTTAAAAAATATATAATTTCGAAACCGTTTTACTAAAACCTCTAATATTATTTATTAGAGAACCTCAATTTGTTATTTTTGTTTTTTCTTTAAATAAATTTTTTCTGTATAAAATCAATAAAAAATATAATCTGCAGCTCACTTATTTATAACAATTTACCATTTATAATATTAATTGTCCACTGAAAAAAACTGTATTTGATAGTATATTAATATTGAATGAGAAAATCTAAAAGTCAAAACGACGTGGCGACATCGACTCAATTGCAACAACCAGTTGCGCGTAATTTTAGGTAGTAAAATCAACTCGACTTTTCCACAAATATGCTGATGTCGTTAATTAACATTTTCGAGGAAGGATTTGTCCTTTCCTTGAGTCTTTCAGATGAAAATGTAATGTCATGTTGAGGTGCAAGAGGCATCGGCAAGAGACGGACACGAGAAAAGAACAAATCTTCCAAGAGTTACATGAACGTGCGTTTTTTATCCAATCATTGTTTTAATTATTACATACATACCATTCGCGTTCAAAATATACACACATGAAAACGCAGATCCTTTTCTCACACATTCACTCTCTTTCTGATTCGCTTTTTTTCTCTTAACAAATGTGAGATATTACACCTTCTATCAATTACACGAATGAGATTATTTTCATGGATAAAAAAAGCACTATTAAATAAAGTACAATATTTTCAAAAAATTTTAAATATTTTGGGACAATTAGCTTACTTAACTGGAAACAAAAAAAATTAAATGCTTATAGTCACGGCACTATATTAATGTCAACCTGTACACACACGCGCGCGCGCGCATACACACACACATACACTACAATTTTAATTTTTATAAATCTAACCATTTCCTGTGGAATTTAATGGTGGTCCGTTGAGAGAAAAGTCATCGTCTTACAAAATGCCGAATATTTTAGGAAGTTCAAGTAATCGTTACATTTTCCGAAAAGAAGAAAGTTTTCACACTCAAAGAAGAATCGGACCATAAACACTGTCGGATAAAAAGATCAAGTGATTGAAGCTCGGTGTAGTGCAGTGGAATAGTCGTGTAGATTGTACATGAATACAACGTTTCCTTCATGTCAATTGGCGTATTTTAATTTTCCAATCTACAGAGTACATTCAAAATAGATCGTAAGTTTTATTCTTAACAATAAACTGTCGCGGCATATGAATATACATATTGTGTAAGCATACGAGGTGGATTTGTATAACGTTGATGATAACTATGAAGAGAAACTATGATTTTATTGCTATTAAGGTTATTTGTTCATTTCATATGTCCAACGATATTTATTATTCTCGTCATTTAAAACTTATAATTTAGTACGAAGATTGTATTTATATTCGTTAGCTTTTTAAGAAAGATAAATATGCGTTATCAATGTTTTCAAGGTATCCTTATATTAATTTCAATTAACGAAATTGTATTAATTTAAGATACCTGAGAAATTATCTGAAGTAAACGCTTTGACTTCACAGATACGTTCATAACATCTCACAATTTTTGTCGATCGGAACAAGAATTCATAGTTGATGAGTTTCTATATCCGTTGTTTTCGAATATCCGTTGTACTCTGACTAGTACTTTTAGTCGTAAAGGTACTCCTAGCAAAATTTTCTTCAAGATCATCTGTCGAATGCTCCGGACTTGGTGATGAACTGTCTTGAAAATAGTCAATCGTTGCATTATCCAAATCTAAAAATCCGTAATCATTGTAATTGACATGAGGATAATCGTCCTCGAGAAAAATCTTTTTTTCATCAATATTTATCGCATTCTCATCAACTATTTTCAGAGAGTTTTGCACTTTTAAAGTATCCGAAGAACTGTTCTCTATTTAAACGAAGACTTTCGTACTATTCTTTCATTAAAATTCGAAAAACTATAGTTTCCAAAATCGAAAAGCGTAGGAAAATTCACTTCAATCTCTTCATCTTTCGGTTTCCAATCATCAAAAGTACTACTTGAAGAAGCATTAAGAAACTCATTGTTGACCAGATGAGCGTGACTCGTAGTTTCAGAGCTTACAAAACGTATAAAAATATTACAAAATGAAACTTTTATTTATATATTCATTATATATATATATTTTACACAGAAACAAAAGTCATGTAAAAGTTAATTGCTGTACCATAAAACCTTTAAGCATGTAAGATAGATATATATTATAAAATATATATCGGTTAGAAGCACAATGTCCCATTAAGATTTTATATTAATAAATAAAATCCCGAAGGTAATACAATGTTTCTTATACTTATTGCTTATACTTACATACTGCGAAAATATACGAGATGGATTTCTAAACTATTATCCTAATTGATAATATTTAGTGGAATAATAAAACTGACTTAATTACAATGTTTCGAAATGTTCACCTCTATATAAGGGTAGTTTTTGAGGATGGAATTAATTTTACATCTACTAATTTATCGTTTTTAATTGTAAGTGGTAACTATAGTAATTTAAATTTTTAACATTATCTTTTAACTAAATTGTCTTTTCACCGCCTTTTTTCTGTTAATAACAATCATCTTTTTTTATCAATAAATACTTGTAGTCACTCTATCTGCATGTCCGCCTAATTTCACTTTCCCACTTCAATTATATCTAAATTTATCTTTTTTTAAATTATAATTACTGCAATAGAAATAAAGGCAAAGATGTACTTATAATATATATGTTATTTAACAATTAAGTGTTGCGGCATAAGAATACACATATTGCGCAAGCATACGAGGTGGATTTGTTTAACGTTGTTGATAACTATGATGAGAATCTGCGATATTGTTTCTATAAGGGTTATTTGTTCATTTTAATATGACCAACGATATTCATTTATAAAAAGTTGTGGAGTACCTCGGAACAAATATTTATTAACAATAAATTGTCGCGGTATATGGTATACGTATACGTAGTGAGTCATTAAAACAATGTTTTAACTGTGACGAGAATCTCATTTTTTCTTGAGAATCTGTATATTTGTTGATTATTATATCAATAACGTAACTTATCCATAAAAATTTATTGAATCCTACGAGCATGATTTTGTTAAACAATTAAGTAAGAAACGCAAGAGCATATCAGTATCGTATTGAACATATCTATTTGTGGATACTTTATGCAATATTCCTAAATAATTTTTTTATTTGTAATTGTTATTCCTATCCTTTATTCTTGGATACTAGAATTATGCAACTTTTTGAATTAATAATTTATAATATTATAATTAATAATTTTAATAATTTTTTTATTTATAGTCTATTGTAAGAGGCGGTCTTCTGCAGATTCTCTTACACGGTACAACTTCTATTTGTCTATATATTATTCTATGTGCAATGAATTTAAAAAAATTTTTTTTATTATTTAATAACGATTACTGTTTATAATAGTTAGTGAAAATAACAAATTTTTTAATTTTTTAATTTTTTCAATTTTTCATCCCCTAATAAAGATTGTTTTTGGGGGTGTTTTTAAGGTTATATCATTTTTTAGTTAATATTAAAACATAGTTATGTGATTTACGTAGTTTTTTAAAGGAAATTTCAGGTTTTTAAAAATTTTATTTTTGGAGTTCCAACGTTTGAAACTTCTCATTCCTTTTTACCTTATTTAACAACTCCAATAACGATGTTTCAGACAGATAATTAATATAAAATTTTTTTATTTTTATTTTTTATTATTATTTATTACGCGAGCAATATTAATTAATAATAAAATGTTGTGGAATCAGAATATTATCGAACTTGTAATTTTTTCAATTTTTCATTTTCTTAAAGGAATGGTTTGCATGGATATAATAGCGACCAATAATATAATTCCTTTATATTATGAAATTATTAATCATTACAATTTAATTTTGAAATCAATTATTCATTATCAATTATTTAGAGTCAACCAGTCTAAATGTCAGACACGTTAATTTTACGTGTTATTATATAATATAATCGCAATAGACGTGAAGTTTCTGCTTGGCTAGAGCCCTGATATATCGATGATAATGTACTCGTTTTTATGTGAAATCTTTTTAATTTCGTTCGTGTTTGGTACTTGGATACTAGCTTTTACTCGAGCTCTTGCTCATATTTGTCACACTCCTACGTCTGAACATCGTATAATTTAAAATTATCAATATAAACGAAAAGGTGTTTTTATCAATATTGCGCCGGAAATTGGAGTTATGTACTTTCGAATACACATGCAGCTTTATACATATAAGTATATGGATATACTTAGTTATTTAATAACGTAAAGTTAAAGCATTAAATACATATGTACATATGTAAACACACACATACACTTTATCTTCAAAGACAGAAAATAATAATTTTTTTTACAATATTGTACTTTGTTAATTATCGTTTCGTAAAAAATTTTAATTTTTGCAAGTGTTGAAATAATAATTACCGAAGTTTTCCTATATATTTCAATAATGTTTACCTGATAGCGGTGTAATTATTATAAATAGATTTATAAGTGAAAACTTCGAATATTACGGATACGCAAAAATGAAGCAAGAGTATTCATAGAAAAATCAAATGAGTTAGAAAGTTGGAGAAATTGTGAAATATTTTATGCATCTATATTGAATCTAAAAGAGATTATAAAGAATTAAATTTTTCTGTGATGTCCTTAGTTCTTCTGAGTCAGTGCATTTATTATAGTTTGTTATGTACATTATAATTTGTCTTTGGTCTCTAGCATTAGTTAAAAGTGCGTTTTGAAAAAAAACACAATGTTGCCGCTTGGCTAAGTGGTGGAGTTTCGTTTGCGATCCATCCGAATGCTAAAATTAATGAACCTAATTGAACCATTGTTTGCATGGAATTTTTTTCAGATTCACTGATTAACATTATCCATGCACTCATATTTAATAATATGTGGAATAGTTTGTTTTCGTTTTTTTTCTAACTTTTCGATGATTCTTATAATTCATGATATCTCAGAATGATAATGTAAAATGATTATGTATAAAAATTTTTTGATTTTATTGATATATGTTTTTGCATAAAATAATGAAATTTTTGTTCTTGAAAATGTAAACCAAATAAAATATATTCAATTCAAACTCTAGTATTTTGAAAAATTAACTATTTCAAATGATGCTACAATAACCTTTATAAGTTATAATAGTAATGTTATAATTAATAAGTTGATAATAATTCAAATTAAATATATTTAACTAGCCAAAGAGTGAGAGAGAGAAGAACGAATGAAAAACAGAAAATAAAGTTCATATATATATATATATAACATATAAAGTTGTTCAAGGCTATTTACATCATGCTTTATCAAATGTTATGAGATTTTTTTCTGTTAGAGGTAAACGAATAAAATAAAGTTGTTATATGTGGAAAATGACAATAACGCGTTTAAAAATCAAAAAGTTATCGTACAGAATTTTAAAAATCTCAAAATCATTAAGTTTTTACGAATTGAGTAGTCGCTGGGCTTATAGAGCGTATTATCCATGCATATGTGTGTAATGTACATGTATCCATGCGACTAGCATAGTAAAGCAATGTTTATTTTATGGAAGAACTACTGATTTATATATTATATTATAATATGCAACAAAACTTTTTATTAATTTATTTTTCTATATATATTTGATATTAGGATTTTATATTCCTAAATTGTATAACGAATATAAATAAATTAACTAAAAATCAACAAATTAAAATATTCTGTTTTATAAAAATTCTCTTTATCTAAAAAATGAATAATTTTAATTATTGCTGACACTGATGTATTAATTCTTGTAGTTTATTGATAACAATAGTTTAGATAGATTGAGTAAGTCCATTTAAATAGAGGGATAGAAAAAACAATGGGGAAAAAAGTACTGTAATAGGGAATTGGGTGTGTGTGTGTATTTTATATATTTACATCTTCGTATATTGACAAAAAATATGTAGTAATAATATATATATATCAGACAGGTTATAAATTTACATAAATTATTAACAGCCAGAATGTTTAAGAAATTATAACTATTACAGTATAAGAACTGTAATAACATTAATAACAAATTAATTTAAAAATGACTATTCATAATATTTATAATATTTATAAATTACTTAAAACAATTATATGTATATCATATTATAGTAAATGTATATGTTACATATTTGTTTAAATAAACTATTAACAATTATAAAAAATTATCTTTGTTGTAAAATCATTTATTTGTATATTCTTGTACAAGAAACAATAATTATTAATAAAAAGCTGTAGAATTCACAATGAACAGTTGTTATAAATAATTAGTTGTTCATGAATATCTATAAGTTTTTTATATAGTAATTTATATAGTAGTATAGTTATTTATATAGCAATCTATAAGTTTCTAACGTGCATTTCAAATGCATTCGCAAAGTTTAACCAAATGATATTATTTAAATAAATATTACTACTTACATAAATTTATTCCCTAATAAGATAGTATTATAATTGTAAGTGTAAAATATCAGTAATTTGTGTAGTTGACGATTGAAGTAGCGACGATCCAGTACATGTACTTCTACATACCGCAATTTTTTACAAGATAGTAAAGCTACAAATGTAAACTTTTTGTTTATATAACATTTTTTCTATTAGATAGTGTTAAATGATTATTATTAGTAATCGTTTTTAGAATGAAGGATTTCAAAGTCACACTTTTTTTATTTTTCATCCCATAATTATGGTTTTTTACAGGTTGCTTAGAGATAAAATTACGTTTTTATCATTTCATATCATAATTATATGGTTTAAGATATTTAAAAAAAAAGTTAAAAACAAATTTCTTTTTCGATAAAGTTTCAACGTTGAAAACTTTATATTCGGATCTTTATTTGTTAACAATGTATTACACTATGTTTCTTATGGATTTTGAATAGAAAAATTTGTATATATATTGGAATTTGTACGAATCATAATATTTAGTAATAAAATGTTGAGGCATGTATTTGGATAACAATTAAAGTCTGCTAGATATTTTAATAAACGCACAAGAGTTGTGTTTATAAAATTTTAGCGTGACGTTAGGAAGAAAGTTGATACAAATAATAATGTTCTGGAAATTAAATTTTTTTACTTATATTGGAACTGTTTATTTTTTAAATATTTGTCTTTTTAATATATTAAATTCTGTTACAGAAGCTCATAGTGAATTCTGTTTTTATGAAATTATCGAAAATGTGTTGTAAATTTTTTAATTGTTATATCTTATAACTATTCAGTAAACTTATGTTATATATTGATGATTATAATTAATCTTTTTAATATAGATATTGAAACATTTTATAACACAAGAATATAATTAATAATTAGAAAATTTAAAACGAAGGTTTGATATTTACAGATTAAAAACAAATATTAAAATTTTTTATTTAAACTAGTGGTTACGGATGTAGTAATTCTTTAAAAATTGAGTCTATAAGCACTACTAGTAATTCTTTAAAAACTGAGTCTATAAACATTACTAGTAATTCTTTAAAAACTAAGTCTATAAACACTATTAGTAATTCTTTAAAAACTGACTCTATAAACACTATTAAATTCGGCTGTCGTTTTTATTGGAAATTTTAATAATTTTTTATGCGCATGTGTAATAGAATGTGAAAAAAATGTACTTATGTTGCAACTATAAATTATCCAAAATAATTTATGTTTTAAAATATAATATATTTTCTAGATTAGTTTAGAGTTCACTAAAATGTTTATAACAATTACAGTTTTGGGACTCCACAAAATGTTTTTCCAGATTATTATACCTGATATAAATCCAAGTAAAATCTCTATAATCTTAATATTTAATTCGATCCAGAACATTATTGTACAAACTGTTAAACGAAATCATATGCTATGCAAATGATTACCCGTATATTTAACTTAAATTTAATAACAATTACAGATTTGGGTTTCTACAATTTTTTCTGATTCTGGCGTGATTTTATATATTAAACCTACAAAGTTTCATTTCGAAAATCAGCGCGTAAATTGGCGTTCGTTGTATTTGGATGCTTATGACTCTTATATATACGTAGAGCCGCATATATATTTTTCAGACTTACGAGTGCATAAGGTGCGAACGTTTATGTGTATATTAATAAAGGTAATATCAGGTTAACAGGTTCTCCAAGTTCGCTTGGGTTCTCTAGATGAGTGTGTGATTGATCAACCTTTTTCAGCTCTTCTACTTTGACAGTGTAACATTAATACTATTATGATAACAGTCACGTACATTTGAATATAAATAATAAAGTTAAATATTATAGTTCAGCAAGAAAATAAGTCTAAAATTATTCGTTACTTTAAATGCTAATATTATTCATATTGAAATATTCAATATTAGTAATATTAATCGAATTAAGTTTTTATATGTAGTATAATGCAGGATTGTGAACAAAAAAATTTTTTAATTTTTAATTTTATTTCACTAAATTATATTAAGAATACATTGTTTTTTTTATAATATTAATGAATTTATAATTTTATAATAGTAATGAAAATTTTCTACATTAACTAAATAAATTTAGTATATATATAATATAAAAGAAGGTTGACATTATAATTTTACAACTAATGGGCATAGAAAAAATATTTTTTGTTTAAACTGATGCACTTCTTAAACAAATAATCATAATTCTACTAATATATTATTCTATAGTTAATAATCCTAGATAAGTATATGAAAATAATGTATTTTATTAAAGAGGAATTAAAAATTCGAAACATAATTTTAGGTTTGCTTTATTAGTCGTAAGCATAAAATTTACTTATTGTAAAAATATAATTAGTTGTTTAATTGGAACTTGAGAAATATTTTATGAATTTAATTTTCGACTGATTATGCTTCAAATGGGTAATACACAAACATTCACATAGAAAGACTTTAAAAACAATATTCGAACTCAGCAAGTCTTGTAGGCTCGAAAATTTTCACGAGTCGATCCATCGATCCTCAACTTTGTGACTCGATAACGACGCTTATTTTTTTTAACATACATCTCAAATTTACTTCGTGTCCAATACACCACATAAAATTTTAACCAAAAAACTAAAAATTTTACGAATTTGTTATTCAATATTGTACAAATGCAAGAATTTTAATCTGACATGTTTCGCATTTTTCTCTCTCTCATTCTGTCTCGGATTAGGCCACTCACAAATCATCTTAAGATTAACTCATATATATTTGTGTTTTTCGTATAAGAAATGAACATCAATACATAATAAATATTGTAATTATAAAGAAATATTTAAATTATACATAAATAAAATTATTAACAGATATAAAATTTATAAATTATATTTGTATCATTATAACAGTTATAATTAATTACATTAGAAATAAATTAATTGTAAAGATACGGCTCTAAACATTTATTTTACTAATATATTTAAAACAATTATGTATGCGCAATAGTTAGCACGTGTAAAATTTAATTGGCTCTATAAATGAGCTTGCATTTTTTATTTCAGGTCATAACAAATAAATTAAATATGACTAATTTGATGACTATTGTTTTAATTTTGAAATTCCTTAAATTAATTAAATAACCTATCAATTTAATTAAAATTTATTAATTAAATAAAGTTTCAACGCATTTTCTAAAGTGTTGTTTCCAGTAAACAAATCATTAACATAAAATCATGCACCTGGTTTCTTGAAATTTATATTTTTGGTCTTCAGCTAATTGATTCAAAATTCACACAGCTAAAAATGACGCTGAAACTAAACTATATGTAATTTTATTTAATTTATAAAAATTAATTTTATCAGTTAAATCTTACATCAAAGCATTGATTGAAATTTTTAATCATTTTCATGAATTAATATTTGTTTGTATATTTTCTCGATAAGCAAGAAGAATAAAATTATATATGCACAATCGAATAAGAATTGAAACATTTAAAAAAATATTGACTAATATTGAATTATTTAATGAACCATATTTATTCTTTTTTACTCTATTCAACAACAAGATATTAAAACTTGTACTAATTTTGTTGTATTATTTATTATTCTTTAATATTTAAACTATTTATAAATAATGAAATTTTTACATTTCTTTGACTTTCGATTTAATCTTAATAGTCTTAAATGTTATAAAATAAATTTTAAAAAATTTATAAAACTGTTAGTTTCAAAAAGTCTTTCAGTTTATAAATTATATTATAAAAATATATATTAAATACTTTTAACATGCTTCAAGACATTTACATATTCATTTTCAATTATCTTTAGTTCACATAAATTAATACTACTTTTATAATAGTAATATTAACTTTTAAAAGTTAACTAGGTTAACTTTTTAAAAAATTCATGTGTACAAATACTATAGTAATTTTTAATACTTTTACATGAACAATAAATATAATTTACATATAATTATCTTCAACTTTCAATTAAATTACTGCTCTTTTATACAATCGCAGACAATTAAAAATATTAGCTATTCGCCTTCTTAACACTAACTTGCTTTTGCTACAAGTTGATACATTTTTTTCGTTATTGATGTTTTCTTGCGGTCGAAAACAGTATCAACGAGTTTTAATCGCAAATAATCATTAAATTACTTATTGTGCATATTCTTCATATATTTTATAAAGTAATCTACATTAAGAGAATTTTAAATTTAAATATTTATTAAAAAAATTAATGTTTAATAAGTAAATATACTAGAAATGTTTAATAATTTAATACTTTTTTGAATTATTATATTTCTAAAAGTATTCATTTGATTAGGTTAAGTATAAAAAAGAATTGGTTTATGATGAGGTTAACAATTTTACAGAAAAACTACCAAGTGTACTGGATATAGTGCAGTGTTTTATTTAAATGAAAAATATATAAATAAAAATTTATAAGAATTGCAATGTAACTCTTATTTAATTATTTTTTTAATTCATTTATTTAATTAAGCATGAAATAACAATAGATTATGAGGATCAAGCTATAACATGAACTAAATATGTAATATTTAGAAAATTATTAAATATACTAATAAATAAAGCTAGAAAAACCTAATAAATTAAACCTAAAAAGCTCTAAAGAAAGCTAGATGATATTGATTTTATTCAATAAATTTTTTTAAATTTACTTATGTTTTAAAAGTTGAGAATATTATAAATGTCTTAAAACGATATAAATTAAAAAATAAAAATGATTATGAAATGTAGTTTATAACATGATTGGTATTAATATGAAGACATGATATAAAAAATTATACTATAAAATATTTATTAAATTTTCATTATGATAGAAATGTCTATGGGTTCTGTACTAATAAAAGACGAAATAGAAATAAAATAATTTGGATTTACTAATGAAAACTCGAATTAAAATAAAGAAACTAATTTATGAGATTAATTTATCTAAATAATGCTTTAGTAACGATATTTTATAAAGCATATTTTACAAATGTCAATAAAGTCATAAAGCAAACAGATTTATAGTTACTTTAAAGAAGATTTTCAGAAGAAAAATTGCTTTAAAATGATTTTATAGAATAATGAGAATGAAACGAATGTATCTAGTGAGTTTTTCTAACATGACAGAAAACTTTGTAGAACGTGAGCCACCGTTGAGGTCGGTATGAAGAAATATGACGTCATAGTGTGCGTCACGCGCAGACTCATCGAATAATGGCGTTACAACCACCGCCGCTCAAGTGCTATTAAAGCTGCTGTCTAGTATTATATCATCAGAATGACAGACTACCACGTATGCTGCGTCGACCATGATTATGTCCTTCGGGCAATGAATTGCTGATAAACAACCATACGAAAAATTGCTGCAAACCAGGCCCCATCTCTCTCAAGGGCAAGTCTTGTGCGCTGCGGAGACGTGCGCGCACATACGCAAACGCCTACTTTTGTTTCTTGCATTTTTTTCCTTGTACCTCTTAACCTCTGCTTGTGTCAGTTTGTTCATTTGTTTATGTGTTTGTGTTTTATGGTTATGCTACTATTTTTATCGAAAATTAATTAGTAAATAACATAAAAGCTGAAGGGCATACGGATGCATATTATCAAAGTGTATAATTCATGTCTCATTTCACGTGTCTCCCTCATATCTCTCTCTCTCTCTCACACACACTATCTAATTATCAATAGCTTTATTTATTTATTTTATCTTGTATATTTCTGTTGCAACAAAAAATACTACGAAATTTCTTAATTTTATCTGATTGATTAATTGCTAAATTAAATATACTTATTCAAAATAATTAGAATTTTTGCTCTTCACATCCTCTTATTATGTTTCGTTTGTGAGATATGATTCATTTGGAACATTAAATATCAAGTAAAGTAATAAAATATTTTTATTTCTTATTTATTAATTGATTTATGAAAAAATCAAACATATCAAGTACATTTGATCGTTTATGATGATAAAATACTGAAGAAATAGATTTCGTAAATAGGATGAAATGTGAATCTTTCTAATCAATTAAAATGACCTTTATAGAAAATTCATGCAAATGTAATTAGGCTTCTAATGAAAGTAAGATTTGAGAGTGAAACACATACAATTTCTATTTGATAGATGTGTGTAACGTTCTATTATGTTATACTTGTTTAGTTGTATCTCGTATATATTTTCTATGTAAGGCTGGTTAAACAATTACATGAATAACTAAAAAATTTTATAGAGTGAGATAAAGTGGAGTGGAAGTTTGAAATAACGTGAGAAAAATAACGATATGACAAGTGATATACTTGTGTTATGTGTTGAAGGAAGGGGATGGCGAGTTCCAATTCTGTGGGTGACGAAGGGGTCGTCAGTGAAAACATCGACAGCATCAGTGCGAGTATACCAGTAGTTGCACCCAAGAATCCACTCCTTTGCGACGTTTGTCATGACTACTACAACGATCCTTGTCTCCTGTCTTGCTATCACACGTTTTGTGTCCGCTGTCTGCGTGAACCACAACTCGATGGTAAAGTGTCTTGTCCAATCTGCGGGTAAGTACTTTCATAGATATTTTATTTCTACGATATCTATCTCTATTTGCTAACAAATGAAATATTCAGCCTTCGATAATGCTCTTTGTTCATAAAAAAGACATGAGGAAATACACATAACACGTTTCTTTAATTTTTCATAGAAAGGTACGGTTTTTTTCGTTTTTAGGCATTAAAAATTAGTTCTTAAAAATTCTAATTTTTTAAATTTTAATACATTTACTAGAAAGAGGCAATACACCGTATAAAATATATTAATTAATTGTATTAATTGTATATGGTAATTAATTGAGTATTTTTCAATCGATTGAGATTTTTACAAAATGATTACGTGTAATATTTATAAGAAAAAACAGAACAAAAACAAGAAAAATACATTTATTGTTTATTAGAGTGTACTCTGTTTATATTTTGTAAACCAAGAGAGTCGGATAAGACGGAAGAGGATCTGCAAGAAGTTTTCTTTACAATTTATTGTAAGAAATATGAGTAAGAGTTATAAAGAAAAGAGAAAAATATAAAACTCGTGAAACGGCATAATTAAATTTCATTAGTAATAACAATGCACAATACTTAACAGCCGATTGAGATTAATTATCGGGTGATGCATGTGTTCAATCGTCAAATGGTAAGGACGGCGAAGAAATTCTTGATAAGACTTCAAAATGGCATTCGAACTTGTTGAGGCTTAGTAGTGATGCGAAGCTTCTTACGAAAACTGCAGGCAATCTACGCAGATAAAGGACGGAACGCAGCAGCCACCGAACGACCAACTTATGCGACATTTGGTCGAATTGGCCAACTGCGAGAACCCGCCGTGCGCCAATTGCGAGAAGCGGGACAAGACGACTATGTTTTTCTGCACCACCTGCGGTAAAGTATAGCTTGAGTATGGTTAAATGTTGATAAATTGGTTGAGCTTAGTTTCGCAGTTTAGTAGCAAAGTTTTGTAGCTAAGTAAAATGCGTTAATTGATAAAATAGGTCAGGCGTTATGTACGCACTGCAGAGAGCACACGCACCGGGCCAAGATGTTCTCCTCACATGAGGTTGTTCACATGAGCAAGTGTAATAAGGAGACGCATAGACGCTGCCCTAGTCATGGTGAGCAGTATATAATGTTCAACAAAGGCAGTAAATGCATGCTGTGCGCTACATGTTTCCGTGACACACCATCCGATGAGCGACTTCACTGTGTCGATATCGACACTGCCTGGCAGCAAACTTCCAAAAAGATGGAGCATGCTACCAATTCAATCTGCGAGCTCCAAGCAGCTGTTCGTGATGGACTTCTCGATCTCAAGTCACAACTTGAGGAACTCAAACTCAGTCTCGATACTGAGAAACGAGCTCTCAACACCTATTGTCAGGTACATTAACTATGTCCTTTGGAATTTTGAATTATTCACTTTGCTATCACCGTTGCACCTTCTTCAATTTAAATTTTTACATTATATATTTTAATGCTTCTCCTTTTCTATAAGTCTCAAGTCAATCGCGCATTCACATTATTTTATCTTGAATAATTTTCTATAAATTTAACTATTTTTACAGTGAAATCTATGAAAATTACATTAAATGTTCAAGTACTCTTACAGTAGATTAAATAAAAATTTACTAAGATAAACAATAGCATGAACTTGCTCGAACTTTTTCATTGAAAATTATTTTTTTCATTATTCATATTATTCGTATTATTCATTTTTTTCTAACAACGGAATTTAGGCTATAATAATAGGAAATATTTTTGTCTTTTATTCAAGCATAACCTCAAATTTATAGTCTTCAAAAAGTGACCATTTTATTTTTATAATTAAAAATATAATCGATAAATGAGTTTGAAGTTTGCAAGAACTCTAACAAAAAATATAATTTTTTAAAACTTGAAATTTATTTTAAAAAACTACATAAATAATTTAATTGGGTAACAAATTGGAAAAATTTGAAATTGAAAATTATTCTATTTGACTAAATATTATTAAAATTCATCATAACCAACTACTAATTAAATAAAAATAAATGTTATTGCAAATAAAAGCTTATACATAAAAAGAAGTGGCGACATGTATGAGTACATACAGCAAACCGCCCTGAATAACAATCTGTAAAGACATTAATTATTGATATTGTATCATTAAAATTACAAAATTTTAGTACACAAGGACAAAGATATGATGTCAATAACCATTAAAAACATATAAAAATATTGCACAAAGGAGCCTTAAATATATATATTGTATACAATACGTATGTGCATATGCGTCTTCCACATAATTGTTTAACTCAATCTTGTTGTTTGGATTCTACAATTTTTTATTAATGAATTTTTTCACTAATATAATAACCAATAAATAAACGAATTTTCAATAAAAACAGATATTCTCGTCATAGATAAGACATTTAAATGACACTATACGTATACGTATACTGTATACCACAATTTATTGTTAGTAACAATCTGTTCTGCCTTTTTTGATTCGATAAGACAGGATAAGTAATTAAAATAAGTCGATTGAAAAGAATAGAATGTTATATTCACGTTCAATGATTACAACGGCTCTGATGACCTTCCCTGCTACCGAACTTCTTTCACCTGATCGGGTATTTAAGCTCTCAATCCGTTTATATGGACAGCCGCTTATGATGCGAGTAAGAAATCTCGATCGTCTGTTCGCGAAGTGTGACGATTATTCTTGGAACCCATAAAATATCCAGCATTTTTTAAGAGAATAATTTTTCTCCCATCATCCCGCCGCTAAATTTCAGAGGAAATGGTTAGATAAATAAAATAAATTTGTCTATATATGTGTACAAATTGATTTAAATATGACTGTGTAATTAAAGATATTTAAGATTTTGTTTATTGTTTCTAGTTATTAAGCTAATTACTGCAAAAAATTTAAAAATTTTAGAAAATATATTATATTTAATACGTTTTCTTTATCCATGAAATAATGTCATTTATGAGATAATGAGAAAGCGATCTGTATTTTTATTTGTGCATATTTTGCATTCCAAAGATATGTATGTAATACTCTTAGACACAATGTTTCTTGAGCTATGGAATTATGAATTCTTTATAATTATTATTATAAAATGATGTTTAGTTATTCTATTATTATTGATATTTATTTAGAATTTTGTGTTTTTAATGATAGGTAAAAGAAATATTTTCATTATATCAACGTAAAATTCAAAGTTTTTAATGAATAGTATAAAATTTTAATTTAAAACTTAGAGCTGTAGTCGCGAATTGCACAGTTCACAACAAAACTCGCCGATTGGAACAAAAACACAAGATTATACGACACTTGTGCCGTTACGTTTTTGCTTATAAGTTCCAAAGAAAATCCTTCCTCGAAAATGTTAAGTAGGGACATCGGCATATTTGCGAACAAGTTGTGCTAATTGTACTGAATAAATTTACGCACAGCTGGTTTTTGCAATAAGGCCGATGGCGTTTTATGTTTCAAATCATACGGTATTAATATACTATCAAAAAGATTTTTATTTTTTGGATGATCAGTATTTGTAAAAGGTAAATTGTTATAAAAAAGCGGCTTGTAGCATACACTTATTTATTCATTTTATACGGGGAAATCTTTTTAACGCTAAAACTAGAATAATATATTTAAGATTGATTGATATTCGAACAGTTTCCATGAAGGTATGGAAAACATCTGATGTTGCCTTATTTTTTTTCTGAGCCTCACGAAAGTACGATAAAAACATACGTGCTACAGAATTTTTTGCAAGTACTAGCTCGACATGTATTAATTATGTAGTAATATTAATCTGTAATTTTATCTTAAGCAGTTTACTCATAATTTAGTTTTTTTTTAATTAATACGTTCGTCCGGTGTTACCGATATTAATTTTTTACATGTTTGCGAATAATGTGTGACTTGGCATAAATTATAAATAGGCTTGAATTATTATTACGCAAAACTTAATTATTATTACGCAAATATTTATGTAGACGTGGAATGACGTTATTCAACGTTATATGACGTTGAATTAGCTTGAAAGAACTGTTCATTTTTTCTAATTTTAGATATTCTAAAATTTTTTTCTATTGTGTAGAAAGTTTTAAAGATAATTTATTTTCAGTAGACCTTTGTTTTGTATTATTTAGCACCAGTTAATACGCGTTTCTTTATCTAATTTAGGTTACCGCATAAATTGGAAGAATGATTTGTTAGAGTTTCGAGAGCATTATAATGTTTTGTAACTTTGTCCAAGATGTTGCTAACATCTTGATTCAAGATATTGATTATTTTAGCGATTCCATTTCTTTTGCGGCCTTCTCATTTAAACACGTTTTTAAGTGGATTAATTTTTGATCTTCTTGAAACGATGTATTTTCATGAATAGAAGTCTTAAATAAAGCCGTGAACGGTATCTGTTCATCCATTATAGTACCACCAAATTGTGGTCATTTTATATTTGATGATCATTCCATTCATTATCAATTGGATTTTTTGGTAAAATAATGGAATTTAAAAGGTTATTATTTTAGTTTAATATTTGATCTGCTGTTGCAGTGTAGACTTAAAAAAATTTCTCGTACTTCTCTCGTTCAATAAAAGAAGAATCACCTTCTTTTTTATTAAAGAATTCTAATGAATGTTGTATGATTTCAAAGTTTCTAAAATCATTTTTAATATTATTTAATCATACGCGTAGGTGCGCTATTTTAGTTTACGGAGACGAGTGGTCGATAAAATTTTTAAAACTTGTTATTCTATTTATTAAAAGATTTCCTTTCATTAATAATTTAGATATTCATTTTTTCGCTTGAGCAGCAGTGAGTTCGATGTTGCTAATATCTTCAAACCATATTTTTTTACAGAATAAAACGGCAGAGATCGAACTAGTGTATGTAGAAGATAGGACGATTTGATATAACAAATGACTCAGAAGATTTACGATTAGCCAGCGAAGATGGAATATTGTTATTGATACTAGACTTCTCGTAGTGAAACAGTATTTCTTTGATACTTTTATTAGGACTGAATTGTTTGAAGACTTTTTATATTATAACTGTCGAGAAATTGTTAAAATTGATTATATTTTATATCAGTTTAATATCTTGAATCGTTTTTGAATTCATTATCATTTTACTTCACTAAGATTTATTTTTTAACAACAATTTCTGTGCAGTTTATGTTTAATTTTATTGATAATTTAAAAGAAAAAATTTCTTTTACACGTTAATCTTGAATTATTGAGAGTTACGTTGCTTTATTGAATGTCTTGCTTCATTTTTGTCTGATGAATGATTTCCAGAATTCGGCTCGAAGGACTTCTGTTATGTAGTGGTGGAGCAATAACGCATACCCGGTGTTTTTATACGAGGGTTCTTTCTTTTTCGGAGGCTGAGGAAATAAAAAATTATTTACTATACGTAACGACAAATGGCGGATTAAATTTAAGATAATGGGCTTCCAATAACAAAAAATGACTAATAAATTTACAAAATCATTCAAACAATGCATTCTTGAATTTAGGAATACGAGAACTTATTAAAACCTTAGACATTTTATGGAACGCTAAAGAAGACATTATTATTTTCTAAATTAATTTAGAAAAACAAAAAACAGTAAAATAAACGAACAATTCTTTTGCAAATAGAATCTTTATTCAACTTGCTAGGTTTAGTGGGACTAATAACAATAAAAGCAAAATTAATCTTGCAAAAGTTTTGGAATTTAAAAATAGATTGGATCGTTCATTTCAATTGAAACGTACATAATCATTTGGAAGTATATGTACTTGAAAATATGAAAATGAAAAGATTGGTAGTCTTAAAAAATTGAAAGTTGAGTGTATTTAACCAATGCATGAATATGATATTGCCCTTACGAATGTATGCATAAAACAAAGATCTGTACGTATATTTTCTCGTGTAAATAATTGAATAAGCCGGCTTTCAAATCTCAAAAAACGCATATATATAATTAAATCCAATAAGTTAATAAATAATTTATCAAATATATTAATTTTGAAAATTTAAAAATATTTCTTTATATAACGATATAAATAGGATATATTTAATAGTATTGCTCTAATCTTAAAAATATAATCTAAAACTGTAGTTTTGGCGATGCTTGAGAGTATGCGATAAAGTACAAAAAATTATCTTTATTTAACGAGAGAAAGAGAACTTTATGTATACTATAATAAATACGATGTGTCTTATATAAATGGTTGTTATTTGACGTAAGTCGTACGTTGGGTTAAAAACATGCGGTGAAAAGCATAATATAAGGCGATGGGTTTTCGGACAACTATTCTCTAAGTGCAACTCCGTCGGTTACACATTTTTCCAGAGCATATAGTGATTTTGAAGGTATGGCGGTAGTTCTACCTGTTAAAATCGTAAGACTCTCGGTATAAACTGCACTGTAGGCGTCGCCGCCGAATCTTCTTGTAGCGAATGGGTCAAGAAGTTTTATGATTTCTTGACCATTCGTAAAGATTTTTTGTTACCTTACAATGTTCGCTATATTAGACCCTCAACAGTTAAAATTGTTTCTTTTTTTTATATATTTTAAAAATATTTGACATTACACTATATGTAATGTGACGTCTCACTAATTAGATACGCGTTAATTTTTATTGGTTCAATCGGCTCTATACGATTGAACTTATATCAGTTGACCGGATAGACTGGTATGCCTTATAATGGTTAGTTCCGTTAGTCCCGTTTAGTTATTCCTTATTAGAAATAAAAGATTTTTACTTAACTGGCTTGATATCCTAAGGACAATGTGGGCAATAGATGTCTGTATCCAAGTTGATTGAGGCTGTCGTTGTCACTACTCCTAGAGTTTTGTCGTCAGGATCCTGAAAAATCCCTTGATGAATGTTGATATGAGATCAGGAAACTCGGTTTAAACGATAATGTAATTGTAGAAGGATTTGAATTTAATTTAAACTCGATTTTAAGTATAATATATAAATTTATTCAAAGATAAAATATAGTAAACAGCGATACAAACACTTGAAATATGTAATACTAGCGAATTTAATTCGTTCTCAAAGTCGCGGGCTGTAAAACTAATTCGAACGATCTTTTCTGAGTCTGAATGTAATACAATGTGCTCATGATGAAGTTGCTGCTGGCATCTGTCTTTATATACTCTTGATGTTGTTGCTGATTTGCTTATTATTGGTCGATCGTAATCTGTCTCAGTAGTGCCTAATTTCTTACGGGATACGCAGTTTTATTTCGTATGGCGGCGTTTATTTGATGCGTAGTTTCATATGGCAGTGTTTATTTGATGCGCAGTTTCTTTTCATATAACGGCGTTTTATCTTTCACAGGAAGTTTATTTGTACAATGGTTCGTGTTATGTGTTTTAAGTTATCGCATGATTTCTTTAGAAGGAATTATACATGTTTTTCGTATTAAAGATGTTTCTTTGTTCAATAGAATTATATTAGATATTTTCTAAAAAGTAGCCTTTCATGTACTTCCTACTACAATTATTTCTTTGTTCGATTAATTTATGTGTCAGATTTTAGATATTTCGCATATGTTTATAATCGAGGCCTTATTTGGTTACATCAAACTTTCTTAGATTTTAATTTTAGAACTTCCGTATGTGAATGCAATCATGGCTTTATTTGATTATTAAGTCTTAGAATATATCTCAAGTGTTTCTGTTTTATCTTCTTGAAAGCTGATCATTTACACCTGTCAGTATCTTATAATATGGGCTTTATATTTTTTATCATGTTTTTCTATTTAAAAGTTCTCGCTTCAGTTAAGAGTGATATACATTTGGTCTGACGTAAGCTTATTAAATATTATTTTTAGAAAGAGGCTAAAATCGTGTTGACTTTAGAATGCTGGTATTTCATTTACCATAGAAGTATTTGAATTGATAAAACAAATTGAAGGTCTCTTTAATGCCTCCACGTGTCAGCCTGCTTTCTGTACATACTTTCATGATTATATATTTCTAGATAAGCGTCGATAATCCAGTTCTTTGATTTATTGCGCAGTATTTTCCATATTAATATTTCTTATCTTTTATTGGGCATTGTGACAGGAGGCGATTTCTATTTGTCTATTTCGTTATTATTATATTAGATAATATCTCATGTCATTATATAATCATTGTCAAGTTTCGTGACTCGGTAAATTGTGTCTTTTATATGAAGTTGAAAAAAAACGGGGACGTCACAGTAATCTCACGGAAAATTTATGTATATAAAATTTAATTAATAAAAAAATTAAAAAATAGTAGAATATTATATTAGAATAATAAATTCGATTATATTTGCAATATTATATAAATTATTACAATTATAGAATTTTAATTGTTTATTTATTTATAGAAAAAGCATCTGTTGGGTCATTTGCTAATCCGTTCATCTGAAACCGACTAGCGAGAAATCTGATTTAATTACCTTTATAGAATTTAAAGGAATTGAAATACTGATTTCTTGGAAGGATGGGCACAGTTGCGTTTTTATGTCAAAAGTTTCGTGATTTTTTGATAATGTTCGTTTAATTTCATCACTAGCTAAAATAAAAACCGGTTTCAAATGATCAATTGGGACAATGACGTTTTGTTATTGATGTCAATAACAAAAGTCGAAATTTTGTTTCGACTTTTGACAACAAATTCGCCATCACAAGAAGGCTATAAGAGGTCTTTAACAGTATCAAAGTGCAGAAAAATATATGTAAACGCGTCATGTCATGATGAACAGTTAATGTTAGTTTGAGATTTCGCATTTATGGTTTGAAATTATTCTCAAATCCATAAAATGTATACCCATGCCGAAAGTTAATTTAGCGTCGACGTTTTCACATCCTTCTTGATTACCGTTCATATCCTAAGTAGGAGTGTGACAAGCTGTAAAGAATCCATTGCAAAAACATTTTTTTAATACATTATATACGGATCAAGTATACGTATGTGTAAGGGTGTTATACACAACGAGTTTGTAAGTATATAGATAACATACAGACAAAGACAGGAATTTGCTGACTTTAAGGGTATGATCGTAGAAACCGCGATGGGATACGGTATAGTACCCAGTAAGCCGTATGTTATACGGTTTTTCTTAGGTTAAATGTATGTGTTTCTGCGATTAAATTTGTATGATTTTTAGGTTAAGTTTGTTAAGTTTCTACCGTAGCTTTAACGAAAATTAGAAATAGATGTTTAGGCACTGTTTTTTTTGGTTTTGTTTAAGAAATGAGTACTCTGATGTGGCGTCAATTAAATTATTCTGATTAATACATTAAGTAAATGAAAGGATAAAAAATGAGATATACATGCTTTAAGTATTTATTTTTAAGAAATTATTATTAATGCGTACATTTGAATTTGATTAAGCTTCGATGTCTTTTTTCACGTAAACTTAGAACTATATCTGCTCTTTATATTAGTCCTTATATTTATATAGATATTTTAGCGCTGACAAATAAATACTTTAGATCAGGTAGACTGTATAGATGAAAGAAGGAAGAAAGGAGAGATGTATTTAAGAAATTTATGAAAAAACAGGGTATGTTTAATTATATTTTAGATATTTGGAATGTCTTAACGTAATCTTTTTATTGCCTCAACTTATAGTATGATGAAGCATTGTCCAGTCGAATAATATAATCATAAAACTACATTTATTAAAATCCTCACAAATTTGTATATATTTTATTATTATAACTTATAACAAAGTTTGTGTAGGGTCCTTAGGTTAAATTCATATGCTTTTTTTAGATAAAGGGTTTCGTGATATTAAATTAATATTTGTTTTTTAGGTTATGTTTGTGCGTTTGTTAGAGTAATTGCATCCTAGATCAAGGTCTCGAATTTGGATGCCGTGCTCAGTGGATCTGTCTTAACTGTAAATATTTTAAGGGTGAAAGCGCGAGTGAAAAAGCGACACTTCGCAGCTACGTTTTCCCTGTTAAAGAAAAAAAAATAGAGTTTAGTTTGCATTATACAATTCCGTTTACCTTTAATTTTAAGACTCCTTAAAATATAACCCTCACCCTGTAAACGAATCTTGTTCGATTGAAAATATAGGAGGTGAAAAAACGGAGAGGGAGAGAAAGATTAGCACCACCGCAGCATAGAAATGAAAGGAATAGACGATTTCCTTCTTCTCAAAACAATACTTCACCATGGCACCGACTGTTATAAATGTCATTGCAAGATGATCGTTAAATTTTCAACCTAAGTTTTTCTATTTTCGATTTTTAGTATTTTGTGCAACATATTGCCCATTCTCTGTATTTCTTATTTATGGACAATCGCACACATTAATCCGTGATTAATTTTTAAGTAGCATGGAGGTGAAACAGTTCGTGCAAATAATCGAACATAGATGGCGCAATAATTCGGGAACTTAGAGTTGTATTCTGTCCTTGACAAAGTTGCAATATGTAGTTCGTTTTACTTGCAAACAAATTTATTTCTTAGTTTAAATGAATATTTGTTAAATTACATTAGAATATTTTCAAAATTTTTTATCGACAGATTATGCTTCTGAAACTTTCTAAAAATCTAGTACTAATATTACCATCTCAACGTGAGGTAGGCAAACCGAGACGTTATTTTCAATACCTTTAATATACATTGTTTGTCATAAATTGTCTTATATAATCAAAGTAGCGAAAATGTAGCAAAGATTTCTTCAGATTTTGATTTAGCGCGAACTCTGATGGTTTGTGATTTTTCCATATATACTTTAAAATCGTGACTTTCGATCCAATGTTTAAAGTACTTTATTATCATGAGATAAATGGGTAATAATTCGCGATCGTATGCACTATATTAACATTGGGAGGAGGAAAGAGCTTTTGAAAAAATGACAATGGATTCCATTGTTTAGTGATTTTTTGTTGAAGAACAGCACCGATCGCACAATTGGATGCATTGAATTCAATTTTTATTAAAGAGATTAAGTTTCTTTCAAGAGTTGCATTTCTATTGCGATCATATGTATAAAACTGCTATAAAAGTTTATCAATCCCAAGAATCGTCTTAATTGATTTATAATTACAACTTTGAAGAATTCCAAGATTGCCTTTGTGCATTTTTCCATAAATTTCGAAATTAAATTTCTTCGTCATCGAAAATGCATTTCGCTGGGTTTAGAATAAACTCTGTATTGGATTAGTCGATCGAATAACATTTTTAGATGATCTAAATGTTCGTCTTCATTTTAAGAATAAAATCGTCTTTACGGATATAGGAAATTTTATCCACGAATAATCCGTCAACGAATTATTGACAAATCTGACTCGCGGTTTACAATTCGTACAGAGCAAAAAATTACTAGTATAATCCAAATACAGTTATTATCACGGTTTTTTTATTGATTCGAGGGCAACAGGGATTTAATTTTACGCCTGAATCAAATCAATTAAAAAAAAAATTTATTTATCTTTAAGATTTTTAGTAAAACCTCTTCGAGGAGGCGTGGCACATACCTTTTTGGACTTCGTTCTTGAATTCAGCATACAATAATCATGGTATAGTTGAATTTTCTCGTTTTTCATTGGTGCGAGAGATATCTGCGCTGACCAGATACTTTTGAAAAGTCGAAATATTTCTTGATTTAGCATCATTCATATTTTTTGCCAGTTTGAATCGGTCAGCTGCAAATCTTTGTACCTTGCATAACGTGCGGACACCACCGTTGATTGAATGTAATTTTAAGTCGTATGTTTTACTTTGGATTGTCAAAACACGGGAGGTTTTGTAATATTAGGAAACTTAGCAAGAAGTTTGTTATACTTTGAGTCCGCTAAGATAGTTTTTATTGCTGTGTTTTCAGTTTTCTTCGCCATTTGTCTTCAGTTGGTTAATCTGGTTGTATCATCTACTAGGCTTTTAATTATGGCATCGTCAAAATTCCAGTTTATACATCGTAAGCAAAGATCCATGCCAATTATCGACATGTCTACGTCAGCTACAAGAAACCGCCTCCGAAAATTTCAACGGTTTACATTTAAATTCTTCGTTGTACTACCAAACGTCGAAATACGAGTTCCTTTGGTTGTATATAACAATTCTAGACATTGTTATTAATAATAGACTGCTGCGGTATATGAATTCACATTTGATATATGAATACATAGAGGAACTTATTTAAATCAAAATTTAACTATATCGAGAATCTATGATTTTTTTGCTTTTTTGATTATTTGTTGTAATACATATAGTACACATTTGGTATACGTATACAGATAGAGGCATTTAAACAATGTTTTATCTAAGACAAGAATTTCCTTTTTTCTTGAAAGTTCGTTAATTTTTTTACTATGTTAATAATAATAAAATAATGATAAATATAAGCTTAATTTAAAAATATATGTTAATAATAAAAATATAAGCTCCCACGTATGTATACGACATGTTTACTTAAGGCTTCTTTATGCCAAGTTCTAAATATTTTTTAATGATTATAGCTATTCATATTGTTTATTCATAGACGCGATAAATTTGTAATTTGTCAATAATTAATAAAAACATCAATAATTAATATCTTTATAGATTATTGTTCCAGGCAGTCTACTGTATGTACTCATATATGCAACTACTTTTCATTTATGTTTTTATTTTAAATAAATTTTTTTATTAGTAATTGGTTATTATTTTTTTTAATAATATTTAGTCAGATAGAATAATTTTTAAATTTCTAAATTTTCCAATTTTTTACTCTGTTATAGAAATAACTTTAGACATTTTTAATATGTAATGTACACTGCTTAAATTTAAAGACATTAAATGTCGTTATAGTAAAGAAAAAACTATCGATTAATATATGAAGTTATATATGAAATAGAGGTAAATATTTACAGGGGATTCAAGAGGCCGTGAACAAGGCGCATTCATCGATTATATTAGAACTTCATCGTGAGTTCGATACGAAAGATCGGATGATCCGCACACAACTTTTATCGCTGAGCACCGCATTACCCGTCCTCCAGATGCATTTTGGTTTGTGTACGGGCTTTGTAAGTGCCACCAGCAAGTACCAGTTCCTCGAATTGGCGCATGTAATGCTCGATAGACTTAATCGTGTTGCTCAACTGGGGCATTTGTCAAGACCACCATTACTAAATGTCAATTTTAAGAGCAATTACAAAAGTGAATTTACGAGAGCCTTACAGCCTTTTATTAATTGCTTAGCAATGACACCTAAAGACATGATCTACGACCAAATGCAATTACAGCAGCACGAACAGCAAGAATCTCCGGTTATACAGGTACAAAATTAACGTATTAACTCAATTTCATTTCCTCTTATCAAGTCCATCCAGTTGAAATTCTCATTAGATGAAACGTCAGTCAAATAAAAAACCCTTTCTACAATTTGAATTATATCAATGGCAAACAATTATAAAGGGTATGGTATTTCTATAGATTTAATGAAATGGAAAAACCATGTACTGAATATACATATGCGAAACAAATATTTGTCTAGTCAGACATTAACAACTGATAATAGGCGTTGTGAATCTTTTTAAATAGTGCAATCATTATGATTTTAAAATAAAAATGCTAATCATTATGTGCTTTTAATCATAGTTTTTTAATTATATCAATATGTGAGAAAAATTACGTAATATTATAAAGTAATTGTAAAAATTTGATAATTTTTAACATCGATATATATTTCATAATTTAAAATATGATATTATAATAGTCAATTTGAAGACTTATAAGATTATATATATTTATAAACAATAAAATAAAAACAGTATGATTAAAAAGTAATTCAAAATTTTATAAAATTTATCAAATATTTTTCAGGACTAAAATAGTTTTTAGAGATAAATGTTCGTTCCTTAAATAGATTGAAAATAACATTAGTTGATACTTAAAAAATGATTTATTATTTTAATATTATTAATTCAATATTATTAATAATATTAATAATATGAAAAAAATTAATATTATTTTGCTAAAAATTTTATGGCACAATATATTAAATAACATAATTTAAAATAATTTTATATGAAAAAAATTTTAATTCTAAATTTAGTGGCCGTGAGATATTTAAAACTATATTATATATATATATATTTTATATATTATATATATATTAACTTTTTGAGATTTATTAGAATTAATGTAAATATATCAAAATTATTTTAGCAATCTACATCTGGCATAAGACTTCAAACATCAAAAAGTATACATGAGTCAGGTCGTTTTAACAATCATTGTAGAGTTTTTGATAATCAGCTGCAAGAATTAAGTAATCAACTAAAAGCAGTTAAGGAGCGGCTTGGGGAGCTTCATCGAGATGTTGCTTTATTGCGAAAAGCTAATATTCCACCATTAGGAACGCGTTACGAAAATATTGCTAGAGATTGTCGATTATTAGAACAACAATTAGAACACCAACAGATTGAATTAGAACGATTACAAACAGTTTTTGATGCTCTTTGGGAAGAGCAATCTTGTCGAATTCAATTAGAAAAAGAAGTTTTTTACTCTCAGGTAAAAATATAATGCCGAGATAATTCTCAATATAATTTAATAAATGTAATGTACTATTTGATACAAATAGTGAACATAATATAATGATGAAAGTATTGTATTGCAGATGAATAACATATTATCATTAAAAGGCGAAGTAAAGCAGTTACAGGCGATTGCACAACAGTTAGAGCCATTCATTAAATCGTTTGCAATAGGCATAAACGCTTGTGAATTGAGTTCAGCTACTTCTGATGCAACCGGTCATAAGCATCTTCAAGCTTTACTAGATCATTTAGCACGTTTAAAGATGCAAGAACCTTTGCAATCGCAAATACTTGCATCAACAAAAGAGTATCATAATCAACGAAATACTCCGACTAACGAAAATGCGTTATATATAAAAGGTTAATAATATTAATTACAAATGTAGTAGAAATTTAAAAAGAAAATTCATAGTATGACAGGGTTTAATCAAACTAAGACAAAAATGTTTTACAGAGTCGAAAGAAGAGTCAACTTACAGCAAAATGCCGTGTAGCAGTGTAGAAACCATCATTGATTCTAGCGGAAATATAGTCGTCTATGGAATGAAAGCAGAGTCTAAAAGGGGTGTTCTAAGTCAGTTGATCGAAAAGGCCAGAACCAAAGAGGATAGGAAAAAGTCTCCTGGTAGAGAAGGACGTGAAAGAAGTCAAACTCGACGACTTCGAAAATCTCCAGAAAACACTAAGCCGAAAATCCCGCCCGGCCATTTGTCAACTAGTAAAGTTCGCACCCTTTATCGAACATTGAAAGGTGGTGGCTGTGGAAATGATACATCGATTGAAGCTCTCAATCAACAAGGTGGTGATCATCGACATCAGCAATCTGTATCTCAAGGTATTTTGTTTAAGGTTAAGACGGTTCAAATGAATCTTATTGGAAATATTTTAAACTAACAAAGTATGCTTCAAATAAACCAAATTGTGGAAATCTTTTCAAAACTGATATTTCCAAAATTTCATGTAGTTTTATACATGTTACCGTATTAGTAAATGATAAAATTTTTATAAACCATTCCACAAAATTTATTATTACAGCATTTTGCAGGTATAAAATTTAATAATAATCAAGAATTCTATTACATGAGAAATATATTTTAAAATAGTAGTCATTATATAATAGAAAAATAGAATTTATACAGGGCGATAAAACCAATAATTAAAATTTTCATTAATTTTTATTATATTTTATTATCATTGGAAAATTTTGTTATTCTAAGTTTATTAGATGATGATTTCAATCACAAATTTTATCTGTTCATTTAATACTTTTTATATTAATCTCCTTTGTGAATATTCAAATTTTCCTATTACTAGTTTCGAGTTTTTAAAAATTAATCATATGGTGTGGAGTAATATTTTATTTATCAAATAAAATTTCCAAAAATCTGTTTATATTTTATGAGTTAAAAAATAATTTTGACAATAGGAATAAATAATTTAACATAAATTATAAATCAAGCGCGAATCTTTTAAATCCAGGTAACGAGTGTGATTACCAACGAATATCGGAAGCTTCAAATGTCGGTGAAGCTAAGAAACGAGTACAAGCACAAGTGCACTCTATACCCGGAGAGGTGATGACATTGAAGGGCCCCGAAGAAGTATTCTACATGACCGAGAAATCCTCAATGGAACGGAAAGAGAGGCGACGCAGACGAGCTAGCTGTGAAAGCCTGAGTACCACTGGTTCCGGAAGTCGACGTTCCAGTATTGCGGATGGAGCGGTAGGTCTATCTGCACAGGATACAAGAAAAACTCTGGTTTTTTTTATTGGATCTTCTCCATCATCATCTCTAGTGCAGAAGCAGCGTTCTTGGGAAACATTTCCACGTCATAAGAGCAAGTGCAACACCACAGTCTCTTACGACGATATCGAGGGTGATAGTGGTGATGCTAATGGAGGCGGAAATAGTGGTGTACCCTTCAATCAGCTCAAAAAAGCAGACAGCTTTGAAGGTCACGAGGAGGCGGTACGTACGCTCGTTGCTGCAGTTCAGGAGACGCGTTCTCAGCTTCGTCAACATCATCTTCGTTCCCAACAGCACCGTTACCATCGTAAAAGTAAAACGAATTAAGCGAACATAAAAATATGAAAAAATTTACAGTTTGAACAGGATAGAAAGTGATGTGAGCGAAATTTGTACCAGAATGAGTGGATATTTTTCTCACACTTTTTAACGCAAATATCTTTTCAGACACATCTTTAAAATAATTATTTAAGATAATATTCGAGATATCATATTGTAATATGGTAGGCTGATTATGATATTGCGATTATAATTAATAATGAATTTTAAGTTGTTTTTTATTTAATTAAAATGTTTTAAGTTTACTTGATATTTAAGTTTTAAACATATTTATTATATAGACGTTTGTGAAATATTTTTTCTATTTATCACCTTAGTGCAATTGGAATAATTGGAGGCTTGATTAGAATTATAATTGATATCCAAGTAATTCGACATTTCGGTATTCACATTTTTTTAAGAAAACTGATTTATAGCTTATCTTTTAGTATGTAAAGTAAACTAATGCGATATATATTTTTCAAAAAAAAAAGAGAAAATTAGTTTCTACTAACACTGCCAATCACAGTACACTAGAAATTTAACTAATAATAATCACAATATAGTCTAATTATAATAATTGCAAGCTACACAAAGAAACTAAAACAATTATATTAATGCAGCCCAACAACTTATTGCCAAGAATATGAAGATACAAGATACATTTGTCAAAATTATTATAACTGATCTTATAACTAGTTTGATAACTTGAAAAAAGTAAGAAAATAAATTAGATATTTTACACCAAATAAAAATAAAAAATTTTAAAAAACGTAATTATATAATCTTAAACGATTCAATAATCATAAAATTACACAAAAACTACAGACTTTGTTCTTATATAGAATATAAACATATTTGACAGAAATGTAATACAAAAAGAAAAAAAGATAATAAACATCTTATAGTAAATGTTATAATTTGTTTGCCTAATTTTTAAAATGATATTTCTTAATTTATTTACAATTCTAACAAATATAACTTAAACTTACTACAAACAAAATTCTTTTTATTGAATCTTATGCTAAATTGTAATAAAAAAGGTTTCCTATGTACAAAAAAGCTTACAATATTTTTTAATTGCTAACAATGGTTTTGTTATAGATACCTTTTATTTTTTAATGTCACACTAATGAATTACTATTTTTTAAAATCGCTTTTATATTGACAGACTTCATGTGTACTTTTTTTTTATCATTCTTGTTAAAAATTAAGTTTATCAATCCTGAATTTTTAAATTTATCATCATTCTCCATTATCCATACTGCATTGCGCATTTCATGCTGAAGTCGTTGCGTTTCTTCATATTTTACGTTTTTACTGACATTTACATGCGTTTGAAGTGGATTACATATATACAAAGCACATCTCTCTGGTTTCAGTATTGTTTTACCTTTCCTTAATGAAATTGCGTTTCTTTCAAAATCAAATTTACTATAATAATTAAAAAAGTCTAAAAGAAGTTCCTCAAGTGTTTCTTTACTTAAAAGATGATTCTTTGGTATTTTAGTTATATCTCGTTGAAAAGTGCAATCTATATGTGAATCAACTAAGCGTACATCTTTTTCAGCTGATAATAAAAAAATAATATCAGTTTATATTTTAATTTTCTTTCAAAAGTGTTGAAAATTTTTAATTTCATTATGTTTTTAATACTGCTTACTGGAACATGATTGAAGTACATCAAGTGTAGGAAGTATTTTCTTTTGCTGAAAAAAAAATAATACCAAGAGTGTTAAAGAAAAGTTTGTTATCCATGGTCCAGCAGTATCCTTTGTTAAACTATAATTCTTGGCCCATTTTCTTATAGTAAAGATAAGTGGTCTAACTCTCCTATCCATTTCACCATATATATATAATAACTCAGACATATAATATCCAGACCTACAAATAAAATTAGAAATTTTTTTTTATAGAATTATAACTATCTATTCACAACTTAAAAAAAAGAATAAACAATCTATTTCAAGTATTTGTTTATTTACATAATAGATATAATCTTATTTAGAAATAAGTTCATTATTAAACTAATTATTTTATAATTGATTATATATTAACATTAATCGTGCCTTATAATTCGTAACAATCTATCACTTATGTACTTAAAATACTGTTAATAAACGAATTTATTTAAATAACACAAGATTACAATAGAAAATAGTTAATAAATTCTAATTATTACAGTAGTAAATTTAATTTTGGAGAAAATTTTATTTCTTTTAAAAGAAATTAAATGTTTTTAACTTAATTATTTTAACTGATATATTTTTAAATAATATTTGGATTTGTATTTTTTTTATGTTTTTATATCTTTCATTTAAGTGATTTAAAAAATAATAATATATTCCTTAATTATATAATATAAAAATATAATTATTCCTTAAACTACATATTAAGAAAGTGGATTTACATTAAAAGTAAACTCTAAAAAATGCAGTGACATGTATTTATAAATTCTATATAAGTAAAAATGTGTAATTTACTGTTAATATAATTTAATATAATCATTATTATATTAAAATTAATTAAAGCTGTAGCAGAACATTTACTATTACTAATAATAATTATGAATAAAAATATTATCACTTGTAGTTACATATATTATAAATGAACATTGCTTTAAATATAATAGTTACACTGTTTAACAATTTGAGACAAAATAGGAGATATAATACAGCTAGTAACTTACATATTAGTTATAGAAAGATCACACTGAATTCCAGTTAGCTTATGATCAAGTTTAATAATTGGAACTCTAGCTTCTAAAATTTTTTTTATATTATGAACACCAGGCATAAAAATGTTCATCATATCAGCTATTATCTCCATTAAATTTTTGACTTGATATTTGTCAACAGATGAAAAATATTTAGTATGGAATACTAACCTACTTTTACTTTTTTCCTATTTTATACACATTAAAATGAATCAACATTAAATTTAATTTTCAATATTACATAAGAATGTTAAGAACATACTGCTTTTTCTTTTTCAAATCTTAGAGTTAAATCTAAATCACTATTTTGTGTACCAAAACCATTAACTGAAGAGCCAAAAGGTAACACAGCTATATTCGGAAATAATCCATGAAAACTACGTTCAAATTGATAAGCTGTATAAAATCTTAAACGCACACCTGGATCAGTCAATTTTGTAGCTTTATACAAAGATAAAATTTGTTGTGAAACCTGCTAAAAAATTATTAACAAAATGAAATTATTTGACAAATATAACAATATAATAAATATATCTTATTTACCGTAATTTTTCCAAATGTTTTGATAACTTCAGAATCATTTAATAATGTACATGAATGTTGAATAAAGTCGACTGATAAGCCATCAGAATTAATAGATTTTTTATTATTGTAGTCAATAATATTACGAAACCATAGATTTGAAGATTGAACTGGTATTACTTGGTCAGAATTTAAATGTGTTGAAGTAGATAAAATTTTATCAACATATTCTTGGTGTTCAAATTCAATAAAAACAAAATGCTGCAAAATTTATCTTATATACAAATGTTATTAAGATAAACTAATTTAAAAAGTAATATTTTTATTCGTACTCTTATCTTCTTCAAGTCAGTGTAATAAAATATATTTTTAATTTGACCAAATTCAGAACAATATTTATATACATCATTGCAAGACTTATAGGACTGTATCTCTATCAAAATTGATCGTCGAGCTTGTAATCTCCTATATTCTACAAGTTCATCATACATAATATTTTTAGATTCTCTTCTTTGTTCAGTAGATAAATCTATAATAATTAGTTTAATTCATTCTTTGAAAATGTGATATTAACTTTTTATTTAAATGGATGAATCTAAGATAAGGTCATTATTACATAAATTATAACATAAACATAACAAAAAATATATATACACATCTTAATAAAAATTAAAACACATATGTATATTTATTAAATATTAAACGTGTAATTTATCACAAAATTATTTTAAATTTTAAGTAGACAACGTTAAAGTAAATTACATATTTTAAGGTTAGATTTAAAAATTACCAGTATATAAAAAACGAAAGTTGTATAAGTGTTTATTAAATACTAAAAGGTTTGGGGAGTACTTTTTGTATAATTCTAATTTTGAATAATTTAAGATTAACTTAGAATAGCAATTAATAGAAAGAAAAAATACACTTCCAGGTACACGCGCTAACAGCGCCATTTTCAAAATACTATTTAGCTTCTGAAATTACTTAACAGATGGCCGAAAAGTTTTTTAAATTATGAGGAGTCTCTTTTTATGAAACATTCTCTCTCTCTCTCTCTCTCTCTCTCTCTCTCTCTCTCTCTCTCTCTCTCTCTCTCTCTCTCTCTCTCTCTCTCTCTCTCTCTCTCTCTCTCTCTCTCTCTCTCTCTCTCTCTCTCTCTCTCTCATTTATGTTTTACGTAAAGCAGTAAAAATAAATTTTATTTGAATAAACAAATTTATTGAATATAAGTCGAATAAAAATTTTTTGTTAAATTATATTCTTATCCTTTATATTTATACAAGTACAATAAAATTACTTGTACAAAATGGCTTAACAAAGTTTTAAGAATAGATGTACAAAAGTGAGGTTATTTTGTTAAAATTTTTATATCTATACAGAAGAGATTTGAATTGATTATATTTTACTGTATATTATAAAAAAAATAAAAGGTAATAAATCAGAATATTGTTAGATCATAAATAAATATTACTTAAATCTCAATATCCTAAATAATTATCCTTATTAATGAAAGTTATTGAAAAAGAAATTTTTTTTAATAATACTCAAGTATTTTATAATATTTATAACCTTATATGCCATGTCTTAAAGAATTATATATTATTATTGCAAAGTATTGTACTGTATTTATTCTCTTATATAAGTATCGAAACACTGTAATATTTTTGAATGATCTTTTTAGTGGTTACTTTGATGATTGAATTTTCAAAAAAACAAATTTTTTGTTCTACTTCCTTAGTAAAAAGATTATGCTCAAAGATCACACATTATAATGAAAATGGTACAATAGCTGATTATTGTGATAGAAAAGAAAATAAATAAAAGATTTTCATACATTATTTTTTCCAATAAATCATATGAGTGTATGAATTAATTTCTTTTGCAGTAATTAAATTATTAAGTAATGATGAATTAAATTACTTTGTATATAAATAAATTTAAATCTTATCATTAAAATTAGGAAAATTTCATCTAATAATAATACTATTAGATCTAATTATATTATATCATTAGAATGGATAAATTAGTACTGGCTTTATAGACATTGAAAATGAAATTGAAATTGGTACGTTCTTTCTTTTTTTCTCGTATTTGTGTGCATTACGTATTAATTAGTAGTATTTTAATATATATTCTAATATTCTATTCATTAATATTCACAAAAAATCATAAATCTGTAAATATTTTCTTGAATGTGAACTAAATTAATACTTTTAAAATGTAATACAAGATCATTTTTAATGTCATGAGTAAATACTTTTTGATTAGTTTTAATATAACTTTCTAATATAACGATATAAATTTTATAATTTCTTTTATCAATTATAAAATAAATATTTTATAACTGTATTTAAAATTATTGTAAATCAATTAAATTTGTAAATGTATTAAATAAACATATTATAAAAACATTATTTTTCAAAAATTCAGAATCCATCTAAAATCAAGACCATTGATTTCAATAAGATGCAAAACGTTTTAATATTTTTATAAATTTTTCTGAGTATAACAGATTTAAAAAATTTTTCTCAAAATATTTCATTAAAAGGAAGTAGTTACATGAAATGTCTCAACTATCAAAAATATTTTTCATTCAATTTTGACCTATAAAAATTTTTTAATTTTGTACATAAATAGTTGGAATACATCATATCAATATTGAAAAAATATCCTTATAGAACTGGTACTATTTTAATGTGATTTAGGGTAGAAATTTCGTAATTGTTCATAAAATAAAAAGTATTTCATTAATCAGAAATAGCCAAACATTGTTTTCTAGAGACTACTATTTTGAATATTTAAGTAAAATTTGAAGTTAATTTATCAAGATTTATTAGATATAATTTTTGTTTTATTAAAAAATGCATTTTTAAGAAAAATAAGTTTAAAGTTTTAAGTAATGTTAGAGAAAAGAATTTTTAATTTATTTTTAATATGCGATGTTTGTACTATATATTTCTTTTTTCTCTTTTTATTTAATTTAATAATAGATGATAGTACTACAAAATAGTAATATAAAATAAATAATATAGCTTTTTTTATTGCAGTACCCAAAACCATAAATCTTCCCTACTGGATTTTTCATTATATGACTAATTTATAAATTTCTTCTAAAATTATTTGTTAATGAATGTGGTAACCAAATTATTTGTAGATATTTTTCTTTCCTACAATCATCACGGCATTTAATGTCCTGGTACTGTGTGGTGCCAACTTATTTCAAGAATTATTTAAAATTATACAGGAACGAATGTTTAGTTTCTATATCATCGTATCATTCTGGATCAACCTATTATACTCATCGAACTCACCAGATGAGAATGTGAGTCGTATTCTTTGACGAGTTACAAGCGGAAGACTTTCTAAAGCATTCTTACCGTTTTGCAGAAACGCGTTAAAACACAAAGCAACGGCCTAACTATGTAAAAAAAAAATAAATAAAATTTACAGAAGAAATTTGTTGCATTAAAATGAAAAAAAGATTAATAGTATTTCCAAATTAGTCGCGGATGCCTGTCTGATTGTGTCTTCTCCAATTGTTCTAATTTCTTCACTCTTTGAACTTACCACAACTTGCACTCATTTCACTTTTCTATTACTTGGAAGGATCGTATCATAATTTCTATAAGTAGTTTGTCAATTCTAAAAGTGGAAAATACAGCATTTAACATTTTATTTTTTAGCTTTTGAGTCTTTTTCCCTTGTCTTCTTTTCTCACAAATGCATGTATTTATACCTCTGCATCTAACTCTCTTTTTCTCCCTCTCTCGACAAGTTCTTCCTCTTTAAATTGTTGTACGCCTGCGCGACATTGTCAGGTATGAGAATGAAAGTTAGGAAGGGATAAACGTTTACGACTTGTCCTTAATGTAGCAAAATGAGTGAAGTCAGTCTCAAGCCTTGCGCCAAATCTAATTTATTTTGAAGTTCCATTTTTAAATTTTCTTACATTTGAATTAACAAATATTGTGTAATGTAATAAGTAAAAGAAAAACAAATAAACTAACAAACAAGCAGTATATGTTGAATCATATAATTGAGAAAATTAAACATTTTTTTACGTAATTTTGAATGTGTTGTGATATTGTAATCATTAGAAGGTATGAGTAGGGAAAAAGTCCCTATCTAATAAAATATGAAAAATTACTCATAAATAATTTATAAATAGAATTCAGTTCAATATTTTTATAATATCACTTATATCATAGATCGGTTGTAGCCTTGGAAATCTCAACTACACAAATATTCTAGAAACATTCCAACAAGATAAGTTATAAGTAAGGCTTTATAAGTAAAATGAGAAACAAATTAAACAGAAGAATTTGTAGTCTGTAAAATATTTGTAAAGCTAACATAAAATGAATAAATCAATGTAGTACGCGATGACTGAGAGAACTACAAATGTTACATGCAACGAGAGGCTGTACGTACTTATTTCTACATAAGCAGAATTCGAGTCTCATTATAATGTTTAGCTTGTGATTGCATCAAGCATTGACGATCTAAGTTCGACAAACGACTCTCACGAATTATTCTGGTAACGAGATATTAGAAGAATTTTGCTTTTTTTGGAATTAAAAACTTTTATATTCCGCAGGTAAAATCATTCTTAATATTATTGTAGATAGAAAACTTAAGATTTTCAGCTGCTTAGTAATCGTACAATAACTCTATTCTCGGATCAAAAGTTATTCCATACACGTTTTAAAAATTTATATTAAATATCAGACTTAAATGTACAATGTATACTCGTTTTTTTTAATTTAAATTTTCACTTTCACTTAAATGATTGATCAATTATAATTATTAAAATGCTCATGATTTAAAAGAGACTGAAGCTCAATCAAATATTAGTTTTTAATAATTTTTTATGTTCTGATTCATTCGAGTCTTTTATTTATTAAGTTATGAGTTAAAAATTAATCTAGTATAAATTTAATTTAACTTACTATTGCATATTTATACACTCAAGTATAATAAGAAAATTATTACATTTATAGATTCTTCCTTTTATTATTATGTAATATTTTAGGTATAGTTATAATATTTATTACAAATTTAAAATATCTAAAGTAATTCTTAATATAAGTAATATAATTAATGATTGATTTTATATTTATTTTAATATTCTTTTTTATTTTCAAAATTTGTTTCTATGTTTATTCGTATTTTCTAAAAAAAATATAGATTTTGAAATGATATTTTAATTGAAAATATCTACTTAGTTGTAAAATAATATAGTATTAAAATAAAATAAAAATGTTAATATAAACTTCGACTTTTCACATCTAAATTTTTAAATATCTATCCATGTGATATATTCAACTCTATATTTAATAAATTTTTCAAACATACGAAACAATTATCAAAGTTTTTAGTTTTATTATATATTTCTGACTAAACATTAGAATGCAGATGTTCAGTCTTAGTACATTATATGTATAACATAATTAGAAATAAAAACAATTTATGATTAAAAATATTGCTGATTTATTTCATAAGTTAATATTTCAAATCAACAATTGAAATTTAATCTTTGAGCGAAACTTAAAAAATAAACATGTTAACAATAAGTAAATTACTAATTTCTTGAATTTACGTATCAAAAGAACATTTATTACTGAATTACGACAGTAGAAATATTAGACTGAATCATTGTTATAAAAAATGATTATTAAATTATTAATAAATTTTTATAAAATATAATAATCATTACTTGAAATTAAAATAATGTATAATAATAAGTTACTTAATCAATAAATAAAAACTAGAGTCTGACAAAGAAGATATTAATAGAAAGTTGCAATTGTTGATTATAATTTTCTTTTTTGAAATTAGATTAGATAATATTAACATTATATATAAGATGTAATATTAGGTATTAATAATTTAAATTAGAATTGGTTTAACAAAAAACATCTGAGGACACGAGAATAACGGAAAACTTCCGAATGAAAAGTACAAAGAAATGAAAACAGTTGGGTGTATTGTAGGAGTACCATGAATATGCAAATGATTAGTATTAACATAAACTAAGGTTTAAGCAGTGTTGTGTAGTGTAAAAATGGCCCAAGGACAGCGACGACGCAGTTAATCTTACATCGATCAGTTTGGCTGAACGTGTATTAGTTTAATGATGAATATCATATGTTACTATAATGTCTAGCCAAATGTAGGAACTCAAATATGATAAAAAATTATAATAGAAATATTTTTCAATTAATGACCTGTAACATCACGAAACAAAGGCCGTTACAACTAAAGCGTTTTCTTCAATTATCAACAATTATTTATGTTGAAGAAAACCACATTTACACATTTACTGTTTTTTTACATTTCTTTTTAGATTTTCATTTTAGTTATATATTTTCTTGTAGTTTTCTAAATATTTTAATAACGTACGTATTCAATTAATTTATTCGAGCGCTTAAAATTTTACTATCTGAATTATATGGTGTTGTACTAAAAATAATGTGGAATAAATTTTACTCTAAACTCTACAGTCACTTGGTAAATTTGTTGGAAAGTCCATATAAAATGAAAATGAATAAACAGTTACGCCAAGTACACATTGTTAAATTCTTATCAAATAAACATCGTATTGCACAAGAGATCTAAAAAGTGAGATGAAAAATAATATTAGTTTAAGAGAATACTTGTAAACATTTAAAAATTATTCATCATCTCTATTTGATTTTATTTGTTGATTTTATATGAACTAGAAACAAGCATTTTTTGCTTCTTTAATGTAACAAATACTATGTGCACATAAGTATTTGATGTGACAAATTATATTTTATTCACAATATAAATTTGTAGCAGTGTACTTCTTAATTATTAAGTATAAAGAAAAGTACTTTATACACGTCTAAAGTAAAATTTATTTCAGTTTCAAAAAATAAAACTGTTTTAAAAACAAATTAAAAAATAATGAATTATATAAAATATATAAAATATATAAATGAATTATGTAAAATTAAATTTATAAAATATTAATAAAGTACAAAAAGTACGTAGATTATATTAAATAATTAATTTTTATTCGATTAAAACTATAAATTTTAGTTATATTGTACAATTATATGTACAAAATGTACAAAAAAATATAATATTGTACAATTAACTTAATAAGATTACAATTGTTAAAGTATATACTACCAGTCTGTCGAGCTCTTAAAGAGAATGGACAAATACAAAGTTTGTCTTTCAGTCATTGAAGTCACCAGAAATCAAAGACTTCAATGCCAATCGTATTAAGTTTTTTGTATTCCTCTTATTAGTTTCATTCGCAAAACATCTTTACATATGAATACAAAGATTATTTTATAAATTGTATAACTACATTTAATTTTATTCATTTAATGTAATTGAATAATATTTTAGGATACCTAAATGTATCAAATAGCAGTTAAACTACTATGCTATTAGACTATGTTTTTTATAATCGATCCATGTATATCATACAATATACCATACAATATAACAATAGAATTATGGTTTGATTACTCCAGATCTTGTTACATAATATGATAATAAACATCGATGTAACAAATGATGTAACAAGCTGTAATATAACATATGTAGTAGATTTGACATTAACGACATTGAATATTTAAACTATCTATTAATTCATTGCTTTATTTGAAAGGGACTTTTGTTAACTTTAGCGTTACAGCAACTGCTTCTGATTTTGAAATTTTTTTTTTAATATACTTAAAACTACTTTTTATATTCCTCGGTTTGAGTATTATTTTTTTCTAGCGATCTCTACTATATTACTAATTTTCATTTTTTTGTAGATGAAAGTAAATAATAATTCTTTAATAATCAGAATTTTTAATATGGTAATATAATGTTAAAGTAAAGTCAAGTAATTACTTCGATTCGAGGTATAAAAGTTTGAACTCATTGTAATTAACTTTATAAATAAATTTACATACATAATTACTAAACTTACTTAGAAAAAATATTAGTTAAAAAATATTTATTTTTTCTTTATTTATTATGTAATTTATATTTACAATAGCACAACAGATATTGTTCATAAGATTTTGAAAGCTATCAGCTTGTAGCTTAATGTTTTATATATAATCAAAGTAAATCTTTCTTACAAACTAAAAATAAAATAAATAAAAAAATTGTCTAATATTGTTTTGCGAATTAAAATAGATTTATTTATCGTATTATTTAATTGAATATAGTATCAACTGAAATACAAATTAATTTATATAATTAAAATTCTTTTTTATGATGAATATTTGAATGTAAAGAACTATTTTAGAAGTTTAAAAAGAAAAATACTACTTTTCTACTATTTTAATTCTAATAACTAAATTAAAATACTTTCAAATAAAAAGTAAAAATGTTACAGATATAAATATAATACAAATATAATATTAATATATTATCAGTAAGATAAGTCGCTGTATACGTCATTTTTTTATTTTATTAGTACAAAGTAGATTAACATATTATAAATATATTAGCGAAGATTTGTTAATAATTAAAGTTATGTAACAGTGAGTACATGTTATGTAAAAGTGTGTGACATAGTAATACGTGGTTTTTTAAAGCACTGTATTTATTTTGGAAAATTTTCGATTCCCAAGGATAAATTGATAGAGTACCAATTTTGTTTATATTAATTTGAACGTATAATATTTTTTTACAGTATCTAAATTTTCATCAATGATATTTAAAATTATCAAGTTGAATAAAATGAAAAAGTAGTATAAAGTATTATATACAACGTAGTATTTTTTCAGTTGTCTTTTATGGATAAATGAAGTTATAATGTATTATGCATAAAGAAAGAATATAATTATAATGAATTTATAAAGAATTTATAAAAAAATTTTAGCTTGAATATTAATTAAATAGCCAAAATGTAACAAACGATTGTTATGATTAATTTAGGGTAACAAAAAAAATTCTCAGATTTAAAGAAGTAGGATTAAGTGAAAAGTATATATAAATATATAGATAATATTTAGGATCTTCGTACGCCAATACTTGAGTTTAACATGCGATCTTACATTTGTTGCATCTCAACGCTGTACCTATCGCGAGAATCTTCACTGTGTGAGCAATTATGCACTGGCGTAGTGTTGATAACGGTAACTGGAAGAGGGGTAGGCGTGTTGCTACCACTGATGTACAGATGCTTATAAGAAAAAGTGTATGTAACTGCGTTTTGAATGCCGACCCAATCTATAGCTTCCTTAAGCAACTTTTACTAAATACTAACCATCCTGAAAACATTTTGTTTATAGTTCTTCAGTAGGCTGGAAGCGCCGCATTAACCTCACAACTCGACAATCATGATTACAGAGTTCAGTGACTAGTTTATTTTAGGTTATGCTGTTTAATCGTATATAGCTAGCAACGAAAATCAGCGCCTCCTAAATTCTCAGCTCTCTTTGCATGCAACATTTTATGCATACGTGTCTAATTTACATTAATTCATTTCGTGATATATATTACGAAGATATTGTCAGACAAACTTGAAGTATTATTATAAAAATTATAGGATACTCATTTTATAAACGGTTATTGAATTGAAAGTAAGTTATTATTGAAAATAAATAGAATCATCATTAATGGTAAGGGAAAAGTTTCTTATATTAAACACACTTAAATATAAATGATATATGTATATATTTAAATATCTGATTAGATAAACTACAATAATCTTACATTATTATCATAGTTTAAGGACCTTGCATGGTGGGATATTTTTACAGGCCTTGCACATTTTAATCCAGTTATTAATAAGATTTTCTCTTTCATTTTAGTCATGGACTGGCAGGGAGGTATATTGACAATTATTTTGGTAAGTAGCAAGATCTAATAATTATTCATTCCCTTTTGTTACATCAATATTGTAATCTTGTATTTGTCCTCCCAGATAATCATGTATTATTAAAGTCATCAGTTATGACTGAATATTATTTCAATACTGTTCCAATGCGTGGGTGAATCAAGCTGACTATTGGGAAACCTCTGATTATTAATTCAATGTTTTTCTATTATGAATGCTTATTTTTTATTATTTAGGCAAGTTAGTTACCCTTTGCAAAATAGTTATCCATATCTTTATCTAAGATCGTGGACAATTTTTTCTATGTAGAATAAATAAGTAATAATTTATGCTTCTAGTTTCCAATGTTAGAACTCAACTAAAAATCATTTTTTAAAACTTGAAATCTCTTTTATAAAACTACATAAACCACATAACTATGATCTAATATTAACAAATACATGATATAATCCAAAAAACACTCCCAAAAACAATCCTTATTAGGGGATGAAAAAGGAGTCTAAAGTTTGCATCGTTGGAATTGCAAAGAAATTTGAAAATTTTCACTAACTTATAAATGGTTGATATTTTCAAAAATTCATAAAAGAGTAAATATTAATATTATAAAAAATTTTATTAATAAAACTTTTTAAATATATTAAAAGACAATCATAAAAAATTATATTTTGAATGCTAAAATAAAATTTCAAAATTTATAAAAATCATAATATTATTAGTCATATTTTATTTATAATTGATTTTATTTCTAATAGAACAATTTCTTTTCTTAGATATTTTAAAAAAATTTTAAATTATTGTGTCATAGTATCAGTATATATGTTGAATACCAGATATTTAGGGTGATCAAAATAATTTGTTAGTATAGATAATCAAACTGTTCAGAATTTTACATTCATTAAGAAAAGTATAATTTCGAAACTGTTTTACTAGAACCTTTAATACATAAAAATGTTTTTTATATTTATACTCATATTACATAGTTACTATAAAATATCATTTGCTAAAATTAAAAATCTTATTTACATCCTAAATTTATTATTTTTTTTTGCTTTAAATACATTTTTTCTATATAAAATCAATAAATATGTGCTACAAACCACTTATTTATAGTAATTTACGATTTATATTATTAATTGTTTACTGGAAATACTCTGATTGTATATTCATATTGAATGAAAAGTCAAAGAGATGCCACAACATCGGCTCAATTGCAATTAGTTCGACTTTTCTTAAATGTACTGATGTCATTAATTAACATTTTCGAGGAAGAATTTGCTCTTTCCTTGAGTCTTTCAGACGAAAATATAGTGACACATCGAGGTGTAAGAAGCATCGGCAAGAGAGAAACGCGAGAAAAGAACAAATCTCCCAAGAGTTGCATAAACGTACATTTTTTATCCAATCGGTGAGATTTGACGTAAATTACGGGACTTGCAGCTACAGTTCTAAATTGTCAATTTCAATTTTATATATTAAAAAAAATTTTTTTATTATATATATGTATACTATCAGCAAAAAATTCCCAAATCAATAACAATATAACAATTAAAAAAAATTTTACAGTGGTAATTAAATCGAAATTACATTCATATATGTTTTTAAGTATTATGTACATACTATTCGAATAAAAATATACACACATGAAAACACAAATCCCTTTCTTACACACTTATTTCTTTCTTATTCGCATTCTTTTTGTTGACAATTATGAGATATGACATCTATCAAATACCTAAATGACATTATTTTGTTGGATTAAGGAAAGAATTAAATAGAGTATAATATTTTCAAAAAGTTTTAAATATGCGACTATTAGCTCACTTATCTAGAAACAAAGTACATACACGCGCGCGCGCACACACACATACACATACAGACAGTTATTTTATTTTTTATAAATCGAATCATTTCATGTGAAAATTAGTAGTGCTCTGCTCAGAGAAAAATCATCGTCTGACGAAAATACTTACTAAAATTAATATTTTAGAAGGTTCAAAAGTAATCGTCACATTTTTTGAAGAAAGAGTTTTACATTTGAAGAAGAATCGGATTATAAATACCGTTGAATAGAGATAATCAGGTAATTGAAGCTCGGTAGTAGTGCAGTGGAGTAGTTGTACAGATTTTACATAAATATTTTTTTACATAATATACGCACATAAATATATACGTGTCCTTTATGTCAATTGGTTTATTTTAATTTTTCAAACTACCAAGTACATTTAAAATAGACCGAAATCTTTATTATTAACAATAAACTGTTGCGGCCTAAAAATACACATATTGCGTAATTATATGGGGTGAATTTGTTTAACGTTATTGATAACTGACGAGAATCTCTGATTTTGTTGCTATTCGAGTTATTAGTTAATTTTGATGTAATCAACGATATTCATAAATGAAAACTTGTAATTCCACGGGAACATTTATTTATTAACAATAAATTGTCGCGGCTTATGAATACACATGTTGCGTAAGCAAAGGAGGTATATTTATTTAACGTTGTCGATAACTATGATAAAAATCTCCGTTTTGCTTACTATTGGGGTTATTTGTTCATATTGATGTGTTCAACGATTTTCAATAATAAAAAGTTGTGGAATGCCCGGGGAGCACATTTTTATTAACAATAATCTGACGCGGTATATGGTACACGTATATCGCATGTATACGTATTTTACTTTTTTAACGGTGGTTAGTTATGACGAGAATCTCTGATTTTGTAGTTATGTGGTTTACGTAGTTTTTTTAATTAAATTTCAAGATTTAAAAATTTTGATTTTTTGTTGAAGTTTCAACGTTGGAAACTGCAAACTCATTGTCGGGGTACTTTGTCCTATCTGCGACGTTATTTTTGGTATCTGTCACGCAATTGTTTCTCGATTTGTGCATAAGAATATTAGTGGTGGGCTATCAAAAATCCTATTTTTTCTAATACACTCACCTAATCGAGTGTATTATTATTATTATTATTATTTTCTTCAGGAGCATAAAAAGACTAAAATATTTCATAGTTAGTTATATCAATAACGGCTTATTGAATGAATTTGTAAAAAAATAAAAATTAGAAAGTATAATTAGAAATTAAAAGAGAAAAACGTTTAATAATTGAGAAAATTGCTTATACATTCTTTACTACCTGATTAATGTTCATAATTTTTTCTTTGAATTCTAGGTTATAATAGCAAATAACATTACGAAGGCAGCACAACTACCACTGCTATCGGCCTGTAAGTATGATTAGAACTTTCTAATTTTGCTTATTAACAAATTGGTAGGAGAAATTTTAGTAATTTAGATTGGCAAACTATTATTTTTTATGAATTGTATCAGTTATAAAATATTCAAGGTCAGGTTCTATGCTTAAATTAGGAGTCTGAAGATTGTAACATTGAAGTTGCAACAAAATCGAATATTTTCGGAATCGATTCTTTTGGAAAATACTATAAATACTTTTAATTATATCCCAAAATGATAAAATAATAGGTTTAACTTTAATTCTATTCTGAAAATCATCCCCATAAAGGGGTAAAAATTTCGAAAAAACGTAACAGAGTCAATTTTATTATTTCTACTAAATTTCATGGAACAAGATAATGTACTCCAAAAAAAATTGTAAAAAGAAATCGCTGTGGAACATTAGTTAAGTGTGTTTGCAGTGCATGCGTAAATGCGAGTAGGCGTAAACAGTATACCCTTATATAAATTGTTATAAAACGAAAAATTGTTTTACTAAATATGCAAACAATATAAATCGCAAAATATTTTTGTAAAAAAAAATATTTTTTACAAAAAATTTCGTTAAAAAATTTGATAGGAACTATGGTTGTAATGCATTAATGTGTGTATAAGATTGTTAATAACAAATTCTCCTAAAATATTTCACTAAATTTTTTTTAATATAGCATTTTTTGTCAATATTAATTCATATGACAAAACTTTCAATATTAAAATCGTCTCAAAGATTGGTGCTTAATTTATTTAATTGCCGATGGACTCATATCCATGTAATAATATATACTATAAATAAACGTGATACCTATGATAATTAAGTAATATATTTTTTAACATCAAACATAAATTTATGCGCTCTTACATATATAACTACGAAAGAAAATAATAAGTTTCAATACAATTATTGCATATTCATTATTGCATTTTGCAACATATACTAATGTAATTAAAAATTAAGTTTTTTAAAATGTTTAAATTTGTATTACGAAAATATATTTCTATATATTGACACTATTACGCTATATTCAAAGTCAATAGATTTCTAAGAGTAGAATAGAAAGTTTAGAAATAGATGAAAGTGAGATAGGATTACCGATAAAATAATGAGTGAGTAAGGAAAATGGAGAAAATATTAAGTAGAAAATTAGTGTGTATTCATATAAATTTTATATTGTACGAGATAATAAAAAATTATATTTTTCTAATTTTCTTATGTTTGAAGTACACATAGAATAGTCTGTTATTTATATTTTAAATTAATCATAAAGCATATCAAATGTTTCGATACTAATATTCTAGTCGACTAATACTAATACTAATAAAACATTTCGCTAATTTTTGGCGGTTTTGGTATTTCAGAAAATTTTATGTTCGGAATGTCATTCCTTATATAAAGCCAAATTTAACTTATAAATTTTTTAAACTAAATTCAATCCAGAACATTACAGTACAAGTTTTTCAATAAAATAATATGCCTTGCCTATGCTTATCCCTGTATCTTACTTACAAGTTAATAATAATTACAACTTTGAAATTCCATAAAATGTTATTTCGGAATATGATCTTTTAGATAAAATTAAATAAAATCCACATTATTCTTGTTAAATTTGCTCTGGAACATTGTTATTGAAGTTGTTAAATAAACTATATCCATTTTTATTGTAGTTATTTATAGCAATTATTTAATAAGAATTCTATAACTTTTAATTAATGATCTTTTTTGCTTGTACAAAAATGTACAAATAAATAATTTTTCAACAAAAAACAATTTTTGGTGTTAGTTAACAATCTTTTGTAATATGTGTTTATATATATGTTTATTTATATGTACTTATATATATATATATATATACATGTATTCATATGTGAGATGCACATAATTGTGTTGAATAAATTATCAATTTAAATGATAAGTATTGCATTTTCACATTTAATGTTGTTTAGTTATAGAGAAAACGATATTTTTAGATTAGTGAATTTTAATATTGCGTAGAAAATCTTTTCCAATATATTAGAGAATGTACATATAGAAGTATGTACTGGATTTGATTGTGTTGTTGATTGTGGGATTTGATTGTGATGATATTGAATTGTGTTGAATAGATGAAATATTCTAATTTGATTATCTATACTATCGGTGATTTTCATTAAAGTAAATTATAAACTTTCTATTACTTTCAAAATATATACAGATATAATGTCATCATCATGTTTGCAATTTCACATAAATTTTCTGAAGTTTAAATATTCTATAAAATATAAAATAAAATATGATTAATATAATTATAATTGCTAAAAGGTTTGATATTTCTTTTTAGCACACAAATGATATTAAAATGAACGAATAAATAAATTAAAGTTTGATCAAAATATTGTATTATCGTTCATATGTTTTTAGAAGTCTTATTTAATAAATACATAATAAAATATTAGTTATATAATAAGTTATATATTAAGCATTTTAAATTATTACTTTATTTTCATATTTATAGACGAAATTATAATGTTTAATATCATTATTTACATTTAAATGTTTACTGGCTCTTTTTCGGTTGTCTGTTATTAAAAGAATATAATTTGTCGCACGGTAAAGTGGAGGGATTGAAGAAATTTGATACTTTACAACATTATAGACGTAACAACAGCAAATGTAGTTAACGAATGAAAATGATTGTTCTTATTCATGTATGCGCAACATACGACACTCAAATGCATAAAATACTCAATATATATAAGCCTCAATATATATATAAGCCTTTTCTATTGTACAGACTTTATAAGTCATTTATATACTACAAAAAACTATAAACAAAGTACAATCAATAATTAATAATTTATCAACTATACGTTTGGTGACATTTTAAACAATTTCTATATATAATGATGCCGTAGGTCATTAATAGTATTATTTTGAAAGGGCATAGAAATAAAAAAAGTATTTTTAATTATATAAATATATAAATAATATATAAATATATAAATAATATATAAATATTATTATAATTATAATAAATATATATAAATATATAAATAAATATATAAAATCTTGTCTAATATTAATATATATACAAAATTTAAATACTCGGTTAAATTTGTATTAGATAAATTAAAAAGTAGTTTTAAATTGTACGTATCTATAGCCTCTAAGTTTTCGGCTAATCTTGTTTCAAGTGCAGTGCATATACATTCACATATATTAAATGCACATCGAAAAGCTTTAAAAGTGCGACATTCGAACTCCGTAAGATCATGAGTTCAAAAATGTTCACGAGTCTATCCGTAGATTTTCTATTTTGCCTCGTGACAACGTCGCTTATTCTTATAAACAAACATCTCATTTTTACTTCCAGTCCACTACCATACGAAAAAGTATATTTATAAAATTAAAATATTGTTATTAATACAATTATCTATACTCTTTGAAGCTTAAAGACTTTAACAATTAAAATTTTCAAATTTTTTACAATAACAAATAAATGTAGTAACATATTATATATGTAAATAATATATGTACAAATGTAATAATTATAATTACTTTTTTATTCTCATTTCTTTCTACCTTCCTTGCTCACTATCTTCTTCTCCCTCTCTTTTGTTCTCACACACTTTCTTTCATTATACAACTCTTAAATAATATAAATGTTTCCTGATATGTACACGTATTTATCACATCTATACAAATGCCATCATGTAATAAATATCGTAATTATAAAAACGCATTATAAATATACATAAGTTAAATTATAAGCACATAAAGTTTATAATTATTAAAATCGAATACAAATAATTATAACAATTATTATTTTAAATACTAACTAATTATAATTTATTTAAAACAATTATGTGCATGTCACATATTAGTATATGTATATGTATCAATACTTATTTCAATAGACTATTCATTATCACCAAAAATTGTTTTTTTATTGAAAAAATAACCACAATATAAATATGTATACATACGCGTTTTTCTTTATGGAACAAAGTTTTTAACAATGTTTCAGATAGATTTAATGATGTATGTTTTCTAAATGATATTCTGAAAAAACAATTTGTGAAATCCTGAAAAACTATAATTATTATTAACTTGTGAGTTAGACGTCCAAACATAGGCATGGCATCTAATTTTGTTTAGTATCTTGAATAACAATGTTCTGAATCGAATTTAATATTAAAAAAGTATAAAGTTTTATTTATCTTTATATAAGAAACGACATTCCGAACATAACATTTTGTGGAATGCCGAAACTGTCTTTGTTATTAATAATACCCACAGTATACATACTTATACACTTGCAATGCAACAACAAATTTGACAATGTTCCGTATCGATTTTAATATTAAAATGGTATACTTGGCTTTATATAAGGAAACATATTCTGAAAAAACATTTTATGGATTCCGAAACTATCTTTGCTATAAATATTTTAGTCAACTCCATGTAAAGTCATTGATTTACATATGATTTTGTTTAAGACATTGTTGTAGATTGATTTTTTATGTAAAAATTTGTATATATACATTATACTTTATTTGAATCACGATCTTTTACAATCAGAAATTATGACATATATTAAATTAATAATTAAAATTTTGTAAATACCGATCGATTTTTAATATGAAATTTTATTATTTTTTCTATGTAGTTTATTAGATGTTTAATTGAAAATAAAATTTTGTGGAATCCTTATAATTTCGAACTTATGATCTTTTTAATTTTTCAACTCCCAGTAGGGAGGATTTTAAGAGTGGAAAGATTTTTATTAATATAATTAGTTCATGTTATGTAATTATTAAGTATTTCCAATCAATTTTATAAGAAAATATTAATTTTAGAAATCTTCAATTTCTGTTTATACTCAACCGGTTGAAACTTCACGCGTTTATAAAGAATTATCAAGAATGAAATCTATTACTTTTGTTAAGCCAATGTTTCCTAATTGAAATTTTACATATATATTTAACTTAGTTCTGTCACTAATTTACACTGTTCTTACTAGAAATCTGTGAAAAAGAATAACTTTATTGAAATAAGAGACTAATTAAATATACAGTAATACAATCAAATACGAATCAGTATAACTGACATGTAAAATATTAAAATCAGTTATCATTACATGCCGTTTTTGAAGACTTATGCTTCGTAGTCACCTATTCTATAAAATTACTAAATACATATAATAATTTATAAATAAATAAATATATATATATTTATACATTTAATTGCAAATTCAAAAAAATTTTTTGACAATTATACTTTAGTAATTTTAAAATTACTTTAAAAACCGATTTCTAAAAAAAGTAAAGTTGTATTTTAGTTTGTTTTTATTTTTTTACTTATTAGAACATTTTTATTCATATAATTGTTGCAAATATAATATAATTTATTTATAAAGTACAAAAATCATACAAATCAATTTCATATAGAACATTATCATTATAAAAGATATGTTTTCTAGATTTTAAATTAAAATTTTTCATTAATTCATATGAGTTTAATACGCAAACAAATACCTTAGAATTCTAAAAGTACTTAGCACATAAATTTAATTATTAAATATTTAACGTAAGTTTACTTAATATTTATATTCTTTTTTAAATAAGATATAGCAAATATGAAATTGATGACACTTTTTTCACTAAATGTATTCAAAAGAATTCACTATAGCTTCTCTGTAATATAGAAACTCCATATATTAAAAAAATGAAAATTGAAAAAATTGTAATTTAAAAAATATCGTTATTCCATAAAATTTTATATTTGACTAATATTACTCGGAACATTTTTTCGAACAATTTTATTCCAAACACCACGCTAAGATTCTATAAGTGCAACAATTCTTATTTATTTTTAACTAAATAGATATAAAAAAATTTTATTGCAGAATATCATGATGTTTACAAATTTTAGTATATGTATAAATTTTAGTATTCAAAATCGATAGGAAACATTGTCTAATACATTGTTAAGTAATTTAGTATGTGATTATAAAGATTTCAACGTTTATGTTTTATAGAAAAATGAATTATTTTAAAACGTGTATTTTTTAAAAAACCATTTAAACCATAAGATACCATACAATTTTGGTAAAAACATAATTTTATATTTGAGCAACCCGTGAAAATTCATAATTATGGGATGAAAAATAAAAAATTTATGATTTTAGAAATTTTTCATTCTACAAACGATTATTAATAATAATCATTTAACACTATTAAATTAAAAAATATTATATAAATAAAAGTTTATACATGTTGCTTTGCAATTTTGTACATAATTGCGGCACATATAAGTACTTATAGTGGATCATCCATCACATCAATAGTTAACGACAAAAATTATTCTTATTTTATATGTACAATTACAATATTAGATTATTAGAAAATAAATTTATGTCAATTGCATTGTGTATTTAGATATTATTATTTAATTAAATTGTTGAAAAGAGTTTTAAATATACACATAGTTTTAGTACACGCATAGGTATGAGTTTACAAGAGTGTGAGTTTATGAGTATATGTGTGACTATGCGGCGATATACATAAGTACCTAGCTTGTAAATCAGTGATAGCAAACTAGCGCATCAAGCTGCTGCAGCGTGCCGTACTAACGCCCAGTTCGCGCGCTCTTCTCGCTGCACGTTACACTTTTCACTCTCTCACGCCTCAAGTGCGCTTCCAACTCGTGCATCTTCATCCTTCTTGCCTTGGCATAAGGAGACGGAGCCCTGCGAAGGGCAAGAAAAAGGGTCGTTCTCCTCGACCTTTCGGATGAGTTGGACTGATCGGAAAGACTTGTCTTCCTCACCTCAGTAATGCTGCTTAGCATGCCGAATTCCTCTCCCTAGCTCAGTGTTGGAACGAACCGAGGGCTTTCTGCTTCTCGTGTAGAAGAGATTAGTTCTAATTCGGAACTTCCACCCCGCAGTGTTAGGAAACGGGAGAGGGTTCAGCCGATTTGATCAACAGGTGTTTTGTATCTAGATGATATAGTGATAGTGAAGGACGAATTCCAACATCACCTCAAAGTAGTGAAAGAGATACTACGACGCTTGTGAGAATGAAGCTGCAGCCGAATTGGGACCAGTTCGGATGAAGGCAGTTCACATATTTAAATCATCGCATCGCCGAGCACGGAATTCATTACTGATCCCGATAAGGTAACCGCCATATTGACCTTAACCCCGCCCCAAAACATCAAAAAGTTGCACCTATTCAACGGCGTAGTATCGTGGTATCGCTCTTTCGTTCCCAATGTCGCCATCATCACCGTTCTGCTAAACAAGCTCCTGCACGAGCGAACCAAATGATAGTGGGGAGAACGACATGAGACCGTTTTCGACGAGCTAAGAGGCCAGGACTTAATTTGATAAATGACAGGATATTAATAACTAACAGGAGCCCTGATCTTGGCCTGCCCCGACTTCTCGGAAACTTTCGTACTGGAGATCGACGCCAGTAAAGAAAAACTAGGGGCAATACTCTCAAAAGCAAAGGAAATGATTTATTTTACTAAAGAGGAGTTAAAAAATTTTTTAAATATAGTTCTAGGTTACCTTTATTATTCATAAATGTAAAATTAATATTTTATAGAAATATAATTTCCTATATGAGAATATAATTGTAATATGAGAAAAATTTTTTGCATTTAATTCTCGATCGATCCTAATTTAAACGGCTAGTATACACATTCACACATGTATAGCAGCGTAGAAAGGCTTTACAAGCGACAGTCGAAATTTGTAAGGCTCGTGGTCTCAACGTTTTTCACGAATTGATCCATAGATCCTCTATTTTGCGCCGCGGCAACGTCGCTTATTTTTCTAGACAAACATCTCAAATTTACTTAGAGTTCACTACACCACAAAAAGTTTTAATCATAGTATTACATTACTCATATTAGAAAAATTTTCTATACGCTCTAATCTTTAAAAACATATTTGATTAATACACATCTTAATTATAATGCATTATTTATTTTTTCTATAATAATTTAATAATTAGCTTAGTGATATTAGTAATATAAATATGAATAAATAATAAATATACGATGTTTCTTAAAAGAATTTAGGGGAATATCTTACGAAAATTTCTTATTAGCAATATTTAGCCGCCCGCTACGCTCACGTGTATAAGACTGCATGTGCATTTTTATGTACCTACATCAATTTTCTGTGCGATATAGATACGACTTGCTTGAGTGGTAGTGGCAGGTAGCGCCTTACGTCGATTGGGGCGGCGTAGCTCCAACCTTATAGATTTTAAATGGGCGCGGAGATTGTTGGAATAGTGTAGTAGTGAAGGACGAAAGAAAAGATCCTTCTAAAATACCTTTCCTGGTCAATAATTAGTTGTCGGCCGAAACTGAAAAACTTGCCATTGTTGCTATCCGACGGCAAGAAAGAACTTCATTTTTTCTCTTTTTCTTTTTCCTCCTATACTCTGATCTTCTCAGGACTAAGGAATAGTTTCATCCTTCTGTAAAAGAGGAATTAAGGGTCTTTTTTCTCAAATTATTATTAATAACAAAGGAAGTTTTGGCATTCTACAATTACAAATTCTTAAATGTTATTTCGGAATATCATCTGTTACCTAAAAGTCAAAATAACGAACTAGGTAACGTCTTTTGTCATTACATCTATTACATTTTTTGATATATCCCGTAGCATTCGTTAATACATATTAATATTTACAAGTCAGCGCTTAAAATAAATCTTTTATTTTAACCTATATATACCTTAAGCATACATATGCCTATGCTCTTTAAAGTTCCTTTTTATTTTGAAAAATAGTCATTATTACAACTTTCGAATATCTTAATAATGTTAAGATATCGAAAGGTATTTTAACACTATATTCTTAAAAAATATTTAGTTGGGTGTTTTAGGAAAAGCTGTTAGTAATAATCATAGGTGGTCCGAATACGAATAAGCGTGCACGTACTTTTAATGATGTGAAACGACAGTTATTAGTTGATTAAATTAACGAAGCTTTTAAAATATGTAGCTCTTTATATAAGTTCATATTCTTTTATAAAATTATTTATTTTTTTAGAATTTGTATAAGAGTATAAATGTATATCTATATTTATACCCTATCTTTCTAAAATATTTTTCTTCTCAAAAGGATTTTATATAAACTCTCATTTTGAATAATGAAAATAAAATTTACCCCTTTATAATAATTTAAAAATTTCAACCCCCTACGTTAGTGATTTTTAACACTAGAGTTTAGGACATACATAACTTCGATTGCGGTTGACCTAACCATAAGTTTTACGTTAGTAGAAATTCATTGGACACGCCAAATATTTCAGTACCTTCCGAAGTACATTTCTCCTTGGCTATCGATAATTTTTATTGTTGTTGAGTTCTGATAACTGTTGTAACTTGTGGGGTTCGCATCAATGATCTGTCAGTCTGCATTGGTTGTGCGCATTCGTGTCATTTTCGGACATCTAATGACTCATGTTTTCGGCGCTAATTGACACAGGCTGGAGCTGATGCTAGTGCCAATCAAATCGAGTCCGTCCCTTGCGTAAAAGTAAGGTTAAGTGCGTTACATGGTGGTTGTTTGTTCCTAAAAGCAAAAGGGGTGACCTGATATATTAACCAGTGAACTTTCCCATGGAAAAAAGATTTTTTAATCATCTGTTTATAAATTGCGAAAATACAAATATCAATTTTGGACGTATTAATCCAAATCATTTTATTTAATATGCCGAAATTCATGATTTAATATTAAATTTTTAGTAAAGAAATAATAGAATTATTTTTGATTGATAATATTCATTATCAACATTATCTTTTTATCCACAGCATTTTAAAAAGAAATTAATATTTTTCATATTAAGAAAAGATAATGACTATAAATCAAGTGAAGAAATTTTTTGTGCAATATTTCTGTGAGAAATGTTATTAACAAATATACGGTTCTTCGTATGCGTAAAGTATAAAATTGCAAATGCATTCAAATGCAACGAGCACCTTGTTCCGCGTCGATTTTCAAAATGAAACTTTGTGCGTAATGAGGAATCTGAAAACGGATTTTGTGCAATGTTTTTATAAAAATTTTTATTAAATATTATACACATCGGTATGTGGTTATGTACATAAAGGTGCGTATACGTGATATATAAATGCATTAAAATCAAATTTCCGTGTCAATTTTTTTTGTAAATTTTTCTCTGAGTGTCTTAAGATATTTAACGAATTTCATAAAAAAAATTTGTGCAACATTCATATTTACCCTATTATGAATTTTTAAAAACTTCAACGTCTAATAAGAGTGGTTTATAAGATTAGAATTTGTGAGGAATTCATTATATTGTCGTTCTGTGTCATAATAGTTTTTGATCGTTTTTAAAGAAAATTATTCGATTTTAAAATGTTTTTGCGTCAACAACGTTACAAACTTAAGACTCATGAAAAAAATTTGTTATAGCGGGAGCGCGGGAGACAGAAATAAACTTTGACTTCATTCTCCTAAGGCGTGGGGTGCCAATACTCCTATGACTATATGTTATTGGAGAGAGGGGAAAAGTCGTTTACTTCCAAGCTGTCATTTTCGTCTCCTTCGGTGCGTCGTTAACGTTGCAACATAAGTTTCTCCGAGCCAATAATGAGTCTCCTTTGCAATAATGTCACTACTCTTTCCGTGCATTGTTTCTTCTTGTTCATTCTATAGCCATTAACATGTAAGTAGATTGAGCGGCTGATTGATTTTGGTGCTTGCAGGACTTTGTCCACAAAGCGTCCATACAGGTGGCCCACGATGCACAAAAATAGAGTATCCGCCACGGTGGGGCTGCCACGGCATATGTAAAACTTAATATTTTATCATTTTTTGCTATTATTCATTATTATTGTTTATAGAGTATTTAAAAGAAATTCTATTTTCAAAGTGATCAAATTTTGCTACGACTCGAATAGTGACGTCTTTAGGCTCATAATAAATGTAAATAATTAGCAAAATGTCAAAATGTTATTTCATGATGAATTGTTTACGCAAGCCATCGTAATATAAAAATAACTAATACTTTCTTTTTTGTAAAAACAAAAATTTGTTTTTCAAGTTTTTAATTACAGACTTATTAATATAGATTATTAAATAAAAAATTTTCTATTATAAGAAAACGTTGGAGTAAACAAATATGCTTGTGATTAATCAAAATCGATTATCTCAAATTAAGGTCACTATTGTATTATAAAACAGTACTTAGTTTATTCGTGACCGTGTACATATGAAGCATGATTATTGTTAATTTCATATACAAAATTACACAAATGTATAAAGTTTAGGAGTCTGAAATTTGCAACGTTATGTCGAAACGAAAATTGAAAAATTACAAAATCAAATAATTTCTTTCAAAAACTATCAACAATTGTTAATTATGAAACAAAACAACAAAATAATGAGTTTCCCTAAAATTCTACCTTTATGAGCTACTCTTATGAAGGGTTGAATTTTCAAAAATTCATAAAAGATATTAAAATTGCACAATATTTTTTAAAGAAAATCGTTAAATATATTAAAAAACACTAAAAAAAATTTTTTGAAAGAAAAATCGACACGGACCTTTGACTTTAGTGCATTTATATATCATGCATACTCACCCCTATGCATATACCCACGTACTGTGGTGTATAATATTTAATAAAAGCCTTTACAATAACATTTCATAAAAACCGTTTTCAGATTCCGGCGTATCATTATATACCACATGCACACAAAGTTTTATTTCAAAATTTAGAAACAAAATTGAGATTTAATCCATTTACATGAATTTGAAATCTTATAAACATATGTATATGGGAAGTCATAATTTTTTTAATAACAATTCTTACAGAAACATTGTACATTACAGAAACACGTCCAAAATTGATATTTATATTTTTGTAATTTATAAATAGATGATTTAGAATTTTTTTTTCTTTGGAAGTTTTTATGGTTAATATATAAGAAGTATTCTGAATGTATATTTTTTCATTTTATCAGTTAGATTTTATATATATTAATATATAATTAAAAATAATCGAAACCCTTTTCATAAATTTAAATTTTAGAACATATGAAAACATGTATTAACTCAATAAAGAAGTAGAATAATAGTTTATATTATTTTTTAATGTTATATTTTTATATTTTTCTTATTGATGTCTATTATTATCGAAAATATGAAGAATGCTTTATAATTACCATTTTTATTTTTCAAATATGTTTTTAAAAATTAGTTTACGTAGCCCATTTAGGTAATATGAGTATTGTAATACTATGATTAAACTGTTTTTTTATGTAGTGGACTCCAAGTAAATTTGAGACGTTTTTCTAGAAAAATAAGTGATGTTGCCGCAGCGTAAAATAGAGGATCTATGGATCGATTCGTGAAAAACGTTGAGACCACGAGCCTAACAAAGTTCGACTTTCGCTTGTAAAGCCTTTCCATGTGTGCTATATATGTGTGAATGTCGTATTAAGTCGTTTGAAGCAGAATCAGTCAAAAAATGTATGCATAAAATTTTTCATTAAACAGCAAATTATATTTCTACAAAAAATGAATTGTATATTTACAAATATTAAATCTAACTTAGAATTATATTTTTTAACCTTATTTTATGTTCTACAAATATACCAAATTTATTTGGTAGCGTGGAAAATCTTCATTACTATAATAAAAGAAGTGCAGAAAGAAGTTTCGTTAAATATATTTTGTTGAAATATTATTAAAAATTAAATATGGTAGAATTCAATTACCTATACTATATAAGTATTTTATTATAATATATTAGTTATTTCAAATTAAAACTAAAAAAAGTTCGGTCGTAATACTGTATCATCTTTCATATGTTTATAGAAGAATTAATTTTATTAATATTACTAATATTCAATGTTTAAATAAAAATAATAACATTAGTATTAAAAGTAATGAATGATTTAAGACTTATTTACTTGCTGAACTGAAATATTTAACATTAGTATTTATATTCGAAAGGATAATAGATGGCTGTTATCAAAACTGTATTAATATCACAACATCAAAGTAGAGGGGCTGAAATAGTTTTATCTATCACAGACTCAGCCGGAGAACCCAAGCAAATTTGGAGAAAGTGTTAACCTGATTATGTTATTATTAAAATATACGTCAATGTTGGTACGTCTATGCACACTCACGTCGCATCATGCACATGTGCACAAGAGTGCATAAATATTCAAGTGCAATAAGTACTAAGTTCCGCGCCGATTTTTGAAATGATATTTCGTGTGTTTGTATTATATGTAAAACGATACAAGAATCTGAAAAAACATTTGGTACAATGTTTCTTTGGAAGTTGTTATTAATAAATATATCCCTCTCCATATACGCATGTATATAAGAATTGTAAGCATTCAAGTGCAACGAGCACCAAGTTCTGCACCGATTTTAGAAATGAAATTTTGTGTGTATATTTCTTATATAAAAAGTCACCAAAGTCTGTAAAAACATTTTGTGCAATGTTTATGTGAGAGATGTTATTAAAAAATTTATGGCTTTCCATATACACATGTGTATAAGAGTGCATATGCATGTAAATGCATTAAAACTCAAGTTTCTCTTCGAAATTTTGTAAATGCATATGGTATATAATGAGACGCTAGAATCTGAAAACAGATTTTGTCCAATGTTTTTGTAAATGTTTTTATTAAATATTATACTCATTGGTACGTGAATATATGCACAGGGGTTAATATGCATGATATATAAATGCATTAAAGTCAAAGTTTCGCGTTGATTTTGTTTTCGAAAAAAATGCAATACTAATATTTACTTTTTTATGAATTTTTGAAAATTTCAACCCTTAATAAGGGTGACTTATAAGGATAGAATTTTAGGGAAACTTGTTTTTTTGTCTTTTTGGGTTATAATTAATAGTTTTTTTATGAATTTTTTCGATTTTGAAACTTTTCAATTCTCGTTGTGACAACAACGTTGCATTTATTATTATTTTATTTTTTTCTTATATATAAAAAGAGTTTTTAATACTAAAATTACCATAACGTTCCTTCCTTGTCAGACAGTTCAAATTTCTTGCTTTTTTCAGCAACAGTGGCTATAGCAAATACTGTACAGATTGAATGTTCCAGCGAATCGATAATCGTACATATATCAACCGAAGGGAACACTAACTTCCATGGCCTTGTGTATCCAAGAGGCTTATCAAAGAATAGTTCATGTCTTCACGAATATAAAAGTCAACCAGTTCCCATTACCTACAGCTTACCACTCAGATCATGCAATACCATGCCCTCTGAACTAGTAAGTATTTTTAATTGATTTTTTGAAAACAGTTTATTTTATTGAAAATATTTAAAATTTAAAAACAATACATTCAGTCATATCTAATCAGAGTTTTCTTGCAATTCTAAATAATATTTATGAAGCTGTATTTATTTTATTCATGATTAATTTAGTGAATAATTAGGTACATTCTTATCATTATTAAAAACTTTTCATTGATACGAAATTTTAGAAATAAAGTTAGAAGATAATGTATTAGTAATTTGCAATTTTAATATAATATTGTAATATAATAATGTTATTTAACGGATGTTTAAAGATTGTCCTTTGCATCTTTTTTTAATTATCAACTAAATTAAAATATTCCTTATACAAACAAAATGAATTTTGATTTGTGTAGTTTGTGGTTGTATTTAATCATGGTAAAAATAAATAAAAGTAAATATATTACAATATTAAAAAAAAAGTTTTTTTACAGATTTTATATCCATAAGAGCTATAAAAGCAAATGATGCATAAAAATTTATTTGTGTTATAGATTTCTTTAAAAAAATTGAAACTCTAAATAAAAAAATTAATAAATATGAATCATTTTATTATGGTGATTATTAGTTTTTTATTACTCTATCCAAAAACAAAATAAAACATAATTCATTTTGAAGATGAACTCAAATATAAAAGAAAAAGTAGGAAAAAGTAGTTTACGCAATTTATGAAAATCTAGATAATTAATTTGGAAGCAAGTTTTGTCTTTATAATACGTATGTTTTGTCCTGGGTTAACATATAAATGAGGTTGTGTGACTGTGGACCAGCTTCATCATGCACCTCGAGAGAAGAAGGAGAACTCGTTTGATGTATACTAAACTTTAATACTTATATTTACTTACTTATTTTTATACTTTAAGATGTATAATAGATAAAATACCTAATAGATAAAAAGCGAGTAGTCATATTAGTAGAATCTTTAAAATTATTTTTTAACTTAACTTACATATTATTAACTCTGAGTAATAATTTTAATTAAAATATTTTTTATTTATTTATTTATTTTATATTTTATATTTTATTTTATATATTTTATGAAATATTTTGTATATTACAATATATTACCTTATCTAAACTCTGATTTACTTACATTAAAAATCTTATCTACCGTTTCAATAAACAAAACAAATTTTCATGTATTTATAAATATAATAAACCTTGAAATATTTATTTATTATGAATAAAAACCTAACTTATAAAAATGGACGATAAAATTTTTATTCTAATTTATCCGTAACGCAAATAACGTCAGTATTTTCGACTTATCAATTGTGTTTATTTTTGCGTTATAAACATTAATTAGTTATTTTAAGTTAGATTATCGATAAATTATAAACAAAAATTGAATTAATCATTAATTTAATTTAATATACATGCATTTGAAATAAAATATTATAGTCTTTTTCGTATTATAAGTGGTTGTGCTTAAATAAATAGTTAAATTATAATTTGCACTATCATACTAACTGAACTTTTAAGTGAAAAAGTCAAAATAAGGCCATATTATAAAGTTAATAACAGTCAGCGTTGTTGCTGCCCTTTCTTCCTACTGGCATGAATGCAATTGTAAATTATCAACGCCAAAATTAAAATTTACTATTATTCTACTAAACCGAGTAGTAAACACACAATAATAGACTTATTATTGTGTTATTAGAATATATTAAATTTGATCATAATGTAAAAAAGATAAGATGGAACACTATTGATTTCATTTTTTTTTAACACTGATATTGTACTTTTATATTCAGTATTAAAAATTATTGTCATAATTAAATATTATATTAATATATAGATATTATACATCATTGATTAAACTAACTATAATTTGAAAATAATTAAGAAATAACTTTTATTGGCCTCTACAAACGATAAAATTAACGCAATATCCAAAAATTCAAGTAGCTAGTATTCGCATGCATTTAAAGGCTATTGTCAATATTGTAGCATTTTCCACATCTTCACATTTTATACGTAAGTACATTATAGATATCTCTTAGAGAACTTAATAGAACAAAATTTAATCTTAAACATTTTCTGTTGTATTACCAATGAAGTGAATGTTGAGAATTGATCCGTCAGTGCAATCGTTTCTTCGACTATAACATAACTAGATCCGTTAGGTGACCGGATTCTTATTTATAATTATTATATCTTATTATAATTCTCCTTTCGGTATTCTATCCATTATACAACCTTTCTACTTATATTCGCATTTTCAGATACTTCAAATGGAAGCAGCGTGTCATGGCTTGTTGACTGTATAATTGTCAATGAGCGATGTCCTAGCGGATTGTTCAAATAGATTATAGCAGAGAAAGAGAGAGAAAGAGTACAAAACAGTAGAACTCGAGTGTGTATACTCATTACACAAGTGAATATACACACTCGTTTTCATACGAAATTACTAGTGTTTTATAGACTCACCATTATTATAAAATGTGCATGAAATGTAGGAATGAGTAAAAGTTTTACTCCTTGATGAATTCTTTTCCTTTCTTATATAATATGCTTTAATTATAATGTTCGACCCTGTACCTTTATGTTGATATATGTCCTCATTCTCGATATAAATAATCATACCTTATCTTTTAAATAATAAAAAATGATTTATGAATTAGTTGAAAATTTATGTATAGAGTATACAAGTATATGTACGTGTAAATATATACGCGTCTTTAAACTTTTAAAATAGCAAATATGTTGCAGTCTAAGAACCCATCTTCATTTATCAAGAGGTCATCTAAGATAACATGCAGAGCGCACGTAAGCCTCTCTAAAACTGCCACAGCTTTGCCTAAGGTATTCACCGTAACGCCCCTGTTTGCGATTTTACATTCCTTGCTTATCAGTATACTTATAATTAACATACTCTCCTAATTAATCAGATATCGGCCTCTGTTTTTACAATTCCGCTTGCCTTGATTTTAATTAATTTCTTTTAAAATATATTATTTAAAAATAGGCAGATTCCGTCTAGTTTTTGAGAAACGTACAGTTATTGATTTTTACGGGCTTTAATCGTGATTTTTTGCACCATTGTCTGATGTTTGAGAGAATCGTCGAACATCTAGTGAACTAAGTGCTTGCCTATTTCTTTCATTTCTGCTTGTTGATTCATATTCGAAGATTCATCAGCTTTAGTGTACACCGGTCTGCGTTTTCGAACTATTTATTATTGTAATCACGTCATTCTAGTTTTTATTGATTATAAAAGTTATCGCAATGCTCTCAGTTAATGCCTGGCTCATTATAATTAATATTTTAAAGAAAATCTGCATTTTGTTATTTATGTTAATATTGCCATATATGTTGTTCTTGTCGGCGAAATTGTTATCATATTTGTGTACATTTATCTATTATTATTATTGTTATTAAAATTTCAAGAGTTATTGATTATCATATTTTCGTTAACGTGCGTGTTTGTCGTCACTTGTAATTTATCGTTACTCAAATCATTTCTTACTCTATTACAATTTTAAATTTCACGATAGTTTTGTAGTGGGCTATTTTATTGTCAGCAATGGGCTGCATGCTGATTCAAATCGTTTCGCTAATTTAACAGCCTCGTTCAAGATATTCGAACGTTCGTTTCGTACCCGCATATCCGACAGTGTTTATAGTTCAAACATAAATTGTAGCAACGTTCGTTTTGCATCGCACCTCTGATACTCCTTTTCTTTCATATCCATGTCAAAATTAGAGTCGTAAGTAAGTGGTTATACAATTTTTGTGGTAATGTATAGTATCACTACCATGTTCTTCGCGATACCAATGTTTGCGTATTGAGAGATTAGATCGGATAACAGTTCTTTCAATGTTCGTATTATGATACGTGTATGTAGTAACCATTGGTTACTCCTTCTATGATTTTATTCGTCAACGATAGCAAAATAAACTGTTTGCTTAATAAACCGAACAGTCAACATCTTACGTACTATTTTATAAAATGTTATTGATTTTTCCAGATTTTCGTAAAATAAAAATCTGTGCTAGTGTTTAATTAAGCTTAGTACTTGACCTACACTAGTTATTAGCTCCGTGGTACGTTTTTAGAAAAACTACGATGATCGCGTTATTGTGGGAATTATGATTTTTTACATATTCAATATGAGATTATTTCTAATGATAATGCTTGTTCCCATATTGTTGATCTTGTTCATTTGTTCGCGATTTTTTATATTCTGTTCCGAGAAAATATAATAATGGCGTTTCCGTGACCCGCAAAATTACGTTCCTGTTGTTATGTGCCGCATTTTATTACGATCCAATGAGCCTTGTATCATTCTAATCAGTTGTAAGTTTTTAAAATTCTGTTTGATTTAATTTTAATCTAGGAATTTTAATAAAATATTTTAAATTTTTTCACAATGTATAATTTTTTTAACGCAAATCGGCCCATCTTTACTCCACCCTCAGGTCGGTTATCCAATTCTTCGTATATTACATTGTCTTAATAATTCCAAAATTATATTGCTTTTTGTGAGCTGACTTACAGACTCGTTTTTTTATCGTTTTCTAAGTGATATGATAAATTATATGTAATCATTTTATCTTTCGCTTGTCGGTCCATATCTACATTGCGGTTGTTCTTGCAGCGTTTGAAACGTCTCAAAAAAGCCATTGTCTTTTGTTTATTTACTCGAAATTATTTGAATATTTATTATTTACGCTTTGAAAAGATGCTCATTTTTATTAAAAATAATAAAAAGATTCCACTATTTATTAAGTTATTAAGAAATTTCCTCTATTATATTTAATAAATATATTTTTGTATCTAATTGCGTCTACTGCTACTATTTTATGAGGAAAATAATTTTTACCCCTAATAATAGTCAAAAAATGTACTTATTGGTGTAGAGCGATGATTGAGAAGACATAAAGAATGGTATGAGTCATCTTTCCTGTCGGTGAAAAATGTTTAAAAAAATTATTCTCCCGGTAAAATGTCTCACAAGGTATACCAAAAACTTATGTTACATACATGTGGATTTTGCTACTTGATCGTGTTCAATTTCGAACCAAAAAGTCAGGAGGAATATGGATTCGGGATAAAGACAACACCGATTTAATGGCATTAGATTGTTTATTTTCCAAAGTGGTTCTCATGGTACCATACTATAATTCCTAATGTAACGCTCCCAGAGTATTTTGAGTGATGGGTCCGGAGTTACTTTGACTGATCGCGATACTTGGTTCCATGTTTTACTTATATTCTTCTTATCTTGTCTCCTCAATATACGTTCCGCGAACAGTAATCTGAATCGACTTACCATCATCCGTGCCAATACAAAGTAACATAACTTTCCATTTTATATTGCTCTAATTGATTTATTATAAATATAATATTTGTATAATTATCAATTCTTACCCTATAAATACAATTCAGTATCCAATTTTAATAATTTATATATGTAAGATATAATAGAATATATAAATAATGCTGAAGATGTAGTTGCAATTTTGTATAGTAAATGAATCATGTACTACTATTCCCAAATATTTATCTGAAAAAAATTTATCCTTTAAATATATTTTTCTTGGATAAGATCAATTTGCGTTCTTAAATATGTGTAAAAAATTTGAGTATAATTAAAAAGTTAATAAAAGATAATAAATAATTCAATTAAGGTCATATTACAAAATTTGAGATTAAAACTTGTATATATCAGTAAATGACTCTTGAGGGAATTTTCGAGTTCAACATTACTAAACTGAGTAAGTGTCATGTATTCACATTTTGTAGACTCACAAGCGACGGTTGGATTCAATGAAACTTTTTTAATTCAATTAATTCTAGGATTTTTATAATTTGTATAAAAACAATACAATAATAAAAATAAACGAGTAGCTCTGCGGCTTGGTAATGCAACAATATTGCCTTTATTATTCCACACAAATATCTAATAGATAGCTCAAGGCGAGTAGCACATTATAGTGTAAATAACAAACTATGTCATTTTTCTCTATCTTTATTTTCCTCATTCGCCCACTTTTTTATCAATAATCTAGACTCACTTTCGCCTATTTTAGTCTTTCAGTTCTACTCTTAGAAATTACTTCTAATTATTTAAATTATCATGTCAACATTACAGAATTATATATGACAACTTTTGCAGTAAAAATTTAAATCTTTAAAAAAACTTAATTTTCATCACAAAAGGATATATATTTTCATTCAAACTTATCCTTTTATATAGCCGTATATATCCAACATTCATTCAAGTATATTGAATGTTGAAGCATATGATAATTAATTGTTATATATATCAGAGTTTATTTAAAAAATTTACAAAAAAATTCCGTTTCAATATAGTAAACAAAACGTATTAATTAATATATTTATTTTAATCATACACATACCATATGTGGCTACATATGCAAGAGTACATATGCAGTTAAATATATGTAAACTAATTTTTGGCGCAATTCTGATACTGACTTTTTGTACGTCTTAATATTATGAAAATACACATTATTTAAAAAATATCTTAAAGAAATTTGAAGAACGCGGATACGAATATGAGTTCATAATGACGTCCAACAATAGTTCATAACTAATTTTTTTAACGAAACTTACAGAATATATTGCTTTTTCTATTAGTCTCCTTATTTTATGATAAAATTCGTCGAAAAAATAAAATTTTTCATTTTATAATTATTTTTGTGCAAGGGTGTAGTGTTTGCCTGAATGTACATTTATGGATGTAAATGAAAATACATGGATATTTTTTATAATTTTTTTGTTAAATTTTTTATATAAATAATCATAAATCAATAGAATTAATTTATAGAAGTGATTTTGAAAATGGAAATTCATGTATTTATATAAATTAATACTTATTTTTACACATATTTATATATATTGAAATTAGTAATAGTTATTTGAAAAATTTCGATTTAAGAAATAAATATTATTTCACGAATAGCATATTAAGAATATAGAAAGAATTCAAACGAATTAAGAATTATTACGAAGTAATTTCATTAAAAAACTGCATATATAAATATCAAAAAATAATGTGTGAAAATCGAGAATGTAAGGAACATATAAATTAGGAGACGAAATCTAGTTAAGAAAAGATAGAAAAAAGAAACAAAATGGAAAAATGAAAAAAGTATACAATTGCTTATAATCGTTTATAACAATAATCAGTATTTCCATTTCATACCTAAATGAATGAAATCCGTGAAGTTTTAGATGTTTACTGCTTGAAAAATAGCTGCTTGATCTCAAGATCAGCCAAAAAAATCGGTACTATAGACTGTTTTTATGTTGATGTACGTACATTGAGTGCACATTCGTATTTACCCATATGTAGATACATATAGAGTGTACAAAAAAAACAATGACGTAACTCACACGATTCATTGTATAACTATATCAAGAAAAATATATTATTATTTAACAGATTATTTTGTGTAATGTATTTACGTAATTATGTTAAATTTTGCTTTTAATGATTAACATTTTGTGCTGAGGCTGTTGAAATTTATATAACAGTTTGGAAATAATGATAATAATAAAATATGTATTACTTCCATTTTACAGTTGAATCAACCTAAATCTTAATTGTTTACGTAAATTTGAAGTAACAAATAAACTAACGTAAACTATTACTCGTACATAGCACCAGTAATAGTGTGTAAAATGTTCTGAGCTGTTTATTCTTTTTTGCATCAGGTTAAGAATCTTTGAAGTAAGTAAGAAAGAAATGAGAGATGTATGAAGAAATTACATACGTCATATCAATATACTTACAGTATAATGTTTAATCAAAATAAAATACTATGACTATATCTAACAGAACAATTCCGTTTCTTTCATTTAATTACAGATTTTTATAGAGATTTTCTATGTATGAATTTGCTTTCTTTTATAAATTATGTTTTTTTCAGTTGGTAAGGCAGTATACATGTCAAAGATTACTATAATAAAACTGAGCATTACATTTTTTCAGGAATCAATGTATGCATAAATTTTTTTAAGGTTTGTATAAGTGGTTACTAAATAACTACACCTGATTTATCATATCTTATTAATTTTTATGCTACTTGATTGTATATACTAAAATACTTATTGATTAGAATACTTAATAAAAAGACTTTCCGATTAAAAATTTTCTTTTATTATTTATTTATATATCCTCACAATATATGAAACATCTTTATTGACAAAAAAATATGTAAAAAAAGTCTGCGAACAGTTTGAATAATCAATTGTAAATGATGAGCGTGAACGTAAAGAACATTCTCCTTTCCATTTTTTTGGATCTACTTTCTTGTCGTTTTCTATACAGCAGAGATGAGTTCAAGACTCCATTTTGTAAAAAGTATACAATCATGACTCGAATACTATTCCCACTTAGGTCTTTAGCGGTTTTCGTAGTATGTTGCCTCTTTTTGTTCATTCTTCTGCGAACGAAAGATAGTATTGGTGACTCAGATGAGTTCAAAATAAGATAACTTTTAGACGAGTTAGACGAGTTAAGATTTATTGCTAGCAAATGTAAGAAATCAGAGTATCCCGAGAGGCATTCTCTCCTTTGCTTCTTATTTATTTTTATTCTAGTTATTCTCTTTTCATCTTTTGTGCAATTTATTGATAAATTTAAAGAGAAAAGTAACAGAAAATCATAAGAAAAAATCTTTGCTATTATGATCAAGAATTTATAAAATAAAAAATTACACAAAATTAATATTTCTTTATCTAATAGTATTTTTGTCGTTAAAGAAAAATTTGAGTACTGAAAAGCAAACGTCGAGCTTTGAATAGATCTGTAATAGTAATCAAAATCTGTAGCTCTAATGAACTACGTCTTCTGTAACTATAATGTATGGATAAACTTTAAACTACATGTGATATAATCTGAATAACAAAAAATAAAAATACAAATGCTTTAAACTGTAAATTGTAATGAATTTAAAAAGCAGAATTTACATTTGTTTATTGAACACAAGTTGAATTTTAAGTCTGGCTAGTATTGAATTCATGTTATGCTTTAATTTTGTTGTAAAGAAAGCCGAAGGTCATTTATGAATTTGTTGAAACTTCAAACAAATTTACATTTTGATAAAGCATTTGATTACTTAGTGAATCGTTGATTTTTATTTAATTCATTAATGAACTTCAATAGTTTATTCGATAAAATATATCTTTTTATATTTATTCCTTGAAAAATACTTTTGTGCTCCAATTAATTATTTGAAATACATACTTTACGTGGCTAAATATTGTATTTTGATATGTTTCAAAATTATCAAATTTTAGAAAATTTATTATATGTAATTAAATAAAACTTAATCCATGAATCTTTTAAAAACTTAATAATGCTATTATAATTACTTTAAAATGTTAAGTATTTTCTTTTTCATCAATGAAATGGAAGAAAGAAGCAATTGCAAATTTTCTGAAATGTTAATTTCTTATATAAAAACCTTATTCAGCAAGAGTTAACCAGCAAATTTACAGTAAATTTGTAACTTTTGAATCATTAATCGGATTCTTACCTTTTGCTCGTGAACAGACTCGTGGTGGAAGCTTTTCATAAAATTCTTTCTGTTTTCAAAGTTTAAATCATCTTTTAGAGGTCGTTTGTTATTAATGTAACTGAATGCTCGATTTGACAATCGATATGATTGTAATGGTATATCTATGAATTATACTCTGTAGAAAAAATAAAGAATCTTTCACTTGAGTTCTCTTGTGTCGAAAATTTTAAGATATGATATATCTTTGCATGCTTGAACCTTCATTTAGAGATAATTATACACTGTTTATAAAAATTGTTGTAACTCCTAGTCTATCTACTTGTACACTATTTATGAAATATATTTTTGTACAATTATTGCAATGAAATTCATAAAAGAATTTTTTATTCTTTGACGATCATATATAGGCTACTCAATTAGAAATCTATTAGAAAGAGTTCTTAAGACGTTCCGTTTGGAGATTTGAATTTCACATTTAGAAGAAATTGCAAGCTCTCTTAAATAGAGAATTAAAACTCAGTAGAACTAGTAATAACCCAATATGTCATTTTATTGTTTTAGGTTCCTAATTGAAATATATACGAACCCATACCTACTCCACATTATTTCAAAAGACGCTTGGCTCAGCTTGAGAGAATCTTCTCAACCCATAGTTAATTTATGTAAATATTAATTTAATTTATATTTCAGAAATCTTACATTTAATAATTATATTTTAATTATTATTTGTGAGTAAGCTAATAATATAAGATATTTGATATTCAAGTTCTTTGAAAATATTAAAACTTCGTTTTTTAAGAGTTCTTCCACTCACAAATTAATTTTAGCCAGAAATTATTAGTATTAAGGTTACATTTTATTTTTCATTTATTTTATTACAATGTAAAGTTGAACTTTTAATTAATATTCAAAATTGAACAAATAAGGGAATATGAGAGAAAAATAATCATGACAACTCTTTGAATCTAATGAAAAAAGCGAGATAAATAATGTATAATTTGAAGAATAGTTCTTCTTTCGTTGCAAAATTATCTGCCTACGTAATGAGTACCCACACGGTTTTTAGCGAATTCATTGAAAATTGGAAGATATTTTTTCACTTTGTTGTATTGGATGATAATTTCAATGTCATTAATAATTCATCATTATTTAATAGGGTAATTAGCTTTAGAATAAAGATTGTCTGTTATGCTAATATATAAAATTATCATATAAGGTATGTTTAATATTTAATCTTTTTAACATAAACGAAATTTCAATACATAATAGAAGATAAATCCTCCTACATTATGACTCCTGAATTATATTCTTTATATCTATAATATATAAAATAAAAATAAAATATTTAGGTTTAACTCTAGAATATTTTTTAAGAAAAGTTTGTTCATAATAATATTTTAATTATAATTACTGATATTAATTGATTTTTTTCAATCAAATTATAAGAATCTATTTCATTCCTTTTTGTAATTCGAAAAGTACTCAAATTGTATTTATAATAAATATACCTTATACTTTTCTATATAAAGGTTAAGAAACGTGTAATTTTTGTATAATTTTATTCTGAAAACCTTTTAAATCTATTTGAACGTATTTTCGTTTATTTCGAGGATAAACATTCTAAATTCTTTATTTCTTTATTATTAATTCCTTTATTTTTTGTACAATTTGGAATAATTAAGAAACATAGAAAGATTATTTAACAAATTAATAAATAGGCGAATACTTCAAGAGAAGAAAAGTTTTGGGACTAATAATACAATAAAGAAAATTTTTTTGTAAAAATCAATATTATTCTTTAAGATATTTTACTTTAAGATTAGGTCCTTTTCCTATAGCCATATAACATCAGAAACGTAATGTACAATTTTTCAAAGGCTCCGAAATATGTATAGTTTTATACTGAACTAGAAGTTTTACCATAAAACTGTGAATAAAAAATATTTATTTCTTACTATATTTTCTAATTCCTCAAAATATAAAAATTATTTCAAATCATTGAATTTAATTAAGGTTTTTTAATAACAATAGGTACCATTTCTGAATTAAAAATGTTTGGTTTCAAGTAAATGTTCGAAAAACTGATAATATATTTTCAAATGACGAAATGTAACTTTATTTAAGAATAAAATGTGATAATATTCTATGTGAAATAAGTATGTGATTAAATATATATATATATATATGAAATAAATAATATTTTTTAATTTTAAACAATATTCTGTGATAACGTATTTAGTAATAAAAGTAGAACTATTAGTTATACAAAAGTATTGCATATTAGAAAGTGCGTAGGGTATTTTTATTTCTTTCTTGCTTCTTCTACGCAGAAATTCCCCAGAAAGGGATTTCTGGGATACTATTTATTTCGAGATCAGAAACTATGTAAAAATAAATGTTCTCTGCAAGATGTAAAGTGCACAGAATATAGTTTTTTATTTCCATTTAAAAAAAAATTATTTAATAGTATTTTGAAACCTAATTTCGATCTAATTTCACGTTTTTCGAGCTTGAAATATAAATTTTATTCTAATATAGTTCTTGCATATTTTTATTAAATTATTGAGCATTTTCCAACAAATATCTCGAAGAGTATGTATTCTTTATATAATATCAGTATCTGTCTTATGTCCTATATTTTTTGATAGTGTGTTGTACTTATTATAGTTTAATTTACAAAACTTCTTCAAGAACTAATAGAATTAGTTCTTTATACAAATTGTATGTTAATTACTGGTATTACTAATTGAATAGTTATTTATGTATACTTAATTATTAAATGCTTATAAAGTGTGTATAGAGAAAACTTTATTAATATTATTTTTATAATTAGTAAAGTATTATTGTTAAATATTTATTGAACAATTTAGTAAGTACAATGTCATATTTAATGTATTATGATACATAATAAATTTTGCAAATGAAAACGTAAAAAATTCAACTTAAAAATCATTTTTGTAATAACTATACTTAATTTTCCAATTAACAACAAAGCTTAACAATATCATTTTAAAAGCGTTCTCTAGTTGCACACTGTGAACTTGTAATTGTTAACTATCTAATATTCAATAGGTACGCTTAACTGAAATTCAGAGTATGTAAACGCAGCATATTTTATATAATATCTGGCGTAGATTATAATATATCTAGGAATATAAAGATTTTTTATAAATTTTCTTCATTTTTGTTGTTTTTAATAACATTAAGTAACAAAATAACATTGCAATTAAATATGCCCAGAAGTCACTTTTAAGATAGTGTATTTCAACTATGTATTATGAAACTATGATATTTGGTAGAAAAAAATTACTAAATGATCTAATTCTTTAAACATATTACAGATTTATAGATGTTGTTGGAAATAAATTTTATTTTTGAGATATTGAATCAACGAAGATTTTTTCGTCATCCACGACATTGGCTTGGATACGAAAATCTGTTTCGAATCATCAGGGTTATTAATATTTCAACAAAGATTATTAAGCGCAATCTTAAATAAATCTGCTGATATCCTTATCGAACAGTTTCAAGGAAGAATTTGCTCTTTCCTCGAAGCTGTTAGGCAAAAATGTAGAGGAGTGTCGGTAAAAGAATGATGCAAGTTGAAGAATAATCTTCTTGTAATTACAATGACTCGACAAAGTTTTGTAACTAGCTATATAATTTGCAACTAGAATATTAAGTTTTAATATTGTTCATTGAATAAATACGTTTATTCATCCTTACCTACACAACAAATTTTCAAAGATTCATTAGTTCCGTTTTGTGCGGAATGAAGTCTATTGTGTTTGATCTACGGTGATTGATAAAATAGTATAAAAAAAAATAAAAGATAATAATAGTTTTTTTTTATTATAATTATATATTTAATTAAATACTTCATTATATCTTATAATTTAGTATATATATATTTAAGTAAAGAATTAATCATTAATGAATTAAATACAAATAGTGAAGTCGAAATTTTACAGTTAATTGTTATATTACAATACAACAAAAATATTTATTAAATATATTACAAAAAATTGTTTGAATTATTAAACTTCCCATGGCATCAATTTTTTCAGTGATTCTAAAGGATTATTTATCAAACAATTTTGTACAGAAGTATTAGACTCAGTTATTTTTAACAAAATTCCTACATCAAGGCATAAACTCGCTTGAAAATTCTTATTATATTGCATATGCATTAAGGAATTATTTTATTGCAATAAATATTACTCTTGTATATTTTAAAGAAAAGTAACGTGAATTGATAAGTGTACTCGAGCAAAAAAAGAAAAAGGAAAGTAGAAGAGAAGGAAAAGAATAAAGATAGTAATTAGAAGAATTTTAAGCTCTATGTTGCTGCTTTTCTCATACCGGTTGTATTAATTCTCTTTTCTAGTCTGTTATTCAGATATTTTAGATTCTTACATTTTCCTACATTTTTTAAATACATGAAAATTTTAAATTAAAAAAATATGTTTATTATACGTTATAATCATTGTTTAAGATTGCATAATATAACTTTATCTGATTTTTTCTCAATAAACACTAAAATAAATTTGTTAAAATAAAAATCCAGTAAAGTATTGATCACTCTACTCCATCTTTCTTATCATATAATGAGAAGTTATAATAAGATTGAAAAAATTATAAAAGTTTACATATCTGAAGATTCAACCAGTTGACTCAATAACAATTGAAATTTTTAAAAACGGCAAAATTTACTGTAAAATTACTTCAAATGATAAATAATTCCATAACATAAAAAAATTATATTATTTCAACCATTAAAAACATCCTGTAAGGGGATGAAAATTTTAAATCATCTTAAGTTCGAAAATATCAGATTCCACTAAATTTTTTTTTTATTTATAATGCTCATATAATAAACTACGAATAAAAAGAATTTCATGTAAGTAATCGACTCGGAACATTATTTTAAACAACTTTTTTGCGAAAGTCACGTTAAGAATCTATAACGTCCTAACACTTACGTGCGTAACCGTATATCTGGTAAGCCTTAATTGTTAACTAAATACATATCACAAAATTTTCTTCCAGAATATCGTATTTATAAAAAATTTAATATATCTACAATATTTCAATATTGAATTCGCTCCAGAACGTAGTTGTTGACTTTATTAATTAACGTAAACAGCATATGTATACGTATAAATACTACAGTATATTGTTAATAACAACCAAGTATAAGACATTTTACAAAATTTCATTCTAGTATATCAAATTTTTAATATTAAATTCTATACGGAATATTGTTGTTAAAGTTATTAAGTAAATTAATATCTGAGTATAAAATTTTTATAGTTAAAACTGCATTGAAAAATGAATTTTTTAAAGAAAACTGGACAAATTAAATAATTTTCTTTAAAATTGATTAAAAGACGATTTTATTTTTAAACGACTCCTTCATTCAATACTAATAGATGAAAAATAAAAATAATTTATAAACTAATTATATGTATCACTTTGCTGGTTTGTACAAAATTGTGCCATGACTACATATAGTGGAACATCCACCAATTATATTGTACAAAGAAGTTTGAAAATAAATGTCGGTAATTTAAAAGTATACTGTATACGTATACTCATGAATGATATACATTTCATTTGTGATGTTATATTATATATTTTATATTAAATACTATTCAATAGGGATTAAAAAATTTTTGTTACTCATACAACACATACTCATAAATTTTTAACTATGAATCTTTAACAAAAAAAATTTTTCTAATAGATTTTAATTTATTTAAACAAGTGCGTGGAAATATACATATATAAATATATATAACTTATACATAATTATTTTTAATAAATTATAAATATTAAATATTAATGTTAAATTATAAATATTAAATGGTATCTTCACAATAAATTAATTTATAATGAAATTATAGCTGTTATATTACAATACGTATAATTTAATTTAAAAGAAAAGCTCTATTGTTTAGTGAAAGAATAAATATCTTTAAATTAATTTTATTTTTGCTTAAGTGTGCATAAACTTTTCATATAGCACCGTAGAAGCTATATACTTTTATAAAATAAAAAATCTTATTACGATAATAGTGTGTTTGGACTTTATTAATTGCTATTGTTAAATAGTCTAACCGATAGTCTAAGTATTATATACTTAAGGACATATATCAAAAACAATTTTTTGTTACAACACCAACCTTTTTGTAAAATATGAATTTTATTTGAGAAGCTAGTAATTATAACACAAATAATTTGTACTGTATTCAGTAGATAAAATGAAAGTAAAAGAAAATTCAGTTACACTTCACTTTTCAAAATCTTATAACAATTTAGTCAGTCAAACTCGTTAATGAATTACAATCATCAAAACCGAGATTCGATACCTTGAACGTTGCTATTGGAGATAAAATTAACACTTTGTTATGCAATTTTGCTATTAGGCAAGATAGCTGTTTCTATACTAAGATTATGATTCACGACTTAAAAATAACTAGGACGCAGGTCATTAAGCTTTTTTTGGATAACGTGATTTATTAAAACCGTTTATTCAATTCATTCACTTTTTTATGATCTTACCATATAATATAATGCTACATATACTACAAATATTCAGAATTTAAAATTAAAAATTAAAGCTATTAAAATGGGAATAATATAAGTTTTCAAACAATGGTTCTAATAAGTGATCTATTTTAGTTTTGTGCAATAGGACTATTTTTATATCAATATTTAGAAAAATATTACTATAAATAAATACATACATTAACAATGATTCATATATAAAGTTATAATACCTAATGTAAGGCAAAAAAGTATTATTTCATCGCAAAACTGTTTTACACTTATGCGCGATGATTGTAATACCAAATGTAAAACAAAAGGAATATATTAATGATAAACTCATTTTTAAATGTTTTTAGGATGATGGTGGAATTGAATATTTTAACACGATAGTGGTGCAACCACATTTAAAGTTAGTTACTAATCAGGGCAGAGGTTTTCATGTACGATGTCGCTATCAGACTCGAGATAAAATTGTATCAAACGAGCAGACTCAAGTCGCTATGTTGCAATCGTTACCATTGCAGGTAAGAAATATGTATTTTTCTTTTAATAAAAGCTGAAATACGTATTATAAGAGCTCATTTTGTGCCTTACTTACACTTTTATTATTCTAAACTACTGTAATATATAATAAAAATAATTACGATAATAAATAATGCAAATTTTGATAACAAAATCAAATATAAAATAGATATGTAACAATTATTTAATTAGAAATATCAGTATTTTTTCATAATTCCTATATTTTATAGTCAAGTTTTCTATCGATAAATATATGACACCAATATATAGTTGTGTTTCGACTGCATTTATTTTTAAATAATAAAAGAGTATTAAATAAAATACTTCGAATATCTTGAGTAAAATAACTAAATAATTGTACTTGTAAGATTGCTTTGTAAAATGCACAACTGACTGTTAATTTTTTAAGAATGTATCTAGAAATAAAATATCTTGAATCAAAAGTATATGAAAATCAAGTTTACAAAAATACAATTTATCATATAAAATCATAATAAATAAATAATAAAATATAATAAAATTATAAATATTATATAAATAATAACATTATTTCTAATTATAAAAGAAATGTTTAAATTATGAAAAATTATATTAGAATATAAAATGTATAAGTATAATTTAATTATCAAAAAGTAGAAATACATAAAAAAAAATACTAAAAGTAAAATAAAATTCTAAGTGAATGTTTTTATACAGGCAGCAGCACCAATGCCAAGCTGCTCTATGAAGATCTATAGTGGTGAACCATCTGCACACAATATTGCCGAAAATGTTAAAATAGGCGATCCATTGACACTCGTTATTAATATAGAAATGCAAGAGGTATTCGGCCTACGAATTTCTGATTGCATAGTTAGAGATGGTATTGGATGGGGTGAACAACGACTAATTAATCACGAAGGGTATGGATAATATATTAACGACATTTTAAGAGAGATATAATTATATTATTGTCTTAAATTTCTGAAAAAATAATGGAAAATGTGGTATATATGAAGAATCAATTATATTTACCTGTCTTGTATGACGAATACAATTAAACATAGCAAGTGAATTCTAATAGATTATCAAAAATGAAGCTTACGATAAGAACAAAATATTGAATTATTAGATGAGTCAAAGTAAAGTAAAATTTCTATAAGGCAATAAATTAAGTAATAATAAAATGAAGTATCATGGCCAAGTGTTTTTGCATTCAAGATGTGCTCATGATATGAGTCCCCATGGATGGCCGTTTATACGAACAGATAAAAATGTGATCCGAAATAAATTGCAATTGTAAAGGGAATTGTTAGTAGAGGAATCATGCTGATTTTAACGTTGAGCTAAAATCAGCATAGTTTTCATTATAGGGATTTGTGGAGGTTTCGTCCCTCAGAAGCTTTTAGCGCGCAAATGTAGGACCGCCTTTTTCGTAAAAATCCAACAATATTTACTGAAATTTTCCTCAATGATCAGCTATTAGCTTTTAAAAATATTCGAAAGCGTGCAACCTTAGGGCTCATCGCATGTGAGACTTCGCAACTGTGCGAAATATAGAGTTTTTGATAATTTTATAGCACAATTATAATGATATATTTATGTTCATTCTCACAGTTATAATTATTATAATTGATAACAAAAAGGGGTGTGTGTGTGTGTTTGTATGCGTAGGTGTATATAAATATTATAATTTAATTATAATATATATAATATCAACAAAAATTAAGATATTTTTTAAATTAGTATTAAACATTATTAAATGACATATTTTTATAATTGTCATTATTTATTAAATCATTATTTTTAAGTTTACTATACGCAAATATCCATACTACGTTCACACATACATATGTATTTGTGTGTGAACGCGCGCGCGCGCGTATTTGATTATGATCAAAGCTTCGTGTCGGATGTTTCATCGGTAATAATCTTGAGAAGTCGCCGGTTGAATATCGTTGACCTAAAGGCCAGTGCTTCTCAAGATCGTTGAGATCTTTTTTGCTCGACTATCTGTGTCTCCTTACCCTCGGGAGAATAAAATAGTTCGTTATCCTGAGGTCAGAAAAACGTTCATCCCAAAACAAAGACGAAATAGTCCCTCTCCTGAGAAGGACGGTATAAAATTCCGCATCCTAAAAAGAACTGAATAGTTCTCTTTTATTTGTTCTGAAAAAGATGTATAAGTCGTTCCTAATGCAATCAAAAAATACGGATTGAGAGCTCGTCGCCCGCTCGTTCTTCAGCTTGAAGGTAGAAGTCAAAATAAAGAAAATTGTGAAATGTAATCGGTCGTGTTGTGAGATAATCAACGGCGTCACATTCCTCTGGTTCGACGCGAGCAGCAGTCAATCGTGAACGAAAAAAGATGGAGAATTCCTTCTTCGTTGCCCGTTGTTACTCTACTACCCTTTAGCCTCCGTGGACCCGTCTATATAATGATTGCCAGAGCTACACAGCCCCGATCGACGCAAGACGCTCTCCATCGCTGTCGTTCAACTTAATCAGGGATTTGCTCTGAATTTTACCGACTTGTGGCGTTCCTCCTCTCTTTCTTACTCAGTTGTCAGGAGGAATTTCTCTCTGACACGCGTAGCTGAGCCGAGTATGCCTGAAGCAGTCTGTTCTGACCCACACGGATCAGGGCCTACACTGTAACGGTTATCTTTTTTTTAATTAAGTTAACTTGGCATACGTTAATCTGTTTTTACCTGTCTTATTTTTTCTTTTGTTTTAGTTGCCCGGTAGATGGCGAAATTATGGGACAGTTCACTTACAGCCAGGACAAAACTGAAGCAAAGGTACATTTTCAAGCACATAAATTTCCATATACGTCAAGTGTGTATTATCAATGCAATGTAAGCCTCTGCATGAAGTATAAAGGAGGATGCACTGACACGGTAATTAAAGTATTTTATTAGAAACTCTTTCCACAAACTGATTGTTTTCACACTCTCAGAAAAATGTTTCTTTACTTTTAACTATCTCTCTATTATTTATTTTTATTTTAAAACAGTATTTATTACTGACAAATAAGATTATTTTAGTTTAATCTTGTACTTTTATAAAACTGTAGTCTGGCTAATAATATTTTCATAAATAGAAACATAAAACTATGACCAGTAACAATCAAATTACTCTACTTAACTTAATTTTTCTTAAAAATCATATATTTAAGGTATAGTAATGGGAGAAATACTTACAAATACAATCGTTGAATAATGATTTAAAAATATTTTATAAAAAGTTTTTTAAATACTTAAATTTCTTGTATTTCATTAAATATTTAATTAAAGTTGATGTATGTAGTAGTCCGTTACTGGTCACAAAAACAAGGTAAAAGAAATTGGTTATGTAAGTAAAATGATTTTTTAACATGTTAGTGAATAAAGAAATATTTATCAAGATTTTTTTTACAGCCGCCACTTTGTAACAAAATAGCCCGACGCCGTAGGGACATAAATGACGCTAATTTGAAGAATGTAGAGGGTTTTGATCCTGGTGTACCTGCTACTATTGAAGTCTATAGTGGCTTTTATGTTAATGAAGCAGATGTCGTTCCAAAATCGAATTATTACGATGTTTCCAAAGAAAGGGTGAGTTGTATATTTCTGTGTAGGTGGCTTCTTAATTCACGTAAGGCCACTTTCTTACATTCTATTTTTCTATTTCAATTCTTTTACTATGAATTCTTTTTCATTTTTGCATGATTTTACGAAATGTTGTGAAATTTCTCAAAACTTCTATTTAATTACTTCGTCACTATTTTTATTCGTATTTTTTATCAGAGAATAATGTGAAAAAACGTGTATTTGCATATTGACGTAAACTCTTTATATATTTTTTAGTTCTTAAAAAGATAAAAAGAATACATAATTAAAAAATAAAAAATAATGAAATGTTGATGAATGATTGCAGGCATATGATGATACGAACTATATTTGTATGTCCCAAAGAAGCTTTGCAATCGGCATTGCCATTGCCAGTTTATTCCTGTTATTGGCGATAATAGGTGCCATTCTGATTCTTCTCGGTAAGAGGCGGCACAAGAGTGTTTCCACGACGGGATCATCAATCTATAGTGGACCCTATACGAACACCGCCTACAGCCATAGCAGCTAAGATTTTTCCAGAGTTTAAAAATGAGTGGAGTAATGCTTCTGTTCATTGTCACTTCTCCAGATGCGTCAATGACTTGGCTCATCTGATGCAGATAATGCAAGAGTAAAAAATGGAAGACGAAAGGATAATAAAAATACAGATAGCTTAAAAATTATTTGCCTACATGAGTTCATATTATTCTGCTGACAGTCGGTTAGTAGCTCAGCTCTTGAATGCTTACAGTCATACGTATGTTAATTCTAAACAGAAACCGATAATGCTCATATTCAACCTTTCTTTTGTTCTATCTTACAAACCCTTGTTTCATCTAAAAATTTTATTATAAGACAGACGGCTCCAATAAAAATTTTGTTTGAGAAGCTCGTAATCTATGTTCACACTTTAATCATAATAGCTAACATTCCATCTATTATGTATTATGAAATTTAACGAATACATTATATATCTCTCTAAATTTTCTGTATACTAAATTTTTTAAAAATTAGCCTCGAACGCTTTTTTAATTTGCATGAAATTAGAAGTTGTGCCTCAAACAATTAGAATAAAGATATAATAAAAAGTCTAAAAATTTTACGTTAAGTAAACTGTTGTATTTTTTATCCTGAACTAGTACTTCTCTATTTTGTAATTTTAATAATGCTATATCGTATCAGCATGTATAAGTTCGAGGATAAAATATTTAAAAAACTCAATCAACTATAAAATCTCAAGTTATGTAGCCTTCATATTTATGTTAACATGAATAATTTTTTTTTAGTGAGTGAATTTAACTTGTATATCAATAAAATTTAATACTAGCAGATATGTAGCTGTGAGCCGATTTATTCGAAACGTTTTCGAATCTTATACCATAAATTTCGGACATTGTAAGGAAAATATCCAATCCAGATGTATATTTTTACTTATCGTGCAATAACTTATACTTAAGTAACAATTATACTTTCATAATTTTGTGTACGTTTTTAATTCTTTAAGGAAAATGCTCGAGAAAAATTAAAAATTATAGGGTACCATAATCGGATCTCATACGTTACAACTACACTTAGGAATTTATTCATAATTAGTCATAATATTACAAAGGTGCTGCATGAAAATCGATATTTCTACTAAATATCAACGAGTTCATAAACTAGTTTACATGGTGGTGGTTATTATAAACCACCATTTGGTTAATTGAGTCTTCAAGTTAAAAAAAATGAAATATAAGAATTTTCAAAACTAAAAATTAGGTGCAGGATATAATTTACTTTAGTACTTGAAGAAAATAAATAATATATTTAATTATAAGTAAGTCTTTGTTTTTAATCTTATTCTGTAATCGATAAGGGAAGTATAATATTATATGCAAACGAATTTCAAGACACCAAAAGAGAAGTTTCACTGCAAATATCCGAGAGTATTTTGAATATATTATTTTGAATTATGAGTATATTGAACTATTGCATAGCCCAGTAATAATATTTTTATATTTAATTGATGAAATGTTAATCTCATTTGTTTGTATAAGTTATAGGATATGCTTTACTAGTTCAAAGTGACATTGGGGATGTATACAATTCCCTACGTAAAATACTATTTCAAGGCAATCGCAATTTCTCACAATGCTACTTTGAATCTAAAGAAAAAATACCATGTACAAATTATAACGATTAAGATAATTGCGTATTTAAATTTGTTTTATTATAAGTATAATTAATGATACTTGCTCTGAACTTTAACTTATCAAATACAAAAAATCTACAAATTGTAAACTTCTTTTTCTCTTTTTCTTGGAAAAGTTAATGTGAAAATTTAAATTTATATTCAAAATTCAAAAAGGGTTGAAGTTAATCGTACCTCTCGTTATCTATATTTTAATAAAACATTAAAATTTTATTTTATTTTTTATTATATTTATTCATAATTAAATATTTTAACAAATATCAATACAAAATATACAAGAAAATTTCAAAATAACCGATTGTATTTGTTCATAAAAATTACACTATCGATTTCAATTCTCATGTACAATTTAATACAATTCACTGAGGAACAATGAATACATATTTGCATAAACACGTTTAATATTTGGATATACTTAGGAACATGCATAAAAAGTAAGTAGGAAATACTAAAATAGAATGCCTTAATTTAATTGAATTGTACTTAATTGGCTTTTGGAAAATATTATAATATATATATTTACACAGCGCGCGCCTACGCATTATATAATATATAAAAGATAACGTTAAATGACATGAGTTCTATCAAATATTTCTTTCTCTACATCGTAGTCTTACACGTTTCAATATTTTCAATATTTCTATTCATGCTTTAAAACTGTCAATTCTGGGGATTAAAAATGCTATTTTTCATCTTTTAATAAAATTAATATTGAATTATTTGGGTAAAAAATCAACTTATTATAAAATCGTCCTTTGAAGATCATAACAAGAACAGTATTAAATATGTAATTCAATATGTAATTCAATATGTAAATATTTATTAAATATGTAATTCAATATGTAAATATTTATTAAATATGTAATTCAAAAATTAACAGCAGACAACTTCAAACACATAAATTAATTTACAAAATTGATTACTCTGCCGGTCACGAAGAATAAATCAAGAAAACAGTATTCATTAAGTGAATAGAATCATGCGAATTTATTAAAAGACTACGAGTTGACTACATAATTTTGCAGCATTTTTATTTAGAAAGAAAAAGATTATATTCTATTATTTATATTATTTGCTTTGACTTTATCAAAAAAATAATAAAATAGATGAAAAACTTAAAAAGCGATATTCAGATAGCAAATAATATTTGTATCTTTACAAGATTCTTTTAATTGATTATTTCTCTAATATTACATTAATTTTTTCTATATTTACAGTGTAGGTTTATTTCCAGAAACAAATATGCATTTGATCTATACTTGCTAATAGCATACGAGTCACGTTCAAAAGTTATAAATAAATTAAACTGAGATCGTTTTTGATTAGATACGTATCTAATTAGATACATTACAGCTACGTTAGTTATATTAAATACGTGCGTACTTTCTCTAAATGTAACACTCTCCTTAATTCTTAATTCGTGATTAACTGGGTACTGCATCAGTAAAATGGTCTATATTATGTAGTGCTCTTTGGTGACGTAAACCCTTCATATATAAATGGATACCAACATTTTAAATCCTTAAGAACAAGAAGTATTTCTTGAATGGATACCATTTGGTGAACTGTTTGCAAAACAACGCCAAATATTGTGCTCACAAACAGTTTTTGTTAAGCAAAACAACTTTTACGGTATATTACTTAAAATAATAAGTCTTAACATTAAATCAAACTGATAATATTGTCTATATAAAATATAATATATGCATATATATTCACAAATCAATAAAAGAGAACTCAAGTTGAGTCACTGAATAACCAAAAGCATAAGCTTTCTGCATCGGTTAACAGTTTTACAAATGAAATTTTTTATAAAAATAATCTCGAGTACAACTACTGAGATTCGTTGATAAAATGTTGTCTATGTATAAAAATTATGTAAGACAACACAAGAATAACTTTTATCTCAATCATTACATTCAATCCAATTTCATTACAATATAAATTTGAAGTCTCCTTTCATTAGAAAGGGTTATATGAATTAACAATAGTGTTATGTATTCTTACTATCGACATATAAACTAAACATACAGGGAAACTTCTAAATACATCTACGCAGTCTTTTGATAGTCATTAATTTTGTCTGAAAAATCTCACTATGGATTTGACATCTAAAGATTACATTATTTTAATTGGAATCATTTCATAATCTATAAGAACGTTAACAAGATATTTATTAATGACAAACTTAAGTTTTAGTAATTTTTGTAGTTAACTTTTCATCTCCTACTGTACAATATCAATGTTTGTTTATATGAAAACTTAAAATAGAAAAATAAATAAGTACTGAGCAGAGTATTTAAATTTCATGGGTTAATTTTTAACAAATTAACCCAATTAATTAAATATTCATCTTTTAATTTTTATATCTGGATATCTTCTATTATTTTTTCTTTGAAAATAAGATAAGTATTGAGAAAACTACTCTCTATTAAGCAGTTTTGATTTCAATAAGTTTTCTAGATTAAAGAATTGTAAGTTCAAGATACATTATAAAAGCATTTACTCGAAAAAATTTCACTAACAAGGAAACTACCCGAGGTGTACCTCACTGATTTTCTTGATATTGTGATATGTTGTAGCATTTCAAAAATATTAGACACGTATTTTTTTACGTGCTAATTCGGTGGTTTAAAAGATGAAAAGCACCCTTAAAGTTTACCATCGAAAGTCGTTTTTCTTTTAAATTACAAAAAATAATTTTTTAGGGGTGAACTATAAGTGTATTTTTTACCTCATAATAATTACGAACAAATATATTTTTTTTATATATTTTCATATCAAGTACATATAAGGAAACTCTTTTTAAGGACAGTTACCCCTTTGAATATATTTTTTTTCGAAAACTCTAAGACACGTCAACTTTACATCTCAATATTGTTTATCATAGAATGATTTTCATGAGATTCATTTAATTTAAAAATCCGAAGAAAAAAGTCATATTTATCCTTATAAAAAATAGGGAATGCAACCCTTTGGAGTAAAACCAATTTTCACATAAGCGTATTTTTCAAAAGAAATAAATTGGCGTTGGTTTTATTCTAAAATTTTAATTCGTTTTTGAGATATTAAAAGAAACGATTTTCGAGAGTAAACTTCAACGGTGCTTTTCATCTCTTAAATCGCCGAGTTAGCGCGTAAGAAAGAACACCCGTCTAATATTTTTTGGTGTGCTACAAAAAATATAATATATACATATTTGAATAGAATATAGTATAATATTGAATTGAACATAAAATATAGAATAATATAGAATTTGAATATAGCAGAATGAAGTAGAAATAATTTGCTTACAAAGTTAATTACGGTATGTTGATTTGAACTTCTTACTTGAAATTAGTGAATTATTTATTCATTTGCAAAGCTTAAGAAATGTATTTTAATATTCTATATATGAAAGACATCTCTGCTGTAAACATACTCATTAAATTATATTAATTATATTCGTATATCAATATCTTAACGGCTTATCACATCATTGAAAAGACAAGAATATCTTAGGTAATCTTCTAAATTCATCTTAAATGTAAATCTCAATTTCACTAATAGAAGATCTGTAAAACTGCAACTAAAATGTCTTCATATATAATATATATTAATATAACTATTTTCAATATAAATAAAATTTTGTAAATATTTTTCTTTAGTGATGTTTAGATTCACTTTTCTGAAATACAAACTAACTTTTGTGGTTACCAAGTTACAATTGTTAGTGAATTTGATCTTACACCATTTATAATACAATATGGAAAACATGTGGTATCTTCTGTGATTATTATTATTTTTTTTGTTACTTTAATATCTCAATTTTTAAAAGATGATACTATTATTAATATTAAGTATAATATTTATTTTATGGATAAAGTATATAATAGATTGCACTGTATTGACATATTTTATTATTTGCTTTTATACCCAGCATTAAATCTTGTTGTCCACTTTCATTTAGTATTGCAATAACTGGTTTCAATGAATGATTGTCACCTTCATAGTTCCTATTAATACAATATATTTTAGACAATTTCTCTTATAAAACTTAATATATTAAGTATAGATAGACTTAAATAAAATTAAAAGTGATTATTGAAAACAGTATAAAGCACAAGGATGTAAATTTTCAAACTGTAAATTATCTTATATAAAGAAAAACTTTCACATTTGTTAATTTATTCAATTAAAGAATTATCTTAAGAACTTATAAAAAATAAATATACAAGTAAAATAATGAAAATAAAAATAATAAATACCATAAATAACAATATAACAATGCAATAGAAAATATATTGGTATAAAAATTATACTGGTAAGTATAACAACATAAGTGATAAAGCTTCTAAATTATAAGAATCGCAATCTATAGCAATTATATAATTTAAGTTATATACCTTATATCACATTGTCTTCCACAGGTTTCACTTAAGACATAAAGAAAATATCAAAATTTTGTTCTTACTCTTTAAAGCAATAAATACTTAACTCAAGATAGTTGGTAGTATTTAAATAATTTAATTATTAATTGTAATATATGCTTACTTTCTCTGATATCTTTTGGTGTATTAGAAAAAAATGAAGTCATCGAAGGAGATTTATATAGATTTAGTTGTGTTGCTGTTAATGGTAACGTTGCAAATTTTGACCTAAGAACGTGTTTAAAAATTTGAATAATTGAAATAAAAGTTAGCACATTCAAAGAAATTTTTTTTTAATACCTTTGCTTAGAAATTTTCTGATTTCTTCCATCAAAAGAAGTATTTGAAGAATAAAATAGTGGTCTGTATGATTGAGCATAACCTTCAACGACAGGTAGTGATGATACTGGAGTATACTGAAGTCTAGAGTTAGCTATTATTCTAGGCTGCATCAGTCTCATATCTCCTAAAAATAGAAAAACTTTAATTTAAATATAGATTTTTCTCTTTCTTGAAATAAGTATTAAATATAAATTTTTTTTATCCTTTTTAAAGTGTGAAAGCCTTTTGTAATTAATTATATATTTTATATATTGTAATAAAATATTTCATAAGAATTTCACTGCATATTCAGAGATAAAATTTTGTTTTATTATTAGTCATTATTTAAGATTTGTTTGAACAATTTAAGTAATTGTTATACATTTTTAAGGTTTGTAGTTAATCAAAATAAATAATAAATAGTTTCCAATACATATAAAATAATTAATAATAGTTTTTTAACCTTGTACAATATAAGCATCTTGATACATTGGTATTGGATAATGATGTAAAAGCTGTACACTTTTTTCTACATTTCTACCATCAAAAAGCTCATGTGCAGGTGTTGGAGATTTGTTATCTCTTTGACAGTTACCCGGAGTTAATGTGTGACTTCCCGTAATAAGCTATATAACATATCAGCAATATCATTTTTCAATAATTTTTATGTTTTTAGATATCTAAAATAAATTTCTATGGGTACATTTTGATTGAAGATGAGATTAGGAATCAAAGTAGGAGCCATATAAGTACCAGAAGGAGCTGATGTACTACTTGGGCCTACTATATGTCCAAATGTTGCAGTAGGAGACAGATAGTTACCAGAGTTCAGATACATAAGTGGTATATTGGGAATCTGCATTATAGGATTAACTTTTTAACATGTAAAATATTTATTAATTATTCTATTTCGAAATTCATTTTAAAACCTGATTTATATTTGGAGTATTTAGTGGTGTAGGCCCTCTGTATACAACAGCAGATGATTGTATTTCAGATTGTTCTGGAGAATAAGCAGGAACCATATGAATAAGTGGTGGAGATGTACATTCATTTGAACTAGGTGTAACAGTTGACAAAGAATTATAATGAACTGGATAATTGTTCATATAATTGGCTGTAATTTACAAAGTTATATAATAATTAACATAAAGTTTGTTTTCAATATTAATATTGTTTATTTCCTAATTATTTGTTGCACCGTTTGATTGACTTGGAGGAGTCATCGTTTGTAGATTAATAGAATAACTTGAAGAAATCCTTTGCTGTTGAGATAGTTGTCTATTATTTGGATTATGATTAACAAATACAGTAGTTTCTGAAGAAGGTATGAAATACATTGTTTGTTGTGTCTATGAATAAATAACACAAAATTAGTATTTACTAGTAAAATATAAATTTTTTGCTTGAATGTAAAGTTATTCCTACCGTCATTTGATTTGCAGATGTTTGCCAATAATTCGATTGGATAGATTGATCATTAGTCAACATTTGGTTTGATCCTGAAGTATGGTAAGATGAATATGGATATGAATATATTGTTTGACTGTCACCTGCACCTTGCTGGTCATAAAGATTTATCCCCATAAAGTAATTCGATAACTCAGTTACGTCCTGTGATCAATAAAATTATTCAAAAGAAATAATTAACAATTTTTTAAGCACAATATTTTTTATTTAAAATTGGTACAGATTTTAATTGAAATTTTATGACACTGAAAAACTATAATAAGAATTACCCCTGTTTGCGATACAGATCGATGTTGTATAGGTAACACGTAGTTAGTTAAAACGGGATTCTGATTATATATATTTTTTTGACCATTGTTCGGTATAGTTGGCTGACCCTGCGTAGAATGCGGAGCCATTGTCACAGTTTGTTGTGTCACGTTATGTTGATAGACATTTTGACTATACGATTCTGAGGTAGGTATGTAAGTTGCACAAGGCTGAACAGCATAACTGTAATTACATGGTTGTACAGTGATAACTTTGAGTAAAGGTTGCTGTTGCTGACTTTGATGAGATTGTTGTTGTTGGTGTTGCAATTGTGATTGTGGCTGAGGCTGACGTTGATGTAGCAAAGGTGGTGATAGTGAGGTTAATTTAGATATAAACGGCTCCTTCGGAGTTGCCGAATTCGTCAAGTGTGATAAATTTGTCACCATCGTTGTCGTTGTCATAGACGCAGTTATTGTTGATGTAATCGTATTAGAACTGCAGTTATTACTATGTTTCGTTGTTTCAGATCGTTGTCTCTTGCCATTGTCATTTTTACTGTTGAATATTATACTTTGAGCTTCAGATATTTTCGAATGTTTCGGTGACAAATTTATACCTAAATTTAAATACATTTACCATTAGAATCATTGTAGATGAATCTAATTTTAGTTGGTCAAGCATACCTTGAGTTTTTCCATTCTCAATAAACAACTTTGGTGGATTATCCGGGTCAAAACGATATAAAGAACCATCTGGGTTAGTGTGTGGTTGATTTGTTTTAGGATTTATAATTACACTACCTGGTGGTACATTTGAGATACTGGTTACTGCCCAAATAACTGTTTGATTGTTTAACTCAGAAGAGACTATATGTTGACTAGAAATTTGAGAATCATTACAGATATTATTAGAAATTGGTGATGGAGATGGAGAAGGAGATATTGTTGTATCACTTCTTTGACTCTGAGATTTATATCCACTACTTGAAGGGCTTAGACGAGAACAAATACTAGTACCTGAATCTTTAATTTGTAGAAAGTTGTTGTATACCTTGACAAACGAATATTTTTAAATAACAGTATTTATAAATGATACAAACCCTGTTTCATTAGACGTCCACCAGCACTATGAGTAGACATAACACTATCACCTCTCGATAGCATTCCTCGTGTATAGCCTCCAAAACTATAAGACTTGGAAACGGATGGCCGCAAACTATTAGAGCGAAAAGAATCTCTACTGTCAAAGGATTCTTCTTTCAATAACTTGGTTTGCCTAAAATCAAGAGAAATTTTGCTTTTGTGATGAACACATATTTTCAAATACATTAAGTAGTTCTAACATACAACCTAACAGAATTATCTGAAGGGTATATTAAACGATATCTTGCTGAAGATTCTGAACTTTCCGAAGATGACCAATAAGGCCAAGATGTAAGTTCGCTATTTTCACCACTATTATCTTTAAATATTCTTCTTCGCACTTTCTCATATTCTTCTTCTCGTTCTTCAAAGCTTTTACTACGACGACAGTAGTCACCTGACAGTCTGTCAGGGGATTTAAAGTTAAAAGTATCTTCAAATGAACTAGAATCTCTCTTTAAAATACTTCTGCGAGGTTCTTCAGAAAGGAATAGATCATCACGAATATGTTCTTTAAAACGCGTATCCGGTATTCTCATATTTTTTGTTCGTGTTACAATGACACTTAATCCAGGCTGATCCACGTTATGTTCCATACCGAAGTATGCAGCCACTCGATGAACCAACATTCGATTGTATGAGGACATATTGGGAAATTTATAGGAAACTTTCTGCCTATCTTTTGCAAATTCTATTAAGTCCTTTTCGATTTTTAAAAGCACGGTTCGATCTTTCTGATTACGATTAATAGTCTCAGCAATAAATTGTTCTAAGTCTATACCAGTACTATCCTTATACAATTCTGTACTAATATCTGTAAAGAAAATGAGGTCAAGTAAAATGATTTTTAATTTAGTAGAATTAGTAAAATAGTTACAAATATATACAACTTCACTAGCCTCTTGATAATGATGACGAAGCATTGTCATAGCTTCCTTGACTAGATGAGTTTTGATGCCTAAGCTTATGTCTTGAGTTGGAACGATTAACAGAGCTATTACCACATTGCGTTGAATATTGATTATTGCAGATGGTCAATGTATTTGGCCTTCGCTGCTCGTTTATTTTATTATTTTGTGTATTTTTTTGGAAACTTTTATTTTTCGATGGCGATGTCGACGTTTGAAATAAAATGGGTCTATAATGTTTTCTGTTTTGATCATAATTATTGCATTTGGAGCTAACATTTATATTATTTTTATTTGCTTTTTGACTATTAAATTTATTATTGTTAAAGGAAAAAATAAAAGTTTTCTGATGCGGTTGAGAACAAGATGAACCTAACAAACAAAGGTAATAAGAAGTTATAGTAAACTCGTTATCTGTATCGAAAAAAATTTATAAATTAAGTTAAAATACAATTTCAAAAGCAACACATTTACTAGATACGTAATTGAAAGGAGAGTAAAATGAAAAAAATTGAACAAACCATTACGTGAGAGTATCCGACACGTGGGTGAGGTTATAGAGTTCCTCATTTGATTGGACGACTGGTTAATGGCACTAACATTACTATTATATATTGGATCATTGTTGTTGTTAAGTTGCTGATGTTTCCCGTTGCTAATATTGATATCTGATGTTAAATTATTGCTATTGGTAAATTTGTTTATAGATGATGTTAGATTATTTTGACTGCTAGAAATTGCCACATTATCAATAGCGTCATTGTCTACTAACTGAAAAATTTGTGGTGAAGAAGTTGAGTCATTCTGCGGTTCTAGCAGTGGCGACATCGATTCTTTCATGGCATGACTTCGGACTAATAATTTTATTTTTGAATTTTTCTGCAAAATAAATAAACTGATGAACTTGCAAAATAAATTATTAATTTACTTTCTCATGTGGATATTAATCTTATCTTGATGATTTTTAATGTTTTTTATTAAGTATATAACTCGATGTTAATCTAAAGATTCATTAATTTTTTTAGTACAAGTTTCATATTTTGTATAATTTGTAATAAAGAAAAATTTTATTTATGTTTTTTATACAATATATCTAATATGAACAAATACTGTGTGATAAAATATAAATTGGGGTATTAGGTAAAGTATACAATATTAAAACTTAATTATCCAAGATAAAAGAAACTGATAAAAAATGCACAATTTTTATATGAACTACTTGGTTTCTTGATTGAAACAAATAAGGTAATTTTTAAATAATTATGATTTCTCAATACATAAAAAATATTATATTTGTAAAAATAATATCACTGGATAGAAATACAAAGAATTGCTAGTTGTATAATATATTACTTCTATTATTATTCATTTAATTAAAAAAATTGATTTTGTTAAATTGATACTATTCTGTACGTGTTACTGAATTATTAAGCTACATACACTTATTTCTAAATAAAAAACATTACATCAACTATATTTATTAAACTTTTTTTCTGATTAATCAAATAACATTTGTAATGGGAATAAAAGAACAGATGCAAACTCACTCGATTACAATAGTTTTTAATCCCTCCGTCGTTTAATCGATTAGAGGATGATGAAGCAGAGATGGAGTCAGAATGATGTAATTGATTGTTGACTTCAGTCTCTATTATATCTGAATTAGAAGAGCTCGAATGGCCGATAACCAAACTTTGTTGCATGGATACTGGGAGCGAGGGCATCCCAATTTTTGTACACCACCGTGCAGGTACTTTCTGATCTTATCTCTGACCTATCTTTATTGATCACATACATTTTTACTTTTACCTGTATATATTTTTACTCTATTATATTATAATTCATTAATAAAATATTTGCTTAAAATTGCAAAAAACATTATTTTTTATTGTAAAGATAACAAAAAATGTATTTATTCCGTTGTATATTTTTTAATTTTAAGGATTAAGAAATGGCGCCAGACCAAAAGTTCACATTTCATTGCTATATTTAGCAACTTTTTATTGACGAGATACAGCAAATTTGAATTTCTTAATACAAAACAGTTATTAGCAAAGGTCGAAATGTTAGGATACAATTACGATGCATGGGACTAATTGTTGTTTAAAGAGTTTTTTTATTTAAACACTGTTATTTAGAATTTTTATAATACAAAATAATTTGTAAATAACCTTATTATAAATGCAATTTCTATAACCACAAATGCTCCTTGGTATTTTTTGAGATTTACAAAAATAGAATTGCAATTGCCTTGGTAGCAATATTACAGTTTCGATTAAACAGTAACAACCGATTTTAACAAAAAAACACTTAAAATTAAAATCTCATAATTTCTAAATTATATTTATTTTATAATTCTTTGTATGTGTCAATTAGACTGAATATTATAATAAATTTTGAATTTGATTTATTTATAGGTTAACGGAATCAATGTAATCACACAAACGCGCATGCGCGTTTAATATATAACGGCATAAAATGCCGTTACTGAATACAAGGAATATTTAATAATTTAATAGTAAAAAATACATTTATTAGGCTTGAAAGAATAATTACATGATACTTGTTTTATTTGTTTATAATGCATGATTGTAATAAATTATATTATTCATCTAAATTTAACTTCTGGATATTTATAGCTTTATCTTAGTATTTGAGTATAATTTTGTATTTTAATCCTATTATCGCACTCTTTCATATTAAAGTTTTATGAACTACATATCAATATTATTATTAAATTAATATTATATTATATTTATTATTAATTTAATCAATATTAAGATTAACACTTATAAATTACAATTAATAAATCTTACATATATTATAAATATTAGTATTAATACTAAATATTTTTCTGGGCTGTAAATGATTCTTTCATTGTGTTACATCAGGTAAGTTAGCAATTAAGCTAGAAATTAAAAAAATATTTGAATAAAATAAATAGGAAAAGAGTTTATTAAAAAACCGATTCATTATATCAACATTGTTGATTTATAAAAATTTACGGAATATTAATATATTTATCAGATTCTATAAACTGATAATTTATATTATATAAAGAATATAAATCTTCTATAAAGAATAATCTGAAACATTAATTTATAAATTTTTAGAATATTTTGAAGAAATATTTTACCTAATAGTTATATCTAATAATCTAATAATTATTAATACAAATTTTTTTAAATATTGATAATTTACTAATTCCATACAATTCCATTCTTTTAAAGTAATGCATAATTTAAACATAGAATTTAAAAAAATCATCGATCTACAAGAATTTATTACATTTAATACATACTTTCAACATATTTAAAAAAGAAATTCAAGTGATAAATTTCATAATGTAATATATTGTATCTTAATTTATAAAAATTGGTCTAATTTTGCAAGTGCATAGAAACATTTTTTAGTATTTTAAACCCCAATAGGTATCAATAAAACTGCATTGAGTGCCTTTATTATTATCAATACGGAATATCTTGTTAATATATAATAACAACTCTGTACAATTGTAATTTTTTATTAATAACATGTAGTGTATTTTTTAACGAATATAGCTTATAGTCAGGTCGATATGGTATGTTACATGGTATACAAGTTCGTACGAGAAAAAATGCGTTAAGAGAAAAATTTGCGATGTTTTAAGTTGACGTGAGAGCATTTGTTTTGAAATACAAAATGCATTAATAATATTAGCGGGCTTCAAATTACGAATCTTGATAATATAATGCAAGGCTTTTTAAAGAAAAATATAATTGATCATTACAAATTGAAGTCCGTACAAGAAAATAAATTCGTTGGTTAAAGTCTTTTCGCCTAAGTAAATAGGTTCAAAAAGTGCAACTTCGCTCTGGTCATCTTATATTATTTATTTTCAAGATAAACGCATATATTATACAGGTTGTACTTGCAAGGGAAAATGCAAGAATCAAGTTATTTGTAAAATCACTTACTCGATTAAAATTTGATATTGGAAATTCATCATATTCGTTAACTCATTATTACATATAAGTATTAATCACTGCAGGGATAATTATAGACAACAACAGAGATAAGGTGAATTAGAACCAATGTAGCATGTCAACAGCACCACTGACCCTATTCACTCAACCTGGACAAGAGACTGAAAATTCACCGAATTTTAATGGCCAAGGTCGCACACACCGACTCCGGCTGTCTTCCATTGCGAGTATGCTTGCGCCAGTCGCTTATACACCAATATATGTTATATATTCTTGACGTGTACTCAAATAACGGATGTAAGACAATATTTCTTTTGCGATAACCAGTGGAAAGGAAAATGTTAGAGCAGTCTATAAACGTATTTACGTAATTACGGTTATTTACCTCAAACCTCATTGCTCGGCCAAATTGTTATTTGAAAAAACTCAATTAAACTCAATTTTCACGAAAGCAGACGTGCAGTTTTTTTAGCTCAGAACAGTAGTACATGTATTCGTGTGATGTTTACATATGCCACCAACATGAGAATAAAATCAGTGCCTATGATTTATATAAGGAATGCCGTTTAACCTTAACTAGATCTTGTATTCGCGTTTATAATTCTGGAATAAAATAGAATGACGTAATATAATATTACAATTGCTTTGATTGACTACTTGTATAACGCTTATACTGAAAAGTTGAGAGAAGAAATTCATGTAGAAATGATTATACATTTCAAAGCGAATCTTCTTTGTAGATTAAGAATGAACAACATTCCTAGATTATAGATATATATTTCTAGATAATATTTCAATGACCTAGTGTTTCCTACACTATTTTTTGACAATGAAATATCAGGATTAAGTTTTGCAAATTAAATTAATATTACAATGACTATATATATTCTTATTGAAGCTTTCCAATCTTTAAAAAATTATCATTATTTTTATGCATGTGCACTTTTAATCTATTGTAACTTTTTTTGCAAATTTTAAAAACAGAGTAAATATACTTAATAATTTAAGGTTATATCAAGAATTACTTGAAAATTCATGATAAATTAAATATTTATTTTAATAATTTTTATTAATATTTAGATTGTTAGGTATGTTTTATAAAATGTAACGAATGCACTGCTATTTGAAAATGAGATATAGTTAGTTTATTTAAATAAAAATACTTGCAGAAGATATATTTTGTGATAATTTTTGTTAAAAATTCATAAATGTTTAATATTTAATACATTTAATGTTTAATACATGTGACTTTAGAGAATAAACGTTTAAAAATATTTTATAAAGCTATAAATATTATCAATTATTCGAAAAAATGAATTTTTTCGAAATTATATAAAAAATAAGTTTTCATAGATTCATAGATTCTTTTTGATATTAAAGTATTAAGATCAGCCCATCATATCTTAATTTAATACTCATCAGTTTTTATAACAATTGATTTTTGAGTAAAGTATATAAAATATAATAGAGTTCTGATTACTTACTTTTATAAAAATGTTATTTATAAAAATATGATGCGATATTTTTGAACTTCATATAATTGTCACTAAATATTTTTATTTCTAATAAAAACAAAAAAAACTGAATTTTTATACGTATCAACATTTGAAACTAAAGTAAAGGAAAAGTTTAATCATTTAAAATTTTTAAAGTTACAAATAATGTGGAGTATGCATATCTATAGTAGTTTATGAATATCTTTAAGTTATATATAAAGTTAAAATAAACTTTAGTAATTTTCTTTTATATATGTAAAAAAAATATTTCAATAAGAAATACGTTTTTAATTAATTTTAACGTAAGATAAGCTAATTGACGAGTTAATTTAAATAATGTTAATTTAAATAACAAAAATTAAATTAAAAATTTAACGTAATTTTACTTAAAATTGTAATATCTAGTAAACTCGAATGTTATTTTTTCTACTTCTGATGATTATTAAATTTAACATACGCGTTTTTAGCATATATATTAAACAATATATATAGTTTTGACTAAGTTAATTCGAAGAAATAGTATATTTTTTGACAATTTCTATGCCATTAACTTTTAAAATGTATATTTTTATGAAGCTATAGAAAAGAAAAAAGTAATGTAGGGACTTTAAATTAGGAGGAACCAATGAATAACGTATATACGCAGCCTCCAGGGCGCCTGAAAATACAAAGCAGAGCTGAAAAATAATGATACATGCCCGGTTACTATGATATCGACCTACTCTCTTCAGACAGACGAATAGCTGCAACTGTCTCTTTTATGAAAGTATGTTAATCCTGAGAAGCATAGGTTCATACTTTTCCATTTAGATGAAATTTTTCAGATCCACTTAATTGTAAATTATATACTTTGAAAAGTAAATATACCTTTTAGAATTAAGAAACAAAAAGCAAATAACCTTTCAATATTTTAAGTATGTTAGATAATATAACAAGTAATCACGACAATGTTCTAGATACAACATATGCGACAACCGCATAATATTTGTTGTAATTAAAAAAGATTTGTCTATCTTGAAATTTATTCAAAGATCGATATCTAAGAGAAAGAAAACAAACGATATTCATAGTTTTCAAATAAAGCTACAAAATTTTATAAAAAATGTATAAAAATTAAAGCCTCGTGACAATCAAAAGAATCAGTTTTAAAAATTAGTTATAATCTGGGCATAAAGCAAGATCAGAAAAGCGTCAGTGTGTGGAATTAGAGTACTATAAACAGTTGAGTATCAAAATCCAAACACAGCAAATATACTTGAATAATCTTAGTTTTGGGAAAAGGTTCAATTAGTCGGTTAGTATAATATCATTATTTAAAAATAAGATATAAGGCCAATATCGCTTGTATTCAACGTTTATTATATAAAATAATATATGTGTAGTATGCGATTACCAGCTTTAAAGTAACGAATCAATTATCACCTATAAAAAAATTAATTTTGTTCCTCAATATTAGAATCTTTACATCATCTATCTAATTCACACATCCAAATTTATTTAATTTAAAAAAAAGACATTATTATTTTTATTTTTGTTTCATTTAGCTACTGTAAAAGTGAATTAATTTAAAAAATAATAAGATGTTTAAAAATGTTTAATTTACAAAAAATTTAAAAATATTTTAATAAAATTTTTCATATATTAATATTTAAAACATAAATTATGATTTATACATAAAATTAAAAATTAAAACTTAAAAATGTAACAAAAAAGTAATATTATTTTTATTAAATAAAAAATTAATTTATAAATTTCTGTAGGTATATATCATCAAAGATGAACCATAATTATTAATTCACTTTCAACATGTAATAGCATAATTATACAATAATTAATAATAAGTTAATAATTTATACATGTCAATTTAATATAAATAATTTATTTGTTTTATATTATGAAGTCAAGTAATAATTTTTAGAATTTACATAAAATTTTTATATTATTTAATTTAAAATGTCAATAACAGAATTAGAAATATATTACATATACCGTCAGTATAAATAATTGTAAATAAATACTAAATCAATATCGTCACATCTGCATCAATACATATTTAGAAAACCATAAACCTATATATGAGTCTACTTTTGAATTTATTTTTTTATATCTGTTTGAATTTATTTTTTTACATCTTTTTATATCTGTAATAAAATTACCCGTTTTTGCTGGATTTCTTACGTGACAATTAGGTCTTTCGTGCTGATAACAGAAGACAAACCAAGATTTTTTTGCGGCGACTATAAAGGATCGACTATAGATTAATAATAAAATACAAACCTTTTTATTGATAAAAATTAGCGGACTGTATTCAGTCTAAGAAGATACACAAATTTGTTTCCAAAGCTGCTTTTGATAATTAACCGAAAATTAATTCATATACACAGTCTTATCAGCACTATATAAATCGCGATCACTTTTAGATAAGTGTGTGAAATGCGGTTGCGTTATTCTTCAGATAAGAATTTTTGGAGGTCTCGAGAGTTAGTTGAGGGAGTTCGAACTTGAGGATTAAAGCGCAATATAATTAATACACGTAGCGTGAACATTCATACTTAAGCTCATTCTGCAATAGGCCCAAATTTCGAATGTGTTGGCTACACATAGCACAACTCGCTTGCAACGAATAATGTGTAATTTTCTGCGGCTTGCGCTATTCCTACTTTTCTTACTTCGGATTGTTTATAATTATCAACTGAAATTATTAAATGAGGCTGAATTTGTTGCATATCTCTTGCAGTCAAGTTTTAGTTACGATGAAAGGGGATGAGTACAACATGTTGGCCAAACTCATGAAAAATACATTAATTAATAAAAAAAATTAATAAATACAATCATATATTATACTTACGAGAATATGTAATATACTTATTAAATAAACTGACTTATCACAGTAATGTATAGGTTTCCTTTCCAATTAAAATGAAAAGCATTATAAATAAATAGTAGCTTCAAATTATATAGATAATCATTTAATATCTATTTTCAGGTAAACTTTATTACATTATTGTGTAGCTTCACAGAGAAATTTCTCATTGAAGTTGATTTTTCCAAGAGGACGTAGGCTAGTAAAAATGTAATATTGTCGATTAAAATGAATCTTAATAAGTCTACCTCATGTAAATTCTTTCACATATTGACTGGAATTATAGACTCATTCTTTAAGAACAAAGACCAGAAAATTTAGAATATTATTGTTACTTTTTCAAAACAATTATATATTTTGATTTATTATCTACATCCTATGTATTTCTACTGTTGCTATAAATTATTAATTAAATCTTTACAAGTTAGTATAATTAATTAAAATATATTTTATATAAAATCAAATTTATGTTAATGATATATGTTATAAAATAAGATAGATTTTTTATGATGATATTTATTATTTCCAAAAATTTTAATTTTATTAAAATAATATAATTTAAATTATTTATCTAAATAAAAGTAGAAATAATATGCATTTAATAAAATTCTATAGTTAAGTAAATAATACTAGAATAATAAGCAATGCTTATGACAAATATAATATTTAGAAAGGCCGGAGGGAAAGATGTAATCTAATGATAAAAAGTAGATAATTATCAGTTAATGATTTATTTGTACTGCAGATAAAAAAATATAATTTGTAAATATGTTTAGCTTAATTTGTAATAAAAAAGAGATATCTGCAAATTATTTTGCAACGTCTTAACGTATATAAACAATGATATGAAGTTAGTGATTTATAACAGGCCATATACTTGATTTCCAATCAAAATCGTCAAAACATTGTTTTACGTATTGCTTAATAATAATAGCGCAATTGTAAGATGTGTGATCTGTATTTTGGCTATCGTTTATTTTATTTATTATAATACTTATACCTGTATATCTGATTAGATCAATGACGATTATTTATAAAAAGAAAATGAGTGTATCTTGAATCTGTATGTAAAGATTTTACGATATTTCATGATTGTATTTGAAAATTACTGTTTATGAATTAAAAAAATTGTAAGATCTAACTGCAACTAGTATAGATGCAGAATAAAATATTGTTACGAATAAAAAATCTAATTAGATTGTACTATAAGTCTTGAATTTATCAAATAAATGTTTGTATACCGCGATTAAAAATTAAAAAACTAGAACATAAAACAAGACAATATAATAAGAAAATAAAGAGGCTCTCCTTATAAGCAAAGATATAAGAATTCTGATGCATGGGGATGCTCATTATAAACAAAATATAAATTTATTGTCTGAATTTATTGTCTAGAAAAACATGAATTACTTTAGAAGAAAATACTAGGAATTTGAAATTATAATCGGAGTTGTCGAGAATTCGCAGTGATACCTCATAATTGCTTATGTTTCGTGAGAAGTTAGTCATATGAAGAAAACTGATAAGGAAACTCGCAAAAAGAATTAGAAGGATAATGCGAAAATAAAAGAAATTAAAAATAAAAACGGTACAATAACACACGGAAGAGAAAAAAAGAGCAAGGTACAGTGGAGTAACACGACGTTTATTAGCTGGTTAAATTTTGAAAGTACAAGTTGTCGAAATTATAATGAAAAAAATTTGCATAAAAATTAACAATTAAGTATTAGTATTATCCATTCTAAGGTTAAAATGTTACATTCATAGAAATTATTATTAATAAAAAATATTTGTTTGGTTGATAAATGATTAATATAAAATTTTTCAGTAAAATTTATACCGAAAATAGGTTTTATTTAAAGTGCGAAACCATCATATTTAACTAGAGATTTGATAAATATAATCTACGTTATTCATTCTCTTAAGGTTGTAGAAATTTTAAATGACCATATTATAATTTACATATAGATTTTGTTTGAAAAGTGTTGAAAAAAACAAACAAATATTTAAAAATCTTTTTTAGATATAATTGGTACAAATTATACTTTTCTTATTAATATCTTTATTCTGTATATGTATGTGTATATACATACATATTTGTTTATTTATCTATTTTTGCAAAATTATAATTTAAGGAAATATGTTTTAAGAATTTGTAAATTAAATAAAAAATAATAATTTTTAGGTTATTTATTATAATTATTATAGTAATTATAATAATGACGATTACATTGAAAAAATATAAAGTATGAGAAAATAAAATAAACGAGAGAGCTTTAAATATGAATTTTGTAAGAGCAGATATTCTAATATTTGTAAAGTAACTAGACAAACATTGGTACGTTTTACAATATAAAATTCCAAATATATTTATATCCTTTATCTGTTTCATTAAATTTCTTACATAAGAATAAAAAGCTTAAAATTTGATTCATCTCTTTCAATAAAGATGAATTTTTACTAGATATTTAAATTTTATATAATTATAAAATGATTTTATTTAAAATTTCTTTTATTTAAAAGAATAAAATGAGTTTTAAAAATCTTTCTTAAGAAATAAATTTTTTTTTATTTCGTGTGCTCACGCATAAATTTTAACTTTATTTTTGTAATAAAAATTATTAATTACAAGAATGTTCACTGTTAGGGAATATCATTTGACATGTCGAATGTATATAAACCAACAGCTAATTGAAATTATGATTACCAACAAAGTGATTTATGAATTAATTTAAAAATGCGTACAAGGTCGATTTGAGAATGGAGCAAGAGTGTGAGCCCCCTTATTATATTTTTAAGGCATGAAAAGATTTGCACCGTCGAGTTAGTGACCTTTAAGAAGTTATGCAATTGAAAAACCAATTCGCTAGTAAAACCTAAAAGTAATAACCTTTTCGATTTATACGTCGAAGCAGTTCTTTCAATTTTTAATTCTACGATTAAATCGCACATTGTTAAATGAAAAACAAACCTTTTTGATTAACACTCAACGGTAAAATACAATTATCCTTTTTACAAATATATATATATATATTAAATTCAAAAGATTTTCATGAAATATTGAATACAATTGTCAATGAAGAAGTCTCTTAATAAAAAAATTCTACAATTAATAGTAATTTAAAAGTAATAAATTAAATTTTCTTTTTATGAGACTTTCTACAGTAATATACTAAATTTTAATCAAATTTTTGACATCATTGTCTTTTAAAATCTTTTATTGCAATACCTAAAATTCAGAATCTTAAGATAATTCAAAATTGTGTAAATGATTGGTAGTATTAACCCCGTTGAAAAATTTTGTACAGAGTACATTTATTTATTATGGATATTGAATATTGAATTTTGCAATTTATTTGTAAGTTTGCATATTTTAAATATTTTTTAGTTTAATTTTTACTCTTTGTAGAGTGTTTTAGTAGAAAAAATATTTAATAAAAGCACAATCATACGTCAAAGAAATTTTAAGAATACAGTTCATTTTAATATATCTTATTAAATATAATTGTAGCTATTTATCGAATCACAATTTTATTGTCACGTATCAGTCTTACGTTTAAATTTGATTCATCTCTTTCAATAAAGATGAATTTTGACTAGATATTCTAATATTTAAAAGAATAAAATGAGTTTAAAAGAAATTGGCATTACTATATTTAATATGCATGTGTGTGCATGTGTGTGCGCGTGTATGTGTGAAGAGAGACAGAAATAGAGGCAGAAAAGTAGATCGAGTGAGGGAAAGGAATGAATACTATCAGTAATAACGTACAAAGGCGAATGAGAGGATAAATGGGAAGCTCAGGAACAGCCAATATTTGAAAATTCAGAAATATAAAGTTAGTAAATGTGTGACACTAGAAGAAATCGATGAAGCATAAGAATATATATGTGAAGGAAAAATCTACGAAAATCTCTTTGATTAAACTCTTCATAAGGTTTTAATTTTAATCATCTACCGGGATAGATGATCAATAGTGCATTAAGATAAAGAAGAACATTCGAAAAAAGACAAACGGTCTACCGTCTAAACCAAAATGAAAGTGTGCATAAAGCAGTAGCCCGTATTTGTAGCATTTACAATAGATAACTCGTGCAGAGATATATGAAATCAAAATTTTCTAATTGTAAAAAGTAGCAAATATTTAAAAGAAAATTTTAGATATTAGATATAAAGAGAAAAGCCTAAAAGAATAAACGCAGATAAAGTATAAACGATGAAACATTCTCTCAATAGTTAAAACGAGAAAAAACTGTGGTAACGAGGATGAATAAAAGAATGAATCAGTGAATGAATATTACGTGGTATTAAAGAGACATCGACGACTAGTAATATGTATAGTGATGCTTAGCATTAGCGTGGAAGAATTTTAGCTTTCTATTTTTGAGAAAGAACTAATGTCTCAATTAATATTTCAGGAAGCCTTGCCGATACCACCAGTTGCAAAAGGCAGTTTCTGTGTAAGAGAATAGGCATTGAAAGGAGAAAATTGAAACTTAGCCCAATATGAATTAGCCGTAAACATAAGAGAAAAAGGAGCAACCGCAATTTAGTACAGTAAGAATTTACTTTAAGACGTCAGTTTGACTAGAAGAAATACGCCAACTTTTCAAAATTAAGATTAGTCGCCGCTTGAAAAGCAAGTTGCAGCAAACATATTGCATAACAGTCTGGCATAGGTATGGCTTGAGAGTTATATCACATCCCGAAAAGAATTTGAAAGCATTATTATATTCAAATTTGTTAATAGTACTTTGAGAGTGGATGATAGAAAAGAATAAAGAAATTGACAGGGAAGTTTGACTGGTTGAAATGAGTTTTTATTCAATAATTACAGCTCCATGTTTTATGTTCAGATATTCATTTGCGATTAACTGTTCGTTGCATGCATTTGTTCTTCGGAGCTCTTCTTGGTATGAGGATCAGATGTTTTCCCGGAATCAAGCAGCTCATTATTGTTTTATTATTGCGTCTGTTTTTAACTTTCTGTATCTTTCTCAGAAGTGCGTAGCGTTACGACTACAGTATAAGTAATTATATCAAGTGTACAAGCTAATAGTAAGATTAGTCTACTATTTATGATGCACTTTCATAAAAAAGTAAAATCCAGATAGAATTATGTGATGTTATGTGCAAAGAATGCTTGCAATTAGAAAAAAGAACAGTTTAGCGAATTCGTGAATGATTGCATACGTTGTTAAGATTGAAGATAACACTGTCTCATAAAATATAGAATACAAAATGTGTAGCACAATTGAAGAAGTTACGTTGGAGACGCAGAAAGAAAAAGCTCCAAATTTTTTACAAACTAAAACCACCGCAGAGTTGAAGTAGTTCTTGAACCTAAATGCAGTCTTTGTATGAGATGAGTTTAAGCCGATGAAATATTCGAACTTTAAGTATTATTATAAGAAATATACAAATACGTTTTGTAACTATGATGAAAGTGAACATTTAAGTCATAATTGTAAATATATGAACAACAAAAATTCTAAATATAAAAAGTTGATCACATTCACCTGCAATGCCTGGAATTAAGCATGATTGTAAAAAAAATAGATAAGAGATAAGCACTGGAAGTTTTAAAAAGTATTTAAAAGGAAAAATTGACGATGCATAGTACTCAATAACATATAATGTTGTTTTCACGATGTTCATTACTGAGAAAGTGATTATCAGTAACAAATTAAAGAGCAAATAAAAATTCTTGAGATAAAATCAGAATCATTCCCAGTGATACTTTTGTACATATGAACAAAGTTGAATAGAATTACCATTTCAACATTTTCGTGGAGAGTGATGATAAATATATTTCGCTATTTAAGAATATTATGCCTATTGTTTTTGTGAGAAAAAAGAATGGTTCAACTCGAAAGTATATTGGTTTTACGCTTTTAAATAAGAAATTGTGTGGGAACTTTGTTCATTTTGATTATCAAGGATATTTTAGATAAGAAAGTAACTGCAAAGATCTTTTGTACACTTTTGTACACTTGATATTACAGATAGATTTTTTCATTTTCATGAATCCGAGAATTATAGAAAAGTTTTGGGTTTTATCAGACTTATAGAACAATACGAATATATATATTATATATATTACGAATATATATTATAAGATGCCTCAAAGTTTTTGCATTTCGCCATTAGTATTTCAGCGTTTTCTCTTTAATATATTTGAAGATTTTATTAAGAATAAAAAGCACGTAATATATAATAACGAACACATACATAATTTCAAGAAAAAGAATACATAATTTCAGAAAAGTTTTTTCTTCAAGAATTTCTCAGTGTTATTGTGTAGTATGGATTGAAAATGAATTGGAGTAAATAGCAACTACTCCGATGAACTGTTCAATTTTAGAAGTACATAATTAGAGCCTGAATCATGAAGCTTATTAAAAGACGGAAACATTATTAAGCGGTATGGATCTAAAAAATTTGAAACACGTTTATAGATTATGCACGTTCGACATTCATATGAATCTCGAAGACTTCTATGATCATTACACAAAAAATATAAATTTATATTACTTTTACTTGATGCTTATACTAAATTTGCGACTTTTTCCAGAAAATTTAACGAAAAGATATGAGAGTTTCCAAAAATTGAATTTTTCAATGGAAAACTTTTTTGAGATTACGAAGAGATTTATCACCAATAGAAAAACAGTTATTACGACACAAGATTTTAAAGTTTATTATGAGCAAGAGATGATTCATCATTTAGTAATTACTATGAATAGACCAAGGGGTATTGGCAGAACTATTGCAAAAATATCGATTGATAGGCTGAACAAATATTATAACTCTATAACGCTAGTGCAGCATGCATTTGATAGTACTTCTCAGTCTTGGGACATATTAAAATTGTTATTCAGTATAAGAATAAGATGCCGAGAAGATATTTAACTGTAGGAAGTAATTAATAAAAATATTGAAAAACTATGAAACGTATCACAGAAGGTTGGTGCATCATCTAAACTGTAGTCGCAAAAATATAGGATAAAAGTAGATGAATTTTTAAACTTTAACTTTATAAATTATTATAAATTATTATAAATTATTATCAATGAAATATAATATCTATTAATAAAATATAACTTGGACTAGGACTGAAGTTATCATTAAGGTTTCTACAACTTTATTCGATAATCAAACTGAATTAGTAAGATAGATATGAGCTTAAAAGAATCGATAACAAAGAACCTTAAGTAACAACCTACCCAGCCGACTATATGAAACTGTAAAAATTGTTTTTGAGCGATGATTTCAAAGACGATAATATCGAGAAACAAATGAAATAGACTCAAAGCATTAAAAGATAGAATAAAATCACTAATTACTTATTTCAACTATTTTGCATTTTGTAACAATGATGTAACATTAAAATAATTCAATCAATTATATCCATTTTTAGCGATAATCGTTTCTAAAGACAGAAAATAGATAGGATTATCGAGTTTTAGGGCAAAAAAAGGTAGAGAGAAAGAGCAGTGTTAGATTGCGTGTGGGAGAGAAATGAATAAGGCGAGTGAAAATGGAGAAGAAAGATGAGAAAGAGAGGGGGGGGGAATCTAGAACCACAAAAGATAGAAAAATCCAGAAAAGGAAAAAAAGTGAGATCCAAAAGATAAAAAAGAATAAATGGTCGAATGAATGAGGCTATGGGAAATGAAATAAATTTAATAGAACTAAAATATATTTGTGAGGAGAGAGGTATATTTGCGAAAAGTGTCGGAAAGGTATCGAATTGGAAGGAAGAATAGTTGGGAATTACATTTCTTGTGTGAGATTCGAAATTTAAATATAAAGCAAATACTACTATTAACATAACTTTTTTTATTACAGGTACTCGCAAATATTTTTTCTCCCGTAATATTATTTTACATGCATACACACACACTCTCATGAATATATAAACACGCTAAAATTATATTTCTCTTCGTTGCTTAAAATCTTTTATATTTAAGGATTACTCATTAAAAAGTAAAACTGTAGTACTTTCGATTTTTGATAAAAAATTATTCGCGGTAGATTTCTTTTTGAAAAAAAAAAACAGAAATTGATGTATATCACGATTAAAATAGAAATCCGTATATTATAAGTAGTACAAGAATAGTAACAATACTGAATAATTTAAGAAATTATGCTAATTCTGATTTGTATTTATGTAAATTTGACTTGTACATATGTTATGAGTCTGAAGTTTCCAACGTTAGAATTTCATCAAAAAATCAAAATTCGAAAAACTTCCAAATTTCTTTAAAGAAACCATGTAATGCAGATAACTATCATGTAATATTAAAAAAAAGATAATATAACCATAAAATACACCATCAGAGGATGAAAAATTAAAATAATTCGAAATTGAAAAATTTCAAAATTTTACTAACTATTGTTGATAATAATCATTACCAACTATTCAAAAAAATTATATTACACGTAGAAACTTATTACAGATGAAAATTATTTTGTTTATCAGATATTTTACTATTTAAATTACAAAATTCTAAAGTCCAAGAATAAAGGAATGGGATAGTAATAACAATTAAAAAAATATTTAGGAATATTACAAAAAGCATCCATAAATAAACATGTCCTATACGATACCGATACATACTTGCGTCTTCGACATAAATGTTGAACACATTCATGCTATTAGGATTCCATAACTTTTATTAATGATGTAATAACCAACAAATAAACGACAAAGAAAAAAAGAGATTCTCATCATGGTTAAAACAATATTTCAATAACTCCGAACGTATACATATATCACAGATGTTGCCGAGACATTCCACAATCATTTATTCTTGAATTTTGTTAATCCTATAAAATCAAAAATTTTGTAAATATACTATGGTCGTGTCAAAATAGTCCAAATAGTCCAATCAAAACAAATAATCCAAATAGCAAAGAAATCAGAGATTATTGTCATAATTAATTAATTGTTTAAAAAAACTTCGTACGTATATGAATACTGTATGCCGCTGCAGTCTGTTGTTAATAAACATATGTTGCGAAGCATTTAACAACTTTTTATTTTTGATTATTGTTAGTTATATCGAAACCTACAAATATCCCGAAAATCAACAAAATCAGAGATTCTCGTCATAGTTAAAAAATACGTTGAAACAAGTCCACTACGTGCAAAAAGCCACATGTATATTCGAATTCTGTGGGAGCTTATAGTTAATAATAAATATTTCGGTTTATTTTGAACACAAGGTAGAATAAAAAATTAAAATAAGCTAATCGACATGAAAAGAACGTTATTTTCATGCATAAAGCTACTCCTCTGCACTACTACCGACCTTGCGGTCCATCATAGCCTGACTGTCCTTCGAGTATGAAAACTCTTTCGTCCCTTTTGGAAAATATGACGATTATTATTAGATCCCGTAAAATATTTGATATTTTCTAAAACTATGATTTTTTCGAACCCCCCGCAGCTTTATTTCACACGAAATGGTTAGTTTTTAAAAAAATTAAATTTTCTATATATACGTACAAGATTATTTAAATATGCCTGCGCAAGTATAGGCATTTAAAGTTTCTTTTTGTTTCTAGTTAGTGAGCTAATTACCGCAAAATATTTGGATGTTTTAGAAAATATTATGCTCTATTTAATGATGTGTTTTCTTTAACGATTAGAAAAATGTTATTTACGTAATTAACAAAAGTTGGAACATTTGTCGACAAAAAAAGAATATGAGAAAGAGAGTGAATGTGTGAGAAATAAATCTGTAATATAATACTTTTAAATAGATCTTATCTTGGGCTATAAAATTTTGAATGGTTTTTAATTGTAACTGTAATATGATTTTATTATTATATTATTATTGTTATTAATTTGAGCATTCTAAGTTGTTGGTGACGAAAGAAATAATTTTGTCAACGTATAATAAAAAGTTGTTTTGAATATTATAAAACTGAAATTGATAATTTAGAACTGTAGCCGCGAGTCGCGTAGTTTACAACAAAATTCGCCGATCTGATCGAAAATGGACGTTAGTACGACTTTGGGAGATTCGTTTTCTTCTCGTGTACATCACTTGTCAATGCTTGTACCTTGATGTGCCGCCATATTTATGCCTAATAGACCCATGGAAAGGATAAATCCCTTCGAAAAACAAAATAATAAATTCAGGATGTAGATAAGATTTTCAATTTTAGAAATTTTTTTTAAGTATATTTTATAGTAACTATATAATATAAATCTAAACATATTAAAAATTTTTGTTTATGCATTAAAAGTTCTAGTAAAACGGCTTTGAAATCATATATTTTTTAACGAATAAAAAAATTTGATATGTTAGAATTTGATTATGTATACTAACAAATAATTAATAAAATGAAAACTAAAAGAAGTTAAAGTTTGGTAATAACAACGTAATCTTATATATATTTATAAAAACCTTATTCAATTATTTTTACTAATAATAGATATTAAAATATTAATTATATAATTAGAATTTAAACTGCGAATGACTGTATTCATATTTATAAGTTAAGCTTAACTGTAAGATTGAATTTATATTTATAATTGAGTTTTCATCGCCTATTCAGATATTTGTTATTAGACAAATATTGATATGTCGCGCAGTCAAGTTAAGGGGTTGAAATAGTTTCATACTTCACAATCTGAACCTGAGTGAATTTGGCCAACGCATAAATCTGAGTTTTCTTTACAAATATGTGAGTAAACAAACGTTTATATGAGCACTTATTTATTGTAAGTCACTCTAAAAGCCAGTTTTTAGATCTCAAAAAATATTCTTATACAAAATTAAATCCAATAAGAAAATTCCAATCGCTAACCAATAATTTATCAAATATATTAATTTTGAAAACTTCAAATAGTTTTATTTATAAGGATATAAATAGGATATAAATAGTATTATTCAATTCTTAAAAATTTAATTAATGCTTAAAATACGTCTGTTTAAAATTTTCATTAAAATTTATAAATTGTTATTAAAAATTAATTTCTAATTCTTATCATAAAAAAATAAATACATTAAGATTTACTCATAATAGATAAATTCAGCATTTTTAAATTATATATAAGCTCGTCTGCCTCCAGAATTTCGGCCGGACTTACTTCAAGAGTTTAGCAAACAAGCAATCAAACATATATGCACATATAGAAAGTCCTTACAAGCGATTTACGAACTTTGCAAGGCCTGATGAGTCTAGGCTTTACTCTATGAATAAAAGTGCGCCATAAGTCTACTTGTCTCTATATAGTTCTCTCTCTTATTAAGCCACTTGCAAATCAATTAGATTTCCTCATAGGTCTAGTTCTTGTAATATAACAACTAAAACTTCATTAAAAACAAATGAATTGTGAAAGGTTTTCTAAATATGTTCATAATATCTTAAAGCATTAATTTCTGTAATAATCTCATATGAATCTTTAAAAGAATCTTTAATTTAACTGAAAAACATAGGTTTTATAAGAAAAATGTTCTATATGGAATTGATTTGTATAATTTTTGTACTTTGTAAATAAATTGTCATCATTTGCAATGATATATATGTACGTATATATAATGCAATTTTTATAATATATAAATCAAAAGTCGCATCTCCTTTTTTCCTTTTTTTTTCTTAAAACGACAGCCTAGTACCCTTACGTACGTTTTTTTCGAAATCACATTACCTGAATCATGGATAAAACAAAAACAATTAATTCACGATCATTTGTTTCATTTCCATGACACTAAAATCTCTTTTTATTGTAATCTATAATATATAAATCTCTTCGATTTATATATTTAAGAATATATTTAAGAAATTTTAACGAAAGGTTTAAAAAATGATGTATAAAATTATATTTTTGTTCAAAGTGTTGACATTTACTAAATTTTCATCTTTTAAAATTTTCAGAAGAATATCTATTAACTAAATTTTTTAGGAGTCTGAAGACTGCAACGTTGGAGTTGCAACAAAATTTGAACATTTTCAAAATCGATATTTCTTTTAGATAACTATAAATAGTTAACACATATGACTCAAAACGATAAGCTATTAGGTTTGAAATTAATTCTACCCTCAAAAACCACCCTAATACGGGGCTGAAAATTATGAAAAATCGTAACAAGGTCAATTTTATTATTCTACTAAGAATTATCAATTAGAATAGTAGTTTATATAAAAAACTACTACCACAAAAAAATTGAAAAAAAGACCGCAGTGGAACATTATTTTTCATGCGTTTTCAGCTCATGAGTAAACGGTACACTATTGTACAAAAATCGTTATAAAACGAATAATTTTATTGTCCTCAAAAATTTTTTCGCAGAATATGAGAAGAAATATTATAGACAATATATTTCGAAAATTTAGTTTAAAAATTTTGAAAAGAACTATCATTGCTTGTCATGAAATGCATAAACACTCATACGGGTTCACGCATATAGGCGACATAAAATTGATTATAACAAATTCCCTTAAGACATTCCATTAATTTTTTTTTCAGAAAAATCGTGTAATTTATGATTATCAACACATGCAGAAAGGTTTTTTTTATCAATATCGCGCCGGAAATTGGCGTTACTTATTTTTGAATACACATACTGTCTTACGAAAGAGTATATGGGTACATATTAGATTGTTAATAACAATTTCCCCCAAGACATTCCATTATATTTTTTTTAGAATATGATTTGCTTTAAAACGAAACATTTTTTTATGATTATGTTATCTACAAATTATTTTTGCATGAATGAAGAAGTTTATAAAATTAACTTTGGTCTGATACTGGCTCAAGCCTAAGTTCTCAAATATTTACACACGTATAGTACATATAGGAAGACTTTACAAGTGACATTCGAACTCCGCAAGGCTCGTGGGTTCAAAGATTTTTCACAAGCGACTCGTCGACTTTGCGGCGCGGCAACGTCGCCTTTTTAAAAACTAACATCTCTGTTTCACTTCGTGTCCACTACCCCGTGAAAAGTGTAATTATATATCCAAGATACTGATAAAAATATTATTATTTACGTTTTCATTTTTTTCTAAGACATAAAGAATTAAATTTAAATAATTTTACGTAAATCTTTAAATATAAATTCATATGTAATCGTAAGAATTCTTAATCAAATGTTAATATCGTATTGTCCTTTAACTCTCTCACTCATTAATCTGTATATATATTATTATCGTCTTTCTCACTTTTATTAGATCACTCGAAAATCTTGTAAAGATTTGCTAGTACGTACTTGCGTTTATCACATAACAAAGAAATACCGGTACAGAATATATAAATTATTAACATCCAGAAAGTTTATAAATTATAACTACTGCAGTATAACATCTATAATTTCATTAAAAACACATTAATTGAGAATTTATTATTCATAATATATAATATTTATAAACTTCTTAAAGCATTTATGTGTGTCTTATAGTAAACGTATATGTCATCCACTTGTTTAAATAAACTATTAGGATTACTATAATGATTACAAAAAATTATTTTTTGTTGAAAAATCATGTATTTGTGTGTTTTTGTACAAGCAACGGAAATTCTTAGTAAAAAGTTATATAATGTCTATTTCAAAAGATTTATCAATTGGGAATATAATAGAATTTTTTATATATAATTATGTATACACGACTTAAGAGTGTAGGCTTATGCCATTTACAGCATACGAATTGTACTTTGTTGTGTATTTTCAACGGTGTTGCTAACTATTACGAGAATCAATGATATTATTGTTATTCGGATTATTTTTGTGACCAACAATATTCGATAATAAAAAGTGAAATTCTACGGCATCAAATTTTTATTAACAATAAACTGCTGTGCTATGTGGTATAATATACGTACGGAGTTATTTAAACTATGTTATAGCTATGACGATAATTTGAATTTTCTTGAAAATTTGTTTATTTGGATGATTATTATATCAGTAACGTAATCATCGATAAAATGTGTGGAATTCTAACAGTATGATCTTGTTAAATACTTAGGTGACGCAAGTCCATATCGGTATTGTTTTGGTCGTGTTTAATTGCGGATGCTTTTTGCAATATTCTGAATTATTTTATTTTTAATTGTTATTCCTATCCTTTGTTATTGGATACTAGAATTTTGTAATTTTATTTTTAAAATATAAATAATTATTGTAAATACAGAGTATTGTACAATCGGTCTACTGCATGTACTCATACGTGCCGCAACTTTTATTAGTTTATAATAAGTTTCTATTTGTAACAAAAGTTTTTTTATTATCTTATTATTTGATAATGATTGTTGTTTATAATAGTTAGTGAAAATTTCAAATATTTCATTTTCATAATTTGTCAATTTTTCATCTTCTAATATGGGTTGATTTTGGGGATGTTATTATGGTTATATCATGGTTTTGTTAATAATATATCACAATTATATGGTTTACATAGTTTTTTAAAGAAATTTCAAGTTTTAGAAAATTTGATTTTTTGTTGGAGTTTCAACGTTGGAATTTCTTGATATGCTACAATATATTACAATATCAAGAAAATCAGTGATGTACACTTCGGGTAGTTTCCTTGTTTAAAACTTGTTACTAACTCAAAAACTATAATTGTATTAATTTAAAATATGTTTGACTTTAATTTCAGTAAAAATGATTCAGTAAAAATTATTTATGTTAGAAAAATTGATTGAATTCGGAAATTTCATATTTGTATCAAGAGTAATGTAAAAGTTGAAAAATTGTTTGTTTTTATAAGTTTATAACAGTCATTTGTAAGCAATGAAAAAATAATTTTATATATATAAATCGATTAAGTTAATATATAATCCCAATATGAATCGTAGAAATAAAAAATCGATTCAATTCGCTATTTCGCTCTTTATTTAAATAAGTTAGATAACGTACACAAATACAAAAAAAAATAAAGAATTTGTAACAAAACATTCATAATTACATTCCTCGTGATTTTCCAATGTCCATATTTTTATGTATAATCAAAATAACATAATCAGCATTTTCGGAACAATGTTTTATGTAGAGAAGATCAATACATAAAAAGTGCATTGAGGAAAAAGAAAATAACACAGATAGATGGCATAAAAGCTTGATTAGAGAGAAACTTTGTATATGTAATAAATCGTCACACACTACATTTTTCAAGTGTAATAAACTTGGCTCTTGTAGTAAGCTCATGCATACCTTTGCCTGATTCATTTCTCATAGTTTTTGCAGCAAAAACTATATCACAAATTCGTGGGCATCAAGTTTTGCAAAAAAAGGGAACTATTCGGACATACGCGCATATCGGGATCAATGACACGCGACAAGATTGTAGGGATGTTGTATGTGCGTACGCTCGCATGTAGGTACATTTATTACATGTATATGTGGAAGGCAAAGTGATCCAATGCGAGGCAAACGATCGGCATTCCATGCGCTGTGCAAGTTCCCTCTCCCCATAATCCAGCTCGTATACGAGAAGTACCAGAACCTACTGGTTGTGAGCTATTTATAAAACCTTCTGCGCCTACCACTTGAGCCGCTGATTTTACTCGGCGCGCCAATTTTTAAGTTACACATACGTAGTTTCAATCTGAAAACATGGAATCTTATAATTTCTTTTATTATTTCCTCTATATCTCCGGTTTATCGTTTTATATACAGTTACGTCTAAGAACCTAAGTTCTAAGCTGTTGACAAGTGGCGCGAATCTAATCGCGAAATGCTTTATTAAAACAATATCGCACTTATTCCTTAAAAATTTTTACTTTTCGATGTAGATGTCGAATCAGAAACAGAGCTTGTTTCGTTCTCTCTAAATATTTACACACGTATAGTACATATAGGAAGACTTTACAAGTGACATTCGAACTCCGCAAGGCTCGTGGGTTCAAAGATTTTTCACAAGCGACTCGTCGACTTTGCGGCGCGGCAACGTCGCCTTTTTAAAAACTAACATCTCTGTTTCACTTCGTGTCCACTACCCCGTGAAAAGTGTAATTATATATCCAAGATACTGATAAAAATATTATTATTTACGTTTTCATTTTTTTCTAAGACATAAAGAATTAAATTTAAATAATTTTACGTAAATCTTTAAATATAAATTCATATGTAATCGTAAGAATTCTTAATCAAATGTTAATATCGTATTGTCCTTTAACTCTCTCACTCATTAATCTGTATATATATTATTATCGTCTTTCTCACTTTTATTAGATCACTCGAAAATCTTGTAAAGATTTGCTAGTACGTACTTGCGTTTATCACATAACAAAGAAATACCGGTACAGAATATATAAATTATTAACATCCAGAAAGTTTATAAATTATAACTACTGCAGTATAACATCTATAATTTCATTAAAAACACATTAATTGAGAATTTATTATTCATAATATATAATATTTATAAACTTCTTAAAGCATTTATGTGTGTCTTATAGTAAACGTATATGTCATCCACTTGTTTAAATAAACTATTAGGATTACTATAATGATTACAAAAAATTATTTTTTGTTGAAAAATCATGTATTTGTGTGTTTTTGTACAAGCAACGGAAATTCTTAGTAAAAAGTTATATAATGTCTATGAAACAGTTACAACGTTTATGAGTATCATACGTAGAAAATTTAGATTCTTTTAAGGTGCATTTCAAACGCCTTCGCATTGTGGAATATAATGATATTATCTCAATTTTTACATAAATTTTTTTGCTAAATCGAGATTTTTAATTGAAAGTGTAAAGTATCAATTATCTGTGTCGTTGACGATTGATGTTTGTGTACAATCCAGTACATGTCCTCGTACTTGCCGCAATTTTTGCACAAAACAGTAAAGCAGTAAATATAAAATTTTTATTTAAGGAATATTTTTCTATCTAGCAGTATTAAATTATTATTATTAATAATCATTTGTAGAATGAAAGATTTCTAAAATCATAAATTTTTTTATTTTTCATCACATAAATTATGAATTTTACAGATTGTTCAAAAATAAAATTACGTTTTTATCATTTTTCATATTAAAATTATATGGTTTAAAAGATTTTTGAAAGATAAATCCCACGTTTTAAAAAATTTATTTTTCGATGAAGTTTCAACGTTACATACTTTATACTCGAATAAAGTATAATCATTTGTTTAACATTATATAACAGAATGTTTCTTATAGAAAAATTTGTATATATATTGGAATTTGTACGAATCTTAATATTTAGCAATAAAATGTTGAGGCATGTATTTAGTTAACAATTAAAGCCTGCTAGATGTTTTAATTAGGGTACAAGAGTAGTGTTTATAAAATCTTAGCGTAGCGTTAGAAATAAAGTCGTTAAAAATAAAGTTCCGGATATGAAATTTTTTTATTTATATTCGAACTTATGATTTTTAAAAATTTTGTTTTTTTAATATATTGAGTTTTGATGTTACAGAAGCTATAGTGTTTTTCTGTTTTTATGAAATTGGTAAAAACATGTTTTCAATTTTTTATTTGCTATATCTTATAACTATTCAGTAAACTTACGTTATACATTGATGATTATAATTGATCATTTTATTCTAGATATTCGAACATTTTATAACATAAGAATATAATTAAAAATAAAAAATTAAAATGAAGCTTGATATTTACAGATTAAACACAAATTTTACATTTTTTAAATTTTAATTATAGTTGTCATGATAAGAGATTCTTTAAAAACTGATTCTAAAAACAGCACCGATTTCGGCTATTTTTTAATTACAATTTTAATAATTTTTATCTGTTAGGTGTACAGAATGTACAAGTGTTTAGTTGCATCTGTAATTTTGTACAGTAAAAGATCCGTGCATTACAATTTTCAGATATTTTCGTAAAAATTTATATTTTAAAATATAATAATTTTCCTAGATAAGATCTATGAGCGTTCTTAGGTATGTATAAAACAGTTGAATATTAATGACAAGATAAGTAAATTATTCATTAAGATCTCTATATTATAATATTTTAGTTTAAAACTTGAGCCCGAAATAAAATTCAAAATTAAACATTGCTACAAGAGAGTGAATACACACGTAATCACACATTTATGCACACATGTTATGCCTGGTCGGATTCATCAACTCTAGGATTTTGACGATTTGTCCCCATAACTGCTACACTTTGTGGTAGGTCGATGTCGCTCTTTTGTTTTTCTAAACAAACTTCTAAATGTATAGTGCAGCCCGCGATTTTAACAAACTAATGCGTCACGATAGCACATAACATATCAAATTTTTGATAATTTCGAAGCCATCAGATGTATATGCGTAATATATATTACTACATATTTTTTTATTCCTTTCAACATACGAAGTGTAGATACATAACACTCACACGCGCGCGCTTATTCACACACAAATGCACATTAGAATGCTTTTCTTTCATCATTTTCTCTAACCCTTTATCTTATTATACTTGCTCAGTTTATTTTAAAATTATTATTATCAGTAAATTATTAAAATTAATCCAGCAGTGTGAGCAATAATGAAAAAAGAATTCATTTTTTAGATAAACAGAATTTTTATAAAACAGAATATTTTAATTATTGAGTCTTAATTTATTTATTTTTATTCATTATACAACTTAGGAATATAAAATCCTAAAATCCAATATATTTAGAAAAATAAATTAATAAAAAAATTTTCTTTGCATATTATAATATATCAGTCCGTAGGTTTCTTATAAAATAAACACTGCACTAATAAGTGAGTACACATGGATTTCTATTCACTACGAACACCTATGTATAGGTAAATGCTGTAAAAGCCCAAGCATTCTGGCAGTACTCGATGACTTTGAAATTTTGACGATTTCATAACACAACCTCTTGATTTTTAACCGCGTATCATCGTTTTTTATAGACAACAAATTTATTTTATACGATTACATTTAATCGAATAAAATTTTCTGACATTTAATTGTGAAAAGCATGTGAATAGTATTGAACAACTTTTTGTGATATATATATATATATATATATATATGAACTATGATTTTTGTTTTCCATTCATTCTTCTTTCTCTCTTTCTCTCCCTCCCTCCCTCCCGCCTTTCCGCGCACTCTTCACTCGCTCTCTGTTTCGCTAGCTAAATTTATTTGATTTGTATTGTTATCAACTTATTAATTATAACTTATAAAGGTTACTATAACAAGAATCGTTTGAAATAGTTAATTTTCAAAATTAATAAAGATTTAGTTGAATATATTTTATTTGGATTACATTTTTAAAAACAAAAGTTTTATAATTTCACGCATATAACACACATCGGAAAAATTCATAAAATTTTATGCATAACCATTTTACATATCATCAATTATAAGAAACATTAGAAAAAGAACGAAAACAAATTAATTTACAAATTATTAAATGAAGTATGGAAATGTCAGTTAGGCAAAAAGAAGTTTGATGCAAACAGTGGTTCAAATGTATGAATACATATGTATACACATATTGCTTGACCCAGCAAATGCATTCGAAACGACTGCTGAAATCACGAGGCTCGTTAATTCTAGAATTTAGAGGATATTTAATTAGAGCTAATAAATCTTACTTTGCAATGTGGCAATGACGCATTTTTTTAAAAACAAACTTTTAATTTATAGCTTCAAACAAGTGAAACATTATAATGTACGTAACAAGCTATATTAGGCGCACTTGAATCATAGAAGAATTAAGAAGGACATTGCAGAAACATGCAATTCTTTATAATTTCATTTAGATTCTACATAGATGCACAAAATATTCCTCAATTTCTCAAATTTTTTTTCTAAATCATTCGATTTTTTTAATAAAAACTTGCTTTGTTTCCGCGCATCTGTAATATTCGAAGTCTTCACATATAAATCTATTTAAAATAATTACAATGTTAACGTTTTCAGCTAAATATTATAGAATTATGTAAGAAAATTTCTGAAATTATTATTTCAACACTTGAAAAAATTAAATTTTCTAAACAAAACGATAAGTAACAAAGTTAAATATTGAATGTGCAATATTATAAATAAAACTTATTGTTTTATATCCTAAAACGTTTCATATAAATATACGCGCGCGCGTGTGTGTGTGTGTGCACATATGTGTTTTACGATTTTAATCTTACATTATTAAATATCTAAGATGACCCATGTACTATTGTATATAAGACTGGATGTGCATTCAAAAGTACGCAACATCAATTTCTGACGCGATATTGATAAAAAAATCTTTTTCGTATATATGGATAATCATAAATTACAAGATATTCTTGAATAGAATTTAATGGAATGTCTTAGAGAAAATTGTTATTAACAATCTAAGATGTATCCATATACTCATGTGTAAGACTGCATGTGTATTCAAATGTACGTAACACTAATTTCCCCCTCGATATTGATACAAAATCTTCTTCTATGTATTAAAATATTAAAATATACAATGTTCAAAAAAAAATTCAATGGAATGTCTTTAGGGAATTAGTTATTAACTATCTAGGCGATCCGTATGCTCGCACGTATAAAAGTACATGTGCATACGGAACATACGGAACGTTAATTTCCGGCGCGACATTTATATTGAAAATTTTTTTCTTGTTATTAAGATTATTAGGATACGCTATATTAAAAAAAATTTATTGGAATGCTTAAGGAAATTTGTTATAATCAATCTTATGTGGCTCATGTGCGTGTATACCCATATGAGTGTTTATACATTCCATGACGGGTGATGAAAGTTATTCTTAATTATTTTAAATAAAATTTACAGAAATATTGTCTAGTACACTTGTCCTCGTATTCTGCCAAAAATTTTTACGGATAATAAAATTATTCGTTTTATATCGATTTTGGTACAAAAGGTACCGTTTTCTCATACGCGCGTTTACGTATGTTCCGGCACGATTTTTTTTTCAATATTTTACCTCCTTATAAGAGTGATTTTTTAAGATGGAATTCATTTTTAACCTATTATTTTTCGTTTTGAGTCATATGTGATAACTATTTATAGTTTTTTTAAAACACGAGTTGATTTTGAAAATTTTTCTAATTTCATTACAACTTCAATGATACTATTTCAGATTCCTAATTTTTTAGTAGTAGTATTGTATCAATATTTGGATTTCAAACAAGTTTGAAAATATTGAAAACTTTTCAGATTTTATACTTCAAAAGAAATCTTTATAATTGTATTATAAAGTTATAAAACGATGATAAATTTATAAAAATTTAATAAACTTTATAATCGATTATTTATCACTATGTTATAATTTATTACACATTGTAAAAAAGATGTTATTTAAGAGGGTACAAATATATAGTAATATATACTTTAGATATGATTGTTTTATAATTATAATTCAGAATTATATATAGTATTATATATATATATATATTCAGATATATATAGTATAAAAACTTGTCTTAAAATCTTTTAAAAATTTCTTTTTTTTTCGCTGTTAGACGTCATTATTTTTAAATGTTAGATTATTTGATCATTAAAAAATGGTATTTTCATTTTAAGAAAATATTATTGTTAAGGTTTAATTTAGAAAACAAGGGATTCGAATTAATATTTAATTATAAAATTTATACAGTTATTTTACACTACATGCGTCCATCTAGTGGTATAATATAATACCAAAAAATTTATATTTGAGGTATATATGGATTAATGATAATTAAATTGTATTAACCTTGTCAATTGTACGATTTTATATAAAAATATAATTTTTTTATTATAGAATATTGTAACATAATATGACTAATGGTATAGTAAAAATTTTTAATTTATTTCAAGATCATTTAAATACTGAACAAGAGCTGCGAGAAGTATGTGTAATCAGTTTCTGTAATTCATAAGTAACATTTAGGTTATAAATGGATAGCGATAATATTTTTAATACTTTTATTAAGTATTTACTTAATATGCATGTATTAATTGTATTATTTGTTTTATTTACACATGTACTGTACGATGTGAATATATTTTTAATTTTATAAACTATCTAGTTTATTACTTTTGATAAAAATTAAAAATTTATAATTATTTTAGGAAATTCGTAATAATGTAAAGCAAATTGAAAAAATTGCTAGAGATATAGCTATGACGTTACAAAACATTCATAATGAGCATGTAGAAGAAAATCTGAGTATGTAATTTTTATAAATTATTTATAAATTATACAATTTATTTACCTTATGGTTATATTTAAATCTATAGTTGTTGTTCAATATTGCTATAAAGCACGAGAACTTTTTGGAGATATACACAAATATTATAAGAAACTTGGAGTTATTGTATCAAAAGATCAATATTATCGTTTTCATTTTGAATGGAAATCAGTTACACAAAGACTATGTTTTCTTGCTTCTCTTGTTGTATACTTAGAAGTTCGAATTCTGGTAACCAAAGAAATTGTAGCAGAAATTTTAGGAAGTAATTTTAAAAATTATTAAATTTAGCATTAGTAATATATTTATATAATATATTGTTATTATCGTATTTTAGTGAAACATAAAAGTGAAGATGGTTTTCATTTGGATTTAGAAGATTTCCTTATGGGTTTATTACAACTTTCTTCTGAATTGGTAAAGAAAATGATTTAAATGTTATTTTCAAGTTTATTAATATATATTATTTTCAGAGTCGTTTTGCTGTAAATAGTGTTACTAATGGCGATTATCATCGACCAATGGAAATTGCACATTTTGTTAATGAATTGAATGCAGGATTTCGACTTTTAAATCTAAAAAATGATGTATTAAGGAAACGTTTTGATGGTTTAAAATACAATGTCAAAAAAATTGAAGAAGTAGTTTACGATCTTAGTATTCGTGGTCTTAAGCCAAATAATTGTATTAAACAAGAACATGTGGCATAAGTTAACAGTACGAAATAACAAGTAAATTATGTTAACCATAAAGTTTAAATTATTTTAATTAATTCCTTGAATTTCAAATAAAAAAAACAATTATTTTGATGTAAAAATTTTAATAAATTTCGAAATATACATATACATCTAAGCAACAATGAATATTATATAGTTTTGATCAAATATTAAAATATTTACATATTAAATAATAAATTTAATGTCTGATCTAACTATGGATTTTTAAATTTTATTAGAAACATTTAAATTATCTCAAATGTACTTTCAACTGAATTTTATCATTTTAATCAAATATGTTTATAGAGACTCAAAATAATCTTAAAATTTAAAAATTTTTCATTATAATTTTAAATAAAATTAACTAGAAACTTTTTATGTCATTAAAAACTTGACATTTCTGATATGTGTGGAATATTGATAACCTAAAATTGTAAAAAATTAAAAGTATTAAATTTTGATATTTTGTCTTAAAAACGAAGTTTAAAATATAATAGTTTATAATTATAAAAATGTGAAATAATTCACAAAACTATACTTTATACATAATTATTATTTACTTGTATATTGAAATTTTTATTATAATTTATAATGGAATCAAATTTAAAGTACCGAATATTAATTGGTATATAATCAAATATAATTTAAAATTTTACCTTATAACCTTATAACAATCAATAGTTTACTTAAGTTTCATATTTATTTCATTCAGCATTAACTATTTATGACACAACATATTTAGAAATTACGTACTTGAAATTTATACCAGTAAATCGAATAATAATTATGAAATATTTAAAATTTTCTTATATCTTTTACTCCGCTAAAGTAATTTCAACTTATTTTATATTTTGATGAGTTATCAATGTATGAAATTTATCAATGCACATAAGATATTAAACTTTGGGCTTTAGAAAGATATGAAATAGTGTTATTTTTATTTGCAAAGAATAACAAAAAATTAATTAAATTATATTTTATTAACAATTATTATAATTAAGAGTAGTATATTTAAATTTTTTATTAATTATCTTCAGATTCAAAACGTATTTTAACTTGTAAAACTAAAGCATGATATTGTTATTTTTGTGTATGCATTTATATCTTATACACAAATTCTATACTATATATTTTAATAGTTAATTTAATTATAAGTAAATCTATTATATAATAAAAGAATTAAAACCAGTTAGTTTTACTACAGATGAAAGAATCATTTTTTTAATATACATTTTTAATCTATATACATTGCAGTTTTTAAGGATTAGTTTAAAAAGAATATTTATATTATAAAATAAGTTAACTTTATTAATAATTTCTTGTTATTTATATTTTAAGTCATTAATATTCTAAATATTTACATTATTGTAATCTTATAAATAATTATAAGTATGAAATAGAATATCTAGATTGAAATACTATATCTCTTAAACCTTATGAGGTGACAATTATTTTGTGTGTTTTAAATAAAATAAAAAATTAGAATTTTTCGTAGATCGTCAATATATTGTAATATTTACAATGTAAAATAAAATTCTTATATTGAGATAGACAGCTAGAAGTGCTGCTATTAAATAGTGAATATATATCCAAGTACAGAATAGGCCAATCACCGTTTAATTTTGATGATTTAATGCATTTAGGATATTGCAGTACAATATTCCTCTACTTACATGATTTTACTATGTTACAGAAAATTTAGTGTTCTCTGACATCTGTTTTGCTTAGCCAGATAATCATCTGTCTGAAGTTCCTTATGTCAGAATTAACATTGTGACATTTTAACATTTAACAAACTTAAGCAATAATAAAAGGACGTTTTTTAGTAATACAAATAAAGAAACGACGGATTGAGTTTCAGGCAATACCTAAGAAATATTTTACTAATGCTTATCGAAGTGAAAGTTACATTGGTATAAATATTTATTGTAGCGAGAGGATTACCTTAAAGTGGATGAAATAAATAGTAAAGAATGAATAATATTTTTGGATAATATTGAAAACTCTTGTTACTCTTTTTTATCAATTCACGAACATAATAAACAGGGGTTTAAAGATATTTGTGATAGATTAACAAAAAAGAATTAAAATTTTTTCATTTTTTATTTAAAAATAATTCTTATAAAAAATTTAATTCCATGCAAGAATTGTGAATTCCTAATAGATTCTTTGTCATCATAACATTGCATGAAAAAGTATAATTGAAAATAAAAATAAAATGCGATTATATAAAAAACATATTTAGAATATCAGTGTAAATAAATTTATTGACTTTGAAAGGAACTTTTAATATTGGTTTTAAACTAGAAAAATTAATGTTTGATAAAAATTAAAGTAAACTTATTATATATGTAAGTGTTAACTTATTAATATTTTACAACTGTAACTAAATTTAGTTTTTCGTAAAAAATGTCGATTAATAGCTACTAATAATAATGTAATAATTTTTATTACATTATACATAATAATTTTATTACATTATTTATTAATATAAATGCATTTAATATCATTTATCAAAGGTTTATCGTTTTCAAAATATAGTTTTGAAAAAGCATAAATAATATTCAGATAATGCTTCTAATCGAAAAAACAAATACTTTACTCTGAAAGTAAAAAGCCGACAACTATTATAAGATAAAAAATAAATTTAAATATAAATAATATTTTCAAATTCTTTTTAAGAATTTTCTCAATAATAATAATTTTTTTTATTTTTCTTCGAGAAAGAAAATATAAAATTTTTATTTTATAATTATAAGAAATTCAAAGATTCCAACCCATAAAGCTTTAGAAACTCTAAATGTTTTAAATAAATTTAATAGCGAAATATCGCTTATATTTTGAAGTACAGAAATTTTTCATCTAATAAAAAATTTAATTCACTTAAAAATTTTCAACAATTTCATGAACATTATCACTTTATATTTAGTTTATTTTTCTTTATCAATCATTCTTTAAGTACATAATAATATCTTGAAATTTTTTAATAAGTTTAAAAATTGTATAAATATTACCATTAAATTCAAATGATTAATTTCATTAGAAATTTATTTTTCGATTAAGTAATTTAATATTGTATTTAATTTCTTGCAGTATCATAAAAATAAATTTCCATTTATAATAATTTTACTTTTATGTATTTTTTATTAGATACTTTTAAAAAATATTAAATTACAGATTTATATTTTACTTTTATTTCATTAAAAAATTTATTAACTATATTATTAACTATATTACTTTAAGAAATATATATATATATATTTCATAATAAATTGTACACTTACTAATTATAATACTATTTGAATTAATCGATTAGACAGAAATTTTTATACATCGAAAAATGAAATCAAATAAATATTTTCAAAAATATTGGAACTTGTAACGTTAGATACTCTTCATTGAAAACATTACTATTTGAACAATTATTTTTGTATTTCATTATGTAATTATTTATAAAATGTTTTAAAACTTACAATATATTATTAATATTATTAATAATATGAACCTTACTAATTAACAGAAAACTTTAATTTTTTAAAATTAAAAATATCCGAAATTTTACAGTGTATATGTACAGTTGTCATGTATTGAAGTATTACTACCACTTAATTTTTATCATTTTGAAATGTTTCTATAAAAAGTTTTTTTATTTTACTCATTATCCAATGCTTTACAAATTCAAATTTAACGAATTGTGTTGTTGAAATCTAACTCCGAATATGTAAATTTATATTCGTTTCCAATGAAATGTACTTTCTATTATGAAAAATTTAGAATTGGCAACTTTATTTTGAAAAATAATTTATAATTTAAAGAATAAATTATTTTATTTTTAATTCATAAATTTTATTTTTTAATAAATATTATGAATATTTATTTTAAATTACTTACTTATGACTTAATAATTTTAAAGTAATATATTATTGGTATTTGCAAATTTTTCAATTGAGGGATATATAAAATACTATTTGTTTATTTCTGAGTAATCTTTCATACATTGAAAAATTGTAGTTTAAAATTTTTAATTTAAAATTTTACTTAAAATTTTTAATCTATATAAATGTATAAATAATATTTATTATTTGAGTACTTTTTGTTGCAGCGATCATTTTCAAGAAATTTTTTTAAAATAACAACGCTCTTATTATAGTTAACTATGATTAAAGTAAAAGAGTATTTCGATTTTTCATTTTACAAAATAATCGAAATATGTTACAATATGATAAACCTTTTCATTTTTATTTGAAATTAATATTAGAATTTATTAATTAAATTTGATATATATCGACTTTATTTTTGCCTAAATGTTCAATAAACCTTTATATACGCATATATGAAAATAAATATTGTTATAAAAATAATGTTCGTATGTATTCGAATTTAGTAAAAATGGAATGATTATGAAACTCAATATTTGAGTTATATGATATTGTATAACGTATCAGTATAAAAAAAAGTTAAGGCATGTATAAACTTTACAGCGATTTTAATCATAAAATAAGCCATTTCAAGTGCAGAATTTGTAGAATATTGGAATATAATTTTTTCAAAAATTTCATACGTTAAATTGCACACGGAAATTGTAAAATATTTTAAAAGCAATATCAAATTTTTTAAAATATTTTGATAATTTCGTTTCATTCTAATCATTCATTTCGATTTTTTCATGTCTGATTTTATAGTAAATCAGCATTATTGGCTTACAAAATTTCTAGTATCGAAACAAAGTTTGCTAAACGATGTAACAAGTATCAGCACTTATTTAAAGCATATAAGATTTATAATTACGATGCGTACAAAATAATAATTTACATTATCTAGTATTATATTTCAAAAAATAACTTTAAGAAAAATTTGTGTATATTAGAATTCGTGCTGAAAGAATCGTTCATAAAACAGCTACTAAGTTATATTATAATTTTATGCAAACTTAATTTTATGATAATTTTATGATAACACACATCATCAATGTCGTTTTTAGATTTATAAACTACACTGATGATATTCATAAATGTGTTTGAAAAACATTATTTTGATAGACATTGTAATTTAAATATTAATTTTTAATTTTAATATTAGACATTTTATTAATTTTTGAGGAAAATGAAGATTAGTTTCCTAAATTTGATAAATATATATTAATAAAATAGATTTTTTATTTAAAAATAAGGATTTTAAAATTGTAAGATTTCATAATAAAATAAACAATAATATATTTTGTGCACAAGTGACGATAAAAGTGAGTAATTAAAAAAAATATTCTCACACGTGATAGGATAAAGTGAAATCAGAAATATTAAAAGGAATAAGATTTTAGACTATCATATAGTTGACAGAAAGAAGTGAAGAGTTGGAGAGCGTTGAGAGTTGCTCGATCGGTAAGAGGATGTATCGTTATTTAAAAATATTCGTTGGCAATAAATACCCGTATAAAAAAGTGCAAAGGGGTATGGAGATGAATAAGTTGCATTAATGATAACGGCTTCCTTATGAACCACTGAATCGCTGGTTGAATTATATTTGTTCACATGTTAAGTATTGAGAATGTGGCCTTAGGTAGCCAGCATTCTAGTGTAGTTCTAATGCTCATCTCGAATTTCAAAGCCTGTGCGAATACTGCTGCTAGCGAACGATGGAAATTTCGCACACTATGAGCTTGTTCAGTTAACATAAAGAAATGTTGTGATTCGGCCAGTAGCGGGCGAGCTGAAGAGTGTAAGAGCGCGCAACCGGCAAACGGCAATTCGGCGAGATCAGTAATGAGGGTCGAGCAGCGACGCGGCGCGACAGCTCCGTGAAGTTTTTGCGTTTGTATACGTAAACTTATTTAGTCGTATTGGTGTATCAGGCTTATGTCGGATTGCTCAGAGGACCATGGGACATGGCCGAACGTGTAAATGGCTGGTGTGTCGGCCATGATGGCTTTGCGCAGGGCCTGTGTTTCGCAAACACGCTTTCTAAGTGAACTGTCCAAGTACGACGGTGGCACAGCGAGTCAGTGATTGTGTTTGAACGCAATGGCCGGGCAAGGATGAGACCCTGAGTAGACTCCGCGGCGGGTGATTCGGCTGCCTGGCCCAGCCAGCCAGAGCAACCTCGGCGAATAGAGCTCGAAGGCGCGCGCAATAGGCAGCAGCGCAGCGCAAAGCAGCGAGACTTGTGTCTACGCTGATTGAACCCTGAGTAGCTGTGGAAGCAGTCCACAATTTGTGAAACAGCACAAGTCTGTTTTGGAGCAGCGTGACAAACGGGAGACTTACGGTGTTCACTGTCAACACGCGAGCCGCCCGCCATGAGCAAACTTTCATTCAGGGCGCGCGCCCTTGACGCTTCTAAGCCCATGCCCATATATATGGCCGAGGAGCTGCCAGACCTTCCAGACTATTCAGCCATCAATCGGGCTGTGCCGCAAATGCCTAGTGGCATGCAGAAGGAGGAGGAATGCGTAAGTTATATCCAGCCAAACGCCAAAAGCATGTTTTCTGCCTCCGCCATCTTAGCAAACCCCGAAACACCGATTTCCCGTAAACATTCGCTAGATGGCTCTGTGATTCCAGCTCAAGAATTCATTCCTAAGCCTTGCCAAAAACGTTGTTCTTTATCGTGGATTCGTATTTTAGTTGTATTTTATGCCTTCGTCCCATTGCGTGTAATCAGATTACTAGAAAATTTGCTTTTTTTGCATACGTTAGAATCAATAAAAATCAATAAATTATTCTCTAAAGATTTTTCTTTGAGTTTCATCCTCAATTTTTATTTTGTTTCTACAGAATTATACTAATCATTTATACTTTTCGCATTCTTCATAGCTTTCTTGACATTCTAATTCTATATTTTAATTCTTTTATTATTTTTATGCTTGTGATAAATATGATTATTTATCTACCTTTTGATCAGATATAAAATCATCTGAAAAACTAATGTCTAGGCATCATTATTCTTTTATTTATTATTCCTTAGTATAGAAGCTAAATCCAACTCAAAATATATACTATTTATACATTTATCCATGCATGTATTAAAATTTAAGAAATTTTATTTTTCCATTAGGAACATCATCTTCAAAGGGCAATATGTACAGGATTAATAATTCCAACTCCGGAAGTAACCAATTTAACTGATGTAGAAGCTTATGATAAAATATATCCAGCAGATTACAAGCTACCGCGACAATTGATTCATATGCAACGTCAGTTATACATATTTTTTAAAAATAAATAAATGACAATATTATAATTATCATGAAAATTATATCTTTTAATACAGTTCTTATACTTGATGTTTTAAAAAATAATAATTAAATTTGATTGTAGCATTTGCTATGGAACAAGATATTCCAGATTATGATATGGATTCGGAAGATGAGAAGTGGGTTGGAGCACAAAGCCGTAAAATGGATTTAACACCTCTGCAGTTCGAAGAAATGATGGACCGATTAGAAAAAAGTTCTGGTCAAACAGTTGTTACTTTGAATGAAGCTAAAGCACTTTTGAAAGAAGATGACGATTTAATTATTGCAGTGTTTGATTATTGGTTAAATAAACGTCTTAAAACAGTAAGTTGAGTTACTTAATGTTATTACTTAGTAAAAACTTAACTGTTTAAAATCAACTTCAAGTTATTTGTAAAATTTTCAATATATGTAATAGTTGTTTTGAATTATTACTTTTAATATAATTATATTTAATATTTTTAGCAACATCCTCTTCTTTTAACGGTGAAAACGGAACATCGTCTTGGTTCTGCTGCGAATAATCCATACTTAGCATTTAGGAGACGAACGGAAAAAATGCAAACACGCAAAAATCGTAAAAATGATGAAACTAGTTATGAAAAGATGCTTAAGCTTCGTAGAGATCTCAGTAGAGCTGTTACATTATTGGAAATGGTTAAAAGACGAGAAAAAACGAAACGAGAGCATTTACATCTTACTATTGAGGTTTATGAGAAAAGGTAAGATATATCAATACTTAATATAGTATGTATAAGCAATATTAACAGAAATGAACGTTATTTTTATTTGGGTAATGGTATACATCAGTCGTTTTCCGGTAATATTTTTAATACAAATATTGAAGATATTAAAAGATTTTTTAATTAATGTCAGGTATCAAGCGCAAGACTTCAATGGTCAGATATTAGCTGAAGTATCAACTTTAAAAGCATCAAGACCTGCATTTGCTCCACTCTTTACAAATCAATTTGGAGTTCACCAAAATTGGACAAATAAAGTTTGTGGAAAAGTAAGTTTTTTCTCAACCAGTGAAAACTATGTATACTAAGAGGAAGAGATATTTTAAAAATAAATTTTAATTAGGATGATGTAGTACCAAGGAAGGAAAAAAGACAGTACAAGAAGAGGAAGCATAAAGCAGATGTCAGAAGCAGTGGAATAGAAGATGGTGGTGTTCGAAGTGGTTCTGGAAGTAGTGAAAGTCGTGGTAGTCGTGTGGTTCTTGGGAGTGGGCTGGACCCACTTGCTAGTTCCGATGAAGATAGTCCTCTTCCATCTCATTCCCAACCCTCTCTTCCTTTGGAACGTAATGATGAAGACATGGCTGATGAGGGCCAATTCGCTTTTCGTCGAAATAGAAACAATAGTTATTTACCTGTAAGAAATTTCAATTTTATCATTTTAGAAATCACTCTAAAAATTTATCAGTTTTCATTTGATTAATAAAATTTCTTATTTCTTATTTATCAAATAACGATCTTATTCATGCAGCCCGTATCAGGTGGCTTTGGAAACTGGCCTTGGTGTAATAAGGACGAAGGAGGCTTGGCTGATAAAAAATATAGGTTTGCTCTTACTAGCATTAGTAAACCTATACCAAGGTGTATTGGTCTTGCACGGCGCAGAATGGGTCGTGGTGGCAGGTATAAAAACTAATAATATTTGTGTAAGAAATATTAACTTTTAATTGAAATTAGTAAAAAATAATTTCATTTATCAGAATTATTCTTGATCGTTATTCTAACGATATGGACGATATTTGGTCTTCATTAGATTTTACGATACATGAACCTAAGTGTGAAACAGTAGTTGAAACAGATCCCACAGTTATTGCAATGACAACAACTGCAGTTAAGAAAGATTGGTAAAATTCACCTTTATTTATCTATATAAACTGAAATGCAAAATTTCTATTGCATCTAATATATTTTATTATTTTTTAGGTTACATTTTCGACCAAAGACACCACCAGCTTCAGAGCATAGTCAAAGTGAAGAAAGCAGTGATAGTGATTCTGAAGTGGAACCAACAAGTTCTAGGCCAGAACCTCTTCCATATCCTTTCCCATCTGAGGCAACATCCATCTGTGTTGATATAGAATCAGATCGTTTGGATGATGATCCACCTTTTACATCTGAATTTAATATATCGGATTACTTTTCCATTGATACTTTATCGGACTTTGATTTGGCACTTTCAGCCAGTAGTAGTGCGGGTTCATCAAATAATAATGATTGGCGGACAGACGAACTAGGATGTTCATGTTTCTTAGTTTTCCCAGAGGTTGGAAATTTATTTACACCACAAATCCGACCACAGTGCAGTGCTAGTGCTAATTGTGTAAATATGTCAAACTGTTCTACTGCTTCTTCAACATTATGTACAAGCATTCAATCAACTGCTTCCAATACAACAGTGTCTACACAGTGTACAAATGTTAATGTTGAGACTCAGTTAAATCATCAAACCAAGCATTACAGACAATTGCCAAATAATAATAACACTGCTTCTATACTATCCAAGTCCCTAACTAGTCCATCTAATATCAGAAGTAGTGGTGCTGGAGGGATCAGAGTGTTTGGTACAACTGGAATGAGTGGTAATGGTAGTACAATTACAAACTTTGGTAATGGTCACCAAAATGGTCCTGTCACTCACACACATAATTCGAAAAGCTTACCAAACAGTACTCACATTGTGAACAATCAATCTACGATACTTCTACCACAGAAGCATGCACCATCCAAATTGTTGCCAGGTCTTAACAAACTTGCCAGTTTTGCTAGACAACAGCAAACGCAAAATCAAATCCAGCAAATCTCAACACCTGGGGAAATTACGCTTAATAGTAATAGGTGAAATAAAAAAATTTTATATTTTTTCAAATAAATAATTTTTTAGATAATCATTTTCAATTATGTTCTAATTTAATCAAAAGATGAAATTTTACGTATTTATTAAGAAATTGAATGTTTTATTAAAATTTCGGATAGTTACAGAGATAAAAAATTATTTTATTTTGTTTAATGGATCCTAATTGTGTAATATGAATTCAATATTTTAAAATATTATTTCTAATGGAAGTTAAGTTTGAAATATTATTATGGCTTTGATTTAAAAAAAAATTATATTACCTAAAAAATTTTTTTTTTATATTAAGAAAAAAAAATATACCTTTTTAATGAGTACAATTTAAAAATAAGTCATTTATAAAAGGACTAGTACTTACGATATAGTACATTAATGAATGATTAAAAAAGACAATTTTATAGTTGTGTAATGACTAGAAGATACTATATTAATATTGAAAAAATAAATTTAGAACGTAACATTTGTAAATGATAAGTAATTATTTTTAAATTTTGTTTTTTAGCAATTTTGAAGTTATTATAAATGTCATTGTGCATTTACAATTTATAATTAAAATATGAAATATATATGAGTAAATTTTGATAATATTAAAATTATTTATTTTATTTTTATATTGTGATAGTAAAAATCTAAACTGTTAATTAATTTAAAATTAAAGATTTATAAAATTTAATAGTTTGTTAAATATCTGGTAAAATATTTAATGTGAGATTTTTTATAATTAAGAATATATTCATTATAATTTTATTTTTATAAAAAGTGTATGTGGTTGATCCTTTAAAGGATAGAAAGTATGATTTATCTAATAGGTTTATAAAAATCTATGATCCATTAAATTTAAATTATTTGTAAATTATATTAAAAAGGGATTTCAATGACAGAAAGAGAGAGAGAGAGAGAGAAACATTTATTAACTATTTGTACCTTTTAAAAAAAAATATTCCTTTTTCCCCATAAATAATTCTTAGCATTTAGTTTTTACATTTATAATTTACATTTATAGTTACAAATATAATTTGAAATAAGTAAATAAAACTATTTGAAGAGTTCTTGTTTGATAGAAAAATAAAATAAAAAATGTTTCATTTGGTATTAATTATTTTTTAATTATTATATATTTGTTATTTTCCATTACTTAAATAAAAATTATATTCAAAGAAAAAGCTCTAAAAAAAAACTTTAAGTTTTAAATATAAGTGTACAGTATAAAAAAATGTTTTTCATACTCAAAGTTTTTATTCATAAAGATTAAGATTCTCATATATATCAATATTTTGAAATTGTTCGTACTTTGATTACTAAACACTAAATTGATATTAGATTTATTATTTATTAGATTTATTTCTTTAGTTACATATTACAATGAGTTTTAAATTATATTTAATTTACTCAGAGAATATATTATCTATTATTATCTGCTTTACAATTTTTTTACAGTAAAAATTTTTTTTATTGCCTATATTTAAGAATTAATTTACAAAGTTCTTTTATAATAATCAATTAAAGTATGTCCCTAAATTGTTTATAATATTTAGTCCCTAAATATTATAATGGTAATTTTCTTTTTATAGTGAAAGGTTGGACATAGGAGTTGATGAAAGTGTACCGTGTGATGGTAAGCCACAACAGCAACAGTTGGTACAAACAAGCAAAGCAAATTCATTGGCAATGGAAGTGACATGATGCCTGCTGTCAGCACCCCTGTTGCTACAATTACGACACTGGGGGCTTCGCTAACCTTACTTTGCCAATGTATGCCTGATTTTGGCACTGGCAACAGACTACTTATTCCGATGCTAATTGTGGTATGATTAGGCACATTTACATCAAACATGTACAACCGTTTCATGACAACTAGATTGAAGTAACGACAATGCGCTGTAACGTGAAAAATAATGTGACTTGTTTAAACAGTATTCACATTAATTATCAAATTCTATAATTTAATGTCCAAACTTTTTCATTATTAATTTTTGATACATAAATAAAATAATAAACATAAGTAATAAGGAATATTGTTGATAAATGTTTGTTACGTAGAAGAAATACGTTACTTCTATCTCAGTAATTGTGAACCATTATATAAGTTTTTAAACACAATGTTTTTACCAAAGAAAATAAATGTCTTTTAATTATTTTTATGAATCCACTAAATATAAACAGCGAATAAATATCTATAAATATATTTCTTTTTTATTTTATTATTGGTCAAAGAAAATAAAAATATATCATCATAGTGTTATTGACATTGTGTTTAAAAGTATTTATATAGTTCTCAGTTAGTCGACGGTTCACCTTATTATAACCTGCATTGAAATCTTAAACGTATACAAAACGAATATATCAAAACATTCCTGTGTTTCATGTCAGCAAACTTAATAAATTTATACAAAAATATCGCTGTACAAAATTAGACTAATTTATTTTGAAAAAAAGTTAACAACAATAGGATTGGATCTTAGTTAAAAGTTATAATTTTATAAGTATTCAGTCTTATAACAAATCTACTATTTAAATATAAAATATTAGATTTTTATGATTTACTTAATTAATAACTCTTAGTTCAAAAATATTTGATCTTTAAGATTCAATAAAAGTATTACAAGCTTAGATGATTAATAAAAATTATAAGTGTAACTTAATAATAATTAATAATTCAAATGCACGAAATTTCACTCAATTAAGATCTATCCTTTTGTGAACATAAAGCCACAATGAAGTTAAAGAATTTAAATGTTATTCAGCTTATTCATATTAAACCACGTTAATGTATTAATATCTAACTTGTAGACAAACGTTCTTCTTCTACGTAATGATTGACACTCTGAATGAAAGCCTATATTAGTTCTGAAAAAGTGAGAGTGTATGTACGTATTTTTCTTTCAATTGTGCGTACATGTAAGATAAAGATTAAAGAGAGAATTAAAAAAATATAAAAAAAGATTTTGCATTCCTAGTTTAAATTATATCAGGGTTGGTGCATTGTTCTCTTTTTTATTTGTTTCTGGTTATTCTTTTTAAAATCTATTGTATATACAGCTTATCTTTAATAAAAACTTACGTATTTATTAAAAAAAGGAACTAAAAATTAAGAATTTGTCTTTTTGTCTCAATAATAGTATAATTTAGATCAACATTTTTTTTATTAACGTGCATTGTTGCGAATATAACAAATAAACCCTATTTAGAATATTAGAAAAGATTTGGATGTTTAATGCTCTGCAGAACAAACTATAATTGTATTCACATAAACCTGTTTTCCAATTATTTATTATTGAATAAAAAGATGCGATTGAGATTTCATAATTTACCATGATTAATAATATTTTTACACTTTCGAATGTTCCTACATTGCAAATGAAAAAACGCTATAAAAAATATATTTGATTGAAGTATTGAGGTCAAAATGAATTGTTTAAAGCGAATGAAACGCGAATAAATTGCATCACATTGTTTGAATTTTATTATAATTTAATTTGCAGAGACATATAAAAAATAACGTAGTTACTTCGGCTTTCATGTAGTTTAACGATATAAATATTTTATCTAAAAGAAAGTCTGGTGCCAGCTACAAAATTAATGGTATAAAAAATATCGATATTAACGTTATAAACATAGGAAATCTGATTATATGAAAGGAAAAGAAAAAAAAGAAACACAGATAAATTGTATATATAAAGATAATTACGCTTACTGTATCTCTTACATTTAGGTGATTAATCAAATAAATGTAATTAATGTTGTTGTGGTAGGGGCACAGCGATATATAAAAAAAATGATTAATAATTCGAATCGATTTTAAGAGGAGTAATAAAGAAATTTTATCATAGATTTATCGGATGAATTTATATTGAATTTAAGAGCTCGTCGAATTTTGAATTATTTTATCAAAAGATGATCCGCTTGCGTATGATGTACATTATCGCGCGAACAAGTTTTACATGCGTTTCTTCGATGTACTTGTAAATACTTTCTTAAGTACTATTAACTGTGAATAGTCTTTGCAGATTCGCTTTTGACTTTTCAAGTTTATTGTGCATTTTTAATTAAAATATAATTTAATTGCTAATTAACTTATAGTACAATAACTAAATATAAAAACAACGTTCGTTCTGCCTTTTTAATACTAGTATACAAATTTTTTTAAATCTCGTTATATGTTTTAAGTCACGAAGCACACCTGCAAAGACAAAAATCATTAAAAAGAACATTTTCTGTAAGATTCTTGTTTGGTTTTACATTTGGAACAAAGAAAAAACTGCGAAAATATCTGTTGATTTGATTGAATGGTTCAGCAAAAAAATATAATAATATACAGAATTTTTATAAAATAGTAAACAGAGAAACAAAGAATAAAAGTTAGTTTATTTCAAATACACGTCATTTCCCTTATGCACTCATTGATAAATAATAAAATGATTAACAAATAGTCCAGATAAATGAAAAAGTCCCTCCAACTATAAAGACTGAGTTCGTTCTAAACATCTTTTATTTGGCAAGCAGATACTAAGAGCTTAATGACTATTTAGATAGGGTTTAGTATTTGTCCCATTAATTAATAAAATAATTATTTGTAGTGAAAAATAAGTGAATATCGATGATTTCTTCTATGTAGAAACAGTTTGTACTTTAAATACAACAAAGTGAATAAATTAACAATGTGAAACAAGGGAAATTAACGTCTTTTATTTGTACGCCAATTCGGCAGGGATCTATGAGATGAAGATATGATCTTGAACTTGAGTATCATAAGAGATTCTTGGAAAAAATTAGTTTATTTTGTCGCATCGACTGTTTAAATAAAATTAGCGACATTCTTAATGTGTTAAATTTCTTATTGATACTCACTGGACACTTGTATAAAAATCGTTTTATGCATTGTATTATCTGCTATGCATTACCAACTTTATTCTATGAATATAGCCAAGATTCTAGCATGCCGCTATGTGACAGAATCATTGTGTCGGCTACTAAATTTATATATTTTATTCTTGATTATAGTAATTACTTAGGCATTTATTAAATTAAAAATTAAAAATTGAATGATAATATAATATAAATTTTTAAATTTTCTAAGCCTACATAAACCTGTTTTCGTTTTCGTTTCTTAACTGAAAAATATACGAATAAAGAGGTGGTAATACGAGGAGAAATCTCGAAGTGAAGCTTAAATTTATAAGTACGTACAATATCGAGATTTTTAACTACAACAAAAACTGACGAGAATGATGACGCTACTTTAATTAAGATATAACAAGCGAAATAAAAGCATTTGTGTTTGTGTAAAAGCAGTTTTAAATTTTGTATTCTGACGTTAACAATGTAAATTCCAAATGATTATCTTTTAAGTCGAATATTCGCGTATTAAAGTAAAAACGTTACAAAAACAAATATAAAAGTATTTTTATTATTTTTAATGTTAAATCAGTTTATAATCCCTGAAATTTAATAAAATTCTCTACGTATATTACTCATCAATGTTCATATCATGTCAAAAAGTAACTAAATTAAAAAATATTTATATACCATGCTTCCAATCAATATCAAAATAATTATTTAAATGTTTTAATTTTTTAATATGCAATTTTTGTATTAATTCTTGACTTACATAAAAGCAACCAATGGTTTTATTGAGTTCATATTTATTAAATACAATTTCAATACTGTTTTTTAAGTTATTCATTAACTAGTTTTAAACGCTGATGTAGTTTACTTCTTGAACGTATCACATGGTTACTGAAAATGAGTGACATTGATATTACAAATAATGATCGAAAATGAAAATTTTTTTCTTTCTTTGGTATTAATGAAACTGCAGTTTTTGTTTTAGTTACATAAATTTTTTAAATATTTTCTAAGAGCATATTAAATATATTAAGTTGTAGTTATATTCTTAAATTAATTTTTGGTACATTTCAATATAAATTTCTATAAATATTAACTTGTTAAAATTTAACAAAAATATAAAATTTATTGCAAAATTTATTTAAAATGATAAATAAACAAAAAATATCAAGATATTATATTACTGGCTTTCTTTCTGCTCTTCAAAACTACCCGTATCGGGAGATGAAAATACCATAAATTCGAAAATATTATTCCACAAAATTTTATAAATTTATTAATAAATTATAAATTTATTATTATATTAATTCATAAATTATATAAATTATAATAATATTTATATAAATTATAATAATATTTATATAAATTATAATAATATTTATATAAATTATAATAATATTTATATAAATTATATAAATTTTATTAATAAATTATAAAAAACTTTTAATATCCAAAATCGACTCATAATATTATTTTTATTATTTTAAACTGTACACCACGCTAGTAGATTATAAACGTACCAATGTTTATGTGCAGAAAACTATTTTTGGCACGTTTAAATTTTTAATACAGAATAATTTTTATTATAGAAAATTATGATTCTTATAAAGTCCAATATATATATATATATACAACTTTTCGCATTACAAATCGATTGGGATCATTATGTTAGACGATATTAAACAAAATCATAAATTCAAAGCTTCATGGAGCTTGCTAAAATGTTTATAACTAAACTCAAAACTCATATCGTCAAAATCAAAATCATCTCGTCTGTCGAGTAATTCATTAAATACTTGCATCAGTCTCTTGCCGATGCTTCTTGCACCTTTATATGCCGTGACGTTTTTGCTTAATAGCCCCGAGGAAAAGGTAAATCCACCCTCAAAATTGTTAGGTAGGGACATCGGTACATTTGAGGACAAGTCACACTATTTGTACTGTTCATAATTATGTATAGCGGGTTATCGCAATCGAGTCGATGTTGCCGCGTTGCTGCAGTTACTACTTGTATAAAAATGTACATATAAATAAAGTTTCAACGAAAAAAATTAATCGTGATAGTTTATTTAAATTATTTATATTTTCTCATCCTTTCCTTATTTATAAATAACATATCGTATTGCACGTATTTTAATTTCTGAAATTTCAACTAGTTGTCTGAACAAAATTGAAGATACTATATATATAATATTTATTACAAAATTGATTCAAATAATATTATAAATAAGAGAACTATATTACTTTCCCGTTTTTCATTCTTCAATATCATTCTTATTAGGAGACGAAAAATTTTAAAATATGATAAGTTCGAAAATATTATAGTTTCACTATATGTGCGAAGAGCATCACACGTAGATGCGCGCATAATAAAATGAGGGAGAAAATGCTTATTCGCTGAATCATTGCAGCACGTGACACCAACAGCATCTAAAAGCAGCGACAAAATTGCGCGGAAGGCCCAAATGCGAGTGGTGTCACTCTGACCTTGACCTCGTGTTCGATAAAATAGACTACTTCGTACGTGTGTAGTAAAACTAATTATGACTAATTATGTTCTCACGTTGAGTTGTTTGTCATGCATTGTTGTAAATTATAATAGAAATTAATTGTTATTTCCTTCTGGAGAAATTGTGTTTTATTTATAATATCCTGTCACATATGTGAGCATCCTTCAAAATAATATTTGTTATTTAGGATATATATATAGCAACAGATTCGGATCGAAATTTAAGCGAGATGTCGTCAATACGAGGTCGGCGAAATATAGTGTTTGAATAAATCATGAATGAAAAACTACGTTCTCAAGCAACATCGCGAATAATCGCGTGTAACTTGATTAAATACAATACCATTACATTTTATATTTGATTAATGCTATTCATATAATAAACTAAAAAACAAATTTAAATTATTTTGAAAATAACAAATTAGTTTTACCGTTATTACATTTATTTTTTATTAATCAATAAATCAATAACTGCTGTTAAAAATTCTTATTGAAACTGAAGATGTTTTGTAAGCGAAAGGTTTACGGTTCATTTAAAATTTTATTCGATATTCAAGAATGTTATTTATATTTTTATCATATGTAGTTATGAATAATTTAAATACTCTTTACATTTTTAAGACCAGGGCATTCTTAGTTCACTACAAAATTATATGATATTATAAAAATACATTGTAACTTCAACATTTTAGAAAACAAAATAGTGTATGACATTAACAATTTATTCGACCTATTTTATCCAAAGAATCGATACTTCACATAATGTTCTAAGTAAGTATCTTACACACTTTTTGTTAAGCTCTACCCAAATATTCTTTTAATAGAAATTCAATATCCATTAAGCTTCAAGCGTTGTCAAGTAATTGCGTTAAAAATTGTATGAAAAATACGTACTTTTCAAAAATTGTGAAAATTAAAATAATATTTTAATAAAATTAGGTTGTAATACATTTCATTATTTTGACTATTTGACTAGTTGACTATTTGACTACTATTATTTTAACTAGTTATTTTGACTAACACAGTTTTAAGTAATTATTGTTTCGGCTTTAACATTTACGGTGTCTATTAATTTATCAAAGAGAAATGATATATTAATTGCTTACCTCGAAAGAAGTAAATTGTTTTCATTTTTGAAATAATTTGTTTTAAAATAGTAGGTAATAGGTTTTAATAATATGAGTAATATTAAAATATTAATATATTAATTATTAATTAATTAAGAAGGAATGTATTAATACAATTATAATCTAAATGTAAGAGATTTAGAATCTTTATGTTAGAATCTAATAGTAAATAAATTAACATCAGATATTGAGTTTAAATGTCAGAAAAGAAGTAAATAATACATTATTAAATAAAAATTTATTTTTGGTTTTTCTTTATAAATCGATGACTAACAATATTTATAATTTAATTAAAGATATTTATTTAATAATATGTTTTTTGTTGAAGACGTCATTGACCTACTATTGTTATCTTACTACAGTTGCTTTTTATATGTAAGATTCATGTAACTCTATTTTATATATTATATTTTATATATATTTTATATATATAAAAGGCAGTGAGAAAATGGTAAATAAAACACATAAACTTTGTCATAAAAAATATTTAATGTCAGTCGTATTTATATAACGGTTGTCTTTCTTAATCAACTTTCCATTTGGCGAGTACATTCAAGGCGCTCACCTTCTTTTTTCGTGAGGAGGGAAGCCACATAGTGGTCGCGACAAGACCCATCACTTAGAAATCCGTGCCGTAGAAGGACCCATCGTAGTATTTAACATAGGTATAAGGAAGCGCCGTGAACTTGTGTCACGCGAAAATCATCGAATATGTAAAAAAAATCTTACCACCGTGGACTCGCTGTTTAGAAATTAACACTAATTGTATAAAAAATCGCCGCTGGATTGTAGACAAACGTTTTTCACCAATTATTAAACCTATTTAAGCTTGTGTGCGCTAGTTTAGGTAAAGAACAGTTCACATAACACGAGTAATTTATCAGTCAGTTAATTCGATCAATTCTTTCAGTTATCCTTACCTTCACATCTGTTATTGCTGAAATATATTCTTTTCGTTACATCGAGCTATGTAAGACGCAATCGCTCATCCGTGCACTGGTAAATTATATAACCAATCATTTTGATTCTCATTTAACTTACAATTTGTATTTCTTATTATTAGAAAATTGTAAATTTATTCTTTATCCTGTGTCTCATATATTTTTATAAAAAATGTATAAATTTTATGTAAAAAATTATATATATATTTTCAGTAAATAAAATAATAGTAATTAAGTAGTAATAATAGTAATTATACATTTAAAAATGTATACATGTATATAAAAATGTACATGTGATATGAAAAGAATAATTTTTAATATTACATTATTTTATTTTTTTTATAAATGAAATAAAAGTTAATTGTAGCTACATTTAAACGCCTTTATTAGAATAGATCACATGTCCTTCCGGATGTACATAGATGGTTACGCGTTTGTAGTGAATATATATGTGTGGTGGCTAAAAATTTTTTTCTACCATATGTTTGCAGATGTTTTTGGACTTGAAAATTACAAAAAGATAAGTATACGTAAGCATATCCTGCATGGTTTAACCCATCCTTTTTAGCAGGATTAATCAACATAGCCTTACAGATGAGTCCAGTAGATCGATCTTATTTAAAATGCAAATATATCTAATTAGGAATAAACTTAATCTTCATATATGTAGTTGAAAAAGTGTTATGCAAAGAAAAACCGTTGAAACCCAGAAATTGCTTAAAAAGCATTAGAGCATAACTATTTTATTGAAAATAACTATTTAACGACACGGTTCTATGAATTTAAATGGTACTAGATGTTTTGGACGTTCAATTCAAGCATTAATTTCAAAGAACAGAGTACTCTAATATTTTTTTAAATTAATATATTTATGTTAATAGAAGTTAGTTTATATAATATTTATAAATAAAAAGAATAATTAAAAAATGATTTAACATGCTTATAAAGTTATTTCTGATTGCGATGCAATAACGATACTGGGAATAACGTGGTTATCGCTGCGCCGAGTAGCGGAAGATTGTATATATAGCGCATAAAGTCGATAAGCGCAGCAAAGCTCTCGTGAGCCGACCCAATGTCTAAGTGTATATGTAGAAGAGTGAGTGAAATAGCACGAGCGCGTGCAATGCGGTTTACGACTGATTAACCGAGTTAGCGAGTGCGCGTCATTAGTGATGTCATTAGTAACTGCAGCTATTATCATAAGTACACGATTCTATTCCACAATGATCGTTCGCAATGATAAAATCAATTTGCGTATAAAAAAATTCGCAAGTTATTTATCATGCATTGCACAGAAATAGCAGAGCGTACGGCTATGAATTGCCGTACATACTGCATTCGAGGTTAGTTGTCTCTTAGAAACCCACAAACATCCTGAAATGTCCTTGCGGTATAGGTCGCACAGCGGCACATACGATTGGCGGTGCCGTTTCAGTTTTGAGAGCGACACGTGCTCTTATCCTGTAATATTAGCGATTTGCTACGTCTTGTCCGCAGAGAGCCATAATTCGCATGCTCTCTTTTTGAGTGACATGATTTGCACACCCACCAACCTCGAGAAATAAACGCGTAAGCCTGCAAGAAATCAAGCTTATCAGCGTAATGTGTATGTATATATATGACTACGTATAATGTTGTTACGTCTATGAAGTAACTGTCCCTTTTTGGCCCATACAATTAAGTATACTAGCTAGGGATGGGTAACGGTCCTAAACTCTACAGTAATAAAATAAGAATTATATAAAGTCACAGAAGAACGATAAAACTCGATTAGACATTTCGTCAACCCCGTAATTATGCAAATAAAATAAAATAAAGATAGAGAACAACTAGTAAGATTTACATAAGGAAGGATCTTAGAGACAGGAAAAGAAAAAAGTAGTGGTCAATCCCCTTTAAAGAAAAGTTACATATTGAAATTTAAAATGAAAAGTATTTATTACTTACTTCTAATACAAGTCAGGACCTTACTTCTAAAGATTGAACTCAATTAATACTGACTTTTCTACAAGAGGATTCGCCCTATTTATACAAGATTTAAAGTACAGGCGGTATAAGCAAAGAGGGGGTTTTCCTGGAACAGGGTTTTCCTGGCAGTCTGTATAAATTTCGTAATTTAATTTCTAGTAATGATATAATTTTCGTTTTTTTATCAATTTGTTTAGTTAATTTAATGACAATTTGTTGTTACAATTGGTTTTTATTAATAATTATTGCTTATGTAATAATATTACTAATTTTATTATTTATTATTAATTCAAGTTATAATTTAATATTGTTATTTCTTTTTATTATTATTCATTCATTTTGATAATTTTTGTGTGTATTTTGATAATAAATTAATAATTAAAAATCGGTATGATAAATGTTTAGAATAATAATAGTAACAAATATAATATTTAATTCGGACTTATATGATACTTAGTTTTTTTATAATAATACATTATATTCATAAATATTTGAAAGTTTAATATTATTAAATTTGATTAAAATTTTGGTTTAGTATTTTATAATTTTCATTTAATTAATTATTTTGATTATTTATTAGTTTGAGAATTACATAATGATAATACACATACGTATATGCACCCTCCCTTCTCACACAATATATATATATGCGTATAAAAGAAAATGTTTTTTTTTCTTTGTGAGTGCAATTGTGCAGTTGACAGTATTTTTGTATGTGTGCGTGTATTTGTAGACTTCCCGTTCAAAATTTTAAGTGCGGTCATAAATATGTCAAAATTGATTTTTTATCAATGACAGTACAGGCCCTAGTTAACGATTCTAGATACCTTAAAATTTTCCTATTTGAGTGAAAGAGAAAAACTTTCTTTATGTATATTTATCAGTAAGTCACAATCGTAACAACGTGTGATTTGTGGATTATGTTATATGTTATTATTGTATGTGTATTAACGCGTGTCGTTTACTTTGCTATAGATTAATTAGTTTTTAAATTATATTCAAGTTTTTATTTCCCTTTAATTTTAATCATTTGTAGCGTAGTTCATGGAAGCCCCGAGATGCTAATAAAGGATTTAGTTATTGTTTCTAAACTATTGCAAATTGTCTATTTTTAGTTTAAACCCGCCACTAAAATATCCATTCCTCTATCCGTTTAAAAAAACATTGACCAGCAAGCTCTTCCGACAATAATAGCAGGCACGGGAAGCGCGGTAAGGAGGTACCGTGGAAATTGCCCACTAAGCCCCAAGCTTCCGGTACAATAGTTGGCTAAAAGATCAAAATACGATAAGAAAAAACTAGAATTAATTTTCACAAAGTTATTTTCTGTTACGTCGATAACCTGTGCGGGTTTTGGTTTACTTAAAAAGATTAAAGAAAATTTTGTTTAGTAAGAAGAGTTTTTAATTGGGAGTATAAATTTTCCTCTGCTGTTAGCTTTATTAATGTACAAAATATTGCAAACATACTACCCATTTTATGCGATACTTTGTAACTGTGCGGAGTACAGAATGTTTGAAAATTTAAAAAAATAATTATTATTAGTAATAAAATATTATTTTATTAGTATTAATTATATTACATTATTTATTTATATTATATATAAAAATATAAGTAATTTAAGTATATACACAAATTAAGAAAATAATTTCATAAATTAATATTAAACAATATTTGACAACATATTTTATTTATTATTTTTAATATTTGTTAAATTAGTATTTTAAATATTTATTACATATATATCCATATACGTACGTACTCACGTATGTACGAACATTCATTTATACAACGGAATTAAGTAATCAAGCGTATACAAAATATATCATTTAACAGAACATACAATACGATTAAGGGTTAACGTAAATGAGAGATATAGAAAGGTAGAGAAAAGAAATTTGTGAATGTTCATGCAATTTGGTACATATGAACTGAATATGAATAAGAATGAGAGAAAAAGAGAGAGTACGAACAAAAGTACCTACAAGTACATAGGAGCGTTAAAGCGCCTTTACTCTCACTCTCTCTCTCTTGCTCTTGTACATTTATACGCTTGATATGCATAACGATGGTATGCTTATTCTATCACTCTCGCATGTTTATGTACACTGTACCAAAGTCAACTGTGTCAAAGTTCTCATACACGCTCTCTCTATTTTTTTCTTTATATATACGCACACGTACTCACATAAATAATAACTTTAGTTAATAACAATTTTTCCAATAAATACAATTTCATTTTTTAAAAAATAAAAAATTTTATCTATTAAACAGCTTACAGTATTACATTATTATATTTCATGAAGTATAATCGTTTTATATAATAATTTAAAGTATATTTCTTTCAATTTTTTTACTTTATCTTGGTCTCTTATTTTTTTTCTATTTTTTCTTATAAACAGCCTTAATTGTATATCACGTGTTCAGTTCTCTACATTATTTTTTCCTTACAATTGTGTACGAATAAGTTTTCTATATAATTCAAGATTAATAAGATTTTGTATGATTTTTTAATCATATAGTTTTTTCCAATCTTTTGTCAAAAATTATAAAAATGAAAGGCCTGGAAGCGCTCGCGAAGCGCAAAGAAAGGGCAAACTCACGTAGAAACAGAGATTTTGGGAGTCGGTGATCTTCCGAAATAGAGGACTTGCCATTCGGCGTGCTGGGAACTCTAGGAAATGTAATTATTCTGCGTATCTTCAGAGAGTGAAGTCATTTGACGTATTTCTCGCTGTGCAACCATTCGGCGCATGGCACCTGATGTAAGTCATTCAACACACCCTGGAGATACAGTCACGTGGCTTGACTCTACCTGCTGTGATTCGCCCGTGGACTAATCCAACACCGTAACTCGCTAAGACGTTGAAAATAAATCGCCGCCAAAAACTCGTGATAAATTCTGCAAGAAAACTCGTCGCTGTAATATATTAACTGTCGCCGTAATCCGTGAGAAACGCTGTACATATAAAAACCCACCGCTATAATTCATTAAGATTGTAAGAGAGATACCGCCATCATGCTTAACCGTAAGCAGTATAAAACTATAGCCGTATAACATCGTAGGATTAATAAGAAAACCGCCGTAACATGTAAAAGAAAAAACCTACCGTTACAATTCGATATATTTGTATTAAATACTTTCGACGTTGTAAGTTGTAGTTTAAATAAATTAGATTAATCTTTATAAAATATGCCGTCTTTTTCTTATTTACCTCGTCTCTTCACGTCTCCTCTTCTCAATACGAACCCTGTCCAATGTCGAGCTTGCAGGTCCGAGAGTGTCAGGAAGCGCGAGAGACCGAGCCGTCAACTGCTTCGATAAGTAAAGGAATACAAATTAAAGAAGTAAAAGAAACTAATAATAGGTGAGATCTCTACATGAACGCTGATATTTGATATGTATAACTTCAATCCACATAAGCTTAGTAAAAAATGTAGGTAACACCGTTACAACTTTAAAATTTCACTATACATACGGTACTATTCCACTACTCTTACTTATTAAAACGTCTTCTATCACCTATTACGACCTCTTCTACAATTTTTAAACTTACAAATGCATTTAACATATTTCTTATTTTCACCGCTAATATTCACTACTTGAATATCTTCTAATGGTTTCTGCAAGAATCTTTTTTAATTTTTTAATTATCAGCATGCATTTTACACATTTTTCACTTCTCTTATTGAATACTACTTCTGGCTTCTACAAGCTTTTATATACAAGAGTTACCTATTCCTTCTCGTTTTTGTTGCAATATAAAGGCTTAGAGTCTAGACTTAGAAATTGCATCAGATTTGTATTACTGTATAGATACATTCACATGAAGATTTGTATTACTGTATAGATACATTCACATGAAGATTTGTATTACTGTATAGATACATTCACATGAAGATTTGTATTACTGTATAGATACATTCACATGAAGATTTGTATTACTGTATAGATACATTCACATGAAGATTACACCAATGCAGTTCAAACATTGTGTAACGCATATTATGCTATACAACATAATTATGTTGAATCGAATATTATACGGTGGATTAACCAGATAACTACTGCTCTAGAGAGCATTAATATAAATTTAAAAACAAGTTATGTTTCAAATAATGGCAAGTATAACACATTACATTGATGAATATTTAATGTCTATTAAAGTGGCATTCAATGGAAGGACATGAATTCGCTTGTCTTGATTACAGTAATCAATAATGAGATGGAGTAAAATGGGAACAAATTATATATATATATCCTTATTTATGAAAGATGCATTTGTGATTTTAATACGCATATTTATTTATCTCTTAATTAGTATAATTCCATTGAAATAAATTTAATACCATTTTCTGAATACTATGCCTATAAAAATAATAAGAAAATTATTGATATAAATTATTTTATTGCAAAAATGAATGCAATTTATAAAAAATTAATTTGCAAAAAAGAGAACTCATCAAATGTGATACGCAGAATTTCAAAAAAGAGACTTGGGATGGACCTTACATTCAACTTTAATTTACTGTAAACCTTGTCCAATTAAAGAAAGTTCATATATAAAGCTTTCTACTGAAATTGAAAAAAGCATGTGTGTATCAATATTAAAAATAATGATAATCTGTATTTCAAATTGGTGATACTGCGGATATTTGCATTTTTGCAAAAATATAAACCATGTTTCAGAGTATTTGAATTTTCAAAATAAATTAAACTTTAAATAAGTTGTATTTCCAATATTACCGATAAAAATTTCAAAAGTTTAAAACAAAATAATATTTAAAATTTGTATATTTTGAAAAATAATAGAAGGAATTTATCTTATCAAATAAATAAATATAAAAATTTTAATTTATTATAAGATTATTGTATAGATGGAGATTAAGAAAATGAATCGATACTTAGTGATGATGATAATGATATTATACCAAAGTTTCAGTACATTTTGATTAAATATTTCTTATGTACCGTAATATAACAAATAAATAAACATAAATAAAACTATTTTATATGCGATAGATATTTACATTATTTATATACTTACAAAAAATTAAAATTAAATGAAATTGAATGTATAATATAAATAAACGCTATTTAAATAAAATAATAAATAAATGTACTATCCGCAGGTTTAAGATATAATTTAAGATTGTATTCCGTTTTAAATGTTTACTTGAATCCATAGTATATCAGATATGTATTTATTAAAGTACTTCTATGTATTAATAAAATTTTTCATTTTTCATGGCAGACGCACTTCAAAACATCTTTTAAAATTTCTTTTACGGTATTAAATAAAGACACAGTTACTAATCTAGGACTTTCTAAAACTACTCAATTAGCAGTTACATTATGATGAAAATTCCATAATCATTTCAGAATCATCTTAGCCTTGTATCCATATCAACTCTCAAGCTCCTGGTATAGGTTATATGCGAAATTAAACGCGATTCTTTATTTCAGTTCCATTTTGTTTCTGAATAGTTCCAGAGACGATCTTAATCCAGCTCTTAGTCATACAACTTTTAGAAATATTTGCCTAATTGTATATTATAACATATTTAACTATATACAACGTTAATTCATCTATCTAAATATTCTACATCTTTTATAGGTATTTTATTTTCAGTTTATGTAAGAATTATTACGTAAAAAATTATATTATATCAAGAAAATTTCTACAGTTTTCTGTATTCATTTTTTATATATTTTAAAATGTTGTAAGATAAAATAATATCTGGTTGAAAAATAACAGTTTTACAATACTATCATCTTAGAAAAGTCATTATCTTTTGATATTTATAAAAATAAAAGTCTTAAGAAAAGATGAAAGATAATATGGAAAATGTATGTGATTCTCTTGAAAACTTAAGCAAATCGGTAATTTTTACAACTATATTCATTAAGAAATAAAAAACTATTTAACATATTATACGAAATTATAATGGTTATCTCATAATTATTATCTAAATTATAATAATAAAGCGTTCGATACCAGCGTTGATAAATTTAAAAAAGGTAAAAAGAAGAGAGAACTTGTAAACATCAAAGAAAGCTATATCGTAAATAAAGATGTTGTTCTATAGAAATATTTTTAAAAAATTGAAAAATAATATTTGATATTATATTATTTAAAGAAGAGTAGGAGAAAATATAAGAGAAATATAATAGAAATGAAGTGATATAATAATAAACATGATTTGAAATACGATTCAAAAGACTTGTTTTAAATAAACATCATAGTTTCTTCATAATTAAAAACCACCAAAAAATTGTAAGTTTTTCGTAATACGTGAAAAATTCAGTTCTTAATATACTTGTAAATTTTACAAAATCTACGTTAAATATTCATAAAAATTTCACATAAGAAAAAATGTTGACAACAAAAGTTATGAAAATAAAGTTGAAAACGAGATTTTATATAGTCAGAAAAGTCTGAAGAAATCAAAAGGCAAGAAATGACGAAATATAGAGATCTAGAACTACCACACTTTATAATTCTAAGCAAGTATAAAATGCACGAGGAACAGTCAAATATAAAGATAATTCATTAATGAAAATATATTTCAAAACATTAAAAATGATGTTGATTTTAAGCAATTATTCGAAAAATTAATTTTAACAATTTTCATACATTGGTTAGTTTGATCACTAGAATAAGTAAACCTCTATAATTATATTTTACTTATTCCTGGTTATTCATTACCTATTACCATAATACTTAGATGCCATGTACTCAATTGCAAACACCATACGTAGACTCAATGGCGATAATTTCTTAAGTCTTATTTGTTATCTTAATGGAAATATTATTGTACCACAAGAAAAGATCGTTTAAAAGATAAAAGGCATCTGTTTTCATATCTATTAGCTGCAGAATTCGATATAATCCGAAGTGAAATACTAAAAAGATCTGCCAAATTCTTGAGAGAAAAAAAAGATATTTTAAGTATTATTTCTGATCAAAAAGATTTATATAGTGAGGTATTCAAAGATTCTTATTTTTTTTTGCGATTACATAACAAATTATTTAATTTTTATGAAGAATTCATTTTTTGTTCTAATGTAATACAAGATGATTTTAATAGCACTAGTGGTTCAACTTCACTAGCCCAATCTGAAGCTTCTTATAGCCATCTTCAGCTTTGGTTAAAAAATAATTTTTATGCGAAGACAATTTCTGATAAAAATTTGTCAAAGCATTGCAATTTAAAATTAGCTAGAGGATTATATTTTTACAAAATATAAGACATCAAAATAATACTATTAAACAATCTGCTATGTCTAATAATTATTATTTTCTTCCAATAAAAGAATGAGAAAGTAAATATACTATAGTACTACATGAATCATTCAATAATATTGATGATAAAACCTTAGTATAAATAGTAATGAATAAGTTAAAAATCTTAGTGATAAATTTGACACGCGTCGTTATGGCTACGACCCGTGATAACCGCGCTGCGTGGGTTCGGACAAGAGAGGTGACTCATCGGGAGTCAGTAAACAAGAAAATGGAAGCCACACGCACCGAGGTAGAGCCCAGAGTTTCCCGTTAAGACGCCGCCACGATGATTGGCACGCCATGGCTTCGGATTGGAATGGCGGAAAACACCACCGCGTCAATTGAGATCCTAGTAATAGGTAAATAGCCTTCCGCTCATTGGAGTGGTATTTAGCGGTGGGGAGTGTTTGGGGGTGATTGGAGCGGTGAAACTCGGCTATTGGAAATTTTAGAAGTATGCGCGGAGGCTCGAAAGTTAGTTTTGTGAGAAGAGCGTAAGAGAGAGGACGAAACTCTGGAGGAGCTGTGGCAGGCTCGCTCGTTTCAAAGTTACATCCGTTTTGTTCTTTCTCTTGCAAGAAATCTCTCTTCCTCCCAAAAGAAAGGTCATCCGGAACGGCCATCACTAAAGCTACGAGCGGAAGTACACTAGCTATCGGAAGGGTGAAGAAACCTCTTAATAATGGGCGTATTCCCAGGCGTGGAGTTTTTGTCTTTTTTATCAAATTATGTAGACAATAATAATGAAATATTTAGAAAATATTAATAATTAATCAATAAAAAATGTTTATAATTCTATTGAAAAAAATAATAATTATTAAAGTATATATTTATAATTTTTAGAAAATAATTAGTAATAAATTATTAGACGGTTATAAAAATAAAAAAAAAACAATTTTTATAATAATCAATAGAAATCGATATTTAATTGATTAAAATTATACCAAGTTTAAAAGCAATATAAAATATTGTTAGTCTAAAATTATAAAAGAATCAGCAATAATGATTAATTTACTAAGTGGCGTAAAATAAGTAAGTCAAATCAGAGTGTATATTGTTTTTGTAAATACTATGCGAAACACTTTCTATTATTATCTGGCTGACTCAACTTTAATTATTATTATTTCGTTATCTGTTTTTGTTAAAATATATATACACGATGACGTATGTAATAACGGTATAAGAAATAATGGACACCTGTAAGTTTACCCGAATGGAACTGTTTATATAGACTCCGAAATAAACGAATTATTACTTTATTGATTTAATGAAGCTTATCTAGTGTGTAAGCTACTTAAACCGACTTTATTTAAATAATTTAAGGTATTTTAATTATTTAAATAACCATTATTTAAACGCTTAATGAAGAAATCCCTGTACATCTTAAAGCTGCTTAGGCCAAAGGGGAAACATATACGATGCAATATGAAAACACTTAAATTAATATTAAGCTGGTGAAAATGTGCAACACCAATAGAATTATATTTATTAAACATATATTGTTACGGCACTGCCTTACTAAAATGGAATTTCGAAAATTTTCTTTTTTCTTTCATATTTATTTAAGAAAAGATTCTAAAACTTTTTATATCATAGCATTTTTAAATTTAACTAATAATAGTGTATTGTTATTAATGTGAAAAAAATTATTATTAGTATTTTGTAAGCATACATTAATATGTAAAATCCGATATCATTGTTTATTTGCGTTGTGTGATTAGGTATAAAAAATGTAATTGAGCTGTATGGAGTTTCCTGGGAAATTTTGATAGAAATCTCCCCTTGTCTTACACCGTCCATACTTAAGAAACTACAAAATGGTCACATTTCGTTGATCAGTACCCTTATAATTTGGACTGTTAAGAGTGCAACACTAATCTGCTGATTCTAGCAAGTAAGTGAGTAAATTATATTTTATAAAAATAATAACTACTTTAAAAGGATTTGCTCGAAAATTTTATCTCTCCAATACAATTGCTGAGCGCCTGACTTAAATGTCTGGTTTTACATTTGTATCTCTCTTTTAAGAAAATAAATATTGTGAACCTCACTTAAATGTTCGTCTCCATAATTGCAACCTCTTTTCAATTTAATAAGATTGATTTTAATAAAGATAAGATTTTCAATTAATAATATTCAATAATATTATTATTGAATATTATTATTATTGAATAATATTATTCAATTAATAATAATCAATAATATTCAATAAAGTCAATAAAATTGACTTTAATTTAGAGATGGGCTTTCGCTACGAGCTACTAACCCATCTGGCTAGTAGTTCTAGTATTTAGGCCGAAAAGGGGCAAACTCGTCAAGGCGTGGCAACACACAAGATTTTGGGCAATAATTATTAATATAATTTTTATTTACAACACAATAATGATATCTTTACCGAGTAAAACAATCAAGTTATTATAATTTTTACCTAAGTTTAAGCAGCAATACCTATTAAAAATAAATCACAGTACTATTTAAATTTTGAGAAAGTTGCAAACCTTAAATTTTTACATTTCTAATTATGGTGAAATATCTAGTTTATGTTCTCAAAAATCTTTAAATATTATACATGCTAATATGATAAATATATTTATTATTATGAATATTTAGCTAATTGTAAAATCACATTTATTATAATTAAATTAAATATAACAGAAAGAAAAATATTTTAATAAATCATATACTAATATGCTATTAGCATGAGAATATTCAATAAAATATTAATTTTTTAATTATATCTTTAAGGCAATTATAAATAAAATCAATTTAATTTATCAAAGCTTAACGAATTATAAATATTAATATATGTATACAATGACATTACAAATTATACGCGAAAAGAAAATCTTCAGAAATAAGAATGATATTTTAAACTTGCTTTTGTCTATGTATAGATAAATAATCAAATATAGGTAAATGAAAAATCTATGCGTTTATAAATATATAACAAAAAATAAAGGCACAACGTAATTGTTCATTTGCATGTGATAGTATACGCTTAAAGCAAGCGATCAACAGCACTGTAAGGGACAATTTTATTGGCGAATTTCATCTGATCATTTTAATAGAATACTGGTAATTTAGCTATCGTACTTAACTGTTATTAAGGGAAAACTACAAACAAACTCAACAAATGAACTTGATATAATCTATATATTAAACGAAAGATAACTAGCGTACATATACGAATAGAGTTTCTAGTGTTACAATTTTTTTTTGAAATATGTGTAATGGACAAATAAACAATAAATATTTGCAAGAAGTATAAGTAACAATTATTTATTAAATTATAGGAAATCAAAGAATGATTCTATACAAAGAAAAATTATTTCAAAAATTAATATCCTATATATAATGTATTAATGTACCCATTAATTTACATGGAACAGTATTAATACACGTTAAAATGTATTACTATTGTTATATCTATAAACAGCATGTTATATAAACCTTAAGATTCGATTCTACAGAAAAAAAATTTTTTTCAATTGAAAGGATATTGAAGATTATTTGAAATACAGAATGTCTGAAAAGGAAGTACTAGCCAAATACTCATTAGATAAGTGTCTGTCGCGAGTACTCGCCATCACCGAAGAAAGAAAAGGAGGCCCCGCCTCCTACACCTTGGGCGGTAAATTATGCGCGGTCTCTCGTGGCGAATGCGAGCCTAGTATCTGGGTGTGTCTGCAGCATGTGTATGAGAGAGTATGTGTAACGCGAATGAGAGAGAACGTACTACATAGTGGGAGTACTCGGCGTGTATACGAGAAAGTTCAGCGAGAATGAGAATAAGCGTGCTGTATATAGAATGGGCGTACTTAGTATAGTATGCGTGCGATAAAAAGTGCAGCATGAGAGAGAGAGAGAGAGCGTACAGTACAGTGGGCGTACGCGGTTTAGCAGACATACGAAAAAAAATGCAGTGTGCTGCGTAGTAGGAGTATGCGGTATAGCATAACAAGAGAGAAAGAGCAAAAAAGCCATAGAGGGGAGCCTGGCTGGGAGCTAGGTCCAGGTCTGTGTTAGATTAGACTCTGCGCCCAGATTCGGAGAGTAGCGCGAATAAATGCAACGCGCTCGTGCCGCTGTCGCCGCCGTACTTACTGGCCTTTACCTAAGATTCGCAAGTGCAAAAGCCACACAAAGCTGTTCCTCCACCGAACTCCACGAGTTTGAAAGCGAGTGGAGAATGAGCTTGTGAAAGGGTATAAAAAGAAGTGAATTCGGAGGCAAAAGTTTCACAAAGTAGAAAGATTGCCTTCCACTGGTAGCTTAGCCTTTCAGTGCGTTTCCCCTAGAGTAGTGTTTCGGCGCATTAGAAAAATCGAAGTGTTGTCTTTTCACGCATCTCTCTGGGTGTAGCCTCTCAACTTAATCCTAGCGGCATAGTTTTTTGTCATGCTTCGCCGTATTTCGCTCTTGAAAAGGGAAAAGACTTGCTGTTTGCGTAACATGTAAAATGAAAAAAAAAATACTGTCGCATAAAAATCACCGCTATAAATAACTTGTATATGTATGGAACATTCACCGCGTAGGAACAGTTTACACATGTTAAGATATTCCGCCTCCGAAGTGTAGAACTTTAAGTGAGTAAATTAAGCTTTATATTTAAACTAAAAATATGCCACCTCTTTACATTGTCCTTTCAATTCGAATCCGGTCCAACTTCGAGCTATCCAGGCCGGAATTTTGAAGAGACCGAGCCAGTACCAGTTATGTATTAACGAGTGACTCTTATCTTTTATCGACGAATCCCCAGATCTAGGTGTCGAATATGTGGTACTTGTAGTGATTGTATAATAAACAGCGTGACGCTGCAATTGCTGGTATCCGACATGTGTGATTATTCATATAAGCATGATTATTATTTACGTATAGATGAACGCTTAAGTTGGAGTGTTTGCTCGTGTGAAAATGTTTGAGAAGCTCGTGATCTGCCTCGACTATGAATTTTCGTCCGTAGAAGTAATGGCGGAATTGCTCTTTTGCAAAAATGATTACTAGTAACTTTTATCGAAGGTTGCATAACGAAGTTCACTTCCTCTTAAACACCTGGAAGAATACATACAGGATCGGTCTTTTCATATTGTACCTTGACTCAAGATTGCATTGAGTGCCTAATCCGATGCAATATCTGTGGTTACAATAAACTGTTCTGACAATTTTAGGGCAGTTATTACGAGATTAGTACTAGAACGTTGTATAATTTTGTTTCAGATTCTCGATTACTTGATATTGCTCTTGCCCCTATATAAACGTGTTTTTCTTTCCTCGTACTAATTGCAGTTGTGATCCCGTAATATTTGTTTAATTTTTTATAAATAGTCAGTAATATTCTGTCAAGAAATTCTTTGATATTTTAGTGTTTGTTGTTAAGGATAATTATTGAATTACTCTAGTGTCTTCAAAACGATCTATATTTTGTCCTAATTAATTTTTCATGAATTTTTTAATTTCAGTTTCTATTTGTTTCTTAAAATTAAGAATTAGTGATTATTTTTACTGCTTTTTATGTGTTTTTCGGCGGCTAATATATATAGTATGATTAGGGAATAGTATGATTAGTATGATCAGGGAAAAAATGTAGTCGACGTCACGCTGAGAAATGAATAGAAATACGCACAGCATATAAAGCCAGTCAGAGAATGAAGCGCTCCAGAACAAATACATTGCAAGAGAGTATGAGCGTAAATGGGAGAAAGTGAGAGGTGCCGGCGATTGACGCATACCATGGATGTACGATCGGATTTCCGCGATATTCATGCAAGACGGTTGAATCAACTCTTGCAGGTTAATCATCGCATATCAGTTCACGCAGAAGAGCTGAACGATCGAGCCTTGACTCGGTTCTTAATTGCCGTGCTCGCAGAACTTGCGGTCGGTTGCCTCTTAGCAATTACCAAACCTCTTGAAATACTTGTCTGCTTAGCGGTGTCGATCCTGTCAATATCTGAGAGCAACGTAATTTGTGCTCTGTTATGCTAAGTGTTAGTGGTTTCCTACGCTTATTCTAATTATTTTTACACTGATATCGCAAAGCTACAGTGGTTCACTAATCCTATCCTGGAAACCAGAAAGTTACGCAATTCTCGAGGCAACAGCGATGTGTTTAGCCCGTTAACCATAGAGTGACACCATTCATGTACTCTTCTTTTTCGCTGTACCTATCCCAGTTTGCAAAGAGCTGTGATTCGCGTACTTTTTTCTCAGTTGATGAGATTTGTGCAACTACCGATCTTGAGAAATGAACGCGTAGAATCCTAATCACTTGTCGTGATTTTAATTCATTTCTTTTAATTTTTACAACGAGGAGATTCCGTCTACTTTTTGTCGGTTTGAGTCACTCTTTACTGGTGAACCTGAGTTTACGAAGTTTGAGAGTATGGCCGAGCACCTTGCATATATAAATGCTTGCAAACGTTTCCCGTTTGCCGATTTATATTAAAGTATATATCAGCTCTAATATCGCGTCGATCTACATTTCTGTACTAATCGTTATCATAATCATATATATGTTCTGTTCTTATTACAAAAATTATCGTAATGCTCGCGATTAATGCTTGGTCCGTTATAAATACTACTTTATCAAAAAATTATTTTTGAAACAAAGAAAGTAAAAAATTTGAAAATAAAATTTATTTTCGGTAACTGTTCCAATGAGCTTTAACAACAGCTGATTAACTTTAACAAATTTCTACAAGTTACATCATGAAATATTTTAATATATATTCATGATGCAATTTCTCCATATAATATATAATATATATATTTGAATTCAATATAAAATTAAAAATTTATATAAACTAATTAATCTGGTACATGCACAAACATAACAGATTATAATGTTTAATTGTTTTATAATTAAATATAAAATATAATATATATACTTAAATTTAACTTCAATAATTTATAATTTATTAAATATTAAAATTCAAAAATATAATATACATGTTCAAAATTAATGATATATAATATAATCATAAAATATAAACATATTAAAATTATGTAATTAAATATAAAACACAAAAGTGTGCATGTACATTTATATATATTATATGAGAATTAATTATTAAATTGATTATATAATAGAATTATAAATATATGTATTTATGTATTTGAAATCATTAATCATCAAGAATTAAGCTTAAAAATAAATTTATTTTTACATTAGTATTTAGCAAATATTTAGTTTATGCACATTTCAAAAATAATTTAATTCAAAATATATTACACTTTTGTAATTAAAAATCAAATTCATTTTAAACAAATTATACTTATCTACAAAAGAATTTTATACAAATATTACGTAAATTTTTACTTCTTTCAAAGAACACAAAAAATTATAATAACATTTATGTGATAAACATTATATTATGTCAAACAAAAGTTTTATACAAATAATCCGTACTATTATAACCCTTTGCAATTATAATCTTGAGTAATTTTTATAAACAATTATTATAATATAACAAATACTTGTTATAAACGATCATATAATTGATAAATTTGTTGTATAAAATTGTCAATTCACAACTTGTAATAATACTTTAAAAAATTCTTATAAACACTTATACTGATTATACAAATAATCACTTCACAAAACTGTAGTAATACTTTGAATAATTAAAATAATATTATTGCAAACAAATATATAACAGACTAAAATACATATTGTAATTAGCAACATAAGCAAATACTTATTATAATAACAGTACATACATTTTATACAAATAAGCACAATATGTAAAAAACATTTGAATATATGTGAATATTTTTTAGACATATTAATAATGTATTAATACATAAAAAACAATGTATTACAAACCGCATTAATGTATTTTATTTACAACAAATACTTTATAATTATATTAATTCACAAATACTGTTAAAATGTATAATTAGATACTTTTAAAATATTATTATTAACACAACAAATTCATAATTTATTGAACATGAAAAATTAGCGTCTCAATGACAAAATTCAAAACTGCTATAAATTGTTATATGTACAATTTAAATGTATAATTATATGTTAAATGTATAATTTTTATAAACACATTCTCTTATTGTTATACACTTTTATATATAATAACAAATAATAAAATTACATTTAAACATAATGACAACTTGTTTAGAGAAAATTACTCATCAAATCTTAAATAATTTATATTTTAATTATATATTTTGAAAACTCAATTAAATAAATTCTAGCAACATTTACATTATAATTAGTCAAAATTTAGAATTTAAATATAAAAATATGAAGTAAATAAAAAAAACCTATTGTAATAAATAGATAAAGCACTAGTAAACAGTGACACATCAATAAATACACATAAGATATGGAAACATTAATTCAAGAAGAGAATTTCGAGTCGATTTTCTTATGAAAATGCAGTAAAATTTTTACTCTAACTTGTAAATTAATAAAACATTATATAAAATTTCAAATTACAAGTCAGTACTTAACACAATATTGCAAATCTTCAAATTTAATCTCAACCAAATTTCAAGTACCAGTATAGTAATTTTAAATATTTCAGTTGAATAAATAATTTAAGGTTGTTCCTTAAATTAATTTATATTTCATATTAGAATTTAATATAATTATTTAATTAATATATTTCATTTAATTTCTATTATATATAATTTATTATAATCTTTAACAATATCACAAGTTAAGTTGCATGTATAGACTTAGCTGAATGCAATTCACTTTAATTATTCAATTGATATATTTAATTTAATTTATACTTTATATTTTAATAACTTAATATAATTTACATTTGAAAAATATACCAATACAACTCACTTTATTTATTCAAATTATTTATTATAATTATTATATTAATTTTTATTTTTTTATATAATCAATTAATTAAATTACAGTAAAAGTCGAACAATTTAATATATAATAAAATATTGCAAGGTAAGTGTGAAATATATTTTAATCTACTTGACTCTATAAGAATTGGCTGATCTACCTATACTATTACGATTTAATTCGTTCGTAAGAAATAGAGGAAAATATAATATAAATGTAACAGTGAGATTGTAATTCCTGTCAGCGAGATGGTTTTTGTAATTTATATACTTTTGTTCATAATAATTATCATTATTATTATTATTCCGCTCGTTATTAAGTGCCATATTTTTATTGGTATACGTATTGTACGTTATGAATTTCTGTTGACTTGTGAGATCATCGTCTTGTAATAATTCGAAATTTTGTGTCCTGTATTTATTTATTTATTTTTTTTATTGCAGTGTCGCCATTTTATCAAATATTTTCTTATTTCGTTAAAAGGATATGGAGTAAAAGCTAGTCATAACCGCGATTCTTTTTTTCATGTTAAATGTTATGAAAGCCATAGTTTTGTGACGGACTGTTCTTTTGTCGACGACGGATTGATTGCTACGATTTGAATTATGTTGCCAATTAGATGGTATTTGAATTGTTGTATTGTTTATTTAGTTCAATTAATTTTAAGTGCAGTTTGTTTGAATGCAAGATGAAGTTTCACTAATTAAAAGTTTAATTCTACAATACAATCACTTATTTTATTTCCGTTTACATGATTTTAAAAATAAAAATAATTATATTTCAAAATTCTTTGATATATCCTATCCTACATTCTATATTTTTTATGTGCATGTGTTTTTATGTTATGTGCCAACGTTATGTTCATGAATACTGTTATAAAAATTTTGTTTTAAATGGTATTTTTTAGAAAACTGTCCATGTAAAATTTTTCATATTTTCAACAAAAGTTAATTTTTTTTCTTTAATTGATTTCAATAATTATTATTATTATAAAAAAATATCTTAACAATTAAACTTATACAAGATTTTAATATGATGATAAATTTATATATTAATTATATATAACGTAGGCTTCCTGAAAAATTATTTAGATTATTACATTTTTTATCGTGATAATTAGAAGCAATATTTTTAATTTTTTAAAAACATAATTTTTTTAATATAAAATATGTATTATTTATTTATTTGTGAGCTTTTATTTAAAATCAAGTTCAAAATGATGTAGTTTTTTCTTTAAATGCATATTCGTGTTTTTCTTAACGAATACGTTAAATATTGAAATTTGCTAAATCGTAGAAAATTAATTTTATCTTATTCAGATTGTCTCATAGCTTAATTGTTACTTTAATAAACATTTTTTATTCGATTATTTTATAAATTAACTCTTTATTAAAAATAATTCTCTATTTTTCTTTTACAGATTTTATTCGGAATATCTTTTACTATACTAAATTTAGTAAATATTATAAAAGACTTTTTTCTTAAAAATTACTGGAATAATTTATTTCTACTTCATACCGAGCATGCGTGAGAATCAATGATTGTAAGACTATTACTGTTGTGTAAAAAAAATGTCTCATATTGTGTGGCAGCTATAAAGAAGCTTTTTAGTCTATTTTTGCATATGTGCAGATACATGTATCTGGGCGATGTTTGAATGGATTAAAGTTTTTGTTAATATCAAAAAAAGTTTAGATATTTCTTTTTTTAATAAAAAGTAAATGTAAGAAATTATTTACAAATTAAAGAGATATTGGTTGCGGAAATTTGTTTTTAATTTTTTTATGAAAAATCTAAGGAGGGTAAAATTAAACCTACGTGTTAGTAGCTAATTACGATCTATTTATTGATATTTTTATTTTCATCTCATTGGAACATTTTTGGTAGGATGATAAAGGGGTCTCCATTACTTTATACTTGAAAGTTCAATATATGAGAAAATTCATTATGTATGATAATCAAACATGACTAACTTTGTAACATTGAGTCAGGGATCTTCTTTTTCATTGCCGCTTATATTCAAAGTTCGTATATTTCTGTGGTTCTCCGTAAGAGGTAGTAGCGTATTGTAAGTAGAATAGAATCTTCAGTTTTTCTTGAAATTTCTTATTTGATGGTTTAGGAACATTTAGCATTATTTGGAATAAACGTATTTTAATTAAACACAAAATTATATTAATTAAGTAAAATGGTAAGGAAACACAAAAAATAAAAATTATAAATTATATGTGTAATTAGTCAAATATTTTAATCAATATAAAATTTGTATTATTTATTTAAATAAAAAGTACACATTTAGATTGTTCAAAGAATATGAATGACTGCATATATCTTAAAAAATCCATTATTTATAAAAATTAATTAAATAACTTATATTATAAATATTTTACATAGTATATAAAAATTGAATGTTCTTGTGAATATATTTTCATTTTAAGATGTATTATATTAATTCAATTTGTGTAAAACAAATGACTTAAGTTATATTGAACTGTATTTCAACATTTTAGAGTATTTTATCATATAATGGTGGTGCTATTATTGCAATGAAAGGAAAAAACTGTGTTGCTATAGCAGCTGATCGTAGATTTGGTATTCAAGCACAAACCATATCTTGTGATTTCCAAAAGATATATGAAATGGGACCCTTTTTATATCTTGGCCTTCCTGGACTTGCTACTGATAGTCAAACTGTTATGGAAAGGTTGCGCTTTAGGTTAAATCTTTATGAGTTGAAAGAAAATAGAAGAATTCATCCTAAAACTTTTGGTTCTATGATTTCAAATCTGTTATATGAAAGAAGATTTGGACCATATTTTGTTGAACCTATAGTTGCTGGATTAGATCCTGAAACTTTTGAACCTTTTATTTGTAATATGGATTTAATAGGGTGTCTAAATTTGCCAGAAGATTTTGTAGTTGGTGGTACTTGTTCAGAACAATTATATGGTATGTGTGAAGCAGTATATGAGCCAGATTTAGAAGCAGATGATCTTTTTGAAATTATTAGTCAAGCAATGGTTAATGCTTGTGATAGAGATGCCATTTCTGGTTGGGGTGCTATTGTTTATACAATGTTAGTTAATTATCAACGTAATTACTAAATGTCTGTTTCATTTTTATTATAGAATGTTTTGTTTTCAGAGAAAAAGATAAGGTTACCACAAGGACTATTAAGACACGCATGGATTAAATATTTTCTCATAACTAATATTTTATATGAGTCTATACTTAAATAATTATTTTGTATTAATATAAAATGTTGGGTCACATTTGGTAGATTATATTGGAATAATTAAACTTATTTTACATTATAAATTATATAATATTGTAATTTACTTGAAGAAAATACAAATAAATTTTTTTTTATTAATAACCGAAATTTTATTGATATTAATTATATTATTTCATATTTTTCAAGCACAAGAATAGTGAAAAGATTTGGTAAGCATCGGAATAAAACTGCATGTATAGTATCTTCTGAAGTTTTGTCTATTTGAAATTTATCTCATGTTTCTAAAGTGTGGTAAAATTTTATTACTATTGAATAGAAAAGTTTAATTTTATATACATAGACTGTCGCTTGTTTACAATTTTCTTTTATAGCCGTATTTGTTAATAAAATAATAATTATTATTTCATAAAGAACTTTACAACATGAGCTTTAGTTTTTAATTTGAAAATGATTCTATTTAGATATATTTTATCAACGATTTTACAGTCATTTGTTTTGTTTTTCTATCATTATTTCATTTTCATTTTAGATGTTATACCAGTTTCCTTGATTTTTATATTAAATCAATTAATAAATTATCAGCATAAATGTAATGAAAATTGGATTGTTAATAAAAAATGAGGGTAAAGTAGGATTTATTTCAAATATTATTTCAAAGAGGGTATAATTTATTGTGATATGTGTTATAGTGTTGTAGGAAAATGAGAAAAAAATCTAAGTATTCGTCTCAATCAGTTTGATTCTTGTTATAAAAATATTTTAATTATTCAGTTAAAGTTTTCAAATGTAAAGAAATATTATGAGAAAAATACTCAATAACTTTGTTACTAATGATAAAAAAAATAGCAATTCATCGTTTTACCGCTTGGTGGTACGCTGCAAATGATACTTAGAACAAATGTTCCTGAGTTAAGTGTATAAGTAAAGCAGCGGTGAAGAAATATTTGAACATTACGATGTTTCGCGTATTTTAAACATTTTAGAAAAATTTATAGAACTATTTCGAGTTTTAAATATAAAATTTTGATCAAGCATGAAAAGGCGTATGTCTATTGATCAATACTCTTAATTATTTCTCTTATTATTTGATTAGATATCTTTATTTCTCGCGTTAGAAATGAGTTAAGTAATGTAAATTATGCTTTCCTCGATAGGATAATTTTATCTGCATTGACGACTGGCTTCTGGCTTGAAGTTCGATTGGAATAATGTGGGAAGAGGGATGGTTTTCGACGATTGATCGTCATTTGGCTGGCTGCGTGTCAGGGAAGAGCCCTGAACTACGTTTAAGATGCACTGTCCTTTGGAGGTACCTTTAGGCTTTTGATATTTTATTTTTATTCGATTGAATTCGATTTGAATAAAGCTTTTTAAATGTATTTTGATTTATTTCAACGGATACAGTGAATTTGTTCGTTGAAAAGAGTAATTTAAAAATACTGAGGATGTTACAAAATATTTTTGTAACAAAAATCAAACTGATTGGGACGAATACTTAGATTTTTTCTCATTTTCCTACAACACTATAACACATATCTCAATAAATTATACCCTCTTTGAAATAATATTTTAAATAAATCCTACTTTACCCTCATTTTTTATTTAACATCCAATTTTCATTACATTTATGCTGATAATTTATTAATTAATTTAATATGAAAATTAAGGAAACTGATATAACATCTAAAATCAAAATGAAATAAAGACAGAAAAATAAATACCAATGACTATAAAATCGTTAATAAAGTAAATCTAAAAGTAGAACAATTTTTAAATTAAAATTAATAATAATAATATTATTTTTATTTTTATTATTGTCATTATTATTTATTTATTTATTTTTCTCTGTTCATGTTTTATATATATATTAATATATAAATATATATTAAGAAGGAAAATGATAATTTATTATGATAAATGTTTAGAATAATTATAATAATTATGTATTTTATTTTAGTCTTATACTTATATTAAAGTCGCTTTTTAATAATTATTGAGAATTATATCTACAAATATATGTACATTTATTTTTGTTATTACATATTATAACGTTTCAAACATTTTTCGATGTGTTTACAATTAAATTTTTAGTATTTTATAATTTATATTAATTTATTTCATATTGAGTAGTTTTTATATTATCATTTTAAGGGTTACATAATAATAAGAATATTCAAATATATATGTGCGTTTTCTTAAATGCAATTGTGTTTACAGATATTGCTGTATGTGTGCGTATTTGTGTTGTTATGAGGCTTCCTTTTTTCAATGCACATAAAGATACATACATGTCAAGATATTACCGTTCTAATGATACTATTCTGAAACTAGGTCATGGTTTCAATCCTTAAACTTTTTCTATTGGAGTGAGGGAGAAAAAAAAATTTTTCTTTACTGATTTTTTGCTCTCTCTCTTCTTTTTTTATGGAATAATAGCCTTGTACGACAGAGTTGTAACATTATTATTACAAGTATTTCTTTGTCGATATGTTGAAAGTAGCTCAGTTCCTTAACATAATATTTTATTTGATGGATGTGAAGTTGAAAAATTAAGAGGATATTACAATATATAATGGTTTAATTTTGTACATATATCTATTAGTATACGTAGCCTTAACACGAATAAAAAATTGTAATTTTTAAGTAATTTATAAACTTCAGTAATTTGATACCTTGTTATTTCAACTCTGTTTTATATATGCAGTAGAAATTCCGTATGCATTTGCCTTTCATATGTTTAATATGAGTAAGGTTCAGTTATACGTTTAAAAAATTAATTACATGATAATTCATTTTTCATATTACAAACTGATTTATAGCATAAATATTGTATACTTTTATATATAATTTCTAGAAATTTAATTAAATACTTATAAACATTTCAAGTATTACATAATTATTAATTTACACCACTAGTAGTTGTATCTAATTAAGATTCGATATAATGGTAAAGTCAACCTTTCGTGATAATTTAATGTGAAAAGAAAGAAAGATTGTCAACATACATTTATTGGTCATTTGGCTAATTTGAGTGTAAATACGAAAACCTTTAAAAATCATCACATATAATATCGTTTTATTTTATTTTTTCTTTTATTGTTTTTGATTTCCTTTTACTTGTTTTATTTTGGTTACATTGGTTTGCATTATTTTCTTTTTTTGATTTTATTGTGCAAAGCGAATTGCATCATCCTGAACGTATGAATGCTTACACAAAATTTGTATATTTATATATAATTTCTCGAAATATTATTAAATATTGAATATGAAAATTTCAAGGATTATATAATTATATTCCTATATCGTAAAATTGTATCTGATTATTTTTGCTACAACGTACTGCGACACGTCGTTAAATACAAAAAACACCTTAGTCGTGTTAACGTACAATAATATTAAATTCATTACAATTGTGACGGATCACTCATTTTATACGCAGTAATTTTTATTGATTCAATCGACTCTATTCGATTTACTTTATTTCTATGATAGTAAAGATGAAAACAACGGATGTGGATGGAAAATTAAATAGAGAATAGTAATTGACTACAGAGAATTAAATAATAAAACAATAAATAACGTCTATCTGATCCCAAATATAACGGAGATAATTGATCAACTTGGAGGATAAAAATATTTCACGATACTTGATCTTGCATCTAGATTTCATCAAATCCCGATGCGTGAAAAAGATAAACATAAAACAGCCTTCTAAACACAATATGGACATTATGAATTCAATAGGATGCCATTTGGATAAAGATATTCACCAGCAACTTTCCAACGACAAATAGACAACGTCCTCAAGGGACTACAGGGACATGAGATATTCATATATGTAGATAATTGCGTAATATTTGCAAAAATTAGAAGAACATGATGCTCAATTAGAAAGAGTGTTTAAAAGACTAAAAGAAGTAAATATGAAATTATCCTCAAAAAATGTAAATTTTATCATAAAACATTATTTTATTCAAGACATGAAATAAGCGAAGATGAAGTTAGATCTGATTCTAAAAAAATTAAGACTATAAAAAATTTTCCAATACCTCAAAATAAAAAAAATGTAAAGCAATTTACTTGGTTTAGCAGGATACTATACGAAATTTATTGAGAATTTTGCGAAATACACAAAACCGTTGACAAAACTATTAAGAAAAGATACCAAGTTTAAATGGAGTGCCCTCAAGAAGTGGCATTTGAATATTTTAAAGATAAATTAACGTGTAACCCATTACTAATTTACCCAAATATGAACTACAGACACATTAAATTACGCAATATGAGCTATACTAAGCCAACAAAAAAATGACACGATCTTCTATTGGGGTTTAATCTTGAAACTTAAAAAGTAGTGGATGCAACTCACAATTTACTCTACGGATACAATTTTACGTTCAAAATTGATATAAGTACATAATTTTAAAGACCCTACTAGCCAACTCAAGAAATTTTATTTGAAACTCGAAGATTTTCAATATACAATACAAAGATGTAAAAACAAATTATGTAGCTGACGACGCATTATCTCGAGTTGTGATACATAAGGCTATTTTAAATTTATTTTTATCCGTTAATACTTTAACTTCTCTATTTTTAATCGTTGATAGTGTGGAAGAATGTTTGAATCATTCATGAGCATATCAATATAACATATTGGTTCACTTTTCTTAGAAATATAGTAAATTATGTTATCGTTAAACATGAAAGCGTTGTCTTGTATTACAATTGTATTACTGGTTCCGTTTTGTTCGTTGTTGACATCATAGGGTATACTTTCTGGTGTATCATTCTCGGAGTTGGATAATCCAAAAGATTCTTCATCTTCTGCGTCTGAATTGTAATCGACTTATTGCTTTTAATTATTTCATTTTATGATGTGCAGCAGATTATAGTACAGTCATCGTTTGGTGATGTAAGATGTACTAAAGATTAATGTGAGGGATTTTAAGATAATGTGTTGTCAGCTACATTATTTGTTTTTTCATTTTTGTATTGTACCGTATATTGAAAATATTGGAGTTTCAAATAAAATTTCTTGAGTTGGCTAGTATGGTCTTTAAAATTATGTACTCATACCAATTGTGAACGTAAAATTGCATCCGTAGAGTAAGTTATGAGTTGTATCCACCATTTTTCTTCAAGTTGAGATCTTGTAGAGAATCTCCATGTATTATGTACAGATTATGTAATTGTATTATAACGACTCGTGTATTTTATCGGTTGTGACACATAACGATTCAAACAAATGAATGATTTAAACATTCTTTCACACTATTAACGATTAGAAATAGAGAAGTTAAAGTATTAACGGATAAAAATAAATTTAAAATAGTCTTATGTGTTCTTCTCTTATCTTTAACAAATTTCGCCGACATACCACATGAAGTAAATTTATAATTATTAAGAGAAATAACCAGAAGATTATCAAATATCAAAATTTTATGGAAAAATTTAGTAAAATCACCATTACAAAGTCAACAAGCCACTATCATAAGAGAAACACATAAAGCATTGACAAACGGACACAAAGGAGCTAATAACATTTACTGGAGAATCAGAGAAAATTATTATTGGAACACATTGAAAAAGAAGGTACAAGAATATAACAGTACATGCAAAATTTACCAGATCAACAAACTTACTTGACAAAAGATAAAGCAACCTTTGATATTCACGAATACATCAGAAGAAGCCTTTGATAAGATAGCCCTGGTTATAGTTGTACATCTACCAATAACATCTAATAAAAAAATACGTTCTTATGATACAATGTCAATTAACAAAATGCATAATTTAAGTATCATTAGTAAAAGCTGCATCAATGCTTATAGCTAACGTTATATTTCAGAATTTATTCAACATATGTGGATGACCAAAGATAATTCTAACGGACCAAGGCACAAATTTCACATCATTACTAGTTAATTCTTATAGCTTCGTATTTGATTTGTTAGAAAAAATATAAAGTTTTACTTAACTCTTAGGCAGCTTCATTGAATGATTGGGCGTTATCTTTTGTAGACGATCCTCTTCTTTGATCGTCCTGACAGCTGCTGTCACCACTTCAGGTTTTAAGAGCAGGGTCCTGAAGAGACCGTGGGATAAATTTTAATCTTGTAAAAATAATTTTTGAACAGGAACCCAATTTACTACATATAATTATTTGAATTTCAAGAGAAAAGATTCGGATTTGTTGGTTGATTAATTAGACTCGTGATGTTAAATAGATTAAATATTTTTTATAAAGCGACATTTATAAATTTACTAAGCTTTATCAATCAAACGGTATTAATCCGTTCTCGCGAATATCATGGACCGTGCGTAAACTACGAGCAATGAATCTAAACGAGTGTCTATGAGCTAATTCTGAATGATGATTGTTGCTTAAGTCGTACTTTTATATCTTTGAGAGTGCTTGCTGTGTTCGACTTGATTGATTTAAAGGTTGTATCGCGTTTTCACATGTGGTATCCGCTTGTCATATTTCTTTTCAATCAGTAAGTTTCTAATTTCATAATTTATCAAGTACAGTATTTTATGATTGTCGTCGGATTGGTTTACATTCATGAATTACAGTTATATGAGCCGAAAATATGCTCATAAAACTTTTGTTACTATTCCAAGATTTGATTCTTATTCTTAAGTTACATGATTTTCATAGAATATTCACTCATAAAATGTATTGATACAAGTTGAAAATCATAAATGATTTTACATGTGGCGCTTTTTATAATACTAGTAATATGTCTTTTCGGTATTAGATTACTTTTAGAATTCTCGCTTATGGTCGTAAAAATGATTCTATAGAATACTAATATATTTTTATAAGGATGTGTTGACGTGGTTTATAGGTTGAGTTATATACGTTCAGTTACACAATATCGGTATTATGTTAATATGGATTTTTCATGGAATTTTCGCTATAAAATGTATTAATGCAAGAATTATTTCATGTGTCACACTTCTGTCGTTATATTAGAAATCATATAGTTATATTTTTAGATCTTTAGGTAAATGCTTATAATATAGATGATCTACGCAATAATTATTTTGTTTACGCATGCGTCATTATTTTTGTAATGATGACTGGAGGCGATTTCTATTTCTATATTTTATGCCTATCATGTTAAATATATCTTTACATCACGATGTCGTAAAAATGAAGTTTCGTAACTCACTAATTTAAGACTTTGTTCTGAAGTTTGAAATTTATGGGGAATATTAATACTTTAAGAAAATGACACAAATTTAAATAATTATGAAAATTTTTATATGTTGTCTTATATTTAAAATATTTTCTTTATTGTAATTTTTTATTCAAATTTTTGTTAAATTTTAATATACATTTTTATTTAAAAATGTAGAGATAAAAAATTTATGAATTTTTTTATTTCAAACTTATTGTAAATGTCACGTATCTTACAAAATATATTTTATAAAATATTATAATATCTTTATTTATATTTATTAGTGCCTATTCAATCCCTTGAATAAAATAATTATATGCAATAGACTAATTTAGTTTGATATATCCATACCAAACTCGTTTGAATAGTTACATTCTCTGTGATATTCAAAGAAGAAGTAAATTTATTATAAAACCTACGTACGTTTATTGTATTTATAAAAGTTATTTTATGTAAAACTCATTTTTATAATGTAATTATTAAAAAATCTAATTAATAATTATTTTACATATTTGCCATTTTATATTTGAATTTTATAACATTGTTATAACTTTTTTATGATTACTAAAACTATTTATAAGTGTTTTAAATATTCAATTTCAACCAATACTTTCCTGATGGACGCGTCGTAACGACTTATTTGTCCTTCTGGCGGTGGTGGGCGCAACGGTGGCTCGGTCTCTCACATTTCCTTGTTATTCTAGCCCGGATAATTCGATGTCGGTCGATTTTACATAGGATTAAAATTTGCGAAAGATAATAATCTGGATTTGATAAGACACTTTAACAGAAACGACTATGATCTTATTGTTTTTGTGACCGTAAGCTTGTTGTATATTTGTCGTAGCTATATATTTATTTTGTAAATAAATTACTTGTTCCTAGTAGCTATGTTAGTGCTATTACTTTTGATTTTTTATGATTAGAAGACTTAAGGTAGAAGAATGGCCAATACGAAAGGAAGAGGACATAGCAACAGAGTTCGAATAAGGGATAGATGTAGCGTGCAAAGGAAAAAAAAATTACGATAGACAGTAAGCAAAATTATTGCAAGATTTTGCGAGATGATTTAATAACATTACAGCAGCTTCCTTAGATTTTTAAAAAAATATAGGTAAACAACCTCATTTCATCGTCTCTAAAAGTCAAAATCTAAATAAATATTCAACATATACAAATTTAACATAATTTTGATTTAAAAACCTCTATTCTTTATTTAAAATAAATAAATAATTAAATAAATAAATAAATAAATAAATAAACAAAAATAAATAAATTAAATTATACCCTTCCTGAACTTGTTAAAGTAATATTTTTAAAAAATCTATTAAAACCCTTTCTCTTCTAATTTGATATAATGTGTGTGTGCAAATTAAAGTAGATCAGAGAGATTAGATAACTAATCACAGTAAATTCCTTGGATACAAATATTTCAATAGATACATTTAAACAAAAGATTTCTTCAAAATTCCAACACTCTTTTCTTGTTAAATCGATCATAAACATGTCTACTCTCGAAGAAAAATTATTATTTTGTATACATTCTTTTATTAAATGATGGGAATGAAATTGAAAAAATTTCAATTTTTAAATTTAAATCATTTAAATTATACCGTAGCAATTACCTAAGAAATATACCAACATAGTGACTAAATCAGTTAGCCTTGGGATTTAAAAACAAAATAACGATGAGAGCGGCAAAATAAATAAATATTAACATAATAAAATACAGGAAAATAATATGAATCCTTTTTAAAATATTTTGAAGATGGTTTATATATTTCTATATGTTAAAATTAAATTTTTTTTTCTCTAGCAAAGCTACGCTATGTTAATTAAGCATGCCTCTCTTCTAATTTGATATGGTACATTTTAGCCTTGCACGACTCGCGCATGCCAGTTTATTCGGAACAAAAATTCGGAAAAGTAACTGAAAAATGGAAGTCAGTTTCCCAATGCACGTTAGTTTTTAACAATAATGATACCTTGCAGTGGAATCCATTGTATTACTTCTAAAATTTATTATTAATAATTAAAAACTTTATAATACTCCATTTATAAACTTACTGACCTTTTTTATTATTTTCTTTTAATTATAGTAATAAAAACTACTTTTACCTCAAATTATAAAAAAATGTTGGTTCATTTTTTCAAATTATAAATTTCTAAGTATAAGCTAATAAATTGTCAAATTCCTACTGGTTATATATTAAAATGAACAAGATTCACTGGCTGATTTCTTTATAAAAAAGAAAAGTATATATACAAAGTATACTCTAGTATAATTAGATACAGTGAATAAATAAATATATACAGTAAAAAGTAAATTTTACATTTTATTAATCATACAGACATACATTATACTTGTAAATTTATTTTAATATTCTATTCTGTGTAATATATTTAAAATAGGTTTAGTTGCTAAATTTTGAAATTTGATTTGCTAAATTATCAATGTCAAAATTTCTTTATAGAAGACAGCCTGTTGTACTAATTTGACAAAATGAAAAGTCTCTAAAAATTATATTGATAATCTTATTAAACATAAATATATCATTTAAATGAAATAAATATTAATATCTATATAACAAATATAAATAAGTAAATATAAAAGGTTATTAAAATGATATTGAAGGAATAATAATAGAATAATGCAAAATACGAATATTTTTAATAAAAAAATTATTATTATAACGGTGATAAACACTTAAACTAGATAAGAGAACGTCAATTAAATAATAATTTAAATATAAGAAATTTTTCCTCTTACATTAAATACTAACAAACTAAGAATGTCAAAATTAAACAATAATATTGTTATTTGTAACATCTGTGTAAAATTTTAAACTCTCGAATACAATCTAGTTGCGAACCTTTCTTACATCGGACATCTCGATATAAAATAGAAAATATTCAAATAAATATCCAATATAAAATAGAAAATTAATACGTTAAAATCATACATAAAGTAATAAAAATCGCTGCAACTCGAATAGCTTTCTTATAATAAACCCATCAATACAACGAGAAATATTACACCTAGATAAGGTAATAGAAACAAACTAATTATATCAGTATAAATGACCAAGACGAAATTCATGTCATAAGCAGATGTCATAAAATAAACAAACGGGATTTCATACAGGACTTCATTTCAATAGCAAGATAATAAATTCCAGGACCAATCCAAAAGTAACAAAGCATTCAATTTTGGAATATATAAGCTTGTTACACAGTTAACTCAGCAGCGATTCAGAATCTCAATTCAGACACTTAATCAATAACTTTTGCACCCAGTTGATGACACTCGCGAGTTGGAAACTTGTTTCTTTAACAATATATTTAATTTATAAATCACATTTAAGCTGACGCTAAGTAAATACATTAAATTCAGTGCAAATCAAAATTTATTTTTATAAAATTTCCTTAAAATAATCCACATCCCTTGAATAAACTCAAGAAAACATTTTATTAGTAAATTTGAAATCACTTAATGTACCAGCCGAGAAAAAGAAGAAAACATTGGAAATTCTATCAACAGGTATTTCTAAAGAATATTTCAGCTAAAAAGAATGCTGAACTTATCTCAGTGCTCTTCAGGACCTTGAGTCAACAATATCTCGAACTGACAGCAGTCTGTCAGGACGGCCAGCTTTTAGGAGCCCTTCTTTACTTTATAGTCCCATCAGATAATTCTATCAACAGCCTGCCATTAGAATAAATTAAAAGACCTGTTTTCCCGAATTAAGTATAATTATAGATTTACTCTTCTCTAAATATCTCGCGAAAGCAAAAGAAATTGAATAATGGTACATAAAGCACCAATAGGTTCAAAAATTATTATGTCTAATAAGAATGAAACATCGCATTTTATAAAAGATAATTGTTATAAAGTTACAATGTGCGGAACAAGTCATAAGTGTAAGAGTATAAGAATGTAATAGCGGTGAACATTTGGCTCCGATACTAATTTTTAGTAAATTGGCTCGCGTACACAGAAAACCCAAAATTGTCTCATAAAGTAGTTACTATTAAGTTATGATATTCTATGAATTGAACTTAAGTACGCGTCATAAAAATAATTTTAAACATTTGTTACGTCCATGACATAAATGCCCCTTTTAGGCTTATACAGTTAAGTATACTAGTCTGGGATGGGCAACGATCCTGTCTAAAACGGTGCTAAGATTGATAAAACGCAGCTAGACATTTCAGTTATATACATTGTTGTATTAGTTGGATTAACACTATATTAATACTACTAGAATTTGCGTCTACTTCATAATAAAGTAAAGAAGGTACTAGAACAGATGCTCTATATCGCAACATAGACGTTTTTGTCTAGTCTGTAAATATTGATAAAGATAATAAAAGCTCCATATCGCAACAGACGTTTTTGTCTAGTCCGTAAATATGGAATAAAGATAATAGTGTTATATAGGAAAGGATTCTAGGATAAGGAATCGGGTAAAGGGTAGGGGGTCGAATTCCCCTTTAAAGAATAACTACATATTGAATTTTAAAAGAACAGTATTTATTAGTCACTTCTTTAATACAAGTCAGTAGGTCAGCTGCCAGGTACAAGATTTGAATATGAACTCTGGTTTTCCATGGAAAAATGCGTCCTTTTATACAAAATTTACACATAAATTTATTAGCGTTTATATTTAATTGATTACTTAACGGCTTATGAAATTCAATTCGCAATTTCCTTTTTCATAATTGTACAGTTTTTGTTTTATAAATTTGTTAATATTTACCCTGTTTTTATTGATATTAGTTAAATTAATAATAATACGTGGTTACATTTAAATTTTTTTCGGATTTTGTAGTAGCTATTATTGTTATATTGATTTTTACAATTTCTTATTTTAGTATATTAATATTATTATTATTACTAATCTTTGTTTACTATTATATTCCCTTTAATTGTATAGAAAACGTTATTAATATTTGTTTTTTTGTTAATATTTATTTATTTGGATTTTTATTTTCTTTCCCCCTTTTTTTGTAAATTTATAATAAATCTAACAAAAATAATTAGTAAGAATAATGATAATGATTGTGGCATTTAATTTAGCCTTATAATATTACTTATTTTTACTTAAATAATGATTAAAAAAAATTCCATGTTATTAACTATATTGTGTTTTATAATTATGTTATCGTAATTTATTATAACTAAAGTTCTATGATTTTATTTTTGTTTCTCTTCACTTTTGATTATTTAAATTTTCCTTTAATTAATTAATTATGTAATAAAACTAAAATAATATATAGGAAAATATATTTTCCTTTGTTAATGCAATTCCATAGTCGCAGAATATACATGTATGCATGTGTCGACGCGCAGCTGTCGAAGGTACAAGTACGCATTAGAAGATGCCGTTGTGTGTTTATGTGTATGGCGTTTGGCCACTTGCGAATGCAACAGCGCAATACGCATGCGTGAGTGTAGGCCTCTAACTGTTTAAAAGCTGTTTAAAAACTGTTTAAAAAGCAGGTACAGTCATAAACATATCATGGTTATGATCTTTGCGTTGACATTCCAGGCCTAGGTGTCGAAATTTGATGCCTTAAAATTTTCTTATTAGAGAGAGAGAGAAAGAAGAAAAAAAAATTCTTTTACGAAAGAAAAATAATTTCTTTCTTATTTTTGATAGTTTAGTAAGACGAGAAACATATTCTAATATCCAATTGTTTGTACGTTGTTTCAGACCTTTTTTCTAATATAAATCTTTTTTTTCTTCCTATCCTTTTTGCCAAATCCTCCAGCAAGTATCTTTCAAATAAATATTAATTTTTCAATAATAAAAATAGTGTTATGAAATTATTAATTTCACGATAAACGGTGTTCATAGTTCCTGTTTGGGCGTCATGTTATGAAATTAACGGGTATCATATAACGAGATTAACAGTTTCGAAAGGAAGGAGGTCGTCTCTTTTCTGCTCCTGTTTGCTGCGGTGATACTTGTCTCTATCCGCTTTTTCAATGCCAATTTTTTCAGTCGGTCAGAATTTGTTTGTGGAGAGAGGATTTTGGGGAATTTGGAATGAAATCACCGCAAGTTTTAATATTTTAATCCTAGCGATGATTTATTTTTGCTCTTCCTCCATACTGTTCTCAAAATGCACGTTATCAGTGTCATATTTTACTTTCAAACTTCGTAATTTTTAATAATAATTTTAACTTTCAGAATTGGTGGATCTTTAAAACAAAAAGGATAAAAAATTTACTTAATATTAGATAAAGTGTTACGTATAATACATTTAAGCGTTTCTAAAAATGTTACCCAATATTTAAATATATTTGTTTATGAGTGCTATGGAATGTCGAACGTTTTTAAGTTCTTGTATATTTATAAAGACTAGTTTATTATATCTTTGGTTTTATTTCTATAAAATAATGTTGTACCCTATCTGGTTGTTACCAATATTTTCAATATGACTCAAAGAAGTCTACCTCATGACCTAAGTAAAATTGTGTTATATATTAATAGCCATAATATCACAATAACTCTTTGAACTGTAACTCTTTTTTCTGTTAAATATTTCCTACAATACAATAATTAAATAAAAATTAAATTGATTACCTTTGAGGGCCTTACTATTAAACGTGTTATGTATATTGTTTTCATTTTGATAATTATAATTAAATTTGTACCTCCTTAAACTATTATAAAACTATTCTTTCTAGGTAAAAAATGTTATTTACTCCTGTATAAAATGAAACAAAATTCTTTAGATACATTTTTAATTCATAAGAAATATATTTCTTCTCCAGTAATTCATTCAATTGGATGAACAATGATTAATTTTAAATATATGTTTATTGATTATACGTCATTTATGAGATATGATAAATTTTACTTAATAAGCAAACCATAAAACGGAAATAATTGAAAGGTCTGACATTACTTTCTGGAATTTATTTCACGAATAAAATGTTTTTTAGCCTGCTAAAGGCTTGAATTATTGTTAGGCAACCTGTTCAAATTTTATTAAGGAATAAAAGTGAATCATAGTTAATTAAATTAGGAAAAATAATATATATGAATTTAATAATATATATATATATTTTTTTTAAATTTATAAATAATATATATACTTATTATTATGTATAATTCAAACCAAATTTGACTATTGCACTAATCTGAGGGACAGAGTCGACTTAGATGATATGTGAAGATTGGTTAAACAATAATACACGAATTAAATATAGTTATTTTAATTTAATTTAATTTTACTTTAATTCTATTTCAATTTTGTGTATGTGTATGTGTACGTGTAAGAGAGAAAGAGGATGTGAAGCCCGTTATATTTTAAATTACTTATCAAATGAATCGTTGAACACTCTTATTTATGATTGGTCAGAGTTCGTGGTACTCTAAAGATAGTTCCACTCTTGCGGCTTCTAGGGTTCTTTTGTAATTCAAATGAATTCCGTTCCCTTTGATTAACGTGGAATTGATTATGAATGAAGTGACTGACGGAGAAGCAAGAATAGGTGACTGAAGAATTATCTTACTTCAACTTCTTTTTTTATTTGTGGGCTTGAGTTTATCTTTAACAACTGCTATGTTGCAATAATTGCAACGTCTTTGCTTATAATTTGTCATGATGATACATGAATTTAATCTTACTAATTTGTTAGTTCGTCCATTTTTTATCGTATTAGTAATTTTGTATAGACTCGTTATTAATTTCAATATTAGTTACATATGTGGATCATTCTAATTCTTGTGTTACAACTGTAAACATTTTAGGTAATGAGTTTTTGTATGCCATTTAAATAATGGTGGTGTAAAATATCCAAGATTTATTAGCCTAGTCGGCATACATAATAATATATATGTGTGTATATACACAAGCGGTACGTGTCATAATCCTTCAGATTATGAACAGCATTATTTTAATAAATATTTTTTATATGATTAGCTACATTTCGTAACTTTAATAATATATAACTTTTGTAGAAGAATTATTGTACTAATTTTGTAAAAATTCCATATAATTTATATATTGTAATAATAACTGCATTAAAGCATTCAAAGTACACTATAAAAGAATGTAATAGTACATATAATAAAATAATTTAAAAATACAAGATGATTTGTCAAAAAAGAAATATTTGTTAAAAAATAAAGTCTTTATAAAGTATTATTCATGAATTAATGTTGGGAATGTCATTTTTATTAAATTTAATTATTTTATTGTTTTATTTTTTTTATAAATAATATTTTATAATTATTTTATAATAAATAAATAATATTTTATAATAATTTTATAATAAAAAAGGTATGAATAAAATAATTCAAGGCTAAGAAAAACAAGAGCAAATAGATCTCTGCAGAATAAATACAATATATGCAAGAATAAATTTTCATTTAAAAATAATTATGAATGAGCCAAAAAAGGGTAATTAAAAAATAAATTAAAACAATATATCACTTGTTCTTTTTCTTTCATTCTATTTTTTTTAAATTGTCTACTGAAACCAATGAAAACCAGTGAATGAAAAAGCAGAGCTCGTGCGTATGCCTCGACCCAAACAATTGGAGCTCACAAGCAGTCGAAAGATGATCCCTCATGTATCGAATTAACATTAAACAGTTGACCTTCGCTTTTACCGAATGATCTGATAAAGCCTTGCCAAAGTAAATGCGCCGCTGAGTTTCATAAATGAGTTCTTTAATAATCTCCAACAGATCGTTAAATCAGAGAACATCGTAACTGACTTACTGTCATGCGTCGATGGATTGCGTATGCCTGCAGTGATTGACCTCCAAGCTTTGTCAGTAGTTCAGGAAGAGGATAAAGAGTTATAGAACCTCATTCAGAAGAATACGTCTTCTCTTACAGAAGCTAATATTTTGACTCGACCATTATGGAATCTAGTGCGACAAGTCAGCCATCGACATTTGACCTTTTGTACAGAAGTTTCAAAGACCAAAGTTCAAAAGTATCCATGAACTTAACCACCCCAGCAGTAGGATAAAAAATAGGCTAATCTACCAAAAGTATGTCTGGATACCCATGAACTGCGACTTTACACATATTGTCCGCGCATGCATTTCATGTTAACGCGCAAAGGTAGGACGTCACATACACCTGGAGCCAGCAACCTTCACTAACTGAATTTCGAGCACTGAAAATTACTAATTACAAAGTGATTTAAAATATTATTTAATATATATGCACATGGAGAATATCATCAAGTAATTTATTTTCTTAATTAAAAATAATTTTTTTTAATTTTATTTTTGTATTTGATACTGATGTTATTTGAATACCATTATTACTTTGACGTGAAAGGAATGATAAATTTATTTACATAGAATAAATTTTTTCATTTGACTATTTCACATATATTTAATTTAATAAATTGCAATTTGTAATTTAAATACAAATAAAACATTTTATATTAATTAATTATGCAATTTTGGAATTTCAAACCTATTCCCATATGTTAAAGTAATTACTCTTCTCAAGGTTTCAACAACGTTGTTAACTTCACAACAAGGCAAAGGTACATATTTCATCATAGTATTAATCATTTTTGCTAAATCTTTTAATATATACGGTTTATTTTTAATTTTATCTTCCATTGCATACTCCACATATTTATCAAATTTTATAAGTACCTTTTCTATTTTTCTTTTTATGTGTTTGTTAGTTAATAATATCTAAAATTAAAATACATTTAAAAATCATAATAATTTGATAATCATAATAATTTAATTAATAAATATTTACATTAAAAGATAATAAATTTTGATAAATCGGCCAATCTTCTTTGCATGCTATACATTCACATTTAAAATAAAATTGTTTTAATTTTTCTTCTCTTTCAGATTTATTCATAAAAGCATAATGACTTCCATAACAATCATAAATCTAGAAAGTAAAATTTTTATAAATTTATAATTTAGTAAAAACTATAATTATTATATACTATACAATGGATCCTTACTTGAGCACCTTTCTCTATTGGAACAAGGGCAAAAACAATTGTAAATTCTTTTGCTGAAATTCGAGAAACATTTGGATCACAACTATGGTTAATAAGGCTACAAAATGGTAAAGCAGATGCTCCTATAGCAATAGTATCAATTTTATGTTCCTCTTCATACTAAAACATATTTTAAATTATGTAAAAATATTAAAATATTATTGAATCTCTAAATTTACATTATAATATATAAATACACTATGAATATTGCTAGGAACTATTTGCAAATGCCTTAAAATTAATCCACCAATATATGTTGCATCCTTATGTATAATTATTTTATGTAGATCTTGATCAAATTTTTTTCCAAATAAAGTTGTAAGCGTACACAAACAATAAAGTATGTTTGCAGCATCCAAAGCTCGTTTAAAAAGATCAGATACTGAACGTTTTTTTGTATTAGTTACAAGAGTAAATATACTATGATATTTATCACTATGATATATTCCATCTTCAGTAAAACCTTTCTTACAAGGATCTAAAAAATATTAGTTAATAATTTTGAAATTTTAAAATATACTTACACAATATCAATATTATTAACCTTTACACTTATTAGCATTTTCAATGATATTTTTCAATTCTTCTATACTTCCTGCTTCTTTTAAGGCTAATATTGTAAGTCTCAAACTAAAAAGTGTAAATGTATTAAAACCTATTTTTATTAAATAACCATTAACAGAACATTCAATGTCATGATATTGTTTCCATGCTTCATTTTTACATTTATAGGAACAGTACATAGCATGAATACAAAATTCACACGGTATCATTGACCAATAAACTTGTAAACAGTATGAGCAGTGAGTATATACTTCTTCTTGCATTAGAATATTAGCATAAGATCTTTCCATTATTAAAATGTCTCCAGGATTAACATTATGAGTTGTTACTATATGTCTGCCAAATTTTTCATTAAATTTTATAGTTAATGCTTGTGAAGCACATGGTATTTTATTATGTGCTACAAGTATTGGAAAATTTTTAATTTTTTTAATTTTAGGATGCATTTTTAAATAATTGAAACTTTCAGCTTTTTTTAATTTTTCATCAAATTTCTTTTTATCATCATTGCATAAATTTATGTTTTCTAACCACGTTCTAACTTCTTCAATAGTGTCTTTAATTTTATCAATATTATTAATAAACTGTAAACACTCAATTTTTCGACACAAAAGTTTTCCTTTTAAATGATTTGGATAATTGAATTCTAAAGCTCTATTTATATCTTCTATACATTCTGTATATTTACATAATTTTATTAAAAGAGCAGATCTATTAGCATATGCTAAAGAAAGTTCCTGGGAAGCATTAGGAGCTTCTGCTATGCTTTTCGAATACAATTTCCACACTTTAATAAATTCTTCAATGCCTTGACTTGAAATAAAAATTTTGTTTGCTTCATTTCTTAAATAAATTGATGAATTTGCATCTTTTGATTCATAATTGATTTGTGGCACTGTTTTAAATATTGCTACAGTTTTTAAAGCAGTTACAACTCTTAATTCATCAGTATCTATATCTTTGAATTTCGATGATAATATTTTTTGTTTTGTTAGTGTCATTTTATTAAATATCATCTTAAAGTCCATTTTTATTAAAAATATTTTATTGTATATTTAGTTTTTCTGATTCAAATGTTTGGTTATTATCATCTAATATTTAAAATAATACAAAAATAGTTTGTTTAAAGTATTTATATCTTATATTAGATTAACATTTTATACTTTTAAAAATAAAAAAGAAGGAATCTAATTTACCTAGCTATATAATTATAACCTATGTATTATATTTAGATTTGCAAGAACGACTAGTTTTGTTCTTTCTTTTGTCAACGATTACATGTCTTATCAATTTTTAAAATATATAACACAAAACTTAAACGGTACCAATAATTGTAAAAATATTCGTAAAATGTATTAGCAAAGTAAAAATAAATTTAAAGAAGAACTTGACTATAGAAATAAGTTTCATAGATCTAAAGTATAAATTTTTGTTATAAAAATATTAGTCTATCAGTTTAATAAATAAGCGAATATTTTATGCAGTTAAATTATTAGAAATATATGTTATTTTACAGAACGCCATAAAATAATAAAAATATTCTAAGAAAATGTAGTTGATCACTCGTAAATAACAAATTATAATATATATAAAATAAATAAGATTAAATGGCCTTATCTTATACGAGATAAAATATAAATAAGATTTAACTATGTAACATAAACCAAACGCCTAGTATATATAATTTACGAATGTATTTTAATACTGTATTTATATTCGCAAATATTTGCAAAAGATATTAGAGATGAAATAACTTCTAGAAGAATTATGAAAGAATTATTCTTTACCAAATTTATAAAAAAAATTTAAATTAAGTAAGCAGAAAGAAATAATAATTATGAACAAAGAAAAGTCAAGCATCTTCTGCTCTTAAATTTGACAACACAAGTTGAACTCATTTCTTTTTATAAAACAATATTAATTTTATTAATATTTTGATACCCCACTTATTAATATATTGTGAAAAAAGTTAGAATAAGTATAGGTCTTAGAATAAGAATAAGTATAAGTTTAAGTATAAATCTTCAGGGACCACAATCTTATAAAGATTGGGTGAGAAAAGAATAAATTTTGTTTACATAAGAAAAAATCAAAGGATGCTCATATATGAGCGCAGTAAAATTCAAATTAATGTATTCATAATATGAAAAAATAGTTCGTTAGGACTATTAGGACTACAATAACTTATGAGTTTGATGAGATTTAACTTTTAAACTGATCCTAAGGAGAATATGCATTTAATTGAGTAGTCGAAGTAGTTGCAGTAGCCTAAAACGAGTTGCGAGTGTCTGTATCTCACACTCCCATTGTTATAAAAATCTAAACCTTATATCCAACGACTATTGGGAAACTAAGGGCAAGAGTGGATTCTATAGCGAAAGTGGTTATAAAATGAAGATTTACCAAAAAGAGGCAGGCTTCTCCACAATGTGGCCATTGTAAATGAAAAGGGAAAACTTCCAAATCGCGCAGTGATGGAAAATATTTAAAAACTGGAATTGTAGAGTTCGTTTCAAAACAGAACAATGAAGATGCATATAGCATTGACACGGGAGCCAATTCAGTTTTCAGTTGATAACAAAGATTCATTGTTCGACAATCTTATCTTTGTCTGCCATAAAGCAGATTTGATGGTTGTCACAGTGTTGTACAACCTTCTCAACCTTATGACAATGGTTTAGATTGTGCTCGATTTTGTAGGTGGCTAAAAATTTTAAGGCTCCCAATAATAAAATAACTAAACTAAAAATATTTTAAAGTAATGTAATGTTTGTAACCTTTTTCTTGTACTGTTTCAGGTTAAAGGTATTTTTTTGAGTAGGTGGAAACAAGAATAATATATATTTCTTTAATCCTCATGAAGTATTAATCAAACTTGGTTCTTATAGGTTCATTTTCCTCTTGCTCTTTTTTGACAAGATTCTGAAGCTACAATTTTAAGTGAAGTCGTTAAGTATGCAGGCAACTAAAATAGCATTTAATTTACTTGTTGCGATTTCAAATTTAGTGTACAGACAAGTAGCTACATTCAAGAGAAGCCAAAGATACATTAACAGGCTGAAAGATTTTTCACGGTATATTTTGTGATTTATACAGGACAATATTTATCAACTATCTGGAAAAGGAAAAATTTACAGAAGAATAGTATAAAATATTATTTAACCAGTTAAATGATAAAATTAAGAAAAAATTAAGAAATGCAGTACTAGGACGGATTTTTGCCTGAATGTAATTAGGCTACAAAAAGAATGAAGGAATACGAGGAGTGTGATTTCTTCCTATAACTTAATTGTGGCTGTTCTCAATGCAGAGATATTGTTGAAAGCAAAAAATAATCCCCAACTCTTACCATAACAGTATTAAATGTGGCAGTAATCGGAACTAAAAAAAATTGTACGCTATGCTGTTCAGTAGACTTAGTCATGTCATAGTCGATCTCTGAGGTTATCAATGCTATGATTCTTCCTACAGTAAGAAATGCTAATGGAACTTGATAGACATTCAATCGGCTAAATGTTTAAAGGAAAAATATTTTATAGTAATCTTTTGGACGAGTCTATTTAATGTTTCTCCCAAGTTGAATGTTTTCCCAAAGCAATAGAAACTGGGATTAAAATGAATACTCATTAAATCTCCTAATAAGGATTTAATACGTTTGTGGTTTTATAGGCTTACCTGTTGTTTACCTTTCTTGATAAAATGTTTAAGTCTTTAATGAAATTAAGACTGGGAGACAGATTCAAACATCCAGCGTATATGTTCAAATGTTAATATGGTTGCCTATTTGGTTCTTAAAAAAGTATGTTACATATGATATTCGAGAACCTACTTTAAAATACGCATGACCTAAGATCATCGTGGCTTTCAGTTATCTCTCGAGGCTGTTAGTGATCTAGATCCAAAGAGCAAGGTTACCCAAATATTCTTTTATGCTTAGTAGAATTATTTTTCAGGCAAATTTTTTAATTTTGTTGGTAACTATATCTTACGGGAATCTGTCAAATAATTCAGTTTGGAAAGGTCAATCTTAAGCCAAAAATTTCGTAACATATGGTATTTCATAATATATCGGCATGATTTCTGAAAATAGCTATTTATTGATAAATATCTAGATACAAGTAGAGTTAAGAGCTAACTAATCTTCGACCTGATTGCTAAAATGACTAGAACAATTTGGAACTTAAGTTTTTAAAATCTTGTATAAAGAAAAATCTATGATAATTATGAGCAATTAGATTGACGCATAGTTTGATCTCATACAAGCTCAATACCCACGGTTACTGTGTAACATACAGAGATTTTTTCTTCTTTATATATTCAATACTTAGCAAACAGTCTTAAATAATTAATTTCATTATTCGTTGGTGTGTTTCAACCTAATCTGATTGAAAGCGTTAAGCCTTCAGTATATAATTCGCAGGATTGTTTAATCAGCACCTATAGTCGTATTGGCAGAGGTCACCAGAACTAGCCTAGGTAGGCCGTTAAACAAGCTGCTTTATCCAAGATTTAACATCATATCAATACATAAACTCTTCTGCCTGGACTTTTTTAACTCACCAAAAATGAGCTATAGACATGCTAATTAGAGACTCTTACGGGTACGCAACGCATTATATCGATTCATAATAACCAGCAATATTTCAAATAATCCTATTGATACCAATTTTATAATATATGTTTCCAAGCTTTGATGCGATATGAAATACTTTTTTGTTACATGTATAAAGGCGTTTTCATACTTATTGACGCTTCAATATTATGGACGAATTGTATATATAGATGTAATAACTAGGTATATCACTATATACAGTGTTCCATGAAGTAGTAATAATTCGATAACAGTCAAGAAAACAAAAAATTGTCAAAATTTATTGAACTATTGTACTATAAAATACATCAACATCTGTTAAAGCAAAATAACAAATATTTTAATAGAAAATATACTTATTTAGAACAAAAATAAAAGAATTTAATTAAAACAACAAATTTCTTTTAATATAACATCGACACTAATCCGAATTAAATATATTAAATTAACTACAATTCGATATATTGATAATAAGTCATCTTGATTCTGAAACGATTATTATTATTGATGTCATATCATTAAAAAAATCTCTGTACTAGATCAATATTAATGTTTTTTTCATTTTAAAAATGTAATTTAAACTACATTATAATAAATCATTAACAGAATTTAAAACTTTAATATGAAAAATTTTTTCAATGAATCGCAAAATCAACGCTTATTTAATAATTTGATGCTTGTTTTTATTTTTATTTGCAACTGTGATATAATTAATATCAGAAAATTACTGTTACTAATAAATTTTAAGTTTTTATGATTTTTCAGATTTTTTTCTAAACTTCTAATATGATATATACAATTCTTCATGTTCTTCTAATTTATAAGGCAAAGAAGAGTCGGATTTTAAAATTTTTGAATAAGTAAAATATATATAAAAAACCTCATAATACTCACAATTGTTATTTTATAGAAGTTAATTCATATATAATAATTAATTAAAAAAATATTTGGAGAAATATAATAATAACATTCTTCGATGTTCTATAATTTTAAATCGATAATATGAGCATTATTATCAATTGTAGGTTGTGACCTCCCCGTAATTTTCTAAAATCACATCAATGATACAATTTACGAAGTTACAAAACTTGAAAATAACTACATATATCCACATGTAGAGTGTCACACACTAGTGGAAGTTCATCGCTGCGAAGAAGAAGTTGTAGAAGAATACGTCATAATTTCCGCCGCCGTACATAAAACTATTACTGCGTCATAGAACTATTATTGCGTCTTTATTTCTCCCCGTTTCTCCAAACCTCCTCCTCCCGATACGAACCCCGTCCGATATCGAACTATCCGGGCCGGAACAGACAAGGGGACATGAAGGAAGGAGCCGCCGATGAAGGAAGGAGAAAAGTACTAAGGCAATAAATACATCAAGAAAGGAGACAGGTAAGCTAGGAGATAACGTCAGATAAAAGATAAAACAACCACAAGAAAGTAACGAGAAGCTTTACAACGCAATAAACATTTTTAATCAAAACCTCCCAGCACTATGTTAATTTAATGGTAAGAATGAAATTAAATTTCCATATACTTTGCAAGAAGAAGAGATAACGTGCGGACTAACTCTTCACAAACCGGAACAAATAGTCATATTCATATTCGAGACGGGATTAGATAACCCTTATCCAACTAAAGTTCGTCACATTAACGCTCACAATATAACATTACCAGATTATTTTAATACAAAAATTTTGTTCTTATCTTATCATTTAAAAACAGAATTAAATTCATTATATCAAGACTTAATAATACGTAGATGTCTACTTGAAAAACAAGTCATACCGAACACTTTGATCGCCACTAATAATCCAGATGAATTTGCGTTAGACGTAATGAAAGCACCAGGGTACATGGCAAACATCGCCGGAGTAGTAGCATACATGACAGAATGTCAAACAGTGGAAATACAAGTTGGAACGGTAAATGATACGTGTTATCACGAAATTCCTATCACCTATAAAAACTAATCATTCTTTTTAACTTCAAAATCTCAAAAATTAGCGAGACGCGAACGGGGATGAAATTAATACAAATTCGTTAAATATATTAAATTTATTAGATGAAAAGGCATTAGAAAAATTTACAGAATTTATTGCGCATAAATTTTCTAATAAATTCATTTGGATCAGCAAGCGCAGGAATAATAATGATAGGGATATTATTTCAAATCTTCAAATATATAATAAATTCAATTATCAACGAATATACTTTATACTCCATTTACGATTGTAGCATTTCTATATTAGGAGTCCTGTGGAGTACCGTAACCAATGTTTTAATTCTTTTAAGTCAAGGAAATCTGCAAAAACGTAAAAACAAACAAAAACTTACATAAACTAAATATACAGAAGTAGCTATAACGGCACCACCCGATAAATCATCCGAAGTATCACCTCGCGTAATAACCGAATAACCGCATGCTAGAATTCGCGGAATACTCGAAGATAAACTTAGTAAAATGAAAACCTTAAATTCATGAAACTCACCGGTTTTTATCTTAACAGGGGGGTTATGATGTCCCCGTAAATTTTTAACTTCACATCAATGACGCAATTTACCAAGTCACGAAACTTGACAATGACTACATCATGACTTTAAACATTATCTAACATAATAATAATGAAATAAAGAAACATAAATCGCCTCCAATCACATTGCGCAACAAGACATAAGGAATGTTAATCTACACATATGGAAAATACTGCGCAATAGATCAAAGAACTGGATTATTAAAATTAAAACATATCAACGCTTATCTAAAAATGAATAAACATGAAACATATGTACAAGAAGCAGGCTGACTCGTGGAGACTGTCAAAAGACCTTCAATTTGTTTTCATTTGACCCTCATATGATAAGTATAATACTAGTATTATAAAGTCTACAATCAAATTCTTTTCTTCTTTCTCTCTCTCCCTCTCTCCAATAAGAAAACATTTAAAGCATCTAAATTCGACACGTAGACCTGGAATGTCAGCGTAAAAGGTCATATTCATGACATGTTTATAACTGTACCTGCATTTTTTATCAGCCAGACTCACAGTCCTACATTCATACACGCGTATAGCAATACCTTCAATTGCGCGCTTGCACCCTTAAGCGGCCGAACGCTGTACATATATACACATACGACATCTTCAAATGCGTGCTTGTACCTTCGAACAGCTGCACGCCCACACATGCACACATATATGCAGCTACATTCTGCAACTGCGCCATTGCATTTAATCAAGGAAAATATATTTTCCCATATATTATTTTAGTTTGTATTACATAACTCGTTAAAGAAAATTTATTTCATCAAAATGGAAGAAAAATAAAAAAAAATTGTAGAATTATAGTTATAATAAATTAGTAAACTATATAATTATAAAACAAACCTAATATAGTTAAAAATATGGAATTTTTCTAATTATTATTTAAGCGGATATAAGTAATATTATAAGGATAATCTTTAAACGCTAATATTAAACGCTGCAAACATTATTTTGACTAATTGTTTTTTTTATAAAAGATTAAATAAAATAAATAAATATTAACAAAAAATCAAATCTTCATAACGATTTCTATACGATTAAAGGAATTTAATAGTAATAAATTCAAACAAAGAAAATAGTAATAATAATAAAATCAGAAGAAAATTTAAATGTAACCACGAAATATTATTAATTTAACTAATATCAATAAAAACGGGTTAAATATTAACAAATTTATAAAACAAAAACTGTACAATTACGAAAAAGGAAATTGCGAATCGAATTTTATAATAAATTAAAAAATTAATTGAATATAAACGCTAATAAAATAGTAAAAATGAAAATTGTATACAGGCTGTATTGACTTTTTAAGGAAAAACCATAAAAATCCCTTGTTTGTCTATAACACCTGTGCTTTAAATTTTGTATAAAATGACGCATTTTTCCTTGCAAAATTAGAAAGTTTGTCTTCAGACCTTGTGCTTAGAAGTTGACCTACTGACGTGTATAAAGAAGTAAGTAATAAATACTTTTCTTTTAAAATTTCAATACGTAGTCATTCTTTAAAGGGGAACCGACCCCTATCCATTTCCTTTTTTCTTATCCTAAAATCTTTCTTTATGTAGATTTAACTAATTGTTTCTATTCTAATATTTCTATGCATACTTATGGTCTAGAAAAAATGTCTAATTATGCTATGGTGTTTCTATTCTAATATTTCTATCGATATTTATGGACTAGACGAAATGTCTAGTTGCGCTAAGGTGTTTCTATTCTAATAATTTATACAAAATTGCGGGGTAGTCGTAACATCTGGTCGAGCTGTTACGTTACTAATCAAATAATATATATAATTGTAAGGTAGATGTCATACTGAGTTTTATCAATTATTCTCAATTTTATCACCACATATGTTCACAGACAAGGATACTTTAGATAAACTAGGACCATAGCCCACCCCAGGCTAGTATACTTAATTATATAAGCTTAAAAGGGACATTTACGTTATGGACATAATAGCGTAAATAGTCTGTAAAAAATAATGCACCGTCATACATGACGAAATTGCGCATCAAATAAACAATCCATAAGAAATAGAACACTACCGAAAGAAAATAACCAACCAATCAGAAGCAATGTAATGACATCATCACGAATATATAAAGATGAGCGTATACAGTAACTAACGACTGTAGCAATCAAGAACCATTCAACCATTCAGACTTTTAGTACTTCGCGGCCCGCGTCTTTTTGTGAGTACGAATTAAATTCGGTTACTCTATATAATATTTTTAAGTAACTGTAACCCCGCTCATTATATTTTAATTGTGAATGAATTTAAATATTGAATTCAATATTAAATGTTAATTCAATTTAAATTCCTTCTACAAATACATCGTCAATTTAATCGAGTTTCCTGATCTCATATCAACATTCATCGAGGGATTCTTCAGAACTCTGACGACAAACCTCCTGGAGTGATGACAGTGACTGCCTTAAGCAGCTTGGATACAGCCATCTATTACCCACTTTGCCCTTCGGACATTCAGCCAGTTAATTATAAAATCTTTTATTTACAATAACGAATAGAATATTGAAACGGGATTAACTGAATTAACTATTGTAAGGCATACCAGACTATCCGGCCAACTAAAATACAGTCAATTGAACCAATAAAAATTTATGCGTATAGAATTAGTGAAACGTCATACTATAGTTTGTGTAATCATTTCATCACAATAATAATGTGTTGTAAATTGTAAGTACACTTGAGATTATTTATAAAGTCACGGTATAATTTGCGAGAAAAAAAATTTTTTTTAATTAAAAATATTGATCTTATTTAAATAAAAATATTAAACTTATTTAAATAAAAATATTTACCATTGTGAAGGTTATCATAAAAAATAAATTATGAGATAACCTATACTAAATAAGTACTTTAAAGTAAAAATTATTTGTAATATTTCATTATTTTTAGAAATTGATGCTAGTTATTTTTTACTATAACTACAAATTATAAAACAATCAATTAATTTTTTTTATTTAAGGTTTCATTATATTATTTTTGCCTATATACAGTTTATATAAATTATAAATTTTATCCATTATTTAATATTAATCAATAAATACGTTTGATAGTCAATAAATACGTTTTAGCAATACAGTTTTCACTAACATATTATTAATTTGGAATTCGTAAATAAACAAAGATAATTGATATCATGTTTCACAGCATGCGTAGAAAGCAAATAAGTTTTAGACACACGTTTTTTCGTGGTATTAATGAGGTATCATGCTTTTTTTAATAGGAATTATTTTAATTATATAATAATATTAATAATATTCTCTGAAGTGTCAAACTACAATACTTACATACGATTGTTACAACGTAAGGAAAAACAATTTAGATCATTGTAATTTTTTTCTCCTGATATTTAAACGTAATATTTCATAATACTTAATAATTTCATATTAATAATTCTCAATACTTTATAATTTTTTTATTTATGAAATATATATTATATATTAGCTAGTTAGCAAAAGCAAGTTAAAAAAATATTCTTTACTCTCAAACTTTCATATGTGTATATTATTAACGTATATGCTTAATGAAATTTGTTAAATCGTAGGTAATTAATTCTATTTTATTCAGATTTGTCTCAAACATATAATAAACAAATTATAGCTTTAATAAACATATTTTACATATTTTATTTGTAATCTTCTAGTATTTTCTACTATAATAAGCTTGGTAAACTTTGTAAAATAAATTTTTATTAAAAATTATTGGTTTAATTTATCTCTATTTCATATAACACTATAATTAGCGACGGTATACGTTGTTTTATTTGAATATAAACTTATGGCTTATATTTGACGCATTTGTGAAAGCCGAAGAGCCTGAGATCGTTACTGCGCGTGCGACAAGTGTGTCGTCAAATATTGCTTAGATAAATTTCGATTGGCTTTGGTTAGCAAAAATAAATAGTAATAAAATGAAAATTTAACAGTCGACGTAATTCTCAATTTGTAGTTTATTATATGACATCAGTTTTAAATGAAAAAGAAATTTAATGGGTAAATAAAAACTATTATACTAATTGAAAACTAAAATGTCAATATTTGCAAAGAATTAATAATTTGAAAGTACATAAAATAAATAATTTTCATCACATTACTATTATCACACTAAAATTAAACAATTGTTGATTTTTACTACTATATGTATATTAAAAATAACAAACAAATCACAATTTTCTTTATCAAACTTTATATTTTAGGTACTTAGTTATGTGGATAATTATGCAAATTCATCGTAAAGCAAGTTGCCAGTTGTATTGGTTATGCAATCATCAAGAAGAAAATTTAATATATTTTCAAAAAAATTATTTAAATCATTATATTAATAATATATTATGTTACAGGAGTAATACAATAATTAACTTTTCATGTGTATAATAAAAAATTAAAATGCTAGATAAATAAATATTTAAAAAAATACAAACGTTAGAATAGACAGTTAATAAATTTTATTTGTAGATTATTCTGTATTTAAACAGTTGAATTAGAATGAGTCATATACAGCAGCATGTACTTGCAAGTGCAATAGTCTTAGCATTGATAATTGTATTAAATATTCATGTTTTTCTTTTTCCTATTTACACATCCAAACCAGTAACTAGACATATAAAAATATTTTCATATGAGCAAGCTCTTTGTCATAATATTTATTCAAAAAGCGTCAAAACATATAATGAGCATAAATTCTCATGCCCAAGATATGGTGTAGTTTCTGCAGTACAAGGTGGTCGATTAGCCAATCAAATTTGGGAATATGCATCTGTTTGGGCAACTGCAAGGTTTGTTACAATTATTCAATTTGTGATTCAGTTATGTATATATGATAAATATATTTTATGTAATAAATTATCTATGTAGGCGAACTGGACTTGAACCTTTTATGCCTAAATGTATTTTAAAGACTTTAGAAGAATATTTTGAAAATTTAAGCATACCGCCATTAAGTAATATTGGGCAATGCATTATTGATATTAGACAAATAGTTAATTCATTGACAGAATGGAATAGCACCGAACAAAATATTATTGTTCCTAAGTATGTCTAAAAATTGATGTAAAAATCTATAATAATTATAAATTACTTTATTTATCTTTTGTTAAAAATTTTATTATAGACATGCAGCATATTGGTCAATAATTTTGATTTGGATAGATGATCTACGACAAGAATTTACATTTAAAAAGAATTTAAGGAAATATGCTGAATCAATTCTTAAAAAAGCATCATTACAATATAATTTAACGGAGCCAATTTATGTAAGCATACATGTGCGTAGAACAGATTATATCGATTATCTTTGGCTAAAATTAAAAGTTCATCCAGCGCCAATTGCTTATTACTTCAGTGCAATGGATTATTTTGGAAAAAAGTACAAAAATGTCATTTTTATAGTGGCAAGTGATAATATAGTATGGTGTAAATATCATTTACGGCATCATAACTGGAGAATAAATTTTATTTCTAATAATAAAGCTATAGCACCTGGAAATGATCTAGCTGTACTGTCTATTTGTAATCATAGTATAATAGATTATGGTACATATGGTTCATTTGGAGCAATATTATCTGCAGGAGAGACTATTGTTTACAATGTTTCTGCTCATTTTTCTACTATGATTGCAGAAGCTCTACCTAATTGGAAAATTATGAATTAATCAAGTAATGCCAAAAAGTAATTTTGTTCTGAACATTATGTTTAATAAGAAATGTTTTAAAATAGTTTTTTTTTCAAAGTATTTGTTAAAATATTATTTACAAAATATTAATGTTTTATTAAAAGTCAAATATTTAATAAATTAAACTACATTACATTTTTCATATTCAAATAACTTGTAAAATCGATAATTGAAATAGAGTAATAATCATATCTTAATACAATCTGTATAATATTTATCAAATTCAATACATATATTATGCATGTGTTGGAAAACAGTTAAAATTAGTTATAATTACAGAAACTAGATGAAATTGAAGAAATGACTATTTTTTTTAATATTTAATTAATTATTATATATATAATATGTTTCACAGCATGTGTAGAAAACAAATAAGTTTTAGACACACGTTTTTTCGTGGTATTAATGAGGTATTATGCTTTTTTTAATAGGAATTATTTTAATTATATAATAATATTAATAATATTCTCTTAAGTGTCAAACTACAATACTTACATATGATTGTTACAACGTAAGGAAAAACAATTTAGATCATTGTAATTTTTTTTCCTGACATTTAAACGTAATATTTCGTAATACTTAATAATTTCATATTAATAATTTAAATACTTTATAATTTTTATATTTATGAAATATATATTATATATTTGCTAGTCACCAAAAGCAAGTTAAAAAAATATTCTTACTCTCAAACTTTTATTTGTGTATATTATTAACGTATATGTTTAATGAAGTCTGTTAAATTGTACGTAATTAATTCTATTATTTTAATATTTAATTAATTATTATATATAATAAATAATGAAATTATTTATTGTTGGTGTCTATTGATTATATTTAATCAAACTAACAGTAACTTTTTCCTGTCTTGATGGAAGTAAATTGTAATACATATTGTAACTATAAATCGGAATAAATATATTCAGATTTTGAAATTTAGTACTTTTTTATAAAGATTAAATTCTCCTTATTAAAAAAATTTCATTGTACAATTATTTCATCTGATATTTGTATTGTATCAACATTTAAAAATGTTTTTTATTGTTATAAAATAATCTTATATGTATTTTATTATATTGTGTGATGTCCCTGTAAATTTCAAACTTCAAAATAAAGATTTAAACTAGCAAGTTATGAAACTCCCTTATTATGACACCATCATATAAGATATATTTAGTAACTATAAAATATAGAAACAGAAATCACCTCCAATCACCATTACGTAATAAGAAACAAGAAATAATGACGCGCGTGCACAGAAAAATGATTCATTGTAGATCAAGAACTGTATTATAAGCATTTATGTAAAATTTAAAAATTATGATCAAAAATTCATTTCATGTAAAAAAAGATTGACACGTGTAAGTTATAAAAAGAAACCTTTGCCTATTCTCAACAAATTTAATGTGAAATAATATGAATACGTAAAATCAACATAGTACCAATATTATAAAACCAATAAGTGTCACATCTCCTTTCTAGAAAATAGCCATTATAATTTTCGAAAAAATTACGCTAGCATATTATCATACGAATACCAGTATAAAGAAATACTATTTTAATAACCTAAAGCGATAATTTTTAAAGCAATCGAACACCGTAAAATATAATATTATAAGAAGCAACGCGTGTAAACAACTATAACTTTCAAATTGTATAATGCTAATTTTGTAAGAGCCGATAGGTAAGACTTCGATCTCTAAATTGTATAATGCTAATATTATAAGAATCGACACGTGTAAACGAACTCGACACATTTTACGAGCGCATATTCTACAAAATCATGTAAACCAAAAATAAGACTTAATATCGAACAAAGAATATAAACTCCAAATAATTTTACGACTTAAAGTAAACGTATGATACTTTTAATTGTAAAGCGAAGCGGACACATAATACATGGCATTGTATAACTCTTAAAAAAATACATAAAACTGTACGAAACTAAAAACCCATAACAACACCCTGGAGGAAAGAAATAAGAAGCCAGAAAATATTACAAGTAAAAACACGATAACAACCTCCAAGCCAATATAAATCAAGGCAGCAACTACACAGAATATATAAGCACGATACAAGCGATATGTACATCCTTAATTGTCAATTAGAGTTCGGAGTTCATAATCATATTCGCGAAAACAGATTACTACCGTTTGATTTATAGTGTTGTGATTTAATAATGCCGCTCCAGTAATTAATATATTTCAGTTAAATTTCAAGTTTAATTAATAATCCTATAAGTCCGAATGCTTTTAAAATCCGAAAAACTATGTTAAAAAAAAACAAGTTTCCTGCGTAATAGAGTAATTCAAAGATCATAGCCGAGGTTTATCCAAGGACTCTTAAGGACCCTGCACGCAAAATCTGAAGTGGTGACAGCAGCTGCCAGGACAATTAAAGAAGAAGATCGTCTACAATCCGTAACGCCCAAAAGGCACCTAAGAATTAAGTAAAAATCTTTTATTTTCATGGAACAATCGATAAACGAAGCTATCGGAATGCACTTATTACTAGGCAATTCAATTTTCGGTCGTCTCAGATACAGGAATTGAATTGAGTAGAATATTTGTTCGATAAATTTTATGCGTAAATTTTTGTTGAGACATCACAATTGAAAGCTAAATTAATATTATTCGTTTGGAAATAAAAATACATGAATATATTTATAGAGCAAATCAACTCTATTCATTTAGCAAGTTAAACTTGGTCAAAGGAGATATGTCTAATGATTTGTTAATTATTTTAGCTCTTCGTTTCGATTGATTGAGATATAAGATATAAAATTTTACTTAATTTTTTGTTGTTCGAAAGCATTGTGGGTTAAAAATGCACTTCTCTCTTGCTCGTCTTGGCAGCTCCTGTCATTACTTCAGGTATTATGTGCCGGGTCCTGAAGAGTCCATGGGATAGATCTTGATTTTATTGAAATAGTTCTTCGACAGGAACCAGATTTGTTGAAAATAATGTTTTGATTTTTAAAAGTAAGAATTTGGATTTAAAAGTAGATTGATTGAATAACTTGACTCGTGATTTTAAATTATTAGTAAATATTTATTGTAATGATACGTTAATTAAGTTAATTAACAAAGTTAATTAACAATACTTTTATAGATTAAATAGTGTTATACTCCTCTCGCAAATATCGCAGGCCACAAACAAGAGCGAAGTGAGTACTGATAATGCGTTATGCCTGAATATCTCTGATGTGACCTGCTAATGTTACTTGCGTTGCATTTTTATATCTTTGAGTGTGATTGCTGTCTGCTTGATTATCGATGTTGATACTTGTAATTTTCTTTTTAATTATTTTCTTCTAAGAGGTATCTTGTTTCATAATTAATACAATATTTTATGTTCACCGTTGGTTAGAATTACATTCAAATATTCTTGCTTTGCGTTATAAAACCATTGTCGACAGTCGATGATATTATTCTTAAAATATTCGTTTGTAAAATGTATCGATATAAGTTGAAGGTTACAGAAGTCATTAGACGTGTCGTTTCTAGTATTATATTATTTCCTTCATTTATAAAACCGATTTTATACAATAGTGGTATTATAGTATTGAGGGGTCGAGTTCTTGCCCTTGATTGAATACAATGCTCATGATATGTTTTATTAGGAAGTGGTTTACGAGTTCACAGTTATATCAATTACATAATATCGTTATTGTGATTATATAGCTTTTTATGGTATTTCCGATATAAATGTATTTACGTAGGAGTTATTTATAGATTGTAGGTCTGACATGTGTTAATAACTTAGTTTCAATAAACTTGTTAAAATTTGTTGAAGATCAATTTTTATTGCTTACACGTATCATATTTCTCTTTTTACATCAGAATTTATGGAATTCTATTTCTATATTTTGTAAATGCTTTTAATACAGTTATTAATCCATATTAATTGCTTTATTTATGAATGCGTTATTATAAAGGTAGCTGGAGACGACTTCTATCTCTATGTCTTTGTTTTTCAGGTTAAATATTTTCTTACATCATGGTATTATAGTTTATAGGTTTCGTTACTTGCTAATTTATGTCTTTATTCATAAGTTACAATTTTAGGAGGACATCACAAATGCAAATACATTATTAAGTCCCCATGAAGTTTTAACTTCAGAACAAAGTTTTAAATTAGCAAGTTACAGAACTCCTTTACTATGACGCTATAACGTAAAGTTATATTTAACATGATCAAACATAAAATATAGAAATAAAAATCGCCCCTAGTCACCATTACAAGAAATAATAACGCATGCGTAAAAAAGTAATTATCCCGTAGATCAATAACTATATTATAAACATTTACCTAAAAATCCTAAAATATCACTATATGATTTCTAATGTAAAGAAAAATGGGTGACACGTGTAAATATTAAAAATAGACCTTCGACAAATTTCAACAAGTTTAATGACGCATAACATCATAGACATGTGTTAGATCTTCAATCTAAAAATAACTCTTGCGACAATACATTTTATAACGGAAAATTCATTAAAAAAGTCATGTAGACATGATACCAATATTGTATAATCAGCACGTTTACAACTTTTAACCTACAAACCACGTTGACTCATCCTCAATAAAATATAACACGAGCATTATATAAAAATATTTTACGATCCAGAGTGAAAACTCGATCTCTTAATATTAACACATAAAATATTACATTGTACGAAATCATTTTATGATCGCAAGCGAGAAAAATAATCTAATACCAGAAAAACAATACTAGTATTGTAAGAAGCGCCACGTATAAAACTATTTCAGATCTTCATCTTATATCAACACGTTTTACGAGCAAATATTTCAAGATAATCATGTAACTTAAGAATAAGAATCAAATCTTCGAATGATGTCAACAGTTTTACGAGCATATTTTTAGCTCATATAACTGTACTCAAAATACTGTACTCGATATATTATGAAACAAGAAACTTCCTGGAAGAAAAGAAATAAAACGTAAGCAAATATCACAAGTAAAGTCATGACAAAAAACAGCAATCATCTTCGAATTATTAAAACACGACACAAGCAACAGAAGAGAAACATGTAAGCATTCATTGTTCGGAAGTTCATTGTTTGTAGTACATTCAAGCTTACACGCAACTTGCAATATTCGCGAGAATGGATTAACACCGTTTGATTAATAAAGTTTTGTTAATTAATAAACGCTACTTTATAATAAATATTTAATTTATTTAACGTCACGAGTCTAATTAATTAACTATCAAATCCAAATCTTTTCTCTTGAATCCATCAAATCATTATATTAAATAAACTGGGTTTATGTCAAAGAATAATTTTTACAAGATCAAGCTTCAGGCGCTCTTCAGGACCCTGCTCTTAAGACCTGAAGTGGTGACAGCAGCTTCCAAGTCTATCAAAGGTGAGAACCGTCTAATCCACAACGTCCAGTCGGATGATAAAGGCGCCTATGAGTTAAGTGAAACTTTATATCTTTACTAACTAATCAAATATGGAGCTATAAGAATTGATTTTAAATTAATAATAATAATTTAATTTGACAAATAAATAGAGCGAATTTGCTAATTTTTATATGTAAGAAAACATTGAGATGCCACAAATTAATTAGTGATGATATAATAATAATAAAAATAATAGAAAAATCCAGGCCAATTTTGTGATAGTGTTGGGATATTTTAAAATTAAAGCTCCAAATAATCTACTCTAAAAAAGTATTTAAAAGTGGTAAAAATTGCGAATGGTGTTTCATCTAAGAATAAAAAGGCAGGAAACCCTGAGAAATAATTTATTAAATTTAAATTTTATAAAGAATCTTGAAACAACAAGTTTGTAAAAAAGAACCTCCGATACAAATAAAGAAATAATTAATATTGCCAAAATAATACTGGTTAAAAGAATATTGTTGACTTAATACAACATTCCTACGTGCTTCGATAAATTATAAATAAATTTAAAACAAAATGACTACTATCATTTCAGAAGAATATACGAATATGCTTGAAGAAATAAAAAGAAGAGAAAGGAGATTAATTGACGTAGAAAAGCAGAATCGAAAATAAACAACACGAAAGATTTAATTAATTAGAAAAAAAATGTTAGATGAAGAAAGACAATGAAATCAACATAACGTCAATTACAGAGTAATGCAGGAATATTTAACTACCATACCTTAATTCGATGGAAAGAAAATATTTAAATTTACGAGAGTTATTATAAAAAATAAAAACATTTTCCTTACGGAATGACATCTAGAAATAATACTAAAATTAAAATTGAAACTAACGGATCCCGTTTACGCCGCAATACAAAACCTAGAATTCCGTACAATTGAAGAATTCATATTTAGATTAAAAACAATATTTGCTACACCATATTCTCTGTACTATTATAGAGGAAAACTCGTAGGATTTGTAAAAAGAAATAATGAACCAATGATAACTTTCATCGACAGATTTTCAGAATTTTATAACTCATTACGAGATTGCCTCTGCTTAAAAGATACAATCGAGGATCTTATTCCTAACACACAAACATAGAAGGCGAAGCCATGTAATTTTTCATGGAAGCAATTCCCCCACATTTCCGATACTATATAATATATAAATTTTAATCAAAAACCGGGAAAAAATTTTAAATATAATCCAATACAACATAAAAATTTCGAATTATGAAACAATTATCGTCATAATAACTTTCCGTGCAACGACTTCTTAGATAATAAAATGCACGACCAATCGAAGCAAAATCTTTATGAAAATGTAACGAAAGATAGAAATTATTATGATCGCTCAAAATATAATGCACTGGAAAACAATAATAGATCGAAAAATAATGAAGGAAAACCTTGATACAATCCTAAAAATCAAAGCACATATTGTAAAAAAATAGTTTAGAAAATTGAAAATTGCTACACAAAACATAACTCGGAGAGTCGAAAACAGAGCTCGCGAAGTAAACATGATCAGAAAAATAAATTCGGAATTGCAAAACACACCAACCCGTATATTCTGGAACGGTAGAGACCTTAAAAGAAATACCTGTCATAAAACTAGAATCTGACGCAGTGATAGGGAAATAATTCGAAGTAAGGGCTCTCAACCGAATATAATAAAGAGAAAAAAGAAATTGTAGGAATAATTAATATACCAAACGCAGGAGTGGGCGTGTTAAGAATAAATTCGAAGAATTTCAAAAATTCACACGTTCTTAGTCGTACCGGATGAGTTTTCAATTCAAACAGATGTATTAATCAGGGCGAAATTCTGCGAATCGTGCAACGCGACAATAAATTTCTTATTAAACAAAGTAATACTCATGTAGATAACTCTTATCCAACTAAAGTTCGTCACATTAACGCTCGTAATATAATATTACCAGATTATTTTAATACAAAAATCTTGTACTTATCTCATTATTTAAAAACGGAATTAAATTTATTATATATTAGTAGCAAACATCATAGAATGTCAAACAGTGGAAGTAAAAATTTGACCGGTAAATGATACGTGTTATCATGAAATTCCTATCACCTATAAACACCAATCGTTCTTTTTAACTCCAAAAACTCATATTATAACCTCTAGAGCTACACGAGAGAATGTAATAGAATTTTTACCAACAATGTTCCAAATAAACGAAAAATGGTACCAATTTAATCCTCAATTAATATAAATTTTAGGTACAAAACATAAAAAGCAAATATTTCTTTGAGAAATAATATTATCGGTGCTTCTTTATATAAGCCGATATCATAATATTAATATCACGCGAGTTTGCCAAATCCAATAAACCGATGCTTCTACTGCGCATGGAACAAAAAGTGATCATCGATGCAATACCTTTATAAATTAATTTTTCTTTTACAGGTTTTATTCGTAATATTTTATTTTATGTACTGAGTAAACTTTGTCAAAGAATTTTTTCATAAGAATTATTGGTTTGAATTTGTTGCTACTTTATGTAACATCGTATATAACGATGTTGCATGTTTATATGTACAACTTGCTGTTTATATCGCGCGCGTTTACAAGGGCCAATAAGCATGAAACCGTTACTAAGTATCTCGACACGCGTTGCTGATCGATATCGCATATAATTTCTGCTTCAAAGCATATTTTTATGTTGATTGAAATCAGTTCCTATTAAACTTGGAAAAATGAAGTTGGCGGAAGGTGTGGTTGTTCGAAGAACTAGACCAGGAACAAAAGCGGAGGTTACTAAAAACATTAACTTAATAAAAATTCTTTAAAATACTTAACATTGGATGTTTAAATAAATCATTATATCATTCCTATTACTTAACATTATTTTGTTATAAATTTTGTTTATAAGTTATATTATGTTGTTATGTAAATTCAGAAACTAATTATTATAAAAGTTATTAGTCTTTAAATTGATAGTTATAAAATTATTGAAAATCAAACACAATTAATTAAAAATTAACTTTTTACAGGATTTTAATAGATGGCCAGATGAACCTTTTGAACAAATGGAAAGTGTTTTAGTCGTTCAACAATATATCCAACAAACAATTAGAAATGATCCAGCAAATGTCAAACTTATACTTAATATGCCAGAAGGACAAGATGAAGGTGTTTGGAAGTATGAACATCTTAGACAATTTTGTATGGAATTAAACGACTTAGCTGTGAAGCTACAAGATGAGTGCCATCCTGAAACTTGTTCACAAATGACAGCTACTGAACAGTGGATATTTTTATGTGCTGCTCACAAAACACCAAAGGAATGTCCTGCTATTGATTATACTAGACATACATTAGATGGTGCTGCTTGTTTATTAAATAGTAACAAATATTTTCCAAGCAGGTATCTATTTAAAAACACAATTTAAATACATTTTTTATTATATATTAACAAGATTTTTTAAACATTCACCACAGAGTAAGTATTAAAGAATCATCAGTTGCTAAACTAGGGTCAGTATGTAGAAGAGTATATAGGATTTTTTCACATACTTTCTTCCATCATCGAACAATATTTGATGAGTTTGAATATGAAACTCGTCTTTGTCGTCGGTAAGTGTAACTATACATTATATTTTGAATTAATATTATTTATTAATTTATATATTTTTTTAGGTTTACAGCATTTGTAACAAAATATAATTTAATGTCAAAAGATAATTTGATAGTACCTATTATGGAATTAGAAAGAAATTTTGATGATCAAATTGTTGATTAAAAATTTTATTATTAACTTAATTGTAATCACTCATATTTCAACAGCAGTTCATTGTAAGTTTAATTACTTAATACATAATCCAATACATAAAATAATCAAATATTATATCAAAATATAAAAAACCGTTTCAATAACCTTTATTATTTCAAACTACATTCTATAATAATATAGATATGTTCATTATGAAAAATTTTATTTTGAATTATTAAAATGATATTAAAAACATTAAAAATTATGCATTGTATTAAATTTATCTAAAAATTGTAATCTCTGATCTTTGTTAGATTATTCATTTTACAAATTACTTAGTTTTAATTTGAAATAAAAGAAACATGGTAAATTCTATTAATAATATTAATAAAATACCAATAAAATATTAATAAAATACTAATAAAATACTAATATAATTTAAAGTTTCTATTTATTTAAAATTTTTATAAGATTTTATAAACTATTAATTTCTGAATTTTGACTGTTTTTTTATTGATACAAGAATTGATTATAATTATTAATAGGCATATTATTTCAAGGACATTCATAAATAATAAGGTTTCAGATAACTAATACTGTTATATAAATTCATAATATGAGCTTATTTAAATTATTCTAAGAATTACAATTAAAGTGGATGAGTGAAGTTTGCAATGTTGGAATGAAAAAAATTCAACATATTTTAAATCAAATTATTTCTTGAGAAAGCCACCAAGAGTAATTAATTATAACATAATGATAAAATATTAAATTTGCTCATAATTCCACCCTTAAAAGACATTCTTAGAAAGGATTGAAATTTTTTAAATTTCATGAAAATAAATTAACGCAGAACATCAGTAGTTGTGCACTTTTATTCCATGTGTACGCACTCTTGTACATTTACATACATTGACGTGTATAATATATAAAACATCTATTTTAGAAAAATTGCACAATATGTTTTTATATTTAGGAACACTTAATTATAAACTAAATCAACCCAAAAAATTTTAATTAAAAAATCAGCATGAAACTTGATGGAACTCTTATACAATATTTTTTAAAAAATTATCTTACAATGATGAAATACTAGAAATAATTTTATTATTTGTAAGTTGTTATATATCTAATTTCAAGTAAAAAAAGCTGGTTTATCATATAAAAAAATGGTTTTAATCATGTCAATTTAAATTATAATGGTTTTAAATATCTGCTTCAAAATATTCTTATATTTAAAATTATAATTATCATAGTTTCTATATATTAATTTTACGATGAACATGAATTTCATTATTCTAAATAGATATTTATAATTAGACAGATATTTACAATGAAACGTGTAGAAGAATGGGTTATTAAAAAAGAATGAAGAATAATGAGAGGTGAAAAAGATAACTTTAATTTATATATATATATAGAATATTAAAAATGCTATAGACTTCAAGTAATGGAGTGCATAGAAAATTGTATTTATAAGTGTATTGTTTTGCATGTAATGTGACACTTTTTAATGGTAGTGGACTTGAATGAAACTGTGTTTCAGATGTTTGTTCAAAAATAAAAAGCGATATTGTCGCCACGCATAGTGGTAGAATTACGATGTGAAATCGTAAAAATCTTAGAACAAATGAGTTTATCGATTTCGAATATAACTTGTAAGGCGTTTCCTTCAGAGCACAATAGGTGTGAATGTTTATATATTCTATAAATAACGATGGACAAAAACTTAATACTAAACTTATTACTGGTTTTACTGAATTTTTATAATACTATAAATATAAAGAATTTGTTTCCGTATATATAGAAGTTTTATGTTTTAAAATTAAATAGATTAGATAAATTATTGTTAGGGATTACGCTTTATTCAATCAATATGATTTTAATATTAAATTTTTATAAAACTTTTCAAATCAATACAAGTAAATAGTTGTCATAAATGGTGTATGCATACATTTACATACGAAAATTTACTTATTTTTATATAAATGAACACTGCGTTTTATGTATTGGATGATTTCCAAGGGTTTTACCAACTAACATTGTAAAGAATTGTTTTATTTTAATCCCTCTGCTTTGCAATATGACGCATATCAAGTTTCTCAAAAGAAACTAATATGAAATTAAAATAACGGTCATTCAAACATAAATAGAAATATAAAATATTACAAATTAATTAGCCTGTAAATATCGAAACAATAATTCATAGTTTGAATTCATAATTGTATTACGAATATTTTTGCATGTATTGTAATTAAGAATTATAAAAAACGATGTTATAAACACGTTTATGACGACATGTTGTAATCCAAATTTTATTTTTTCTTACGTTACTTCTAAATTTTAAAATGTGAAAAGGAAATCTCAAAACATTTGAAATTTATTTTATATCTAATAGAATATTCTTTATCATATTTTTAATGTTAAAAATTATGACATAATAGTGTAAGATTATATTGAAATAATAAAATATACAATCAATTTTTACTTTAATAGAAAAATATATTATAGTAGTCTAAGAAATCAAATTCTATCATTTCAATTTTTAGCTGGTGTTTAACTAGTTTGATCAAAGTTTAATATAAAAATTCTAATGTACAAAGAAGGATTTTTAACGTAATATTAAAATTAAGTATTTCAAAAAATGTTTTCACTATGTATAAAAATTATTCAAATATCTATATAAAAGAACCAAAAACTTAGTTGTTTGTGATTAACTTATACAATTAATATACAACATCTTATGTTTAAATTAAATTTAAAAAATATTATCTGAAAAATATATTATTTGCAGTTATTTCTATAATAAAAACTTCTTTGTTTAAAAGTAATTAAAAAGTATATGTTACAAGCAGCTTATTTACAACTATTACAATTTATAAAATAATTTATCGAATAAAATACAATTTATTAGATTTTATGGTACTTTAATACTGAGCAATATTTTTTATAATTAAAAACAATGTTTGTAGAATGAATAAATAAAATAATCCAATAAAAATATTCAATAAAACAGTGTTGAAATGAACCTTCATTATACTACATTGAAAAAGAACAAATTCTGTTTCCTTCTCACTCGCTTTAGTCATTCTCACAGCACGCATGCGCTTTTACCCTTGTTACATCTCAAGTGAGTATAGAGAATAAAATAAACATACTTTCTCTATTGATATTTATTAATTAATTCTTTTTTGTTACCTTATAAACAGTCGTAGTCGTTGGGCGAGATTGTGTCGCAGAATAGTATCCTTGAAACACAAAACCAGATATTATTTTGAGATATTTGTTTAATATGATTGCTCACTTGAAATAATTGAGTAATAATTGTAGAACCCTAGCCGGGCTGTTCATAGCCTGAGCGACGATTTTCTGGGATTGATTCATTGGCAACGGCTACTATTACTTTTGGAGTTCGCCGGACCAGGGGTTCTGAAGTGCCCCTGTTGTGGGTATGGATGGTGACTGGAGAGGACGGCTGTCAGTTCCTGCTATAATGATGGAGAAATTAAGAGGTAATAATTCAGAGTCTTGATCTCCTGGTGGAAGTGCTGATCTTGGATTATGGAATTCTCTCCTGAATATATGCTTATTATTCCGCTCTTAAATGTTTAATTTTGACCTTTCTTTATTCCACAAAAAGAATTCTCTCTATTTACATTAAGATAATTATCAGTCACCGTTGTTCTGTCGTGACCTTGGATTTTTAATTAAATTTAAATGATATGAACGTCGATTTTACAAAAAGGATTAGTACATTGAATTCAGATGAAATAATCTAATTACTGATTTATTCTAAAAGGTTACAAAATTATTCAATTTTAAAAATGTAAATGAAATAAACGAATATTGATGAGTGGCGAGAATTTAATCGAATAAAAGCATATAATTTTAACTCTACTTTATTACAATATCTAATATTTTATCAAAATTATCATTCTCAGAACATTTGTGGAGTACGCTTTAACAAGATTATTACGACGAGGGGTCGCAAAAAGTTCTGACTTAAAAAAACTTTTCAATTGAGGTATGTTGTTTTTTATTTACTGTCGATCTCAAGTTGAAAGGAAGTGCTTGTAATGGGTACTCCGCAATTTGCCAGATAGGCTGTTTATTTCTGAGCCGACATCAATTAGTTCGCCGTGATGTTATTTATGTTCTGGTCTTAGATAAGCAGTGTTTGAAGTGTCAGTTGTTAATTATTTCTTAATGTTTTAAAGAAATCACAAATCAATTATTATACTCGACTTACTACGGTTTTTTACTTAATGGACTCTTGAATTTGCTTTCATTACTTCGGTGTTTGGCATATGGTTATGTTACATTTTTTTATTGAAATACAGATAGTGGACATATTTTTTTCTTATACAATTAATTCATCTGCTTCGGAGAAGTATATTTCTTAGTAAAATGTGTGTGTGTGTGTGCGCGCGCGCACGCACGTACTCTTTTATACTGTAATATTTGGCGGAACGTATTATCTGAATTTTTTTTTAATAGCGTGTTTATCACATAGTGATACTGGTGATGTATTATTGACAATGTTCCATTGACTTTTCTTGTAGCTACTATAAAAATACAATATTATTATTATATCATATACATGATTATGTAATAAATTTAAAAATTTTGAGGATTCATGAGAATGGATTATGCGTATAAAAATTTTTTTTATAGAGACGTTACATTGTCAAAAACATATATTAGTCCTTTCTTATTATCTTATTCAAGGCGTTGTTTATTTTGATAAATTAAAACTTATAAACAAAAGTATAGTATTTTTTTAAAAGAAATCAATTTTGCCGTAGTAAATTGTACTAGAAGTATTAATCAAAATATGTACTTATCTCGTTTCAATCTTATTTAAAATAAATAAAAAATTATTTTGTTTATTTTGTTTTATGTTAGGAAACAATTTTATTAATAAATATTATATATAATACATAATTTTCTTATTAATATTTTAATTTTTTATTTTATCACTTATTTTTTTTTTTAAATGTATAAATTTATTGATAAATATATAAGTAATTAATAAATAATTTTCTATATTCTCGATCACTCGAAGCTAGCATTTAAAATTATATATATTATGTATCTATTAGAAGTTATATTTTTCTCTCTTCATTCATATTCGATCTTTCATTCTCAAAAACCCATTCACGAATCATTTAAGCATTTCCCTGTATGTATTCAGATTAATTAAGAATATTAAATAAAGTAATAATAATTAAATATTTTAAATATATATATATATATAGAATCATGGAATTCATGTTCATCATAAAGTTAATATACAATAGTTACGCTAATTATAACATTTGTATTTTTTAAATAATTAAATAATTACGAAATGAATGTTAAACTATCTTTTCAACTTGAAATTTTTAAATTTTCATCGTTGTAAGTTACTTTTTATAAAAATCTTGTAATTTAAAGAAAAGTTGTTATTAACAAATATTCTCATAAACGTATAGTAAAAGATTACATATGCAATCGAATGTATTAAACATCATATTTCACACCGATTTTCGAAATGGAACTTTATTTCTGTATTTATTTTATAATTAGGCGTCCAAATATATAAGAATATTTTGCACAGATTCAACATTAATAAAAAGTTGTTATACAGTTTTTTATGGTTATTTACGCTTTGGTATGTGGGTATATTTATAAGTATATATATAGAGAATATAAGTTCACTATGTAATCGATATGTAATCTAATAAAACTGAATATGTAAAGAGTATAAATTTGTACTTAAATACTTCTATTTAATAATAGAATATAGACATTTTTTAGTTTCTTGTCATATTTTACTATCTCAGTATTTTATATGTGTTTTATTATTATAACCTATTTTATTTCTTCAATGAAAACTATTTCCTTCAAATTTCATATTCTTGAAAATATAAACTTATTTTCAAAAAGTATAAACCTATTTTTAAATTTTATAAAAAAATATATCTCAAAAAAATTGTCAATCTTTTAAAAATTTAGTGTTCTTATTAATAAAAATACTAAATCTTTAATTGAAGAAACATTATTAGCATATTCTCTTCAATTTATGATTAAAAATTCATCTTTTATAAAAACAAAATTATTGTTATCAATAGATATTAGTATATTTTAGAAATTATATGAGGTTTAAGATTAGATAAATTAAGGTAAAAATATTGATTTTTAAAATTTATTTAATTTAGTTTTTACTGTAAAACGTCATTTTGAAGTTTACAAAGATGCTATAATTACTTTAAAAACAATGATTTTTTTTTTGAGAAATTTTTGAAGACTAAAAAATTATATATAAAACATAATTTTTTTTATTTTATCTATTTCAAATGATGTGATTTTAAGTGAGAAGGTACTGCGAAGCGTTTTCTTTAAGAGTTGGCTCGCTTAATTTCTTATATCTACTTTATATGTTAATATTTTTATTTATAAGTTATAGTGTAGTTTAAGTATAATAGAATAAAGTGACAACAATAATAAAAGTGAATATAATATAATAGCTTTGATAACAAATATTAAAATATTTTTATAGACTTCTAACTGCTTCCAATTTCTTAATACAAAATTTTCAGATGAACTGTCATACAAATTACCGAACACTGTAAAGTACTTGGCACTCATTCGCTCGCTAAACACAAACTAAGTGTTACGAAACTAAATCAAAATAATATGTACATAACTACTCCCTTACCAACAGTACTATCAATTTACAACAAAACTCAAGTAAATTGACAACAATAGATATAGTTTATACATTATACTTTATACATTTTTACGATTTCGAGTAATTAGTATATTTTATACAATTGATATAACTCTTATAGAAAAGACAAAAAATATTTATTATTTTTTGTCTTTTGAGATATATAGACATTGATTATTTTGACATTGATATTCTGCAATCTATTGTCATTGTAATTTCATAAACAAAAATTTTTTTATATGGTTAAAATACAAGAAGATTTAATACAAATCAAAATATCTTTATTATCAAAGACTGTAATATTTTAAAAATAAATATAAATATAATGAAAACTATTAAAATTGGTGTATAGTCAAATTATTGTGGTAAATTTGAAGGGTCATCATGTTTCTAGTCGATTATTTTTATTGTTTTTTAATCTATAGAAATTAATTATAAAATTAAAACGAATACATTATTTCTATATTCAGTAAAGCCAAAAATTTTATTTTTTAAAATTCCCCCTTAACTCTAACATATCCAAAAGTTGAGTATTATAAAAATCCTCAATAAGTAGTAGCATGTTGCTAATAACAATTGTAGTCGCATCTCGCTACATTGATCGACGATCTCCTTTTTCATCTCCTGATTATTTAAGTTTATTGCTTAGTTATAAAAAATCAACCAAACCAAAATTTTTATGTTATTAAAAGAAATAATTATATGTAAATACAGCTTATGGATTACAATATTGAACTTTAGCGGATATTAAAGTACTTAGAAGCTTAATGTGTTTTGTAATTGTATAATAGTAAAATTAAAGAAACCTTATTTTAGTGAATTAATTATCTTGGATCAATGCAATATTGTAGATTATTTATAAAAAAATATCTGATTGATTAACTGAAATATTAGCTCGTAAGAGTGTGAAAGCACTAAAAAAAATAGTATTTTTATAGTGTTGGAAAACGATTGTTATTAAAATAAAAGTTATCGTTATGTTCTCCAAGAATTATAAATATAAAACGTTTATATAATCGAATAATACACAATACAATCGCAAATTATATTTTTTACTTTAAAACTGAAATAGTGTCGTGTTCTTTGGAACAGATGTACGGCAAAACCGACTTTACTAAAACGGGCCACGGCTGGAGGGGACCCAACAGACACCGATCCGCCTTTTTTGGAGCGACAAACTATTTAATGTAGGCTTAACTGAGCCCCACAAAAAATTACAGCTGCCAATGCGCCCTTTTAAGGGTGAAAGTCATTACTGATTTCGCTGGAAAGTAAACAGCAGAATATGAACTGTTCTCCCGGCCTTCTCAATATTTTTTTTTATTAATGGATCCTACTGATATAAACTAGTATGTATTCAGTATCAGTAATATATTATTATTCTTTTAATACTGTTGAATATAACACATCATAATACTAAAGTTATAGTTTCTCATTGAATACAGGTTATCAAATAACTTTAATAAAAATTGGTGACACGTGTTTACGAAAAAAGTCAATTTAGTAAAAATATTGAAAGTACTTAGATACTTAAAAACCTAAATGAAAATCAAATTTTGTTGCAAATTTCATTCAAAGATTCTAATCAAATTACAGATAATGAAGTCAAACCATCGATGGAGACAGACATGATTGTAGCTACGTATGATCTACCCCGAGATAACGACGAAATTTTACAAAGCCACAAGCAGAAGTTTAATAGTTACAATACTGTAAAACTAGTAGGATAGCGAAAAAGATAGTACGCGCAACTTTTATCCGTCATTCATTGACAAAGAATTATGATTCAAACATAAGGCACTGAGTCAAATCTCTAGTTTTTGTTTTAAGCGACTAATCGGACTCTAGAAGAAGCTTTCCCACAGATATCCATGAAACTTCTTAAATTATGCTTAGGATTTCTAATGGAGATTGATAAGCTTTCTTAAGCAACGGGGCATTTAGGATCTTAAGGAAAAAACAGCTGATTCCAAAATGAAAACCCGCTAGTTAGCCCGCCTCATCAGTAATTCTGAAAGCACCCATTCACTCGATATGCTCTGTTCAATGAATGTGATTTAAGAAGCCATTTTTTTACCATAGAATTACCATTGTACGGATCATTGAATAAGTCTTTCAAAAATTTTAAAAGTTTTATTTTGAATGTATTGAGAATACTTGACGTCGCATATCTTAGTTAATAACGTGTTGACAATTGCGTTAGTATATATCTTACAATTTTCTAATTGACTACCAAGTCATCATAAAATTCAGTAGCAAAAGCATCAAATTTTTTACAAATAAGACGCATGCTTGACAAACAGGAAATTTTATCTCAACATCAATAATTTCTCGTCGTAGTGTAAAGAAAATAGTTGTAGTCGTCTGATTATGCGAATCAGTTCATCCTCATAAAATAGTGGTGGAGTATAGCGTTTTAGGACGCGCTTTATTCGACCACCTATAAATAAGAATGACTACCCTTAATAATTTCGCATATGAAAAGAAGCTTCACATTATATCATTAATGGGAAAGTATTTTGTTGACATGAATAACAATTTATATTTGAGATTCAATAACTTTAACAAGTTCCAGATTTAGTATGAGTAATGAATTGTTTTGTGAACAATCTACTACCTTCATGTTTTCATATCATAACTGTTTATTAATATGATTTTTTAACTACTGATGGTACCTATTATAACAATCTATAAAATTCAAGAATATGAATTAGTATTAATCTAATAATAAAAAACAGAAAGAAACAATATTTCAATGCAAATACGAATAATGGTATTATTTTCAAAGTTACATTTAAAAAATTAAGAGCATCAAATAATTAATAAAATGAATAAGATGTTTTATATTCAACAAATAATTTCTTTGTTTAGTACATTATTCAATGAATATAATTATATATATGTAATACCTATATTAAAATAAAAAACAAATAATTAACAGCAGTTGAATAATTCTTATTTTACTGAAATGATTACATTGAAATAACATAAAAGTTATAAACTAAAAATGTAATATAACTACTTTAATTATAAAATGCTTCAGCTGTTATATTATATTATAAAGTTGCTTTTTTCTAAATAAATGATTCAGATATTTGTAAAATTATCTTAGCTGTAAAGGTTTAACACGAGCATCAAAATATTAATCTATTTAGAGATAACAAATGTATGTGCTTGAGGTAATACTTTCTAAATTTACACCTTAACTATAATGTTCTAATTATATACTTACCTGAATCTCGAAGCAACAATTTCTTCAACACTAAAGATAATTGTCCAAAACCCTTGTTAAAAAAATCAGATACCACAGCACATAAAAAGAAAGATACATAAGATGTGATAACAATTTTTTGAAAAATTAATAATTTTTTCAAAAACACTTGAAAATAAAAGTATTAAAATATTTGACAATTAATGTTTGTGTATTTTCTCAACTATATAATTTTTTGTTCTAAATTCTACAAAAATATGTTATACTGATTATTATACAGAAAAATACTTTCAGTTTTTTTGAAAATTAAAATTATTCAATATCGAATATTTGGTTTCATCTGTTTAATATATATATATAATTTTTTTATTTTAATCCATAATAATACATCCTTAGATAATCCGTCATTTAAAAAAATTAAATAAAATATTGTTTAAAGATAGTACCTGAAACAAATTATGCTATTTGTGCACTACTTATATTGTAAGCTATCGGACAGTTTTATATTTTAAATATCTTTTCATTCATGAAAATGTCTGAAGATTATATTTTATGATTATATTACCTAAATAGAAACTATATAAAATTCATTTTTTATGATTACAAGTATATATATAAGTATACGCATATTTATATACATACAATTGATATCGGTAGAACTGCCATAAATTGATATGCTACGTTATTTTTAACTTTAAAAAACAAAATTTGGAAAATTACAAAGAATTCAAATGAAAATCCTTTAGAAGATGATTATTAATTTTTTATGAGTTAACAATTCGAAGAAATATATAATTTATTAGCAATAGAAAAACGACTTTTTTAGCTGCACTGAAGCTATTGTTTGGCAGGCAAAAATTCATAAAATTATATGTCATATGTTAATTGTTTACTTAAGTATTAAGATGATAAGGTGACATGAAAAACAAAAAAATATTAGCATTTTCAGTTCTTTAGATACCAAGGTTATAAAGGCAATAACTACATTAACAATGACGTAAAGATAATTATTTTGTTACAGGGTGTTTAGGAAGGCAAAGACAAAATGAAAACGAAAATTTGAACATAATAATTTTGTACTTGGTAACAAAGCATCATTGTTCTTATGTAGTGAAACTCCGTAACACCCTTTACCATCCTGGCGTTTCATATCAGCGAGTACCAACCGACATTTGCTCTCTCTCTCTCTTCATTTGCAATATCTTAATTGTTCGCTTAGTTAAGATTGCTATATTTTCTTCATTTTGAGAGCTTCAAATTGAAGTTAATTTGCATATAAGTCCTTTTGAACTTACAGTTTTTCTTTAAAAGTTTGTGTACGACGACTTGAGTTTTTCTCAATTGCGTATAATATATTTAGCATTGTATACATAAATAGTTTTATTAGATTGCTTGGTTATCATTCTCATTATTTACCTTCTCGACAGCGGGGTCTCATTGTACGAAGATTCGAGGCTTTATGGCCTTATACACACAACAGACGTTTGTATTGATCTGCTGAAATTTAGTGTTATTGTAAATTATAATCCGAAAAGGCGCAAGTTTAACAACCATTCTAACACGCGGAAGTGTAAAAAGATAAGTTTTATAAAACAATTTTTTTATGTAAAACTTTAAGTATTTATTTTCAAAAAAAATTTTTACAACTTACACGCTTGACAGCAAAACTATAAATCCGATCATGATTTTTGTTTATTTGTAATACGATTCAGTTATCTCTTAAATATATTTAAAACTAACTTATTTTTTTGAAATAAAAATATAACATAATATAAAAAAGACGTTTTTTGTTTAAAAAAATTCATTTTGTCTATTATGAGAATTTTTAATATTTTGTAAATGTATATAAAAAATAAAAATATTTGTTACTCAAAGAATTTTATCAATATTCTTATTCATGAGAGTTCATACTTTTTTATACGCAGCTTTTGTATTATTCAAAATTTTTCTTATTAGCTAAGGTTATTAATTATTAAGTATTGATATTCTGAATTGATTTAACTTTATCTCTTTAAGTATATAATATTATAAATTTTTAATTAAGTTGATCTTATTGACATTACACTTAAATTTTAATAACATTCAATTAATTTTATCAATTTTATTATGAAACATGTACATTTTACTTCTTACTTTACATTCAAGATAATATAAATATGACTGAAAATTTATAATTAATAATAGAGAATAATTGGTAGTTTACTAAATTAATTTTCTTTGAATAATTAATAAGATTTTTATTTTAGAGGCATGCACTTAAGTTTTATAGTACTTGTAATTATTTTTTAATTCAATAACTTTAAAGCAAATAAGAAGTTTTACTAATCTTAAAATTTCGAATTCTACGAAAATATCAAATTTCTTTTAAAAATATTCTTCCCAATTTTTTTGAAGCGTATTAAATATTTCAACTTTTTAAAAGTAATATAAGAATTATTTTTGATAAGTTCTACTGCTTTTATATCATTATTAATATATTTATTGTAATTTAATTATACAGAAGAAAAATTATATATAATTATATATGCGAATGAAGTATAAAAAGAAATATTATTCTTTTATATATATTGAACTAACACTTTTTATATTTTAAGGAATTGTATAATTTCATTTTAATAGTTTTATATTTATAATTTAATAATAACATTTTTTACATTGTATGTATGATATAATTTCCTATATCTAGATTACCAATTATGAATTCAAAAAGATAAAAATTTTGGTAATTGAATTTAATACCGAGTTGATGGCTATAGTATTTTTTTTTTCTTCATTAATAGTTTTTCTTTTTTAATCATTTGTGATCGTGTTTGTTTTACTTGCAATTCAATTACTGCTGTTTGTTCATTTGCTAAATTAGTTACCTTTTCACAAGATTTTCTACATTTTTCTTGCCTCAATTGTATATTTTTTGTTTTTCATGAAAATTACTAGTGTTCAATCCTGTTAATTGCTGCTCTGCATCTCTTGCCTATTCATTGCTGAATAAAGCATAATTTTAAATGTTATAACTCATAAATTTAAAAGAAAGATACATTTTTTAAATTTAGATTATTAATTACATTTTTACTATTAATATATTATTTAGATAATTATTTCATAATACAAATTAATATATATTTATATATGAAACCTATTTATAAATTATTATTTTGTTACTATATAGTTTACTAAAATTTTTAATAAGACAAAAAATAATTAATAAGATATAATGATGTATTAATAATGGACTAAAAAACGAAAAACGAAAGTGGTTGTGCTTGCAATGTTTTATATATTTTCTAAATTTTAAATATTAGGCTAAATTGACTTCTTTGAGACTTTTTGTTTAGAGAACAAGTTTGCAAACAAAGATGAGGCAAAAATAATTAAATAATATTTTACATCTAAGTCAACAATAAAAATAAAAGAATTATTTGTAACACAAGATATTCATTTTTTTTCGATTTACAGTGCAGTGGTTTCAAGTAGAGTAACAATAAAATCATAATAGTATCCGCAATATAGAAGATAATTTTTACTAAAGACGACGTCAGTGTCATGGATATTGGAGAAAAATAGTAAAGAAACTTATATTTGAAAAGATGCTCAATCCATCCTAATAATGCGATCTGATACGGGAAGAAATGTATCTCAGCTTGTCTTATAATACAACTGAGGAAGTGCTTAGTCTGTGTAACATTGTAGTCGAGTATGAACAAAATGGATACTGAGACCGATAATTTTCTCAATAATTATACACGAAGTGCATGCACAGTCCTTTTAATGATGAAGTCAAGCAAAAGAAGCGTAGTACTTGAATTATATAATAATGTAGATGAACCTGTCATTAAAAGAATTGGATATGGGAATGCATTTAATAACTCGGTTACACATAAAATAGGAGTTATTGTATATTTCCTGACGCGTATCAAGCCACTTTTTTATAATTAAAAATTAAGAAAATTAGTATTCGGTGAAGCAAATTTAACCGTAGTTGCTAAAGTTTATATGTATAGTGAGCTATAACATAAGGTGGAAAAGAGCTTTGAATTAATGTATGCTAAAATGTAAGTGAAAACACATACAATAAGAATTCTAAAATAATTCACTTATAAGATATTAATGTACGCGTCGTTTTATTTAATCTTAAGAGCAAATAAAATGTAAAAGAAGTATAGGATAAATGTACCGATTACAGCGAGTTAAAAAGGTCAAGGAAAATTAAACAGGGAGATTTTTAGCTATTTAAGTACACGGGTACACTCATAGGAACTTAAAGAAAGATACGCTGTGACTCGGAGCTCAGTCACTAGGACAATCTGGAAGAATTTGCAAAGCATTTGAGGATTTGGTATAAAATTCGGCAGATTCCTAAACCTAAAAATATGGAATACGCAATTAAGATGAAATATGTCGTAGCAGTTGGAAGCCGTAGTTCACATGAAACGAGGGTCTGGTGAGGCAACGTACGATCCGGACTCAATAAGAACGTGAGAATCATAACTATTTACTGAAAGAGTCAAAACAAAAAATGAAGGGAGATATGTTATAAATAAAAAAAAATAACAAAAAAAATATAAACAGGAAAGATAATTGGTGATATTTTCGTTTTCGAAATCTTAAATAATTGTCGTAGTATATCAACTATAAATAAATGAATGTGTGTATATATATATATAATAAAATTAATAATATAAAAATGTAAATTTTTATAAATTTGATTTAGTATCTGATTTAGGATAATAAAATATAAGATATAAGATATAAATCATGCGATGGATTATAAAAATTAAAAAATACACAAATAAAAAGTATAATACGAAACATAAAATTAATCAAATCATAAAAAAATATCTTTAACATAATGTTGTCTAATATTTGATTATTAATGAAAAAAAATGAAAATAAATTTATTAATAGCATACATAAAGAAACGAATCAATCAAAAATAAACATCAAATTAAAATTAATAAGAATATATATATAATTGATGATATAAAATATAAAAATGGGACGATTTTAAAAACTAAGTTTTGATATCATTTATTACACAACAAATATTACATCTGTCTAACTAAAATTTATAATATTCTTTCAAGATTTCCTTATAAAACAAATACTAACATTTTAAACGATCACCAATTCACAAATTATAATCATACTTTATTTAAATACGTATAACAGCATACAAATAACCACTTTACAAAATTGTATCAGGACCTCAAATATTTAAAATAATATTAATGTAAAAAAATGTGCAATACTAAAATGTAATCAATGAAATTTTATACTAATAAACACAAAATTTAAATAAATTTGAATAAATATGAATAGTATTGTTTTTTACATAAATAAACTTCAACACTTTGTATTGCAATTGATAATAATATATTTCACATACAATACAAAACTGTTAATTGTTAAAATTTCAACTTAATTACAAGAAACTATTGTAAACACTTTCTTTTGTCAATATAAATTTTTATATATAATAACAAGTTGTTCAAAAGTAATTTCTTATAAATTATTTAAGAATTTATAGTTTCACATATATTTTGTAAACTTACTTAAACAAACTTAACAACATTTAACATTATAATAGGTTGAAAATTAGTGTTTAAATATAAAATTATTAACTAAATAAACAAAACTATTGTATGAAAATTAATCACTGGCTAGTCAAACACACAAAAAATACACACGTATGGAGGAGTGAGAAAATAATAGAAAACAATAATTACAAAAAAGTATTTAAAGAGTCAATTATTTAAAGTCCATGAAATTGTCAGGAGCTGCAGTATAATTTTCACTTCCCAGGAAGAACAGTAGAAATTTTTTTGTTTTGAAAAAAGGAATTAAAACTTTTTGTGTAAAATATGTTTACACCATAAGTTTAACCTAATCAACACAACTCACAACTCAGCCAACTTCAAGACATAATTAAATGATTCAAAATACTTTAAAAGGAAAAGAAACGTGTAATAATTCAAAAGAGAAATAAATATTATTAAATTTTTTAAAATAATTTTCTTCGTTTGAATTATTACACGTTAATTAATTTTATTTTATGAAAATTACTTAACAATTATTATGTAAGCTAAATTGCACGATGGTCTCAGCAGAATACCATTCGCTTTAATTATTCAATTATTATATTATATTTGATTTATATTTCCAATATTTTACCATTTTCATTGAATAACAGTACAAGTTGAATTACACGAACGGTCTCAGCAGAATGCAATTTACTTTTAATTATTCAATTACTGTATTATATTTAAATTATAGATATAATATTTATCATCTTCTTGAATAATAATACAAGTGGAACTACACGTACGGTCTCAGCTGAATGTAATTCGCTTTAATTTTCTCAGTTTATTATGATTAATTCATACTTTTAAAATTTTATCATTAGATATTCGATTCAATCGAGTACAATTTACTTCAATTATTCAAAATATATATATTTATATATTTAATTTAATTTAATGTAAAATTATATTATAACTATAGTTAACCATAATTATAACATATATAGAAAATATGTTTGTACATATATAGCAAAATAATCATAATATATATCAAAAAAAGAAATAATAATAATAATGAAAATAATAGTAATAATGATAAAATAAAAACTTGTTGGGTCTAATATTTTCTATAAGTATTTTCTATAATCTTTTCATCCATGCCATTACGTTTTAGTTCATAGGCATAAAAATATATATATATATATATATAAAATATATGTAACATATAATAAATTCTGTATTATATTACAAATGAATAAAACAAATTTGTTTGGTGCACATAAACACACTAAAGAGGGCTTTAAGCAAGAAATTTTGTTTTGTATGGTGAAGAAACGTGTAAAAATGATAATGTATTTATATTGCAGCGTAAAGAGACAAATATAATCAATTGCTAATGATAAATTTTTCCGATATACCGAAATGTTGAATAAGGAAGGATCTTCTTATCATTAGTAACTAAATTTTTATTATAACTTCTACAACAAAACAATAAAAGTAAGTATAGATACTACTTTCCTATTTGAGTGCTTCAGTTTTTTTCTTAAATTTCAACTTCAATATAAATAGAGGCTTTTAGTATAGGTATGAATCAACTTCATTAAGGTGTTAATATTATATTAAACTATATATTAGGTTTTGCGTAACGATAAAAAGTAACTTAAATTTAAACTTTTTTCTTTAATCATGAATGATTACAAAGTGCTTTTATACTCAACAATTTTTACGAATATTTTTTAATATGCAGAATGTAACATTCTATCTGATTATTAGTCAGTAATATTTAAAATCAATTTTTACAGATATGTAAACAAAATTTAAAGACACTGAGAATATTTTATAGTTTAAGCATAAATAAAAATACGCAGTTAAATATTTACGTCTCGTAATAGATTACCGTTAATTCGAAAAATAGTTGATTGTTATGATCACGTACATATTCAGTACATATATGCATATATTTTTTATGATTTCAAAAGACTATGTTTAACAAGTTGATAATTACTGATCAGAAATTGCGCTACATTCAAAAGATTACGATTTTAATATATTATAAGGTTCATGGCTAGTGTTAAAGAAGAGGTAAAAGATGCTTTACATAAATAATAAAATGTATTCTAGTTTCCTAATATATATTTAGATGCTATTCTGAAAAATAACTAGATTTAGTGGGGCATATCAACTCTAATTTTTTATGCATAAATAAAAATAATATTAAATTTTTAATATTAAAATTTAACCTGCAAATATTGAAATGAAATTTTAATCACTGTAGCTATTTAAAATTATTAATAGGTAAGTTCCCAATCGATTTTTGATACAAAATTCTTCTATATATTGGTATTTATTTACACTTCATTTTGGTATGAGATTCACGTTAATGCAATAAAGTTTTGAGTAGTGTAATTTGTTATTATTCTTCTTAAAACTTAGCTTGTATAGACATACAATTGCTGAAAACATGTTAAACAAACAGTATTAACATTCATTTTCTATTTTTATTTAAGGGAATGTATTACTGAGGCAACTTGATAATATATTATAAATTCAATACATTTTATTTTATGCATGTATTACATTATATAAATACACATATTTTAACGTTATCGAGGTCTCAGCGAATGATTATCACTCTAACAATTGATAACGTTAAAAGTGGTCTAAAATTTGATAATGGAGTTTGGATACTGATGGATGGACTCGAACGGCCCAGAGGAAAACATCTCGTTTATCAGATTACTTAAACAAATATACTTTCGCAACAACAAAAAATAAAATAATTTTAAGACTTGATCTATAATATGTACAAGAATACACGGCTGGTATGCAAAATGTATAAGGCACAACAATGTGTGACGAGAACGTTGGGTACTGTAATAAGATCAGAAAATGGGTAGCTATGACGCTGCATGTGCAACATGATAACGTATGATTATGCAATTTAGTGTCAATGATAAATTACATGAAGATAATTATAGATTAATTATAGATAAATATAGATAATTATAGATTTATATGAAGGGTGAAACTACGTAAATGTCTGAGATTTGACCTTTACAATATATAGAATTGTGAAAGACCCCGAGATGGCATCGTCTCGAAAAATGAGACTTCGCAATCGTTGTAACTATTAAATTGGGGAAAAAACTTTAAAACATATACAGAAGTCTCAAAAACTTTTGTTTAATTTTTTTTAAAAAATTTCTAATTGAAAAAAAAATTGTTAATTTTTCTATATATTTTTTATACTAGATTCTTCGATATTTACTTAAATATTGAATTGTATAAAAATTCAACTGTATGATATCTATACATGAAAATTTGAATTTTTATTCTTTTCTAAGATAGATGATAAAGTTATATGAAGTAAATTTAATATTGATTATTAAAAATACGAAAACGAATATATTTCAACAATAATAATCTAAATAATAAAAATATTTTTAATTACCATTTTTCTGTGATGTATTTATGATTCTTCGATAAAAGAATATGAATTTCAGGAATTAATGTTTTGATTGACTTTTTGGTTGGAAATTTACTTCCATGTGACCTAAAAAATTTTTTTAACATATAGATTTTATAAAAAAATTAGAATATAGCTAAAAAATTTAAGTAAATATTCATAAATAGTTAATTTAAGCATTTTGACATATAACGATATTAGTACGAAAATTGGACTAAAAACAGGAAATAGGGTAAAAGAGATACGTATACATAAATTTTAATTATCACATTTAATTGGTTGTAGAGAAATGATCAAGTTTTAAATTCTAGAATAATCTGGTTAACAATATCCTAGACTATAGAGTCATTAATATTTGTGTTTAATGAATTTTTTCTGGTGAGTCAATCAGGTTATTTAAAGTATTATGTATTTTACGCGATAAACTGAATTAGTTCTAAATAATTTTGATGGAAATGGACAGACCCGTTGATCCCGGCTCGGGAGATCCGTGGCGGCGTCCCCTTCCTTTCTCTCTCCTTCGTCAGCTCGGCTGAGCTTTTTTTTAAGAATCACCCTGAGAAGGGTGCTTTGCAGTTCATCGTCTAAGTTTTGTCTTGTATTTAAGTTTGCTCCGATCGTTTGTCCTGAGAAGAACGGATTGTATATCTAAGAGATGCGGCGTCTTAGGGAGGAGATAAAAAAAAGCTATCTCTTCCTTTAATGGCCAGTCAGGCACATCCACAGTTCGGCTCCGTTCACTCCACTGACTACTCGTCCCCGCGACACCTCCTTATATTTCATTTCCTCGGATGCCGCCACCACAATCCTTTGTCGTACTCACCCTTACCCCTTCTTCCAAGCACACGACGTGCCGCCGCACGGGAAAACAGTTTTTCCCGCTGATTCTCTCTAAGCCACGCTGCGACGCCATCGTGGGGGGGAAATCCCGGGCCCATTTTACCCGACATATATTTGCACTGGGTGACTCATCATGAGTCACACTTTCTGGTCCGAACTCGCACGGCGCGGTCATTTGCGAGTCATCGCAAGGATTATTTGGCGCGTGTCAATTTTAATACGGACAAATATTATTTAAGTGATTAAATATGAAATAACATAGTGTGAATCAGTTTAGATTTACTTAACACATTTTAGAAGGATTTCATAATCGCAATACTTGATAAGTTGAAAAATACTCGTGCATATATTGATACCGTCAGCATGTTAAGATTGCAAAATTGTGGTACACATATTATTGAAGTCAATCTAAAAGTGAAGAAAATAATATGATAAAAAGAAAACACAGTTAGTAAAACCGTAAAATTTTTAATAACTAATGATAGATCAAATGAAATTAAGTTTCAAGCAGAACTAAATGATGTCATCTTGAACAAAATACCAAAACTTTTAGAATTTTACAAAGTATAAAATATCTACAATAGATGAATTCAACTGTTTCTCTAGTATGATAAATACGTACAAAAATTGTATACGAAAAACAGTCACCTGAAAAGTTCGTGGAGATGCGATGCTCAGTTTCAACAATTTCTGTAACACTAGCAGCTCAATCGTGAATAACTACGACACTAATAAAACATTTATAAAAGTTTAGAAAGTAAAATATTTTCATTTTTTTGAGTATTGCGTCGAATACATTAAAATTTTGGATATTTTATTTAAGAATTGCAATCATTTAAGTAACACTATTTTTATTTCTGGAAAAACAATAGATCAAATGAATTTTGGATGTGTATCAAACATTGGTTTAAAGCAAAAAATAGACCTAAAATAAACAAACATTATGGCCTAACTGAATTTAAATGAAAATTCATAATTAATTTAACCGTTCTAGAAATCCAATCTTAAGTTCCGTGGAAATATTTTATTCTAATTGTCAGATGTTAGGCGTCATATAAAATGCAGCTGATTCATGGTCTTTAAAGTAATCTATGATATTGTTACTTGTTAAGTTTAAAAGTGCAAATCACTTTTATTTAAGCACTAGGGTAAAGACCCTAGGATATGCTCTGAAATAAATTTAAAAATAATGTTATATAGCGTTCAAGATGCAACCAGGTTGATGGCCAATAGTTGGTTACGTCAACTAGAATATTGCACCGTTCTTCCGTATTATTAAATTATTAAATTGTGTATACATTGTTAATCATTAAAATACTGTTTAGTTAGTGGTATTAATATATTATTTATTGACAAACACGTAAAGTTGTATAATATGAAGTTGGTGTTCATTTAATACTGCAAGTTTGTGAATAAAAATTTTTTTCCCATGCGGTATCAATTCGTAAAATGTAAGATTTTAAGCCGCTTTAAAACTTTTTTAATAATGCCTGAATACATTTTGAGCTGATTTATAAAAATGGATGAAATATGAAACCACCATTACGTGTCAGAGTACAATCTGCTGAGGGATTATAACTGGGTCAAAGCTACGCAAAGCAAATGAAGACGCAATAAACGATTGGAAATGTTTTCGCTAATATTTTCTGGTATTCACGAGGCTTAAAAGTCATTTATTATCTTGAAATTTGAAGAACCATTACAGAAAAGTACACAAAATTATTTTACCGTTTGAATGATAAAATAAAAAAAGAAAGTATCATCTAGACAATGCACCGATTTACATTCATGAAAACAATGTCAAAATTAAATGACGAATCGCTACACTGCTCCCTGTACTCTTTTATGATATCCAATAATTTTTATTTGTTTTGAAATAAATTTATTTATTGAAAAAGATGTGTCAAATAAATTTGACGAATGCATAATTAAAGTATATTTCGGACTCTGACAAATTGTACTCAACTATTGTACTGTAAATTTTACTACAACTTGTCATAAAAAATTATCAAATATTAGAGCTCACTTGAAAGAAGTGGGTTTTTTATTTTGTAAATTTTTAATTTACAAAATAACTTTAATATAATAACTTGAATACAAAATAAATTTTAATACAATAATATTTTATTACTAGTTCTGGGACTTCTTATCCTACAAGTTCATAAGGTTATAAGCATTTCAGAAATTATATAGGTTGTGAAAAAAAATTTTATATCTACTACAATGTAGAAGATTTACAGGGTCAATATTATAGAATCCTGTGTTACAACTTGTTTCGATTTCACCAAATTTTACTGAATTTATCATTATGTTTATTGATAACTGTAATTTCGATATACTCGACATTTCGTTCATCAGATACTTTCTCACCAGTGCTAAGAGAATAAATAGCTGAAATTAGTGAACTGCGAAGCGTAATCGCGTGCTTAACCAAAATTAATAAAAAACGTGACCATTTTGTATACAATGGTTTGGATACCGAGACCATTATCACTTACACTTCTGCAATTGCCAAATTTAGAGTTAAAAATGCAAATAGCGCAAACACAGTTTTTGAGATTAGGTATTAGGATTGAGTATCAAACACGCATACATAACATTCTACAGCATTATGAGCTACGTATACTATTTTATCATTGTGTAGATTAACATTTAAAATTTTTGAACATACATTTATGCAATATGTACTTAAGTATTAAATATGTGTAATTCTTCATTCAAGGATTCTGAACAGCTTAAAAATTATTCTTGTTATTAAATTTATTGCTTTTTTAAAAATAAGATTTAAATTTAATTTACAAAATTAAATTTTAAAATTAAGCAACACAGTATAAATTTTATTATAAAATTTTATAAATAAATTAACTATAATAAATATCCACGACTTTTTAATATTAGCAAGATAAAGTTTTTATAGAATTTGATGCATTTCAAAAAAATTCATTTAATGTAATCTTACACGTATATAAAAGCACATAATAACATTAATATGTAGAATAATTATTTATAATTTTGATCACTTATCATTTATTTTAAAAGAAGATAAATAAAGAAATCGATTTGAGTAAGCAAAAGAATTAAATTATAAATATGTTTCTCACGAAATGTAACGAAGATTAGTTATTTGATTTAGATCTGTGTAATATCTTTTGAAAAATTCTGCACAAGAGATTCCTTTACTGATCCCTTGACCAACTGCACTCCACATAATTGAATTATAAATTGCAAAATGTTTTAAGGCATATCGCAATACGTTCCGCATTTTTGTTCCATTTTTAACCTAATTTAAGTGAAGTCAAATTATATTAGTTTTATTAGTCTTATTATAATTGAACATTTTTTTAAAAATTTTAAATATAGTTTTATTTTTTTAAAAATAATTTTCAAACAATGAAAAAAAATTAGATATACATAATAAGACACTTTATCTTCTTTTCCTCATTTTCCAAAAAAAGTTGACGAAAATAATATTTTTTATTAATCTTCACTTTACTAAAATTAACATATATAATATAAAAATATGTTCCATTGAAAAATATTAAAATTTTATATTCGTGTACAAGTTCGCAAGAAAATGATTAATATTTTTAAGAAAATAATTTTCTAATGTACATATTTTTAAATAATCTATATAGAAGGTCAAATGTACCAAGTATTTATTTATTTATATAAATATTTTTTTCCAATTTATTATGAAAGTAATCAACAAATTCCATTTAATTTCTTTAAAAATTAAATACTTATATAAATAAATTTTTTAAAGACAACGAAGCCTAAAAAATTTAATTTTTATTTTAATTTACTATATTTACTATATTTTATTCATATTAATTTTAATTTACTGTATTATAGTCATCAAAATATTTTCGTTTTTTTAATTAAGTATTAATTAAATTGAAAAAAATATATCAATTTTCAATATTATTAACTTTCTGTCAGATGGTTATAAATGAAAAAAAAAATGAAAAAGAAAATGAAAAAAATCATACAAAGTAAAAAAATGATAATTATTTGATCTTCTACATTTATTATAAAAAATTTTATAATTTTCAATTTTATAATTTACAATATATATATATATAAATGAAAATAAATTTTGTTCATTACTTTTAAGTTATTAACTGTGATAGTATGTTATAAACTCTAAGCCTAAACGATATCAATTATATAAAATACTTAGTAAATTGTTTTAAATAGAAAATTATTCTTTCATTTCAATTAAAAGAATAATAAATATTAATATTAAATACTAAAATATTTGTTCTTATAAAATAATATAAGTGCATTTTTGGTTATGCTTACTCATTACATAGAAATGCTACAAGTATAAAGATAGAAATGCTTATTATTTGAATTAATATTGTTTAAAGGATGTGATAAATCTTATATCACTTAATTAACTAAATTTTAAGCAAAAAGGTAAGCCCTTGACTATTCCATATGATATAAAAGGTGCCTAGGTCGACTGTCGTGTCCCTATTTATAATCTATTTAAGATAGAGTTTTTTCATTATTTCGGCTTGCACTATCTATAATTTACACCAGCAAATGAAGTAAATTACCACTGAGTTTGAATATAATTTATATTTGAATTAGCGAGTGTTTTGTTTTCAAATTTTCCGATATCCTTGATCAACCTGTACCGAGTGATATTTTAATTCTTGATATAAGAAATTGTAAATAATATAAACTATAAGATTATAATTAATAATTGTTTACCATTAAATGAAACAAATCATGTAGACTAAAGTTTTTTATTATAATATCCAACACTTATGCAGTTATTGGTCTCTTCATATTTGTAGGAATTCTTAACATGATGGATGGATCTCATCATCTTCTAAATGAACTATAAGTGATTAGAAAATTTCCACATATTCATCGTTCGAGATTTGTAGATATTCTTAGTACCAGCTTTATCAAATTTTCTTATCATTTGTTGTATAATTTTCCATTTATTTGCAGTCAAAATTTTTAGCAATATAGTACTTAGAATGCTTTAGAAATATGTAGAATCCTTAGAAGGATGTTATATCAAGTATCAGGAGAGGGTTGTAAATCACTTAGATAATACAGAACAATCATTAAAGAAAAAAAATTAAAGTATAGTTTAATTTGGGTCAACAAAGTAAAAAACTCTTTTTTTGTTCATTTACTCTCTGTAATTGTCTGATGAAAGTAATGTTTCCATTTTTTAACATACTACTCAATATTATCCCAAAATGCTACAGGTTCATTAAATTACTAAGTTGTTTTTTTTTAATTGCATTTTTTACAGTTTTCAATAATGGTCTGTAGATTTTTAATATATGTTGATGTTCATATCTTGATCGCTCAATAGTAGATAGCAGTAACATTGTCATACACCAAACTCATAAATCTCTATTGAATAACTGAAAACTACTTTTAAATAAACAGCTTTTGTTTAAAAATAAACAACTAAACGAATAGTTATACGAATAATTTCGTTTTCTGTAAAAGCAATGTAAGAGACCTACACAGTCAACTACCAAATGTGATTGAATAATCCTTGATTGTTTTAAAATATAATATTTAAAGAAATGCAAAAATATTTACGAGTAAGTGCTTTGATCATTTGACGATCGTATATTATCCAAAAATTTTTATGAATTGTACACAATATTAATTGAATTCTACAAATACTTGTGGAATACAGTACGATTTTAACAATTTCGAATCAAGAGTTTTGGCTTCAACTCCAAAAATAAAACAAGAGACTATATTTGATCAGAATTCAGTAATGCGTATTTTAATCAGCTTTTTACATATATAATGTTTATAGTATAGACTTATCTTTTTTTACTTTAATTTTGCTGAACAATTTTAAGTTATTTAAGAAAGATAAGTATTAAACTATATGAAACCACAATACACTTATAATTTTTAAATTTTATAAAGTTATGAGACTTATTTTATCGAGAACTATTAGACCTTTACTTAATAATTATTAGACCACCAAGTGTAAAGAAAAGCCGTTTATTGAATAAAAATCGTTAATTTTAGAATGGAAAATTCAACTTCAAGAATCCACGAAGGCTTTTTCATCCATCAAACATATTCGTGCTGTACGAATAAGTTAACAAAGAATATAATCGATTAAATTTTTAATATTATTAGTATATTATAAGTTACTCCTATTTTCTGTTAAAAAGTTCATGTTTTAAACTTGTAGAGCTATGAAAGACATACTTAAAATTTACAATTAATAATTTTTAAATAACTGCATATTTTTTCATTTCAATAATTTCAACTTTAGGAAATTCGAAAGTTATAGTTAAACCTTGCAAAACTGCACAGCTTTAATGCATCAACTTTCATATAAACGTGATTACATATAATTAATATAAAATTGATTATAAACATTAGGATTTTAGCTTTATCGAAGGATTAAAAAAGGAACATATTCATAGTTTGCAAGATATCACAATAAATATTAAAAATTTAAATAATTTTCTTTAATTAAAATTGAAATTATTTAATTTTTTTTTTACAATTCTTTACATGCATTTTATATTCTTCAATCCTATTTTATTCATCAAATTCGTATATCCTTTCTCACTTCAAATTTATTTGATTTATATGCTAGGTTTTATTGAAGAATACTCTTAAGAAGTTTAAACGTACATATTCTGCTGAGTTTATTCAACATATACATTCCAGTCGCTCATAAATATGTTCATTTACGCTGTCATTCGTTGTTGCTTTGTTGTACCAAAGTACATTTACCAAGTCGGCATTTATTTCTACAATAACCTTCCTTTTGTTTATATTATGAATTAGTTTATTTAAATTTTCGATTTTCTCTAATATAAATATTTTCCCGAACTTTAGCAAAGACAAGTTAATTTGTATATTATTTCACTAATACAACATTCAATATTACTATCATCAGAACTATTGCCTTCTTTTCTGGTCAAGTACAGAATAGATTTTTTATATCAGGTGTACACAAGCTTGCCCAAATCTAAAGTATGTCTCTTCTTTTTTATAACAATAATCTTATAACGTTCGACCCCCGAAACCACGTTCGGTCATCGAATAACGTTTTTTACTTACTTGCCCTTTGACGGGAGCGACTTAATCTCTTTGCACACCTTGGTTGTGCCGGCTCGAATCAGGTTCGTAGCGGGAGATGCGAAGAAACCGGGCAAAATGATAACGGCGGCTCTTTTCAATTTATTAAACCAATAATTATTCAAATTTACTGCTTTATTGCTTTTGCGGTATGCTTATCATTTACAAGTGTACATTAAACATTTATCTAGCTGTGCCGGAGTTTATAATACCGGCTGTGCTCGGCATATTAGTGGCGGAATTGCATGATGAATACGGCAATTTTTCTTACGTACTAGACGGTGGTATTTTGTACATGTATTTTATACATAGATATATAAATATATAATATATATAATATATAATTTACATTAATATATAATATTAATCCGCCAGACGTCGGATGAAATCGTTAATCTAACTTGCGGATGGGCGGTCCCGTTTAGCCTTTCCCCTATCGAAGACCAGCAGTGGAGAACGCAGCAGCGGCGGTAACGCAAGCACGTTACTCTCTTTTACACATATGTACTTTCGCCGAAGCATCCTGCATGTCGGTAAGCTTCCATTTTTACACACGCTGTCACGTACAAACACCTCACTACACAAACACTAAGTTTGCGACGGACGTTTTCGTCGCAATTTTACCAAAGTAATTTATAATAATTTAAAGTCTGTCAGTTTAACTGCATAGGACACAAATATAGATCAATTATTTCAATCACGCTGTCAGTTCAATCTCTGGCTGTTTTCGTTGTTATGTTTTAGTACATTAAGGGTCACCTCTAGCTCTAAGAGCTTTAAAGTTTTAAATATACTTCAAGAAATAATAAAAATGTTTGAAAGGATCATTTTTGCAACCAAAAAAAATATTTTCGATGTCTCACACTGTACCACAGTACCGAGTTTTCCGCAGTATCAGTAAGTTCTGTACTTTTTTGAAGTCACACCCATCGACATATATTTTTATGAAGACACTCTATGACAATATCTATGTTCTTCATAAGACAATAAAAAAATAGAATAATTTCTCGAGAATTTCCTGCTTTAACGTAACATAATTAATTATTGGTTTATTAGTGAGGTATTTCATATATTCTTTTTACTAGAAGAGAATATATCATCTAATCAAGCAATTTTTAGCAATAGGTTCGTTTGTTTTACCGATGATAATTAATTTATATAACTTAAGTATGAATATCATCTTCTAAAAGCAATCATTGGTTTAGAATAGAAAACAGAATTAATTATTAATAAAAGTGAATGTATGATTGAGTACCTGGTGTAGCATAAATGCTTCTCTCTATCATATACCTATTACGGTTGCAAGATAAATTTTGTTTTTACAATTTTGCACACTCTACTGCTTATTTATACTATAAAACATATCATGTAGACTATTGAGAATATCGGTCTCAAATATCTGACATTACTTATATAATACTCATTACGAATATTGCTCTTGCTGTCGAATCCACAAGTTACTATAATTTAACCAATACATCGTTGTTTTAATTTAATATTAATCTATCGTTCTAGAAAGCAAAAATTTTGGAAATCGTCAGCAAGGAAAATCTAAAATTGTTACTGCGCTTTACGGGATAGTCATAAGAAAATCGGAGAGTTAAGATAAAGCTTAATGATTTTAATACGCTACAGCTTATGATACTTTGTTTTGTTTTTGAAATTCGTTATATTAAATAAATACTTTATAACTACTATTGGTCTTTAATTCAATTTCTTAAGTTTGTTCGATAATCAAAGTTTAGGTAATTATAAAACAATATCAGTATTTTTAATATGGAAAAGTTGTGCATGAGCTGCCGTATGACCCTAAAAATCGAAGAAATTTTGTGTTTTACGTAAAATTAAGAAGGTATCATATGCACAAGAAATGAGAGGAAGAATATCTTCTACATGCTAACGATCATCGCTTCGTACTAATAAACATCATTTATTTAAAGTAAATTAATTATCGTTTTTTTCAAATTCAAATTTTAAGAAAGTATTTCACGATATAAGAAATTAATTAATTTAATAATTTAGTAGCTCTCACTTGCAGGATAAATCACGAAATTTTTAAAAATAAATAGGTAATCATTTTTTACAAAATCATATTCCGGATTTTTCGAACAATTGGAAAGTACTCACAACGTGAATAGAAGTACATAAGACTTTGCAACAAATAAATGCAGCAACAATATCCGATCGTCAAATAGAATATTCAAAATCGAAATAAAATTTACCTACAGATTCACAAAAAGTGAATTAATTTGAATATAATGATTATGAAATGACCGAAATATTCAGCAAAATACGGAATAGAAAAGTTTCGCTAAAATTTAAAAGGAAATTGATTATAACGGGCACGTAAGGAAAGAGCCAAGAATTCTGTATTATTTGTATAAAATTTTTTATATAGTATCGATTCAAGTTAAAATAGAAATTTTTTTCGTGCGTGATTAAAGACCAAGACTATTCGTAGAAATAAAATACATTCGAAAATCACGAAAAACAGTCTTAGATTAATATAAAGCCAAACTACTTTATAGATTGAAGGAGTAATGATGAAACATATACAGGAAGTATATTAATAAGAAACACGCAAAAAAAAAGCGGAAAAAATTGAATAATAGATTTGCATATTAAGGCTCTTTTTTTCATCGCCACGGACCCCGTACAAGAAATGAAATCCAATATTATTTTTGCACATTTGGAAAAAAGTATATCGAGTATGTCTAAGATTTAGTTTTGAGGTCTTCTGCCGATGGTTTCTCATAAGGAAATTCATCGAATGACTAATCAACTCAAACGCATGATGATTTTTGTGAGCGTTAAGCGTGTCATTTATTATGGACATCAGCGATGATTTATGCATGATTTCGAGAAAAAAATTTCAAAAATTAATAAAAACTGAATATCAATTCTTTGCTGTTAATGGCACACGTATATAAGTATACAGCATACTAGCAATGAACTTAAATTTAATGCTGTGTTGAGGTTTAATTATAAGTTCATTATTGCAGAGGAAGTATGCTTAAATTTTTATGCTCCAACGTCTATCTGGCTAATCTGCATTAAACAAGCTCATTACTATCATTAATATCATTTATTATCAAATACATCACTATCATATAAATTTATTAATATCATTACTAAGCTATCAACTGTAAAAATCAGGCAAAAAACGTACTTTAGAAAGGGAGGTCTGATATGAATCTAAACATTACCAGCTACTTTCTAAGTTCATGGAGGTTATAATACTTCCAGCTATTAGCAAAATAAATTTCTATTCTGAGCATACATTGGTACCTATAACCTACATCTTTAGCTCCTCTTCCTGTATATAACCGAACGAACATTTAAACCAGGATCGTTACTTTAATGCCCAGGTCTACTTGGGTGGCATACCTATTTATGTATAAATATTCAGATAATCTTAGAGATCTCAACGCTTAATGACGTTTTGAGATAGATGATCTTACTCATTGTTCATTAGTTTCATTTCTTTTTCAGTTTCCGTGAATGTATATTAGACTTTCTTAGATTTTTAAACTCTTGTTGATCCAACTTTGACCACTTTCTCATTGAAAATTATAAATATTTTCTGTGTAACAGTACATGGTCTATTGCAACCATTGTACTTATGAATACTTGTGAATTTCACATTTCTGTTGTTCAAAGAAGGCTAGCTTTTACTAGATTTTACCTCGTAGCGTCGGTTGTTGATATTTTTGACACAAAACTTAAATCAATTTTGCTAGTAGAATCTTTTAATGAGGTATATTTACACTATCTTTCATGTATTCTGTACATGGATTAGTTAGTTTAGTAGAGCAGTTATTTTAGTAAGATATATTTAATAATATCGGGTAATTGATGACATAAGTTCTCTTCCAGTACTCAGATAGGTCTAGATGAAACATCATGTAAATGATTGCGCCCCTTTATATGCAAACGTCAGCTAAATCGGATGCCTTTTTCAACTCTTGAAATTATGACTGATACATTTTAAATCATTGTTTTAACGTTCAATTGGCAATCTTAAAGGGGTTACAATATATGAAGGTATCCTCTAATTAGTAGTGCCACAGCTGTCAAGGAATATGGTGAAATTTTTATATAAGAATTGTTTCTCAATATCTGTGTTGATGATTTTTGCATGTGTTACAAATACTACATATTGATGTATCACAAGATATTTGAATTTCACTGTTTCAGCAGCATTGGTAGCTTTCCTCAAAGTGATTATTTTATTCTACTTAATACTGGATAACTAAGATCCATGTGCTGTGACCATGGAAAATTGGTTCAACTTCATTATAGAAAATTATACTAATTCCAAAGGGCAAATGAGAACTTTATCTGGCTGGTTTAGCATTAAAGTGCCTGGATATATGCCTACCTTTTGTCGTCAAATGGCAAGAATATACTGGTTCTTGTGAAGGCAGAAACAAGGTTGTAAGGTTGGTTGAAGAAGGCTCACTGAGAAGCTGATCCTGTTCAAAAGTGAAGCTTTTTCCAATTTGATATGTTGGACTTGGATTTCTGTTTTTGTGGAGAAAGTGATGTCGATATGAGCACTTTTATTTTGTGAGAGGTATGAAGAATTAATATTGTAAGTTAATAAGAGTAATAAATATAATAACATTAATTACATTAATCATAATTAATGTTAAAGTACTATAAAATTTGTTCTTTTAAAAAGGGTTATTTATTGAAAAGATTCTTAACTAAGACCTAAATTTTCATGTTTTTATAGTAATTTGTTTAAAAATTAAAAATTTTGTTCCAAATGCAAATCACAATTTGAAAGAAAAGAATAACTTACTTTAAAATTTTATAAATAAATATTTACTCATCAAACATCTATGGATAAATTACATGGATTCATTCTATTGGGGATGACATTAAAAAACCATGGCTGAATATAATCAAGCTCATGAGTAAAAAAAGGATGTTATTGAATTTGGCATTACATTATCTTTTTTAATAATTTGATTCTTAAATAAATTATAAGAATAAAACAAATAATTAAAAAATTAAAGTTTAAGAATTTTTTTACAATTTGCACTTTTGTAAGCACTTTTTTGTAGAAATAATAATTTTTAATAAAATTTATTGAATTAATCAAAGCATATTTACAATAAACTCTTACAATATATCAATACTATATTCATTAAATATTGTTTTTTTTATAACATATAATTTATTAATTTTTCTAATTAAGCTAATAATAATATTAGATAAAAGAAATGCTAATTAACTCAATTTAATCATATTTTAACTAGACATATCTATTAAAAAAATTGGAACTGAAGTAAAAACTTACTCTCATTTGTAAGCAATTTTCTGGTACATTATGATTAGAAACATCCTGTACTGATAATCGTTTTGCTGATATTGCCCTTAATTTTCTTTTATTAGATTTTGTCATATTTATCTATAAAAAGAAAATACTGTATTAAGGCAGTTTTTTTAATGTACACTTAAATCTATTTATTATTTACGAATTTAACAGCAATAATTGAATAAATAATGTAGTTTATGTAATGATTATATACAAAAATTAAAAACTAATAAGTGTCATATTATATTTAAAAAAAAGTTAAAAAGAATATAATTAAAAAATAGAATTAAATATTTTTTAACCAATACTTATGTACTATATATATAATATTATAATCAATTATTCACTGTAGGTAATACGAATATTTCATGTATAATTATAGAAAAAGAAAAAAATATTTATATACTTTTATATAAAGTAGAAAAATAAATAAATACAAATTCTTAGATAAATAAATTACGTTTTTTATAAAATCTAAGATTTTACTTTAACGTTATAAACAAATTTTTCATGTGTCATGTTATGAGTATTGTTATATTCATACATTTGTATCGTACTATGTTACATTTTATATTGTGACGTCCCCGTAATTTTTGAACTTCACATCAATGACAAAATTAACCGAGTTTTAAAACTTGACATAACTACATCATAACTTAAAACATTATCTTACATAATAATAATGAAATAACGAAACAGAAACGCCTCAGACCACATTGCGCAAGAAGAGATAAGAAATAATAATATACACATATGGAAAATATGCGCAATAGATCTAAGGACTGGATTATCGACGCTTATCTAAAAATAAATAAGCATGAAACATATTTACAGGAAGCAGGCTGACACGTGGAGTCAGTAAAAAGATCTTTAACTTGTTTTATTAATCTGCATACTTTATGTTAAATATAATACCAGCATTGTAAAGTTAACACGGATCAAACCTCTTCCTAAAAAAATATTACGTCAAAACAAAAGTATAATATTTTGAACCGAAGCAAGAATTCCTAAGAAATAATAAAATATACAAAGCTCGTACTGTAAGAGGCCAACATGAGTTTAATCTTTAAGAAGCTAAAAACAGAAATACCCGAATTATATTCTAAGAAAACTTATATAACCACGTACGGAATATCTAAAAGCTTAAGAAAAACACTCGAGAACGATCAAACACGAATGCGTATCAAATAAACATCCTGTAAAAGATAAAACTCAGCTATATGAAAAAAAACTGCGCATCAAATAAATACCGCCATATACAACTATGCATCAAATAAACTCCTCCGTACAAAATGAAATTGCGCATCAAATAAGCATCCCCTAAGAAATAAGACGCCACTAAAGAAAAAAAGATTACAACCGACCAATGAGAAGCAAAACAGTAGCAACATTAAGAGTATATAAAGACAGATGTACCGATTACTTAGATTCAATCAATCGTTACCAACAGTCAGATTTTGCAACTCGCATCTTTTCGCGAGAACGAATTAAATTCGTTTAAACTATATATATATATATATATATAAATGTCTTTATATCGCCGCTTTTATTTTGTTTTATCAATAAATTTATATTAATTTGAATTTATTTTAAATTTAATATTTCCTTAAGAAGTCCGAGTCATATTTAGAAAATATTATTATCAAAGCATAAACTGAGCTTCGTGGATCAACTTCAATACTCATTGAGGGATTCTTCAGGGCTCTGTCTACAAAATTTCTGGAGTACTGACAGCAACTGTCTCAAGAAATTCAAGGATACTTACATACTTCGGATATCAATACCAGCAAACAGCTAAGTAAAATCTTTTATTTTAATAACCAATAATCGAATGGGATCAACAGAATACACCTATTATAAGGCATATCAGCTTTCAGCCATCTAAAATAAATAAGATCGAATAGAGTCGATCAAACAAATAAAAATTAACGCTTAAAGAATTATTAAAACAAATTCTTTACATGTGGACTATCTTTAGGAAGGTTTATAAAGCAATACCTTGGTTTACACTGATGTTAATTTATTTAAAATTTTTTTATTTAAATAAAATCCGATGTATTTCGAATAAAATAGGCCTTGTTCTCACGAGTGTCATGGGTTGCGCGTAAAAGTTATTGACCACTGGTTATAAAAACTAACTGTTTAAATAAAATTAAACTATTTAATTTCATTAAGTTTAATATTTATTGAAAAGCGGCTTTTAATAAAAAAATTAGTTACAACATTATTTATGTTAAACGGAATCGTTAGTATTGCTGGTATTGCTGTTATCGCTAGTATTGCTGGCCATATGCACTCTGATTTGATTCTGAACTCTGATGATTTTCTATTGCTCGTATTACGCTTGTATTGTTTTGGTTTATGATATCCGCTCGTGGATTTATTTTCTTTCATCCAGGAGGTTAACGCGATTTCGATAATGAGTTTTTGGTTACATGTAGCGTATAGTATTATATTATAGAATATAGAATAATCATAGCGGCCGTTGTATGTAATTTATTACGATTCGTACATAACTTAACACAGCTTACGGCGACAATTATTTAATACAGCCTTAACGATCTTAAAATGAATTACGACAATGGTTATTTTATATAGTCTTAACGTTTTTACAATAAATTACGGTGGCGGATAACCCTATGGGCGATTTATGGCAGGGAGAGTTTAACCACGTGAAGGCGAGCCGAAGAGCTGCACTTCCTGGAGATTTCTAGTGCATCGAAAGACTTACACCAAGGGCCTTGCGCCGATAGGCTGCACTCCCTGATGGCGTGCAAAACAGCTACACGACTTCAGAGAAGCAAGTTTTTTGTTTCAAGAGACCTCCGCTCCGAGCTCTCTATTTCTGTACAATTTCCCCCTTTTTATATGCTTTGTTGGCGCTTCACCTCACGCATTAACACTCACGGGGCTTCGTGGAGGGGTTGCTTCACTTAGTCTTTGACTTTACAATCTGTGGGCAAAGACTAGCGGTAGAAAAATAGCGGCGGCTATTAGAGAACTCACTTCGAGTTTTCTCTCGCAGACTTGCAACGCTACGCATTACGCAGTGTTTCTCTACTACGGGATATACTCTCGCTCACTCACTCTGCACTACGCCGCATTTTTCCACTGCGCAGTTATGCTCTCGCTTTCTCATACTCGCTACGCTCAATATTCTCTTCCGCTCGTACTCGCTATGCTTAAAACTCTCTTTGAATCATGCCACTGTTGTTTGTGTACGTCCACATTCACTGTTGCTTCACTGTTCCTGCGAGAAAGAAAAACGGTGGAGCATGTACCTTTCGCCACGAGATTACGAGAGACTTCGCTATAGGTTTGTGGATGCATTTTCTGTGCTTAATTTCAGCTAGTCGCTAGAACTCTATTCATATTTGGAGAGTGTCAACTATCCGTTGTTTGAACGCTACGTTGTCGGGTTGTTGAAGGGTACAGAATAAAAATTTTCGGGAGCATTACGATAATCTTGATCTTTGGTTCCTATTTAATATAATCCCTAATCCTTAAATTAATATAATTTATAAAAACCCAATAAATAAAATTAAATTTACACTATTCCTTAATTATAATATTAAATTTTTCATACATACATACATATACAGACACACACAGACACACACACACACATATATATAATAAAGATAATTGAATAATTTATATATTTTATTCTATAAAAATAATCTTTTTAATCAGGCATTTTATTTAATTAATATTATAATATTAAAAATTATTTCAATGTATTTACCATAATTATTATATATATTGCTAACATTATTAAATGTAGTTCATCTAGATGATTTGCTAAATTATTTACTAAATGATTTACTAAATTTTAATATAAATTAATTTAATTTCTTTTATTTACATTTTATTTATAGATAAATACATTAAATCAAATGAATTAATAAATTATTTTTTAATACAAGCCAATAGATCAATATTATAAGTTTTCTCTTCATTATTCTTATATTTTAATGAAAATAATCACATAATTATTTCATTAATCACTAAATTAGGAATTCTTCCTTTCTATATATGATACATTAAAATATTAATTAATATGAATTGAATAAATATTTTTTTATATAACAACAATCTAAAAAATTATTCTGTTAGTATTCTTTTAAATTCTTTAATTAATACAATAAATCCAAATATTAATACATTTTCATTTACAATTATTATTTTAAATGTAATTTGAACATCTTTAATAGGCTTACAAACCTCATCAATCAAAATTATTATAGAATATTTATCTATAATTCAAATTTCTTGAATTATTATATTATTACATTTTAACGAAAAAATTTGCATTTTATATATATGTACATAATCATTAATTAATTTTTTCTTAACAAAATTATTTTATCATTTAAATATTAATTTTCTTCAAGATTTACATAAAATAAAATTTAAAATAATATACATATATATTTATTAATTATACCAATATTATCATTAGCAGGACTATCTCCCTTTACAGGATTTTTATTAATATGAACAGCTATTAAAGCATTTATTAATATATAATTAAACTTATTATTAATTGGTATTATATCTTCATGAATTAGTACTTTCTTTTACATACGATTTACATATTCTTTTTTTACTTTTTTCTATTCTACAAAAAAAATAAATCTTTAATTTATTAATGTTAATATTGAACTGCCTTAATACATAGTTATTTTAAATTGATGTAGATTAAGATTTTTATTTATCTATTTATTTATTTAAAATTTTAAGTTATTTAAACTATAATCTTTTAAAGAATAAAATATAAAATTTATATAAATTTTATTAATTGAAACCAAAATTTAGCGATTTATTATTGTTAATAATAGAATTGAACTTTATATTACAATTAATTTTAAATATTACACAAATATGAAATACTAATTCATTAATTAAATGATTAAATTATTTATATTTCTATAAATAATATGTCTGAAAATATGTAATAAACTGTAAATTTATTTATAGAAAACCGTTTTTCTTATTACTTTGTATATATATATATATATAAGTTATTATCTAACATTTTTAAATTTGCAATTTAATGTTTTTATTAAATTATTAAATATTATTTTGTTTAATTTAATGCTCCATCTTTTCATTCTATAAATAGTCCAGTTAATAAAACTATTAAAATTACTACTCCATATCACAATTCGATATAATAATAATAATTTCTGCTATCATTTAAAGGTAATATTACAGAAATTCTACATCAAATACTAAAAATACAGTAGTAATTATAAAAAATTGCAAAGAAAAAGGTTTTCGACTAATATTTAATATTGCATCTATTCCACATTCAAATGGTGTACATTTTTCTCATCTCTCATTTATTTTCTTTGAAATAATAAAATTTATTAATAATATTAATCTAGATAAAAATAAAATAATCCTTATTAAAAATAAAATTTTCATTATATGTATATATATAATTTTATTATTAATAAATTATTAATTATATAATTATTATAAATAATAATAATAATAATATAAATTATATAAAAATAATAATTATTAATAAATTAATATAGTATAATTTATTACAATTAACTTCAAATTAATTAATTTATAATAATAATCTTCATGTTTTAATCGGAATAGTATTTTTTTAGTAATATTAATTTGATTGATTAAAAATCATTTTTCTAAACATCATCATGTGTGATTAGAAATGGCGATTTGATATTAACATTTTATAGACACAGTATGATTATTTTTATTCTTAAACATTTATTTTCTACCTTGGTAATTTTTAATAAATTAAAATAGTATAATTAATTACAATTAACTTCAAATTAATAAATTTATAATAATATATATATTTATAAAATTCCAAATCTTATTATTTTCATATAAGAATAAATTTAAAAAAATAAATTCCTCAAAATTCAATAAATACTCTTGTAGCAATAAATAATGGTAAAGGTCTATTTGTTACTAAATGAAAACGTTAAATTAATATTTTTGTGTCTTATAATTCTATTTTATATAGAATAATTAAAATAGTAAAGTCATAAGCTTGAATAAAAGTCATCCCAAACTAAAATATTGTTAAAATACATTGAGCTAATAAAAATAAATATAGAAGTAGGAAATCCTTCTAAACACATTGATGATGATATTTCTATAATTAAATGACCTACAATAATATTCGCAGATAATCGTACTGCCAAAGATCAAAATTGCATAAAATTACTAATTGTCTCAATTAATACCATGAATGCAATTAATACAGAAGGAGTACCTAGTGGTACTAAATGAATAAATATATGATTTATATTAGTATTCATCTATATAACATAAATGATAATCACATTCTTAATGATAATGATAAACCAAACACTAAATGTCTTGTAGAAACAAAGACAAAAGGAATATTCCTAAAAAAATTTTTATAAAAATTATTATTAATAGTCTACTTAATAATAAAATATTAAATAAAATTTTTTCTAAATTTAAAATTAATGAAAATTCTTTAATTAATCCTTGAATAATTATAATTAAAAAATAATTTCATCGTGAAGGAATTAATCAATATATTCTAGGAATAAAAAATAAAACCAATAATGAAATTAATCAATTTATTGAAAAATTTATTGAAGTAGCTGGGTCAAATATTGAAAATAAATTTATCATAATCATTTTATAAATTTGTTATTTTTCTTATTTTTATTTTTGTTAGTTTTAAAAGTACTAACATATATAAATAAATAATGTAAAAATACTATAAATAACATTAATAAACTAAAATATATAGGTATATTCAAAATTAAAAAATTGGTTTTATTTGTGGAATTAAATATTATTTTTATTATTATTATTATTATTAATATAATTATTAAATTTCATAATTTAATTCAATATTTAATACATAATTGATATCTTAAATAATTAAAGATATGATCTTTTAAAGAATCTATAGTAAATTTTTTACTTCAATTGAATAAATTTCAAAAATATTAATTTTTATTTAATAACTTTAATTTGACAAATTAATATCATTATTTCACTGATTTTTTAATCTACTTATTAATTCAATTTTAAAATTAATTGATTGATGTTGACTCTATTGCAATTGGCAACTTTTATCCTTAATGATAGAATAGTAAATGAATGAATTACATCAACTGATCTTACTAATATTCGAATTTCATAATTAATTGGCAAAACTAAATAATTATCTACATCTAATAAACGAAAAATTTCTTTATGATTTATCACTTATTATATACGAATCAAATATCTTATTAAAATCCCTATATTGATAACTTCAATATCATTGATGACCTATAATTTTTGCAGTAATAATAGGATCAATAGAAAAGTCAGCTAAATATAATAAATGTAACGAAGGAAACGTTAACATTAATAAAATTCCTGTAGGAATTAAAGTTCAAATAATCTCTAACACATTTCCATGTGTTATTCTTAAATCAATAGATTTATTATTTATTATTATTATAATAAGGATATAAATACGTATTATTATAACTATAAATACAAATACTATTAAATAATCATGATACAAAATTATATTTTGTATTAAAGGTGAATTTGAATCTTGTAATATTATTTGACCTCATACTGGTATTTATAATAGTAAAAATTCTACATATATAAAGCTTAAATTTATTGTATTAATCTGCCATATTAGAATTTAATTATATTTCTTGATTTTCAGGATATTCTTTAAAATTTTCAACATATGAAAATGGAGTACATCAAGAATGAGGATTATTTTGAACCTTTCATGAATCAATATCTTTTCTATATTAACCAGCATCAAATTGTATATCTTCCATAATTTGAGGAATTTTAACAATTCTATGATCTGGTCTTGAGTACCCTATTATTCATTATAACCCAATCATTGAATTAGGTATATAAATTAACATTCGTTGTCTAACTAATGCTTCTTAAATAAGAAAAGTAAAGAAAAAAACTCTTACTATTGTAATTATTGATCCTATTGAAGAAATTTTATTTTAACATAAATAAGCATCAAGATAATCAGTAATTTGACGAGGTACACCTGTTAATCCTAAAAAATGTTGTGGAAAAAAGTTATATTTACTCCAATAAATTTAGTAAAAAAATGAATTTTGAATCATTTTTTATTTATACATACACCAGTAATTATTAGAAATCAATAAATTAATCTTTCAAAAATAGCATAAACAGCTCCTACAGATAAAACATAATGAAAATGTGCAACAACATAATAAGTATCATGTCATATTATATCTAAAGAAAAATTAGCTAATACCACTCCTGTTAAACCACCAGCAGTAAATAACTACAGTAAATAACTAAATAAATACAAATAAAAAAATTCATAAATTACAAACAGTTAACTAATTTAACACATATTATAAATCTCATTCAACTAAAAACTTTAATTCCTGTAAGAATAGTAATAATTATTGTTACTGAAGTAAAATAAGCTCATGTATCAACATTTATTCCTACTGTAAATAGGTGATGACCTCATACAATTAATCCCATAATACCAATAGTTAATATTGCATAAGTTATTCCTATAGTTCCAAAAACGTTTTTTTTTATTCTTTCATAACATTCCATATGCGAAATGAGACCAAATCCAGGTAAAATTAAAATATAAACTTCTGGATGTCCAAAAAATCAGAATAAATGTTGATATAAAAGTGGATCACTTCCTCCAACTGGATAAGAAAAGTAGTATTTAAATTTCGATCAAATAATAATATAGTAGTAGCACCCGCTAATACTGGTAAAGCAAATAAAACTAACACTGAAGTAATAAATATAGAAATACAAAATAAATGAATTTTATCAAATCTAACTAATTTTACATTTAAAATTGTTACCATAAAATTTATAGCTCCTATAATTGAGGATATTCCAGCTATATGTAAAGTAAAAATTCAAAAATTAACTGATACGCTTCTATGAAATAATTTTGATGATAAAGGTAGGTAAATTATGCAACCAGTATCTATCCCATCTCCTAAAGTTACACTCATTATTAAAAAAATAAACCTTGGTGGCAATAATCAAAAACTCAAATTATTTATTCGTAGAAATGCTATATCTGGAATACCTAATATTATTGGTATTAAATAATTCCCAAATCCTCCTATTATTGTAGGTATAATAAAGAAAATTATGACTATAGTATGTATTATTACGATAGAATTATAAACATGTTCATTTCCTATTATAGATCCAACATTACTTAATTCAAATCAAATTAATATAGATAAAGTAAATCCAAAAAATTCAGCTCATAAATCAAAAATTAAATATAAGATACCAATAACTTTATGATTGGTAGAGTACAATCATTTACTCATTTTAATTTTTATATAGTTTAAATTAAAATATTATATTTTTAATATAAAATTAATTAAATTTTAATTTATAAAATTTGATTTAAAAATAAATTATTATTATCACAATATCTTCAATATTATATTTTAAACTTAAACTATTTAAATTTACAAAAATATACATAATATTGATATTATTATTATTATTATTGCTAATAATATAATAGTATAATTTTTATTTAATTCATTAAATTTTTTTATTTCTGTAGATAATAAATAAATTAAATTTTTAAATAAATATTCTCTTCATCCTTTTTCATATAAATGAAAATAATATGTTGGTAATATTAATGGATAATAAATTATTTTTTAATAGTAATGTCTACAAATCAATTTCTTTAAAAAATAATTTAAAAAATTTATTATGTTTTATATCAAATTTAAATAAAACTACTCCCCTAATAAATGATAATATTAAAATACAATAAATTATAAATTTATCCCTTTGATCAATAAAAGCTATTTCAATATTTATAAATATTCATCATTTTATTAAAATTTCTATCTTAAAGTTAATACAAATAATAAAATGATTGATGTATTCATAATTACTGATTCTTTACAAAATTTATAACTTATATAATAAGTTCTATAATATGCAATAAATATTCTTATTCGTACTGAATATACTACTGTAAAACTAATTCTTATTAATAATATTAATTTAATTAAATATTTAATTTGCCTAACTAAAATAAACTCTAAAATTATATCTTTTGAATAAAACTCTGATAAAAATGGTATACCACATAAAGCGAAATTAGCTACAATAAAAATTACATAAGTTATAGGTAGCATAAATTTTACCCCTCCTATAAATCGAATATCTTGAAATCCATTCATTTTATGAATAATCGCTCCAGTACGTATAAATATTAAAGATTTCAAATTGCAGGAATAATTAAATGAAAAAAACCAATTCATACATACCTGTACCATAAATTATTATTATTAATCTTAATTGTGATAAAGTAGAAAAAGCAATAATCTCTTAAATAATCTTTTTTAAATCATAATTTAAAATAGCTGATAATCCTGCTATAAATATAGTAATTAAGCCAACAATTTTAATAAATTCTATTAAATATAAATTTAAACTTATTAAATGATTAAATCGAATTGATAAATATACCCCAGCATTAACTAATGTTGAAGAATGAACTAAAAAGAAATAGGAATGCAACAGGAATAGGTGCTGCTATGGCAGCTGGAAATCATGAAGAAAAAGGAAATTGAGCTCTCTTTGTAAAAGCTGCAATTGCTATAAATAATAAAATATAATTATTTAAATATCTAAAATTTATAAAATTATTACCTCCAAATACTATCATTATTATACCAATTGACATTAAAATAAATAGATTTCTAATACGATTTATTAACACAGTTAATATTCCTGAATTATATCTTGAATAACTATTATTATAAATAACTAATAAATAAGAAATTAATCCTAATCCATCCCACCCAATTAAAATCCTAACTATATTAGGATTAATAATTATTAATATTATTGAAAGTAAAAAAGAAAATTAAAAAAAACGAACTTTCGAACTATCTATTTTTATATACTCATTACAATATAATATAATATATTACCACTGCCGTATATATTAAAGTTATTCAATCTATATAAATAAACAATGAATATTAAAAAAATTGATTGAAGAAAAGGATATAAATAAGTATACTAACAATATAATTAATAAATTAGAAATTAGATAAATATTAATAAACAATAATAAATAATAATAATAAATTAATAAATTAGATTAATAAATTATAAATTTACATTATTTACTTTACTAATCATGAATATTAAAGCTAAAATTCAAATTTTTAATAACAATAAAATAAAACTGTAGTTATCTAATCCCATGAAATAATAAATTATTCTTCAATTTGTAGTATAATTATATTTTATTATATTCTGCAATTATGAATAAAGCCTATATACTCAACATTAACCAGAAACTAACTCAGATTCTATCTCTGAAAAATCAAAAGAAGTACGATTTAATTCTGCTAAAAATCTTACATATAATATAAATTCTACAGGATATAAAAATATAATAAATCAACTATAATATTGTATCTCTTGACAAACTATTAGTCTCAATCTTTCTATTATTATTAAGACACTATAGATAATAAATATTATCAAAGTCTTATAAGAAATTGTTTGAGCAATTATTCGTAATCCCCCTAAAATAGTATAAGTTAAATTAGAAGATTATCCTGATAATATTAATCCATAAACCCCTACACTTATAATACACAAAATCAACTAAATATGTATACTTATATGTAGATAATTTTCATTAAAAGGTAATATTAGCCATGATATAAATATTAATGTTATTCTTAAAATAGGACTAAAAATATAATAATAATAATTTTAATTATGAATAAAAATAGTTTCTTTTAATATTAACTTTAGCTTATCTCTTAAAGGCTGTAATAATACATAAATTCCTATTTTATAAGGACCTTTTCGTATATGAATATATCTTTAAACCTTTCGCACTAATAATGTTAAAAATCAAATTGAAATAAAAACTAAAATTTCTACATCTAATCTTATAAAAAAATCATTAGTATTGATACTATCATCTAAATAATATTAGATTATAAATAATAAATAATTATAAATAAATTATAAATTTATTAGCACTATTATGCTATAATAGTTATTTTCAATTCAAATAATAATGATACTATTAGTATAAATAAAAAGCCCATTCCTATAAATTTATTTTAATATATTAAAGATAGAATCCAAACTGGCTCACACTGTATTAAACTCAAATCATGTAAGTTTTTAAAAGTCGAACAGACTTAATTTAATTTAATTTTAACTACTTATTCATATAGTTATTTAACTTAATTCAACATCGAGGTTGCAAACTTTTTTATCAATCAATTCTACAAAAAAATTACGCTGTTATCCCTAAGGTAATTTTTTTTATTTTTAATAAATTTTATTAAATTTATTAATCATTAATAAATGAATTATACATATATATATATACGTATAATTATGTAAGAAAAATTAATTAAATTTTCTAATTATCCCCAATCAAATAATACAAGAATTAAATTTGTATATTTATAAAAAAATTATATTATAAATATTATAAGATTCTATAGTCTTCTCGTCTTTTAATCATATTTAAGAATTTTTACTCAAAATAAAGTTCAACTATTAATTAAATTAAGATACATTTTATTTCGTTAAATTCTTCATTCCAGACTCTAATTAAGAGCCAAATGATTATGCTACCTTTGTTAGTTATAATACTACAGCCTTTGGACTGCATCATTAGGCAGATTAAATTTAAAATTAATATCAATAAACCATGTTTTTATTAAACAGGCGAATAAAATTTTTGCGAATTCCTTAATTTAATCTTTCAGTTAATTATATATATATAACATAAAATAAAATATAATTTTAATTATACTAATTTTATCATTATTAAATTTTTAAAAATAAAACATAATTTTATAAATAACTAAATTCATAAATAATTAACTCAATTTGTTTTGAGAAATAAATCCTATATTTATTAATTTTAATAAACCCTGATACAAAAGGTAAATAATATTATTACTTACTTTTTAATAATTATAATTTTCTTTTACAATACTAGTTATTATCAATAAAAATTATTTTCCTAAATTTATACTTAATTTATTAATTTTGCGACGGTGGAATCCGTAAATGTGTGTGCGAAAGTGTGAGTGCATGAAATATTTACAGAAACTCGCCAAAAAATATAAGTAACACTTGTAAGGACACGCGGTGACGAATAAGCTCATCGCGCCGTAGTAGCGTCTGGCTGATGTTTATCTCCTCGCAGCGCACTACCCTCTTCATCGCCTCTCTTGCGATCTGCGCGCTTCCAACCCGCGTATCTTCCTCCTTGGAGCCCTGGCCCAATGAGGAGGGCCATACTGAGGTAAAGAAAAGGTCCTGCACACAACAAGAGAGGGTCGTTTATGTCAAACTTCTATCCGAGTTCGACTGTCTGGAACGACCCATCCTCCGCCACCTCGGTAACGCTGCCTGGCGTACCGTATCCGCTCCTACCGCTAGTGACGCTGGCAGGCGTATCGGATTCGCTCTACCCCGCTGTCGTTGCTTGACGCACGGAGTTTTATCCTTTGGTGACACCTTCTGGCGTACAGAATCCGCTCCCTACCTCCGGTAACGCTGGCTGGCGTACCGAGTCCGCTCTCTACACCCCGTTAACGCCGCCTGGCGTACCACAGCCGTTCAGCGAATTACGGAATATCCACCGCCGTCACCGCGTATCCCGCGACACGTTTTTGTTAATATATAAGTAAGAAAACCATCGGTTAACAAATAAAACATTGTAAAATCATTGTTCTTTTTTGGTTAAATATATGAAACTTCGAGAAAACAGAAAAACAATCCGCGTTTCCTTATTTTAGAACTCTCCAAAGAAACCTTTCCTAAGAACCCCGGTCCGGCCCGAGCTGTCCGAAGCAAAAGCTAAGGAAGATAAATCAAAAACATCAATAAGAAACGCGAAGAGAAAAAGAAAAAGAGACGGAGCAAAACCATTACAATTTAAATTATTATTTTATCAATTTATAAATATTTATAAACAAAATAAGCAATATATATATAAATTTATTTAATTACATATAATATTATATAATTAAAATATATTTATTATTTAATTTAATAATTTAAAGAATTCTTTCAATTACCTTTATCTTATGAATCTAATAATTTAATTTTAATCTATCTATTATAGTATGTTCCATATTTAATTATGAATTTATTGTTTTTTAAAGCGGGAGACCGCGACACCGCACCATCGGTATATAAATAAACTGCCAATACGACTCAAATATTATTCAACCATATTGATTCAAATATACAACTGTTGATTTTATTCGAAATTTTCCATAACGATTTTTCATAAATGAGCTTTAGCTGACTGAAGAAATCGAAAGGACGATCTTGCATTTTCTCGTAACGTTCATACCTTCGTAGAGTTATTACATTAAATTCTTGTGTACAAATTTCTTAATAATTTTAGACACATTTTTATATCTGTGGTTTATTTTTATTATAATTCCTACCGTTAAACTAATTCTTTTAATACACTCTGTAAAGTGTAATTTCCCTAGTCTCATAATTCATATTTTGTAATTTATCTGCGTTTATGTAATTACGTTCTATTAATAATTTTATAATATCTATTGATAATAGATTAGTATTAATGATTATTATTTTTATTAAATATTGTATTCTAAGAAATAGCAGAAGGAATTTATTTTATTAAATAAATAAACATAAAAATTGTTATTTTCTTTTAATATTACATGAAGATTAAAAAAAAAGAATCAATACTTAATAATAATAATACTATAAAGTTTCATTAGATTTTGGTTAAAGATTTTTCATATTTCTTAATATCATGATTAATAATCTTTACAAAATATATTTTATATGAGATAGATTCTTTTATATACTCATAAAAAAATTAATTTACATAATGTTGATTGTGCATTTATAAATAAATGCTACCTTAATAAAATTATAAATAAATATCCTATTCACAGACTTAAGAATTTTAGATGAACATGTGTATTAAATACACAGCGTAGGATTTTATACTAATCTAATTATGATAATAAACAGTCCATATGTAAGTAGTACAGACGAGAAAATGAACTGAATTTCTTTATTACAGATATTGAGGTTCGGCACAAAATGATTGTAATATCAACTATAATAATTCTTGAGTTATACTAAGATATTTTTAATAAGTTGACGGGATACTGCACCCCTTCCACAGAATGAAAAGATTTATTTCATTAATGAAATATATTGAATGCAGTGACATTAGATATATTCTTTCTGCTTTATGGTTAGTTATTTAAATAAACTAGTATTTTACCTTAACCAATTAAATGTAGAGAGAGAAATTAAAAAAAAATAATTATTTATCCAATCAGATAGACCTTATAAAGAAGAAAGGTGTTTTTTTATAATTTTATCAAACGTTAGTTTAAAATCAATAAATTTTTATAGTAAAAAACCGTTTTATAACAGATTGATAATGAAATAATTTACAGTTATTATAGACATACCATAAATGTTTTAAAACATTTGGAGAAAACTCTTGGAGAATTGATTTATACTTAAATACTAACATACTTCGGTGAACTAATTTTTTTTAACATTTTTAAGATCATTGTCTGAAAGCATACAGGCTTAATTTAGCTCACTATTTCACTACTCTTGGTTTGACGAGAGAAGCAATGTTGAAGTTTACTAAAATCCAATTAGAATTTCTTACTATTATTGATATGTTATTGTAACGGTTTAAATATAACTAACTAATATTTTAGTTTCCAACAACTAGTTTTGTTTTATATGTTCTAAATCTTTTATCCTATCAAGTTTCGCTACTATCTTATGTTTTAATTTCTTATATCTAGTTTTTATATTTTAATTTCCTACATCTGTTTTCGCTACTAACTTATGTTTTAATTTTTTATATCAAGTTTTTAAATTTAAAATTTCTTACATCTGTTTTTACTACTAACTTATATTATATATCTGGTTTTGCTACTAACTTTGTAACGTTTATCAACCACGTCCCTGTCCGTGCGCCGAGTAACGCGGATTATACGTATTACTTATTTCCTAAGTAATACGTATTACTTCCTCTGGTTGTCGGGATTTATCCTTCTTTTTACCTGCTTATTTGCCCTTCTAGCGACGGCGACTTAGTCCTTTGCGTTTCCTGGCTTTCCCGGCTCAAATGGTTCGACATCGGACCAGGTTCGCAGCGGGAGAAGAAGACGCGATGAGACAAGGGAAAAATGAGAACATCAACCTTTTTTGATATTACAATTAAACTAGTTTTTATTCAGTTTAGATCTACAGATATTTTCAAATGTGACCATAGCTCACATTTTACCGACGATGGTACATAATAAACGTGGCGCTTTCTTATACAATATAATATTTATCTATTATACTATAATAGTTTATAAAGACGATAATTACATAAGTTTTAATTGATTACGGCAGCGAGTACTTTAAATTTTTACGGTAAAGAGAATCGAGCCGCCTGACGTCAACCGACTACACTAGAATTCTGCGTGCCTACAGGCTGCACAGCATAGAGTGTACCGACAAGATGCACTTCCCGGAGTATCCTGGTGCAACAACAAACTACACCAGGATGTTGCGCGCCGGCAGGCTACACTCTGTGAAGGCGCGCCAACAGGCTGCACTTCCTGGAGTTTCCAGATGCGTCAACAGATTACACCAGGATGCTGCGCGCCGACGGGCTGCACTTTCCGGAATGTGTCAATAGACTACACCAGGATGCGACAGGCTGCACTTCTCGGAGTTTTCTGGCTACACTCAACCGGTCTCTTGGTCTCGTACTGGGTTGACTTTCCGATCAGGATTACTATCAATACTTTGCTTAACACTCCGATCCACACTGTTTTTAGTCCACTTGATCGCCTCCCTTTATTACCAACAGAGTTTTCCTCTCTTAGTTTTCTATCCGCTTCCTAGCGGATGAAATAGTCATTCCTACTCGTGGAGGAGCGGCCCCGCTTAGCCTTTACCTTTACGAAGGCCAGCGGCTGAGAACGCAGCGGATGCGGTGGTGTAAACGCATTGCGCCTTAGATGCGACTTCATACGTAGCCAAGGCTCCCTTCTACTTATTTTATTCTCGCTCTTTCTCATTCTTATACGCATCACATAGTGCTTCCCCACTAGGGGGCATACTCGCACTCTCTCTCAGTTTCATATGCGTTTCATAATGCTTCCCACTACGTGGTATGCTCGCGCTCTCTCTAACTCTCATGCGCATCACAGTCTTGCGGCCAACGCTAAGCCGTGCACACTCTTTCTCACACATACACTTACTTCACTGTCATGCAAGCGTCATGTCTACTTTCGTTGAAGCATCCCAAATATCTGTTTACTGACGCGTAGGCGTCCATTTTTACGTAGCTGTCATGTTTTTCGCGCATACACTTGATTACACAAACACTTTATTACACATGCACTTCTAAATTCGCGACGGACTTTTCCGTCCAAACTTATATTCATACATAAAAAAAATCTCTTTTTTCTTTTTGAGTATTACTAACTTGTTTTTATTTCTTGCTGCAGTCTTTGATGTCTTCGTCCTGCGATTGCCAACGGGTAATTTGCTGTCGATGTATCTTTCTCTAGATCTCACACGTCTCTGCTCCTGTGTTTCCTGACTACCATTTTCTGTGAGGAGTCTGAACCCAATGCTGATGAGCACATCTATATCAAAGACAATTGAATGTGGCTAAGCATCCACCATCACGACATGTTGCTGCAGCTCGTGGCCCTGTACATGGAATTGCAGGTGTACCGTCTGTGAAGTAGGGGTGCGTTCCAGCGAATTGTATCTTAAGCGAAGGTTCGCTAGTCCATATGCGCGAACCGCTTCTCTTAGGAGGCATACTCGTGTCAGCTCTCTGCCGTACAGATACACAGGAAAATTTTACTGTAGTTGGTATAAGAGCAGTGAATCAAAGAGTGGATGGTCTTGATTTCGTGTGGCTTCTTCATGGTTGTAGATTTAGTCCATTGTGATGTTTCTTTGCAGCCTGTTATACTGCCAGTGTATTTCTCTATGTTCCAGTGCAGGTGTTAGTATTTGCGTCAACTTTCACAGTTGCAGTTCTTGTCAGATTGTCTCCTTTGATATTTTCATGGCAGCTATAATAGATTGCTGATGGTGAGTCTTCATGTCCTGAATCATTACTTCGTTCTCGATTACAGGATGCCAGTTCCTTCAACGAAGGTCGAAGTGTCTTTTTGAGTCCGGAAGCTATGAGTTTAATTGTTCCTGGCTATTTCCAGATCGTCTTGGAGGTTATATTTGCGGTCTTTCAGTGTAGTAGTTGTACGAGTCTGAGCCTGTTGATGTAATGTTCCAGGTGCTTTAAATCTCGTCCAATGTTCAAATGAACTAAAGTGAAACTAGTGACGTCTGATTTTGCCGTGTTATAAGCAAAGGTCAACTCAGGAAGATATTTATCCCAAGATCTATGGTCTCTCTGGATGTACTGGGCGATCATGATTTTAATCACTCGATTAGTTTTGTCCACAGGATTGGAGTGTGGCATGTACGGAGTAAACTTTCGATGGAATATTCCTGTTTTTTCTAGGAAACTCTCAAACATGTAGCTCACAAACTGTCGTCCGTTGTCCGTGACTACCACATCAGAGCAGCTATGGCAAAGAACAATGGCGAAAAACAAATCGCCTTTCGACTTTCCAATGCCCAAATCGCCAGATGTCGAAGAGTCTTGGTTTTCCCTGAGCACCATGGCCTTTTCCTCGGTGGAGACACACAGCTTCCATGCTTCTTTTCTTTTAGGCTTGGAGATCACACCATCCTGAACCTGTGATATTACTGCGCCCAAGCCCTCGTTGTTAGCATCCATTTGCAGCACAAAGGATACTTTAAAGTTCTGATATGCCAGCACCACAACTTCGTTCAGACGGTTTTTCTCCCCACTACCACTTCGTGCGTTTGTACAGCAATTAATTAAGTGGGGCAGTTATCGTGGCGACGTTTAGTACGAAATGCCGGTACCACGACAACACGCCGTTGAAACGGTAAAAATCCTTGATGTTTCGTCGTTGGAACTAGGGCGAGAATAACTGTAATTTTCTCCAGGTCGGTGCTTATTCCCTCCTCCGTAACTTGGTGACCCAGATATGTCAGTTGACTTCTGTGAAACTGGAATTTTTACCAGTTAGATTGCAACTTTGCTTCTCTTAGTCGTCTGAAGATTTCTTTCACCAGACATATGTGCTGTTCGAATTCCTTGGTAACGATTATAATATCGTTTAGATAGAAAAACATGTGTGGTTCTACCTTAGAAATGATGATATGGTCGACCAGATGCTGAAACAATAACTGAATGCAGTCCGAATGGTAATACATTAAACTGCATCAGCCCTTTTCCTGGTACGATCATCCTGAACGCGATAAAAGGCTTATTGCTTTTGATCAAGAGAATCTACCAGTAACTATTCTTGTGATAAATCGTGTACAAGTACCTCAATCCACAAAGCTTGTCTAGTATCGCATTGATCTGTGGAAGGGGATAGGCGTTCTTTTCGGTTATTGCGTTCAGCTTCTTGAAGTCTACGCAGAAACGGTAAGATCCGAGCTTCTTGAGTACGAGGACTGTAGGTTTGTTCCAGGAACTTTCGGATAGCTCGATTACACCCTGCTGTAGCATTTTATCGATTTCCTGTATGGCCGTGTTCCTGGATCGGTATCGCTATCGCTGTCGAGAATCCAGCAGTCGAATTTCGTATTTAATTTAATCTATGGAATCTCTCTCTTCTTTTGCTTGATCTTGTTTCTTGGCAATGACTGCGAAGTGTCTTGTAGTGATTTCATACCCAATGAACCTACTGATTTCCTTACCGCTAGTGGGTGTATCATACAACCGACAATAGAGAGCTGACAATAGTGTCTGCGTGCCGTTGGCCAGCGTGGCGACAGTTGATTGGCAAGGCTACCCAGTCTCGTCGACGCCATTCCGCTGTCTTTTCACTCATAGAGAGTTGATGGCCCCCGTATCGATGAGGACTCGTATTTTCTGCCCACCGACTTGAAATTGACGCAGCAGTGCCCGCCTCTTGAGCCCCAGAACGCTGCTACTGGGCAGAAAGATCGTTTTGCCGTTAGTTTTCTGTTCTCGAAGGGTGATCCGTTGTTAGGACTCCTTCTCGTCCGCACCTCGAGCAGAAAAGCTTTGGTACATTCCGACACTCTGTTTATCGGTGTTTACATTATCTGCACCTATTACTCCTGGTCGTATCTTACCGGGACAGCAATGCTTATTACGGCGACGTCTTGGACCTGTGGTCTCTTCGTCTTCATCTATTGGAGGGTTGTCTTGAATACTTCAACCTGTTGAATGAGGTCAATTGTAATCTGTTACTTCGTCCTGGATATGTACAAGCGTAATTCTATCTGCATGTTGTAGTACAAATTTTCAATTTGCTCGTTCAGATTATAACCTCTATGTCAAGGAATAAGCGTGGCAAGTGCCATGCAATATTACTGTATGCCCTCAATGGTTACCCTGGATATGTTCGGTAATTTGACAAGAGAGTTTTCTTCTCTCGTCGCTTGAGAGGAAAAATCCTCTTAGTTGTTCTTTGAACTCCTTTCATGTTCCTGAAGGAATCCTATTTCAGCGCCACAGGAGAGCATATCTTCTTAGCAATTCAGACAATCCCTGCAGGAGCTATGCACTGATGAACCAGTACGCCTCCTTCAGTTCCTCAACTCTTTCGAGGAACGAGTCGCGGCCATCAGAGTGGCAGTTCTATTTAAGGATCTGGTCCAAGACACGGACCTCTCGAACCACATCGGCTACCAGGGTGCTTTCGAATACTTTTATGTTCCAGTCTGTTCTTAGAGATTCCATGATGTCGTCTTCATCGGAGGTTTATACTAGTGGTGCGGATACGTTATCGAGAATTAGTAGATCATGCTTATCGAATTCCGACATGATGCGACTTTTACCTAGTGTTTTGGTCCAGATGCTGGGGTTCGCTTCGGATATACATTTCCAACCAATCTTTTAATATAATTTCTAATCTCCAGTCTAACCTAATCTAGTTCAATTTTGTCGACCCGTTATCTACGGCGCGAGCGCTCGAGGTTCCTGTTTGTGCACTATGTAATGGTTTTTCCTATTTGCAATTTTCTGCTTGTTTATCTCTTATAGCAGCTAATGTCATGAACTTGAGACCTGGTAGATGATCTCCGTGGCGCTTTTTTACCCGTTCCTCGTGTCTGTTACGGGACGAACGTGTCTGATGTCGGACAGGGTTCGTTGGCCGGAAGGGATTACTTTAATGCGAGTCGACAAATATATAAAATTCATACTAATAAATAACAAAAATAACTAGTTTATTGGCCTCTCGGAGCTTGACTACATAATCAAATTAACATAAAAAAAGATTTAATCTTATGTTAAATTGCATAAATCTCGTGAAGAAAAAGAGAATCTTAAATCTTACGATGTTAATAAATTTTTATAAAGAGATCATGATACTATTATGATCTAAGCTATTTTAAGTAGCATAGAAAGATTATTATATATACATGTTTTAATATAGCAGGTAATAGTTTAATGAGTTTTATTCAAAAAGTAGATCTAGAATACCGGAAGATATTGATGATGAGCAGAAGAATCTATCGTTCAAAGCATAACACTTAGATCCATAGAAGTTGCAGATGAAGTTGATGGCAATTTCATACAATAAAAAGCGTTATGTAATGCATTATTTCGCGCTAATCCAAGTACTTATGCATGAATTTCATATGGAAAAAATTTACAGAGTGCTACAATTTTTCATAGAAACAATGGTCAAAAATTATATCGATTATTGTGAAAATTGGACAAATGCAAAATATTAATTACAGAAAATATTTTATAAGCTTTTCAATAATACTAGGTAATAATATGCCTAAGTGAACCTTGGGAAATCAATATAAACGTGTTTGCATTAAATTTATTAATAAATGGAGAAGTTGTTATTCTGCTCAATATTCAATGAAAATCACATTTCTGTGAAGCATTCAAAAACTTTGTTGCAATTCTGTCCTAAACTACCAAAAATATCCGTAGAGACAATTTTTTTTCTCTTTTTCTCAAATACAAAAATTTTTAACTAATCTAGAATCGTCACCCAGGAGATGAAATGTCAGCAATAAGAGGTCAATCTCGACATGTTTAGGGCCGTTTCGGTATTTTTTAACAGCGGGATACCTACGCATAAACGCACACATACAGTAACACCCTCAACTGCGCAATTGCACTTCAAAGAAATCATTTTTTTATATCTAAATATATATTTTTTCTCGTTATAATTCTTAACCTAATTATATAGAAAATTATCAATATAATAATTAAATAAATATAAATTATAAAATGCCAAAACAAAATTGTAACCAAATTTAATAATGTTGAAGCGTTTTAATAATTAATAACTATGATATAGATACAATATAGATATAGATAAAATTGTATCTCACTAATTATTATAAAACGATTATAAGTATAATATAAGTCTTAAATAATCACTGTAATCATTATTATTATTCTAAACATTTATCATACCAATTATTTGTTTTCCTTCTCAATATATATTCATTTTTTTATATATAAAACACAATAGAGAAAAATAAATAAGTGAATAATAATAGTAATAACAATAACAAATTATAACTTGATAAAATTAATGAAAGTTAATAATAATAATAACAAATAATGAAAATAATAATAAAAGTAATATTAATAATACTAATATATAAAATAACGCTAATCATTATAACTGAATAATAATTATTACGAAACTAAGAAAAAACAAATTGTAACTACAAATTGTCATTAATTTAACTAATGTTATTAAAAAATAGACTAAATATTAACAACTACGAGAAACTAAATTTCAAATCGAATCGTATAAATAATTAAATAATTAATCAAAAAAATATGCTAATTAGAAAAATTAAAAAATGTATGTAGGCTGTATAAACCATTCTGGGAAAAGAGATAAAAATCCCCTCTTTACCTATACCGCCTGTGCTTTAAATTTTATATAAAACAGGCGCACTTTCCTGTACTAAAGAGTTCATCTTCAGATCTAGTACCTAGAAGTAGAGATAGTAACCTTTGTAAGGAAGTGAGTAATAAATATTTTTAAACCTCATTATTGAGTTTTTTTTAGAAGATTGACTCCATCCTTTTCTTTTTGTTCCTTTCCTTACGATCCTACCATATATAATTATTATACTCTAGTTCTAAACAATTATTCTTGTAATACTTTATTTTCTTTACTTTCTAACGTAACTGCGGAGAAGATATAGAGTCAAGTTGCGCATTATATTTCTTTTTTCATTATTTTTCTAACATAATTATGGATAAGACGTAAAGTCTGATCACGCGTTGTTTTATTTATATTATATATATGCATATATTTTCCTTTATATATATAATTATATATATTTCGAAATACTTCACATAAGTTAGAACCATAGCCAATCCCTGGCTATTATACTTGGTTATATAGGCCAAAAAGGGCATTGAGTTGTAGACGTAACAACTGTAATAAATATTATAAAATCCATTTATTTTCAACTTAAATTCCATTGATTTCGATTTAGATTTATCAAAAACACTAATATATAGATTTCTTTACAATTACATAAAATATCGAGTAAGTGAAAATTGAAAACTTTTATATACTGTTACCGACAGCCTTTTATATAAAGTTAGTAATATTGATATTTGTAATATTATGAAAAATGATCACAATAAGTTTGATACACAAGTCTATTTTGAAAATAATGAGTTTGGAATAACAAAAAAAAAATAAAATGAATGTCGGTTTTATACAAAATTAGTGTAATAGTAATGTTAGAATTGAAATTGCAGATTTAAAAAGTAAAATGTATAGTTAATTAAATAACAAAATAACATAACAAAAAGTGATAAGTAGGCTAAAGATGCGTAATATTAAATAATACTATATTTATTTATTCTATGATATGTTTGTTGGAAAGGATAACTATTACACGTGAACAACGTGTTTGATCCCGATTACTTATAATCCAAACTGAAAAGTAGAATAAGATAACATTATATGTGCCTATGTCGATAAACGCTGTTTACAGCTCAGAAAAACAGATACATTACCATAGGAGCACTACAGCATTATTCCAGATGAATTCTTTAAGGAGGATGAGAGGGTGAGCGATGGATACAAGGAGGAAATAAAGAAAGTAGTAGCGAAGAAACGAACTACTTGAAAGGAGCTAAAAGAGGTTTTTTTCTTCTGAGGCGGAGGGGTTGACTATAAAAGTGGAAATAAGGATACACATTTATCTAAAAATTCTATATAGAAGAAGAAGCAGAAAGAAAACTAAAGTAATAATAGAATGCAACAGGAGCACCAATCGCGAATACTCGAAAACATTGCGAGTCGCGTTATAACGAGCAGAGGAGAAGAAAGGTCACCCTCTATGTCAAGGTGGCGTTATACTCGGTTTTCATGGCTCCGCATACAAGCGAAGTATCAGAAGCAAAGAAGAGTTGCAAAGGTAATAAATAATAAAAAACAAAAATAATAAATAAAAACAACCGGTTACTAAGGATTTGTGTACGTCAGTTTAAATGAGAATTTTTGCTTTTAGTGAAAAAGATTGCGCTGAGTTATATAGTATGTGGCATAGCTTTTGAGCGAGAAAGAGTGCCGTGTAAGTGAGAGAACATGTGATGACAGTATAGTGCGTGAGTGAGAGCTGCCTCTAGATGCTTGACCCTCTGGATGCTAATATTCGGTTTACCCTTCCTCGAGATGTCTTAACGGAGATGTAGTGACAGATGTAGTCTCTCGACTCATCAGTCTCAGGACTACTTATGTGGCGCTCGTACTTATTATTCTATTCACTCATTTTAGACTACCTTTAAGTGCGCTTCTGTTGATGTCGCTTTTCGCCTCATTGTTCAGGAGCTGCTTCTAGGCGCTTGTATGCAACAGCGCAGTCTATCGACTCATCACTATTAGTCCTTTGTCAGAAAACGGTTCGCTCAGCTGCCCGCATTTCTCACTACACTTAGAGGTCTGTGTGAGAATCAAAAAAAAAGAAAAGAGAACTTCCACAGAACTAGCCCTCACGGTGTCATGCCCATAAATTCATGTATAAAATACGATACCATTAACGAAAAACGCAATCAAATTAGTTTAATCTTAAAAGAGTCTGTCAATAATATTAAAATTGCGATTATGTTTAAGCTTATGAAAATATGACGACAACAATTATTGATACGCAAAAACTTGCCATTATAAGAATGAGTTTTAAAATTGTACTAGTCGCAATCATTTACGTTAAACATTTCTTTTGAATAAATTAATTTATGTTTTTATGATTAATCACGCGTAACTAAATTCATTCTATCCAATGATTTCCATCCATTTTTCTAAAAAAAGAATCCGGTCCGATCTCGAGCTTTCCAGGCTGTGACAAGATAAGACCAAGCGACCGCCGACACAGAACAGGGAAGTACAAATAAGTAAGCGAAAGCAAAAAGAAAAACGTCACAACCGCTACCAGAAATTCAGAGTTATATTTGTAAAAATATAAAAAAGTAAGTATTAAAAACATATCTATATATTAATTAAATCATTTTTCATTAAACAAAATATAATTAATTATTTTATTTTTCAGATGGATTTTCCTATACTGAACAGAATATCATATAAAACTTTTTTACCAATCAATAAGTTAACCAAGTTAGAGAAAAAAATATTTTACATTACAACAGTACTTATATAAATCAGCTCTAAATACGGGAAGTAAACCTTACTCGAATTTGGAACTACTTTACAAATATTTTCACGAAAGTAAATATGAGCAATTTTTTAAGAAAATTTTTATGGTTAAATGGCTTAACCGCTAATAAATATAAGTGATCTATTATATACTTAGAAAAGAATAATATTAAATTTTTTGTTGTGTGAGATATTGTGTTTAGAAGATAGTAAATATATTAAGGGAAAAATTATAGTAAATGATTTTTAATATATTTGCAAATTAATGTTTCATTTTCTTATTCAACAATACTACAAAAAATCTACTCATAAAAAAAAATTAATTCTAAAACGTCTTTTTATTAAATTTTCTGTTTATACATTTAAATTTACATTTTAATTTAAAACTTATTATGTATATTTTCAATACATTAAAAAAAAACTTATAAGCTATTTTTTTCTCATTTCAACTTATTTTCATTTACCCAACTATTGTACTATGTAAACATCTGAATATTACATTTTTAGCATCCCACTTAATAAAAGGTACGAGCTACAGATTGACTAATTCGATGTATATCTTATCTCAAAGAATTTAAATTACTTAATCTTACTGAATCATATTTTATTATTAATCTTAAACTTGGGTCTTTTCAACTATTCAGTTTCTTGATTGAATTTTTTAGCATTTGAGCTCCATTAGCAAGTATAATATACTTAATCTTCATAGTAATAATTCGATGCTTTGTATTATTGTAAGAATTAATTAAATTTGGTAAAATATGTGGCCATTTGTAAGATAAAATTGTAAAATAACCGTGTAAATTTGTGTCCATATTTTATTCTTTAACGTTCCATTGAAGCGTTTGCATAAACATATTTTTAAGTTCTTTATATATAGTAGTAAATAATTTTCTTCCATTTTAATAAGTTCTAAAAACTATTGTTGTAAAATTCTTTGTCTTGGTCTGTATTATTTGTGATAGTCTCTTCGCGTAAGATAAAATGTACTGATAATTTAATTTTTTCTTCTGTTCTCATTTTAATTGGTATGACCCATGTATTCTTAAAGAATTTATTAATAACTTTAAGCAAGTATTTATAACCTTTATTTTCTGTAACATAAAGTAACGTTTATAATTAAAACGATTGTATTTTGAAGCTATTGAACAACCTTTTTATATTCTCAGTTTAATTCATTCTTCTAAATTAAATTATCATTTTTTCTAAATTTAATTATAATATAATTAAATTATGCTACGACATTACATTACTTTTCGTAAATTATATTATCAAATATCACAATTGAGATAGGAAGAACAATATCTGAAGATACTATATTCTTATAGTTGCTAAAGAAAAAGAATTATACACTATTCACAGATTTATTTTAATATTTTTCTCGAGATATTTAAATTTTGACTGGTCTAATGACTTTGAATAAAGTCATTTTTAAAGTCATATGCATTTTCAAATGCAAGTCCATTAAAATGTGTGCTAATAGACTATTGGTTTAACCATAATTATATTTCACAGAATACAGTTTTAATGCTCTTTGGAAGCAATTCTCCATTACGATTTAGTTTTTCCTCTTGTTCTGCAAAAGAATCAAAATTCTCAATTTCCAACTTGATTGATCGCTGTTCGAAATCAAGATTAATTCCACAACCTTTAAATTGCAATTGATGGTTAAATGTGAATAGCAGATATCTATATTTTCAAATAGCATATGTAATTTAAACTGCAAATAATAATGATTATACACACAGGAAAACAAGGTAGTGGTGTTCTATATTTTATTATTTCTATATTTTCAAATATCATGTGTAATTTAAACTGCAAATAATAATGATTATACACACACGAAAACAAGGTAGTGATGTTGTTCTATATTTTACATGATGAAAAGTAAACCAGAACATGCATAGTCTATCTAATCACAATGAATAATTTCATTGACTTGTTGATATTGTCATATATCGCTAACTATTGTGTTTTATTCTCTAACATTTCCTGTATTGAATTTTTTGTCTCTCGTGATAAGCTCTCATTCAATTTAAAATTATCATATTCTATTTTTATTTTATTAGAGTTGTTGTAACTTCCTGCTTGTGGTTGCTGGAATTTATATTTGTGTGTAATTTAAGTACGTGTAATTTAATTTCTCATTTTGCGAGTTATTAATATATTTTTTCGATTTTAAGCGAAATAGAACGGCCGAAGTATAAATTTGTAAGTTGTTACATATAATTTGACTATTGCACCAATTCAAAAAACAAAGTTGTCTTAAACAATATGCAGAGATCGAGTTTAAGTAATTATACGTGGATAAAATCCTTGATCATGTATATACTTCTGTAGTTCCTTCGTGGCTCGTTCCATTCTTCTTCATTAACATGTGTCAACCCCGACTTAGCAGATGATCGAGAACAAACAGATCCGTCATAAGTGCCTGGTCGATCTTTTTCATTTATTTATGCGTTGAGTTTATCTTTGGATAGATGCTATGCAGCAATAATTGCAATATCCTCCTTGCAATTCATCGTACTGATGTATTAATTTATTGTTTCTGATTTATCAATTGGTCCCTTTTTTGTCGGATTCTTTACTTTTCGTATTTATAACTCGCCTTTAGCTTTAATTTTAGTTCCATATTTGGGTGATTACAAATTCTTATATTGCAACAACTAACGTTGCAGGTGATACGTTTCTGTAAGTGAGTTGGTGACTCGGAGTCAAATATCTAGGATACAAAAAGTCTGTTCAGCTGCATATTTACGAAATATTTTTTAAATATTTGAACTAAATGGTATTTTAAATCAGTAAAAGTAGAGATATCAAACAACAATAAAATTATAATTAAATTATTAATTCAATTATTTTTAACCCTTTTGTTATTTAAAAAATTTATTATTTAATATTTTAAAAAATATTTAAATTACAATAACGTATATTACTAATTATATGATGTAAAAATTAAATTTTAATATAAATTAATCTACATTATTTTACTAATTTATATTAATTGACTTCACTTTATTGAATGAATGTATTATAATTATACTATAATTATACCTAAATTACAATGTAATGCAATTCTATATATTTAAGAATTGTTTTTCATATTTATAATAGTACAATATTTATATACTAAATGTGTATATTGAAAAATATGAGTCAAGTTTATAGATTGAATCAAAATTAAAATCGTTGATAAAAATTGATTTACGGAGAACTAATTCTATTTCTACATATAAACAAAATCATAAAAAAGTGAATCATAAAAGTATTTTAACATTCTCTATATAATGCAAAAGTAATCTTCTTATTGATTTGTTTGATAAATAAATTAAAATTAATGAAACTGTAATATTTCGTATTTGAATGCCTGAAAAATTGTTGAAGTATTTTTTACATATCTATTAATAATTTTATTTTTAGAACTTATATTTTTAAATTACTATATATATTTTTTTTATAATTTTACATTTGTAATAAGTACATTTGTATTTATTTCATCTTTATTCTAGATCGTTATTCTTTTTTAAAAAATCAAAACATTCTCAATATTCGTATAATTTCATATTACATATACTTTATAGGATTGAATGTTATTTTCCAATATACTTCCTTATTTTTAATAATAATATATATTTCTTTTTAATGTAAATTAAAAATGAATTTTTCGTTTGATATTGCATGAGGATTGTAATTATTTTAGTTGCTACTCGTATAAAAATTTCAATATTTTAATATTTCAATACTCAAGATATGGTCATAATTTGCATGATAATTTGGTATGTTATTGAATGAAGTACATTATTTTAAAATAAATATGAAATATTGATTCTAAAATTATATATATATATTAGATCTGTACTTTTTATGTTCAAACAGTTAGGTTCTTATTTCGAATTATTTAACTCATTAACTAAAAAATATAGGCTATCGGTTAGCACGTCTCGAGTTCATAGTCACTGCGTATTTTCGTTTCTTTACATGTTTACAATGCCATTGTATAGCCATATGTATCAAATATTTACCGAGGTTGCAGTTAGATAATAATTTTTAATTTGGCTTGATATATTTTTTAAAATTTTCTTATGGATAGATAAAATAATGCAAATAACTTCGTACGGTCTTGAACCTTTGTATAACAATATTACTTATTGCTTTTTTCCTTTTAGTTGTGTCAGACTCTTCAACTTTATAATTATATTTTCATTGTTCATTATTAAATTGCTAAGCAATTTCCAACCGATGTTATTCAATACATTCATTTATTAAATTACCAATTTATGTATTTTAAATTAAATTTTTTAATAAAAATTTCATCTGCTTACTATTGTTGGCTGCGCATATTATATTAACAGTATAATTCGTAAAATAGATTAGTTCATTTACTGATTATTACGATTTATAAAAAAAGTTTTTAATAAAAATTTTTAAAAACATGTTATTGAAAAGTTTAAATTAATAATTTACATCTTCTTTATTAATAAGCTTATAATAAGTATATAAAATAAAAGTAAATATAATAAGTCTATTCAGTATAAAGTACTTTCAGAATAAAAATAGAATATGCGAATGTAATATTTGTATAAGTTCAATAATCAGTTTCTAACTTTACTTTTAAGTTCTTTCTAGAAAAATTATAAATTAAGTAGAATAAGTAGAGTAAAGAGGAAATCCAATGTTTACATAAATTTATTATAATAGAATAAGTATATAATGAAACACGTTATTTAAATGCTTACTCTAGCAATCAATTTGTAAATTTTTAATCTAAAGTAAATTTTACAATTACAATTACTACTTTAAAAAACTAATTATAATTTATTTTCTTATGAATTTGTAGTAATAGTAATAGTTTTTTATTATAAAGTAATTGATAGTTTTGAAATAGGACTAGAAAAGAAAAGAGAAATATCAAATAACATACAGATCTTGGATCATTTCTCGTAATCTATATACAAGACATTCAAAGAATTTAGTAAGAGTAAAAGAGAAAACAGGAAAGCAAGAAACTAAAAGAGACGGTGTCAGGCCATCAATATTTTCCAATCAGCATTCGATTGCGCGCAGCTTACTTCGCTAGAAACTCCAATGGGAAATCGCAATGGGGTGTAGGCGTATATTATACTGGAATGCGCATAGCAGACATAGCGCCGTTACGCCTTGTCGCCATATTGCATTATTAAGCAACCCTCTCACCTCCTCGTCCTTGCATTCCGCGATTATGAAGGTTTTTCTTTAAAAGGGCAAATCCTGCTCATCCATTTGCCCTACTCATTTTCTATTTATCTTCATGCTCTTTACACAACCCATACCGTCGCAATTTCTGGAATTGCCAATTTCTATATTGTGTATGACTGTATAATGCAATAAAACGACTTTGTCAATGACGAAGCCACACGGAACAGAGAAGCAGCAATATATATCCACCCCTGGCCTTACTTAGTTATAGGCCAAATTATTGTCTGCTTTATATTTTAATAATGTATAATATTTCCTAAAGGAATTCTCTCCTATTTTTCTTTTTTAATTCCTGATAAAATTTCTTTCTTTTTTCTTCTTTCAATCATTTGATAATTGTTTCTTTACGTAATTTTGCTTTATAGGAGCATATTTCTCAATCATGATTCTACATTATTTTTTCAATGTACCTTTAATGGATGATTTTAATATTTTCAATATAGAAATTAATTTAAAAATCAAAGATTTTCTTTTAAAATTTATAATTTTTTATAATTCAGGCAAATATAGAAAATATGAAAAAATTTCCCTTTAATTTAAATTTGCGAGCCTATAATTCGAATTCATGAAATTTTTTCAGTATGCATAATGTTCACAAAATAAATGCTATTATAAAATTTTACATACATTTCATTTCATCAGTATGTGACTAATTAAAATCATTTTAATTTTTTAATAATAATTTAGAAAATTTAATTACAGAGAAAAAAATTGCTTGATTTTTAGATCAATAATTAGCTTAATAAATTGAGTATTTAATCAATGTTTGAGTGTTTAATCAATCAATTTAATGTAATCAAATAAAATAGTCCATTACATGTACATACACTACTATTTTAAAACTCACTCAAATAAAAATTTATATTTACTAAAAGTTATGTCGAAAGTTTTGTATCAAATACATATATAGCATAATCCACTATTAGTATACTATATCTTCACTAACTAACTTTTTGCTCTTCAATTTTAACCTTTTAATCTTTCATATCAGCTACACTTTACTACCAAGGTAATAAATATTTTTATTATCTGTGTTGTTGTTTTTTACGAAAAAAGATTCTCTAATTAAATTAATTTTCTTGTAAATAGTAATTTAAATAATTTATTTATTCGCTTAATTTATAACATATATTTATTTTTCTAAAAATATAAATATATTTTTATAATTTCCAAAGAAAACAGTAAATAAATGTATTGATAGTATTAATTATTATGTATTAAGATAAAAAAAAATTTTTAAGCATTGTTCTTTCCGCTAATTTCTTTAACTTTTTGGCAATAAATCTTAAGATGGCATTAATCAGATTTTTGTAAAACTCGAAAATGGTAAGTTATAGTAAACAACAATAAAATTATAATTAAATTATTAATTCAATTATTTTTAACCCTTTTGTTATTTAAAAAATTTATTATTTAATATTTTACAAAATATTTAAATTGCAATAACGTACATTACTAATTATATGATGTAAAAATTAAATTTTAATATAAATTAATTTACATTATTTTGCTATATAATGTAGCATGTGCTGTATATGTAATATATAATGCTATATAATAATTTATTTTTAGAAATTAATTAAATAAATAGAAATATTATTAATTTGAATAAAAGTATTTTAAAGGAGAAATATTCTTTACAGATCAATTATTTTACATTAATTTTAATAAGGATAATAATTTTTATAGATAATTTATAATATTTGTGTTGGTAATTTGTCAGTTTATTGATTATAATGAAGTTATAATTACATATAATCCTTATTAATTGTTGATATAAAAAATAAACTTTAAAATACTATACTATATAATGTCCGAAATATTATCTAAAAGTAATTCCATATTCAAAATAAATACAGTATATGTGCATTTTTTATAAGATCTTATTTTTATAACACATTGCGTTAACGTAAGTTAAAATAATCAATGTTTGATAATTATATATTTTTTAATTTGAATTTCTAACTGTTTAGTTTACACTGAATAAAGAACTATTTAATTTTTAATTGCTTATAAAATTGCTTATAAATAATGCACTTTGATGTAACCAATTTTATAATTAATTATTGTGTCGCAGAATTAGTTGTAAGACAATATATTAACTAAATAAAAAACAAAAATTCTAATTTTTGAAAACGATTATTGCAAGGATATTTAAATAACAAAATTTACTTATAATGAAATGATTTTCTTAACATTAGATACGATAAATGAGAGCAGAAGAAAGAGAGAGAGAGAGAAATTTATAATATTTTTTATTTTTAATTTATTTTTTAAATAATATTTTTAAATTGCACCAAATATAGAGTAAAATAAGAAATTACTGAAAGAAAACTATAAGATGTTACAAATTATATCAAAATGTTTAAATCAGAAAAGCAGTTAAAAAAGATATATAGATACGAGAAAGAGAAAAAAGAATTTCTAATGATATTAAGTATTTAAAACAATAATAGCAAAAATATTAAACTGATACATAAACAGCAAAAATAACACTTTCTATATAGCAGTTAATTTAACTAATCAAATTTAAAAGAAAAACTCAAATTTAAGAGAGGAACTCAAATTTAAGATACATTCATAATTAGAGATTATCAATATAAAAGTGAAAAGACTTATAATTTAAATCTAATGCTATTTTATTGGATTTTTAATGATACTTTTACTATTTTTTATATTAAATTTAAATATTTTTACCTCAATCCGTATATTAAAATTATATTCCTATTTGAATTTTACACTGTTTCTTAGAGTAAGTATTGAAGCCATTTATTTTAAAGAATAACATGATTTAGTGACTATTGATTTAATTTACTATATTCTGCCTATTACACTCTTTTTACTAAAATAAAATACTAATTTTTATACTAATGGTTAATGTAAGAATATGTAAAAACATATAAATGTAATTAAAAATTTGAAAATTTTTCAAATTATTACATTTAAGCCTGAGTAGCTTAAAAAAAAAATTTATTGTTATTTTTAAAGATACATCATATAAAATTCATAAAATTCGGAAAAGAACGGAAGAATGAGTCAAAGAAAGTTTCCAAGTAATGAAAAATATGGAAAAGATCACTAAGATCATAGTGTTTGTTAATCAATAATCAAAGGACTTAGTACAAACTGGTGTACAAAAATCTATGATAAACGTATTGAAATTGTCGCTGCAAGCTAATTATGAGTCAATTAAGGTGAAAATTACACGAAGCTACTCTTTCACTCGCTTCCTACGACAAACGACAATTATGTGAATAAATGACGAGGACCTTCTGTAGATGACATCTTTCTAATAATAGCGAACTGACACTGCGATAAGACTCCATTTAAAATTCAATTTTCTCAAGTGACTCAACAATTTTACCATCGTTACTATCCTGCATAAATACAGAACTGTACAAACATATATATATTGATATATATGTATATACATATATATACAGGTAGACAGAACTTTATCGGCGTGTTTTCATGCTTTACCCAGTACATTCGAACTGTTCCTTTAAATTCTTGAACTTTCCAAGGCAATTCACGATAAACATTTTTTTAAACCCAGAAACTTCGATTTTATTTTTATCGTAAACCCTTCTGTATTCATTTTTTTGAAAATAAAATGTAAGAAATGCCTCATTATACTTTTTTCTACATTATATAATAATAAATATATTTAAACGTGAAACTTTATAAAACAATTATTATAAAATATTTTCTTTATCCAAATATAAGTTTTCTTGAAAATTTGAATCACCTATTTTATGGATCAATTAATGTACGTTCACAAAGAAAAAAAGTGCATCACATTTATTATTTTTTTCAAATTGCGATTATTGTATTTTATCTATTTTTATACATTTATTTATTTCTACAATTTTTTAAATGGGTTTATATATTAATTTTTATAAAAAAAATATCGTTGTTTTTAGTTAAACTACTATATCAAGTTTAACTAAAGTATATATTGTGATTTGTTATTAGAATAATATAAAAATTATTTCATTAATATTTAATGAATGTTATATGTGTTATGAATAAATTAAATTGTTCATCTCCTGTTGATTGGTTTACTTCTAAATTATTCAAAAATTATTCTGAAGCATTTATTGTAACTTATTTTTTAAATCATTTTAAAACTAAAGATAAAAGATGATAAATTATCAGGATTATATCCTGATAATTTCTTTTTGTTTTTTTTTTATAATTAGACCAAGCGCTATCAGTAGTACAAAATATTCACACATTTAGTAATACATTACAGATACCAATATTTGAAATTAAGAGGAGATTGGACATAATCAAACAAAAAAAGCTACAATTACATATAATTTTAATGGCTACAAGGTATAAAGTTTCTAACATATTTAATATATATAAAAATTCAAGACTTTATATGAAATATATGTATACTGTAATTTATCAGTTACATAAATTTATTATAAAGGTTACTGCAATGAAGATGATATATATAAATTATCAGAATTATAACATTTATTTGTTAAGTCTTTTTCTTACAAATTGAAAAATACAATGTAATATCGTTAATATAATCATTATAATATATGATAATAACAAAAAATGTTTTTAATGTTTAATTTAAAATTTCAATAGAAATTTGATTAGAAATTATTTGAAATTTAAACAATCCTGTAATTTCTTATTCGTTAATAGAATTTTAAAAAATCGTTCTATACTTCTGTTACATTATTACTTAATTTTTTTTATCAATTGTTTTGTCAATGAAATCTATTAAATTGAAGACATATACATATTTTAAAAAATACTGATTAGGAATAATTTAATGCAGTCCTTAGAATTAGGCATAGAAAAAATTAATGATAGTGCAATAAAATAATTTAATACTCTTCTACATGACGTTTTACGTATACGTGTCTCATTACAATGTATTTTCATTGCATTGCGAAATTTTATTATTTTCATTCTATGCATTTCTCATTCTCAACAATAAAATTATTTTTAAACATTTTAATATTTTATATTAGTCATGAACTATTGATTCGTGACGAAATAGTTATCATCACAAAGACTGCTTTTCTCCTTGGCTTATCGATAATGGATCTTTTCTTATCTCGACGCAAGAAGTATTAGTCGTTATACATATCTAGATACGATGCATCGAGATAAGAAACGGCGCGCGCAAACCAAGCGGCGTTTATTTCATTTAGGAAAAGGACTACATGGTAAAAGATGCGCATTTGTGTAAGACTTGCGCGCGCTTCCGACATGAAGAAAATTTTCCTAGTACCCAACAGTCAATGGTGATTGCTGAGTTTTCTTTGAAACCTCTTCGCGTCAACAGTACTGAAACTCATTGCGCTCTCCTATATTTTAGTTGCTATTTGATTTTTCGAACACACTGCAACAACTTGCCCACTCCAAGTCTACGCCACTTTCTACAACTATTTTAATACTACCATCATTATTGTCATTCTTGTTTTTGTCATCACTCTACCGTTAAATCATAGTGTCAAAAAAATTACTTTAAAAGCTAAAACCAGTACCAATGGATGTTCAAGAGTTTCGTACTCGTGGTAAAGAGATGGTTGAGTACATCTGCGATTTTATTAGCAACATCAAAGAGAGACGAGTGACCCCGGATGTTGGACCGGGATACTTGAAGCCCATGTTGCCCTCTGAGCCACCGCACCAACCCGAATCCTGGGATGCTATTATGAAAGACGTTGATTCAAAAATAATGCCAGGAGTAAATATTTATATATATAACTTTCTCTACTTTTTTTTATAAGCAGAAATTTTATACTAAAAATCGGATTGGTAAAAATTGAAAATTTATTCTTTAACAGAAACACAACGAAAAAGTCGAATCATCTCTTTTTTTTCTATTATGTAATAAAAAATAAACAAATGTAGAGTCACTGTGCAGATTACTTTTCCGAAAAGAAAATGTAACAAATGCACAATTATTCTTAAGATTTTCTAATCTGATAAATTTATAATATTTAAATAATAAAAATATTTTAAACAATGATTTAACATTTTAAATTTTAAAATGCTTAATAATTTTTTTCAAAAGACTTGCAAATAAAGACCGAATAGCTTAAAAGTAATATTAGCGCACAGAACATAACTATTGATACATTATCCCTAGTAATGCTTTAGCTGGTATTTATAAAAAATAAACACATTAATTTAAAATTTTTATAGTAAACAAAATAGAATAATAACATTTAATAATATGTGAATTAACATAAAACAAGTAAAATAAATTTTATTTTTTAAATTTTATATTATTCCAAGTAATTATATTTTTATTTTCAAATTTATACTTAAATATTTAATTGAAAAAATAGAAACAAATATATATAAAAATACTTGCTAATAAGAGTACGATATTATAAAATATTTTTATCAATTTATGTAAACTTATGTACTTTATGTAAACTATGTACTTTATAAATTTATGTAAACAAATTACAATTATATAATAATCATTTATATTAAAAGTAAATAAAATATACTTATATTACTGACTACTTCTTACATAATCAGAATTTAGTTAGACTTTGCAATTATTACACTATATTCTTTTATTTTAAATGTAACATCATGATGCCTAGATAGTTTGAAAAGTAAATAAGAAAATCTTCATAAAATATAGTCGTCATGATTAGTATCATTTGTCATAATTAAAAAAATTAGATTATGAATACATTGAAAATTGAAAGATTGAAAACTATAATTTTAAGACAGAACTAAAAAATAAAAAAGATTTTACTTTTATGTACATTTTATAAATATATAATTTTAAAGAAAATTTTAAATTCATTGAATATTATATTTTAATTAATAATATTAATTAAATTAGAAACTTTCCACTAAATATTATTCTATTTGCTATATATGTATCTTCCTTTCAAATAACTTTCTTTTAAAAGTCTGCTTTTTATATAAATATATAACGCAAATTTTTATTTTGAAGAAATGAATATTTTTATTTTCTGGATAAAATCGCGTTTCTTGAACTTTTATTCTAAATTGGTCATAATTTACAAAAAATTTATTATCACGTATTAAATTTTAATAAATACCTATTATATTAATTATGTACACAAAAAATTCATTCTTAATTTTTTGATTTTAATGTTTACTATCTAAAATTATTACTTGAAGAAGTATCACTTTTCTTATACCTTAATAATTTGTTGAAATAATAAAAATGGAACATAAAATTATCAATCGTACAACAAAGAATTAATTTGTGAGCATTAAAAGTATTGTTATAAAATTTATATAATTTATATAATTTATAAGCTAACAGTTTTATGTTTCAGAATTCACTTGTATTATGTATGTAAATAATTGTATTCAATAAATCTGGTTATTATTTCTATATGTTACAAGTGCTTTATTCTGTTTGTTCCACACCATCACAGCATCCAAATTGCTCGTACCTTTAAATAAATAATTCGATTTTGTACTTCTAAATGTTTTATTCGTCAAAGAAAAGTCTATATTACAAATATCATAAATTACGAAAGATATAAAAATATTCTAAAAATTTTATTTTAATTAGATATTGAAATATTCTAATATTAACAGGATAAAATAATATTAGACTAATTTTTTATTTAACAATTTTAATAAAAATTATATAACTTTGAATTTATACAAATCAATTATGAATAGTTTACCTATTATTTAATCCTTGTTAAATAGTTCTCGTATTTTATTCAGTTTCTTATAAATGAAAATAAAACCCATTATATATTTATACATTGATTATTTTAATTATTGTATCTTATTATTGTATTATTTTAATCATATTGTAATAGAGCATATTGAATTTATTAAACTTAACAAAATATTTTATTTATATAATATGTAATAATGCTCTAATTACATATTTTGTAAATTATTTTTTAATAAAATATAATACATATATAAAAAATTATAAAAGTTATGAACTATATTCTACACGTATTTTTCAATTTTATATCACTGTCTATATACAGCTTATAACCATTTATAAGTTAGAATACATCATTTTAAATCCGTACGTACTAAGCCTAAAATACTTAGATGAAAATAAAAAATTGTAGTTATTATCGGAAATCTATGGATTTATTTCTAGAATACTTATACCTGTATGAATAAAAATAAGAATATAAAAAATGAATATGAAATATTTTATATAATTTTTAAATACACTCAATTTCTTTTAAAATAAATAGTAGATCCAATCCAATTATACAATATTAAAGATATTTAAACGTAAAACTCTATAAAAATTTTTTACATAGATTCTCCATTAAAGGAAAATAAAAATTCATATCTATAATGTAATATCTTTATTCAAATTTAAGTTTTCTTGAAAATTTGAATCACCTATTTTATGGATCAATTAATGTACGTTCACAAAGAAAAAAAGTGCATCACATTTATTATTTTTTTCAAATTGCGATTATTGTATTTTATCTATTTTTATACATTTATTTATTTCTACAATTTTTTAAATGAGTTTATATATTAATTTTTATAAAAAAAATATCGTTGTTTTTAGTTAAACTACTATATCAAGTTTAACTAAAGTATATATTGTGATTTGTTATTAGAATAATATAAAAATTATTTCATTAATATTTAATGAATGTTATATGTGTTATGAATAAATTAATTTGTTCATCTCCTGTTGACTAGTTTACTTCCAACTTATTCAAAATCTATTCTTAAACATTAATTGTAAATTATTTTTTAAATCATTTTAAAATTTAAAATAAAAGATGATAATTATAAATTATCAGGATTATATCCTGATTATTTCTTTTTATGTTTTTTTTTTGTAATTAAACCAAGCGCTATCAGTAGTACAAAATTTTAGTAATACATTACAGATACAAATATTTTAAATTAAAAGAAAATTGAATATAATCAAAGTAAAAAGAAGCTACAATTACATATCACATTCATAATTAAGTATACATCATTTTTATAGCATTTTTTTGGCTACAAGATATAAACTCTTAACACATTTAGTACACCTAAAATGGAAGATATTATAAGTAATATTTAATGATTTATGTGGTATAATGTGTTACAACTAAATTGATTTGTATGTAATTTATCAGTTTCACGAATTGATTCATCAGTGATACATACATCAGATTTGCTGTGTATTATTCAATTTTCTATTGAAATTAAAGATTAATGTTTTCTTGACGTTTCATATAGTCTAAAATATTTAAAAAATTGATTTCTCTCACTTACTTCAATTATTTGAAACAATTTATATACAGATAACACACTGGCAGCATCCTGGTTTTCATGCGTACTTTCCATCAGGAAATTCATTTCCCTCTATTCTCGGTGATATGTTATCTGATGCCATTGGATGTATAGGATTCTCCTGGGTAAGACTATATCAATTTATTAATATGGAATCAAAATATATCTATTATAATACTTCATATAATTTCATACTTCTTATAATCTCTTTTAATTTAACTACATGTATTTTATTCATCGCATAAGTTACTATAATCTTTGCTTTTTCATTTAAAATTATCATAGACAAAAAGTTAATTTAGTAATATAATACTTTAAAAATTACAAATATATTTACTGTAATATTGTTTTTTAACTCTTAAAAATTGTTTTCCTGTAAATAATGAAAAAATGTAAACAATAATATTTTTTCAAAATAAATAAAAATATTAGAGAGTTAAAAAATAATAACAATTAAAGATATTTAAATGAATGATATTTATAACAAATAAGATATTATTATGTATATTTATTACTAGACCCTTAATTTTGGAAATATATAATTTATAGTACTATAAAAAAAATGATTTGAATATCTTTTACAATCATAATATCTAGATTCTTAAAAGAACAAAATAATTCTTCTTTTAAATAATTACTGCTGACTTGCATTATCTTTTCTAAAATGAATTAAAATAACTATAACATATTCTTAAGAAAGTTAAAAAATAATTGTAATATAATGTGATAGATAATTATATAATTTCAAAAATATCGAAAATGGTTAATATTTTCTTACGTAAATTAAGGTTTAAAATCTTTATGTTAAATTATATTTGCAAAGTTTTCATTATTTTATTTTTACTTACAGTTTGAAAATAGTTTTCATGCCTTTTAATTATCGTCTGTCGCCTATAAGAAAAAATAAAAGAAAAGTGAAAGCGTATATCGAACAACCGAATTGTAAACTCTTAATGCCCAGTACATACACCACTTATATACAATGTTTCAAATGAGTATAGATTGTTTGCAGGTATTATTTAATTGTGCGATGCTTTTAGAGATTCCAATGATGATAATCTAATACTTATGTTCAACGTAATTTTATTTAAATTTAACTTTTATTACCACGTTTTATTTGATAGATCTATGCTGGTAAACGAAAAGTAATTCTTACGCACGATATAGTAACTATTAGCATGAGCACTGTCTTGTACAATGGGTTAGGAATGTACATTTACAGATATGTGGCTACCTAATAAAAGAAACAACTTGTATGCATAAATGATAAAATAGATTGCCTGGGAAAGTTAAAATCAAAAAATGTAATTGAAAATAGAATCTAACAATGTTCACAATCACGACTACAAATATTTACAAAAACATAATTTTATAATTTAGAAATATAATAAGACTGTTTTATGATCTAGAAACAATATAAAAACATTTCGTATTCTACTTATAATTTAATTATTTTTATCAGTGATTTCTGTTAGTTAAAAAATATATGTATATTTTAGAAAGAAAGAACACTATAAGAATTTCTTTATAGACTAGTTACTACTTATATGCAAATGAATAAATAATTTCAACTTAAAAGAAGATTTGATTTAACTGAAAACATTGTTAGTTATAGTAGTTATAAGAATTGCGTACTAAAAGAATAAACTTTTTTTATACCAAAAATTACATTTACTATTTTTACATATAATTTCTGCTCGGAAAAACAACACCTATGTATTTTTCATGGTACTTGTCTATTATTTATTCTTTTATTCATTAGAATAGTATTGCTAAGATTATTAGTAAATTATATAATAGCAATTGCAATAACATATACTTAATTATCAGTTTCTTTTATAATAGTACAATTTATATTATACTTTCAGAAATTTAACACCATATATAATACGACTTATTCAAAGAAAAAAATAATATAATTCATATGGAAAAATAGGAAAGAGTATTTTCAAATGAGACTTTGCAATAGTAAATATATTAAATAAAAGATAGTAAATATTCTCTACACCTTTTGTTTTTCTGTTTTCTTTAATTTTTTCTTGCGATGTATTCATATATTTATTTCTCTTATTATCACAAAAATAATTGCTTTTTGGTTGGGTAAAATATTTGAAGGCTTCTAATAATTGTTCTTTTTTTTAAAGCAATAATTGGTTCTTGATTTGTACATCATAAATCTGTTGATGATATATTGTATCATTTCTTTTTACAAATTGGCACTTTATTCCCTATGATTATTTTATCATGGTCATATTACAAAAACTTCTAAGTTACTTCTAATATATTGATTAAAATCCAATCTTGATGATTGAAAATCGAATATTTTTCCCATTTCGTCTAATAATTATTCTACTAGAATAATCAAATGTTCCGTTTTCAAATAAAACCATCCATTACGTGTTCTTTTAATTTCATGCTTATTAACACGCGCGTGAAATTATCATCTAGTTTACAGTTCGCGCAGAATAATTGCACTTGTCTTTTTGTACAAAACGTATTTTTTGTAACATTATAGTCAGACACAAAATTTTTTTTTAATATATACATTCATATTACCTGTATTTTTATTACAAAAACTTGCGTTAATTTCACCATTTGAAGATATATGTGAATATTGTTTCTCTACGCATGAGTTTTATTTTTTTTAAGTCAATCTCTCTCTCTCTCTTCTTATAAGCTCAAGCTCTTTAATTGTGCTACTATCCTCTGTTGTTCTTATATTATATAATTAACTACCGTTTCTTGCATTGTTCTTCCCGATTTTTTTATACTTTTATTATCTCGGATGTTGTTTTCTACACTCAGTGTTCTCTCTTCCATTAATGTTCCCCAAATATTCCTGTCAAACTGTCCCAATTTTAACATCAATTCAGTTTTGGAATCCGTTACTTGTAAATTTCGTTCTTGACAAAATTTCTACAATTCACATAACTTAAAGGTACCGAACTAAATTCAATATTACTAATTTCTTTCATTCTTAAAGGCTAACACGAATTATTAGGCATTATATTTTTGTTGCTATTCCTCACATAAATTAATTTAAACAGTATATATATTGTATTAACAAAAATATAGTAACAAAAATTAAGATTTGAGTATTAACAAAAACTGATTTACACACATATTTAATAATTTTTAATAATATTTAATTATTTAACTAATTATTATTTTTCATAACATAATTTTTACATCCAAACAAATGGTTATACGATACTAAAACTAAATTGACTTATTACGGCGATCATCGTTTCGCACATTATCTTTTATTTTATTTAAAAATCACTTTCTTTTGCCAGCAAATGCATGTAGTTGTTATAACTGTATTTGTTGATGCCTTTCGGCTTTGGCCCACTTAATTATAGTTTCCTTAATTTCACTCTCTTACTTTTAATAAACTTATGCCTATCTTTATTTAAACTGTAATTGCTAAAATAGGAAGATTTATTCTTATTTGATTTTAAATACTGCATATATTTTTAAAATATAATAAAGTACACGGATAGATGAATTAATCAATTACATACAACAAATAAAAATTTGTATTATATATTAAAAAATTTTCTCTTGAAACCATATTTTTTAAACTGTCATAAATAATACTTCAAAGACTAATAATATGATGTTTAAGGGTTTGAGTACTTGTGAGTATAATATCTAAACAAAAATATTATTAGGAATTTTTATTTATGTATATACAAGAACGTAATTTTGCATTAGCATTATTTTAATAGCTATTTCAAATAACATATAGTATATTTAATAAGAATCTAATATGATCACTTTGTCATGAAAAATTCAACTAAATTTCATGAATTCGACAGAAAATGAAATTTTTTTTTATTAAACAAAAATAATATTTAATGTAACTTATTACTCATCTATAAAACATTGTACTCTAAAATAAATATAATAACAAGAATGCATTTAAAATGTAGTTTAAGATTTACTCAAAAGAAATATTTACAGAGAAATATAAGTAATTAAATTAGAATAAGTTGTGATAATTAATAAACTATTAATTATCTTATGAACTATTGATATTTGAATAATAATTCTCCATTACTATTAGTAAGCATTACCATATTAAACATTTTAATCATTCTTAACTATTTATATATTGTTTGAATTATTTAGTTTGAAACATTTTTCTAAAAGATTTAATGAATTGACTTAAGGGATACTAGAGATTAGAAAGACGACTAAAGAATATTCAATTAAATTTCAAGGAAATTTTAATATTTAAAGAAGTTATAGTCGAAAGTAAACTAATCCTTCAAAAAAACATTATTTATAATACTAGCTATTATTTGAGCTTCTTTTCTTATTTCTATCGTCTAAAAAATTAAAATATAAAATATAGTCTTATCTTGTTGGTGTTTATTGAAAATTTTAAGAAAAATTCATTTTTTATAAAATGACGAATAATAAAAGTAAAAATTCCAATTTTCATGACAAAAAACGTTTATTTTTGTATAAAAATTGGAATTATAAGTGTAAACAAAATCCATGAAATAATAACTAGAATTTTATATTAAATGAACGCACGCAAAATTTCTAACTGATGGATTGAATCGTTTTTCAAAAATTTTTGGCAAAAAATTTTCAAAATACAAAAATTTGGAATATTAAGTTTGAAAAATTTTAGTAGTGCTTATGTATGGATAAAAAAGTTTTTAAAGTATACATTCAAAAGTTAAGTTTAAATTTGAGTCAGTTATTCTATGCTTATACGACATACCTTCTATTACAATAATCAATATTAACTTCTTATTACTTTTACAACTATTATATCACTCGGTACTCTTTTTGTTTTCATTTTCCAAGTTAACTGTTTGTAATTTTCATTATTGGTTTGTTTGAAACCACTGATTTTGCAATAAATTATCACTGCTGACGTTCTTATTTAAATATTCGTATGCATATCTATATATAAAATCTGTTAATTATATTTATAATTACCTATATTATAATATGTAAAGTATATAATATACTTATTATATTATAAAAGATAAATGTACTTATTACATATAAGATTTTCCTAAATTTCATATACCTTCAGATTTACTTCAAAACACCTAAAAATATAAATAACAGAGTACTCCAAGAAAAATATACAGTATAATAATAACAAATGACTTACATGTACAAACAGTTAGACTGTAAAATAATATCTTCCCATCACTCTATACCAGAGATACCGACCTTTCTGGTTTTGTTACTAAAATATTTTTAAATAGGGACTACTAGAAAGTTTATTGAAATACTCTAAGATGTCATGATTTGAATGAATGCAAACTCACAAAAATAATTTTTTCAATTTTCTTATTTACTTTGACTTAATTTTCATTAAAAACAAGGTTTAATAAATTTATTTCTATACAAACAAGAGCTTGTCTGTAAATTGATAACAATTGAAGTTTACTTAGAGATTTCACTTTACATTTTGCATAAATGATCAAGTTTCATAAAAATAATACAGCTTATTATATTTATATTACGCTTACTCAAAGTATTAAATAAATTTTAATTAATTATTAGTTTTAAAGCCAACCGCTTGCTGTGCGTTGCCCTTGACAGCACCAACGAGGTGCAGTCAATTGCTAATGCGAAGTAAAATTGTTTCACATCTCTTATAAATATTTATTATAATTATATAGGTCGTATTTGACATTAATCATTAGACCTTATTACTTTTAAAGTCTTATTACGCATACTAGATAATTAATGATAATTTAATTTTTCATCATATTAATTTTAAGGAACATAATTATAATTAAATATTTATTTAAAATGTAAAAATTAGAGAAACTTACCAAATTCCATTACAGTTTCCTATAATTAATAAATGTACTTATAAGTTTTAAATTGTTTAAGCACATCGCATTCTACGTTATATTGTTTATAAATACGTGAACATTTTTGGTTTATTAAAATCTGAGTACGTACTTGAAAACATTGTATAACATAATTCAATAGTGTTTATACATTTTTATTAATTTAATTTTACAATTTTATACATTTTATGAAAACAATATATAAAAAGTTTGCTGTATTGATTAGAATTCGAAATGGCACTTTGATTTAACTATGATCAATCTCGTATTTATTCGTAAATGTGATAATGGCCATAGTTGTCAGCAGATCAATAAAAGTAATAAATCGAGGAAGAATAAGAGAAGGAATAATTAATAATATATATGGAAATATTATAATTTGAAATACAGACAGATTTATGCACCCTAATTCATGCATTTTTTCAGGCTGCTTCACCCGCCTGCACGGAACTGGAAACAATAGTTTGTGACTGGCTAGGTAAGAAAGATAACTGCAATATAATGAGTCACTTTTTATTGGATAAAACAGTAATTTTTATACTCTTCTTTTCTAATGTATAATTGATAAAATTTTGTACATAGTTGTATATTTTATGCATTTATAATGAAAAAAGTGACGATATATTTCTCTAATTTTCTACTTTATTAGAAAGATTATTACACTTTTACATTGGCTAACAATTTCTCATACTTTTCAAAATTAACTTTGGTATCACAGTTATATTTGAATTCGATATAATATTTGCTATAACGAAAATAATATGTCTAAAATTAGACTATCTTTTATGATAGTAAATTTAAATAAGTTAGATAAGCTTTGTATAGTTCTAATTAAATTGATCAATGTATAAAAACAACTTATAGATAATATAAAGCAACTTATAAAACTTCAATTTTATTGTTTAAATACTTTAAGATTTTTATTTACATTAAAATCATTGCAATTTTTTGTTAAGGAAAAGCTATTGGTTTACCAAGTGATTTCTTGTACTTTAGCGATAGAAGTCAAGGTGGTGGTGTTTTACAGGTACTTATAAAAAATAATAATAATGTTTCTCGTATTATCTAGGTACAATAATGAATTTATTTTGTAAATTTACTTTATATTGATGTTTCATATACTACTATTTCTTTTCAATAATTGCGAATCAATAAAATTATAAGAAGGAAGTAATAAATCTTTTGAACAAAAAATGTGTATATGAAAATGATAGTTTCAAAATTTATATTTTAAGGTTATTAACATATAATAATGTGAAACTAGTGCGAAACGTATATTACAATTAAATACAATGTAATATGAAATTGACATAATAATTTTAAATAGAATTATGTTTAATAAAAGTAACTTTAATCTGTAGTGTCAGTTAAAACTACTCTGATTTTCTAAATTTTAAAATACAAAATTAAAACCGTTTATCGTTTTATCATAATTTAATATTTTGTGCTAGTTAAAAATAAATGGCATAAATTTTTTCAAAATATTTTAAAAAATATATATACATCATTGTTTAATATCATTAAGTGTTATTATTTTGTTATTATTAATTCATAAATATCTTTTTTTTTAGTAAACAATAAGAAATTTAATTTTGGATTACCAAATTTTAGGGTTCAGCTTCAGAATGTGTATTAGTATGCATGCTAGCTGCTAGAGCTCAAGCTATAGCTCGATTGAAAGAATCATCAGTCTATTCACATTTAGACGAAACAATTCTTTTAGGTAAACTTATGGCTTACTGTAGTAGAGAAAGTCATAGTTGCGTTGAAAAAGATGCGATGATTTGTTTCGTAAAATTGCGAATACTGGAACCCGATGAAAAAAGTGTGCTTCGCGGAGAGACATTACGTCAGGTAAGCAAATATAATAATTATTTTTTTAAGGATTACTGTTCTTTAATATTCTTATTGTAATTATAATTATATATAATTTTTAAGAAAATTTATGTATATATGAAAGCCGGAGTTCTTGTAAACATTACCTGACAGGGTCGCTTAATGTCATTACGTGGCAAAACGGGTGAAGAGAAAAGCGCCAACGAAACGGCTACGAAATTCGGTTTCATAGGTGTGAAAGAAGAGAAAGAGAGAGAATCTCGGGTAAAAGAATTTCGCGACAACTGTGTTCATGGAAATATTTCTATAAGAGAGTGAGAAAAAGAAGCTATCTCAAGTAAAATAAAAGAGAAAGGCAGCAGCAATGCGCATCGAGCGCATCGTAAGTGCATAACACAGATTGCAAGTGAGTGCATTTCGGGCAATGTAACAGAACCTCACAAATGAGAAGCTATTTATATACGCAAATTTATATTCTATTGTAATACATGCAATAGAAAAATCTCATTACAATACATATTGAAAGCTGTCATTGCACATACAAGTATTACCTTTATATAAGGCATACCTTGAACATAAAAAGCATGTTATTAATCGTTTTTTATTTTATATACTACAAATACTATATATACAATTCAAAGTTTCTGCCTTATAAAGCACGCTTATAAGCTTATAAAGGTAGAAATTCAAATAATAGAGATTTAAGAATATGTTTTGAGATTTAAAAATAAAATTTATAGAATTGTTTACATATTGTGTACGTGCAAATATGAGAACACGGTGAAAATAAGAGGACATCAATAAAAATTTAATCATTTTATAAGTTATGTTTGATTTATTTTTCAAAATAACTAATAGAAAAAGCATATTTAATGCGATCTTTCGAAAGTTTATTTAAAAGATTGATTAGTCCAACTCTTCAAAAAAACTATTTAAATGACTTTGCTTAATTATTATTGGAATATCTTTTACCTTAAAATTTTCTTCTCAAATATGAGATTAGAAAGAAAATAAAACATAAATGACAGTTAATCGAAGATAAATCAGGTGAGTAGGGAAAGTGCTGAATTAATTTGAATTATGTTTACTTTCATATATCATAACAATAATAAATGAACAGCTTATATGAGAAATAATATATAAATGAGAAGTAAAAAAATTTAATGCCACTTGATTCAGAATAAAGTCATTTTTGCTTTTGAATAATCTAATTTTTTTAAATAACCTTCAAAGACTGCGCGAGCGTTTCCAATTCGTATTTCTAATTTAATTATCTTTATCGTGTGTGAAGTGCGGTACTATTTCTCCGATTAAATCAAGCATCAATCTGTAGTAGATATATTTGTCGAAAATAATGACAGAACATATCACAGTCAAAGCATTGCTGAAATTTTATAGAAAAAATTGATTGTTTTAGAATGCAGGTTTCAAATTTATCATTCACAGCAAATTCAAGCAACGGAAGCATAACTGAAGTAGGTACAGAAAGCAGTCATTAAAATATAAATAAATCTGAAAGAATCAAGCATCAAATAAAAAACAGTAGAATTAACTTTGAAACTGTAAAAAATATAGTGTGCCAAATGCACAAAGCATGTAAATTTAACAGGTCGAATTTCGAGATACAAACACGTGCATAACTTAAACAAATAGCATAGAGCAGAACGTCTATAAGTTCCGCAAATAATCCAATATAGAGCTTGGAAGAAAAATATATATCAATAATTCATAAAATTTAAACAAATTCTGAGGAGAGTGATGATATTTTTTACCAAAAAGATATTTGATTTTTATTTTTATGAAACTAATATCATAAAAATCAAACAACTGCCATACGCAAAAATTATAGTTTAAGTTTATTTTTGTCAGTAAACTAGTTTCTGCGAAACAAAAAACTCCGGCCCTAAAACTATATTTAAAAAATGTAAGATAAAAGTTATATCATAAATATAAAACCTATTTTAGAAAATATAAGAAAAAAAATATCATAAATACAAAACCTATTTTAAAAAAGCAATATTATTTTAATACAAAATATTTTATAAAAATATTTATAAAACAAGTTGCCTTCGAATAGAATATTATAATAAATTTTGGCAATGAACTTTTAGAAGTATAATTTAAAACTAATCTAATGTTTTTAAAGAAAATTTTATAACTATTTCATTATATACATTCAAAACGATAAAGAATTTGAATAAAGAATTTCAATTTAATCGGTAAGCGAAAATGTTTCCACAGAAATGTCAATCTCTATTTTTTTTTAAATGTCAAAAACAATAAGTTTAAGAATTTTTGTAAAAATTATAAAAAAAATTAGTTAATATTATGCATCTTTCATAAATAATTTATGAAGGAAAAAAGAATATTTATCATAATTTTTTTCATTTTGTTTTCAAAACAACGTATCAGTTCTCTGCAAATAAAACTACTAAACTGTTCTAATTACATTACATAGAAATCATTGTTGTTTCCGATCTTTATTAATATCTTCAAACTATAATAACGTAACTTCCTGTTACGAAACAACTTTCATATAAGATATTTATCCTAGACAATATGGATATAAAAATTATTATAAATTCTGAAAGTATCTTTATGAGTAAATATTCACAAAATTTAAGTACTTAAATTATATTGTTAATAATTTATAATTTAAGAGAAAATATTGCACAATTCGCTCTTTAATCATAAATTTCTTTAATCTTTTATATAATTTTTTAAATAATGCATTCTTTAAATCTCATTCTGTAGGCAATCGAAACTGATGTTGCTGAAGGTTATGTACCATTTTTTGTATCTACAACTCTTGGTACAACTGCTTGCTGTTCTTTTGATAACCTGAATGAAATTGGACCAGTCTGTAAAAAATATCCTGGAGTAAGTGCTAGATGTCATTATAAAATCCGTAATATTATTAATACGTAAGAAATAAATAATATATTATAATCTAATATATAAAATCAATAGGCAAATCCTGTATTATTTTGATAAAAATATTTATTTTTTTTATATAAATTTTTATATTATTATATTATTATATTATTATTTTTATTATTTATAATATGTAAATATAAATATTACACGGTCACTTAATTTAGTGTAACAAATGTATTAAAAAATGAAAAGTCACTTAATAAAGCTAATGCCTAATTAGAAATGTAGAATCTGATATTCAGATAATTCTAGTTAACGGTAAGCAGATAAGTGATGAAATGAACAAATTAAAATTATTATTGTCACAGATATGGTTACACGTTGATGCTGCATATGCAGGAAATTCATTCATCTGTCCAGAATTAAAGTATTTAATGGCGGGTATTGAATACGCAGATTCTTTTAATACAAATCCAAACAAATTTTTACTGACAAACTTCGACTGTTCATGCCTTTGGGTGCGCGATAGATTTAAGTTAACGAGCGCCTTGGTTGTTGATCCACTATATCTCCAACATACTCACGCAGATACAGCCATCGACTACAGGTGTGTTGTTTTTCTTACTAATTAATAATGCCAATATTCTTCGGCTATTAATATGGAATACACTACTTATATTTGCTACTTATAATACACTACTCATAATACTTATGAAAATTAGTTTTATACTAATATTTTGTATTCCAATTTAAAATTCTATGTACATAAATAATTAAGTATATATATATATATATATATATATATATATATATATATATACATGGGGGCTATTCCGTATAATAGATTAACTGATAAAACAGAAACTTTATTTAAATATATAATTGAAAACGCCAAATGATGTATACCTTCTCTAGTCGACTTTTAACAATAAGCGACAAAAGAAAATTCAATTGTCATAAGGTATAATTTATATATGTATATTTATATATCAAAGGTAAAATTCTGAATGACACAAAACTCAATCATTAATTTATTTTTTATAATAAAAAGAAAGAATACGCCAGACAAACATCATTTTCTTTTTTATCAGAAAAGTAGATATCGAAAACCAAAGTTTTAAAACGTCAATTGGAATAAATTTTCGTTTTAATTAATATTTCTATTAATCTATTTAATATGTAGTATGTATAACATAATTTTCATTTACATTTGAACAAAAAATTTGAATAAAAACTGAGATAACCAATTAAACTATTTCACATACATCATCAGCAAAAAGAGAACGTCATAATAAATAACTTTTAAAAATTATTTTTAAATTTTTTAAATTTTTTTAAAAAAAAAATTTTCAAATTGTTGCATGCAGTTATAATGAAAAAAAAACACGTAATTAACTTCTCTTAACAAAATAAAACACTTACAAATAATTTTAACTTGAAAATATTTATACAATTTGAAGAAAAGCAAATTCAAACATTACATTGACTATGTAATAATTTGAGTCTCTTTAAAACTTTTTAATGCTAAATATTTTTATAGTACAGAGAAGGAGAGAGAAAAAGAGAGAGAGAGTAAGATTGTATCATATCTAATATCTTCAGTATACGTGCCGCGAAGAATATCCCGAGTAACAATATTCATTAAAATTAACAAATTCAATTAATAAAATTATTATTAAAAACTTTATCCTCTCTTAAAAGCGATAATAACTATAATATTACAAATATATATTTTATATTATACATAATGCGTTATGAAGTAAATTATCCAAAAGTTCAATACATAATCAACTTTGCAAGCACTGATTCGAATATTCTTTTATTCTAATGCAGACAAAACATGTATACAAAATTAAAAATTGACTTTAATTATTATTGAAGATATACTACTATTAATTAAAAGACAAAAGTTTTAATTAAACTCAAAAGCAAATATTTCACAAAAATTTTCTTATGAAATTGAATACGTATTTGTCTAACCAAAGCCTAATTTTATTTAGTCACTCACAATATTGATTTATTATATTATTTTTTTTAATATTATAATAATTTTCTAAAAATTATAACGAATAAACCTTATTTTAGATACATTTTAAAATTCAATAAATATTATTTTCTTAATTAAAATTAAGTTTTTCATTAATAATTTTTTAGACATTGGAGCATACCACTGAGTAGAAGATTTCGGTCTTTGAAATTATGGTGTGTTATAAGAAACTACGGAATTTCTGGACTACAACAATATATTCGCAATCACGTACAACTTGCTAAATACTTTGAAATGCTTGTTAAAAAAGATTCAAGGTTCGAATTATGCAATGAAGTTGTGGTAAGTTATAAGTGGTCTTAATATGATGATCAATTTTATAATAAAATATATTTACGTGTAAGTATTTATTATAAAGTCTAATCCAAAGTATTGTTAGATTGTTTCAACAAGAAGAAAAATAATTGAAATAGGTAACATAACTAAGATGTTCCTTTTTCTTTCTATATCAGAATAGCATGCACGAAAATTATATAAAGCTATATTTATAACACAGCATTAATTATGTTATTAATAATTATTTATACCCTTATTTTATACACGACATTGAAGTATTTTTTAATTTAAGATAATATGCATATATAATAAGACTAATAATTTTTTAATTAATCTTAATGATGATTTGTAAAATGCATGATAAAGATGCATGAAAATAATCAAAGAAAATAGAAATATAGTTTTCATGTAGAAATAAAACATAATTATAATTTTCTAAAGCTAGGTCTGGTGTGTTTCCGTGCTAAGGGATCAGATAAATTGAATCAAAAACTTTTAAGTGCTATAAATGATTCTGGTAAAATACATATGGTTCCGGCAAAGGTCAATCAAAGATATACAATACGATTTGCTCTGGCCGCACCAAAAGCAACGAGTGAAGATGTTGGTAAGATAAATCCAATTGAATATGTTTTTGTATTTAATTTAATTTATAATAAAAAGACTTATTTTATTAAAAATATTAAAATTTCTTAATAAAAATAAGAATGAGTTTTAAAATGTGCTTAAAAATGATTTTAGACCTAGCATGGGGTGTTATAACAGAGTTCTTATCAGAAATTTGGGAATCCAAGGTAGTATATTTTTAATACCTTACTCGGTTTATATACTGAAAATGTAAAAATATAATAATTAACATGGACTGGAGCAGGATGTTATGGACGAATTTGCAGATATTCGGGAAAAGAAGAAAAAAGCCACTCTGGAACAAAGACGTTCTTTTTTCGTGCGCATGGTTTCTGACCCTGCAATTCAGCCTGGTTTTACAAAGACTCCAAATCGTGCAAAACTCGATACTCAAGCAACAATCACTAACTTTAATTCCAATACTCAAACACCTACGTTAGTTTACTAATTCAAGTATATGTAAATACTTTCAAGTAAAAATCAATTATTAAATTATTTTTTTAGGCGCTCGTGGATCTCATGGCCACTTGCTTACTTGATGCAAGCTCGTGATGCTGCCGATACTAATGAATTATCTTTAAGGTAAGAAAAATATACAGGTACAAGAAAATTTAAAAGGCAATTAATAATTAAGTAATGATCTGTAATTTGATCACATATTAAGAATACGTACAAAAATAATGAAAACTTCTTTTGGGAAAATTTTATTTTACTTTTCATCATACTTATTTTGACTTGATATATCATATTTATTTCGCCTAACAATATTTCAATTTATTATTATTTTTAAATAATATATTTTCGGCAACGTAACAAAAATAATATCAGCTTTCTGTTTAGCTATTTCATTAATCATAAGTTGTTTATATTCAAAAATAAGATGAAGTCTGAGTGAGCCAATACTGGAAAATGTGGTGTATATTAAAGCAATTTCTAATGAAATTCATGCAATTAAAATATCGATATTACACCTTTGTAAGTCAATGCATTATTTGAAAGTAGTACTGTCATTATTGTATATAGTCCATTTCATTAAATTTTGTTTTCGAATTAATTTAATAATTCTGTATAATACTTTACATTTTTTATCCTTTATTTAAAAGATAATTGATCGATATTAACCTATGTACATTTCAAAATTAGAAGCATTTATTGTCCAAATGAACTGTGTTTGTTTTTGTTGTAACAGTTTTGCTATCCTTTAATTATTTTTGTAATTATTTCTTTAATAAATAACTTATGGTGATTAAAAGAAATTATGGTGACCCCAATAAATATGAGCTTTCAGAACATAAATACAGAACATCCCCCAACCGACAGATCCATTTAGTTTTATTGAATTTTTCCTCAACGATAAGCTGTAAGCTTTTAAGAACAAACGAAGTATGATACTTTACGATACGAAACAAAATATATGTATTTCCATATTTTATTTATTAAGAATAAATAAAGTATGAAAATTTACCACCCAAGTGTGCAACTGTGTAATGTACAGTTTTTGAAAATTTTATAATACAATTATAATGATATTATTATCATTATTCTCATAACTAAAATTATTATAAATGAAAAAAATTGAAAAAATTTATATGTATACCAGTGAGTGCGCATGTAGCGGGTGTAAGGGTATAATTCTTCTTTTCTTGCTTATAAATCTTAATTGTATATTAAATATAGATTTTTGCATGAATGATCTACAATACTTAAAATTAAGTATTTTATTCAGCTTTAAAGGTAGTAAAAATTTATATTTGTTTATCATTGCGCGATCAACTTTACGTAATTTTGAACTTTTCATCGATAAGAAATACGATAAACATCTGTAGCATATGAAGCAGTAAATGAAAGTGGTGGAAGTAGACAAATAACGCACACGCAAGATACTTGGAAAATTGTAGAAGCATGTTTAGTAGTCAATACAAGGTGTTCCAATAATGAGTAAAAGTGGTGGAAATAAGAATTGTGGAAATGTATGCGTTGCTCAACTTTAAACAAAGAATGAAAGTAAAATGTAATAATTTAAATCTTTGTAAATAAATTTACTTTACAATGAGATTAATTATGTTAAAGATTATTAGAATTTAAAAAGCTTCTTTAGTTAGTTGTTTTCCAAAACTAGGTTATTAGATTATTGGATATTGTTATTGATTAAAACTTATTGGTTATTGATAGTTATTAGTGTTATTGGTTTATTGGGTTATTGCAATTTTCTATGAAATTTCATAAAAGATATCTTTTTGAAATTCTATAGAGATCATTAAAGTACAAAAAATATTTTAGTAAAATGTATACCTTTACTATAGTAGAATAAAAATGTTTATTAAAAGAATATTTTTTAAATACAGTTTTAAGAAAAATCATTTAGCAGCTTCCAATAATTAACACATTCATTAAAAATAATAATACGAAAAGAAAATTTGAAAAAGTATATATTTTTAAACACATTTATTTACGAATAAATAAATAATATATATTATATAGAAAATAATAAAGTTTTCATAAACTTCAAAATATTATGATTAAATATCTAAAGAAAAAATATTATAATAATACGATAATTTATTAGACTTATATATATATATATATATATATATATATTACATTCGTATAAATTAATCCACACATAAAGATAATACGAACGTTCGATTTTTACAGATTATTATTCTTATTATTATTACTACTTATTTTTATTACTATTAGTATTAAAATCGATTAAATAAAAGAATATAAGAATTAACTAATTTGTTGTATACAGTTATAATGAAAAAAATACGTAATTAATTTCTCTTAACAAAATAAAAACACTTACAAATAATTTTAACTTGAAAATATTTATACAATTTTATTTAATTTGAAGAAAGGCGAATTCAAACATTACATTGACTATGTAATAATTTGGGTCTCTTTAAAACTTTTTAATGCTAAATATTTTTATAGTACAGAGAAGGAGAGAGAAAGAGAGAGAGAGAGAGGGTGAGATTGTATCATATCTAATATCTTCAGTATACGTGCCGCGAAGAATATCCCGAGTAACAATATTCATTAAAATTAACAAATTCAATTAATAAAATTATTATTAAAAACTTTATCCTCTCTTAAAAGCGATAAAAACTGTAATATTACTAATATATATTTTGTATTATACATAATGCGTTATAAAGTAAATTATCCAAAAGTTCAATAACATAATCAACTTTACATGATTCGAATATTCTTTTATTCTAATGCAGACAAAACATCTATACAAAATTAAAAATTGACTTTAATTATTATTGAAGATATACTACTATTAATTAAAAGACAAAAGTTTTAATTAAACTCAAAAGCAAAAATTTCACAAAAATTTTCTTATGAAATTGAATACGTATTTGTCTAACCAAAGCCTAATTTTATTTAGTCACTCACAATATTGATTTATTATATTATTTTATTTTTAACATTATAATAATTTTCTGGAAATTAAATAAACTTTATTTTACAAACCAATACACTTATAAACAAAAATAAAATTATCTCCACAGAAAACGAAATGCACAGTATAAGAGAATCATAACAGGTAATGAATTTATCCTTGGAAGTAAACGTATGTAAATTCTATTGAATATATAGTTTTTGTGTTGCTGTGTATTATTACTACAATTATTACTTCACAATACTGAACATTAAATTTATTTGAAATATTGATAACTAAACTAGTATAGTATCTTAATAAAATTATCATGAAACATCTTATAGAAATCATCCAATAATATAGTTAATAAAATCAAAAATATGAATTAAACTAAGAACGTGTTCAGCTATTAAAAAATTAAAGTAGAGAATCTGACTTATAATCGCTACTCATATGATTAAAAAAAATTAAAAATGTTATCCAATAAAGATAATAAATTTTTTCATAATTAAATTAGTGTATGTCATTAAATATTTAAGCTTATATTTATATTAATGAAAAACACTTAAGACTTGAAAGCTAATTGTTGTACAAGTTTTTGAAAACTGATACCAAAAGTACTTATTTATACAACTTTAATTAATATGCAAAAAAACAGATATTTTAAAAATTTATAATTTTAATGAAATTTGTCTAGGTATGCATTAAACGTTCTATAACTATTGTAAACAGAATATAATTATTCAAAATATTATTTCAGTTCAAAGAAGTAGATGTTTTCCATAAACTTAGTAAAAAAATCAACTATTTGATAGTAAATTCAAATAGCCATTTATGAGTTTCTTATAACTTTAATTTCTTCAATTTCTTCAACGCATTTAAATCTTAAAACAACAAACTTTCTTTTTTCGCTTTGTATTTCTTAAATTTAAATACGTATATGCATTACAACAGTTCTAATCACAAATAATTTAATACTCCCATACTAGTAAACAAATTTCAATTTAAAGAGTTTTTAAATAATTAAATTTTCAATGTAGCTAATGTAATATGCTCATTTTGTTTATATTTACTTACAGTAACTTCATTGTTAATTTTAATTAAATAGCCTTAAAAAGTACTTTAATGTTCATGTCGTTCAAATATAGTAAATATTCCAAATTAACTGTAATATACAATATATTTTTTGATTGAAAAAATAAAAAATAAAAAAATAACATATATTTAAAATTACGGATAAACAAAGAAATATTTATAATTTCTCTGAAATATTAATATGAATCTTTTATGATACACAACAAATTAATATGTTAAAGGTGTTATATACTGATAATTGGTGCATATAAAAATAGATTAAACGTATTTAATATACTTCGAACTACAATATTGCATGATATTATCAAAGAAAAAGTACAATATAAAAATAATTTTCTGTTTATATATATAGCGTAAATTCAACAAAGGAGTAATAGAAAATTGACTTTGCACTAATCAATTTCGAGTTTCCGTAAATTCGGTAATTATTTGCCTTAAAATGAAAGCACTTTTATTTGCAATCTAATAAACATTTGCTTTATTAATATATAACAAAAAAAGCAAGTTATTTAATAGTTTAATATTTGGATGACAAATTAATGTTAATAAAGATCTTTTTTACTATCAAATAATAAAAAAAATCAAAAAGAAAATAGAAAAATAAAAAAAAGCAAAATTAGAAAATAAAAAAACGAAAAAAATAAAAAGTAGAAAAAATATAATTTCAGAATAATAATTTTATTATTTTCTTTTCTTTATTTTCAAAAGAAACAATTCATTACGAAAAAATATTAATTAGATTAAGAAAAATACGAATCCGACATAAAGACTTAAATACGAACAACTTCAATAAAAAAATCTTATTTCAAATCATTGATTAATATTTAACACACTGTATTTTACGTGCATAAAATAATTGATAGTTACAGAATTTAAAAAATTATGTGAATATAATAAAGATCAATAACTTAAAATTTGAAATCAATTGAATTATTTTTATTAAAACATACTTTAAAAATGTTTGACTCTTAATATTTAATGAAATTTTTTGATTATATGAAAGGTTTCGACACTTAGACACAATGGTACGATTGAAGACAAGTGGCACAGGAAGTCGACGAGACAGTAGTAATGGGTGCAGTCCTGAACCTTCGCCGTCTGTTTCGCCATCCCGATCGCCCAATGGAAGAACTTAAGCTGGAACACAAGATACAAATCTACATCAAATAAAAAGTAAAGAAGTATAAAGATTATAATGGATACGTCTCCTTATCATCACCATGGATAAAAATTGACAGAAAAAGAATCTAATATATAATTAGCAATTAAGATACTACTTGAAGCGATAAGTTTACGATTTATTAATAACTTGTATTAAAATAATAAGTACAATAAATCGTATTAATTTAAATTTAAAATGACATGAAAATAAGTGTTACAATATGAAAAAAATTGTTCGTAATTAAAATTCAGAACTAACTGTTTGCAGTTTTTCCAGTTATCTACATGATTAAGATAATAAATATTTAAATTCAATGTTACTCAAAGTCTTTCCTTTAATTTTACTATTAAAATATGTTTAAATGACTTGCATTTAATGTTCTAATATTGACCAGATTCAGAAAGTTTTTTATTGCTCTTATAAAATATACTTCTTCATTATTCCTTGACAATTTACATTTATTTAGTGATATTGAAAAAATAATAGGAATATTAAAAAGTTAATATTTAAAAAAGAGTAAAATTTATCTGAACTTATTATAAATATATCAAGAAATGGTCGTCATTTAAATTACGTTTTCTACAGTTATATTTTAATCTTCTTTTTTATAAGTTATAAAATAAAACACTAAAAAAATATAAAATAATAAATGAAAGTTACTTAATTAGTAATACGAAATAATCTAAATTCATAATTTCTTTATACTTATATCGAGTATACAATTTTACTGCAAATTTTGTATCAATTTATATATTCGTATTAAACATTATGAAAATTCTTTTCATTTAAATAAGTCTTATATTAAAAATTTAAAACTTTTAAGTCTTTATAGTAATATATATATATATATATATGTGTGTGTTTTCCTTCAATAATTTACAAACTTTATACTATTTTACATTGTATGTATTTACGTTTTTTCTTCATTTATATTATATCATTTATAACTTCATTTACAACTTTTATATGATTATAATTGTAATTTATTTTATTTTCGCTTTTAAATGTTATAGCATCTGTCTTATTTCATATTTGTAAAGATGTATCTTTACAAATGTATTGTAACAAATAAATACAAATAAATTGTACGTTTGTAAAGATGTAACTTTGCAAAGATCTCGTGATTTATAGAAATGAAATAGTCATTTAAGTGAGTTATAACTGTTATTTATTTTATAATAAAGAAGATATTAATGTTTGCAAAAACTACAGTATTTGTGATTGCTTATTACAAATACAATAAAACGTTTATTATTCTATATTACATAAAATTTTAATATTTTAAACATTGTAGTTTAAGTAATTATAGAAAATAGTAAAAGACTGATTTTTAATATTTTGTAATAGTTTTGATAAGTTTTTAGGTAAATCTACGTTTTAACTATCACTTTTATCTATGAGATTATTGTTCTTGATTTTATTATGATTTATTTTGATAAAAACATACTTTACAAAGAAAAATTAGTACCATCATATTAAATAAAAACTTCATTATTAATATGAGTGCAATTTGCATGGAGACTGCTCCTTTTTTTTCTTTAAACGTGTTAAACTTATTCAATTTTCACAGAAACATCATTAAATAAACGAAATAGTAGATATAAACGTTTTATAAGAGAAAATTACTGCAAAAAATTCATTAAACAGCAATATAGAACACGTCGCCGAGCTCGCAAAAGTTGAGCGTTGACCTGTCCATCGCACGACCGCTTGAGTGGTTTGTCACAAAATGTAGGTGAAGAATAAATGGCTATTTATAAATATAGAGGAGGGTTACCGTCATGTACAATGCACAGACGCTGCTTTGAAAATATTATAATCACCATAGAAAACACAAGAAGGGTGTAGAACAATGTCCTATCCACATTTTTAATTGGAATTGTTAATCGATACCATAGACTTTAGGATTTTATCTTCATTTTTAATCTAAGTACACTCATTAAAATATTTTTAAAACAATTTTTAATAATATTTTTAACAATACTTTATACTAACATGAATCTTGTATTCTAAAAAAATTCACTTTACATAAGCAATTTATTGTTGAAAATCATAATAATAAATTCCGTACTACTTTTTTATACATTAAATATACAAAATTTATATATTCTTTTTTTAATTTTATGGGTAACTTTTGACAAATTTAGCCTTGAATGGTACTTCTATTTTTGTTTCAATTGTCAATAACACTATTATCATTAATGCATTTCCGCTAAGGCGCATTTATGATTAACAGTTTCTGTTTTAACATCAAAATAAATAGATGTTGTGTAACTCTTTACATTTAATCTCTAATTTATATTAATAAAATATTAGCAATACAAATTTCTTTTTTAACCGAGCCAGCTTACGCGCACCACGTAAAGTTGACTTGCGCACTTGATGGAACGATGGCTGAGTATCCAACAAACTCTCGTTGTGAAAGTCATACTACACATCCCGTTTGATTCCATACTCAAGTCTGAAAAAACCATCTGTGACATAATTAACTTGCATCTCACTTTACTATCACTTTACAGTTTTTTTTATTTTATCTTAGGCTCATAAATTTGTTATAAATATAAAAAGTGAAGATGCTTTCTTAAATATCTATTGCTAACTAAATTTATTAATTTTTGTATAAGTGAAAATAAGTGAGTAAAAATTATTTTTAAGTTATAAATTTTTTATATACTAATTTTTTTTATTGATAATCAACGTGTATATTTTTCGTCAACAACAATTTGTAAATAATTAAATTTTTTTCATTTAATAATTATTAAATTTTCAAGATTCATGTTGATAACTATAAATAGTAAAAACTTATAAAGTTATAAAAAGAAATATTTCATTTATAAAATTTTAAATATTAATTTTGTTTTGACAAATAATTATTATAAAAATCATAATTATTATCGTATTATCGTAAATATATTTAGATAGGTAGAAAGTAAAGTAATGATTAAGCTTACTTAATTTATTTATCTATATGAATAAGATTGTAATTGTTACAAGAATGAAAAAATGACAATTAAATGTAAAACATTAACATTAAAATTAGGGGTTAGAGTTAAGGAAATTCGATTATTATTTATAATATTTTTATTCAGATCAACGACGCAATGAATATTGATGAATTCCGTATTCGCGGTAAGGAAATGGTAGAATATATTTGTCACTACATTCGAACGTTAGAAGGTAAACGTGTAACGGCGAATGTAGATCCCGGTTATTTAAGGACTCTTTTACCCAACGAAGCACCCATAAAACCAGAGTCTTTTGACACCATTATGAAAGATGTTGAATATAAAATAATGCCTGGGGTAAGTAAAAAGAAATTAATTAAATAAACAAATTTTTAACAAAATTTAAGATATTTTGCTGAGTAATTAGATTAGTGGCAATGCTTCATTCTTTAATGTAGATAATATTTATAAAGTTCAAATGCATATTTAAGCTTAAATAATCAAAACAATAAAGCAAAATTAACTGAGGAGTTTTTAATCTACATTATCTTACACATTATTACTATGTATTTCTTTTTATACAAAAAATCCAATATTCTCCAGTGAAGCGTTCTAAACTAATAATAGTTTTTGATCTTTGCAACGATTAATTTATGCTGCAGAAAAAACAGTCAGATAATTGTGATAAAAATTACAATCGTATATCTTTTATTCTTAAAAATTTATGTGTAAAAAACATATTTCTAGTTATCTGAATAAAACTAGTCAAGTAGTCACAAATTTTATTTTTCTCGCTTTTGTTGTTTTTGTTTTAATAATATATAACAGTATTCTTTATAATAAAAATTAAATAATTGAATAATATAAGATTTAAATTTTTTATTATATTCTGACCAAATTTTATAACTTAACAATTAAGTTTATAAAAATAAAATTACAAATTAATATAATCAAAATATACATTTTCTATTTTATGCAATATTTTTTGTTATTCTCAAAACAATAAACATTTAACGTAATATATTAGGTGATGCAAACATACGTTTTTTTTTAAATTAGTTGTCATTGCATCGTAAAACTGAAATATTAACTATTTCTGAAGAGTAAAATTGTATGTTATTTTATAATAGCAATCCAGTATATGGAAAGTAGTACTTATTTCTACATGTCAAAATCTCTCGAAGTCGGGGCATTATTCTTGGAAACGACACATAGAGTAGAGAAACAAAATAATTAAGGAAATTATTAAACAACAAAAGAATCAATTTATTAACCTTTACCAGTAGTTTGTCATAGCTGATCTGCCGCTTGTAACAAAAAAAATACCAAAGTATATAGCAGAAAATATATTTATAAATCAAGATAACGATTTCACGGAATTATGCTGTAAATCAATAAAAAAGCAAATTAATAAATTAATAACAAGATTTAGACTAAGAGAGAGGGATGTTGTTTAGATATCTGTGCAGAGTGTGATACACTGAAGCGTGTTGCTCTAAACGTTTTTAGGCAGGTCGATAGTGTTCATGAAATGAGAATGTTCAAATGCGTCTCCTTATTCATAACACATTTTTAAGTTACACTTATGTTACGGAGTGTTCGGGCTCATTGTTACGAATGCATTAAAAAAAGCTTTTACGTACGAGACGAAAGCAGCTCACACCATTTCATCACATCATGGCCATGCAAGATACAAGTTTATAAATATCTCATGGTTTGATATATCATGATGTTAATCTCTTATATTAAATTTATTTTTTCTACTTACTACTTATTATACTATCTTTGAAGTTAAAAATACTTAAAATCGTTGAAATATTGTTTTATTTATTTTCATACTTTTCTTAACATTACTGATACAAACTTTTTGGATTAAAAATTATGTTTCTGATCAAAAAATAATGCACTAGTATATGTACCATTATATATTACTTGAATTTCAATCTATGTTACAAGAAACATCTATAAGAAAACCATCAATAATAAAATTAATTAAGAAATATCAAGTATTTTTTGTAGATCATACATATTTTAGGAGTCTGAAGTATGCGTTGGAGTTGCAACGAAATTTGAAAATAATTAAAATCGACTTATTTTTTTAAAAACTACAAATAGTTATCACTTATGAGACAAAACGATAAAATAAAAAATTTTAAATTAATTCCATCCTCAACAACCACCCTTATGAGGAGCTGAAAATCACGAAAAATCGTAAATACAATCATTTCATTATTCTAATAAATATTATCGATCAGAATAAAAGTTTAATGAACATCTATTACCGAAAAAAAAAATTTTTTTTAATCAGTGCGGAACATGACTTTTCATGCGTTTACAGTACATGCATAATTACGCGTATGAGCAAACGGTACACTATTATACAAAAAACCTTATAAAACGAATAATTTTATCGTTGGCAATAATTTTTTCGCAGAATATGAGAAACAATGTGTTAGAGAAGATATTCTGTAAAATTAGTAACAAAATTCTAAAAACATCAATAATAGCCGGTCTTGGAATGCACATGCACTCATATGGATACATGCATACGAGCCAAAAATATTGTTAATAACAAATTCCCCTAAAGCATTCAAAAGAATTTTATTCGAGAACATCGTTTAGTTCTACATTATAAAGACATACGAAAACTTTTTTTTATCAAGATCGGTCTGGAACGAGGTGTTATCTGCACTTTAATGCACTCGCAGTCTTATACACATGGGTGTATGGTCTCCACTTAGATTGTTAATAACAAATTACCCCTAAGCCGTTCAACGAATTTTATTCGAGAACATCGTTTAATTCTAAATTATACACACATAAGAAAATATTTTTTTATCAATATCGGTCCGGAAAGAGGTGTTAGCTGCACTTTAATGCCCTCGCAGTCTTATACAAGTGGGTATATGGGCTCCACTTAGATTGTTAATAACGAGTTCCCCTAAGCTATTCAAAAGATTTTATTCGAGAACATCGTTTAATTCTACTTTATAAATACATACGAAAGGATTTTTTTATCAATATTGGAGTGGAAAGAGATGCTACCTGCATTTTAATGCAGACAGCATCTTATACACGTGAGCAAAGGGAGCCAAGAATATTGTTAATAAAAAAATCCCCTAAGACATTCCTCTGTATTTTTTCTGGAATATAATTTGCTTTGAATGGAAACTTTTTTCTATGATTATGTTACCTTGGAATTGTTTTTGCAAAAAATGAAAAAGTTTATAGTTTTAGCTTCGGGTTGATCCTGATTCAAGCCGAAGTAGGAACGCATTCTCACACGTATAGCATCCATAGAAAGATTACTCCGCAAGTCTCATAGATTCGAAGATTTTAACAAGTCAATCTGTAGCTCATCGATGTTGTGACGCGGCAACATCGCTTTTTTTTAAACAATCATCTCTATTTTACTTCGTATCCACTACCCCGTAAAAAAGTATAATTTTAGATTTAAGATACTGATAATATTACGATTATTTAATCTTTTATTTTTTATAAGACTTAAAGAATTTAATTTGAACAATTTTTCGTAGACCTTTTTATACAAGATCATATGTAATTATAAGCATCATTTTTAATATTTTTCTATCTTTTTTCTCTTATTCATTTTCCTGTATCTAAATTATTATTCTGTTACTCTCTTTTATTAGGTCTCTTGCAAATCTTGAAATGATTTGCTATTACGTACTTGTTTTTATCACATTACAAATAAATGCCGGTACGTAATATAGAACTTATTAATAACCAGAAAATTTATAAATTATAACTTTTGAAGTATAAAATCTGTAATTTCATTAATAAACCATTAATTGAGAAGTTACTACTCATAATATTTAATATTAATAAATTACTTAAAAAATTGTATCTCTTAATAGTCGTAAATGTTACATACTTATTTAAAACAACTATTAATGAATATGAAAAATTATTTTTTCTTCAAAAATCATTATTTGCATGTTATTATACAAGCAATGGAAGTTGTACAAGTAAAAAGTTGTGGAATCCAGTACATCTACTCGTACGTGCCGTACGAGTTTTGTACAAACAGTAAAGCAACATATATAAAGTTTTTGTTTATATAACATTTTTCTATCTACTAGCGTAAAATGATTATTATTAATAATCGTTTGTGGAATAAAGGATTTCTAAATATATAAATTTTTTAATTTTCTATCCCAAAATTATTGTTGTTTTAGCGGTTCCATAAACATGAAATTACGTTTTTATTATTTTCACATCATAATTATATAATTTAAAAGATTTTTGAAAGAAAATTCCCATGTACAAAAAAATTTTTTTTTCGATAGATTTTCAATATTAGAAACTTTATATTCAGATATTTATACATTATTTAAAAATGTATAACAGAATGTTTCTTATGGAAAATTGTTTATATAAATTAGAATTTGTATGAATCATAATATTTGGCAATAAAATGTTGAAGCATGTATTTAGATAACAATTAAAGTGTGTTAGATGTTTTAATAGGCGCATAAGAGTTGTTAGGTCTAAAGAATTTTAGCGTTAGGAATAAAGTTATAACATTTTTATAAATCATATTCCGGATACGAAAATTTGTTTAATTATTTCAGTACTTATGATTTTTTATTTTATTTTATATAGTTTTATTTTATATATTGAGTTTCGTGTTACAGAAGTTAGAGTGTATTCTGTTTTTATAAAATTGATGAAAATGTGTTGTAACTTTTTTGCTGTATCTTATACCTGTTCAGTAAACTTAAGTTATATATTGATGATTATAATTGATCTATTTAATATAGATATTGAAACATTTTACAGTATAAAAATAAATTTATATAATTAAAAGATTCGAATTGAAGTTTTCATATGTACAGATTAAACAGAACTATTAAACTTTTTTATTATAATTCGAGTTGTCACGAATATAGTGATTACTTAAAAGTTATGTCTACAAATACCAGAAAATTTGGTTGTTGTTTTTATTTGCAATTTTATTTGATTTTTATGTGTAATAGAATGTGCAAAAAAGTGTTTAATTTGCATCTATAATTTCATACAGTAAAAATTGTGCATTACAATTTCCGGGTATTTCCGAAAACATTTGTTTTAAAATATAATAATTTTCCAGATGAGATATTTGCATTTTTAGATATTTATAAAACAATTGAATATTAATAAAAATATAAGCAAATTATTTATTAAGATTTGTATATTATAAAATTTGAGTTATAATTTGTGTATATCAGTCGGCGAGTCCGAAAGAAATTTCAGTCACATTGCTGCAAGAGAGTGACTACACACGTATTCACACACTTCTGTCAAAATTAAGCCTAATCGATGGTTGGATTCAAAGCTCAACTCTAGAATTTTGACGAATCATCACCGTAACTCCGACACTTAGACTTTTGTTTTTCTAAACAAACTTCTAAATGTATAGTGCAAGCGGAGATCATAAAAACAAATCATTGTATCACGATATATTTAAAAATATCGAATTTGCGATAGTCGCAGGCATCATATGTATGCGTAATATATATAACTACAAATTTTTTGATTCCTTTCAATTTGTGAAGTGTAGATACATAATACATACATACCCAAATACACATTACAATACTTTTTCTTTTATTCGTTTCTCTATCCCTCTATTTTATTATGCTTATTCAGTCTGTTTATTTCTAAACTATTATTATCCATAAATTATTAAAATTAATCCTACAGCGTCAGCAATAATGAAAAATAATTCATTTTTTAGATAAACAGAAATTTTAAAAAACAAAATATTTTAATTTGTTGATTTTTAGTTAATTTATTTATATTCATTACATATTTCAAGAATAAAAAAACTAAACACTAATGACAAAATAAAATAAAAAATTTTGTTGCATGTTATAATACAATATATCAGTCGGTAAGCTTCCATAAAATTAACGTTGCTCTAATGTGTAAGTACATATTGATTTGTATTTATTACGAATACATATGTACGAGTAATACGCTTTAGAAGCCCGAGCGACGGACCGATTCGTAGTTTTGAGCTTCGAAGATTTTGAGATTTTGACGATTCCATATCATAACTTTTTGATTTTCAAACGCGTTATCGTCATTTTTAATATAACAACTTCATTTAATGCAGTTACCTATAATAGAAAAAACTCTCATGGACATTTAACAAAAGTATGTGAATAGCATTGAACAACTTTTCGTATTATTTATTTGAACTTTGATTTCTGTTTTCGATTCGTCCTTCTTACTCTCACTTTCGTTAGCTAAATTTATGATTTGTATTATTATTAACTTACAGCATCATTTCAAATATTTAATATATCAAAGTTACTGAATTTTAGTTAATTCTATTTTATTTCGTTTACATTCACAAAAAACAAAAATTTTTTCATTTCTCGCAAACACATAGTAAAATATAAGAAACATTATGCATAATCATTTAACTCTTAAGATATAAACAATTATAAAAAAAAACGAAAAAAAATTAAGCTGTATATTATTAAAAATGAGGGAATGGATACATCAGTAATGTGCAAAGAACTTTGGCACAACGATATTTAAGTGGCTGAGTACATATGTATTTACACACATGCTTGACTCAAGCAACGCTTTCGAACCAACGGACGTAATCGACGAGACTCATTGATTCAAGTATTTGGACGAATTGTTAACGATACACCGTAACCTGGCAAAGTGGCAACATCGCGTTTTATTCAAAACAAACATCTAATGTGAAACATTATCATGTACACAACAAGCTATATTAAATGCATTTGAATTGTAGAAGAATTAAGAAACATTATAGTCAAAATCAATTTTTTAAAATCCAATATACATTCTATGCAGAAGCAACATAATTAAGTATTCCTCGATTTCATCAATTTTCTAACTCACTCGATGTTCCCATAAACACTTTCGTTTCAATTACGCGATCCGCAATATTAAAAAAGAAATTTATAAATTTATTTATAATTAACACCCGTTTTCGGGCTAAAATTATATAATTATATTAGAAAACATCGATTACTGCAATTTAAACCATTGCAAAAACTAAATTCCTTCGAATGTCTTAGAAGTTGTTATTAACAATCTAGGTAGAGTCCATATACTCACTGTATAAGACTGCGAGAGCATTAAAGTGCAGCTAACACCTCTTTCCGGACCGATATTGATAAAGAAATGTTTTCGTATGTCTATATAATTTAGAATTAAACGATGTTCTCGAATAAAATTTTTTGAATGGCTTAGGGGGAATTTGTTATTAACAATATTATGTGGCCCTTATGCGTGTATCCATATGAGAGCATGTGCATTCCAAGTCCGGCTATTATTGTTATTTTCAGAATTTTATCATTAATTTTTAAGAACATCTTCTCTGACATATTGTTTCTTGTATTCTGCTAGAAAATTATTGTTAATAATAAAATTATTCGTTTTTTATCGTTTTTTGTACAATAGTGTACCGTTTGCTCATATGCGCGTTACTCATGTGCTGAAAATGCATGAAAAGTCATGTTCCGCACCAATTTTTTTTCAATTTTTTTGATAATAGTTTTTTATATAAACTATTATTCTGATCAATAATATTTTTAAAAATAATGAAATTATCGAAGTTACGATTTTTGGAAATTTTCACCCCCTTATAAGGGTAGTTTTTGCGGGTGGAATAAATTTTAAATCTTCTATTTTATCGTTTTATGTTATAAGTGATAACTCTTTACAGATTTTTCGAAAAAGAAATCGATTTTGTAAATTTTCTAATTTCGTTGCAACTTCAACGATGCGGACTTCAGACTCCTCATATTTTTTATATGTTCTTTATTCAGAATACACTATAGCATTAGTAGTCTACATAATACATATATACAAAATATTTCTAGAATATAGCTTTCAAATTTTAAAATAAAATGCAAAGACACTATTCAAAAATTAAGCGTTTATTAACCTATACTTGGGTAGCTGACTGTTGGGTGACCGAGATAAAATTGCTAAAGCATACGAAAAAAAGCAAAGTATAAGAATCTTACTTCTTTAGATAATAATATTGTATAGTCAGTTACTTATATATATGAAAATTGTATAGAAATGATCTTCACAAAGTGCTTGGAATAACGATAATAAAATGTGACCTTTAAGCAACCTTTTAACGTTCGGCATAAACGCATTTTCATTCATTCATTTTTTAGTATTTCGGTGCGTTAAGAAATGTAAACGTTAAAAAGTAGATATGATTTAAAGTGAATTTTTATCTATTATTACAACAAAGTATATCATGAACATTAAGAATAGAAATCTGTAAGGTACTGACGAGCAGGATTATAAAGAAAGCAATATTTTATTTAAAAAACGCCTTATTTGGAAAGGTTGAAGATCTTATGTAATCATAAGAAATAGCTTATAAATTATGTGTTTTAAGTTTAAACAAGTTAGGTCTCAACAAAAATGAAGTTTTTTAAAACTGAATATTTTTTCAAAAAATCAATTGGAAAAGCTTAATCATTTCATGAAATAAACTTATTATAAAATTATAAATTATGTAAAAAATTATAAAAAACATTTCCACCTATAGAAACCACCCCTACAGGGGATTAATAATTTAAAAAATCATAAGTTCCGATTTATTAAGTAGTCCAAAACTTTTATTTTTGATTAATATTAAGTACCTACAAAACTATAGGTAAAATAATTTTTATATTAAAAATTCATCTGGAACATTGTTCCGGAATAATAACATTATTCCGAGCACCACGATATGAGTCTGTAAGAGCACCAAATCTTATGTGCATAATAGTATATCTACAACATATTAATTAATAAATTAATATATATAATCATTTCTCGTTACTACATATCGTGACTCATACAATGTACAATATATACACCAATTTTCACGTAAAAAATTCATCAACTACAATGTCTTAGACATTTTAAACAAAATCATATGCAAATCAGTGACATTTATATTGTTATATTGAGTATTGATATTGATTTCTCATATGACAAATAAAAGAACATATGAGTTAATCTTCAAATAATTTCTTAGTGGCTTAGTGAGAGCAGAACGAGAGAGAGATTGAGAAATAAGAAAAAATGTCAGATTAAAATTCTGACATTTGCATAATATTTAACAACAAATTCGTAAAATTGTTAGTTTTTAACTTTGAATATTAGAGAGTATTTTATATTATAGCGGCGCTGAAGCCACACCGCTCTAATCACCGCGGTGGCATCCCTGGTGGAAAAATCCCGGCTCTTCCCCGTGCGCGTCGCTTTACATCACTTGTTTACGTGACTTGCAATGAGTCACCTTCTCCGGTCTAGACCCACACGGAGCGGTCATTACGGGTTGAAAAATATCGGCGCGCGTCAAACACAAAATAATCAACAATATATATATATACAATTTTTTCTTTATTTATCAAAGAATTTGACAATGTTCCATTTGCTTGTAATATTAAGATTATAGTGGTTTTACTTGGCTTTATAACGGGAATGATAACCTGAAAAAACATTTTCTTGAATCCCAAAACTGTAATTGTCATTAACTTGTAAGTTGAATACATGGATAAGCATAGACATAGCATATGGTTTTTTTTAACAAGTTACTCAACAATATTTTGGATCGATTTGAATATTGGAAAAATATAAGTTAAATTTAATTTTATATCGGGAACGATATTACGAAATAAAATTTTGTTGAATGCCATAAGTGTGTTTGTTATTAATAATAACCCATAGTACAAACGCGTATATGAACGACTTTTTATATTTAACAACGAATTTGTCAATGTTCCGCAACGATTTTAATATTGAAATTATAGTGATTTTGCTTAGCATTATATCAGGAACGATAATCTAAAAAAATATTTCTGGGATAAGTAAAATTGTTAATGTTATAAACATTTAAGTAAACTCTATGTAAAGTCATTGAATCGCATTTTATTTTGTTTAACAGAGTGTAAGACATTGTTTTTCATCGATTTTTTTATAAAAATTTGTATATAAAAATTTTATACTTTATATAGTCACGATATGTGTATATGTAATGAAAAATGGTAATATTTATTAATTTAATAATTAATATGTTGTAGATATACTGTTACGTGCATAAGAATTGGAGCGCTTATAGACTCGTATTGTGCCTCTCGGAATAATGTTGTTAAAAATAATATTCCGGATCGATTTGTAATATAAAATTTTTTGCTTATTGTTCTATAGGTACTTAATATAAATAATATTAATCGAAAATAAAATTTTGTGGAATTCTAATAATTTGGAACTTACGATTTTTTAATTGTTTAACTCCTTGTAGGGGTGGTTTTTAAGGGTGGAAATGTTTTTTTAAAAATAAGTTTATTTTATGAAATGATTAGGCGTTTCAAATTGATTTTTTAAAAAACTTCAATTTTTGTTGAGACTTAACCAGTCTAAACTTCAGACACATTATAAATTAATACAGATTAATACGTAAAAATGTAATTTTTAAGATACAATTATTCTTATGTATAACTTTAAACGTGTTTACACAGAAAAAAACTAATTCCGATCATTATGACATATGTCTTATCAGTTCATACTTTCATTTTATATCAGATATATCTATGATATGGATATGATTATTAAAATAGATCAATTTCTCTTTCTTTTATTATGTTAATATAAACATATCAAAAGGTTAATTTAACATAATAGTTTTACGTTTAAAAGACTGACATTTTGTATTTCAAAGTTTCAAAATATTTTATAGCTACATACATTTTTTACTAGAAAATTAATTTAGTATCTTGAATTAAAATTCACTATCAGAATTTTAAAGACTTGAAATTTCGTTTTCCAAAAAAATATTTTTAAAAAATAGTGTTTTATATTCTATAATAACCCGCTATAGCGTTATTTGAATACTTTTTCATTCGATCTTTTTTAAAATAATTATCGATAGTAAAATGTAATTTTTGTCAGTGTTTTTTAAACTTTTATTGCTACTTAAAATGATAAAAAACCTATAAATATAAGCATAATTATGTAACAGCATATGAATTATGTTACTTCATTTATTTATTGTAAAGCTAATTAATTTTTATTATTATGAAAATACAACACTAATTTAAACAATAATATTTTATATTCAAAACAGAATGCAATATTGTACGATTAATATTTAAATTATCAATTATTAATGATTTCATTTTAAAGATTCAATTAATAAAATCTAAAGATTCAAATAAAAAGATTTAATTCTAAAGAACACGTTTTTCCAGTTGAATATATATGTTTAATTTTATTTTTAAACTTTATTATTAAAAAATCGATAATTTGTAAAAACTATGATAATTCAAATATTGTGATAATAGTGAAATTGAAAAATTAAATTGATTGACATATTATTGAATTTGAAATCAACTTATAAAATAAAAAAAATTTTCCTAATATGTGCCAAAAAATCCCAGCTATTTTTTTGTATTACAGATAACTCACTGGCAGCATCCAAGATTTCATGCATATTTTCCATCAGGCAATTCATTTCCTTCGATTCTTGCTGATATGCTCTCTAACGCAATCGGCTGTATTGGTTTCTCATGGGCAGCTTCACCGGCATGTACTGAACTTGAAACCATAGTTCTTGACTGGTACGCTAAGGCTCTCGATCTACCCAACATCTTTCTTTCAGAAGTCGAAAACTCGACAGGTGGTGGTGTCATCCAGGGATCAGCATCTGAATGCATTCTCGTAACAATGCTAGCTGCTCGATGGCAGGCAATACACATTCTTAAAAATTTGGAACCGTTGACTGAAGATTCAGCCTTTCTACCAAGACTAGTCGCTTATTGCTCGACTGAGTCGCATTCATGTGTCGAAAAAGCTGCAATGATTAGTCTTGTTAAATTGCGCATTCTTGAACCAGATGAAACATGCTGTTTACGCGGCGGTATACTCGAGACTGCGATTCTTGAAGATGTTGCTCAGGGCCTTGTACCTTTTTACGTTTCGACAACTCTAGGAACTACAGGTTGTTGTGCTTTTGACAAGCTTCTCGAGATTGGACCGGTTTGCAAACGTTTCCCAGGCATTTGGCTACACGTCGATGGCGCTTATGCTGGTAACTCTTTTATTTGTCCCGAAATGCGACCATTGATGGTTGGTATTGAACATGCTGATTCCTTCAATACCAACCCGAATAAATGGCTTCTCGTCAATTTCGATTGTTCCTGCCTATGGGTACGTGATCGAGTTAAGCTAACATCAGCTTTAGTTGTGGATCCATTATATTTACAGCATGCGAATTCTAATGAGTCTATCGATTACCGTCACTGGGGCATTCCTCTAAGCAGGCGCTTCCGTGCACTCAAACTGTGGTTCGTTATGCGCTCATATGGCATTAGTGGTCTACAAAGTTACATTCGCAATCACATTAATCTGGCGCAACGTTTCGAAACTCGACTTCAACGAGATGGACGATTTGAAGTACTTAATGAGGTGCGCGTTGGCCTTGTTTGCTTTCGGTTGAAAGAAAGTGATGAACTTAATCAAAAACTACTTGCGAATATCAATGCCTCTGGAAAACTACATATGATTCCAGCGCGGGTTCATACCAAGTATACATTGCGATTTTGTGTAATACACGAAAATGCAAGTGAACAAGAAATAGATTCGGCAGTCGATGTGATCACAGAGCATGCAAGTGAAGTTTTTAATGCCCTTTATGATGCCAAAAGCCCTAAAAGTCCAATACCACTTGACAAGAAACTTGTACGCAAGTTTAGCTTCACACGTAGTATCACACGCGATGCGTATAAGTGTTCAAAATCTAAAACAAGCCTACACGATGGTGCAACGCCAATTATTGTTGTGGAAGATACACAATCACCTGTCGATACCATTGAAGAGGATGTCTTTTGCGACAGCCGGTAGAGCGTGCTTCAGCTCACGGTGCCCAGAAAACGGGATCAGCTGCTATCGCTGCCGTGAGCTGAGGTTCTCATCTAAGTTTCGTTTACGGACTAATGTTCTAGTTTACACTATAGTATAAGCTGTAATGTAACTTATTTTATATACATTAATATAGCATCAATAATACTTTCAGCGCTTTATTATTGATTGTTTGATGAAAAGTCCATAAATATATAAAATTATAATTTTCTAAAATACAATTTATTCCTCTTACAGTGCATAAACATTAAAATAAATTCGGATACTGTGATGAAATAAATTATAAAAGTTGATATATTTAATAACATGTTTTATTAAATTAATTTTATTTAGAGATTTATAAAAATAAAAGATAAAATTAAAAAAAGTTTTACCTTATATTTATATATAAACTATATTTTCAGATTTCTTTTCAAAATTATGCTTTTAGTTTAAATAAGTACAATTTAAAATACATTTAAGTAAATGCTTAAAATCTTATACCATTTATCAATATACAAATAGATATAAAATAACTAAATTGTTTGTTCTAAAACATACAAATTCAAAAATAAATAATTTCAGCCGGTTATTTCAGCTGGTGTACTTATCTTAAAAATGAATTTTTATATTATAAATAGATATTATATAATTTAATTATATTTATATATTAATTTAATTATATTTATAATTATATATTAATATTTATTATTATAATTAGATTTTAAAGAACATAAAACAGTATTCTGTATGCTTAAATGTGAGAAAATAATAAATATTGAGAATCAGTGTTTATTTATATATTCATATGTTTGCAAGAAGCCTTGTTAAATTGTATAATGTTTAAAGCTTTTTGGGTTTTTTTTTTGGAACAAAATAATATTTTAGTGACAATTACAGTTTACAATTTTTTGTTCCAAGACCATTGCTAAAGTAATATAAATAGTTATAATTAGGTACTGAGATGATACTTAAAATATGGGTGTGTAGCAAGTTTTTTTAATTTGCTTTCCATCTGGTCAGCAATTAATATCAATCACCTTTTCTTAAATATCAGCGGCAGAATATAAAAAAAAAATATTAATAATTTCATAAACTAATACAAATTTATACAATTTATATTTGTATTTTAACTTGTAGTATAACCAGTTAACAACCAAATCTCCAACATCATTTCAGAATCAAATTTGACTGTTGATATAATAGGTACAAAAATACTTGTATAACACTATAAACATTTTTTAATTGAAAGTAAAGCATGTCATCACTGTTAAAACGATTTTAAAATGATTCAACAAGCCAAATCCTCTACTTGGTACAAAAAATATCATACGCTTATCAAAATCTATTCTAATACCAGAAAAGTATATTCTTTTACAGTTTTATAACACCATTGGAAAATTAAAGTCAACTTTAATGTAAAAAAGAGAATTATGATTTTTAATACATTAAAGCACTTAAGATTAGTAAATGCTTAATTTATGCTTTCCAGTGAAACAAATTTGTATTTCCAAATTAGTAACAGAAGTATTAAGAATTTCATATAAAATTTATTATAAATCATGCGAGCTTTGAATTTACAATTTTAACATAAACTTTTAATATATTTTTTACATTATAATGCAAATATTAAAGATTATAATTATTTTGTACAAAAACAAAAATAATTTATCATAAATTACAAACAAATTCCCCCGTAGATTATTTTCTTATTAGGATAGCAGATTCTGAATATGACAATAATAAGATCCCAGGATTGTTTGTATTTTAATAGTATTCAAGAATTACTGCAAAAGTAGTGTAAAAGTGGTACTGTAAAGTGTATAATTATTTAAAAGTGTTTAATTTTTTGTCTTATAATTTGGACTCCAAAATCTAATTATGATTAAAATGCTATTAAATTCAAGTTTTTTTCGAATTTAAAAAGTATTTTAAATGTTTTCTATAAAATAATAAATTATAATAAATAAAAACTGAGTTTCTATGTACTTGCAATAATTTATTTAAAATAAACATTTGAAAATAATAGCTCATTGAAAAATCCCTAAATATCTAGCACAATCAATTGATTTATTTATTTCTAAGGCGATAGTAATGTAATTAATAAATTCTATTTATTAATGTTATGCTACTTATGGAGATTTTTTTAAAATACATTTTAATAATGTATTTAAAATAACATAACACATAACATTTTAATAATGCAATAATTTTTAGTATAGATTAGTTACTAAATTTAATATAATTTAATTAACTTTTAATATATATATTGTAATACATACTTTCATTTTTATCACTATTAGTAAATGAATAATAACGTTCTCCATAAAAAAAATATTTTGTGAACAAAACAGAAAACATACTCAAACATGTGATTTTTAACAGTGATGTCACAGTATAAACTTATTTGCAAGTAATTTTATTGTATTGTAACTACTTTATTATTTACTTTTAAAATGTTGATCTTACATAAATTTTTTCTAATGTTACTTTTTAATACTGGAATATTCTACATCTTTATCTATATATAGAAGTAAAGTACAAAAAGTTTTACTTTTATCTTCTGAATTACTTATCAGTCAAATATTCAAAGACGTTTCTTAATAAAAAAATAATTTGTTTTCTACTACTTAAATATATTTGTATTTCTATTGGAATAATTGACTATTGTGTAAAATATTTTGTTTTTTTTATTGGTTAAAAAAAGGTTATCAAAATATTTGATGGTATGGGATGTACATAAATTTCGAAAAGTAACTTAAGAAATACTCTCGTACACTATAATGACTATATTATGTAAACGAAAAGAATTTTAACTATAGATAACCTGTTAAATATAATAAATATCATACAAGTTTAATAAGTAAAATCACCTAGTTTACGCAGTTTTCATTCGGAATTAGCTCGAATATTTCATACACGTATGAGTAGTTCTACTGTTCAAAAAATTAAATAGCGCTGAAATTATAATGATACTTCAAAAACTCTTGTGCACACTACAACATTATTTCGTAACGATTAAGTCGCATACAATAATAACAATAGTTCCATCTGCTATCAATACCTTTAAGAATTTGGTACTATATAATAACTTTAAAAAATAACATTTGTACAAACTAAATTTTGTGGTTTTAAAATATAAAATTTTTCATAAAGTTATTATGAATAAATATCTGTAATCTTATTACATGAATAAATGTAATTTGAATGCAATATCTGTAATCTAAAGTTCTGTAAATAATAAAATGTGCAAGATATTCTTTTCTGTTCATTAAATCTTAATTGATCATAACGTATATAAATGTATGTACGTATAATGGTACAATAAAATAATTAAAAAATTAGCTATTAAAAATTTATTTGTTAAATCATATGTAAACTCTATTTAACACAGTTGATTTATTAATTTAAGATAGTACAAAAAATTTGTTTTCATTATCAATACGTTACAAATAATTCTTATATATCCTGATCAATTTTTGTATAGTATATAAAATTGTATATAATAATATTAAAGTTATCTTAAAGAGGTTTATTTTATTTTGTTTCTTAAAAGTATTTTTGGATATATTATAAAACTGTTTTATAAAATAAAATGACATTATAAAATAATAACTGTTGAGATTGATTTTTGGCATTTAATTATGTAAATAATTAAATAGGTACTAATCTTATCTCGATAAATTTATATTTTATTAATATATTATCATTCATATAGATAATATATTTTACCGCGCAATGAAACTAAAGGCTTCGCAGTATGGCGGTCTTCCTAGACCCTATTCGGGCGCCATGTAACAACATTAATGGGGGCTACAAGATGAACGGTTTTGAGAGGAAGGAAATTGTCTTATCTGCTTCTTGTGGACGGTGGCAGTGCTGGTCTCAACGCTTTTCAGCCTCGATAATTCGAGCCAGGCAGTGCTCTAGTATGGTGAAGGGGTGTGATAAAAATTAACGGTTTTTATTTAATATTTAATTTAATGACTATTTATTCCTCACCTCGACGTCGTCATAGGGAAAAAGTGGTCAATACAGTATCGTGGTCTTCCGATATATTATAATACGCGATACATGCACAAATATAAGCAAGAATACGCGAACTCAATCCAGGTACATGATATATCTTATAATAATACACAACTTATAGTGAAATAAACAATGCAGATATATCTGAAAACGCTGCTTAAACTATAATACCGAGGAATATAGAGCTTGCCATCGAATATAGATCGGCGATCTTCCAATACGACAATATGGTTCCTTAGGAAGAGCCACATCCCGACTTTTTTTCTGTTCTCGTGTGTTTCCGTTCAGCATTTTCCTGGTACGGTAGGCGCAATTCACTAGATATAGCTCATATCACAAAATTTTCTGCATCTATGCGCTTTGATCAGAAATTTCCCAAAACGGTGGCATTGTCGATAGGTAGACTGAATGTGGTGCAATCTATTGGCGCGTAGCAGATTCGGTGCGGTGAGAGTTATGATAGGAAACCTGACTCGGCGCAAGAAAACTGTCACCGAGGATTGGGATGTAAAGAGGAGAAAATCGTCATTACAAGAGAGAAACGGAGGCAGCAAAATTTGTTTGCAGGGAAGGACAGATCAGTTAAGTGCGAAAATACCCTGAATTTATATTTATACGTTATATTCCCTTAAGATGAAGATTTGCACAGGTCAACTCGTTCAGCAGCAAGGATCGTGCATGTGTACCTACGGAAGCGGCTATCTATTCATTAAAACCCGCATCAAGTGAAAGGTTAAGGTTAATAAAAGGCAAACAAAATTTGAACTAAGCCTGCAAACTTTTGCAAATGCTAACGGATACTACTCAATTAGGTCAGATATTATTAATCGATACCAGAGCGAGGGTATCTCCTGTACTAAAACAAGAAGATTGCTAAATTAAATCGTTTTGGATCAGTTTTACGCATCGATATGTATGTAACTACCATGTTGAAAGTACCAGTTCTCATGTGACGAATACCTGCGATGCTAACTGTGAAGAATAATAAGGTTAAGGTAGATTATCATCGCTTATGCAAGGTAATTTTGTGTCTCCCATTTATAACCTGTGCGTCAGTCTTACTCACCTTTAAATGAAGAACAATCAATTGTATTTTTGTAAACTCTGATGACTAATCTTGCTTACTGACCCAGACAGGTGTATACAACTATATCATCGGGATTTTAATATCATTACTAATAGTGATTTCAGATACTAGATTCAAAGTAAGATATTGCAAAAATAGCGGTACACCGCTTGGACTTTTTAAGACACTGCAACAATTTACAGATTTCTAAACACAACTGAAATCTTTTAAATGATATATCGACTAAGCAACTTTACAATCTAGAATATATGTTCGTATTAATTGATAAGATCCTGTTTCCTATCCTTCCATGTACGCCATGTTTTCTATATTTTTTATGTTTTTTAAATATAAGAATCATTTATTGGTGGTACAAATTTACTACATTCCATTTAGGATTAAATCTAAGTAAATGTAAATTAGACATTTCAGAGGTAATTTTACTATAATATTTCATAAATACCAATGGGTTCAAATTATTTCCAGGAAAAAATAACGGCATTAGTTTTTCAAACCAAAGAATATCTACTATATACAATGAATTCTTGGAATGCTGAACTATTGTTACTAATGCATGTCTTATACAGCTGAAATGTAAATCCTCAACAATGTTTTTGCAAGTCTAAAAAAGAATAAACGCTCTATTAACTAAATATCAGAATCTGAAGCTGTATTAATATAAGTGTAAAGTAATGATTGCTTCTTTCCACATGGAAAATATTGTAACGTCTCATTAATACTTTACATGCAAAATTTATTGACTGAATTCTACTTCTATTTAATCTTTATGATAGAAATGATCAAAGGTCGGTATGACTGGTAATATTTGTTAACAAAATAAAGAAGATTTTACTTAACTCTTGGCCTGTCTGAATAATGCTTGTTATCCGATTGGGCGTTGTGGGTAGAAAACGGTCCTTTGATTATTCTGGTAGCCACTGTCACCACTTCGGGATATATATCAGCTTCGACTTCCTCAAATACACCTCTGCAGGAACCTTGTTGCTTCTGATATCGTAGATTTGAATTTAGGAGAATTCAGACTCGAAAAGTTATTGACTAAACTTAAGTTGTAACTGAATTGAATATTTATTACAAAAGCGGCTTTTATTAAATTAAGATACAAAAGTTATAAGTTAAACTGTATAAAATCCGTTCTCGCAAATATCACGAGCCGCGTATAAATTAAAGAACTTTGTAATCTGTTTTCTGGCTTCTGAATCTTTCTCTCTTTCTTTTTCGTTGTTTGCATCACACTTATATATCTTCGAGTCGGTTGCTTTCTTCATTTTGATTGGTCTTGGAGTCATTATTATGTTTTGTCGTGCAATATTCGCTTATGGTTTCATTTTATTTCTTACACAAAGTTGATTTCAGTTTTTGGTCGCATGAATTATCAAATACAGAGTTTTATGATTTGGTTTTCAATGAATTAATAGTGTACGATGATATGTATTGTATGTCAGTTTCGCTTATAGTTGTTAATGGGTACATAGGTTGAAGGTTGATTTAGATATCGAATGTTTGCTTAAAATCGTAAAATTGTTGACATTATTTGAAAGTTATATCTTTATTCAGTGCTAAGTCCGGTTTTGGGTTACATAATTTCGAGGAATATGTAGTCATAAAACGTGTCGGTATAAGTTGAAGGTTATAGTATTTGTTTACGTGTCACTTTTTATAGTGTTAGTATTGTTTCCTATGGTGTTTGATTACTTTTAGAATTCTCGCTTTTGAACGTTAAATATAATGCTGATATTTACGTGAAAATGCGCTGACGCAATTATTGGGAGTTACAAAGGGTATTTTTAGATTCAAGGTTTTACACGTGTCAGATATATAATACTAATATTATGTTTGTCATGAAACGTGTTAATTATATATACTAATATTATACTTGCCATAAAACGTGTTGAAACCAGTTGAAGATTTTTATTACTACTTATAAATGTTAACCTTCTTTCTTTTCATTAGTAGAACGAAAAAATATGTACTTCTTTCTTGTTTATTATTTTGACAGGAGGTGATTTCGGGTTCTAAATTATCATTATTATATCAAATAAATTTATGTTGCAGTGTCGTAAATAAAAGAATTTTGTAACTCGCTATTTTAATTCTCCATCTTGAAGTTGAAATTTTATGAGGACGTCACAATGGATACTTTCCAACCTTTAGTTGTATGAATAACCATAACTTTAGATTAACTATTTGAATGTATCTAACGCTTGTTAACTTCTTTCTTAAGGAAGCTTAACTAAACTTAACGCAATTATGCAACAAATAATAGAGAGCTCACTACGATCTTAGAAATAGTTAAGTACCTTAATATAGGATAAAATATGTATTGACCACAATCTAATTGTATATCCCATGATCAACTTCTAGAACACTTTCTGTCACCAAAATTATAGCAATTGTCTTACATTGCATAACCCACAAAAGTATATTATATGATATGAAAAGAAAACTTGTATTAAATTCCTTTCTAGTAGATCCTTTTCAAAATGTATACAATGCATTTTGCAACATTATTTATATCAATTAACTATTTATAGGGTAAGCAAATCGTGATCGACTAAAATTAATAATATATCTAATCTGTTCATATAACATTCTTTTTTCTACGATATTCATGAAAATCTCTTATTTACTACACCATTTTATTTCATCTTATATATATATATATCGATATTTAAGCATATATCGTAATTTATTTTTATTTTGCAATATAACGAAAAGTCTTTTAGAAACGCCATACAGTGGGCTACATTAATAAAATATAAATTTGGAAGGTTACTATAATATGAATACTGTAGTTAAGCTAAAATTTGCTTAACTGAATAATTAAAATCTGTACATGACGTGCAGTTTTGAAAAACGGTGTTTGACGCTACTGATTAAAATTTCTAATCATATCTTGAAATTGATGTAAAAACACAGCTGAATATAGTATTTATTAAAAATGCAAAATTGAGGTAAGAAAACGAAAAGAACAAAAATAATGAATAGAAGTGCGACGTAACATTCTATTTGAATTTCAATCTCACATTAATAGTTGAAACAAAATAAAAAGATATTAAGTAGAATTATACGCTCTGCTTTTAACATTTATCAAAAAAATCTATTTTTCCAATTGCAACACAATAAGATTGTTCAGTGGTTTAACAAAAAATTGATACGCTTTTTATAGTTACTTCACTACATTTATTATATATATTTCATATATTTATTCTTTTATAATATATCTTTTCCAATTTCCAACTAAATATAGGTTTATATTCTGCTACTAAGGTTAATATATCTTTCAATGCTTTATATAATTAGTAGACTTGTGAATAGATTTTTTAAATGCCTTTCAAATCTATTATGATAACATCTGTTATTTAAACACATTGGTAGTACTTCTTTTCATAAAATGGATTTACGAAATAAAAAAATATCGTAAACTAATTTTATTTGATAACCGTTTTGCTTATCTTGCTTATGCCGATTGCCTAATATTTATAATAGGGATCAGCAAAAAGTAATAACAGAGTTATATTCGCATGCGGGAATTTTAATTTTTGAATCTTAAAATTGAATCTTGATCGTTAGTAATTTTGGTAGGCTATAATTACATGATAAAAAAATACGCTTTAGAATAAATATGAGTAAAAAAATAAAGCTAGTAACGTACGTAATGGTAACATCATTTTCTCTTTCATGAGGTAATTATTTTGTAAAACAATTAAAAATAAATGTGACTAAATCTAAAGAAATATATTATTTAAGATCTTTAGATGACCTTGAAATATATTAAAATTAATATAAAAGTTTTAAATAATATCCAATATCATCGAATTTCTATATAATACCGTACTTCTGAGATATGTTTTTAAATTTCAAATGATCATGTTTTTCTGAATTCATTTGTAAACATGTAGAATTTTACATCATGCTTAAGTACAAAATTATACGTAAATACGTATATATATTAAATCTTTAAATAATGTGCTATTTAAAAAATGTGAAAAATGTTATATGTATCGATTACTTTCAAAGTTAAATTCAAAAAGTTTAATGTTTTTTCTGTTTATTTATTCGTTTCTATGGGTTAATACGTTTTATTTCTAATTTCATTGTAGATCTGATAATAAAACAATATTATCTTGATATATCTAGACTAATAAGATATACATTGCGGGCTGTAATGCAATATCATAGGACTAATAAATTTAATCAAAATATATTTTCCAGGCTATTGATTATAATAATGAATACTAATACTTTAACTAAATTTCATTGCTTATAACTGTCAATATAGTTGAAAATTAATTGCTACATAGAATAATACCTATTATTTTATATGGATTTATACTGTCTTATTTAAAAATAGTATTTTCATTAAACAGAAATAGAACGTTACAACAATGTAAAAATGATAGTAGTTACAAATATAACTAAAGCATTTTTAACAAATTAATATTCTGAACATTTTTTTTTTAAATTATTATTAATTATAAGACAAATTCCATCACGAGCTTATGGCAAGACAAACGTAAAAGTAAGTGTGTGGGCGATACAGCATATTCGGGCGAGTGGCGAAGCCCAAGCAAGAATAAATTTCATGAGAGAGTGTTGAACGTAACGAAGTATACGTAGAATGATTGAGAGAAAGAGTGCTAAACGCGGCACAGTGCATGTAGAGGGAATAAAAGAAAGCATGCCTGCATAGTGGGGACATACAGTGCAACAAGAGTGAGAGAGAGAGAGAGAGAAAGCGTAAAACCCTAAGACTAAAACCTTGCTCAATGGAGCCCAGAACGCTCGTCTTTACCGCTGCTCCTTGCCTACGAACTCGCGCCAGCCTAAGTTGGTAAAAAGAAAAAGCGTTTTCCTCTCGTTAGACGGTGAAAGAAAAAGCGAAGAAAGGTAGTACAAAGTAGTAGTACCTTCCTTAGTACGTTTCCTTAGACAAGAAGGGCGAAGGCACAAACACTAGAACCGATCAGGGTGCGGCGTTCTATTGTCGCACAGAGGTAGCCTCTGGGTACAGCCGTGAAATTCTTCTGACTTATCAAAGAGCTAACGAAATCCTGAAGGTTCCGGCCCCATAGTAGTAGCCTTTTGGCTCGTCCTTGAACGTAGAATGGCTCGCTACAAACGGATAATGTCCTTTGACATACCTGAATGCGGGTACACTCAATGCGCTCATCTTCTCTTTCCGTGGGGAGAGACGCCACGCCACAATTACGTAAAGCCCGGCATCTAGGAATCCGTGCCATAGAGAAAACCTGTAATAGAGTTACCGTAGATATAGGAAAGCGCCGCAAACATGTCACGTAAAAACGTCGACTATAATGTATAATGTACGATATATAAGATGTAAAATCCGTCGACTAATACCTAAGACCAATTATAAGAAAAAAACTGTAACTGAAATTGTAATTAAGTCCATTTTATAATATATTCATCCATTTTATTCAAAAGAAAAAGTCGTTTTCTGGCCCTTCCAAGCCGGGGTAGCCAGGAAGAGTGAAGGACCCCATCTTCCCCGGTATGTAAGGACAGATAGTATAACAGACGTTGCATACCGCCGTATAACATAAGAAGAAAAAAAGAACAAATAGATAAATCGTAAGAAAAAGAGATAGTATCATTACAAATCAAATAAATATTCTGAATAACATTTGTTTTTCAAGATATTATTAATTATAAAACAAGTTTTGCATAAGCGGTACTTTTATTGAAAAACATTTGGTATTTCAATTTAAATATGTTTTAATAAATTTAAAAGTAATATTTTGTAACCTTAAACTTAAGTTCTCATTTTTAAATTTGTAAGCAATTGATGATAATAAAGTATCCATGCATATAGATATAAATTTATAACTAATCTTATTATGAGAATACCTATTAAATAGAAATTGATTATCAACATATTTCTTAGTCACAGCAATTGCATATTAAAAATAAGACATAAATTAACACTTCTTCGATATATATTTTTTATCTACTTACTTTTTATGCATCGTAAAAGAAAATTTTGTCTAAAACTGGACATTGCAATCACAAGAACACAACAGTTATTACGTAATTTCATATTATATAGAAACTAATCATTATATCTTTTCAATGTTTTTCAAAATTTGAATTTGAATTGAATATGAATAAACAATAAAAATAAGATTGATTTTGAGAGCTTTCTTGAAGAACAATTTAAGCTATTATATTACAAATTTTAGTGTTATTGATTAATATGATTGTATTACTATAAATCTTTTGAATTTAATTGGAATTTATTTACTATGATTCTATCATAGTATTAATTTAAAAACTAAATTATATTTTCTCAGTTAACTTTCTTAAAATGAATATTACAAATAATAGTCTATTTAATAAAAAACAATAAGTTATTCATAAATTGATTTAAAAATTTAAAGCAAGGCAAAAATATTTATTAGCCTTTATTAAATTAAATTTAATTAAATCAATTATAAATAATTTTAATTTTAAATAAACAAAAAGTAAGAATACTGATGTTAGTATTATATAATAAATAATAAAATATATTGAATAGATTTATTTATATATTAAAATGTTGATTTATTAAAATTTGATTACAAATACATATATATATCACATTTGTCCACACAGAGATATAGTAACTGGTATTTTAGGTTTGTTGTTTGGTCCTGTTGGAACATTTTCTATCTTTCTCATTACTAAAAGCCCATCAATAACTTTTCCAAAAACAACATGCTTTCCATCTAAAAAATTACACTTAGCACAAGTAATGAAAAATTGACATCCATTGGTGTCTTTCCCACTATTAGCCATTGAAAGCAAACCTGGTGAATCATGTTTTAAAATAAAATTTTCATCGGAAAAGGTACCACCATAAATACTTATTACTCCAGTACCATCTCCATTGACAAAGTCTCCACTTTGAATCATGAAATCTTTAATAACTCGATGAAAAATTGTACCTTTAAAACCCAATGGTACACCATCTTTTCTATGTTCTCCAGTACAAAATTGACGAAAATTTTCAGAAGTTTTTGAACAAACATCTTCAAAAAGTTCAAAAATCATTCTTCCAATCTCAGTGGTACCCACAGATATATCAAAAAACACTACTGGATTATTAGGATTTCGAAGCTGAGCTTGAATTTGATTCCAAGTAGGCATTTTCAAGGCTGTTTAAAAAATGATATTAATTAATTATATTTTTGTAAACCGAAAATTTATTATAAATCAATATCGTAAATGTACTGTCCTTTCTAAGTAACATAAATTAATAAGCAAATAAAACTAGTAACACATAACCTTATTATTTTTTTTTTTAAAACGTACAGACCACAACGAATGATACAATTAAGTCTCAAATTAGGTTAGAACTCGCTATAAATGCGTTAAAAATTTTAATATTTCAAAATTAAATCAAATTAAAAAATTATTTATTGTATTATTTTGTAATTTGGAACTTATTAATAAATAACTAAATTTAATGTAGTAATTAGTACAATAAAAATAACTGACCTGAATAGCATAAAAATTATTACAATTATAACTTCAATTTACAAAATACGACAATTTTTAAACTTTAAATGTAAAACTATACTTAGATATAATAAATGTACATACTTTTTTAACAGATTTAAACACTCAAACAATAATGCAATCGTTATTTTACAACTACTATTTCCAGCTATTGTTTATAAAATTTAGTTAAAAAATTTAATAATACATTTTATTTATTTTCAACAAATTAAAATAATACTGAAATTATAATTTATATATTAGTTAAGAATCTGAACAATGAAAATAGATATATAAAAATAATTTTTGTGTAATTAAATATTCCTAATACAATTATACAATATTTTATTATAATATAAAAATATTTTATTTGAACAAAAAAAATTTAACATAATTTATTGTAAATGTTCAAAAATGTTATAATTTATAATACTTTTTATACTTGGTTAATATCAAGTTAATATTTTATAACTTTTCTAAATACCTACAAATTTACAATTCTTTTAAAATTATAAAATAATTTTTTGTTACAAAAACATTAATATTTATGATCTAAAAATCTTTTTAATTTAGCCTTAGCCTTTAATTTCTATATTTTTAGATTCTACTTAATACAATGAATTTATAATACTTTATTATTAAACTATATTATTAAACAAGATTATGATGATTATAAAATACTTTATACCTTAATATAACAATATATTTTAAATTCAAACTTTTGTTCAGTATAATTTAATTAATATTTTACATAATATACAAAGCCTATACAATCTAACATAATTGTTTATATATGTATTTTTACATGTTCCATTAGTATATTTTTGTCATCAAAGTCATTTCCACAAATACCACATACTAATTCTTCACTTTCATTATCACTACCTTCCTTACTTATAGTTTTTTTGTATTCAATATCATTAGATTGTATGGAAACAGGTTGAATGATCATAGCCTCTGTATGAATATTTTCTACACACTCTTCAATATGAACTGGAGAATTATTTGTAACTGTAATAATTGATGATTCAGAATTATTAATTTCTAAAATTTTATTTGAAAGATTTTCGTTAGTTTCAGGATTAGGAATCGCTAAAACAGGTAAATTTTCATTTTGTTTTGAAATTAAATGTAAGGTATTATTGTGCTTTTTGGTAGAAATAAGATGTATTGCATCACCAGAAGTGTTGAAAGGTATTAAATGCATTGTATTAATATTAGGTTGTTTATTCATAACTGTTCTTTCTTGATCTTTAATATCAGAAGATTTAGCAATTGTTATTACATTAAAAGATTTTATTTGACCCACTGTTTCAGACACATCATTTGATCTGTCCATCGCTTTAATACAAACTGTATCGTCATATTCATTTTTTACTACTAAATAGGTATTTTGTGTTTCCATTAAATTATCTACTTGTTCTGGGATAGAAAGTAAAACTTCATGTTTATTTGAAGTAGAAACTACTTGGTCTCCTGTTGATTTGGAATGGGTTGCTTTTATTTTGTCTTTACCTTTTTTTTTCTGTAATTTTGTTTTTGTGGTGTGATTATTCTTTGCCTTAGTCTCTGCTATCATTTGATCTGAGTGTTTGACAATGTGAGCACATAACTCATCACGATCTTGAATTAAATTTGTACATAAGGGACATGAAAATGGTGGTCCAGTAACTTCTGTGTCCTTTTTTCCAGCAGCATGAACCCAACGAACGTGTTCACGCAAAACGACTTTCTGATTAAATGCTCTTGCACACAATGGACAAACATGAGGTCTCTCTCCAGTATGTATTCTTTCATGTTTTCTTAAAGTACCTCCATCACGAAAAGCCTTCCAACAAAATTTACAACCATAAGGACGTTCTCCTGTATGTGTACGATGATGTATTAAATATCCTTGCCTAGAAGAAAAAGTCTTTGAACAAATATCACAATGAAAATAAGCTGGACTCCCCGCATGAGTTCGACCATGTTCCCAAAGTCCTTGTCGAGAAACAAAACTTTTACCACATTCATTACAAGTAAATGGTGAATCTCCTGGATGAGCAGATAATCGATGTTCATCAAGCTCTAACTGTTTCTCAAACTGTGATCCACAAACTTCACAGGAATGTGTTTTTTTTCTATGAATCCATTGATGTCTAAACATCTTTTGTTTTGTTGTAAATTTCTTTCCACATTCTGAACAAGCATGTTTTCCCCATTTTGCATTAGATATATTAAGCTCTGTATTACTTCGTATTAATTTTTTTGCACAAGATACCTGATGATTAGCTAAAAAGTTAGAATCTTGAAATTGCTTATCGCAATATTCACATTCTACTCGAGAATACCAGTCACATTTTGCATGTGACTTTTCATGTAAAGTTAAAGATGATGCACGGGCAAAACCAACACCACATTGATTACATATGTGTCCTCTGTTTTCTTGTAAATCTATTTCAATACAAGCTCTTTTAACTTGGTGATTCAAATTATCAGTTTCTACCTTTACCAATGTATCAGAATTATTAAAAGAATTTAAAGTTAAGCTATACTGACCAATTGAATTATTTATAGTATCTTGGGGATTGTATTCAAATTGAGCAACTTCTCCATTAGGTAATACAGTAAATTCTTGTAATGTATCTATTTTTACAGATTCATTAGTAAGAGTATCAATATTGTTTTGATCAGTTGAATAATTGTATGTTTGTATAGACCATTGTACTTGAGGTATTTCAAAATTCTGTAATGTTTGAACAGTGGTTGTTACAACTGATGGTTGTTCTGAAGAAACACTTTTAAATGTTTCAACATTTGTTGCTACATTGATTCCTTGGCCATGCATTAATGCTCTTCCTGCAACATAACTATGAATTTTCATATGATTAGATAAGCTTGATGGTCTTTGAAAATCTAGTCCACAAACAGTGCATTTGTGAAGTCGTTCAATTTGATGAACTTCAACCATATGAGTTTGTAAATTAGTTTTAGATCGAAACAAATTCCCACAAGTTCTACAAGCGTGAGGTCGATCTACCTGATGGCAAACAATATGATTGTTAAAATCTATTTTTCTTTCAAATTTCTCACCACATGTATTACAAACATGTTTGTTCAAAGAACATATATTCTGATGCTTGACTAATTCTGATTGTGTAAACATATTAACACAATTGAGACATGAAATTTTTTTCTCTTCAAAACAAGGATACATTCCACCTAATTGACGCAAGGCTTCAACAGCCATTGATTCATCCCCAGTTGTAAATTGTTGTGAAGATTCTTTTTTTATATAAATGGGATATACAACCGAACTCTGTTCTTCATCTTCAGAATTTTCTGTTAAAATTTCTACAGCTACTTGAGTTTGTGTGATATCCTGATTTAAATTTTCAACTGCAACTTCAGTTAAGTTTTTTTGTAAGGTACATTCAACAACAGGTTCACATATCTCTTCATGAGAAATATTATCTTGTATTCCTAAATTTAAAAAATCTATATTTAAATTAAATTTTTTTTCAAATAAATAACAATTTAAACAAATATATAATTATTATTGGCTGTAAAAATATAAAAATATATTTAAAAAAACTTAAATATTTTTAGAAATAACTTAAATTAAATTCTACAACATACCTTCGTGTACTCTGTTCAAGGAAAATGTAACATATTGTTCATTTTCGTTTGTATCCATAATATTAAATTTTAGATATTTTAATTGGTTTAACAATTTGTTTTTTCTACAATACAAATCAATGAAAAAAAAATTTTTGACTAGGCCAAATAGGTATTTAAACTTAAATTACATACCATTCATTGCAAAACAACAACTTTTAATAATAATGTTTTTGATTCCAGTTATTATAAATGCTTGGATTTTTATTTCACATTCTGCTGAACGAAAAGTAATAAAATTAATACAGGTTAAGTATTATATCTTTGTTTTTTTAACAAAAATTTATTTCTAGTTTATAAACATATTAAAAAATTAAAATAATTGTAATGCAATATCTCTTATGTTATAAAATTATATTAATATATATATAATATCCTTTTATGTAAATAATATATGTATATATTATGATGTAATAGTAAAAAAAATTATTTTAGAAATATCTATTATATTAATAGAATAGATATCTTTATTTATTATAAAATAATATAATATCTAATATATGAATATAAATATATTCATAATATGACAAACCAGTTAGCTTTATAACAAATAAAAAGAAATTAAACATTAATGTATTGCGGTACAAGTATTATATATTATACACTACAAAGAACTATTCTTAGATTCGAATGTTAATTGAAGTTAATACATTTTAATGCAACGATTAAAGTTTAAATAGATTATTATAATTAAATGCTACCATAGTATAGAAATATTAGTAAACTACATCGTTTTGTTAAATAAAATGTGACCAGCATATATGAAAGAGAGAGTAATAGCCATGGTAACTGTTTCTCTTTCTAACAATAAAACTAGCGAAAAAACAAGGAAATCGGTTACTTTTGTATTCTAGGTATCGTTTCTTTTAATTAAAAATTTTATACCTATCACTAGCCTTGTTAAATGCAAAATAAATATCACATAAATAAATTTTACATAAATATATTATTTTTATATCTGTTTTCATAAACATTTTTATTGTACTGACATTTATAAATCATAGTAAAATAAATAAAATCTGCGTGTATAATATATATACATATTATTTTCCAAATAAAATACTTGGATTTATTTACAAAATATTTAACGAAACTACTGTAAATAATTACTTTATTATTAAAAATTTTCATTATCTTTTATTCACAATTAGATTTAATAAATTATTGTTTTATTCGTGTTATTCTATATAAATTAAGTTAGATTGCTATCTTTTCTTGTTAGAATGTAACTATATCTATTATTATGAAGTAAATTCTGATTAATGTCTTTTTTTGTCATTCTCTCTCTCTCTCTCTCTCTCTCTTTCTATATATATCATTTCGCCAACTAGATATTAGCCCGCAAATTGTAATAATTTAAAAAAAACGAAATGTATAGATTATAGAAATAATCATGGCTCTATGAAATAAGACTTGATAAATCAATCCTAGACAGTATGACGTCTCAACAATAATTTACGCGTAAAGATTTGATGGACAAATCTCTTGTGACGTCTCACTAATTTTATACATGTCAAATTTTATGAGTTCAATCGACTCTGTGTAATTGAACTTTTCTAGGTTGGCGGGACTACCTTACAACAGTTAGTTCCGTTTGTTCCGTTTCCTTATTTGTTATTAGAAATAAAAGATTTTTACTTAGCTGGCTTGTCCGAAGGGCAGAGTGACAATGAATGGCTGTATCTAAATTGTTTAAGGCATCGACTGTTATCACTCCAGGAATTTGTCTTCAGAGCCCTGAAAAAACCTCGATGATTTTTTATATGAAATCAGGAAACTCGGTTTAAATAATAATATGTAGATGGACTTGAATTAAATTTAAACTTGATTTTAAGTAGAATATATAAATTTATACAAAGATAAAATATTAAAGGCGGCGATACAAATACTTTAAATATATAATGCAAACGAACTGAATTCGTTCTCACGAAAAGATGCAGACTGCAAGTAATATAATAAAATATTCTCTGACCTCTGATCACGAATTCAAGTTAGTCTGCTGTGTGCGTCTATTTTTATATATTCTTGATGATGTCATTACTTTGCTTCTGATTAGTTGGTTGTTTTCTTTCGGTAACATTCTATTTCTTAGTTTATTTATTCGTCGTGTATGACGGTGCGTTATCTTTGTCAGGATATTTACCTTTTTTTGTTTTCGTACAATCATTTATGTTATGAGACTATTTGAGATTATAATCGGTTTACATTTTTCATATACGTTAAATATTACAGTGGCCTCTTTGTTTGAATTTAAAATAAAATAATTATATTATATATTTTTTTAGAAGAGGCTTCGCATACATTTCTAGTTATAATCCCTTCTTTATTTGATCGTTTTCAAGTGTTTTCTTAGGGTTATATATTCTGCGCATCGTTATAATCATAGCTTTATTTGGTTACATAAGCTTTCTTAAAATATATTTCGGGTATCTCTGTTTTTATCGTCTTTAAGGTTAAACTCATGTTGGTATTTTCTACAGTATGGGCTCTGTGTATTTTATTATCTCTCGAGGATTTTCGCTTAAGGTTAAACTCATTTACACATGTCAGTATTTCTTACAATATGGGCTTTGTGTACTTTATTATCTTTCGAGATTTCTCGCTTTCGGTTACAAGAATATTATACATTTTAATCTTACGTAATATTATTTTCAGAAAGAGGGTTGATTCGTGTTGACTTTATAATACTAGTATTATGCTTATCGTATGTGGGTTAAATGAAAACAAGTTGAAGGTCTTTTGATTGTTTCCATGTGTCAGCCTGCTTCCTGTACATATGTTTCATATTTATTCATTTTTAGATAAGCGTTGATAATCCAGTTCTTTGATCTATTGTAGAATATTTTCCATATGTGTAGATTAATATTACTTATCTCTTATTGCGCAATGTGATCGGAGGCGATTTCTGTTTGTTTATTTCATTATTATTATGTTAGATAATGTCTGAAGTCATGATGTAGTTATTGCCGAGTTTCGTGACTTTGTAAATTGCGTGACTGATGTGAAGTTAAAAATTAACGAGGACGTCACACTCTTGATATCTGCTTGGCGTCATATTTCTTTTTCCAGGATGTTGTGATGGACTTTTCCTGCTCGTACTGAGTTTTATGTGTGTTTTTAAAATAGTATAATGATACGTATTGAGAGTGTGTCTATTTGTTTTAAAATTATTCGAAGATTATTATAATTCATTTGATTGCGTCTTATTCTAAGGTTACATTTATTTTCTGGTAATGTGCTCGTAAAACGAATTGAAAGAAGTTTTGTAGATTAGCTTCCTGTAAAATAACTTAGATTATTAATAATCTTTTTCCTCATAATATTTTTCTTATTTTAACTTCCTAAAAAAATTTTTCTTTTATCTATGAAATATACATTATTTTTTTGGATAAACGCAAGTTTAAAATAATGTCACAACCGATTCATGCTACCCAAATTTTAACGCAGTATAACAAATAAACGAGTGAACAAATAATTATTTAGTTAAGAATTAATCTTTCCTTAAGAAAATGTTTATTATATTGTTATATAAAAATATGTATATGCGTATAAATGTTTATGCATATATATATTATTATATATTGTTACTTTCTGTCTTTCCCCTTTCTTTTTTTTAATATTCTTTAATATATATATTGTAACGCGACAATATATGTAGGCGCTCGCGATATAGTACGATAGAACTTGTAATAGAAAAATAAGGAATAAGAGAAGGGAAGTGGAAAAACCGCAGATAAGGAAAAAGAGATTGCGTGAAAGACAAACAAGACGAGAGAACGTAAGTACATGAAAATGAGATAAGTTAACTTACTTATTATGCACAATAGTAGAATTTGTATTTTACAATGTAATATCTCCTTAAATTTTCAGCTTTATAGTAGTCAAACAAAATTTTAAGTTAATGTACTGGATTACTTTCGAATCTATGGTGTAAGAGAAACTCGAAATAATAAAAAAAATTTAAAATACAAAATTGCCTTCAACCACTATCAATAAGAATTAGGAAATATCTTAAATACAAAAACTAAAGATATTAGGCATTAGATCAGGAATCGGATTATGCGTAGTTACCTAAATCACATAAAAGTGAACATTCGTTTAATAAAATATGCTAATACGAATATATCATAAACCGATACATATAAACGACCACTATATCCTTCGACTTGTATCAACATGTTTTACGGTCACAAGCAGGCGTTTTATAAATTCATGTAATCTGAGTTTACAGGAAATCATATTTTGTCATATGTAAAATTGTTTCAACTAATTTAATAGCCTTAAGCGAGAATTCATATTATAGAAAATGATACGTATAGAATCACGTCAATACGTTTAATAATCATAAGACAAAATTCTATTAATTCATATTATAAAAACCAACACATCTAAAATTATGTCAACACGTTCAATAGCCATAAGCAAGGATTCCGTATTATATAAAATAACACGAGTAACATAACCTTTAACCTATGTCGACACGTTTCACGATTTCCATAAAATACGATAATCATGTTAATACGTAAGTAAGAAATTCATCTAATCTAACACCATACTCTTCAACTTATGTAAACATAATTTACGATCAAAAGCGAACACTCAATACAACAATAATGTATTGTACAACAAACATAGCATTGTTCAATAAAAAACTTTATGTAAAAGCCACGTGCAAGCAAATGCGTAAAGCTCAACTTGGCATAAATCACGCACTAAGTCATAAATGCGTTATACTTTCTATGAAATATTATCAACGACCGAAATGGAATCTGGAAGAAGGATGTCAATATAATAAACACAAGTCCCATTTAATAACAAGACAATAAAATTCAGGATCAATAAAAAATTAAAGTAACAGCTACCTGTGTACTATATAAAAGGGACACAATACATGAAGATAGACAGAAAAATACATTCATGAGATATAGTCGATCAATTTGTTAGACTTTAGTTTACGCATCACACGGCCCGCGACATTCATGAGAACAAAGAATTGTTCCATTTCAATTAAATATATTTTGTTATTTACTGAAAAGCTGCAGATAAAGTAAATAAAAGTTCAGTAAATCCTCAGTATTTTTAAATTTACCTTTGTCGATCAAAAAATCCACTATCCTTTGAAATAAATGAAAATACATTTGAAAAGTTTTATTCAAAATCGAATTCAATCAAAAAAATATCAGAAGCCAAGATAGAAGGTATCAGCGCATCTACCACAGGATTTTTCAGGATCCTGACGTAACAATAACCTGAAGTTATGACAACAGACTGCCAGAAGACGATCAATCATTGAGAGTCATCTTCTTCCTATTTCAGCACAAACGGACTTCAAGCCAGTAGCCAATCATCGAAACAGGTTAAGAAACGTATCGAGGAAAGTATAATTTCTATTATTTAAGTTATTTCAAACGCGAGAATTTAAAATATTTAGTTAAATAATAAGGGAAAGAGTTATAAGCAATTGATTAACAAGCATACCAGCTTTTCTGAATATGACCAAAACTATGTATATAGAGCTTGACATAGTTCTATAAATTGTTGACGTCTAAAAATCGTAAAGTATTACAACAGTGTTTGTATAATATATAATAAAATCAATGTAATAATATAGTAATGAATAATAAATTCTTATTCTATCACAAATAGAATTCTTCTTGTATTATTTGTTCTTTCGATGATATATAACTTAAACAAAGTTCATTCTCTTCTTCCAAATATCACAGCCTTTAAGGGCACCTTTAAAATAAGTTTAGTGTAATTCTTGAGCAGTCGAAGCTGGAACCTGCAAAAGAGCTCACGCAGAATCACCAGTAAGTAAATCAGATAAAAATTAGCGGAGTGATTAAGTGCACGCCTCATTGAAGTAGTACATACGAAAACTTGATGTTTTGCACTGAAGACATCATCAAAAGGCAGAAAGTCTCTTTATATATATGTATATATATATTTTCTTTACAAGCTAATTATTAAAGAATAATAACTCAATGATTCATTGCCTTTCAACATATTATTTTATTATTTTCCTTCTTCGTAATTATTTAATTAATAATTAATAATTAGCTGTTAGTTTTCATTACAAACTCTTACCCAAGATGATTTGTTATAATATTATAATTATACAATATTTAAACTTCTGTTACTTCTATTTTGAAAGCACCAGTGAAAGACTAAAAGATTTGTAAAGATTACAATGACTTTCGTTAAAATAAATTAAGAATTATAAGCACTTTTTTACATTAATCAATAGTTGTAATTTTGTTATCCGAAGGCAAATATTTTTAAAAGTATTGTATACCAGCGTTAAAGTGACAAATCTCTTATGAAATTGCTTACTTCTTTATAATAAAATTTATTCTTAAAACTTTTTCCATATATACCTAAGGAAATAATTTTAAATAATTTAAATATTAATTTAGAACCTTTCGGGTCATTGCAATTCGACGGCAGACTTTTTCTCAAAGTTTCACATTCGTTTCTTTTAACATATTTTAATTGTTTAAATTTATTAAATCGTAGGTAATTCATTCTATTTTATTTTAATTTGCCTCAAATCTATACTAAAATATTTATTACCTTAGTAAATAGTTTGTATTTTAGTATTTGATTAGTATACTTTATAGTAAAATATTTGTTTATCTTTCTTTTACAGGTTTTCCTTATAATATTTTATATATTAATAAGCTCAATAATCTTTGAAAAAAAAATTTTTTCTTTAGAATTATTGGTTTAATTCTGCTGTTAGTTCATATAGCAGTCTATGATTGTTATATCTACTTATTGAACTTGCTTTTCGTATCGCGCGCATTTAAAAGAACGAATTATCGTAAGATTATTACTGCGCATGCGACTAAAATATTTTGAAAGGTTAAGTAAGATTATGAAACTATATAATTGTATGAATTTATTTATTATTGGAACATTTCATTAGTATACTCACATGTAAGGCATCTTAATATTTATTATTATATAAATATTCAAAAGTAACTATCAAGCTATGCAAAATTAAGTTTTTTACTTTAGTAAGTATTCATAGATGTGTATTTGAAATTTAGTATTAATATTTTTATAGTAAACAATATTATTTGACAGAGACATCTTCGACTTTATTATTAATATTGTATGACAAAAAGTTTCCAAAATGAAACAGAATGGTAATTTAATAGGATGGCATATTATTTGGTGGTTGTTTACAATATTTGGTATACCAATTACTTTTCCTTGGTTAATTTATAGTTTAATTGACATCATTATGCATAAACGTAGAAAAGCTACTCTTTATGGAAAGGTCAACAAATTTATTATTATATTTTTTTTTAATATAATAATTTCATTCTACATATTTGAATATTAAGTAAATGACAAATTTATCAAATAAACAGGTTGTTATGATAACTGGTGCAAGTTCAGGTTTAGGAGAAGCTTTAGCTCATGTATTTTATAATTGTGGCTGTAAATTAATTTTAATATCAAGACGAAACCAGGAATTGATACGAGTCAAAGATGCCCTGTTAAATTCACATCATGTAAGTACTGGTGTAATTAATCAAATCTTTTATTAATGTAACAAAAATTAAAATGAATAAATTCTTAGACAGTTCCAACACACATACCTGTTGTCCTTCCCTTAGATTTATCTGAAATAAATTCTTTGTCAGTGGAAATAACAAAAGTTTTAAAGATTTATGGACGAATAGATATCTTAATTAATAATGCAGGAATATCTTACAGAGGAGAAATCATCGATACCAAAGTTGATGTTGATATTAAAATAATGTTAATTAACTACTTTGGTCAAATTGCTTTAGCAAAAGGTAAATACTTTTATTAAGAATCTAGGATTATGTTATTGTCCAAATTAAAATTCTAAATTTTAACACATAGCTGTGTTGCCATATATGATAAAACAAAATTTTGGATTTATTGTATGTACAAGTAGTATACAAGGTAAAATAGCCATTCCATTTAGATCAGCATACACAGCTTCAAAGCATGCTTTACAAGCTTGGTGTGATTCAGCAAGAGCTGAACTTTTTACTAAGAATATTAAAGTAACTGTAATTAGTACAGGATATATTCATACTGCTTTATCTTTAAATGCATTAACAGGAAGTGGTCAACCATATGGAAGTTAGTAGATACTACAAAAATTATAATTAATTATTTATTCATTTATTTATTTATTTTTTGTATTTTCAGTTATGGATGAAACAACTAAAAATGGTTACTCAGTCAAGTATATTGCAGATAAAATATTAGAAGGTATGTTAAGAGGCGATAAAGAAATCACGATTGCTACTTTCACTCAAAAGATTGCTATTTTACTACGAGTTTTATTTCCTTCTATTTACTTTTGGATTCTTCAACAACGTGCTAAAAAATTACAAAAAGATAAATAAAATTATTGTTGGAAAATTTGTATCATATTAAATATCAATTATGTACAATGTAAATACAAAATTTATTATTTTAATTATTTATTTTATAAAATTATTAAAAATTGATGAATGTTATATATACATATATTAACAAATTGTAATAAAATTAGAGTGATTAAACTTTTATTTAAATAATTTTTTATGAAAACTATTTTTGCAAAGATGATTACTTAACAATATAAAATAATTAAAAACTCTTATGCTTTAAAATTAAACTTTATTTTTACCTTTTACATACAGATACATAAACATGCTTACACTATTTACATTTAGGAATATGCTTTAGTTGAAAACAAAAATTTGAGATTAGTCGATAAGTTGTAATTTAAACATTTAAAATATATTTTTCCATTTCAAAAAATTAATATCATAAATGCTTAATAAATGTAGTTCTTTTGAAGATAATCGATGTAGTTTATATAACAAATCTATTTACAAATTTGAGTATCAGAGTAGCATTTATCAATATATCCTTAAATATTTTTTACAAAGGTTTAAATTGTTACTGGTAAAAGTAAATTGCATTATTTGGATTTTTATTATTATATATTTAATCTAAAATGTTTAAATTACAAAAGCATTTTTTTCTAATTTTAATATTTTCTAAATTTCCTAGAAAAAGTTTAACTTTTTATTTTAGATACAAATAATTATTTAACTGTTAATTTAACAATTTGTATTTTAGATTAATTTTGTGTGCATATAACTTCCTTTTGGGGATAGTAATAATGGATCATAAGTGCATGCACTTTATATTCATATTTATATAATTTAATAACATTCATATGATGCATTATCAAATCACTGAGAATTACAATCATGGATTTTCTGTAGAATATATTTCCTAAAATAAGAATTTAAATAATTATTGATCTCCAATAATTTAATAAATATAATTTTATTGCAAAACAAATATATTTTTTTTTGTAAGTAAAATTTGATATATACAAATACAATTTTCTAACTATATGAAATAAATAAACCTTTTATTTTTTAATAAATACTAGTTTTACAATATTTAAATTATTGAAAAATCTTTATTAGTTTTATAAGAATAGATTATTTTCTTAATTTTTTTGATAATGTAAGTATAATTTTATGCCAAAGAATGATGTAATCTTCACTATTACAAAAGTTATAGCTCTAATGTAGTTTTTGTAATATCTAGTAAAAATAGGAATTTGATAAAAAATGTATTAAAAATGATTTTTAATCATTTTTTAGTCTAATATAAAAAATAAAAATTCAACTAAGAATATAGGATAATGTTTCATACAAGAGTTTAATTTAATAATTATCTACATTTTGGTAAGAAGACGATATCTAAATATTCTAGATTCAAAATATAATTTGTTATAAATAATTATCATTAACTATTAACGTTTAAGGTATAAAATATTAAAAATGTAAGTCAAAATAAGAAACTAAACTTTTAATCATAAAAATGGCACAACTATATTTCTTTATTATTCAATAATTAAATCATAACTTAAATTGTTTATAAAAGATAATATTTAATAATCTTATAGATACATTTGTATTTTAATAATATACAACGATATTATTTTATGATTTATTAATTGTAATTTAAGCTCATTCTAAATATCACTTTCTATATCAATGAATTTCAGCTTTTAGACTTTAAATGTAAATAAAAATTAGTTTTAAAATACTCTAAAGCCACTGAATAAAATAATCGTTTTAGTCATAATTGTTAATCATTTATTGTATCCTAATTAAAATTAAATTTACTTGAATAGATAAATTTTCACATCAAGTATATTAATATTTTCTTTTTTTTCTTGTAGAAATATAATTTCAACTTTACTGCACTAAAAAAAATGAACGTCTAAACATTACCTAAAACTAAAAGGCCTAAATATTTTTTTAACATGTAAGAAAATCGAGAAAATTAATTTATTAAAATACATTAATTTTTGTTGTGATGATATTTAAAAGAAATTTTTTACATGTAGATACATCCTAATTTATTAAAATTACATTTTTAATCAAAAGCCAGGAAGAATACAAAATTTATGTTCTTATTTATGAAATAATTATGTATTTAACTTTTATTTAATTTCGAATTATAAACATTGGTCATGAATTAAAAAACTTATTAAGAAATGTATTGAGATATATTATTATTATTCATTACATATTGTAATGAAAGGTAAGGATTTATAAAGAAAAGGATTAATCATAATGAATTTCTTTTAAGGAAACTGAAAATAAAATAAAACACTATATGCATGTATAATAAACTAATTTAGTATAAATCAAATAATTATTTTTATTATCTAATGAATAAATTTCAAGTTCAACTTCAAAATATTATTTTTCAACATTTTAGAATAAAGATATGAATTAAAAAATGAAAGAATTTAGGCAATTATGTTCCTGTCATAATTTATATTTTAAACTGCATTCTACATGGTTTTTCAGTACAGTTTAAAAATATGTATTTTTTAATTTGACCTTTTAGTAACCTAGTTAGATGACTACATAAATATACACTATTCAATGCAACTTGACATTTGAGAATGCTGTAATCACGCACAAACATCACAAAAATAAAAAACACAATCATTTTTAACATAAAATGAGACTGTTATTTGTTAATAATAAAAAATATTTGTTGTCTGTAAATATTCTGTACATCATCTATGAATTGTATTTGGGAATATATCAGAATATAACTTTTTTTTCCTAATTCTTATAGTTGTAGTCTACATCGGTCTACAATCACATACAATTCTCCACTGAGGCCTACCTTCAAGCCTTTCAATTTTGTGACTCATCTCTAAAAAGCAAATTCTTCATTTGAAAGCTTGATATATCCTCCAAGCACTGATACTCAGTGCTAAAATAGTTATTGTAGTATGTAAAATCCTTCGTCTGGTATCATCTTTTCTAACAAGAAAAGTTGGTGATGAAGGTCCTAGAACAGCAAGTACCTCAACATGAGGTAACTTACTTGTATCTGTTTCTACTTGATATTGACAACATGGGTCAAATTGCCAAGAAACAGTATATAAGCCACAAGATATTGCAGCTGTTACTCCAAAAAATCCACAGATATAGGGTCGATCACTCCACAAAAGTCCTATAAAAAATACGAATAAATAAACACTTAGATACTAACTTATAATAGAAATATCTACCTGTAATGGTTGCAGCTACACCTGATAATGCTGCTGTTTTATGGAGACAATTACCAACTGAGATCCATCTAGATGTTTCATCTCCTAATTTAGATGGCTCTATAACAATTAACTGATATTCGGATTCAAGCGCTCTTTCAAGTTCATATTCAAAACTTTCATGAGCATTTTCTCCATCATATACTTCATGAATTATAGCGACTTTCTTGGAGTCATCACTGAAAAATGCTCTTAATTAAAAATGTAAAAAATATTATGTTTAGAAGTAAACTTCTAAATATTACTAATACAAAATCACAGCATAAACAGTAATTTAATAATCAGAATGTTTCATAATATAAAAGATATTATAAAATATCATTAGAGATCATTGATTCAGTAATGTTTTTTTTCTTTTGGGTATTATGTAAGAAGTTGATTAAGATTAATTATAATTCAATTTTTTATAAAATATAAATACTTTTTAATATGAATATAAACATCTTTAAAGTTAAAATATTTAATTTTTTCCTGTTAGAAAAAATACAAAAATTGTAATAAAACTCAATTTTTAAAATAAAATGTACAAATAATTTTATTCATATTACTAATTATGTTATTTGTAAAGTTAAGATATATATAATTTTTAATAGTAAGCAAAATAATTTAAAATTGAAAAAGAAACCGTTTTAAGTTTTATTAGATCATAATGTTATATTTGTATTCTATTTGAAGAGTACACTCTAATAATAGAATTTTGAAAGATTAAATGGTTCTAATTTGAGGTTGATTTATAAATTTTTTAAATTATCATTTTAAATTCATAAAAATGATAGAGTGAAAGCAAGTAGAATCAAAAAAGCTTTTATTTAACTAAACAAACCTGTCACCCGCTTCATCTACCATTTTTTCGATCGACGAAATAAATACTGAAACAACGGTTCCCGCGAACCGGATACAAGGATCAGGACCTTAGATATATTTGAACCGGATATGCACATCAGCTGATAAAAAATTTATTTTTATTTGATTAACGTGGTATAAATTTCACTAAAAATTACAATAATAAAATAAACTTTCATTCAAAATTAAAAATAAAATTATTATAATTCTTTTCTAAAATATAAAGCTTAAAATACTACGACCCTCACATATATGTTCTAAGCGATTATAGGCAATATAAACTCAAATTATATTCTTTAATGTTTTAAAATTTTTTAAAATTAATATATGTTAACATAGTACAGTATTAAATCACAAATTAATTTTCAACATAATTTTAAATATTCTGTCACATAATATATCAAGATATTTTGATCTTTATGTATTTAGGACATACATAGGTGATTCAAATGAAAATTATCAAAATATTTTATCTAAATAGGTTTTACAAAGTATGGTAACAAAAGCTATTTTAATGATTATTTTATATTATTTAATAATCATTGCTTTTTAAACATATTATAAACAACTTCGTAAAGAAATAAAAATTGGAATGATAAAAAATTAATTTTATAGTTTTTAAATATTTGTTTTATTGTGTACATTCATTTTCTTTTATAATATATTTTTATAAAGTTTCATGGATGTACTACAAAATCACAAATAATTTAATAAAATTTACAACAAGAAATATTTTATTAACATAAAATAAAAGAAGTATTTAAAATATATAATTAAGCTAATATTGAATGTAGGAGCATAATAGTGGGAAAGTAAAGAAGTGGTCAAAATTGTTAAATCAAAGCAGGGAAATGATTTCAGTATTCTTATGTTGCAACTGGCTATTTAAAGGTAAAAATATTATTTTCAATGTAATTGGATAGCACAGAATTTTTTATGTTATTATATACCGTAGAAAATGTTTTAAATTATATAAAATTATATATTTATTATATAAAATTTTATGTTAAATCCAAAAATTAGTACCAGGGACATTCAGGATTCAGTATTAGTATCCGATATATGTAGTATAATACAGAACATAAAAATATAAAAAACTGTTCAATAAGATACTACTTTAAATTATCTAGTTTAAATTAATTAAGTTTAAATGACTTTAAACTTAACACTACTAAAACAAAAATTGTGTTATATATTGGGCATTGTCAATTGTGCTATGACCTAGGCAGATACTAAAATTCAATATTTAAGGTTGATGTTTAATATCATTTTAAATAAAATAAAAATAAATAATTGAGTTTATTATTTTCTCGCAGTGTATCAAGTAGATCTTACTGTTGATGACTGAATGGATATTTAATAACATAACATAAGATTATTTGCGATTTTATTTTGCTATCATTTAATAAAAAATATATACCATAATAAATTAAATTTATAAACTTAAATATTCAGAATTACTAAACAACAGCTATGTAACTTTAGAAATCAAATAGATTTAGCCAGTATATTTAAAGAAAAATTGAAATCATTAATTTATTGTTAGTAATAAGTTTAGTAATTTGAAGAATTTTTATTTTTCAATTTATATAATAAATATTTAATAATATAATAATATTCAAGAATAATAAAAAATAAATAATCAAGAATTTGTATGATTGAACTCGTATATTATTAAAAAATATTTATAATTTCATTTTAATGATGTATAAAGTATATAATTTATAAATAATACAAAATAAATTTATGGAGTTTTATTATCTCATAGATTTAAGCAATTAAATACTAGCATTAAAATTAATGCTAAATTTTGAATATATATGTTGAAGATTCATCATTTTCTTTAAAAATTGTTTATTAAAATAAATACTGTGAATAGCACAGATAGACCTCATTTACATTGTTGATTGTTCTTTAAAAACAAACAAAATTTCAATAATAAATCCATTGGATGCTTCACCACGGATGTATAAAATGCAGATAATAGTAGAAAACCTTTCTTTATCGTTGAAGTTTTGGATGTACCGTTATTGATGTACTCCAATAATAAATTACTATGAATTATAAGATTATTAATTTTCTAAAAGATATTGAATAAGTTACTTATTGTTGAACAGATTATTTTATAATCTTGCACATCAAATTTATGTCCATTTATATATGTAGGTCTATCAAAATAAAATTTAGTAAACACTACATTCATTTTGGATAATAACTAGTAATACACATTCTTTATTTTAATTAAAAATTTTAGATATAAAATAATTATATCTATTATTTTAAATTGATATTATACTGATACCAAACAAATCTAAAAAAATACATATAAAATTTATATTTAGAATATAAACTGTGAAACCAATGTTAAAATAAAATTCTGAAATAATATTTTATCTTAAAAATTAAAAAAAACATAATACAAGATTCTTTGCATTAAATAACTGTAATAAGAAAATAAATTGTATATTGAGAAAACTATAAACTAAGTATTTTAATAGAAACTATAATAATAATCATTTATTTAATTATAGGCAAATAAAGCCAGAATATAATTCAGTATAAGACTGTACAATTGATGTACACATACAGAATTGAAGTAAATGAAAAATTATTTTTTATAACGATTGAATGAATCTTTTGGATTTGAAAAACTTAGGTATCAAGTGATAAAAAGATATTTGATAATATTGATAAATCAAATATTTAACTGTTAATTAAAACGTATAAGTTTTATCTAAATAATAATATTAATTATATTTAATAGAAAATACGATACAAAAAATATATGTATAATAGAAAAATTATTTTTATGGATAATTCTGTTGATTACAAAATATTGTTAAATTCTGTTCAAATAAATGTAATTCCATTGTATAAAATAAATAACAAAAATTTTTTTAAAAATGTTCATTACATACATGCACAGAATTAAAACAGTTTAAAGTAGTTTTTTACTAAAATGCATACATTACAATATACTTTTCATGAAATTTAATACATTAATACAATAATTTCAAAATATTATAATTCTTAAAGTTTATTTAAAGTACTTTATGTCATTTTTTGTATTCTGTATTTTAATTTAATATTAATTGAATTTAAAGAATTTATTATTATAATACAAAAATTTGCATAACTGATGTTCAAAAAATATTTTATACATATCAATTTAAAATGATATATAAAAATTACAGATCTCAAAGTAATATAATGAGAGTTAAAAAGGATTCAGAGTTGATTTAATAAATTAATTTTCAATTAATAAATTAACGAGTTCATGCAACTCAAGTACATGATAGGTTATTTTAACAGACTAGTAATTTTAATAAATTGCTTATATTTTATAAAGGATAAATTAAAATAATAATTTCATGAAGTTCAATTGAATATTCATTTTTGGTATCATTTGTATTTTTAATCTAATGGTTGATACTATAAATCAGCATTGTCTAGATTTTTGTAAGGATTTTTGGAAATGTGAATATTATTTAAAATCAGTGAATTAAATAATTAGATTTTTTTATAAATTAATAAATGCAGGTCTTAATTTTAAAAATTTTTTCGGTATTTCTTATACTGCTTATTTAAACGAATGAATTTGTTATTAACGTTTAAAGATTCGTGCTAGAAATAATAGATGGCGCATCAGCTGTGTCAAATTTTTTTATAAAATCCCTGCTTCATTTTTAATTCTATTTCACCCTCTCTCTGTCGCTATATTTCTTTCTTTTATACATACACACTTTTCAAATTTATGCAGTAAAGGAGAACATTGATTATGACTTCAATACTTAACGATTATAAAGTGCGATGAGCAAGCAGTTATTAACCTCGAAGAAGGAAGGATAGCAGAAATGAAAAACCGTTTGAAGCGACCAGAACAATATTACACACTTACGTGTACATGAGAGTGAAAGAGACAAAGAGTAAGCACTGTTAGCAGCAGCGACTAAAAGTTAAGAGCACTCATGCTTGTCTATTCTATTGAGTGACCGAATTGCACTACTTTATGGTTGAAACAGGATTTTTAGTTTAGTTCGAATATGTATCGTATTGTTCAGAGTTAAATATTGTATCTAATATTGTATGTAATAAAAAAAAGTAGCGAGGGATTATAACAGTGAATAGTAACTAGGTACCAGTTAAAACTCTTGAGCACTGGACCAAATTAAAAAAAATAAATTTAAGTGAAACTAAGCCAAATTGATTAAATGAAGAGAAGTTTGTGCACACAGCAAGTGTATCGTTATTCGAAAGTTCTTCGTCTAGTGTTGTTGCTGCATCATGAAGGGATGGAGCATTGCATCGTATTTATACACGAGATACATCTATGCATTTCCACCAATAGATGATTAACTGTGACGTAATTGATTAGAAAGGAAAGGAACGTAAAAATTAAAAACTGGAGTAAAGTCTGAAAAGCCTCAAACGAATAGAAAAAAATTCAATGCTGCTTGTATTATTACGAATTAAAGCTTAGTAAAAGTAAAGTGAATCCTACTTAAAATTAAATTTTATAAGTCCGAAGTAAAATAGTGTACATTTTACAACTGTAATAGGTAAAAAGAAAGAAAAAGGAGAGGTTATTTGTATGCCTCTCAACGATAGATCAAAATTAGCCGGCAACGGTGTTTCATGTCTGAGCTTATCTACGTGCATTTCGGGTACAACATTGATCGATGTTCCGGAGTCATTGACATACGCTTCTATAATTGAGCCTTCGGTGCCTCGGATCGTGACATCTCTTCGAGATGTCGAAAGATTCGACCCGTAGTGCTCAAATTACTGGTAATGAGTGCAGGAAGTTCGACCCCAATATCTTCAATAAAAGCAAGTGTACCAGCTGTTTCAAGCAGAAAGAAGAGCACAGCGTCGAAGCTCTTGAGAGCAACAGGGTGAGTACGGCGCTTTGCGAGTGTTTGTTTTATAGGTTCGCCACGTCAGTACAATCGAATTACAGTACATTGATAATTTTAAAAGTTCATGGATCGAAATGGTTGCGCTTTTGCTTTTATGTGCTTAACAAAATGTAGGCTAAATAAAAAGAAAAAGAAAAATGAATTTTAATATCTACGTTTTCTATATAATATATCTGTTAGGTTAGGCACGCTTTTGTTTTTAGATAAAAACTAAGTATGTTATATAAAAATTCTTATATTTTTTTGTTATATTATCTTTTAGATAAAAATATAAGAAAATAATGAGAATTAATATGATGCAATACAAGTTATTAGATGTATATATATATACACATATAATAAAATTGAAATATTTTGTAAAAACTAGGCCTTTGCTTTATATTTATTTAGCATAGGCTTATAAAATATAATAAGAGTACAAAAAAAAAGCGCAGTATACTTGTGTAGCGATGAAATTTCGAAATTCTGAAACAAACAAGATAAAAAACAGATGAAAGTATTAGAAAGCCATGAAATCTGAAAATAGGTGCCTCACACAGAGGTATTAGAATAGAAAACTAAAATAAGAAACTGAAAGAATAATCTATAAGAATAAAATTAGAAAAAAACTGATTAGTCACTTTAAATTTTGAAGCTCTCTCAAATGCACCACATGACTATGTATCAAATAGATGAGGGGATGGTTCAAAAAAATAATGAGATGCCTGAATGCAAGTGTGCTCAATATTCTCGCTCTCTGTTCACATTATAGTAATTATTTTTGAGAAGAAACTCAAACTTCATAAATCGAGATTTTTCTTTCAAACACTTAACCTATGAAATTTTACATTATGAGTCTCTTATGAGTCTTATTGTTTCTACCTACAATAAACAATTTAATATAAATTGAAAAATAAGTAAAGTAAATATTTTTTAAATCTATCTTGTTTATTTTCATACATACTTTTACAACATACTTTAACTTTTACAAATCATAATTTTAAATTATTAATGAAAACCTTTAATATTTCAAATTTTAATTTATTAAATTTTAAATTTTTAGATTTATATATATTTTGTTCCAAAAAAATATCAAATAATGAATACTTATTTTTATTAATATTTATTAAGAAAATAATGCACACAGAAATATTTTTACTTGTAAATTTAAATATTCAATATCATAAGCAATAATTAGCTGTTTTTATTTCGATTATTGGATCTTAATATAAACAATATTATTAAATTTATTATATTGATTGTTAACACCTGTTTCTATTAAAAACTAACAGAAGTATAAGTTAAATAAGCACATTTAAAATTGATATTTAAAATTGTTATTGAAAGTATAAAGACATTTATATTAGTTAATTCTTATTTTTTTACTCTTAAAATAATTTTTTCACTTGTAAAATAAGATTCGTTTTTGTTTTTTAATCAGTTAAATTTCTAAATGTTTGGAATTAGAAGAATGAGTTGGTAACAGTTATTTTTATTTTTACGAATATTATAAACAAGAAAAATTATAAAATTATATAATAATTTTGATTTTTATCATATTCAAAAAAGTGAGACTTATATTAAATTTTTGAAACATGGTGTATTTTTAAAATGTGTGTCAAGAATATTACATTTCACCTTTTATTCATTATGGAGTCTAAACTTTTATTTATTTTATTTATTTAAACTTATATAAATTTAGTCATTTTCTTCAATTCTTAGTATAAGTTAAAAATATTAGAAAATACAATTAAAAAACAATTAAATATTTTACTGAAAATCTGTAAATTTAATTGAAACTTAATTGATAAATGAATGGCATTTCTTAATAAATTACATTTATTTGACAAAAGAGAAAAATGGGCAAATAAAAAATGCATTGACATTATGTCGTCGAAATTATTGCAAACGCCATGTTAATAAGATTGAGTAAAAATATTAGCCATGAGAATAACGAGCAACATATTTTAGAATGTTAATATCTGTAGTCTGCTTTTTCATTCTATCAATTCGTTTGAGCACTCATTCTTCACCCGGACGTTGCGTGCGTTGCGAATTTTGAAATATCGACAGCTTTGCGACCTGTTCCTCATGCATTCTTGTTATTGTAAATTCTGCTTGTTTTTTGTTTTTGTTCTTAATTATTGCGTCACTTTCGTAGCAGTTAACAGGTTAACTGATACAGGTAAGTCTGTATCGGACATCATTTTTCTCTTGTCTTTACCGATTGCATATGCCTTTCACCGCCTTTCTCTGCCTTTCTTTTGTTTCCCTCACTCTCATCTCCTTACTCTTAACATCTGGTTTATGCACTATCATTTTTCATTTTTTTTTTTAAAACCTAATGCTGGTTTTTTCTAGTAGTATAACATAACATGCTCGAATAAACATTTTATATATAGCTCTGTAATTTTAAACTGTAAAAACATATGCATTTAAGAAAGGTGAAAGCAACAAAGCCCAAAACGAAGATAGAATGTAGTCAAATTCAATGTAAAAAAATAAGTGTTCTGTTGAACAGTAATGAGCGTTTGAGTTTCGTATCACTCATGTTTAACTCATTCTCTCATTCAGAAAACAATTCAAAAGAGAAAAAAGCAGTATCTGCACAACAAAAAATACACTCTAAAAATACAGATCTCTATTATTCAAATTATATATACAAGCGTTTGCAATGATTATATTGCATTTTATAAAATTATAAATAAGACCTCGAGGATCTTTCTATCTTTCTCATTCGTATTTGGATTCAAAATTCTCTTGCATTGTTCAATTAAGTATCCAAAATTGTAACGATGATGTCCAAGAATACCAATAATGAATATACGATAACTCGAGAAAATATCAAGCTTGTACGACGACTTGTATCTAAGTAGTCCTATGTGAATTGTATTCACTATTTAATATGTATTTGTAAATATTTTCTATACAATAAGTATATATTATTTTTGAATTTTCTAACTTTTAATAAAGGTTTAATGAACCAAGCAATAATTGAAAAAAAATATTGCATAGTATATAATCAGAAGTTTATGTTAATACATGTATTTTTTAAAATTTTCAAATAAAAATATTAACATTTCATATTAGTTTTTAATTTATTTCCTCGTATTACAATCATTTAATTCAATATTTTGTTGGGCATATGAGTAATTATCAAGAATTGTATTTATGTACAATATTTAAAAGTATTTATTCATTATTAATAACTTAGTTCAAGTCACGTGTCTGAAGTTTCAACCGGTTAGGTCTCAACTAAAATTGAAGTTTTTTAAAAATGAATATTTTTTCACAAAATCAATTGGAAACGCTTAAACGTGTCATAAAATTAACTTATAAAAAAATACCACCCTTAAAAATCACCCCAACGGGGAGTTGAACAATTTAAAAAATCATAAGTCCCAATTTATTAAGTAGCCCAAAAATTTTATTTTGTATTAATATTAAGTACCTACAAGACTAGAGATAAAAAAATGTTCATATTAAAAATCCAACCGGAACATTGTTTTTAACAACATTATTTCGAACGCCATGATACGAGCCTAAGAGCACCAATTTTTATGCGCGGAACAGTATATCTACAACATATTAATTTTTAAATTAATATATATCACCATTTCTCGTTACAACATATCGTGACTCATATAAAGTATAATATATACACCAATTTTCCTATCAAAAATCCATCATCAACTATGTCTTATACATTGTTAACAAAATCATATGCGAATCAGTGACTTTACATAGAATTTACTTAACTGTTTATAATATTATAAATTTTGCTTAGCCCAGAAATGTTTTTTATAGATTATCCTTATAGATAAAAAGCCAAGCAAAACTACTGTAATTTCAATATTAAAATTATTGCAGAATATTGTCAAATTCGTTGTTAAATAACTAAAAAGTCGTTCATATACGGGCTTGTACACTGGGTTATTGTTAATAACAAGCGCACCTGTGACATTCAACACAATTTTATTTCATAATATCGTTCCCGATATAAAATTAAATTTAACTTATATTTTTCTAATATTCAAATTTATACAGAACATTGTTGAACAACTTGTTAAAAAAAAACGACATGCCATGCCTATGCTTCCCTGTATATCCAACTTACTACTCAATGCATTTACAGTTTTTGGGATTCCACAATTTATGCATACAACTCTTAGACACTAGTATATATGGAAAGGATTATATATATTTATAACAACTCTCACAGAAACAGTGCATAAAAATTTGTTTTCAGATTCTTATGTCTCTTTATATAAGAAACATACACACAAAGTTTCATTTCATAAATCTGCGCGAAAGTCGGTGCTCGTTGCACTTGAATGCTTATGCACTTTTATACATATGTGCATACGGGGGCCGTATATATATTGTTTTAGGCGTGAGTGTGCATACGTACAAACGTTACGTAACATTTATAAATGAATAATCAGGTTAACAAGTTCTTCAAATTCGCTTGGGTTCCCTAGATGAATACGTGATGGATCAAACTTTTTTAGCCCCTCTACTTTGACGGTGTGACATTAATACTGTTTTGATAACAACCATCTGAATGTAAGCCAACGTACATTAGAATATAAATAATAATGTTAATTATTTTAGTTCAGCAAATAAATAAGTCTAAAATCATTCGTTACTTTAAATTTTTATGATATTATTTATATTTAAACATTCAATATTTGTAATATTAATTGATTTTAGCTTCTATTAACCTATGTAGGATAATACAGCATTACGACCAAATTTGTTTTAGTTTTGATTTTAAATGACTAATATATTATAATAAAATACTTGTCTAATATAGGTAATTAAATACTAGTATTTTTCATTTGGAATATTATTTCAATAAAATATATTTAATAAAACGCGTTCTGAACATTTTTTAATATAGTTATTCAAATTTTCCATACAAACTGAATAAATTTGATATATATACAGAAAATATCAAATAAGGTTGAAAAATATAATTACACAACTAATGAGTATGGAACATTAAAATTTTATTAAAGAGGAATTAAAAAACATTTTAAAATATAGTTGTAGGTTAGCTTTATTATTTGTAAATATAAAATTAATTTTTTGTAGAAATATAATTTGCTACTTGATGAAAAATTTTATGCATTTAATTTTCGACTGATCCTGCTTCAACACGGCTATTTTACAAACATTCACACATATGTATCACACATAGACAGATCTTACAAGCGATAGTCAAACTCCGCAAAAATCGTGGGCTCAAAAATTTTTACGAGCCGATAAGTTGATCCTCTATTTTGGGACACGACAACGTTACTTATTTTTATTTACAAACGCCTTAATTTCACTTCATGTCACTACACCACGAAAAAGTTTAATCCCAATATAATATATAAATACTCTCTAATATTCAAACAGTCAAAAAACTAACAATTTTACGAATTTATTGTTAAATATTGTACAAATGAAAGAATTTTAATTTGAAATTTTTTTTCATTTCTCTCTCTCTCTCTCTCGTTCTTTGTCTCATTAGGGTCACTGACAAATTATCTAAAGATTAACTCATATTTATGTTTGACATATAGGAAATGAATATCAGTACATAATAAATATTGTAATTATAAATAAATATTTAAAATATACATAAATAAAATTATTAACAGTTATAAAGTTTATAAATTATACCGTTTCATTATAACAGTTATAAATTCATTATTATTCATTATTATTCATTATTATAAATTTATTATTATAAATTCATATTCATTCTAATCATTTATGTATATGTATATAATATTAATATATTTAAAACAATTACATATACGCGATAGTTAGTATGTGTACACATGCTCATTTGATTAAAGTATTAATAATCACGAAAAATTATTTTTTTCTTGAAAAAGCAATTTTCTTCTTTTATTTGGACGAGCATAAAAAATCATGAATATAAAAATCTACGTTTCTTATTAAACAGTTATTATATAAGTAATAAGGTATAGGGCGTTAAAAGAACAAGTGAGAAAGAGAGAAATGAACAATTGTATGTCTTAGAAATATAAAAAAATATACGTTGATTCAAATCGGCGGATGATTTACTATTACTAAACGCTATTTTTATTACAACTAACTCAAAAGGACGATGCAATAACAATGATTATATTTGTCATAAATTAAATAAACTAAATTATATAAAGAAATTATATACATCAATTTTACAAAGTTATTGCAATTAAGGAAACAAGCGATAAAACAATTCCTTCGACCATAAAAAAGTTTGTAAAGATGTTTCTTATATATAAACTTATATATGAACACATTCATATTCGCAATCGAGAATAGAGGAATTTATAGTTATAAAGATCTAGCAATATTGTAAAAATATTTCAAATATTATGTTTATGGAAAATATGTAATTTTTTGAAATAATATTTAAATAAATTACTAAATTTTATTATTAAAAGATCAGGTTGTAATGTACAGGTGCTGTTATTAATTATTAGAGTTTGAATAAAAATGTGTATTAAATAAATTTTAAGTAAATAATATTAAATAATTTAAGAATACACATTGCATGAGTATAGGAGATGTAATTATTTAACTTTGTCGAAATCTATCACGAGAATCTTTGATTTTGTTGCTATTCGAGTTATTTGTTGCATTTTATATGTCTATATAAGCTTTAGCAATATTGCTAAATATTTTGTTGGTTTTTATTGTTATTCTTATCCTTGTTTCTTGTTCACTAAAATTTTGTGATTTTATTGTTAAAAGAATTATTAAATATTGTATTTATAGACTATTGTTCGAGGCGGTCTTCTGTAGTACTCTTACGCACTACAATTTCTATTTGTTTATAATAAGTTTCTATGTGCAAAAAAATTTTTTTTTTGGTGGTTGATAATGATTGTTGTTTCTGATAGTAAAATTTTTCAATTTTTCATCCCCTAATAAGGGTTGTTTTATGCGGTGTTTTTAGGATTATATCACATTTTTGTTAATATTACAAAATAGTTATGTGGTTTACGTAGTTTTTGAAATTACAAGTTACGAAAAATTTGATTTTTTTTTAATTTCCAACTTTGGAAACTTCAGACTCATAAATAAAAACTAATTTATTATTGATGTGACGCTAAATTTTTAATGTTTATGAAACTGTCATCAAAAGTGCCAGAAAAAGAACTTAAAAAACAATGTATATTAACAAATGAATAATAAATAATTGACGATTTTTATATCATACATTTTGATATTTTACGCTTCACATTCATGCTATACTTTGATGTGAATTTCTGAAGATGACCAAAACATTAAGTTAGGACCAGCATAATGGCATGCGTGACAATTTTAATTCTAGATTATGAATGTGTTGAAATTTTAATAAATTTTTTAAACTAAACACTTATTGTTTTTTATTACTTATATTTTAAATTCTAAATTTTTACATCACTAGAGCCATGAATAAATAATCTTGAATTTTAAAATTCAAAAATTCTATTATAGATTTAAACTACTATTAAGTCGATTAATATTAAAATCGTTATTATTTTATTGTTATTTATTATTGCAATTATAATAATTATTATTATTATTATTTACATTGTTATCTTAAACGGAAAATATAAATGTACATTTTTTAATTTGTCATGAATAGAAAAATTTAATCAATATCTATTTGCTGTTACAGGCTACGAGGAAAATCTCTAAATGTGGATACTTGTTTGTAGCACCGGGATGGGACTTTTCAAATCCTGTTAATCGCACGAAGGTAAATACTTATTTCTCTGACATCAATTTGATTTACAGAGTACCATTAAACGCTTTCATTTTGACAATACATTAAACCACTTATTACTCTCTTATAATTTTGTCTTTTATAAGATCTATTCTTTTATTTATTATAAATCAGTAAAATATTTTCAAGATACAATGTTGACTGATTGAAAAATTTCAAATTTTTTACTAACTATCATAAACAACAATCATTATCAACCACCAAAAAAATAAAAAAAAATTGATATAAATTTATTTCTATTATTTCAATTATTTCACCTTTAATGAAGCTTAGTATTCATTACTTATTATTTTACTTTACTAAGATTTTATTGATATTGAAAAAGTAAAAATAATTTTCATTTTTCTCGAAAATTCTATAAAAAACATGATTTCATAGTTAATTCGAAAAGTACACAATAATATGTTACAGATTTGAAACATCTTAATTTTCAGTTTGAAAGATTAAAATTATTACATTTGTACAATATTTAATAACAAATTCGTAAACTTCTTAGTTTTTGACTCATTGAATATTAGAGATTATTTATATCAGTATACTTAAACTATGATTATACTTAAATTTGAGATGTTTCTTTAGAAAAGCAAGCGACATTGCCACGGCGCAAAATAGTGGATCAAATTATCGACTCGTAAAAATCTTTGAGTCCACGAATCTTGCGGAAATCGACTGTCGCTTGTAAGGCCTGTCTATGAGTGCTACACATGAATCATATATTAATAGAATTATGATTATTTCTATAATTATGATTATTCTAGAAACTCGTAAGCTTAAACAAAAAAATATCTATATCCATTAATTGTATAATTACATTTTCAACTTTATGTTATATATATATATATGCATATATGTAATTACCAAATTTATTGAGTTTGTGCAAAATCTTCATTACTATATTAAAAAAGTACAGATAGAAGTTTCATTAAACAAATATTGTTGAACTAATATTCCACATTAAAAATGCTAAAATTTAATTATCTAAATTATCCAATTATTTTATTAAAAGATATAAATAAAATAAAATAACTTAAATTAAAAAAATATTTAAGTCTGGTCATAATAGTGCTTTATCATACGTATGTTTATAGAAGCCTAATTTTGTAAATATTACTAATATTGAACATTTAAATAAAAATAATAACATTAGTATTTAAAGTAACGAATGATTTTAGACTTATTTACATGCTGAACTAAAATATTTAACATTATTATTTATATACAAATGTACGTAGGCTTATATTCAGATGGCTATTTCAAAACAGTATTAATGTCACACCGTCATAGAGTGGCAGAAAAAGTTTGATCTACCATAGACTCAACTGCAGAATCCAAGCGAATTTGGAAAAAAAATTAACCTAATTATGTGATTATTAAAATATACGTCAACGTTTGTATAGCTATGAAAACATGCTTAAAACTATATATATATACGGCCTCCATATGCACATATGTATAGAGTGCATAAGCATTCAAGTGCAACGAACACATAATTTCACTCCGATTTTTTAAATGAAACTTTGTGCATCTGTTTGTAAAATGTTATATGTAAAAAATATTATGTAAAATGACGTCGGAATGTGAAGATATTTTGTGCAGTGTTTCTGTGAGAGTTGTTATTAACAAATGTATACGTCCTCCTATACTGATATATGTATAAGACTGCATTTGTTTATAAATGCATTAAAACTCAAGTTCATCTTTGAATTTCGAAATTAAACTTTATGGCTGCATTTGGCATATAACGATACATCGGAATCTGAAAACGGATTTTGTAAAATGATTTAAAAAAGTTTTTTTAAATATTATACACGCTTGTACGTGGGTATGTACATAGTGGTTAATATGCATGATATATAAATGCACTAAAGTCAAAGTTCCACATCGATTTTTTTTTGGAAATTGTTTTTCGAGCGTCTTTTAATATATTTAATGATTTTCTAAAAAGAAATTTTGTGCAATATTAATATTTACTCTTTTAGGAATTTTTAAAAATTTCAGCCCTTAATAAGGGTGGCTTATAAGGGTAGAATTTTTGTAAAACTCATTATTTTGTCGTTTTGTGACATAATTAATAGTTTTTAATAGTTTTTTTAAGAAATTATTCGATTTTAAAATTTTTCATATTTCTTTGCGACAACAACGTTGAAACTTCAGACTCCTAAAAATAGATTGAAACAATTGTATTTATTTACTTTCTTATTTGTAGAATTAACTATAAAATCGTATTTTTTATAGAACTTTCGAGAAAATTGAAAATTATTTTTACTTTTTCAATATCAATATAATCAATCTTATATATGTAGTTTCAATAAAAATATTTTTAAAAACATGGAAATGTATAATTTATACAAACTATCCATTTTATCTTGATAAGGCGTTTTACGTATATTGAATATATTTCCAATTAAAATCTAGTAAAGTAAAATAATAAGTAATGATTACTAAGCTTTTTTAAAGATGAAATAATTGAAATAATAGAAATTTGTGGTAATAATATTTTCCAAGGCAAAATATCGTATCCTATAAATGTTTTAAAGTATAATTATAATAACTAGAGACATTCATATAATCAACTTGTATTAACGTATTTTTTTATAGATCATAAATTGACGTGATAAAAATTTACCTTTAAAAACGTACAATATCAAATCTTTAAAGAAGTATATAAAAGAACAGTAATATGTATTACGTAATAATTGATTTATATAAAAGTAAAAAAAGTGTGATTAAGAAAATGCGACGAATACTTTTAATACTTTAAACTTTTCTGAAAGGCTTTTACTTCAATCAGAATTATGAAATATAAGTCATTGGATCAATCGAGGCTAAGATTTTCATTGAAATAGAATTTTTTATTTACGCAATTTTTCAATATAGTATAATTTACATAAGTAATTTATTTAATAAATGATCTTTTTTATAGTTTCGTTGCAACGGTTTTACTTTATTCGTGAAATTACGGCGGTTTAGGTTTTCCCCTATTTATCCTAGCCTGGATAGCTAGAAGTTGGACCGGGTTTTATACAGAAATGTGGAGTGATTAAGGGTTGAAAGAAGAAGCTGGATATCTTGTAAAACGATAATTTATTCGTTTTTTAAATATGAAGTTCCTATATCTAAACTTTGTAGGCAATTAAGCACAGAGTAACGCTTGTTACAGAATTTTCGGACGGGTATATAATGGTTGATTGTCGAGTCGTGAGCATGGAGGTCGCGGGGTAGTCGAATTGGCGGCGGACTGAGGGTTCAGGGGAACAACTGCTCTTGAAGCAAGAAGAAATAAGACAGAGGAGGAGCTGTTCTCTGTGGTGAATGCCATCGCACCAAAAATTGCCCCGAAACGCTTGCGTTTGGTCTTTTTATACCCTCTAGACGGGGCTCGTGCTCACTTTTTCTGATGCGGATCTTGGTGAAAGAGCTATTTCGCCTAACGTATCCGATGAAATGGCAGGGATTGTGGCAGTGAGTTTCTGTGGTCTAATATTCCAATTGGTTAAACTAGAATTCATTCTTTAATTGGTAAATATCTAGACACACCAATCGTCAAACTCGGTTTGTAACTACTCCATGGTGTCACAGACGAATTATTTTAACCATTTTAGTCTGGCTTTTATCTGCACGCTCGATCTCTTTTTCCACCCTTACCCCTGACATTAGAAAATTAAAAAATCTTGCGGTTCTGTTATTATTGCATGGCGTAACATTGGGCCAAGAAATATTTTGGTTTTCCCTGTGGAAAAATCTACCGTTTGTCTTCCTTCTCCGTTTTTATAATTGAATGCTAGGAAGCTTACAAGTACATGTTAAGTACTTCAATTAATAAAAATTCGAAATATTTATTTCGATTTTTTTGAAATTTACTTTCATACATTTTTTCTGATTATTTTAGAGGGTTTTCGTTTTAGGAAAAAAAATATTGTTATTATAAGATTCGGAGAGAGTTAGGATTAATATTCGTAATCCCTTAATTCCGGGAATTCACGATGTTAAGGGCGTTAGGTAGGAAACCGAATCGTGGTTATCATTGTGCGGTTTTTCGAATGCATTATTTCGGAATAGTTTCTTGAGGCAAAAACTATTTTTATTATCGCATTTGGGAAGTGATGGGATTATTCTCTGGAAATCCCTGCGAATTATGAGACGCGTATTCGCGTATTCTAATGTAAATCTTAACTATAACGTGGACCTTAATGTTTTACTTATAACGTGAATCTTATTTTTAGCGTTGATCTTAATTTTAATAAGAAACTTAGCTACATCTAATAATTAAATTTTAATAAATTTTACGCGATTCTTAAACCTAATGCGTACGCTTATTCTAGAGAAATGGTAGAGGGCAATGAATTACACCAATGCAGTTTAAAGTCTATGTTAAATAAATATTTAAAAAACATGTTCATTCCGAGGTGATTATAAATCTTATACATACAAGAATATATCATTATTCTTAAGAATGTATTCGTAATTTTAAATACGCAATATTGATGTTCAATATATTAAACAAAATCGTATGCTTTGCCTATACTTATTCGAATTTCCTACTTACAAGTTAATAACAATTACAGTTTTGGGATTCCATAAAATGTTACTTCAGAATACCATTCCTGTTATAAAACTAAGTAAAACATCCAAGTAAAGTTTACAGTCTCAATATTAAAATTGTTCTGTAACATTATCAAATTATTTATTAAATAAACTAAAAGACGAGTATACGTAATTATATTATTGGTTATTCTTTCAACAAAAATTACAATTTCTGGGATAATGAATAGTCTAGATGAGGCTGAAGTTTCCAACGTTGGAACTCCAACAAAAAATCAAATTTTTCAAAATTTGAAATTTCTTTAAAATAACTAAATAAGCCATAAAACTATGATACAGTATTAACAAAAAAATGATATAACCTTAAAAACACCCCAAAAAACGACCCAAAAATTGAAAAATTTCAAATTTTTACTAACTATCATAAACAACAATCATTATCAACCACCAAAAAAATAAAATAAAACGAATAGAATTTTATTATAAATAAATAAAAGTTGCGATGCGTAAGAGTACTCGCAAAAGACCGCCTCCTACAATAGACTATAAATACAAAAAATTATTAATATTTTAACAAAAAAATTGTATTATTCTAGTACACAAGAACCAAAGCTAGGAATAACAAAAACAATCATCCATAAATATTTAGTAATATTGCGAAAAGCATCTGCAAATAAACATGTCCAATACGCTACCGATGAGCATATGCGTTGTAATACTTAATTGTTAATTAACATATGTTCCCGAGGTATTCGATAACTTTTTATTAATACATAGACATATAAAAAGTAACAAATAATCCGAATGGCAACAAAATATGGAGATCTCGTCATTGTTAAATAATCGTTGAAATTAGCGCAGTTCGTACATATGATATATGCATACCCTATATCGCGTCAGTTTGTTGTTAATAAATATATGTTCCCGAGGCATTCGACAATTTTTTATTCATGAATATCGTTGATCATATCAAAAGAAACAAATAATTCGAATAGCAACAAAATCTGTGAATCTCGTCATAGTTTTCAACAAAGTAAATGTACATGAGAAAGAGAGGGCAGTATGTATTGATAGAGTGAGATAGAGAATCGCTAAAAACGTCAATGTTGAAATTTGTATATTTGTAGATTATTTCTTGTTTTAAAAAATGATTGATGTTTTTTAACTAAATGAAACAGAATACTAGTGGTGATGGTAAATTGTTTATATGTTTGTATTGTTTATTCTTATCTTTCACATTTATCGTAGGGTGGTAAACCCTATAAGAATTAGAAACACGTATATTGTAAACATAATGCGGTGTTGTAGCGTCGCAAAGTCGTGGAGTTGCGTTTTCGACTTGAAAAAATCGTAGAGCTACGATCTTCACGGAATTCGGACATCATCCCTACAACTGCATATGCGTATGTGCGCAATATGTGTGAATACATGTGTACACGCTGGCTTGACTCGGAAATTTCTTTGGACCGACCATCTTATACATATATTAATTTTATTTTCAACTATTAATTATGTTTTTATCTTAATATTTTTTAAATTATTTGAAAATAGATATATAAAAAATATTAAGAAATAATTTTTTTTATTTTTTTTGTTTTTCTCTTAATTATTGAATATTTCTATTTTACATTGTTTTATTTGTAAATATCGTTAAACATATAAAATAGAACAAATTACTCGAATAGCAACAAAATCAGAGATTCTTGTCATAGATTTCAATAAGTTAAACAAATCCACCTTGTATGCTTATGCAATATGAGTATTCATATGCCGCTACATTTTATTGTTAATTATAATGATTTCAGTCTATTTTAAATTTACTCTGTATTTTGAAAAAGTCAAATAAGCCAATTGACATGAAAGAAACTTTGTGTTTATGTACAATCTATACAAGTACTCCACTACATTACTACCAAACTTCAACATGATTATTTCTATCCGACGGCGTTTATGATTCAGTTCTGTTTCATGTGTGAAAATTCTTTCTTCTCTTCGGAAAATGTGACGATTTCTTACGGACCTTCTAAAATATTCGGTATATTGTAAGACAAAGATTTTTCACTCAGCAGACCACTAGTAATTTTTACATGTAATGGTTAGATTAAAAAAATTATAACTACTATATATGTACTAATATATATGTACATGGTTGATTTTTATATGGTACCTTGACTATAGGCATTTAATTTTTTGTCTCTAGATAAGTAAACTAATAGTCGCAAAATATTTTTATGAAAATATTATGTTCTATTTAATTATGTTTCCTTGATCCATCAAAATAATTTCCTTTATGTTTTTAATAGGAGATGCAATATATTATATTTGTCAACAGAAAAAAAGCGAATGAGAAAGAAAATGAGTGAGTGAATAAAAGACATGTTTTCATGTGTGTCATGAATATACTTAAAAACATAAGGAGTCTGAAGTCTGCAACGTTGAAGTTACAACGAAATTTAAAAATTTTCAAAATCGATTTCTTTTTAAAAAAAACTATAAAGAGTTATTACTTATGACACAAAACGATAAAATAAAACATTTAAAATTAATTCCACCCTCAAAAATCACCCTTATAAGAGGGTAAAAATTTCGAAAAATCGTAACTACGATAATTTTATTATTCCAAAAAATTTTATTGATCAGAATAATAGTTTTAATAAAAAATAACTACCAAAAAAAATTGAAAAAAGAAATCGATGCAGAACATGACTTATGTGTTTTCAGTACATACGTAATTACGCGTATGAGCAAACGGTAGACTATTGTACAAAAAACGTTATAAAACGAATAATTTTATTATTGGAAATAATTTTTTTGTATAATACGAGAAACAATTTGTTAGAGAAGATATTCTGTAAATTTGGTAACAAAATTCTGAAAATAACAATAATGGTTGGACTTGGAATGCACATGCACTCACATGGGTACACGCACACACTCAACATCATAGTATTTAAAACAATACGATATATGCTTAATATACATGAGTGTACACTTGAAATAATATCAGTCGAAAACTTAGAGGCTCATAGGCACATATAATTTGTAAATGCTGAATTTATTTAATACGAATTCAACCGTCTAATTTACTTTTTATACTTATAATTAATATTAGACCAAAATTTTTATGTACATTATTTATATGCAAATAATAAAATAATTTTTTTATTTATTATGCAGTCTCATAAAAATAATATTAATAATGACCTACAGTATCATTGTATAAAGAAATTTTTTTTAATTCATGTGGTATATATTTGATAACTTTTTTAATTTATTGTTGTACTTTGTTTATAAGATATGTTGTAAAACGTATGTGACTTATGCAGTCTAATAAAGAGAAAATGCTGATATATATACATATATATATATATATATATAGTATTTTTGACGTATAGTATATATACGAACATATGTTTACATATACATTTATAAGTGCAATATCATTTTCATACATTGGCTAGATTTCCTTTTGTTACCACTGTAGTTTTGTATAAAATCAAACTTCTTCAGCCCCTCTACTTTATTATGTGACAAATTAATATTCTTTTAATAACACATTCGAAAGTGAGCCAATGTACATTTAAATGTAAATAATAATATAAAAAATACTATAATGTCATCTGTAAATATGAAAACATGTTCACAGTATAAAATGTGAAGGTTTTTAAGTCAAAAGATAATGTAATATGCTTATGTATACGTGTATGTAATAAATTATTTAAAAATAACACTTAATAACTATAAAAAAAATTTGATAAGAAATTTTTATAAAAATAATGTATATTTTTAATTAATAAAACTATTTTCCTAATATATGTTAATGTACTTATAAATTAATTAGAATTATATTTTTATATTATATATATATACACACTTATTACAATATTTTCATTTATTTTTCATTTCTAATATTTATAATTATGTATATGTAAACGAATTTTGAAAATGTTTAAAACTATGTTTTTCAAACCGTTGAAAAGTATCGCATACGATGGGTGACAAGCTCACACAATCGCCTTCACACATTTATAAACCGAACTTTTGGATCTCAAGAAAAATTTCGAAATAACCTGTCGAACCTGCGAGTCGGAGTGTAGCAGAGAATCTCCATTCTTGGGAAATGGAATTGTGGAAGTCACTACTATTTTGTTAAAAATTGCACGAACTTTGTCATGAGTCACGTGTACTTACTAGGAAACATCCCGAGGCGTACCTCATTGATTTTCTTAATATTTTGATATAAAAAAATATTAGATGGGTGTTTTATTTACGTACCAATTCGGTGAAAAGTACCTTTAAAGTTTACCCTTGAAAATTGTTTTTTTTTTAAATCTCAAAAACGAATTAAAATTTCAGTAGTAAACCAACAGCAATTTATTGCTTTTGAAAAAACGCTTATTAGAAAATTGCTTTCACGTCAAAGAGTTACATTCCCTATTTTTTATAAGGATAAATATAACTTTTTCTTTCTCCAGAATTTTTTAAATTAAACGAATGTCATGAAAAATTATTCTATGATAAACAATATTGTGATGTTGACGTGTCTTGGGGTTTTTGAAAAATAATAAGTATATTCAAAAGGGTAACTACCACTAACAAGAGGAGGTTTAATATAAAAATGTTTAAGAAAAATAAATTTAAATAAATAATATGACCATTGAAGGAATAAATACTCTTATAGATCACCCCTGAAAAATTATTTTTTTTTAATAAAAAAATGATGTTCGAAGGTAAACTTTAAGGGTGCTTTTCACCCCTTAAATTACCGAGTTAGTACGTAAAAAAACCGTCTAATATTTTTTGATATGCTACGTCATATCACAATATCAAGAAAATTGGTGAGGTATACGTCGGGATGTTTCCTTGTTGGAGGCCGCTGGAGAGTATGTATTCGCCAAAATCAAAATTCGTCAGGGGGGGTGGGCCTTCTCCGATCAAAACTCCTGAGAAGTAAGGTGTCGATAAACGAGCCAAAATCACCATAGCTTATCTACTTCAATGATTTAAATTTGTTAACATATGAACTTTACAGTTTTTTAAATATTGTATCGATTAAGCAGTTGACACTTTCAATTTATTGTTCTTACGATATACTATATTGATGACCATTACTGTTTATTTTAACTAAACTATAACAAACAAAAAAAATACCTTATTACAAGCATAAAACGATTATACGTAGTTCTTTAACTCATATTAGCGTTATATATTTTAGTTGTAAATAAATATACTGATGTAAAGCTAAAAAAATTTTCGTTGGAACAAAAGTAATACATTACTATTTGCAAATAAGTTTATAAATTAATGAAATTATAACAAAACATATTTATTATTCCCACATCCTTTATATTAATTTATAGAAGTACTCTATCGCTCAGAACTTAATTTCTCTTAAAACCGATTCTTCTGTTTCAATTTGTCCTTTTTTTTAACCAATTCATATATTTTTCCCGATAATTCACTCTATTATATTACTCATGATAAACAATATTGTAATTTATACAAGGAATTATATGAATAGCTAACAATTAAAATCATTCGATACAAAAATAAAAAAATTACATATAAATGAACGTATAAACTGATGTTTTACATATCAGGCTTATTTGCGTTTCATGGATCACCGATGTGCACTTTAAAAAGAAAGTAATTTAGAGAAAAATATTTTTAATGTTTTTCGTTCAGTTTAAACTATAATAAAAAAACTATTTATCTTAAATCAAATCATCCATTTCAGGGTTCATTCTGTCAATTTTTTAATTGTCTTATGCTTGACGCACATCCGTTATTCGTACACACCAACTGTTCTTCAAGTATGAGCATTTTAACCACATCTACTACCAATAAATTAATTTCTTATAATAATGCAATATAACCTTCATTATATGTACAGACTGATATTTCTACAATGTTTGAGCCAATGGAAATGATTTTTGGGCTCATCTTTCAGATTAAAGGATTCTAACTTTCATTATTTTCCGTGTTAATCCACGGTAACATCTTTGCAACAATTCTTTTTTACTTCAATATACTCCTCATATATTGAATTAATAGTCTTTAGAACATAAAATAAGGTATTATATTCATGTGGAAACTCTTATTTAATTTTTATCCTGCACCTACTTTCTCGCATAAGCACGGTATGACTGATTTTTTTTCTTCTTTCCGACAATATTGGTGTTGCCAATCCCTGTTTTTGAACTATAATTATAGTATGTTGTATAGACTATATTTTTCATATCTCCTTCTGACTGATTGCCGTGTCAACGTATAGCTAATCCTTAATAAAAAGACAATTAATGAAATTACGTAATCAATTGTCCACTATCTTTTTAAGATGATCAAGGCATTCTTTTTATTATAAATAATGGTAATTTATAGTAATTATTATTGAAAGTAACACTAATGATTAGAGTCACCATTTATATGTTTATAATTTATATATTTATAATCATTTTCATTTTTCAGGCGCTCCTTCATAATTTGTTAAGCATTAGATTGAGCGCTTTTATTTCAATTTTTCATATTCGGTAGCACTCTTTTTTAATTTCATATGTTTAATAAAACACACGTTTTACACAAATATAAAGTATTTTACAAGTATAATATTCAAAAATTTTTATTAAGCCATATAATGAAGAGAAATCACATTTTTCACGTTCTGTTTTCCGAAATCTTTAATTTATTATTTATGTTAATATTCGTTTCTTTAGAAGGTTCTTCGATTTATTTTCTTATAACTTTGCAAAATGCGTATTGTGCGCTAATAAAATACAAGAACATATATGATTTGTAATTAAATCGTTAATTACTTTGAAAAATTTGGTAAATCCATTAGCTTACAAAACCTATAACTCTTATTTTAAGTATGAATTTTCTATTTATTTTATAAGTGCAAGAAAGTATAAAACTTTTTGCATATTTATTATTACAATTTTAAAACCAAAATCTCTATTTTCTAAATCAAAATACTTTGTAGCGCTATTACAGAATTTGCAGTTAATGAATGTCGAAATAAAATAAAAAATTATAATAAAATTAATAATTCTAATTTAAGATGTATTGTATACGATAATATTATCGTGAATTCTAATTTTTTCATTGTAGCGCTTAAACATTCCTGGTGCCTCTTCGACGCTTTAAAATTATTAAAGGACTATAAAACTATTTCCTTTTCTTCGTCGGTTTACTATGAGGCTTCATGTTATGAATAACTTGAAAATATAAATTTAAAATAAGGTACGTATCAGGCAATATTAGTTTCACAATTGATTTAAAAATTTTGCAGATATTTATAGTAAGAAACGAAGCATTAAATTGCTGTCGACATCTTGATTTTCTCAAAAATCAATTTATAGATTTTTCATAGATTTATCTAAATTTGAGGAAACCCTCGAATTTATCTAAACCCTCAGTAGTGTAGGTAGAGTAGGGTAAGATTTCTAGATAGAATCATGAATAACTCTAATCAAAAGATGGGCGAAGTAGATTTCAACGGCAGTAAGCCTACGAATGATAGTTACTTAATTAATTTTTTCAGTTTTTTTTTCAACTTTTGATAATATTTTCAGAAAACTTTCTAACGACGTTATTATAAAATAAATTGTAAATTGCAAGATTGATTATGTTTCCTACCTAACTATAATCTCTTAACTTATCTTTTACACCAATCCTTAAATATTTCTTCATTTAACATTAAGTTATTGTGACTCTTTTTTTTAAATTTTGGATGATTTCATGTTATTACATTGTATTAAGATATCATGCATAATATAATATAGTATAAATAATATAATAATTTTTATTCTGAAAAATATATCTTAAAAGGATTAATATTTGATTACGATATCATTATTCTTTTATTACTTAAAATGTATAAGCCAGAATACTTTCTCATTTTATGATATAGTATGTTCAATGGTACAATCTTGTTGAAAAACACATCAATTATTTATTTTAGCTTATTCCATATTATAATATTAATAATTAGAATATGATAGCAATATGTAAATTAAAATTTACAACTTTATTGAATTAAAATTTGTCTTTTTAAAATCATGTGATTATTGTTCTATAAAATTGTATTATTAAATATTGTTTATAGCTACTTCGTAGTTAATAAATATTCTGTAATTTTGAAGATGTATGTATTTATACCTTGATTGGAATTAAGGTACAAACTCGATAACACTTTTTAATATGTTGAGCTCTTTTCCAAATAATGATAATGAATTTTTCCTTTTGAATGTACTAACAGACTTCATTGATAAAAAGCGGATGTCTCCAGAGACATGATCAAAATATAAATCTGTAGCGTGTATATAATTATCGTTAGATAATTCACTATCATTAAAGCTATTATAAAACTGTTCTTTATCAGATAAATTAGTTCATTTTAAATGCGCATAATGAAACAAACTTTGAAAGAAAAATACTTTATCTCTTAATTTAGCTTTTCTGATTAGATGCAAAATTTTATTTCAATAATTCACTCTTTATTGATTAAGATAAGATGCTAATTTATCTAAAGAACATAACGTTACAGATTTAATGATTTATAAATAAGTAAACTTCATAATTTTTAAGATTTATACATGCATAATTTTTTCAATCCCAATAAGTTTTATATATAAATAACCTTTAATTGAGTTATATTACATATATATTTAAAGCTTGATTTACAATTTAGGTTCAATATTTCAATATTCAATATCACGTTAAAAAAATTTTTTAACGTTAATAGTAAACTGCTTCTTTAAGCAGGTAGTTTCATAAATAGCATTCGTATTTGTTTTTATCAATCTGCTTATTGTTACCGCCAATATACTCTGCAGCTTATGTTATATTTACTATAATAGTATAACAATAATAAAAAGTTAAATGAATTTACGTATGTCAAATTATAAATGAAATCTTTATGAATGATGGTATATTTTAATGTATAAGATAATCACCTCGGAAAGAATGTTTCTTAAATTCTAATTAAAATTCATCCCATTTACAATGTTTTGTATATCGTCACCAAGATAATTAAGTTTAAATATCAGTTTGATTTGCATTAAATACTCTTTAAGTGACTGAAAGGTTTAATATCGAGTTAGTCGACTGTACTCTCATCAGTAAAGTTATGTAGATCAATCCTACTTTACATACTAAGATTAAAAATTAAGAACTTGTTTTCTATTATATCTTTCTTACTCTGGGAAAATACGAATACACTTATTTAGAAGCATTGCTCCTAAGATGATAAGGAAATAACTCCCTACATTAACAAGTACAAATAATACGTAGTTTAAATAATTCTATTTGTTTAATTCTTAAGCAATTTATTAATTAAACAATAAGTAAATATCTCTAGTAAGACATATTATTGATGTTAAATATAGTTATGTAATAGAAATCTACAAAAATGATTGTGTTTCTATTTCTTTTTGTGATTCAATTAATATTTTTAAAATATGTATTTTTTATTGTAAATAAATAAAAAAAATACCAGATATAAATAAGGATATAATAATAATAATAGTAAAAATAAAAAATTTTTTTTATTACAGAGATGGCAACGTCGATGGTTCGTACTATACGACGATGGCGAATTAACTTATTCTGTGGATGAATACGTGAGCAATTTGAAATTTTACATACTTATACTGTTTCTTTCTTAGAAAATGCAAATAACGCGTAAAGCTGTAACATCTAACGGCATAATTATGAATAAATTAAATATAACTAGAACTAGTTCATTTAACAAATCTTTAAACTGATTATTTTACAATTTAATCATTTTTATTCTGATATCAGATTTACTGTTTATTACCGATGCGAGGAAACTAACGTTTGTGGAATAGGTGGTCGAATGAGTCAGTGAATGGTCGGTGTGGAATAGGAGTTGAAAACACGTCAAACAACGTGTAATAGGAGTCGAATTCTAAGGTGCATGTCAAATAAAGTAGGACGAATGACGAATAGATTGCTCGTCAAATAATGTGCTACGTGATAAAGGATCAAAATTGGTATCGAATAACATGCGACGAGTCAACAGTGGCGATGAGGCTGGCATTAGCTGAACCAGGGCGGATCCGAACTGTTTAAACGGTTTATAACAGATGATCGGTGGTGCTTTTTTTTAATAATGTCAGGGAGGCGGGAGAAATCTTCAGAAGACACTCCCTTACCGCGACCCCTCTATCTTGTTTAGGTGGGTTGTAAAAAAAACTACTCCAGTAAGAACATCTTTATTACGACATAATATTTTTCTAACATAAAGAAAAGAAACATAAAAAAAAATATTTATTCACTCCACCCATCGGAAAATGAGACACCTTGTTTTCTTTATACTACGTTATGAGTACAGGTAAAATATATTCATGATGCATTTTTCCTTTCTCACATAATAAGGAAACAAAAAATGCGTGTATGATGTATGTATGTGTAATAATAAAAACAAAAAAAACAAACAATTAATATATACATGAGCATAATCACATATATACGGATATTAAATTAAAATTTTATAGATTAATAAATTTCAATATATTTTACTCAAATTTGTATTAAATTAAAATCTAATACTTTATATAAAATTATATATACAATGTGTACAAATTATAACAAACTCTTTACACTACACTTCCATGCAAATAATTTGTAAAATTATAACTATAAGATCAAACACTTTACATAAAAATTATATCAATATACTAAAATTATAATAAAAACCTTACATTACAATTCCATGCAAATAATATATAAAATCATATATATATATATATATATATATATATATACACATACTGTGAAATTTGAAAAAATCATACTATGAGCAAAAGCAAATATATTTCATAACATTAAGTAACAACAATATTCTTTCTACAAAATTATATTATAACATACATTTGACACAAACAATGTATAAAATTATAATGAAAATAATAGGGTAAAAATATCATATAAAATTATTACTATTATAATATACAGAAAACTATAAATACAACAATACGTTAAACAAACACAAAATTATATTATGATAAGTCATATGTCCAGTATTAATACTTGTGCTAACATTATATAAAACATATCATAACAAAATTATATTAATCACAAATTACATTAAAAAAAAAACTACTTCTTTATAAATCTAACCCAAAAAAAAAACGCAATCAAACTTCATTAACCATATCAAATAATTTATAAAACCATATTCTTCTATAAAAATATTGTTACACTACAGTATTTACATTTGTTTATATAATTATTATTATTACAAACAAAACTCGATACAATTACAAATTTAACTTCACTGTCACACATTATTATTATTTATCATTAAAATTAAAATGTCAACTATATAATGTTAATGTAAAACACATTTTTCTATTAAACAACAAGTATATAATACTATAATATAAAATTATATATTTTAACATAATCTATAACTGCTCTAAAATTTTTCCTATAACCATACTAAATATGTATTTTTATTCTACGCTTCACAGACTCAACAATAAAACTTATAGCAACTTAAATTTAACAATAAAATTTCAAAATTTAATGTTAAAATAAGAGAATTAAAGCTAAATAAACAAATCCATTGTGAGTAATGCGTATCACCACACCGGAAATAACAACTCATCATAATCTACAAAAATTAATGAAATGTATGGAAAGAGTGGAGATGCTTGGAACAACAGAAAGAAATGTGCAAAAGAAAAATCTTTTTAAAATGAAAAATGCAAAAGAAAAATCTTTTTAAAATGAAAAATGCAAAAGAAAAATACTTTTAAAATGAAAAATGCAAAAGAAAAATACTTTTAAAATGAAAAATGCAAAAGAAAAATACTTTTAGAAAAAAAAGTGCAAAAGAAAAATACTTTTAGAAAAAAAAGTGCAAAAGAAAAATCTTTTCAGAATGAAAAGTGCGAAAGAAAAAGCGAGTCAGAAGGAAAGATCAGAAGCAAAAGGTCAAAACTAAGTAACACGAAAATTTCATTCCTGGAAGAAAATAATATAATTTCATAGAAAGAGTTTGTTGTCTATTTAATATTATGAGATGCATTTGTATTGTTTATAATATTATTTTTATAGTACTATTAGTATTATTTATATTATTTGTAGTATTTATAGTACAATTTATATAGTATAATTTATAGTATTTTTCATATTATTTGTGTAAAATTATAGTAAGGTGCTTGTTATAATTCTGAGAAAGGACCACATAACAACTATTTCCATCACTCATTGCCAATTTCAAATACCAATATGGTATTTCAAACATTTACTTATTAAAAAGAAAAAATATATGAAGTTTTTTAAAGAGTTAGATAAGAGAGTTAATAAATTTAAAATTTAAATTTTAATTATTTTCTAAAAATTTATTGTTATTCTTGTCTATTCTTTTATATAAGACTGAGTTGCATACTCGGTTTCAGACAAGTGTTATCCACTTTATTAAGTTTGATATTTACTCTTTGCTTATTATTAAAAGATTTTATTTTTCTATTAAATTAAATGGTAAATTATTTTATTTAATATATAGCAAAATTTTGTATTAATATATTGTATTTTTAACTAATCTGCTTAAAACAAGTGGTTCTTTCTGTGCAAAGCTTTCTCTTTTGCAAGAGAAAGTTGACTATAAATGGAGCAGAGATGTTACATAAGCTGTAACATCTTTTTCTGGCCTTAGTTGAGTGCTTAAGCTATAGATACCGTTCATCGGTAATGTATTGTATATTACGGTATGTGAAAATGCATGTAATGGCATGACTCAGGCAATAAGTAGTTGACCCATTAATTGGTGAACAAGAATTCTACATTTTCAGGCACAGACCACACATTGCAACTTATGAATCTTTGGAACTCTCATACTGATCGAGTAAACTCTCATCCAGTAATTATTTGATGAAAAGTAATATAACTTGATTAGCTCTCTGTATTTTATGTTTGAAAAAGCAGTATCTAATCAGTTCTGAAAATATGTATTGACTTATTAGTATAATTACACATTAAAGTTTCTTATGTAAAATTTGTAATAATGAATCATCTGTCAAGTGTGATTATACATTATTTATTAATAAACACAGTGAGTATGGTAAATCGATGATACATTAGCATTTGGGATCCATTTTTACTGTTGTCAGCTTTTTCGAAATACTGTTATTTAAGCATTCCTGATCCAAAAAATTCTATATCATCAGATGAAGTAAAAGTTACTGATAATACTCAAAGATATATGTGAAGTAAAGAGCAATTACTTTTTGTAATTTATTGAGTGAAAAATATTCAGAAATCTGTCTCTATTCATAGTCTTTGTTTCGTACAAAACAAAGTTAAAAGTGTTTCTTAAGCACTTTATGAAGCAGAAATTAGATTCACGACATTTATTCATTTGTTCTACTTATTAATTTATTCATTTGTTTTTAATCCAATACGTGTAAATATACATATATGGCATACACTTAATTTTTATAAAATTTGGCATGTAGAACACCAAATCTTTTTTATTAAAAAATTTTTTTCTTATTTGAAAATATAAATAAACAAATTTTTAAAAAATTAAATTTTCACGTACGTATAAAAATTCTTTAAATAAAATTGGATATATACACATGTATGATTTTGCAATTTTTTTGCAAAAATTGGACAATTTGCAAAATTTGCAAGTTGGACAATTTATTACGATAAATATTTAAATAATTTATGAAATGTATTAAACTTAATAATAAATTTGAATTTATCCAAATAAATAACGCCTTGTATAAGCTAGTTAGAAAGAAGTCATGCTTCTCATATTTTTCAACAGTAACAGAGTATTTTTTATTTATATTTGAAAATATTTTGTTTTTGATTATAGTGTAATTTATGTTAATAAAAATATCAACTTCTGTTCTATATTATGTATTATACAATTATTACTGTAAAAAAGATTTTCCTTCGTTATTTAAATATTGTTATTGATATACAGTATTAATATACTATCAAATAGAATTAATTTCTTTTTTATTCAATTAATAATAATATTAATGTTAATAATAGTTTATTGTTATTATCAATTTATTTATTATTGTTGATAATAATAATAACTAATGTATAGTTATAAATTAACCACTTGTAGCACGTACTTTTATACATTTTATATAAAGATAGCATTATTAAGGGAAAAAATTTGAAATCATATATTCAAGATGTAGATAAGATTACAATAAATTGTAACGTTTGACCACCAGAATCCTGTTCGTCGTCGAGTAGCGTTCTTACTTACTTGCCTTTCTGGCGTCGGCGACTTACTCCTTTTGCGCACCCTGGTTGTCCCGGCTCGGATGGCTCGATGTCGGACCAGGTTTGTGGCGGGAGGAGGTGCGAAGAGACCGGTCAAAATGATAACGGCGAATCTTTTTGATTATTAAACTAATATTTATTCATATTGATGTACAGCTATTTCGCTTTTGCGGTATGCTTACCGCTTACAAGTATACGATAAACATTTATCTAGCCGTGGCGGCATTTCATATCTTTTATATTGGCGGTGAAATTCATAATACCGGCTGTGCTCGGCATATTAGTGGGGGAAACTTATGTTTTTACGATAGACCATAGATGCAGCACTTTTTCTTACATACTAAACGGCGGTATTTTACAACGGTCTAAGTTGATTATGTCAGTGAGTAATTTACAATGTTTTGGTAAAGACAATTTGCTCTGGGTAAGTCAAGAGACTATACCAGAGACCGTGAATTAAGAAGTTTGTTTATGACAGTGTTGACCGTTTGTTGATGAAAAGTTTAACCGTAAATCAAACAGTAAGTTCGTGACGGACTTTTCCGTCGTAAGATCATTTCAAACTTGCTTTCAGGAGGATCTTTTTTTTCTAAATGAACCATTGTTCAGCTAATTACAACCTGTCTGCCTTGACAAGAATTAAATAGGCATCTGCATAAGTTTAAATATTTATCTCCATATTGTTACCGAAAGGATTCGACCACAGAAGTATATCGTCGAACACGATGCGCAAGAATCTTCCAAGATTAATACTTGTAAGCAGCCAAGTCTCCGTAAGAAATTTTGGAAGTATCTTGTAGTTACCGAAGACCTCAACGACTTTGATAAATAATTTCCTAGAGACACAACAAATTTTTGGGGTAATTTCTCTTTCTTAGTTCTGTCACGAGAGATGGCCATCAAAGATAAGAAAAAGCTATGGTACGTTGAACAAAAGAGTTATGGCATATTTACGTTACTTCTTCAAAATACATGCTTTAAGATTGAACATTGCATTCTCATCGGATTGTCCAACACAAAAATCAAATAAGAATAGAGACGCAAGCTTTCAGTGATCTAAATTGAACCTAAGTCGTGATTTTGTTAGTTACTAATATGCTAAGGAAAGGTAAAAAATGGTTCTGTAGGACCTAGAGTTTACCTGGTTCTTATTAGCAAGTTTAGATGTATCCTTATAATCTCCCATTGTTTCGGGAAATATCCAACAGAAAAAAATCATAAAACTGTTAAACCGATTTTTCAGGAGGTTGAAACATCTATCATATTCTGTAAAACCAAACATAGATGTTTTAATTTGATTTTATTCCAAAGTCCTGGAGAAAAGGTCTTTAAAATCTGTAAGAGAAGATTCTTAGAGCTTTGCGACATTTATCTCTGGTCTGCTCTATGACAGCTTAAAATAAGTACATCGAGCAATGTATTAGCAGTGTTATTTGTTAATGTCAGTGTTGTCTATTAATCTATTGTTGTAGCTCTTAAATCCAACGGAAGATTGAATAGATCCGTCTGGGGAGCGATTCGATACCTAATGATATTGTAAACAATGCCGAAGATGTTCTTGTTTCCCTTTGTAGAGACAAGCTTTTCCAGCTTTAATTTTTTGCATTTTCAGTACCTATTTTGAATTGTGATATTGTCATACATCGTCATAACATTACCCATTTTTATTGAATAAATTATTCACTGACAGCGTCACCTAGCTCTTTTTTTCAACTCTTTACACGATGCTAAAGACATATTCCACTACGGAAGAACCCTTGAAAAAGATGATTCTTAAAAATTGAACTTCTCCTTTAATTCATCAATATCTTCTCTACAAGAGAGAATCCGCTCAAGAACACACAGATAATTATTTATAGTCAATTTATATTCAACTCAGTGTGCCTGTATTTTATTGATGTTATGGCTCTTGATTAATGTAATCTTTTTAGGTGAATCTATTTCCATATTAATAACGTAGTGATACTGACCGTCTTATTCTATCTCTTTGGCTCTGAATAATGTGGAGCAGAGTTGGTCCGGTCAGCATGATGGCAAAGTAACTTTGATTTGCCAACGAAAAAAATTTTCAGACTCATTGATGATAAACCAACCAACGTCTTCGAACATTTGCCTTCGGAATTGTTTACCGCACACTCTATCCAGTTGTCTCATATGTCTTTTGAAATGATATAAAATTATCACTGAAGTAAAAATGTACGTACATACAATAAATGGAGCTAAGTTGCTAAAGAACAATCACATGAATCTCGCGCGCCGTAACCACCATTCAGGCCCAGATATTTTCCCCTGAAGCGAAATCCATCATGACCATGTTCGATAAACTAAATCATAAGAGGTAACTATTATATGTCCTTAAGTTACTGCTTTTGTAGAAGATTCGCATTGATTTATGCGATTTTGTTGCTCAGCTTCAAAGTGGCTACTTTACCTTTAAAGTAATAGTCCATCGTCTGTGTTGTTTTACCGTCTATGCTTTGTTTATACAAAGCATACGCCTTTTCCATAATCCCGTAGTTTCGCAACCTATCTTTTTTTCTACAAAGATTTCAATGAGAGGGTTTCGTAGTTTTCTCTAGTACTTAGCGATATAACAGAGATAGAATGAAATGAAGTTAAAGACTTTACACTTCACCCGCATGATGAACAGACGTTATATTCCCTTAAGAAGTGTGTACAAGAACGACATTACCTTAACAGCCAGTTTTCCAATTCTCCTTTTTCCGAATCTATCTTCAAATTGAACCTGGCCGAGTGCTTAAGATGATTGTAGTTAACATTTCAAGATTCTCTGACGATTCTAAGGAGCCTACTCTCTGTCAATCGAAGGAACCAAACAGTCCAGATACGCATGATCTTAAGGTCATTCGTGTTACTATTCTCCGCACATTCTTTCTTATGAGTTTCAAATGAGACCACTGATTGTGAACTATCAGTAGCAATGAGCAGAACTACGTCGTTATTTTTTAGCAGGTCGCAGTCTTAACCACTATTGAAGTATGAAAGGAGAGAGGTGCTCTCAGCTCATTGCTAGGGAGACCCCACAACTCTCATAATGAAGCATTTCAATACAGCTTATACCAAACGTAAAATACGTAGTCAAAGAGTGTTACATTTTTTTGACAAAGCTGTTGAATTTATTCTTATTTTTTTGGCTTTACAGCCATATTAAATATCTTTAATATCTGATACCTCAAATCTGACTTTTTCTACTGTTTTCCTTTGGATATCCGATTTGATCTCCTGTTGAAAAAAAGAGAATCAGTTGAAGATTTGTGGATTACTCTAATTCTTATTGGTTATTCTTTTGATTGGTAGCCGAGTCATTCTATATTTCAATTTCTACGGAAGAAATTCTACAGAAACTGCTTCGCCTATGGTTTTTGAACTCTTTAGAAAATTGCTACCCTTTTATAATTCGTATTAACAAAAGTAAAGTAGATAACGGAAATGTCTGACCTATGCATAATTCTCAGTCCGTGTAAGTTAATAATGCTGACAAATATATTATCAAATATATTTATTTATATACTTACTACGTTTATTACTATCACATAGATCTAGCTCATACGCGGACACATGTAAGATTGCATGTCCAGTTCAAATATGATGTATCAAGCTCCTTACCAAATTTAACATAGAAACTTTTTTTGTATATAATGCTAACTTCTGTAAGTCTAGAATATAGTCTAATTGTATTCAATATGAAAATACAGGTTATTATTTTGTGTTCAATGTATTCAACATATGTACAAGTAATATTTCATTTTATCTAGTTAGTTTAATCTAGACTAGAAGATAAAAATCACATATATAAGCACACGTGGATTGATTAATTGCAGTAGAAGTTCCAAGCCAAAATTAAAAACTTGTGATCATTTATATCTATTTTTTAATCTTGTTTTCTTGCTATCTCTTTTTTTCTCCACTTCTTTCCTTTTTCTGGTACTTACTATTATTATTTCTCTCTATCCCTTGGCGGCGGCTCGTTCTCTCACGCTTCCTGTCTGTCCCGGTTCGGATGGCTCGACGTAGGATCGGGTTCATTACGGAACGAGGAGATGTGAAGAGATGGGGAGAAATAATGATGCGAGAATTACGGTAAACTATTTAGTTTATTCTAGATTTAAATTATAAGTATTAATTTTGGCAGAAACACAACGGTCTCTTATCATTACATACAATTTCGCTTCTACGGACTACGGCGATTTAAATTTTTCGGACGGAATTTCTAACAAGAATAGTTTTGCACGTAACAAATTCACATAAGGCAGCGAAAATTTCGATATTGGCGAAATTCGGATGTGTAGAACACAACATTCCTCTACATGCAGAGGATGTTTTCTTCGTTATTTCGGGTAGTTCGAAGGTTTCATCCGCCAAACGGCGAATGAAAACCAATAAAAGAAAAATGCATCTAGGTAATAAATGGAGGCGAACCCGCCAGGAAGAAGTATTCTGGTTGGGAATAAGGAGATCTCCCTGAATCATGCAGACTATTAGCACACAAAACAAAACTACAAGGGTGCAATCTGGTTGAGAGTAAAGAAATCTCCCTGAATCGTGCAGACTATTAGCACGCAAAACAAAACTCCACTAGTGCAGCCTATTGGCTGCACTAACATCTTGATCCATAGTCTCTCGTGTAGTCTCTTGACTCACACAGTGCAAATTGTCTTTACCGTAACAATGTAAATTACCCGTTGCCGTAATCAACATAGACCTTTGTAAAATACCGCCGTTTAGTTTGTAAGAAAGACCGCCGTATCCATCATGAGTTTCTGCCATTGATATGCCGAGCACAGCCGGTGTTATAAGCTCCGCCGCCGCCATAAAAGATATGAAACGCCGTCACGACTAGATAAATGTTTATCGTATACTTATAAGTAGTAAGCATAATGCAAAAGCGAAATTGCTGTAAATCAATATCCCTTCCAGGCTCGTCCCACCAGAACCTGGTCCGACATTGAGCTATCCAAGCCGGGTGCGCAAAGGGACTAAATCGCCGCCGCCAGAAAGGCAAGTAACTAAACAATGTTACTCAACGACTGAATAGTGTTTTAGTGGACAAACGTTACATGGTGCCTAAACAGGGACGTAAGAATACCAAGGACTTACAAGGATATTCAAGGACTTCTAAAAATACTGTCCAAGAACCCATAATAATACCGTACTCTTAAATATACCATCTAGGGTCTCGTAAGAATATCGTTCTCGTAAATATACCGTCTAGAAACTGAAAGCGTAGCGTAACGGGTAGTGACTTGTAGCAGCGATTCCGAATCGATTCAAATGTCACCCTTAAAGATAGATGAACTGTCATATAATCTATTAGTAGCTGAATTAGAGGCTCGGGGTCTATCCACGCGGGGGATTATTCCAACATTAAGAAGAAGATTGAGAACGAATATGTGAGCTAACCGCGCATTAAGAGAGGAGAACTTAGCGGTTAATGAAGTACATGAACTTGTGTCAAACCAGGAGCTGCGCAATAACCTTTCAATTTCAACACCGAGGTCAATACCGCCGGCTGCAGACCCTCCGCACACTACACTGAAATCCCCAGTCTTCAGATACACGACCAAGAAAAATCAACCGCAATATCGCAGAAGCCGATCATCAAGCAAGCAGTCTCGATCTTAGAGATTCTACCATCTCCCGAACACCGAGTAATGGATCAGATCCGGAAATATAATTGCCATTTCGATTGAAAGGATGTATATACCATTCTAGAGAGTCGAAGAGATACAGACAGTCTATGATCTAGCCGATGAACAACTGCTTTTGGAAGCATCGGAACTCTTGCGAGGTGAAGCGCTTCTATGGTATAAAAGTATGGGGCGTTTTCACACACGGACTGACCTCATAAGAAAACTAAGAAAGTTTTTCCTCTCCGCAGGAGAGGAGAAGCCCTGTCATGTCAAAACTATCGTGTATACACGTCAAAACGTGTACAGAGAACAAACGATAATTTATGCACCTTTGTTCTCATCATGACAACACTAATGAGTAGACATGGCGAATTCTCCACCAAAGAACAAATTAGACGAATACATGAAGATATGCGTCCAGAACTGTTTATCTATCTCCCAGAGGAAATAGAGAATCTCAGCAACTTAGTACGCTGGGTTGAGGTGATAGATGACAAATTACGGAAAATTCGGGAAGAACGACCACCGGTACAATGAGCAGCCGTGGCTATTACTACCGCTGCCGCACTTTACAACTGTTTCCAGTGTTGCTGAAGATGTAAACAGCGGGGACACTACCGTATCGAGTGCCGAAACCCTTTTAAGGTTTTCTGCTCGATCTGTGAAAGAGATGGAGTCTTAATCAGAGATTGCAATCCCCGCCCCCAGATAAACGGGGGGAGAGTCGAACCATCCGTCCCAAAGGGGTCACCCAACAACAACAGGACGGACGGTCCCCATCAACATCGACAATCGGTATATCCAGGCCTTCATCGAGACATAATATGTAGTATTTCGGGCGAGCGTCAGCCCTCGACTAAGTACGTTAAGCGTCGAGAGTGAAAGAGCGAGAGCGGTGCGAGAGAGAAAGTGTATTGTGCAAGTAAGTGAAAGTACGGGCACGGAGTGGGAGTCACCCCACTCGTCGTCCCCACCGTTGGCCTCAGCCAACAAGTTCGCACCGCACTAGAATTGAAGGAGGGAAGCGTCGCTCCACTAGGTGGCGCAACGAACCGTAGAAAGCAAAGCCTTCTGTAAGAAAGCTTTAAGGCGGGAGGCCAGACATCGACACTGTTTAAGATGCGACGTACGAACGTCGCACTGGGCAAGCCTCTTGGCTGAGCGTCGACAAGAAGTGAATGTTTAGGGCCTCCAGCCCATCGTGGCATGCAACTAATGGCACGCCGAGTAAATCAAGTAACTCGCTATTGGCAGGCGCGATAATTGAACGGCCTAACTTTCGAGTTATCCGCAAATATGGTAATAAAATACCTTACTACCACAAAACTACTTATTACTGAGCGAAGTAACTTAGCTATCGTAACGCACGAAACAACGTTGTCATCTAATCACAACAGAATCATCGCGATACCTTAATGTAAAAAAAGAAAAAAACCTGTTGTTATTTATTTTTACTTAAGAATACAGAATTTTCGCCGTTAAAATCGTCGTATTTCTTCATTTACCTGTTTTTCACACTCTGCCACCCGAAACAAACTCTGGCTCGACTTCCAGTGATACAGGCTGGGAGACCAAGGAAGCATGAAGGACCACGCTGCCGAAGGATGAAGAAGGTAAAAGGAGAAAACTCATCAAGTTAGATAGACCGAGCCCGTACGTTGAGGGGTGAGAATTATCGAAATCACCATTTGAAATATTACGCGATAAAAGTAAGCAAAATATTACATCTTACTGCTTATAATATAATATTGACAAGATATTTCATAGCTTTTTATTCTGAAATATTGTTCAATATAAGTATATAATTTCATGAATTTTCAAAAAGAAATCAGATATTTCTTTATAATTCAAAATTAATTTAAACATGCTTGGATTCAAATACGTATATTTTTAAGCGTCATATAGTTAAATGTTTTAAACAAATCTTTAATATTAAATGTCAATTATTATATTTTTAGAATGAATTTCGGTTAATTAGAACTTTTATATAACAATAATTATATTTATGAATATTGAAAATATTTATTTACAGTTACAATATTTATTATGAACTAGTTATGAGAAAATATTTTGATGATTTATATAAAAACATTAAGTTTGAATTCTTAAATTTATATACTATTTTTTATTGTAGAAAATTCGTAATTTTTTAATTCTATAACTTTGTATAATAGAGCATAACGTGTACTTTTTTTATAGAAGAGTAGCGTCTAAGCGAATTTGAAATACTCATTTATAAAATAAAATGTGGAGTTATGTTAGTGATTATGTTAGTCGACAAAATTCGGTAGTCGATCAATCTCATGAAGTTTGCATATCACTTATAAAATGTCTATGTGCTGAAAATGCATAAAGTTTATATGCAAACAATAGATAGACAGTTGAAGTACTGTCCAGACAAAAACTTGAAAGCTGACGAGCACATGTACAATTTAAAAATGCTGAAATTATCTAAGGTAAATTTACAAAAGATAACTTCGTGTGTGAGTTGGATAACCGTAACATCAAGTATCCGAGTGGCGAATAGTCAAGTCCACAAGGAAACTGAAGTTTGAATAAAATTTTTAAAATTAATTTTTTTTAAATTATAAATAGTTATCTTTTTGATAAAAAACGATAAATTAATAGGTTTAAAATTTATTTCATCCTTAAGAATCAACCTTATGAGGGCGTGGAGATTTCGAAAAATTGTAACTACTATAATTTTATTATTCTATCAAATATTATTAATTAGAATAATAGTTTATATGAAATACTATTGCCAAAAAAAAATTTTGTTTAAAACGGTGCGGAACATGACTATCCGTTTTCAGAACACTACTAAACAGTAAACTATTGTAAAAAAAGTCGTTATTAAACGAATAGTTTTAGCATTCGCACAAAATTTTTTATGAAGAAAAATATGTTAGAGAATATATATCGTAAATTTGGTTTAAAAATTGTAAGAATATTTATAATCGTCCGATTTTGAATGAACATATGAGTATACGCTACGCAAATGGTCCACATAAGATTGTTTGTAACAAATTCCCTTAAGATATTCCACAAAAGTTTTTTTTAGTATAGCTTATTTTAGTAATATTAATAGATGGAAAAATGTTCCGATATAAATATCGCACCGGAAATTGGTGTTAGATGCATTTAAGTGCACATGCAGAATATGTGTGTCTAAATATGTGAATACGTATGTACTCACTCTCTTGTAGTGATGTTTGACTCTAAAACTTCTTTCGGGCTCACCGATTAATATGCACAAGTTATAACTCAAATATAATATACAGATTGTAATAAATAATTTACCTACCTTTTTATTAATATTCAATTGTTTTATAAATATCTAAAAATGTTAATATCTTATACGGATATTAATAATATTAAAAAGCAAATTATTTCAAAAATACTCGGAACTTGAAATTCACAATCTTTCCATCTTTGCAGATGCTATTCAAACTTTTTTTGCACATTCTGTTAAACATTACACATAAAAATCAACTAAATTTGCAAATAAAAATAACAGCCAAATTTAGTGGTGTTTATACTGTAATAGGCGGGTTGTTGGTTTTTATCTGGCTTGTTGGTCAAGTTGGTTAAACACTTCTTCTGCTTACTTATTCGCCCTTCTGGTGGCGGCGGCGACTCAGTCTCTTCAACTCTCTTGCTGTCCCGGCTCGGATGCCCCGATGTCGGACAGGGTTCGCGGTGGGAGGAGGAGTCGTGATGAGATAGGGGCGAAATAAGAATGACGGGTTTTTTATTTTTTTTAATATTAAAATTAAACTAGTTTTATTAAATTTAAATTTTACAAGTATTCTATTTTACGGTACGCTTACCGTTTATAAAACTTCAATATTCCTTCTTTTAATCACGGCGGCGATTTATTTATACACTATTTTGCGTCGGAGCAGATTTTATTACAAAATAAATTCCAGAGGCGTTCGGTACATTAGCGGTGATTAGTATTATTATTAAATTCTATAAAACGTTGCGGTAGCTTACATTTTAACGGCGACGGTACACAATAAATGCGGTGCTTGTTTATATACTAGAAGGCGGAGTTAATTTCTCTACGAGATCTCGTACATTAAACAGCGACGGTACATAAATACGGATTTCGTACATTTATTCGTCGGGATTTGCTATAAATTGCAGTGGGAGATGACAGGAAGAATATAGCCATGAAGCTGTGTCTCCAGAGCACGACCGTGGAATTATATTTAGACCCGGGGCCACGCGCTAAATGTCAGCATAGCCGAGAATGCGCCATATGTCAGCATTTCTTTATAGTTTTCTAGCGCACCAAATGTCAGCGTGACCGGGAGACCTTCGTTTCCCGAACTTTATCTCCAACTGTCTGTTCTGCGCACTTTTTATATGTTTTGTGGGCACTTCCTTTCACTCTCTCATACTCGCGGGCTTCGTGGAAAGGTTGCTTAACTCAGTCTTTGTCCTTACGGACTGTGGGCAAGGCCCCTGGTAGCGGTGGCGCAAGCGCGTCGCACTTACTCACGCATTGCTAAGCATTGCGCTAGATAGGGCTTACGCACAGCCAGGGCTCCCTTCCACGGCTCCGTGCTCTCACTCACTCAATCTGCATTCTCTCTCATGCTTGTACTGGATCGCGTACTCTCACTACGTGGGCATTTTCTCACTTCCTCACTCGGCACCCTCTCGCACGTATTCTGGACCGTGTACTCATACTACACGGGCATTCTCACTCACTTACTTGGCACTCTCTCTCGCACGTATTCTAAATCACATGCTCTCACTACACGGGCATTCTTTCACTCATACACACAGTCGACGCAACGCACTCGTAGTCCTACGATTGTCGCTACACCGCGCACACTCCCACTTGTAAACGTAATCTTGCAGCCAACGCTACGCCACGTATACTCTCACTCACTCATACACATAGTTTTGCGGCCGATGCTACGGCGCGCACACTCATTCCTTAGCCATACACACATTTTCTCCTCGACGACCCACACCCAAGCGTCCAGTTTCATTTATTCGCACTATCACACAACGTTCATTCATCCGCGTACATATACTACACACAACCGACACTAATGTTTTTCACTTCCCATGGCGGATGTAGGGGCCAAGCCTTCTCTTCTTATAGCCCTTGACCTGCGATACGACTGTCCAATCGCAACGAATCCCTTCATCGCAATATATAACTTTTAAGAAATCACTACATTCTTGACAAGTCGTTATAATTAAAAACTTAATATTAGTGTTTAATCAGTAAATTTCAAATCTACATTTTAAAATTTCTAATTATTAATTGTATTCTTATATTATAAAATGTTTCAATATCTAGATTAAAATGATTAATTCTCATCATTAATATATAACATAAGTTTACTGAATAGATCTAAGATACAGCAAATAAAAAATTTTGTAACGCATTTTCGCCCATTTCATACAAACAGAATTCACTACAGCTTTTGTAATATAAAAACTCAAGATATTAAAAACTCATTAATTTAAAAAATCATTTGTCGAATATACGTAGAAAAATTTCATCATGAAACATTATTTTTAACAACTTTATTCCTACGTTCAGCTAAGAATCTACAAACATAACAATTCATGCTCATATCAAAACATCTTGCAAGCTTTAATTAATAATTAAAAACGTACCTCAGCACTTAATTGCATAAATATTTTGACTCATAAAAATTTTTCCATAAGAAACATTGAGTTATATATTGTTAAACATATAAATATTGTGAATATAAAGTTTTTAACGTTGAAACCTTATCGCAAAACAATTTTTTTAAATGGAATTTTTTTCGAAAACCTTTTAAAATTATTTAATCATAATATGAAAATAATAAAAATATAATTATATCTTTAAGAAATTCGTAATATAACCACAATTATGGCATGAAAAAATTATAATTTTAGAAATCTTTCTTTCTAAAAACGATTAATAATAATAATAATTTAACGCTACTAGATAGGAAAATATTGTATAAATATAAACTTTATATACGATGCTTTACTGTTTGTACAAAATTCCGACACGTCCGAGTTCATGTACTGGATTGTCCGTCAACATCAAACGTCAACGACACAAATTATTGAGATTTTACACTTGCAATTATAAAACTATTGTATTAGCAAAAGAATTTATGTAAATAACAAAGTTATTTACATAATATCATTGGGTACCATTGTGGATAGGCGTTTCAAATACTCACATTGAAAACTTACAGATTACTATATACGATACTCATAAACGGTGTATAACTGATTGGTTATAACAAATGCTTCACAGACATTCCACAACTTTTTACTAATAATTTCCGTTACTTGTATAATAACTTGCAAATAATGATTTTTTGAAGAAAAAATAATTTTTGTAATCATTAATAGTTGTTTTAAACAAGTGTGTAACATATACGACTAACATATAAGAGATATAATTTTTAAGTAATTTATTAATATTAAATATTATGAATAGTAACTTCTCAATTAATGGTTTATTAATGAAATTACAGATTTTATACTCCCAAAGTTATGATTTATAAATTTTCTGGTTATTAATAAGTTCTATATTACGTACCGGCATTTATTTATAATGTGATAAAAATAAGTACGTAATAGCAAATCATTACAAGATTTTCAAGGGGCCTAATAAAAGAGAGTAACAGAATAATAATATATATACAGTTAAAATGAGTGAGTGAGAGAAAAAAAGAAAAATATTAAGAATTGATTCTTACAATTACATATGAACTTGTTAAAAAAATCTATGAAAAATTGTTCAAATTAAATTCTTTATAATAAAATGAAAGAGTAAATAATCGTATTTCTATAAGTATGTTAAAATTAAAATTATACTTTTTTACGGGGTAGTGGGCACGAAATGAAATAGAGATGCTTGTTTAAAAAAAATGACGTTGCCGCGTCTAAAATGAATTCGACAAGAAACTGTTCGCGTTTATGAGTCTTATGGAGTTGCAATATCGCTTGTAAAGCCTTTCTATGTAGATTATATATGTGTAAATACGTGACTACTTTGGCTTGAGTCAATATCAGCCCAAAGCTAAAACTATAAACGTATTCATTTTTTGCAAAAATAATTCGTAAGTAACATAATCTTAGAAAAACATTTCCATTCAAAGCAAATTATATTCCAGAAAAAATTTAGTGGAAGGTCTTAAGGAATTTGTTGTTAACAAGCTAAAATGTGCCCATATACTTATGTGTATAAGACTGCATGTGCATTTAAATGCAGATAACATTAATTTCTGGTGCGACATTGATAAAAATATCTTTTCCTATGTATTTGTAATCTAAAATATCACGATATTCCTAAATAAAATTTTGAAGAATGTCTTAGAGAAATTTTTTATGAATACATGTGAATTCCATATCCGGCTATTGTAGTTATTCTTAAAATTTTGTAACTAAATTTAGAAAATATATTTTCTAACTTATTTTTTCTCATATTCTTAAAAAAAATTCTGCCAATAAGAAATTACTCGTTTTATAACGATTTTTGTATAATAGTGTATTGTTTGTTCATACGCACGTTTACACATTTCTGAAAACGCATGAAAAATCATGTTCCGCACCGATTTTTTTTCAATTTTTTTTTTTGGTATTATTTTTTTTATGTAAACTATTATTTCGATCAATAATATTTGTTTGAATAATAAAATTATTATAGTTATGATTTTTCGTAACTTAGGGATGGATTTAATTTTAAATATATTATTTTATTGATTTGTGTCATAATTAATAACTATGTATAGTTTCTTAGACAAAAAATCGGTTTTGGAAATTTTCAAATTTCGTTGAAAAACAAACAATGCAAATTTAGGACTTCTTATCCACATATGTGATAATATGGAATATTTTCTTTTAAATATTATATAAAATGCATTATTTATTTAGCTAAACTATTTACTAGTGTATATATATTTTTTAATATTTTATCTCTTCACATTACTAAAAAATTATAAGAGACATTTTTATTTTATTATAGCATAATTAGAAGAATGGTAAATCAGTGTAATAATAAGACTATTTACTGTTGTAGCCAGAAACGGTACCGCAAGCACGAATCGATATGACTCGAGTTTTAAAGGTAACTGCAGCAGAAGATATTACTGAGCATCCATATAGTCTCGCAATTACAACTCCAGAAGATGTAACTTTCATCAAAGGTACCTGCCAAGAGGAAACAAGATGGTGGACTGAGGTCCTTCAAGTTAATTCAAGAAATAAGGTTTGTTATATCAGATTTTTTTCTATTTCATATACGTACACTAGGTACTAGTGTAAATGAGAGAGAGACCGCATGTGCCACATAGGTTGCACTAATATATGAATCCACGATCGTCGTATGCACTGCATTGAACGAGACAGAACAAGCGCATCGTATGCGCCACTAATACGAGAAAGACCGAATACGTAATGCAAACCATACTAGTATGAAGGAGACCACGGGCACGATCGGGCAGTCGCCTACGAAAAGTTTAGCCTCCGTTAAGGTCCGCAATACGAATATACTCACTATCCCCGTTCCTTCGCACAGCTTGTGCAAGCTTACGTAAATCCCGTTTGGCTAGTGTAATCTGCGCTGGTCCATAGGGTTTTAAACTCGAGTCGTGCATTAACCGCAAACATGCACGACCTCCGCTCCCGGTCCAGATTAAGTTAACTTGCTCGAACTATCCTCCTAAGGAAATATAAAGCTGTTCATGTCTCGATTCGGGGTCGTTTCGCTCTCAATCGATCTAGGATAGTGACCTTTCCTCTCCTACCCTGGGCGATCAACGTTTGATGATATCAAACTTATACCTCTCTTATGGTGAAAGATTCTGCCGCACTGCATAATGATCTTCGGCGACAGTTTTCGCTGTGCCAAGCGAAACTGTTTTGATTCCTTTCGTCGGTGACAGTATTCGCTATACTGAATCAACTTTTGGCATCGAGTTTTGGCGAAGTCTTTGAGGCGTCGACTTCACACTCAATCACAAATCCTATCGCGCTAAGTCCACTTCGCACCGTGCGTCGTGTTGTACCCGGTCCTTTCGCCGACAACATCGGATCCAGGAAAATTGCCAACCAAAACGCACGCGTACAGAAGATGTCGGAAGACGAACTTTACCCAGTGAATCGCTCCTGCCGTATCAAGAAGCCCCCAAACGTAAGTACACGGATGCAGTGTCAAGATGTGTCAGGATGCGACTCTTTCCTATGAAATTACGCCGTTATACAATGGGATTGTTGAATATAAATGGATAAGTTGTGCGTGCCGCGTTTCTAATTTTAGGTTGTGTGCTTTTGTTTAAATTAAGTATGTATATCGTATTTTGGAAATAAAACTACGTAATTGTACGCCACGCTCGGTAAACCCATTTGAATTTTAGTAATCTTCCTAGCATTTAATTATTTTTAAAGCGAAAGCAATGGCCATCCCGCAGGTGTTACCCTTTATTTAGCCAATTTCAGGAAAGAAAAAATGGCTAAGTGGTTCTATGAAAACTGCTGCTAAAATTCAAATATTTAACTGTGTTCTTTTATTTGTGAATTTCTTCATAAATCTTCCTTCCGCAAATGAACCGCTCCGATAGGAGAAATCAGGGTTGAAAAACGGAGAAAGACGACTATCACCGGTGTAGACAAAAGAAGGGAACAGGCAATTTCCTACCTCTCAAAATTGTTCTTCGTTCTCCACTACCAAACTGATACTTTCATTACATGGCGCTTGAATAGGGACTTAAAAACCATTCATCGAGAAATACGATTAATTTTGTTACAGAAACTTAAGTATAATAAAAAATTAAGATAATTTTGGAGTAATAAATATAAAACAATATATAAAACCCGTTGCTTTGAAGATAAAGAATTTTTCACTTAACATTTAAAAATCCTTATATTTTAAAAACATCATTTTTTGTTAATATATAATTTGGTCTCAAATATAAGTTAATAAATATTAATTAATGCCAAATTTTATAAAACAAAAATTTTTAAATATCTTTAAAAATATTATAAATGATTAAGTACTGACAGTATAAATTTATAATAATACTATACGATAGTAGTTTGCTTCAGTTCTCAACCAAAAATAATTAGATAAGAAACGGTGGTTTATAATCTAATTCGAGATAAAATTCTAAAGGTAAATAGATAAAAAATAATTAAAAAATAGAATTTATTTAACAATATATGCGAGATTGAATTATTATAATTCAATTTCTAAATCGATGATGGAAATAGAAGATTTTTTTTGCTTTTTGTTCTTCAATTAATATTTCTTCTTTATTGTCTTACGCGTAAAATAATAACGTCATCTAATTTCTTTTCTAATGGTAAAAAAGTATCGTCATCTTGCTAAATGTCACCAGAACAAAGGAACTGTTAAATAAAAAGCTATGCGAATTCTGACTCAATGTAAAAGGATTCTATGTGAGTTCTGTCTCACATTATACCTATCTTTTGAATAATGTAAACTGCACAGTTCGCTTTATAAATAAGAAGAGAGCAACGTGACCGAGTATCCACGCGATAAATATATATTTGAACAGCTTACTAAAGTTTGAGATGTGATTAGAAAAAAATATATAATTTTTAAATATGGTCGGGTCTTTGTTGAATAAATTTAAATGATGCATTCAAACCAATAATTAATTGGTATTGGTTAATTCATAAACCAATACCACTTAAAAAGTTAGTAAAGGTAGCCCAATTTAAAAGCAAAATATTAAATAAGAACATTCATCAAAAATTAAAAAATTTAAGCAGTTAAGTTTAATGAATTTTCAATATTTGAGGTTCAAAGATGCTTCCCTTGAGTCAATCACATGACGATGAAATGTTAGAATCAATTGAAGTCTTGGATTAAGTATGCGAAGTTAGCAATAAAAAATGATACATTTATGTTATGTAAATGATAAATTTCATCAAATTTATCGCTCCAGTTTTATTGTAGAATGGAAAGAGAATCTTTCTAAAGTATAATATATTTAAAGAAAAAATATAGTTGTAGATTTTATCTGTTAGGATGATCCAAAAAAATTAGTTAATCGTATTCAATAGCTTATAGCTAAAAGATTCATTGAAAACCAAAGTTATATAAATGAAATTTTCTCTATTCTGGCAGAGCTCTGTTAAGATTGTGTATTTATATCAAAGTCTAATATCAGTTTTAATTAGTTTTTAAATGAGTGTTGATGTATCAACTAGGCAAGTCTACAAAGAACCACCTGGTTTTTGTTTCACAGTAACGAGTGATGAATAATATGCTCTAGAAAATAAACTGAAAAATATTCGAACATCCAGTAAAGCAACTGATATAATGATATTATTTAATTGTCTTTTAATTCACATAGAAGCGAGTAGAATTATAATCATATTAGATAAGGAAAAAAGTAATTTTTTATATTATTATTTAAAACTATTAAAAATAATATGAGATAATAATCTAGAAATTTAAACAAATTTATCTACTAATAGTCGACGACTTAAAGAAAAATTAGCTACTTTTGGTCAAAAATATGGAGAAAAAATATTCCGTTGTAATATATGGTGTGAATAAAAATTAAATAATAATAATAAATAATAATAATAATTAAAAGCGATATAAGAAATTTACTGCAGAAGTAGTAAATAAACTGAAGAGACGTTTTGTAGTGACATTCGAAAAAGACAACGAAAGAAAAATTTTAATTTTGTGGCATGAGTTGGATTAAGATATGAAATGAATAAAAACTAAGCTGTTAAAGAGCTTCAGAATTAGCGTGTCATAATTATAAACGTTGAAAATTTGCGATGTGGTACCTTGATGAAACATGGCAAGGAGATCTCACTACAAAATGTTACCTTAAGCTAAAGAAAAAAAAAGTTATGAATACATGCTTACTTAAGGACCGTATCGATTCAATTAAAAACAGATGATAAAGTTACATTTGCAGTCCGCTATATCTTACGCGAAGAGACTGAGACAAAGAATTTTACACCAAAAGTTAATCTAAAACAATCAAAACTTAACAAATCAGCAGAAAATTTTTCATTTATCTTCTTACAGAAACTTAAGAGTATCTTTATGTGAATGCTTCAATCAAACGTTAAATGTTAAAATGTGAATGAAGTTTATCTTACAAGGTAATTATAAATGGTTACATACTTTATCGAACTAATTAGATCTTATAACAAAACCAATCATAGAATTATTACTATGAAACCTATGGATGTTACCGCTGTTAATAAAACTCAAATACTAAAAAATTTAATCAAGAAGAGAGAGAGCAGATCAGTTACAACAATTGCAGTACTGTGCAAGAGTGATACTTAGAGAGCTTGTAATAGCGTAGATGTGGTGAGTGTGCAAGACTGGCAAAGATCGTAATACAATGCTTTTCGCAATGAGTTTCGTAAGTTCAAGGGGAAGCGATATAATAACTTGCATGCTCTTTGCGTAAGATGTAACTCCACACTCTCTCTCTTTCGCATGCTGTACTCAGCGCTACAGCGCTCTTTCTTGCTCCCGTATGCTTCAGTGTGCTCTCTCTCTCTCTCAGAAAAATTTCATGAATAATTTTTTCTCTAACCTTTTTTTTCTATCTCTCTGTTTTTCTCATTTTTTAAACTATTATTGGTATTGTTAGATCCCTTAGATATTATATTTTTTCTATTTATAAGAATACTGAAACAGGTTGCATATATGTATGTTCGTACGTATTTGTATATGTATATAGATATGTAGTCAAGAGTTTTTAAAAAATAATAATTTAACAAATATACAAAAAAATAATTTATAAAATCATTTATAAAATTATTTTAATTTTTGTGTGTACATGTATATATATTATAGATATCCAAATATTCTAATATAATATTAATGATATAATTTTAATACAAATTATGTTCTAAAATTCTCTCTACTTAACACAGTTGCAAAGTGTTTCATGCAATAGATAATAAGATTGCATGTTTTTGATTTACTTTAAAAAATAACACTTGGCTATATAGAAAAATTTCAGTAAAATTTGATGGGCCGATGAGGGATCATCTGCTCTGTGACGTCAGCTGCGAAAGAACATGGGGCTTTCAAAATTAAAGCTATGTTGATTCTAGTTCTATGTTAAAAGGCCCAATGCAGATTCTAGCTCACCCTTATCTACGTAAAACAGGTAAGAAGTGTGCCAGAACACGCATAGAACATCTGCTGATAGGTAACGGGGTATACATAGAACTAGGTACAAAAAATTCAAGCATTTTACCTATATTTCAAAACTATCTTTTATATCTTAATCAATAAGTGAAATGATAAAAAGTTGAAGTTATGATTTTTTGTGATTTTGGTATCGTAGTCTATTTTGCTTGAATATTAGTTCCAAATATTTATGTGCTAACATAAAGATGCTAAAAATATTATATAGTTATGAATTATCTTAATATTATTTCTTGAGAAGAGAAATATACTCCAAGTTTCTTGTTCTTGTTTGAATATAATGTCATCATTTGCCAGGTTTTAACTTGTTTAATAATTAAATGTAATGTCGATTTACTCAGGTTTTAACTTGTTTTCTTCCTTGCCTTCGTCAACTCTGCTTTATTTTATTTTATTTTATTTTTAAATAAAAACAAACTCTTGCCATAGAATAATTGAAAACACGGTATATATTACAAAGAGTTCGATATTTATTTAATGCCTGATAAAATAATGTTTATAAGATACATTAAAACTAGACGGTAATTATATATTCTAAAGTTAGCACAATTATCGTTTTTTTTTTCCTTTATCGCGGACTAATTGTGGCAGCAGTAATTATCGAGGTAGTGTAAGACTTGATACGCCAACTAACGTTGTCAAGGACGGAATCTGATGCATCAAGCAACGTCACCAAAACGGTATAGGACTCGACATGACAGCAGCTTTGCCGAGGATGAGATTCAGTGCATTAAACAACGTCACCAGGGTAAGGAGCGATATTCGATACGTCAACCAGCACTATTGAGAGAAAGAAGACGAGTCTTTCTAACCTGTCCGACTCGTCCAGGAAGTCGAGGCGAATGACCCTCTTTCGCTGCGCGTAGGCTTTTTTCATGCCCTTCGTAGGGCTCCCGTCTTTGATGCAGGACAATAAATAACAAGGAGGGAAATGCGCGAGTTGCAGGCGCACGCGAAACAAGGAGAGAATAAGAGCCGGACGGTAGTGCGGTGCGCTGTAGTGGCACAATGCGCAAGTCCGCCACCGTTGACTCTTATAAGCGAAGTACTTAAATGTATTACATAGTCGCATTGTATATCTATACTTACACTCTTATACACTCAAAAATATATGCACACGCACTTAGTCTTTTTTAGCACATTTTTATACAATTTTTCAAGGTATGAAAGTTGTGAATTTCACTTGCAATTTTGGCATGTTCAGAATCAAAATGTTATACTCTATTTTTTTTCTTTTTATAGCAACTTGCCTATTGCACTAATTATATATCTTGAGTGCAATTTTAATGCAGCGATTTTTCGAATGTTAAACAATATTATTTCAATGTAGTTACCACAGTCATTTTTGTTATACGAATATGTTCAATATATCTTCAAATGGCTAACTAACTGCAAATTGTTAATCTTTTAATAAACTTTCAGTTTAATTTAACTTTCTTCGGCTTAAGGGCTTTTTTACAGGAAAACCGTCGCGAATAGCAAGCGCCGTCGGTCGCGAGGCAGCGAGCAGAGGCGGAGGAGGACCTCCCTTTTCGCCGTGGTGACGTGAAATAACGACGCGTCACGGCTCCATATTGAAGCATAGGTATGTATATGTGCGGAGAAATTGTACAGGCATAAGGCGAGGCCTAGGCGAGAACGTGTACATGCATGCATAAGAAGAATGCTTAAGAGAGAATTAGGCGCAACGAAGCGCACTGTGTGTAGAATGCATGAGAGAAATAGTCAGACGCGAAGCAGTATCAATGAGAGAGGGAACATGAGACGCAGCTCACTGTGTGTAAAATGCATAAGAGAGAGTGTCAAACGTAACACAGTATGAGTGAAAGAGAGCATACGCAACCTAGAGTCAGGCGCAAGTGTGCAAAGCATGAGTAAGAGAGAGTGTAGAGTGAGTGACCGAGAGAATGTCTACGTAGTAAGAATACATAGCTCAGTATACGAGAGAGAAAGAGTTTATGCGAAATAGTGTTAGTTGCAAGAGTACAAGAGTGAGTGAGCGAAAACATGTCCGATAGTGCGATATGCAGCATATCGAGTGCGAGAGAGTATGCAGAGTGATTAAGAGAAAGCATGCCCGGATAGTGGGGACAGAATGCAGTGCGAAAGTAAATGACAAATGAAGCATAATGCAAGCGAAGTGATTAAAAAAAGTGTGAGAATGAGAGCCAGGGAAAGAAGCCTAGCTATGCGCTAAGGCTCCGACCGAGTATTGTATAACCCGGAGTGCTCGGCCCTACCGATGCCCCTCGCCGTCGAACTTGACCAAGATCTGTAAGGAGGAAAATACGTTTTACTCCGCAAGACGGCGAAGAAAAAGCAAAGAAAGAAAAGCCTTTTATATTGCATAAGAAGGCGACCAGACTCAGAACCAGTTAGGGGTACAGCGTTCTATCACTGCATCGGGGCAGCCTCTAAATATAGTAATCAAACCCAGAGATTCTGGCCCCATAATGACAGTCAGTTGATTCGCCTTTGAACGCGGAGTGACACGCTACGGCGGATATCGTCTTTTGACATACCCGAACGCGAACTTACTCACCCATATTACAGCAAGCTCTTTGCGGCGAGTTTCGTTCTCTGACATACCTGAACGCAAATCCGCCAGAAACATAAATATAGAAAATCACCACCGGTAATGTTTGAATCGTCGCCACATTCACGCTTATAAATAAAGCTCCGCTACATTTATTGAAAAATTTTATGTAAAATCGTCAATGTCAATGTATAAGTTTCCGCCGCGTTTGTATTTATAAGCTCTACCCTAACTTGTTTACAAATTAATCACCGAACACCGACAATTGAAAACAGTAGCATGCCGTAAAAAACAGTTATTTTTCAAAAGAGTAGAATAATACATGTAAAATTTAGAGTTGAATAAATTAATTTAATTTTAATATTAAAATGACGCTATCCTTTTTTCGCCCCGTTACATCACATCTCCTCTTGATACGAACGATACGAAATATAGAGCTATCCGGGCCGGGATAGCTAGGAAGTGCGAGAGACTGAGCCGCCGCCTCCAGGACAGATAGAATCGTTATAGGGTGTCCATATAGGAACACGAAGGAAATAGTTTATCTAGTTTAGTTAACATAGTAAGTAAAGAGTTACATCACGCCCGAACAGGGACTCGAAGTATATAAATAAATCATTACAAACTATTTATCATATTCTGATATTTCTTTTTAAATATTACATATCTGAGTTATAGATAAAAGATGAGTTCTTTTAATTGTAAAACAATAACTTTATAAAAAATTTTAACCAATAAGTGTTGTTACATATTATACATTGTACATCAAAGTAGGAAATAATGTTATGTTTGTCCAGAACATATTTAATCTATCATCTTGTATATTTAAGTTGTTTACAAACCCTTTATTATACGGATCTAATACTTGTTTTTTATTATATTATTCTACTCTATGTTTACATAAAGTAAACTTCTTTTCGTAAAATTGTAACTATCAAAATATGTTGTAACGATGTTTTAACCAACATCAAGAAGTCATATATCATATACTCTACTGTAATATAATTCAAATATGAATTGAAGATTCTAATTTAATCAATGAAATACTGTAATAACTGGATTACATTGTTAATTAGAATCAAAATTCAAGATATCTAAATTCATTTTCACAGCTTCATGATTAAAAGCAAAATTCTTACCTATAATATTAATCATCTTATCACCTCATGAATTTTTGATGGTCTTTCGGATCATAAAATATTGTACACATTATTTATCTTTCGAAATTTTAAGTAAAACTAACAATGGACAGCTAGAAAGTACGTAGTGTTAACAATATGCAGCAGTGCTAGCTGCAGAGCTATTGAATCTATCTTTAAGGCATAATGAATCTGAATAATATACCTATTTCGAAATTTTATATTATATTGTATATAAATATCTATTCTAATTATTTCAATCCGTTATAGTATTCTTACACTATTGTACAATATATATCACACGCATACCGTGCGAATTTTGCTTCAGTCAATTGCTTCACTATTTGATAATAAAAGAATTCCAAATTTATCTATCAGTTTTTATTTTTAGCAGCCTTACATTGACGTTTAGGGACATTCATTTTGCTAGCTAATTTTTTACGAACTCGAGATTTTTTGTGCAAGAGTACAACCAAACTTTTTCTAAATTGAATCATATTATCTTTTATAGTTAATCGGGAAACAGACACAATCGTATATGCATCATCTATTAAATTAATTTACATTGTATATCAAGTAATTTATAGTTGGAAAATATATTGCTATTAAAAAGAGTAATATTATTTTCTTCTAGCGTCAAATTAATTTTCTGTAAAAATTTTATTATCTCTTTTCTATGTACTGAGTATAATTAAAAGTCAGTTAATGAGATGTAAAATCTTGCTCACAATTTAAAAAGAAAGCATCTTAAGCAGATAAGTATATTCAGTAACATCATTTAATAACTTAAGAACTACATTATTACTAAATAATATAGGAAATTTTAAATTATATACAGATATCGTTTGAAAAAAATAATATAAATGCAATATTTTTGTCGAGTTGTCTGCCGTCTCCTCGTTAAGAAATCAAAGGTCACGTCCTCTACAATAAGCTTGCCTAGAAGATTACTTTTTGATGTAGCTGCCAGCAGTTCAATGAAATTTCCATAATCTGATCAAATATGTGTATCAATCGCTAAACTCAGATCATAGGTTACAGAGGACTTAAAGCGAACTTAGGTGAACTTCCTGTCAATACGATGAAAACTCTAAAAAAAGAGGTCTTCCTAGTTTAGTTATGGGAATCTACTAATATCTGTGCAGTGTAAAGCGCGAAGAAGGAAATATATTTAAATATATAATTTATTAATAACAGTCAACAAAAATATTCTACACAAATGAGTTCACATAATTATGTTTCCACTTAAATGTTGATCGCAAATTAGACTTGACAAGACTGACTAATTTAGCCTTTCCTTCTTATAACCTGTAAAAAATAATACCTGATCTTTTTCTGGTTTACTTTTGTATGCTACTTCCTCAAAGAGATTAAAATACATATACTAAAATGAACCGATTAGATCTCAACAAAAATGAATATTTTTTTAAAAAATCAACTGGAATCGCTTAATTATTCTGTAAATTAATTAATTATATTATAAAAATTGATTAATTAATTATAAAAAACAACATTTCCACCCGTAAAAACCACCTTTACAGAGGGTTGAACAATTAAAAATAATCCAATAACCCAAATTATTAGAATTCCACAAAATTTTATTTTCGATTAATATTATTAATAAATTATTAATATTAAGTACCTATAGAACAATAAGCGAAAAATTTATATTACAAATCGATCCAGAATATTATTTTTAACAACATTATTCCGAGAGGCACAATACGAGTCTATAAGCGCTCCAACTCTTATGCGTGTAACAGTATATATACAACATATTAATTATTAAATTAATAAATATCACCATTTTTCATTACAACGTATCGTGACTATACAAAGTACAAAATTTTTATATACAAACTTTTATAAAAAAATCGATGAACAACGATGTCTTTAACTTTAACTTAACTTTAACTTTAACAACACTGTTAAACAAAATCAAATGCGATTCAATGACTTTACATGGCGCTTACTAAAATGCTTATAATAATTACACTTTTCGGATTCAACAAAATGTTTTTTCAGATTATCATTCCCAATATAAAGCCAAGTAAAACCACTATAATGTCAATATTAAAATCTATCCAGAACATTGTCAAATTCGTTATTAAATAAAGAAATAAACGTTTATATACGCGTCTGTACTGTGGATTATTGTTAATAACAAGCGCACTTATGGCATTCAACAAAATTTTATTTTGTAATATCGTTCACGATATAAAATTTAATTTAACTTATATTTTTCCAATATTCAAATCGATCCAGAATATTGTTGAGTAATTTGTTAAAAAAACCATATGCTATGCCTATGCTTACCCGTGTATTCAACTTACAAGTTAATAACAATTACAGTTTTGGGATTCAAGAAAATGTTTTTTAGGTTATCATTCCCGTTATAAAGCCAAGTAAAACCACTATAATCTTAATATTACAATCGAATGGAACATTGTCTAATTCTTTGATAAATAAAGAAAAAATTATATATATATTTATATATATTGTTGATTATTTTGTGTTTGACGCGCGCCGATATTTTTCACAACCCACAACAATGACCGCTCCGTGTGGGTCTAGACCGGAGAAGGTGGCTCATTGCGAGTCGCGTAAACAAGTGATGTAAAGCGACGCGCACGGGGGAGAGCCGCGATTTTTCCGCCAGGGATGCCACCGCGGTGATAAGAGCGGTGTGGCTTGGGGTAGAGTGATGGGAAATCAGTTTCCCATTTCTTGGCACGACGTAGCTTCGAATTGAAGAGGTAGGGAAAATGCCGTACGTCGATTAGAGCGGCAGTTCTCGGCATTTGGTGATTTGAGGAGCGCGCGCGGGAGCCTCAAGTTATTAGTGCGGGAGTATCGGAGCAGGGATGAACTATCTGGCTTTTACAAAGTCATATTTTTGTTTATTTTCTTTTTCGCATATCTTTTCTCCCTTTCACTACTATCTATCCTTGTCAGGACGATCAAACCATCCTTCTTAGATCGATTTCAAAGCCGAACAAAAAAAAGATCAGCTTGGCCGATCGACTCGCTTGTAGATTGCGAGTCCATCGCAAAATCGATAAAGGTGTCAGCAAATCCCCAAAGGGGGCATTTTCCATCTTTATCATATTGACAGTTGATAATTTATTAAAATGATTGTTTATATATATGTGTATATACATATATATTAATATAAGTCATGCACATAATTGTTATAAAGATATTATCATATTAATATTTAAGTATGGTATCTTCACAATTAATTTTTGTTATTATATAGCTACTATATTACAATAGTTTCCGTTTGAAAATGTAATTTATATATTAATATATAGCGGCCTTTTAATTATAAACTATATTATTTATATCAAGATTATATCACTGTTTACAATAATATTGCTAGATCTTCATAACTAAAAATTCGTCTATTTTCGCTCAGATATGCGAATGTGTTCATATTTAAGTTTATTGTATACAAAACATTTTTTCAACATTTTTTAATACTCGAAGGAATTTTTGATCACTTGTTTCCTTAAATGCAATATCTTTTTAAAATTAACTTATATAATTTCTTTATCTAATCTAATTTATTGAATTTATAATATATACAATATTGTTGGCTGCATCATCCCTTCGGATTAGTGAGCATTTCACTAAACGCTATAATAAAAAATCGGTTAGTAATAGAAAATCATCTGTCGGTTTGAATTAACGAATATTTTTTTAAATTTCTAAGAAATACAATTGTTCATTTCTCTCTTTTTCATTCGCTCTTTAAACGTCGTATACCTTATTGTTTATAATAACTGTTTTATATTAATGATTTATGTTGCTCACATAAGAAAAAATAAAAGAACTTGGTTTTTGAAAAAAATAATTTTTCGTGATCATTAATAATTTAATCAAACAAGCATGTATACACATGCTAACTATCGCGTATACATTTGTTTTAAATATATTATTAAAATAAATGTTTAGAATCGTATCTTTATAATTAATTTCTTTCTAATGAAATTATAAATATTATAATGAAACAGTATAAATTATAAATTTTATATAATTGTATTATTTATATATATTTTAAATACTTTTTATAATTACAGTATTTATTATGTATTGATATTGATTTCTTATATGACCAATAAAAGAACATATGGGTTAACCTTTAGATGATTTCTCAGTGGCGTAATGAGAGACAGAACAAAAGAGAGAGAGAGAGAGAGGAATGAGAAATAATGTCAGATTAAAATTCTTACATTTGTACAATATTTAAAAACAAATTCGTAAAATTTTTAGTTCTTTGAGTCCTTAAATATTCGTAAAATAGAGGATCAATTTATCAACTCGTAAAATCTTCGGGCCCACGAATCTTGCGGAGTTCGACTGTCGCTTGCAAGGCCTGCCTCTGAGTACTGCATATTTGTGAATGTTGTATACTAGCCATTTGAAACATGATCGGTCGCAAATTCAATGCTTAAAATTTTTCATTAAACAGTAAATTATATTTCTACAAAAAATTAATTTTATATTTACAAATAATAAAGCTATCCTAGAACTATTTAAAAATGTTTTCTAATTATTTTTCAATAAAACTTTAGTGATCTATACTCATTAGTTGTGTAATTATATTTTTCAACCTTATTTGATATTTTCTGTATATATATCAAATTTATTCAGTTTGTATGAAAAATTTGAATAACTATATTAAAAAATGTTCAGAACGAGTTTTATTAAATATATTTTTTTGAAATAATATTCCAAATTAAAAATACTAGTATTTAATTACCTATTAGACAAGTATTTTACTATAATATATTAGTCATTTAAAATCAAAACTAAAACAAATTTGGTCGTAATGCTGTATTATCCTACATAGGTTAATAGAAGCTAAAATCAATTAATATTACTAATATTGAATGTTTAATTATAAATAATATCATAAAAATTTAAAGTAACGAATGATTTTAGACTTATTTATTTGCTGAACTAAAATATTTAACATTATTATTTATATTCTAATGTACGTTGGCTTACATTCAGATGGTTGCTATCAAAACAGTATTAATGTCACACCGTCAAAGTAGAGGGGCTAAAAAAGTTCGATCAATCACATATTCATCTGAGGAACCCAAGCGAATTTGAAGAACATGTTAACCAGATTATTCATTTATTAATATTACATTTATTTGTATGTCATGCATATACCGTATGTACGTACTGCGCTAATTTCAACGGTTATATAAATAATGACAAGATCTCTAAATTTTGTTGCCATTCGGAATATTTCTTGCTTTTGATATGATAAACGATATTCATGAATAAAAACTTGTTTAATACCTCGGGAACATATATTAATTAATAGTAAGGCGTTACAACGCATATGTTTATTGGTAGCGTAATAGACGTGTTATTTGCAGATATATTTGGCAATATTGCTAATTTTTTTTTGAGATATTTTTTGTTATTCCTATCTTTGGTTCTTGGACATTAGAATTATGCGATTTTTTTATTAAAATATTAATAATTAATGTATTTATAGCCTATTGAAGGAGGTGGTCTTCTGCGAGTACTCTTACGCGGCAAAACTTCTATTTGTTTATAAGTTTCTATGCGCGATAAAAATATTGTTTTATATTTTTGGTGGTTGATAATGTTTGTTGTTAATGATAGTTATTAAAAATTTGAAATTTTTCAATTTTTTATTTTTTCAATTTTTCATCTCCTAAAGTGTCGTTTTTCGTGGTGTTTTTAGGGTTACATCATTTTTTTGTTCGTATTGTATGGTGTACGTAGTTTTTTTTTTTTTTTTTTTTTTTTTTTTTTTTTTTTTTTTTTTAAGAAATTTCAAGTTTTGAAAAATTTCATTTTTTGTAGGAATTCCAAAGTTGGAAACTTCAGACTCATTAAAATTATATAATTTTAAGTAACTTTATGTTGAAACATACAAGATTTGTTAAATTATTTCAACAAATTATAATTATTCTTTTATAGATTTAGTCAGAATTATTTTTATATTATTTAGAATTTTAATTTTACTAAAATCGAAAAAGTTTAGTCAAAATAATTCTATCATTATTCTTGTACATATTAAAGTCGAAGGACATTTTTTATCATTTTTCATTTATCATTACAATTTTCATTTAATTTCTAATAAGAGAGAAACAGTAATTTTTTTATTGATATTTATTTGTATGTGTTAAAGAATGTGAATTGTAAAATACAGTAAGTATCCTATTATTTTTTCAAGCGTATCATATTGAGCAATTCTATAAAAGAATACTGTGCACTGTATTAGGCGTATCATAACTTTTAAAGAAAAGGCGAAATTAGAAGGATGTAAATATTTGAAACTATGCAGTGTAAAGTATTGTAAAATTCTTTCTACAAAACAATGTTCAGTTTTATTAAAGAATATACGAAGAATGCGTTTCAGTCATTATATTGAAAATAAAGTCTATTTTGAACATATAATATTTTATATAATTATTTATTAATATTAAAGCTCTGCTTTTCAATATTTATTGGCACAATGATAATAGACATTTGCGTAAATTAAAATTATGGAAAATACATCTCTAATCTATTTTAAATAAAACAAACAGAATTCAATTTCTTTTAATAAATAATTTTACAAATAATAATAGACAACAAACGATATAAACCTAAATCATATATAATATTTTATATATGAGTATACATATATATTTAATATTTACTAATATAATTTTTTAATAATTATTATTTAATAATACGTAAACAACATATAAACGCACTAGAAAACAATAATAGAAGAATTTTAAAAAATTTTATATACATGAAATTTATATGAAATATATATTATAATTTTCATCTATCTAAAAGTGGCGCTTTTTTTAATAGTCTTTAATATTCCTTCTTCCTCTATACTTGCTGCTCTTACCACAATAAACATCTCTTAGGTCTTCCACCGATTTTCCTAATCTTACTTTGCTCATGCATTCTTATCTTAACTTCCAATGATTTTCCTAATTTTACTTTTCTTACGCATTCTCAACTACACTGATTATTTCATTCTTTCTCACATGCTATTATTTTTGTTTCCATCAAAAATACTTTTCTTATATAAATACCTCTCCACCACTCTACCATTTTCTCACCATAGAATACTTCCCTTATCTGTTCACTATGATTCTTGTAAGCATTTTCAGTTACGTAGCAAGTCAAATATTCATAAGCTCGTAACGCGTAAATATCATCGTGTTTGATCTTCCTATTCTTATAAAACATATCAATCCGCACTATTAAATTTTTACTATTAATATATTATTAATAAATATTTATATATATATATATATATATATAAACCAAAAATACCATTTAATTGTCACTTTTCTATGAATTACCTTATAAAATAATGTCAGAAGTTAGATAATTTTAAGTGAAAGTGAATTAGTTATACATAAACAAAAAATGATTGCTAAGGGAAAGTACCGAAGCTATTAAAACTACTAAAACTAATACGTCGAATCCATTAAAGCTACTAAGTTAGAGCAACTAAAACCACTATACCCAGTTATTAAATTTTTGTGTCAAAAAAGAATAAAAAATTTATTGACAAAAAAGAATACTAGCGATCATATAACTGTATGTTCAATTGTCATGAATCATATCTTTGGTTTAATTTTTGTTATTTAAATTTATGTAGAAACAAAATATAATATGTCAGTCTCAATATCGCATTTAAACTACTCAATATCTTTGATGGAATTATAAATACTTTATATGGGTTTTGCAATTACGACACAGCAATGGAGTTATTAGAAAACGAAAAACAAGAAACTGTTTACTTTCAATAATACAAACGCGAATTGCGAGCGTTGATTAGAAATATAATACTTCCTAATTGAAATGCTATGAAAAAGTAATTATCAGATGTTTATTAGATCGCGTGAGCAAGAGCAATTAGAATTGTCCTCAAACAAACAAAGCTTAAATGAAGGTGTTATGTTTTACTTCTAAAAATAAAATTGTTGAAAATTGTTTAATAAAATTAATAGGTAGCCTAAATGAAGGATTAACATCAAATGACAGTGCTGTATACATTTTTAATAAATATGCAGGATTTGAATATTTTTACAAATGGATTAAAATGAGACTATTCTAATCCATCAAAAATGAATTCGAATGGATTATCATAAAGTTACAAAAACACGAAAGATTAGAAGACGCGATTGAAATGGCATTAGCACAAGAAGTTCAATTAGAATCATCGAGAGAAACCGAAAAATTTCAAAATTTGTATACACGCAAAAAAACATTAAATAATTTTCATTTGTGACATTTAAATTCAGGAAAGTTTAGCAGTATAAATTCAAAAATTGCTACTTTTGTAGTAAATTTAAAAATCAACTAATTTAATTCAAATGTCAATTTTCTTATTGATCAGGTATAGATATAGGAGTTTGAAGTCTGCATCGTTGGAGTTGCAATAAAATTTGAAAATTTTCAAAATCTATTTTTGTTTCTCGAAAAAACTATAAATAGTTATCACTTATGATATAAAACAATAAAATAAAAGATTTAAAATTAATTCTACCTTCAAAAACAACCCTTATGAAGGGGTGAAAATTTTGAAAAATCGTAACTACGATAATTTTATTATTTTAAAAAATATTATTGATCAGAATAATAGTTTATATAAAAAACTAATACCAAAAAAAATTTTTTAAATAATCGATGCGGGAAAGCATCAAAAGCGGACTTTTCATGCGTAAACGCGCCTATGAGCAAACGGTACACTATTGTACAAAAATCGTTATAAAATGAATAATTTCATTATCGGCAAAAATGTTTTTGCAGAATTTGAGGAAAAATATGTTAGGGAAGGTATTTTCTAAATTTGGTTACAAAATTTTAAGAATAACTATAATAGCCGGACATGGAATACACATGCATTCATATGGGTACATGTACATGGGCTACGTAATATTGTTTATAACAACTTCCCTAAGATATTCTACAAAATTTTATTCTGAAGATTACAACATTTAAATAACTAAGAACAAGAACACATGTTAAATATTAGTAAAGATTTTAATCATATATTTGTTTTCGAAGATCATTTTGAAGCTCATAAAAATGAAGTTAAGAATCAAATTAATAAAATTTAAAAAAAATACAATCGAACTGCAAAATTTTCCTTGAAATTCTTCATTGTGGATTGTACAAAGGAATGTTTTTCATCAGGAAATACGAAATGAAGAATTATAATCAACTATATGAAATTCAACGAAATTACTATAGAAGATACATTTCCTATAGCAACTATTGCATATATTCTCAATTAATTAAGAAACTCTAAATATTTTAGAACTTTTGAATTAGTATTACTCTTCCATAAAATAATAATGGATTAATATCAAACAGAAAAAACATCTTTTTTGACAGATACAGGTATTATGAATTAAATTGTATGCCATTAAGATGAAAAAACGCCCGTGTAAATTTTTCATGATTAATGAATACTGCACTTATAGATATTCAACGTGTATGCTGTATGCTCTACCTTGATTATATACCGTCATTCAGATTTACTCGAAAATCACAACAACAAAGTACGACAACTTTTTCAACTTGATTAACATAATCTAACGTTACAACAGAACAATACGACCAGATAAATACGATTTTCTCAAAAAGTAATCTAGGACATAAAATTTTGAAACAAGAAGTTGAAACTGATACAGAAAAAATTAAAGTAGTTTCAGACTATCCTATATCGAAATTTTCAAAAGAAATTCGAACTTTTCTAACATTAACTGGATATCATGAAAGATTCATTGAGATTTAGAGTAAAATAACAAAACCACCTATTTCAATATTAAAAAAGAGAATATTTTTCAATGGAGCAGTTAACAGAAAGAAGTATTCGAAATATTAGAAACAAAATTTATCAATTGCCTATGCTAGCAGGACATTAAACTGAGAAGAATCAAATTACTCTACAATTGAATGAAATATAATCGCTAATGTTTGGTCAGTTAAACCTTTTCGACCATATTTTTATAGAAAAAAAGTCAAAATTATAAGCTTTTGTGCATAAACCTTTAATCTGGTTATTTAATATTAAAGATCCAAGTTCAAAACTTTCTCAATGTCAACTAAAATAGAAAGATTATGATTTTCAAGTCAAATTAAAAATAGGAAAAATTTATTCAAAATACAAATACGTTAAGCAGACTCTCAAATTTAAAAACAAAGTATCTTGTATTAATGAATGTACATTAGCTAACCTTGAAGTATTAAGCGCCTCTAATTCAATAATATCCGAAGAAACTTTAAATCTATTTGAATAATTTTTATATAGATTTTAAAGAAAAACAAAAATAACAGTTATTTTAAATGACAAAGTAAGAAAGCAGAAAGAATCAATATTTTTTAGAAAAGATAATTATGCCATTTGTATATTTAAAGATTTGCATTTTAAACAAATTTTTCTTGAAGAATTTAATTTAAAGTTCGACATCAAACAGTAATCAGTATCACAAAATTCAAAGTTATGCGATGTTGTATACGTAAGAAAACAAATTTTCAACATTTATTTTTTTTAAATTTTATCAGGAATTTAAATATTTTTACAATTTGAAACAAATTTTATTAAAGGACAATAAAAATTCATCAAGTTTACAACAAATTATTAATAAACAAAAAAGTGATTAATATGATATCATATCTTCAATGTTTTGATATATTTTTAGGATATAAACATAACGTATTTACTTGAATTAAAGAATGCTCCTTACGAAATCAAAATAATCCTTAATGAAAAGCAATGTTGCGTAAGCGTTGAACCTCAGGGTTTCCATAGAAGTTATGTAGGAATAAAAGAAAATTATAAATGGAATAACATAAAAATAGACTTATAGAATGTTATAAAAATTGCGAATCCTATCAATTAAATACATTAATTAGAAAAAAAACTATTGAAATTACTATAATTCCTATAAGACTTTTCGAAAAGGTTTTTCTTGATATTGTCAGACACTTAACTATTACTGAGGAACGGTAATTATTTTATATATTTAGGATGATCTTATTAATTTACTTTATTTTAGCAATACCAAATCACGAAGCAGAAATAATAGTTCGTGTTTTTATTACAAAGTACATTTATATTTTTGATATACCCGATATTATTCTAACCACTCAAAATAAAGAATTTAAATCTAAATTATTTAAAGTTGTAGTTAAACTATTTATAATTAAACGAATTCATCAAACGTTAGCTAATTATTTAAAATACTCTATAAACGATAATCAAACTAATTGGAATAATTATTTAGGATTTTTTTCATTTTCTTATAATTCAATCATACATAGTTCTATGAATTATACCCCACATGAACTAATTTTTGGAATTAAAGCTAGATTACCTATTTCAAAAACTAAACCGCATGAATTTCACCATATACGTATTGTTGTCATTTAATTAAGTTAACTCATTCAAAAAGTTAAGATTTAGCATGAAAACTTTTAATATATTTTAAAATAAAAAATAAGTCCTATTATTATAAAAAGATTAGAACGAATGAATAAAAAGTCGTTGATAAAATATATATAAAATATATACATATAAAACAGTCATAAATAAAAAAAAATTTAATCCTTATTATTTAAATGTTTTAAAAATAATAAAAATCGTATCACTTTCAAACATTATTATTGAACAAAATAGTAAAAACACAGTGATACATATAGGTAAGTAAACTCGCATACTTCAAAACGAATTAATATTATCATGTTATAAATTTCGAACATACTCCGAGAATTTATTATAACTGTTAAAAATTCGTAATATTACGATAGTACTTTGAAAATAATACATTTGATAAAAGTCACTACTATTGTGATGAAAATCATATATATTATGATTTACTGCGATTTATTTTTATGTAAATCTTGAATTCAATCGTTAGAACGTTCAATTTTGGAAGTGCATGCAAAAGAAACTCATTTGAAAGATCTTGGCAGAACGATGTACTGAAGAAATAAACAAAAAAAAAATAAGTGGATCTATATTTTACCCAAAATTACAGAACAATACAAAATTATAATAAAATTTGAAAGATCAAGTATTCTTAAACTAAGTAAAAATTTAATTTTATAACTAAGCGGCGAATTATTTTAATTACAGTAAAAATGGACTTTGCTTTGGGGTTATATAAAAAGAAAACTAAAGCAACGCCCAAACCATATATGAAATTTAATGAATCTAAACCTGAAGAAAAATTAGTATGTATACGCCAAACTCGTGTGAAAACAATATGTTCTTAATTATGAAGAAATCAATTATGTTCTTAAAGATAAACTATAATTCTTATTATAATTGTATCTTTAGTTTCAGCAGAGCAGTGTAATGTATTCTGTAATAAACACTTGTCTAAGAACGACGCTTCATTTAATAATCTGTAATATTTCTTCTTCCAACGTTTTTGTTATTTTAATTACCATAATAAGCATCAGTTAAAGCTTTCAACGATTTTTCTAATATTTTCTCACGCATTCTCATTTCAATCTCCACTGATTATCCTAATCTTACTTTACACACGCACTGTTATCTTAGACTTCATCAAAAATACTTTTCTAGGTCTCCACTACTCTACATACACGTAACATCATTAAGTTCAATCGTTCTATTCTTATTACATATACCAACTCTGCACTATTACTTTTTTACTTTAATATATTGTTAATAAACGTTAATATATATAGAAAAATCAAAAATATCTTTTGATATTTTTCTCTATGTTACTTTATATATATAGAGAAACTTAAAACCAAAAATAACCTTGAAAAAATTATAAAAATACTTGAAACTTTATGCGAAGACGTTAAAGCAATTTTTTACAATTTTACACATACTTTATAAACATAATTGAAAATTTAACCTACAATTATTGTTAAATTATTAATCAATATTACAATAGTGGACAATATTACAATAGTAATGTTCACTGTTGATATTCTTTGTAATGTTATTAATAAACATTTTCTTTCTCTATCTCTTTCTTCCTCTCTTTCTCCCTCTATCACTTACCATCCCACATTATAGAAGTACATATCAGTAAACAATATAGTAATAATCTCGACAATGAGAATCCTAAATAAATAACCATCTCGAATTATTATTCTTTCTTTTTTATTATAAGGGTTTGGTATTTTTGATTTGCAGAAAATATAAAATATTAAATGCGCCTTTACATTATGTATTAGATTTTTCAAAATTATTTTATACTATTCTTTGATACTAACATTTTTGTTTTTAAATTATTTTTATTTATATTCACTTTACTTCCATTATCAAGCATGACTATTTTAGAATCTTGAATTTGACATAATTAATGTAACTGTAAAAAGTAATTTATGAAATAATTAATCTGTGTAATCTTTATATTTTATATTATTATATTTTCTAGTATTTTATTTTTATAGTTATTAATGAGTTACAAATTTTATATTTTTATTAAAAGTTATTACATAAAATAAATTATTTTATAATAAACTGAATTTTGCACAGAAATTTCTTTTTGCAATTTTTAATCACATTACAAATATGGAACTGATTAATTTTCTTGATTAAAATTCCTCTATTATTATTTTTAAATATAAGCATTTTAAAAAAGGTTTGTTCCAATTTAATTTTTTGTAGTTGTAAATATTCAAACATTTTACTTAATTATCTCTACAGTAACATTGTATATTTGTAAAAATTGACAAATTAATAAGTGATAATCTTTAATTCTGTCTTTTATAGTATAAATTGGAAAAATAAATAGTTTTTATAAGATACCTAGTAACTATTAATGTTGAAGTAATAATATGAAAAAGACCATTTGTATTAGAGTTATTTTATATACAAGAATATAAACTTTTTTTAAATTATGAAATCACTGGAATTAATTCTAATCTTGAAATTTGAAGTCAAGTGTTTTTGTATTATTAATAACATAAGTTATTGATAATATTTAGTTGAAATATACCAGCAAAAATATGTCAATAATAAACTTTTCAATATTTGTAATTCATAGGGTCGGCACAAACGTAATGATATGTTTCCATGTGGTCAGACAACAATTCTTCAAATCTCTCCATCGATATCAAGTAAGTAAATTTATTTATTTTTTTGCTCTCTATGATAAAGAGAAAACTCATAGTAACTTCAAGATTATTAACTTCATTACATTAAATAATTATAATTAACTTCAATTAAATTGAAAAATTTTATTTTTTTTAATAAAAATAAGTAAAAATCAAAAGTAGATAGAAAAATGATAACGGAAAAAGAATAATCCTATATACTAATAGGTTGTAAGAAACTACATATAATTCCTAGGATAATAATAATTTCTTTATATTGATAATAACATTCATAGTATACTACCTAGAGTAAATAGTGACAAATAAAAAATCGAGATTAACAAAGAAAGAGAACAATTTTATTGTCTGTGTTTTTTGAACCGAAATACATTCTTTCTAATGATCATCTAACATTTTTATAACTTTCATGTATTAAGATTTATCAAAACATCAAAATATGTATCAGTTTCACGTTTAATATATTCGAATCGCTTTCCTTTAAACCACCATTAAATCAGAATACGTGTAATAGACGCTGTAATCCAGATATAGAAATACGGCACTTTGGTGTAAGAAAATTTTTTCTTTCACTATGTTTGATCTTTTTTATAATTATGTTTAACGATTCAAAAATTCCATATCTACACTCCTATGAGTAACTTTTCTGACTTAAGAAAACCGAAAAATAATGCAAATCATTCATTCTGAAAAATACAAACCGAAATATTTCCAGCCAATTTTTGCATCTTTGATCGATTTTGGCGACTTTTGTTCTACGTATCTTCTTTGTAAACTGCCTTCTACTTATTTTTATTTTTCTGAAAAAACTTTAAACCGTGCTTTGAATATTTACATGTTGCTTTTTTGGTTTTATTTTAAAAAATGCTGTACTTATTTTTATAAAGTTTTTTTATCTGTAAATATGCATGTAAAATATATCCTTTACGTTATCTTTAGAATTTTATTTATCTCTTTCACTTTTATATTAATATCATCAAAAACCGTACCATGAATTTTTTGATATTTTCTGAAGTTGATGCTTCAATTAGACTTTCAGAATATATAGCATCATCGATAGTTCTAAATTTACTAAGCTATCGACAAATAATTCTTTTTAATGGATCAAATTTGTCGTTACATCTTATAAGATTTTTTGGCTTTAAACTTTTTTTAACAAAAAGTATTATTCGATCGACGCCCAAAAAATTTTTTGATTCGTTATTTTTTCAAAAGCATATATATAAAAAATTAGTTTTTATTATTGCAACTTATATACAAAATGGTCTACATTTTATGAAATTTATCACGAAACCAATTTAAAAATTGAATGAGTATTTAGTTAATGCTATGACATAATGGCGACTTAATGGAGTTTTACCCGATATTAATTATAAAGCTTTATAAAAATAATAATAGATTAACAGGTAGCTAATCCGCGGAGACAAAATGTGAAGGGTGTTGATGGTATTTGCAAATATAATACAAATAGAACCGGAGTAGTTACGTAATTCCTTTTATTGCATGACGAAAGGTTGGGCGAATAAGTTATATAACCTCTCATCAAACGATGTGGTGAACGTAAGCATTAGGAAGTTCAAAAAACAATTTGCTTTAAGATGAGGAATCTCTGGAAGAGATGTAATGTATCATACACCGAAACAGAATACCAGTTGTCGACGAAACAACTGAGAAGGATGGAACTGAACTTTAAATGCATCCTTGCACTAAATTTTTGCTGAAGAGAATGCGTATAAATTATGTTGCCGAATTACATTGCGAGGAGCATGTGGAACTTCCGCCGTACGCACCCAAATTTTCCTGTTTATAACCTGCGAATCTCATGATGAAGAAAAATATATAAAGAAATGATAGACAAAAAAAGAACCTCATCATAAAACTGGACTAGAGGAAGTAACTGGCATCACGAAGAAGTTGGTGCGAAAAAAAATTTGGTTAACTGGCTCTTTTCTAGGAAGCTCGAGAACCTTCTCATCCTATGAAATCATTACGCTACTATTGGGTCGTTCAGAAGAAATGCAAGGACGTTCGCTTATTTATTAGTAGCTATTGCTCAGACTAATTGTTTATTCATAACTCATTTCGTAAGCTTATTTTTGTAACCTATTTACTTAAACTTACGAACTTTCTCCAGGGTGCTTAATATTATTTCGATTTTTTCTTTGAGACATGGAAATTTTTGAAACGCAAGTCAATATACTAGAACGAAATCTAAGAAGAACATAAATTGACTAATGACCTCTTTTTATATTTCGAACATATGAATATCTATATAATGATAATTTATTGTAAAGATAAAAAGGTGGTTTTAATAAAATTAGTAAAGCAGAATGCCATTTAAATTAATATAAATAACAGAAGACAACACGCAATATAAGAATAAAGATTATCAAAAACAAATTATTAACAAACAATACAAATTTTGACATTCTTCAAAAGTAATTTTCTTTGAAAATCCATACATAGTTATTAATTGCATCTCAATAATAAGAATATATGGAAAAATCTATGTAGAAAATTACTTTTTGAAAAAATTGAATACCTCAAAAAGGTCGTCACATGGTTAATTTTATTAATCACAATAATTTTCTGAATGATAAATAAACCACAAAAGAATTTGTTAAAAAAAATCGAGGCTGAACGCTTTTAATAGATGTATATATAAATGCATATACTGTTTCATACTACAAGAATTCATTACAATAGATGAAATAAACAAAGTTTTATTTTAAAAACTGTACTAATATTGTTGATGCATAATTTTCATATTTTAGAATATTTAATGAATGTTATTGCTTATAATAATTTCACCAAAGACAGTTGGTCAGAAACCAAATATTTTAATATTTTATCCAAGCTGCAGTATTAATTTAACTTTTATAATTATTATCGTTATATTATCTATGTTTAGTATAAATTATACAAAGAAATATTAACATTTCTATATACGATTAATTAAGTAGATAGTTCGAAAAAGATATTTTGCAATGAACATTACACTTTCAACCTAAATTATCCGAAATACCTGAAGCAACAAAAATTATGTATTTAGACTTTTATTAAAAGATTAAGCCTAGGTTGTCAATGATAAAATTTTAGATTTTATTAAAAATAAACGCTGATTTTTTGTGCATAAATATGAAAATATGAAAAATAGAAATATTTTATATTATATTAAAAAATAGTATGCAAAATTTGGAATTGATTAGTTATATATTATTTGAGAAATTGTATTTACCAATTTTAAAAATACATTTTTGAGGTAAACACACTTGAAGTTGTAAGTATTTTTGTATCATTCACTTATTCGCAAGAACGTAGGCTTCTATATGCACCTCTTCCACATTTGTCGCGATAGCGGAATTGAGGAAAGATTCCTATAAAACGTTTCTATCCAATACCAGATTACTGTCTTTGAAGATCAAGAGGAATGACACGTTTTGAAGAATATGACAATGAGCTTGTCCAGCATTATTTAAGAAAAAACAGACTTGCTTATCTCGGTTGTCCTGGCAAACGGAACTGCTTTTAATAAATACATTCAGTACAAAATATTTATTGATTAACAGTTCAATCTCTGTGTTATTTATCCTCACACCTATTACAGACGGCGATAATACATCTCCATAGCATTTGTAAAATTGATCCTCCGGTCAATTCGAGGTGGACGATACGTCCACTATATTTGAATGCCTCTTGTACGAACATTAATGATCTCCCTCTCTCGATACTATACTCAGCTGCGGCTGGTTGTTATCTTAAATATTTTTTTCTCGATTTATATTAAAACATCTTAAAATTAATATTTCAGAATGTATTACATGTAATATAATGAAAGATTTACTTCAATATTACCTAAAAATACCTTTTTGGCTTCAAATATTGCCATTACAAAATAATTATGATGAAAAATGATCCACGCATTAGAAAAATAACGTTCACTATCATGCATCTTCATTTATAATTAAATTTTTCAAAACAATTTTAGTTGTTTCTATAGCAAATATATTAAGCAGTACATCTATTAGTTTTTATAATTAATATCTATTAACATAAAACCAATTTTTTAAATATAACGTTTCTTTGGGCTACTAGTTGTGTAATTTAATTGTATATTGGTATCAATGCTGATAAATAATAACTCAAACAATAAATCGAGAGATTTATTGTTTGAGTCTTTTTATGCAGTTGAAATACCATTATAGAATATAGACTCTGATTTCTTCAATTTATAAATCTAATTGGAAGTTATTGTGTTAAGTTATCATTTTAGATAAGAAAAATATTTAATTATTCTCAGATTATTTAAGCACATATAAGCTGGATAAGAATATAGCATTCGAGCTTATTTTATTGTAATGTATAGGTTTGCGTAAGAGTTAGAGAAGCTTAAAAAATAATTTTTTTTTTAAATAATTCCTGAATTCTTAATTAAATTACAACTTTCTTCTAAATAATGACATACGTTTAAATAATATTTGTAGATTATTTTATATGTATTTTCTGATGCAGAATCTACGGTGATGACAAATGTCATAAAGACGGGAAGGAAGTTGACAACATCTGCAACGGCAATAACAGCGGCAGCAAAAGTCAATGGTATGGATAATAAATCGACAAATTTTAGTGTTAGTGTCGGCTTGGAGAAACCACCAATCGGTAAGGTATTGAGCTGCAATGATAGTAACAAATGTTATACAAATCAGTCACCTACTAGTGCTTCACCAGTAACGAAGGATAAGCACAAGGTTCAAGAGAAGGTCTGTAGAAGAACACAACAGAGAAGTAATTCACCGCAGCTACAACAAAAAATAACATATCAACAACAACGGAAATTCCAATCTGAAAGTATTTGTCATCCTGATAGAAAATCAGGTGCATTTTTAAATTTCTTTGCTTTGTTTTGAAAAATCACTGAAATAAATTAAAATATTAACTATTAGAAACCTATCAAAAAATAACTTAGTTGAAATTTAAAAAATTATCTTTTTAATTTATTTTTTTCAATTTGGTTTAAATAAATAAGATTTTCATGGTTTTAGAAATTTCTATATATATATATTAGAAAATTTCAGGTCTATTATTCTACATTTATCTTTTAAAAAATAATGAGTAACAAACACGAGTAACTGGCAATTTAATATCATTTAAATATATTTGAATTTTTAAATTATATTTTGGTAAATATTTATTTCATTCTATATTAATTAAGAAAGCATAATAAATATATTTCGACAGTTTTTATCAGTTTGGTTTACTAAAATTATTATCGACAACATTAAAAATGTACTTAAAAAATATCAGAAAAAGTTTTAGAGTATTTAAAAATTAATTTTTTATTCATAATTATTACATTTATAAGGTTAATCTTAAATAAATTGTAGATTGTTAATATAATATTGTTATAAAGTTTATTGCAGAATCTTAATTTATACAACTGAAATTGGAATTTACATTTTGTTTAAATTTTTATTGTTGCTTAAAAATTATTATTTATCATATGAACTTCCACTTTTAAAGATTGTTGATAATCCACTTAATGTATTAGAACCCAGATGATTATTACCTTTTCTCAATCTTTATACGATTCTAAAAAGCAATTAATTTTTTATATAATGCAAGTTTTTACTAAGTGAATTTTACAATTATATCAAATAGTACTTGACACATTTTTATGAGAATGTTTGTACAAAGTGAAAACTACCATTTAATGCATTAAAAACTGCAATTTAATTTCCGATTTCATCAAAGGCTAATAATTATACATCGCATTTAATAATGATTTACTTAATACTCATAAACTTGAAATAATACTACTTATTTATAATAATTCGCAGTTGTTTATTATTATATTTGTTTATATACAACGATTTTTATATATAATCTTGCTGATTGTATCCTAGAGAGTTGACATTCAGACCAGAGTTCGTTCGCAGAGAAAGAGGTGATGATTCGGGTAATTAAATACAAAGAAAAATAGTTGAATATTTGAGAAAACTTAAATTATTCATTTTCTCACCGTAACTTCTCATTAGGTTGTTATAATTCCTGTCAGGCGTCGCTTGAATTATGGAACCACGAAAGTATCCAAGATGACTTTTAAAAAATCATAAAAATTCTAATTTAACAACAAAAAACAGTAATGCAATGCAAGGAATAAAAAATAGAAAACTTAATCTAAAATGCGCAACTTATTTCTATTATAAGCGCGTAATCCAGCAGGAAGATGCAGAAACCTAACCTAAGATATACAATTTGTACTAATCCAAAATCGCAATAAAATTCGGAATTGGTGAGGAGTGAGGGGGGTTTGCACAAAGGAAAATCGCAAACACTCAATTTAATTGAATCAAAATAAAATGATCAATTTAACAAAAACAGACAAGACATTCTAATAAACCGAAACAAAAAGACAATATATTAAATTTAACTGGAACAACAAGATATGTAAATAAAAAACAAGATTACTTGCGTTAATATTAATTCAGTAACGTGCAAAAATAACTAACAAATTAAAATAATACGCAGATTCACAAAGAAAAATTTTTTTTATTCAGATCACTACAAGAGCAAGAAATAAGGTTTTTTATTTAATTGGTTTATATTTATAAATAAGGTTTAATTGATTAATTCATGTTTTTCAAAATGCAACAAAATTTACTAGTATTATTAATAACCATTTAATATGTCAAATTTCTGGAATAAAATCAGAATGGATTCGGTATGAAATAATTATGTGAAATGAATAATATATTAAGAATTTTTAATATAGGTATTAAAATACTTAATATAATTAACATATTAAAAATACTCATAATCCATGGGCTTTATAATTTTCTTATTGGGTGATCTTAATGCAAAAAATTGAAATATTAGATAAAACGTTGAACTGAAGATTCAATGTTTGCTTACTTATTTATGAAATTTTAATAAAATTATTATTTTAAAATATTAATTTTTTAGTTTTGATAAACTAAGAAACTCCTTCAAGTTATCAATCTTTATAATTTCAGTTTTAAATGAGGATTCTTGCAGAGAAATCTTTATAAAACATGAAAATGTACAAGAATGTAAGCAGCATGACATCCGAGACCTGCTTCCACAAGCTAGAATTAATAGAACAAAATTAAAGACTCCTGAAGAAACAAAAGATGCTGTATATGCTACAACTATTGTACATCAAAACAAACTTGTAACTTCTTTAAATGTTTATTTTAATATTTTGTAATTTACAGCTTAATTTACTATACAGTAAGTAAGTAAAATATAAAATTTATCAATCAAAGATAGTTTATAAAATCTACATTTCTTATATAATACACATTGTCATATTATAAGATAAATTATTATCTTATATAATTACTTATATAATCAATATTGTTTCTTTCATCTTATATTTTTATAAAAAAATTTATATTTTATTATACTGATATTTTTAAATATAATTTTAAGGGTTTAAATTATTTAGACTAAATACAAATTAAATATGTATTAGAAACAGAAAATTTACAAAATTTTTATGAATATTAATTTAAATTAATATTTTTTAGAAAAATATATGGAAAAAAATAGATTAATAACAAAAATCTAATGTAAAATAATTGTGTAGCAAATTATAAATGTTTTAATATATTGTTTACTAGTTATAAAAATGTAATTAGTTTTGGTAACATAAATTGTTAAACATAATCAATCTGTTATTTTATTTTATTTATAGATCCGAGGAGATCCTGATGGTTGTGGTCTGGATATTTCTAGTGTAAGATATTCTCCAACATCTGAATTAAGGGTAAGTCTTTCAGTAGAAGACTTACAGAATATAAAAAAGGGTTGGTTGATGAAACAAAGTTTGAATATGGTAAGTATTTTTAAAACAATTTATGTTTAGGTTAATAATATTTATATGGTTAGTTACATATAAAGTCTAATATAAGATATTTATTTTAGGAGTGGAATAAACATTGGTTTGTTTTATGTGGATATGCACTAATATATTATCGGGATCCTGATGCAGAAGATAAAGGCATAATGGATGGAATAATTGATTTAAATACCGTGACAGCTGTTACTCCAATACAAATTACAAGAAATTATGGTTTTCAAACTGTAGTAAGTTTTTCTATACTTATCTCTCAGTCGGTGTATAAAATATACTTAATTTGTGTATAAAAATTTAGTTTCTATATATGTATGTGCAAAAGTTTGCAAATGTGTGTAAGCACTCACGCATGCCGCAAGTATATACGAATGCCAGTGTATGAAAAAAATAATATTTCTATTTATCATAGAATCATTAATGAACCATTTCTTTATAAAAGAATATCTATCATACTCTAGCAAGGCACACTTATCTATGAAATTTGAAGAACAATATACTGTTGATTAGATAACAATGGATGTAAACATTATAACATGTGCAAGTAATACTAATATGGATCACTTCATTTTAAATATTACCCCTGATAAAAGGTATTAAAAATGTATTTTCTCCCTTTCATATTATAGGGAGTATAGAAATATAATAATTATATTTTTATTATTCGAGCAAAAGTAAGTATATACAATTTATCAAACTTCAAATTTTCGTTTTTCATTTTTTATATTTATTAATATTATTATGTAGCCTCGACTATAGTTTTAATTTTCAAAATTAAAAAAAAATATTTTTTATTCTAATTACTGTAAAAGTGTAAAAATAGGAATATATTATTTTTAATTGAGTTATTTTTAAATGTGATCATTTTTAAAATTAAAAAAGATTGAATAAATTAAATTTGTAATAGTTAATCAATTCATTCAACAGTTAATCAATAGTTAATCATTTTGATTTCTGGAATGGGTTTGAAATTGATTTGATATTAAATGCATGCACCGCATATATGTTCAGTTTAGAGTTATTTTTTATTTCATATCTAATACATTATATCTCTAATATAATGAAACGCTATTTATTTCCATTTTTTAATTTTAAAAATTGTCACATTTTTAAGAAATTCAATTTAAAAATATTAAATCTTTATTTTCATATTTTTCTGGTATTATTAAATATTGAAATATTTTATATTATTAAATATCTAAATATTAAAGTATTATTATATAAAATATTAAGTATTATTAAATATTAAAATATTAAGTATTATTAAATATTAAAATATTTAATAATACCAGGTAAATATTAAAAAATGTTAAATTATTCTTAAAATTGTTGTAATAATATTAGCAAATTCATATTTCACGAAAAAATGAAAATTGAATGTTTACTTATTTAAAAGCTATAAAATAAAGTTACAAGTATTTTTAATTTTCTCGACATTAAAGAATATAAATTGTATATAAATTATCATATTTATATGCTCTTTATAATGTGATTGAGAAAAAATACACTTTTACACGCCTTATTTTCGTATGATATGAGCAAATGAGATTATATATATTAGATATTATGATATATCTTTTGAAGATGGTTATAACTCAATGAAGTTTTTGTGTGTCAGTTAGAACAGTTATGTGGAAGCTAGTTTAACTAGTTTGTGAGTTAATAATAAAGATACATTTAAAAAAGAAACATAAATCTACCAATAAATTTCATATTCAGAGTTGACTGCATATATTTCTATGCTGTAATTATAATAAACTGGTATTTGAATTAATGAATTAATTAATAATAATAATTGTTATGGAAATATTACTTTATTGATCAGTTTTCATTACAATAAAATCATCAGTTTTATGGCGTCTAGAAATGACCTTTTTTCTTACCTACTTTGATTATTGCACAAATCTGATTCACAGTTATTGTTTATTTTTATAGACTTGGGACAAGTGTGATGCCACAATTCTCTCTGCAATTACAGCTGGTATCAGATCTAGTTGGATATCAGCAATCAGAAAAGCAGCTAACCTACCAGATTTGGAAAATTCTTTTGACGCACATGTCATCTGTCAGGAGAACCAACAAGTTGTTAATACTCGATCTTCTGTAACGTAAGTAATTAAAATATTGTAAAAATAGAACCATTTAAATTTATATTTATTGCCTTCATGTATTTTATTATTAAAATTAATAAAATTCCAGAATTGTTTAAATACTAAATCATAAATTTAATTTCAATAAATAAAACGAGGATATATTTATTGTCCTTAATTATGAAAATCTCTATTTAATCTATAATTATAATTGAAATGAAGAAATTGATTTATTGTAAAAACCAAAAATATAAGGAAAAATAAAATAGGATAAAAATATAAAATAAACTTTTTATTTTAACAAAGAAAAAATAGAATAGATAAAATTGTTAAGTGATACTTCAAAATAACATTTTGAATGAATGAAGCTGATCAATCTTTGATAACATTTATTCATTTTTTTCGAAATTATAGCTTTTCTGAATTTACAATTTTCAACTTGGTAGATTTGAATTTTTTGAGTTTATACCCAATTAATTTTTTGCTTATTCAACAAGTTCATTTGATAAGATATCTATGTGTAAAGAATATTCATATATTCCGTCATTAGATTTAATATATAATGAAAATAAAAGTATGTATGTCATTGTTAAAGTAAATAAAATAAAAATAACTAAACCATTTTAGTTTTATAATTTATAAAATATTACTGAAATGAGTAATTTAAATTTCATATGTTCCGGGATTTTTTAAATATTCCAGATTACGAGTATCTTATAATCTTCTAAATTAACGTATCATAGATATGTTCAGGTCAGTCGAATCAGGTCATATGTTCGCACTGGTTCCATGAGCGGAGTAGAGCCTCTCGGTCCCCTCGCCTTTGTAGCCGTTAAACATTCTTACATATGAACGAACGCGACCAGCTCTCATTATCCAATCATCCTCATAGCTTCGTAACAAATTGATTAATATATGATTTCACTTAAAAGTGCATTTTATTTATTTTCGATTTCATATGAACTGCGCCAATGTACAACACCGACATATGCTCTATACGTGAATCATGGCGCAGCATCTTATATTTTTTATCGTACGTCAATACGTACCTCCGCGACAATTTTCACTTCGTATGCATTTTATTATTTATTATTAGTAAGACAGCTTGAATTCACGTAATTATAATAACTATTGGTATTTTTATTGTAAATAAAGTCATTTAAGTTTAGTCCTTTATTATTGAGATGATTGCACGGGATTGCATCGAAGTCACAAAATCATCCAAACCCAACAGCAGTCGATGAAATTGTCGCAAAATGCGAATACATCAATTCAGTTCCACGCGGAGTTTACGAACATCGTGACATATTTATGTGTAAAACATCTATTTCATTAAAAATTGAGAAAACTATTATTTCTTACTATTGGTAAAAAAATATTTTAATAAATATCAAAAAGAAATTATATATAAAATATGCATGTGTGACGTTGATTAATATGATCAATGTAAAGATTTACTATCTAGAAATTAAGATTATATTAAATAATAATAAAATATTATTGTCAAACATTTTTCTTTATATTTCTTAAATTTTGTAGATTTTTTTCTAACTGATTTAAAGAATTTTCTGACAAACTTTATAGATAAATTCAATTTTTATGACATTGTAATTTAATTTTATAGTTACTTCTTAAAGAAAATATATATAGTTACTTATTATTATTTGGAATATTATTTTTCAAACGCATTTTTTGAGTTACTCCTTAATATAGTTCGAATGTTATAGATCCATCATTGAACAAGAAAAAACTTCCATACCTGCATTAACATCAGTGACAGCCCGTTCCATTTTGTTTTCGTCTGATGAAGAATATCGAACGGCATCAGAAGGTGGACGTCGAGAATCTGGAGACTGGTCTGAAATTCCGGTTTCACCACTTCTTACGCGGAATGAAGAATGGTTAAAAGATGTAAAGACCCCATCTTGGTTAGAAGATTACTCGCAAAAACACGAATGGTCTGACTTACCTCCTTCTCCGCCCCTTACCAGAACAGTTCTTTCTAGGGTGAAGGCGAGATCACGTTCTAATTCGCGCTCTCGAATCTACAAGCGAGGTAGAAGTTCACCCCCCAGTTCAAGGCACAGTACGATTGATAGTATTAAATCTGAGGACCTTATGATGATTCATTATAAGCATAGTGAAACTGAGCAAAGCAATGATCTGTTACCTATTAATGAATGTCTTTCTAAGAGTAGCAGCGATAATCCCCTTATCGTTGATCTACTAGAAAATCAATTAACGCTGCTCCGAGATGAGATCAATAGTAATCAGTCTTCGCCGAATTCTTTGCTAGACATTGTAGAGCTCCAAGAAAATGAAATTAAAGATCTGAAGTCACAGTTATGTACAATACACACAAAACTTGTTAACGCAAAAAGTAAAATCTGTAGTTTGAGACAACAAAAGACCGAGACATTTCTTAGAGAGAAAGAGATCGATGAATTGCTCAGTACTGTACAAAATACAGAACATCAGAAGAATAAATATTTAGATGATCTCAATAACATAAAAAAACTGTACAGTAGTGATAAGGAAGTCTTAGAATGCAAACTTTTGAAAACTGAAACGATTCTACACGAAACTACTGAGAGGTATCAGTTGCTTACAAATGAACTCTCATCTAGTCATGTAACTCAAGAACATTTGCAAGTAGAAATTACAATTCTTAGCAATAGATTAGCACAGGGTTAGTTTCATTTTTAACAATTTTTTTACTAAGTTATACACTTAAATGCATTTAAATATTATTATAATTCTATACATATACATTCCGAAAAAAATTTTATACTTTTAGGAATTGAAGAAAATGAACGTCTTTACAGACGAATCAGAGAATTAGAGGGCAAAACTTGTCTTTCATCATCAAAGGATCGAGGAAGAAGCTTTGATTCACTTAGCGATTTAACTAACATTGATTTAGATGTTAACTTAAATGCATTGGATAAAGAATGGTAAGCTTTTATTTTATATTTAACTGGACTAATATGGAAATTTAAGAATAATATTTCACGTTGAAAATTGTTTTTATATCTCTAAATTGAAATAGATGTCCTTTAGTATACTGTAGTTAAAAAGCTTAATTAAATATGTTGATATTTAACATTAAAATTATTATTTATATATATATTTTTGAATTATCAAACAACTTAATCGAATTATAAAACTATATATATAAAAGTATTTAATTATTATTTTTCTAATAAGGAAGAAATTATATATATTATAATTTAAATTATATATAATTTTATATAATGTAATTTAATATAAACCAGATACTCAATTAAAAAACGTTACATTTGCAAGGGATTACCTACACTCTTATATTATAAATAAGTTATATGTTCTTGATATTTCATGTTGGTTCAACTAAAATTTCTGCTAATAAAAGTATATGGGTAAAATATCCGTGTATCTAGTAAAATCAGTGTTTTTCTTAATTATATCAATTTGATTTTTCATAAAATTTTCTTTATGGAAAATTTTTTAAAAAATATAACCAAAAGGTAGATTTATAATATTAATTTTTCATTTCAAATATTCATATTATTTCCTTGAAACTAATAACTTTAAATTAAAAAAAAACATGAATTTATTCTAATTTAATTATTGCAAAAGTGAATGATAAAAACTAGATAAGATATTAATTAATATATGAATTTTTTATTTTTTATTAATTTTTTTATTAATTTTTTATTAAGTTAATAATTATAAAATTAATTATAATAAGTTTTTATTTTCATAAATAAAAAAATTAATAAGCATACATAAAATATTCTTTAAAGTATAGAAACACGATTATATCACATTATTAATATGACTTTTTTGGACTTTAGACTATGTATAAATTTTTAACAGTTAAATAAAAATCGAATTTATCTGACTAATATAATATTGCCTTTAATTATTTTTTTAAATACTATTTGAAAGTAATGATATGACAAGTACAGTTAACTTTTATTGTTGAGTTTTATAAATCATACATTTAATATAAATAATTTTAAACAAATAACTTCTAGATAATCTTATGTCGAAGCAAATAAGCCTATATAAGTAAGTGCTTTAATTTCAAATTGTAATTTTGTAAAAATAAAAATCATTTTTAAAATTAATATTTATTTAAATAATATTAATTTATTGTACAGTCTTTATCATGTATATATTTTCTATAAATTATGGTTGTGAATCAAGATTTTTGTTTAGTATAGAATAGAATTCTTTTTAATTTTAGTATTATGGAAGAATACGATGAGTTAAAAAGTCGTTTTGAAAAAGCGATTTTAGAAATACGTGCCATGCGTAAAGAATTACGAGAAGCGTATGCTATGCAAGATGCTTTAGAACTTCAAATCTTTGCTCTTAAGCAGGAAACTATTCGTAGTAATGAATCAAATCAAGCCCAAATCCAATTAATGGCTGCGAGAATTCAAGATTTGACAAATAAGCTTGCTAGTAGTGAAAAGCAAGTGCGAACTTTAAAGCAAAAATTGAATAAAGTAGAAACACGTGAAAAACGAAGATCACTTTCTTTAAAAGGAAGAGAATCTTTTCATATTTCACAGGAAGTGGAAGATAAATTACTTAATCTTGAAAATAAAATACGATCATTTCAGCAAGGTAAAAGCGTTAAATCGATAGTTACAGCAACAAATACTTCTAAAAAATTAAAGTCTGATTCAAAGCAAGAACATAAAGAAGAAAGTCGACATCTGGATAGAAATACATTGAGAAGAAAATCGTTAGATAGTACGACGTATTCTGAATCCATGAAAGTGCTCATTAGATTGAGTACACTAGAAACAAAAGTTGCTAACATTACAGACAGTATAGGTAATGACATCGAAAAAGATTCTATCGAATGTAGCGAAATCAGTAGAACTTCTGCAAATGAAGTGTCCTTAGAGATATTATCAAAATTAAGAAAACTTGAAAAAGTTATAGCTAAGTCAAAGAGACGACTGGAGAAATACTTGGGATCAACACAAACAGAAGAAAAATCAGAGAAATGCTTACAAGCAGTGAATGAAATTTTGAATTCTTGCGTCGAATGCAAGAGAAATACAGTTAATTCTCAAATTATTGAGACAGTAAACGTAATAGTATCCAAATTAGAATATATTTTTAAAGATAAGATACATGAGCTATTGAAAAAGCATCAACAACTCACTAAAATTGATGAACACGATAAAGAAAAAATGAAATTAATTCATGAAAGAGTAGCTTTTGAATTTATTATATTATTACAAATCAAATATGCAATGGAAAGGACATTAGATAGAAATACAGTGTTAAGTGAATTGATCGAAACTAGTCAGCTTATTTTAAATTTAAAATTTAAGATTAATGGAACTAAGTCCAAAATATACCAAAATACAAGTTATATTCAATATCTTGCTAGAATTTTAGCTTATAGATTAATACTTATAAGTGGTGTACCGAAAACTTTAAAGAGTTCATCAGATGTTTCAGCAGTGCAAGTCGAATGCTTGAATTTCTTAATGCAGAAACAAGAAGAAATCAATAAGATTTTTATAAGTTATAAAAATGATAAATTAAGGCTTCTTGCTGAAGCATTAGCTGTTGAAACCTTTAATTTGTCAAAACGAGAAGAACTTGGTAAATATATTGCTATTTCTGATAATAAATTAGTTGAAGACAAAAGAATTCGAGAGGCATGGACTCTTGCACAAAAAACTGTAAGTAAAGAATTAGTTCAAGTAGGAATATCACGTTTCATTATTTATTGTGGTCAAATGTATGAGCAAAATATCTCTTCTGTTATGGACTTTTGTTTGAATTTTGATACACAAAATATTGATTTGAAATCTTGGGCAGACAAAGCTCAAGCTTTTTTAGGGCAAGAAATAGAGTATACAATACATGAATTAACAATTGCTTATAAAGAGTGCTTAATTCGATTGAATAAAAATAAAAGTAATACTAATGTGCAGTACAATCTAAAACAACTGTTATCAGATTATACTGATGTTATTGCTCAAAAAGCTTTAATCGATGCTAAAATTATTCTTCTACAAGAGAACTCAAAGAATAGGGTAGTTTATACTGGAAATACTTACAGATCTAGTCTAATTCAGTATCAAGATATTCTTTACACTTTATTAGATGAAAATTTTGCTTTTGAAAATAATCCATTTCATGATATAGAATATGTCTACCTCTACCAACAATTTTCAAAGGAATATGAGGATAAAATATTCAATAAACATCATTCTGAAGAACAAATTAAGAATATTGCTCAAACATTAACAAATATGACTAATGATATTGATAAATTAAAACAATGTTTAAAAAATAGAATGAGTGAAGAAATCGATAATCTCGATTGGCCAAAATTATCTATTATAGTAACAGATTGGATTAGTATTTGTAACAAATGTTCTGAAATTCGTGAACAATTTACACTACTTATTGATTACGTAAAAAATATGATATGTAAGCAATGCGAACAATTAAAATATAAAATTCAATGTCTTATTAGTGAACATACTAAAGAATTAGAGGAACTTAGGAAAAATCAAGAAAGAAATTTGATTGATATAAAAAGTAAATGGGATAATCAAAGAAATTCTCTTACTATACAGTATGAACATGAAACAACTAGCTTACGACAACGAGTTCGAAGATTAGAACTTCGATTAAATGCTATAAACCCTGAATATTGTTCTCATGTAAATGAATTTCGTGCAGTACATAAAAAATCAGTCAGTACTGAATTGGATTCAGATACTGAAATTAGAAAACGGTATAAAGAAGAAATTAGGCAACTTCGAGCACTGTGTGAGAAAGGCTTATTAGCTATGGAAAATTCACATCGACGAATTATTTCAAAATTAGAAGAAAAACACTGTCGTGAACTAGAGAATTTACGAATAGAGAAAGATCAAGCTCTTTCAGAAGAAACTCAAGCAACCTTAGCAGCATTGGATGCAATGAGAAAGGTACATGAGCATGAAGTTCAGAAAGAAATTACTAAATTTAAACAAGAATTTATTAAACAAGTGCAGGCACGTAAGGATATTGGAGTACTTCATAAAGAACAAGAGTAAGCAGCTTTAACTAAAATTTAGATTAATATGTGAATTGTCATTTAATTCATTTAATTAAGTAAATTATTTAAAATATGTATTCTGTTTTTAGCTTTGTTTACAGAAAAGAAATGGAAGAAATTAAACAAGAGATTCTTTCATTATCGGCAAAGTACTCTTCGAAATGTGTAGAATCTGCTGCTTTAGAGGAGAAAGTTGGTGCATTAACAAAACAGATAGCTCAAGCTCAGCAGCACATATTAAAATTAAATGTTAAAAATAAACAGTTGTATACACATTTGGTTTTAGAAAAAAAAAGCAGTAGTTTTAATTATACAATCCAGCTTTTAAAAATTAGAGACAATGAAATAGCTGAACAGCGAGAAGAGATCAAAGTGTTACAGCAACAACTGAAGGTATGCTTATCTACAATATATTTATGTATTTTTTCAATTTGATTAGTATATATTACTAAATTTATCAACTTCAATATAGACTACCTATGATTACATTATGAGTTTCAACAGACATATTTATAAATTCAGTCTTTACTACAAGTATAGATTTAATTATTTTAATAAGAACTGAATTCTAAATTTTTTATACAAAATTTTCTATTGATTAATTGTAGAATTTTTCATTTATTGAATTCATAATTGAATTTAATTGCTTTTAAGACAATCTAAAATAAAAATCTACACATATTACAATTAAGTACATATTACATAATACATAATGAAATTTGCTAATACATTTTTCAATATTTTCCTATTAGACTGGAATTGACACTCCTCATTTGTCGAGACAGTGTACAACATTAAGTTGCTTGCCAGTACATTCACTACAAGAAACACAAGGTAGCCATGAATCAAGAATCGAATCTAATATCATGGATGAAGTACTGCCTATTGATCATTCTAAGAATTTAGCTTCTTATCTGAAAAGACCATTAGCAACTGTTCAAGCAGAAAACTCATTTTTGTATGACTTAGAAAGAGTAAAACGAAAGTCTGAATCATTTTCACGTATAAAAAATATTGTAACAACTAAGTCTACTTCAAGTAAGACAGAAAATAAGAGTGAAGAAATAATTAAGATTTGTAATGATATAGCAACACCACTTTGGGACAGTTTAAGACCACGAAATAGTTTACCATATTGTCAAGGTACAGAAAACAATTGATAAATATGATTTTTCATGCTGATGGTGATAGTTTGAAATCTGAATATAAATGATGATTGATTGAATAAATATTTCATGGCATTTTTTAGGCTTGGAATATTGCTTCTATTTTCTATTTAATTTTGGTCAAATATTGAATTATTTTAGGAAAATTAATCTTATATTATCTTTACCTAAAACGTGAAATATGGATAGCATAATTTGCAAAACAAATCAGTTAAATCTATAATTATGTTAGTGAAAAATTTTGTAATAATTTTGTGACAATTTTCCGTCATTTTTTAAATTTTATAAGATAATAAAACATGATTTTTAAATGTCTAGCTCTGTATATTATATATATATATATATATATAAAACCCCTCTTGCCTTAACATAGATGTAATAAATTGTAATTCTTATCTAATATTATTAATGTTTTTCATTAATATTTAATGTGAAACACTATTCTGTTTTTCATATGTTCAAATATTATGCTTGAAATTGTATATGGTATATAGTTTCAAATGTTAAATGATTTAAAGAAAAAGAAATTAACAAATTTTCTAAAATAATAATTATAAAAGTTATTGAAGACAATTTTTATATGGGATCAAAATATTACAAAAAGTCTTATGCAATGTATATTAAATAAATATTGTTATATTAGAAATGTATATTTATATTATTTATTTAATAATATTAGGGAAACAGTCTTTAAGTCCTGTTTAGTTATCAATAGCACAGATTCATTACATTCTCGATTAATAATATTAAATTATATTGCTGCTGAAAACATTTAAAAGGTGGCTCAACAATGGTACAAGTTAATGATATAGAACAGCAACAGAATATTAAGGAAAGTGTAAAACAACAATCTAAGGCACATAGCTTTCCTTGTAACACATGTTTATCCTGCTTCACCATGGAACCTCTAGCTCTCTCAATTGCAGGTTTGTTTCTGTTTTTCTCTCTTTTACTTTTATCTTTTATTTATCTCATTTCTTTTACTGTCCTTTTCTTACTTTCTGCGCTCTTAAACCTAAAACTTACTATTTTTAAGATTGAGCATTGAGGAAAAGATCAGTCGTGTATTATTTGTGCTTGTATAGTAAAAATCCTGGGTTGACACCAGAATAAATTATATTGATAATAAACTAAATAATAATAAATTTAAATAAAAATCCATGGGTTGGAAACAATTATGTGAACGAAATCAAAGTACCTGTTGAAGTGGTTAGCAATCGATTCATCTTTCGCATCGTATCGTTTCGAATCCTTCACTTTCATACCTACGATGGAAAATCTACAGCACTTACGAGTATTATAGGAGAAAATGTCTACTCCTTCAAAGCACATTATCATCGGCACGATTAGCTGTGTTTTATTACATCTGTTCAGTAAAAATGCAAAAGTTTGTCACCATTAGGTAACGTCGGAACAAACGGACTGCGACCGACGAAAATCTTTATTCTTTACGACGATCTTTCTGATATTCGCTATAATCTTATAAAGTTTTATACCTATTTATGTAGAAATTACGATTTGATTTTTGTGTTGCAGAGCTTATGAGGTCTCCAACGGCAAGGCGGTCTAGTAGAAGCTATCCCAACCTTCCTTTAACATCTAACTCAAACTATCACTATCCCCTCTACTCTCCACTTCAAACGGGTATGGCTGCTGAAAGGAAAAAACAATTTGAACTTTAACTATTGTTATATTTAACAAGTTTTTATATTTTTTTATCAACTAATAGATATTTTGATAAAGAAACATATATTTTTGAGCATTATTTGTTACATTTTCTTTTAAACAAGATTGCAGCATTTAGATGTTAAAATAGATGTTAAAAACAATAAATAATAATTACATATTTTTTTATGCATCTTATGCAATATAGCACAAAGATATAATAAATAAAGTTAAATAACTTTGCTTTAACTAAAGGAAAGTCAATGTATTCATTGTAAAAGTTAATATTTAAATATAAATAATGAAATATCAATGTTTCACAAGTCATGTATACAAGCTTAATTCTATTTTATGATAATTATTACGATTGGATTTATCTTTAATAATACTTATATTATATCTTATATTTTTCTTGTAGGTTTTTCAAGTAGATTAATTATATTATTAGAATTATTAAGTATTGAATAAGCATTATTTCCTTAAAAAATAAATAGGATATTACTATTAGTATAGTATATTAAAAAACTTTATCAAAAAATCCATAAATAAAAGTAAAAAATTTTAGAAAGAAATCAGTCTATACATAGATTGTGTACATATTTACTGTATTATACACCTATCATAAATTTATTACTTATATTTATTATGTTTATTATGTCATGTTAATTTCCGATAGTTTTAATCACTTAAGGTTTACTTAATATTTACTTAATGTACTTAATATTGTGTTTATTGCTTTATTATTAAACAAATTAAAGTATTGATTAATTATTGTCTTAAAACGCTTTTTTGTTGTGTAAAATGTTTATATATATATATATATATTATTATACTTTACATTATCACAATACATTGCAATTTTCATTATCTTATTAAATAAAATGAATTCTCAGAATTATTTAATTATTTGAATATATTTATATTCAAATATTGTATTTATATTATACTTTATAATAGGTTTAAAATCAATTGTAATTTGATTTGCAAGCTTCATTAAATTTATTAATTTAATTGTAATGTATTTAATCATAATTTAATTTACAATGTCATTTTTTATAAGCTATAAAAACTAAAAAGAATGTTTCATTTATCAGATATTTAAATAATTGATATTTATGAAAAGCATAATAATTACAAGATTATTCACAATAACTGATTTTAAAATCTAAAAACAATTTAATTTATTTTTATGCTATTTAATTTGATGTCAATTATAAAGCATCAATTGCTCTACTATAATTACTTTTATTGATATTTACTTTTAATGTGTAATTTATTATTGAAAAAGTTATAGAAAATATATAAAAAATTTTCTCTAATCATTAGTTTCTTAATCAAAACGATTTTGTGTTTAATCAGTGAAATATATTTTTCAAAGAAATATAAAAAAAATTTAGAAAACCACTAAATACAAATAAAATGAGTTGTAATATTAATATTTATGATTGAATATGTAAACATTTTTTTATTGAGAAATTGATAGTATAACCAATTAAATGAATGCAATAATATTAAATGTACGACGACAAAGCCATTGTTTGAATTTTCATTGTTTTAAATATTAATTATATTAATACATATTTTATTATTGTTAAAGAGGTTTATCTACATTTGCTTAACATTATATAATTAAATTTTTTTAATAAAAAACATAATATTGTGAAAATTATGCTTAGTTAATAACTATAACTATAATTAATTATGTCTAAAATATTTAAAAAATTATAGAATTATTATTATTGTTCTTCATTTGTTAATGTCTTTTTGGATATAAACTTTAATTTAAATTGAATTTTTGTTAAATATTGTACAATTATATTCAAATTCAGTATTAATTATGTAATCACGTGATTTATTGACCACTAAGCCGTGATGACAGTAAAACGTAAAATTTTTTGTACCAAATACTTAACCAATAATAAAACTTTATCATAAAATTTAAAATCACTATAAGTAATTTTATCATAGAATTGTATACAAATTTTGACGAATTCAAATGGAATGGATTAAGAAAATAAAACAAATGATGGCGGATGATTCTACTGTAAGAATTAGTGTTATTAAATTTTTAATTAACTTCATAATTTATATATAATACTATGTAATAGTTTCAACCTGAAAAAAGAATCGCAACTGATTTATTAAATGATCAATTATTTATGAATATAAACGAATTAGATTCCAAAGTAGCTATCCTTATTAGAGATCAAGAAATAATAAAAAAAGTTTGTTGGAATTTGAATAAATATTATGATTTTTCGTAAGTTTTATTTTATATTTGAAATAAATTGTATTCAATACTTTTAATATATAATTTTCGTTAATCTATGTAAAATTAATTATAGAACATGGTTAGAATGTTTATTACTATTTTCTAAGCAAGACGATTTTTATAAATCTGGTCTTGCCAAAGTAGCAGTGGATTCAATTTTAACATTGTTTGGTTATACTGAATATAATGTTGACCAGATTAATAAAGCTATTATAACTCTCACTCATCTTATAGGAAGGTAATTTTTTTATTTTTATATAATTGTAATAAATTATTTTCAATATATTTATTAATGTAAAAATGCTTTAAAAATTACAAAAAAATATATCATCTACAAAGTTATTAATTTTAATAAATTAATTTAGAATAAATCCGTTAATATAAATATTTTTATAATAATATTAAAAGACTTAAAGTTTTATGTATAAAAAATACATTGTAGAATAAAGGTAGATTTAAATTATTGTTAGAATAAATAAAAAATTTCTGAAAAATATTGTAAAAGAGTTGAAATATATTTCAGTTAAGCTTTATAAGTTATTAAAAATACGTATACTTATAAAATTAAAATTAGTATTAAAAATGATGATTACTTCTATAAAATGTATATATGTATATACACATAATTAAAAAATATCCAAAAGTTTATTTCTGTAACTTTCTTTGTATATATTATTGTAACTACATATTACAAGCATAGAATATAATATATATTATATTATGTAAAGAAACATCATTTATAGAGATGTTATAAATCTACAAGTGGTTATTCAGGTTAAAAATAAATATCAATTTATTGATTGTATATTTATATTTTTTTTTATCTGACACACTTATTGCTAAAGTTCGGATAAAATAGATGTTTTAAAAATTAGAGAAAAACAAATTTTATAGGATCGTCTATTTTTATATAGAGAATTATATTACATTAGATTATATTAGAGTGAATAGAAAAACACATAAAAGAAAAGATTGAAATGATTTTTTCAAACTGTTGCTTTCTAAAAGTAAGATTCTAATATAAAGAATCTGTTCACAAATGTATTCTTTTTTTCCAATAATGTAGACATATAATCTGGATCGTATGATCTGCAACAAATTTCTATGTCAAGAATAATACATAAAGTTCTTATGGATTTTTTATATATTTTGAAATTATTTAATCCAGGGTATTTTATAAATATAAAATTTTCATCAATTCTTTATAGTTTACATTTAAATTTTATTTTTATTTAGCACGTCTAAAGTTACAATTATTTATGTGTGTATGCAACAACAAAATCGTTAAACATGTAGAATGTTTTCATTAATTGTATATGTTCTTGCAATATTTGCAATATAATTTATTCACGATGATTTTACAAAAAAATTTTTCCACTTGAATTTTGCTCGTCGCTTCATTCTATATCCATAATTTAATTTAAATTCCATTTTTGCGCAACCTCGTAATTCGAATAATTGTCCAACAGGATCAAATTTTTTCCATTAATACGTATTGTGATATTCCTCTAGTGAAAATATATTTCATGAAGAACATATTTTCACATTCAGAAGATATTGATTATCAATTGATTCTAAATTTGATTATCAATCACTAAAGATTTATGATCTTATACAATAAATTATCAGATTGCAAATCTTTTGCAACATGGTCATTCCCGTGAGTAAGCTAAATTAAGGTGTACTAATAGTGATTTTCTCACCTTTAATTAGAACTTTCAGATTTTTAAATTTTCTTTCATTCACTTAGTAATGAATTTATGATTCCATTACACAACATATCATTAATTTAAAATATTTCTAAATAGTTTTTCTTATTCTTTATTTAATAGAATTCCCGGTTCTTAATTTGCATGTCGATTTAATGATTAGTAAAAGAAAGATCTTATAGCATTTCATTATCGTAAATATAAATGTAATAATATAAATGTTAATAAGATTCTATTAAGGATTTTCTAATAAATAAAAGTAAATAAAATGTAAGTTACTAAATATTAATGTAAGTTAATGTGAATATTATGTCTCTGTTCTCCCAAATTAAATTTAATGTAAAAGTATTTTTGTAATTTGGTTTTATAAAAAACTGGAGCGAAGCATTTGCGCTTTCGGTGGTGACAATTCATAGATTTCTGAAATATCTGGCCGTTAGAGGAAGAGTTGGTGCAAGAAAAATAATAGCAGACGGTGATACTGATTTTTAATATTTTATATTTAGAAAATAATACAATAGAAAAGAGGCCTGAGCACCTTGGTCGGTCATTGTTGTGTCTACTTTTGATGACAGTTTGTAATTTTTTTATTATAATTTTAAAAGCGAATAAACACGAGAGCAGACGTGGAATGCACTTCGCATAAAGTGCATTCATTAATTAGCGGTAGCGGGAAGACTGTCAAACAAAAGCTGAACTAGTATCAATTGCTTAGCCGAGGAAGTCGCGGAAAGATGATCGCATGCTATGCTGCGAAACTGTATTTATACTCAAGCTTTGGCTGCGTATGCTTAGTGAATCTGTACTGTAGGTTTCATTACATACTGTATGATTTAACTTTTTTATACAGGTTTTTTTTATACCTTCAGAGGACTAACAAGTGTGTAGTCTTTAGTATTTTTCCAAATATTTCTGTGCAGTTTCCATAGTTTATGATTTTTATATGTTTTCTTATTATTTTATTAACTAAATTCACTTTAATGTCGCGGTTATAATTTTGAATATATTATTATTCGTATATTAATGTTTTTGTTTTAAAATAGAGTTAATTATTTAGTACTATTTTTATTATTTGTAATTCTTGGTAGGAATTTACTTATCCTACCAAGTGAATTAAACAATCACAATTCCCACATTAAAGACCTTATATCGTAGGAAAAACTATTATAAATGAAATGTTTAAGTCATTATCACTGATCCCGTGCTTCATACAATGATTTTTAATTTATAATAACGTTAATCACGCTGAGCCAAGATGGATTTCCGACAAATCTTGTTGGATAGCTGAAATCATAAAAGACCTCGAATGATCGAGCATAGCTTTAATGAAGCTTATTTTAATAAGCTTTAATAAGCTTATTAAATAAGTTACTTTAATAAGCTTGTTTAATATACGACCAGTAATTACAAATTTATAATTTTTTTTTTCAATTTGAAAAACAAAATATGTTTGTAAAAATATTTCATAAATTTCTTTGAATTATGAATTATGTGCAGATTTTAGTTAATAGACACAAAATTCAAAATTTCTCATATTTTTTATTTACTTTTTATTTAAATTATTTTATTTCGAGATAATGAATTTATATTTTTCTTATCTGTTTTTAATTTTTATACTTATATTTTAATTTTAGATATATCCAAAGATTTCCTACATCATCTTTATTTATTCAAGTAGAACGCATTCTACTATTAATAAATGATGAAAAATTTTTTCAAATTGCTTCATTGAATTTCAATTTTTTAATGTCAATGGCAAAGATTATCATTTATATAGTTAAATCTCCGATTGCTACAATTTGCCATATAACATTTTTTGAAGTATTCAAAAAATTTTTTATATCGATTCAAAATATAATTATAAATGTACAAATAAATGATTATAATATGAAAGTAAAAAGTTTACAAATTATTTGTAAGATGTGTGAACTGGGTATTTCGTAAGTATTCTGATATTTTAATCACAATATTACTTTAAAATAATAAAAATTTCAACTTTATGAAAAAAAATTTTTTAATATTTTTCAATTTCACCTTATAATGCATACATGCATAAGAATCTATATAACAAGTAGAATAAATATTTCAGAAATGTGATTATGATAAATGTCAATATTTAAAATTATATGTACCCATAAAATAAATTTCATATAATATTGGGTTAATAAAAAATTTCCAAGCATAAATAATAAGTTCATTCTTTATGAGTTAATTTTTATTTTTTTATAATTAGAATCACAAATGTGGCTAACACAATATTTTAAAATCTCAAAAGAGCATTTCCTAGTTTAATACATTGATTTATTGTTTAAAATAAATACACTACAATGATTACATTTTCATTATTATCAGATGATTCCTAATTCTCAAGTTATTTTTAAATTCAGCAACAATAATTCGATAAGAATGAAGAGTATCAAAGTTATGTAAACTTTAATATATTCATAGTTGCTGTTATAACGACTGACTTATGTCTGGCATTTTGTCATGTTAAAAATTATTTCCTTCGTCAAATGTCATCGTTTCTCTTAAAACACTTTTCAGGTTGTTTCATCTCACTATTGATCTTTAATCTTCAAGATAATCAACAAAAACTATTATTCACGTACTCCAAAAAAAAATTACATAACATTGAAATACATTGAAAAATATTCCATAAATATGCAATAATATGCGCGATTGTATATTGTTAAATGACATACTTTTCGCTTTCTTTTGAATCGACTTACCTTTTTTTATCATTTGTTTTGAATAAATTGTAATGTAAAGATAATAATAAAGACAAGTTTTATAAACAGTTTGTTGGACAAAAGTAAACGCAGTAGATTAAATCCTTTTTTTATATCGGTTACGCTAATACATTTTAAAACAAAGTATTTAATCAATGTACGCATTTTTGTCACATATTTAGCTCATTTTTATCGCAATTATTAATTATATCGCATTTTACTTTTATTTTAAGTTTTCTTTAATTTCTAGTACTATCTTTAAATTGTTGTTGTCTTAAAATAATTCTAAATTATTTATGTTCAATTAAATTTAATGATAGCATGTTAACATTGAATTTTAATCTTGGAATTTCTACGATACTTTAAATCGTATTTGGATTGTTTAATATTTTTAATATTTTAATATAGTAATAAATTTGAATTGTTATTTTTGTATTTTAATGTTGAGTTTTGATTGTTTAAATTAGACTAAGATGCTCTTTTAACCATGAATGTGTCAATATTACTATTTTTTCTAAGATAATCCAGATTCTAGTAATATGCATAAAATAATGTAATAGATAAATTTTTTGATTTCTCTTTGAAATAACATTGCATTTGAAGTATCATTGTTAATTTTTTATTATAGTTTCTAAAATCTAAAATAAGCACTATTTCGATTTATTGTAGGAATCCGATTTTCTTAATATTTGTAACAGAATTTGTAAGAGAATGTACATGGAAAACTATATACTTAAATTATACATTTTTTTAATCTATTTTTTCAATTTGTTTCGGTTAATGAAAGAATGAGACCTGCATTATTCTGATATTAATCTAATTGTTCTGTTATTATTTATTCTTATGATTCAAGTAATTCCAGCGAAATAAACTTTTCAATAAACTTTTCACCGAAATAAATTTTATTCTTGATCAATTATTTTCAATAACAATTATAAAGGTATTTTTTTAACGATCACTTCGTGAGGTAAATCTAATTCTTTAGAATAATAAATTTTTGATAAAGCGCAATAATTATTTTTCTCCTAATCTATATATTATATAATAGTGACTTGGAGATATTCGTTTATATTTTAAATTGACTTTAAATATTCATCTTGATCATCTAATACTATAACTACTAAAATTGATTTGTTAGAGTACAACTCTTCCACTACTACTGAATTTAATAAAATACATCTATTTTTATTTAGATCTTAAATTTATACTTTTTATTGATGGAGCTTCATCCACTACATGAAGTATATTCGTATTTAAAAATACAAAAATTTCTGTAAACCCGGTTTAAATCCAGTTTAAACCAACGACTTTATTTATGATGAATTCTCATAATTTTTTTTATAATAAATAGCATTTAATCTAATATTAATCCTATATATATATATATTTATTTATTTATTTATTATATTTTTGAGCGCGTAATTCAAAATGTATTTTTTTATTTTTTATTATTAATTGATGGTTTACCCTATTTTCTCCGCTCCTGCTCGAGACAACAAAATCTGTCGTAACACTGCACCTATCGAAGACGATGGATTTTGCTGTATTCTTTTTATTCCAGTTCGAGACAACGGTTTTTTATGTGTTTTTTCGTTGCTTCTGTTCACTCCAAATCTTTTGAAAACGATTAATTTCGACGTGTTCTTTCCGTTCTTATTCGAGACAAGGAGTTTCGCCATATTCTCTCAGTTCTTTCTTTCCTTACGTAATCATAAATATTACTTTCTTTCGCGTGGTAAAGTCATCCGCGTAAGCGAAATTGCAAAATACATGACGCTAGCTAATTTTATTATTGTAAATATCGTTCTATTGGTATCATCCGTTTATAATTATAAGTATTGTTGTGTTTATCGAGTAATCACGAATACATACTATTATTGAACTATTATCGATCATATGTAAATAAGCGATTAGATTCGTACTCATAAAAGAATTCCGTATTTAACATTAAATCTTGGTTCTTAACTGTTGAAAATAGAGTGTAGAAGTTTGATATCGAGTGATCTTTATAGAAATATAATCTCAATTTTTTTCTTAATCTTATTATTGCAGAAAAAGAAGTGATAAAGATACAAAATATTCATAAAGTTAGAAAATATACATTAATTTTATATTGCCTGTTTATTATTGCTACGATTTCTAATAACTTGTAATAGGGCACATAAAACAAATATAATAAAGCTATTTATATTTTTTATTTAGATTCTACAAAAAGTCAATAAATATTTCAATATTAAGTCAAGATATGTTTCAAATACAAATATGTAATTTTAAAATAATTTTTTTTAAATTTATTAATTTAGTAAACAAAGTGATCGTGAAATTAATTTTACCATTTTTAACAGTAAGTTTCTTTTTTTTAAGATATAAAAATACAAAATACTTACATGTCTTTTAATATTACAGTGTATAATATTTAATTCTTATTATTCTTTAATAAGTACTTATAAATATTTAATGAATTGTTTAATCACTATGTATAAAATTAAAGAAATTGAAATGACTGGCTTAACTAGTATACTGCTCTCTTCTGGATATTTATACATTTATTTGGTTTTATCAAGAGTTCAAGAGTAAGTTATTTTTTATTATATAAATATTAATATTTTATAAAATATTCTTCAAAGGTTAAAGGAAAATGCATTTTATTTACTCACAATGATGCTGATAAATACATCCAAACCAAAATCATTGTTAAGTTATTGGCAGGGAAGTCTTGATGGTATAATACGTTTTTTACAAAGTGATTTGAAGTCTTTATCATTAAATAATGAAGAAAAGAAAGATTTTGAAAGTATTTTATCAACAAAAATATTATCTTCAAATGCATTATTGATTTTAATTTATTTTCATTATCTCAGTACTATGGAGTAAGTAAATTTATGTTTCATAAAATACAAGAAAATTATTTATTTAATCTATTTTTTTAGGATAAGGATATTCACTTTTAAGAAATTATTAGCTAAAGCTCAAGCGATTGTGAAAACAAATCTGAGTGACAAATTTATTATAAAAATCGTATTAGATTTTTTATTAGTAAGTTCGATTTTAAATCAATTTATAATTTCTAAATTATGAGAAAACTCCTGGTAACGCCCTCAAAACTAAGAATTAAAGTTTAAACAAAAATTATTATATTAATGAAGTTACAATAGGTTTAGAATTAATGCCTTAAATAGAGAGCATATATATTTAAACGATTTTAAAATATCAGTATATTTTTAAAAATTGTTTAATTTGTTTATTTAAAATTATTTAAAATTATTTATTTTTATTTAAAATTATTTAAAATTATTTATTTTTATTTAAAATTATTTAATTTAAAAACTAATTATATTTTTACAAATGACAAATAAACACAAAAAAAATTTTTTTAAATTACAAAAAACCTTACTGTTTACTTTAAGATTACAAAAAAGAAAATTTTAATGTAAAAATGTTACATTTAACTGATAGTAATAAAATGATGAAGTTCTTTTAAAATGCTTACGCAAATTATTTTTAAAACGACAGATGAACAGAAGTAATCTGTTTTAAAATGGTTTGGTAAAGTTTTTTTAAAACAGTTAAAATTTTAAAACTTATTACTAATACAACTATGTTTATAAAATAACTTTATAAATAGCCCTTAACACAGAACCATAATAATAATCATCAAATCTTTCAGCAACATTAACTTCAAAAACAAAATTTGAAATAATAGAATCATGTACCGTTTTATTCTCTCTAATTCAACAGACACTTCTTTCTCAATAAGAACCAAGCAATGTTATAAATTTTATATGAAGCATTTTCATTTATTTTAATAGATTATTGTAAGCATCATTAAAGATATTAATTAACAAATAACTCACTAGTTTCAAAATTATAATATGACGATAATTTGGAATAGAACTTCCAAACGAGCAATAAAGCTTTGATTATATATTTTTGCATGCTCTACTACGCAAATGTGCAGAGGCTTTTTATTAAAGATATAGCCTGAATAATATTACTTGGTAGCACTGTATGGTGTGCATGATTTCTTAACGTATCATTAGTTTTTTTTGCACAAAAAAATTTTACCCTCTGAATAATAGTGATGTAACAACTTATCAGAAGAGTTTTATGATATATAATATCATCTCTATAAGTTTATATATTGTATTCATAAAATAGATATTTCTACAAATATCTAATTTAAAGATCCCAGTAATTTCGCTTATTCTACTGAATACTTTACAATACACTGACAGTTTTTAATCTTCTTATATTTGAGGTATTATTTAAGAATTCTCTATAATATCTTGATCAAGAACTTAATCATTTCTTTATAAGTCTCAAAATCTCAATATCTAATGTATTTCTTATAATTTTATATTAATAAGCTTTTGCTATCGTCAAAATATTTTCCATAATCTAACAATCTTCGTTCTCCGCTGTATTTTTGTGATTCTCAGAGCTCTCGATTTTATTTCGATAATTTTTAAACTATTCTTTATATTCGACTATGTTTATTTTATTCTTTGAAATGACGCACGTTTCACAGCAGAAATTTTGTATGATAATATCAATTAATTTCTCTGTGTAAACTCAGATTAGAGTTTATACATCGATAAACGAATGATTATCGATGTAAATCTTTTTTGTTTTGGTTTACGTTCTCAGAATTCTGTCAATTGATAAATGCGTAATTTTTATCCCCTGATAATTTTCTCTACTTTTTCATCACGAAGAATGAAAAATTAGTTTCATACGCAGCACCACCACTATTTGACTGTCATAACAGGAGCGGAAAATAAGACGTGATACATGTAAACAGAATATGTCATAATATTTTTTTAGTAATGGAAGCTAGTATCGTATATAAATTTTTATGTTATTACAATTACATAATAAAGAATCAAATATAATTGTTTGCTTTAACTTTTCTTTGTAATTATTGTTATTATATTCACAGTGATAATCCTGAAGCTGCGAATACAGTTCCCTGCTTTACTCCGGCCGCAATTGCTAATCTTTCGCTCTTTACGATAATTAAATTACTTTATATTACTGCAAAAATCCGCAGATGATAAACTCGGCTTTGCTTAAGATTATAATGGCCATTATAATCATCGTTTTAATATATAATATAATAGGAAAAAACCTGTTAATTACAAAAATGATTTTCTAAAATCTTAAATTAATAAATATTTAACATATTTTTTCATAGAAAAAATTGTTATTATTATGATTACAAATTATTATTTTGAACAAAAAATGTATTTAAAAGGCTACAATGCATTCTCATTTATTATCAATTATTAAATTATTAAATTATTATCTTATTTAATAATATAATTACCACTTAATTAAAAGAACCTATCCTGATAAACGAAATTACGTTACATGGCCCTTAATATGGAGTACTACAGTTATAATTTATATTTTTTTATTTTTAGTGTTCCAAAAACCTTAAAATAGTAAAATATTAATATTTTAAGTTTGTAATTGTAATGTTTTCTCGATTTCTCGTTAATTGGATCTTCATTCTTGACATTAGGTATCGAAACTAAAATTAAATTAAATTTCAAAAGTAGCAGTTGTATAATATCTAATATTGTGTGTATATATATATATATATATATGTACATTTTACAAATATATGTATATAATAATAATAATAATAATAATAATAATAATAATAATAAAACCTTTGGTTGTAGATTGAAATAAACGCTGAGTTTTACCTAACAAGGTAATGTACTCGCATCTTTGCTAAATTCGTATTTATTATAAATAATATATTTATTTCAGGATATAGTTACAACAGTAAATATTTCAATTAATCAAAGATATATACGTATAATAGAATTACTCTCTATTTTTATAAAAGATAATAAGTATATTATAATGTTATGTCAATATAGTGTACGAAATTTGTACTGTTTTACCAATGCTGTTACGAATAACATTGTGAAGCAGTTAATGGAAGTAATTAAATCAAATGAAGATATTGATAAAATAATTTTTACTGTGAAGTTACTTTATGACATACTTTTATTGATAAATAGTGAAAACAATAAAAAAATATCTGGTGAATTGAAATTTTATAATATATTTATATTTGAATGAAAGATACTTTACAAATAAAATTTTCATTAATATTATATAATTCAAAAAAGAAATGAGAAAAATATTTTATTATATATATAAGTGTAGGAGCTTTTATTAGATAAGATAACATGAGAATTAATTAAGTTATTATTTGCACGCTTGTGTATAATTTACATGTAACAAAAGTAAATATGTTTTTTCAATTGCACAAATATTTTTATACATTAATAAATATTAAATGGTTCGAAAAAATGATTATTATTTTATAAAAGTTTACAAATTTTACAGTAATCTGTATACATTCTTGACACGACCTTTTTGAGAGTAGATAAAAATATTTCTTTTCTAATTTTCTAAGTAATTGTTTTCTTCAAGACTGGGATTTTAGCCGGAATCGTTATAATAGTTTTTAATTTCAGGATTTTTTCAATAATGGTTTTTGTTTATCTATCGTTATCTTTATAATTATACTGTCCATCTGATCTGATAATCAATTATTCTTTTTTTTTCTAAAAACCCTTCTTTACCTAGTCGGTTTTTCGTGCTGTCAATCATCAATATCATTCCTTACATTATGCGGTATTATTCATCCTAGTACTAATTTCGCGAATGCTTTTCAATCTTTTTACTAATGACATAAAGAACATGTACCCCGTCCCGTTTTTGTTACATTTTCAGAATCTGTACGATCGGGTTCTAATCCTTTTCATTTCTAAAGATTTTAAAGTAAAAAACATGTGTACCAGAGAAATACTTAATTCATCGAATACTGTAACCAGTAGGTATTTAAAATTACGTAGCAGTAGACGAGTCCAACGACCATTCGTATCATTAAAAAAATTCAGCTATGGTAATAATAACAAATAGGAAATTGTAAGAATGAAACCAAGCAATAAATACTTAGGATTTATTGTGCCCTTGCGAATTCGTATAGATGATACAAAACATTTTTATCCTTTGCTTCACAAACAATTTAATAAAAACATGATATTCTAACATACCACTTGTCTGTATCGTTTGTATAAATTTGTTGTATTTGCATTTACCTATAGCGCTCATCACATTTTTGCTTCATACAACAGTAGTTACGAATAAACGTTTAGTCATTTGTTTTATTTTTGAGCCATCAAATTTTGTACAGAAGATCATTCATAAACTTAATTTCATCGCTACCTTTTTCGTTATAACTGATATTTTTACGATATCAAATTTTTTTCAACATTATGGTCTCAATTATTATATCAAGCTACAATCTGTACCTAATCACTTACTCATTAATTAATCATGTTACATGGTTCAAATTTACTTTCAGTATTCTGAGTAAATATAACTGTTGTCAAATTATCAACTGCAAACAGTTGCTTTCTTCGATAATCTTCCGTCATCTGCATAAGATATAGCAGAGTATTGAAATACTTTAAAGCTTAAGATTTAAAGTCTTTCCATTTAAGATTTAAAATCATTCAACAAAGGTTTGTAAAAATATTTAACTAAATGTGTTACGCCAAATATAGCTAGTAAATATAGCTTAGAATGTTACCCGATCTTGGAGCTTATCTGTTTTTTCATGATATAACATTTTGATTAAACTTTTAAAAGCGAAATTTTATACATCTGTATTTTACCAATTTACATAATTTCTAATTTGATATATCAAGGGAAACTAATAAACTTTAAATATCACTTGTGTGTTCAAATTTTCAATTAATTTAATTAATCTAATTTAGATATTATTATCTGATAAACTACACGTAAATAATTTTGTTTCTAAAAAGTACTTCCCAACATCGTGCACTGCTTTATGCGTTCGCATTTTTATATTCTTCTGTTATGCTTTAAAACATTTTCTTTGAGTCTATTGTCTATGCTTCTCTAAAAGCATTTTTTGCTTCCCGTGCATTGGCGCGGTGTGGAATCAAGGAAAAGTGGGAGGAAGCGCTACGCAGTGATTAGGACGGCGGTGTTCGAGCGCCGTGGATGTAAGGAGACACTGCGATGACGCAAGGCACAGTCGTGTGGGCAGCGGTGAAGGAACAGGAAGTGGCAGACTGGCCGTAAAGAGAGTGCATTGTAGTGTCTCTTTCGCACCCCACGATAGCACGTCTCTCCCTAATACAAACCGTCCTTTTAAGGATGAGCAGTATAAACAAAAACAGTATTCATTAAAAAAAGACGTAGTGACAAACCGTTCTTCTCAGGGCGAATTAAACGCAAGGCTAACAAGCTAAAAAAAAGGCCAACCGAACCTGTCGGTGGAAGACCTTTTTCATCACTACTAACGACAATAGTATGTAAGATACATGGGATTAAATCTTGAATAAAAAGACTTGTGCACGGAAATACGTAGACTTTATTTAAACTTTTACGTAATCACATTAGATAAATTATGAATAAGTAAAGCAAATAATAATATTCAAGATATTTATCCTCTAATTAAAATTAAAATATTGAATATAAAAATTTGTAAAAACACTTGTTAACACAAAAAATTCAGTATGCAATAATGAATTTTATGAATTATATAAACGTAGAAAACTTCATAAATTACCTATTTTAAAAAAAAATTATTTAAAAAATTATAATTATGCATATCGATTATGAAATATAAATTTAAATTATAACGCGACAAAAACCATAATGAATCGTTGCATGTTTAAAAAATAATGAAAATCAATATGTGATTAATAGAATATTGAATTAACAAATCTTATGACTAAGGACAAATTAAATCTTATCACTGTTTCTCAACTATGAATTTAAAGGTAATCGCGTAACTTTAAGACTATATTTTCTATCTAAATAATTTTTAACTACGATTTTTAAAATTTAAATGCTTCACTGTTAAATTCGTATCTGAAAATTTATTTAAGCAATCAGATTTATCTAAAATATTACTTTTTCTTACTGTTCAAATAATACTTTGTTTAAAGACGACAACTATTATTTTACAGATATAGTTAATAATCAAATACGTGTATATTTTAATCATTATTCTGCAAAGACTTACATTAGTATTTTAGATATGTCAGTTTAGCTCAATGTTAAATGTCTCTATACCTGTTCCAGCTAGTATATGTGTACCAGACCAGACGTAATATCCTTAACATTGAGCTAGAGTCGTCATAGCTTTAATTAGAGGAAATTACGAAGATCTTATTTTCTAAGTTTTTATTTCGCTGAGTGAAGGTTTCCCTACAGCCACCGTTAAGATTTTTTAGTCCATCAATTTGCGATATTTAGATACATTAGAAAAAGATGTTTAGTGAATTCTGCTAGTTTATCTAATGAATTAGAGCACATATCAATCAACTATACTGAAGCATACTACGTAAAATATTATTATTTGGCTTGAGAGAAAAGGATATTTTTTTCATTGATAATATAGTTTGTAGATATTTCCCTATATCTTCAATATCAGAACTATCAGTGGGTAATGTAAATACAATTTATTGTTACCTTGACCAACATTTGATATAGAATTAAAAGTTAAAAATTCAAATAAGCCTAGCATATATTTTAGCTTTAAGTATACATGAAGTAAATGAAAGACTTAAAGTAAATGTTTCATTTACGGTTGCTTAAGAATAAAGCAACAATCGTTTAAATAACTTAAGAATGAAACTTTACACAAACATTTCAAACATTAATGCCCACAGTTATTACCATTAAAATATTGATACCATTTGGACTGTACATAATTTCTAAAATTGCAAGATATATTTGTAAACATTAAAGATATTTACAATAGGAATCACAATGTCTTCCAGGTTTATTTGAATCATTAACATTAATGATCGCTGATTTTGAGTAATGAAGTACATTCGTAGCTAAAATATTTCACAAAGCAATTTTGTTAAAAAATTCTTTTCTTTCTTCAAACCATCACCTATGAGTGGTTTGTTTTATAGCTGCTCTCGTGTCATTTACCTTAACTGTTTGGGTAATATCAACAGCTATTACGCCTGTTGAAATTAAACTAGCAAACCATGGTATAAGAAATAATAAAATTCTACCAATATTTGAAGAAGAAACTGGTATGAGAAATTCACAGATATTACTTTTTACCAATATTTTATAAGGAGTAACAAATCCGGTTGTTTATTGAAATTATTGACTCACAAGATAAGAGAAATAATAAGCTACTCCTAACCAGCATTCGAGTTTAAAACATCTTATTGTAGTAATGCTAATAGTCAATTAGCAATCATAAAAATCATCCTAATGGACTTAGATTTGAGAATTTATTTGTTTGCTTAAAGTCGTTAAATCAATTAAAATATATAATTTTGAAAAACTTAAGTTTTTTGGCTAGTATACTTTTTCTTCAACAATCAAAATATCGCAGTATCATAAAGTAATGTTTTTCCTAACTTAATTATAATTGTAAAAAATAAAACAATGTAAATTGTTTTGTTGTATAAGTAAATATAAAAATATAGATTCTTTTTAATGTCAATCATAGACTGTATTTCAAAGCATCATTGATATTATTTTAACGACGTAACATAAACCTTAGATATGCGTTGGATGATCCTTTACATTCAGATATGCTTTTACGAATTGAAAAAATTTATGTTCCAAATGTTGACAAATAGTTTATAGTAATCGACAAAAATTGGTTAATAAATAAATTTAGGCGTAGAAAGAGTTTTATATGTTTTGCTATAAGTATAGCATATACAGTTTCCGAATAAAGTTTATCTTGCAAATCACAAACTTTAATATGACTGATTTCCAGTCCGAAAAATTTTTGAAATCAGGATATGTTATTAGACATCAATATAATATTTTAAAGTATGGTCGGGCCAGTACTAAAAAATGGATGATACATTCAAATCAGTCATTGAGAGGCTTTAAAAACTTGTGAGTGTTGCTCAACCTATAAAATAGGATAATAAACAAGAAAATCCATTAAGAAACTTGAGAAAGAAAACAAACTTGTTGAATGAATCTTCAAAGTTTCAGGAAACTTTCAGTCTTTAAGATACTGTCAATATGCTTCACAATGAAAATGTTTTTTGATATAACAGTTAATAATGATAAAATTTCAGAATCAAATAAAATTTAGAATAATAATTACTAATTTTTTGAAAAAAAACCGCAATAAATGAAGATAATATATTTATGATTTAAACCCTATCTATATAAGTTAGAAATAAGTTTGTTATGTAAACAGGAAAATGGATTACTTTGGATAATTTAGATAACTATCAGAACATTTTAAAGTAAATAAGCGCTCAAAAAAAGTAAAAGGAAAATCAATCTATTAATATGTTGAAAAATAGAAAAGTCGTAGCACAGCGCCATGGAGGTCATCCACCAAGCCTCAAGCTCATAACATCAACAGCTTAAAGGAGGCGAAGAAACAGAAATTTGAACAACGCAAACAAGCAGAAAACCATAAACAGGAAAAACTGTTAAACATGTGTATACAAATTTATTATTATTTATTATATTAAAATATAATTTATATACAAAATATCAAATACTTTGCATTTATAATATTTACAATTACTAGAACAATTATTAACATAGTTCAATCAATATTAAAATAATATTATGTGAACGAATTTTTAAATATGTTCAAAACTATATCATTCCGTTGGTAAGTATCGCACATAAAAGATGGTATCGTTCCATATTTGCATATATTTATAAAAGTCGAGAAATGTTCCGATAAAAATTATGAATCGAGTTCCCGTTCGACTGCGGAAAACGAGTAACTATGCGGGAAGCTGTTCAAAGGTTATGAAAAACTGAACATGAGCCGCGATCTCAAAAAGTGAAGATAAAAATTCGTCAGAGGAATCTTCGCCATTCAACCACCAAAAAATCCTGATGAAACAAAACTTCTAAAATTTTCTCCAATTAAAGCTATGCTAATTTTGGCAGAGTGCTAGGGATCCTTGCTAGTTTTGGTTTACATTTTAAATGAATTAGAATCGATATGAAGACTTTTAGCAGTAAGCAAGAACTAGTATATCTTTACTATTTATGTTGTAAGAAATTGTAAAAAATTTGTAAAAGTTTTGATAATCTCAGGCTCATCAAATTAGCTTTTATAAAATTAAATTGAATATTTTCTGTAGATATAAGAATTAATCCAGATTAACTTTATCTCTATTAAGACAAATCAAAATATTTAATAAAAATTAATATTTCATTTTACACGAACCCAACCTTGGATGTTTTATTGTCTCTAATCTTCTAATTCTAAAAATAAAAAGTCAGCAAATTATTCAACATACAAGATATAATTTAATTAGGAAAAAAATACCGCATACACTAAATTGTATTACAACTTAATACCGTAAAGCAATTAATTAATATAAGTAATTAGATTTAATATTATTAAATAAGAACATAAACAATAGTATCCTGTATGTAAATGAACATATAAATGACTGAATAAAGTAATTTTATCGTTACACTGACACATTTATTTCTACAATCACTGACATGCAATTCTCATGCAATCAAATTTCTCATTAATAACAAAATTAATGCTTATTTAAATAATAACTATAATCTTATAATTTAAACTTAATCGATAACTTCAAGAAATATAATATTTATAATCCATAATAATATCCTTTAACAACGTTTCATACATTTAATTAAAAAATCTATTTTTAAATACTTATTCATACGAAATATAACGTGTACAAGTAAAAAAGCTGTTATTAAGCACGTTTAGACCGGTAGAATGATAGTATTATATTTTGCCTCTATTAAGAAAAAGAATGTAAATTAGTATTCATCAGTGAGATCTTTAATCTTAAGTTTTTTAATTTATGTAAAATTAAACTACACTCTAATAATACTACACCCTTACTCATATATATTTAAATATAATTACGATATTCGATACATGGAAGTAGCACTTGTTATAAATCCTCCTCTTTGTCATTATTTTTAATTGTTAATTTCCTTTTGATATTTTATTTATTTTTATTACATTATAAATGATAACATAAATTTACATGCATTATAGGTTATTGATAAGAATATTACAGATAATTATCTGTAAACTTTTTACTCATTTTAATTATGCTATAAGACTAAATATTCTAATATATTTCACTTTTTATGAATAATGATAGTTATAATATTTAAAATAATTAAAAAATTATTGAATTTCTAGTTCGGATAATTAAATTAGATAAATTCCTCACTGAGAGTTATTTGAAAACAACTTATTAAGGCTAAAGTTAGGAAAAAAATTATTACTAAATTAAAGATACTATTGTATTTATTAAATTATTTGACTTTTTTCTAATGATAATCTTTTACATTGATTTTCTATTACATTTAAATTTTATAGAATAAAGACTAACTTAAAGAATCTAACTAATTTTTAAGTTTCATAAGTTTATAATAAAATTTGAAATAAATAATTATACGTAATTTGATGAAGTATTAAAAAATACTTCAATAACATTAAATTTACTAAATTTTTCGTATTTGTATATGCATGTAAAAATGCAATAATAAATAGTATTGCTAATGTTGGCACCGAAGTGAATATAAGCTATAATCAAAAGTAGAAAAATAAGAAAAATAAAAAAGCGATCACATATAAATAATTAAAAACTTTGTTTAATATAATTAAGAGAATTAATATGTAAAGGCTATATAAAATCTTTTATCTTATATTATTTTTTTTTACAATAATTTGTTTTTTTTTTTCAGTTATAAAAATGATTATACATGATTACAATTTTTTGTTATAATCAAAAGTAGAATAATAAGAAAAATAAAAAAGCGATCACATTTCTATAATTAAAAACTTTGTTTAATATAATTAAGAGAACTAATATGTAAAGGCTATATAAAACCTTTTATCTTACATTATTTTTTTTACAATAATCTGTTTTGTTTTCAGTTATAAAAATGATTATAAATGATTACAATTTTATACTGACGTTAAAAAATTACGTTTCTCATGGAAATTATCAATTATCAATTTATGGCTTAAAAATATTATCATTAATAATTGGATATCAAACTAAAAATTATATCCAGGTACATTAATAATTAATTTTAGTATTTTATTGTAATATGTATGAGTAATTTTTTGTTTATGTATATTATGATTGATAGTTTTTTATTAAAATAAATATTTGTTCATAACAATTTTATTGAAAAAACTATATTTTAAAAGAATAAATATTAAAAATATTTATTTAAATGTAAAAAATTGAATTTTACATTTGAATTGAATTTAAATGTAAAATTTGACCGGCCAGGCACGAGAGTGACCGATCGATTGAGAAAAAGATTGAAGAGTCCTTTCGCCTGTGCCCTTTGTTGCTCCACTACCTGTACAGCCTCAGTGCGCCCATACATGTACAGAACGTTAGAACTACGCCGCTCCCACCCAAATCAACTACAGGTCTACTCAACAAAGTCAATCACGGGCGGTAATGGCAGAATTTTTTGCCATCTCATTGGTCAAACGAGAAAACTGGGATTTTTCTTCTCTCTTCTCAGTCACCGGCCGGATTTTCCCTAATGTGCGACATTATCTGTGCGAATTAGAGCTTGCACCGTAACGATTGCTGCGAGTCATAGTTGGTCTGGCGCGCATCAAACTATGTAGTTTATATACGTACTTGAATGTTAACATGAAATGCAAAAAACAATATGTACGTGTAAATGAAAGAACATTAAAAATGTATTTGAAAGTGAAAACTTTTGAGAAAATTTATTGATGAGTTGAGTTATTATGGTTTTTTATAAGGATATCGGGAATAATATCTAAGAATCATGAATCGCAATAATAATGAAAATGAGTTTTTGGAGTACATTATATCATAAGATTTCTCTGGACGAAAAACTACAACACAAGAAGTGCATGTTATAAATCGTCGATTTCTGACGATTGATTATATGCTTAATCTTTATTTCGAAGGCTATTTATATACTAATTATGAAACATTCCATGCAACAGTACAACATATAGCATAAAAGAATTCTTTAAGTAGCAGAAGCGCATTTGACGTGACCACTAATATTATAGTTTATATTTGACGTGGCTTAATTAATATTGAATCGTTCTATTAGTATTATAGAATATGTATTATGTCTCATTCTTAATTGAATAAGTATTTAGTTTTTCTTTTTTATGAATATTTTTTACATTAAAATTTTATATTATTTATATTATACAGAATAAAGAATTAAAACTGAATTAAAACTAAATTTAAACAAAAATTAAAAATTTATAAACGAATGCGATATTTAATTTAAAAAAGACGATGGACGATGAAAGAAAATCCATTGTCATAATTCTTAAACAGATCAGTTTTTCTGCAGTAGCACGTTTCATGCCTAAAGAAAGCAAGAAAGGAAGAACGCCACTCGACGCATGCTAATATGCTTTTTGACACGTTAATGAGAGAAAGCTAGAAGGGTTGCTCAGTTCTTCTAGGAACCGAATTCAATTATTGGGATAATTTCTCAAATCTTATTGAGTTTCTTCTTGCTGAAGTTCAAAAAATCTCTCAAACAATAATATTTATTTATAAATTTTGTGCGAGATTTCAAATTGAGTTGAACGTGTATTTTCAATACATAGTTTTATTTGTAATTAAGAACAATGTTCTTCTCTCTCTTGTGTTTTAATAAAATTAATAAAAATAGTTAAAAAAAAGCGTTGAATGTATTGTACAAAAATCTCTAATTTGTCGTCGCGTATTTGTGATATAACAATTTTTATTATTTATGGCCTTACAATTATATAAAAATATACATTTATATTTAACATTTTAGATAAAAATATGGTATGCATTTTTCAAAAATTAAGATTGAATTTTTTTACCCAGCTTATTATAAAATTAAAATAAATAAAGAGACATTATATTAAAAAAAGAAGATATACAATTTACCATTTATGCATTCTTAATACTACATTAAAAATTACACGTAAAATCTAAAGTAAAGTTGTATACAAAATATTTTATAAAATAAATTTCGTAGCAAATGATGAAATATGAACAACATTGGAGTACAAATCAACTAAATAATATTTTTGTTAGGATTATTAAAAACTTCTTAAATGATGTAAAAGATTGCCCGTGTAAATTATTTATATTCCATGCAAAATTTGATTAAACAAATTTATTATAATCTTTTACATAAAGTAAAATTCAAAAACAATATAACATTGTTATATTTATATTTGCGAACTCACATCTATTTAGCAATAGTTCATTTAAAAACTAACACGAAGAAAATAAACTATAATAAAATAATTCTTATTTTTAGACAAGAAAGATTTCTCCCATAGTATATAAATACTGCGATTTGATTTTGTTGTTAGATAAAAACGAAGATAATCTTAACTATGTAAAAAATGTTTTAATATTTATAGCTATTCTATATACATTTAGTAGGAGAAAAACTGCTATTATTCTTCAGAAAGTATATAAGGAAGTTATTATTTATGAAGATATATTTAAGTTAATGAGTATATTACAGTTTATTTTTTTAACGGTGAAAATTTTAAATTCTATAAATATAATTTTATTATTATTCGAGACAATTGAATAAATTATACATTTTGTTTAGAATACTCACCTTCAAAATGAAGCGTCTTTATGTATCATTGTTATTTATCAATATATATACTATAAAAGAGTAATTTGGCCGAACTTGATACAAGATATTATAGCTAGTAAAGGAATGTATTTTATGATTGATATAATGACGAATACTAAAGCTCAGGACCGTTGCTGGAAGCCACTATTTATTATATTACTCAGAGATTGGTTACTTATACGACTAAATTTAAAAAATTGTTATGAATTTGAAGCTGAAAATGAATTTAAAAAATCACTGAATAGCCTTATGAAATATATAAATGATTGTAAATGTCTGCAAAACAATCATTATGAATACTATCTATCGCTGTCTAACTTAGCTGAGCTAGTAATTATTTTTCATTTTTATTTTGCGTATCATTAATTCACTTATAAAAAATTTTTTATTTCTATATTTTAGATAAAATGGTTTTATTGGTATTGAAAAGTATATGGAAATAATAAAAGTAATTGGATTATATACGTGTCACTATGTATTAAGATCTTGAAAATATACAAAAGAAAATCAAATTTAATAAACGAGCTAATTTTAAAGTTATTCATAGATTTTCTTAAATATTATAAAATATTTAAATGTGTAATTTGTAACATGGATTTCATAGATAATTATAATATTATAATAAATTTTCATACCTTTTTATTAAATTTATGCCTCAGATTTAATTATTTATTTTAATTGATATTGATTTTAATATGCACAATAGGTATTTAGCTGGAATAGGCAGCTGTTCTGTGGCTTCATATTAACACGGATTTACATCACAGTTTAATTTCGAGGCTTAATATTAACTCGAGTTTATATTATACTGCAGGTTAGAACTATGCTTACATTACGGCTTAATATTAAAGCGGATTATACTGCGGGTTAGTACTGTGCTTATATTACGTCTTTATCTTATGGTTCAATATTAACGCGGATTATACTGTGGGTTAGAACTATACATATATTGCCGTTAAATTTTAATGCTTAATACTAACGCGGATTTACATTATATTGTTGGTCAGAACTATGCTTATATTACAACTAAATCTTAAGGCTTAATATCATCGCGAATTTACATTATACTGCGAATTAGAACTATGTTTAATTTACAGCTTAATCTTAAGGCAGATCGCAGCATTATGTTTATATCGCGACTTAATCTTAACGCAGAGGCCAGTGGTTTGCGATGAGATTTATCCTCGGGGTGTCACTCTGTTTTCCAGTCGCAGTTGCCCAAGCCTTCGTCGTCCTCGTCTCCCGGCCTTGACTGCGGCAGGAGGCTTACTAGCTGCATGTTGAGCTGTCTAAGAACACCGCCTCCAAGCATCAGGGGAATCCTCAGCTCTGGGTCGACCAGGCCGATTTTTTCTAGATGATATGCTTCTATCTTGAGTTGTATTCGCCACGTCGCTGAGTTACCATTAGTGGTAGCGTCCGCAAACCTGGTACAGTCCGCTCGAGTTCCTGGTTTATGGTGGAAACGTTGATGCAGGCATCGACCGGTGTTATTAGCTGGTAACTGTATATGTTAACACGTAGTTTGATCCGGAAGTTAGAACCCTCGAGGAGGCGTCGCATTGAGAGCAGTGGGAGATCGTATTAATCCTCCTCGTTTGAGAGGGCGTCCTCTTCTTCGACAGGATTGACTTGTCCCTGAAGTGATTCTATCGCTGGCTAGTGTTCCGGACTCCCCTATCGCAGTTGAGCGAGCCACTGGCTCGATATCCTGCGATATCTGGCTCGGACCCGCGTTCTCCTTCCCTCTTCTTCAACCATTTCAAAGATTCTTGGCCTTGTCGGAGCGTACGTGGTTCATTGCCAGTACCTTATCTCACAACTCAGATTGCAATTTTCGTCGGTATAAATTGTAGTCACGATTCTAGTTATGGAAGGCCTTAGCGAGGTTCACTCTAACCAAAATCAAGGCGTTTTGTATGCAAACGAGACGGGCTTGGAATTTTGGCCAGTTCGGTAGGCCGTTCAGATAGGCCGGAGTAAAACAAGTCATGGATGATTGCGCAGTATTGTAGGAGAAGGCCAGCTCGGGGAAGTACCTGTCCCAAGCCTTATGATCCTTCCGTACATACTGCTCAATCATAGTTTTCAGGACTCTGTTGGTTCTTTCAACAGGGTTACATTGTAATGTATATGGCGGGATACGGCGATGAGAAATTTCGCGGTTTTTCAGAAACATGCAAATCTCTTTACTAATGAATTGCTTTCCATTGACTTTTACAATGGTGGTCAAAGAGAATATCTGTCGTTAAATTAGTGAAAAAATGTTATCCTTACCGAACCATTGATCGATACAAATTATAGATATTTTACCTAACGATTCGGCTTCATGAAGCAACAGACAATTTGCTATCCTCGTTTTTATGAACAGGGAAATTAAAGAAAAATGTATATCTAAACACGCTGTACGGGACATAGTTAGTCACGTATCAAGATCTAGTCTAAACTTGATGTTTTACGATTTATTTGGCTAAAAATGGTATGAACAATACCACCAAGCTTCACATCATTGATATTTTATTATAAGTTAATTGAAAACCATTGAACATCAACTTATCCTATTCGGTAACGTAATTGGCATGCAATATCTTGTGTTGAACAGAATCGTTCCAATTCTTACTAATGATTATTTAAATTAATTTATTTTGTCTACGAAATACTGTAAATATCGGGTCTATAACTTTCATAAATTAATATTTTTGTCAACTAATAAATTAGTTGAATAAAGAACAGTTTCTGGTAAAAAATTAGTTACATTTGGAATGAATCTCTGTCAACGTTAAAAGCGATTATAATCAACTCTCATTTCGTTTATATATACATTGAGTTTAGTATGAATAAAGTAAAGGATATCTTTTGAAAATAGTTAAAATTAAATTTCTATTTTGTTAATAAACCTTAATCAACTAATCGTATTTGAAATACACAGGGAAAGAATCAGTTGGTCAGAAAATCAGCTTTACAAATATTGGACTCAAATTTGATGAGATTTCCAAATTTTGTACTTAATTAACAGTTAAATGAAAAAATTGAATATATATGTAATATAATATAAAATATATTTCTGCTCTTTGCTTTTACACTTAAGTATGTAAGCGAGACTTCCCTATAAAAACTTTGAGCAAACATTTGAACTACTTAATTTGCAACTTATTAGTGGCGAATTATTATGCAATAATTGTTATTAGTAATAAACGTGATAAATGGAAAAAGTCATACTAAAATTATTGTAACAACGATAGTGAAACATTACTATTACACCTATTCGATAGGTGACAAACCTTACCGTTAGAAGCAGAGTAAGCCGCACAAAATTCATATAAATATTAGATGCAAAAGTGTACATGCGATCTTCACAAATAAAATATAACTTGCAAGAACTAGAGAATGCGTTGGGGAACAAATTTCTGCAAAACCTACCGAGATGCGCAATTAAGATTATTTTCCCAGCTAAAGTTAAGGTAGAAAGCACTAGAGAACACACATCTTTTAATTGAAGACCTTCTTTAATTTTATTTTGATTGTTCGATTTGATGTACTTTCTTCTCTTTACTTTAGATTGATAAAACTTATTACTAGCTATTGAAAGGTATGCAATTCATTAAATGAATCAACTAATTAGAAAATACCGCTATAATATATAATATAAATATTTGAATTTTTTTAATTAAAATAAAATAAAACTTACAAAGGACATTATAGATTAATTTTCTAAAGATTTTATTATCCATACTTACGTAATATAAATAAATATTAAAGATAAGAGCCTGCAATACTAATATAAAAATTTTGGTAGTAGCTAAGTTATATACGTTCTAGGACAACATTAAAAGGGATCTAGCATACTTGAATGTTAGTTACAATAGGACTTTAACATGAACTAGAACCAGCATAACTTTTATTGTAGAGAATTATGAGGCTCCGCTCATTAGAAGTTTCTATCAAAGTATTTCTACTAACAAATTTTCGTCTCAGCAACAACCCATAATTCCCGGTAAATTCTCTATAATTATCTCTAACCCATTACTCATGACCCACAACCTGCGAGTTGTTTGTATTTTTTGCAGCTGAGCATTGGAAAGTACTTAATAGCCAGATGTTTACTTCTATGAATATACAAAAGTTGCGTTCGATATTTCGCAACTGTAAGAAATATTTTTTTAATTTTTAAAATTTGTTTATATATTTAAACCATTAAATGTAAAAATAACTTCAAATAGAAAAAAGTATGATTCTTTGGTTAGACTAAAACTATAACGGCTGAGCGTGTATACTATTTGAAGAATCCACTCTTTCTTTTTTTAGCACTTACTCATATTGTTAAATACTTATAAATATTTTTTCCATTCTATATGTTATTTAATCATAAGTTAAATGTAATATATTTTATATGAATATATTTATTTGTACATGTATGTAGTACACTATTAAAAATATAGCTTCATGACGTATAAAAAAGGATAAAAATTATTATTGAAATATTGTTTAATATGAATTTATAAAATTATTTTCTTAATTTATGTTAATATATATACATATAAGTATATTTAAATTAATAATATATAATATATACATATGTATGTATTATATATAATATATAATAATGTACATAATATATACCCCACATACACACAATAAATTATTTAAAATTATTTTTAATTTATAACATTTATAACTTTGCTAATGTATATAATAATATAACTAATTAGTAATACAATTTAATCAATAATAAATATAATAATATAATTATTATTAAGTAAACAAATATTTAAATTTAATTAATATATGGTGCAGTTATGAAGTATTGTACATGACAAGTGGTAAGGTTATATGGTTTTGTACATAATAAAAGCAAACATCTAGCTATCAGGAAAAATTTTTATAACTCTTGTTAATCCTGTAGATTGAAAAATGGCGGAAAATTTGAGATTCTTTGTTTAGTGTTCTTGGATGTTTTTAAATGAAAGACAAACATCTACGCAGATTGTGTATCAGGGGCCATGGGTCACGAACGGAAAATTGTTGAAACTTATAAAAAATTGTAAAAGAAAATTTTAGAAAACGGAAAATTGTAGCGTGTGATACAAGTAAAGCCTCTAGTTGCCAAGATAAAAACGCGTCATTGAAAAGAGACTTAGTCTGATGAAAACTTCTAAAGAGCAGTGCCTCTAAAATTCCCTCTTGTCAAAGTAATGCTTGCCTAGTTCAATGTGATAGTCCTTTGCGGATAGTAGTTAACTTTTCAATGAGCTAGAATCTGCAAAAGACTTTTTTACATTAAGCTCGAACGTTCACAGCTCAGCTACTTTTATTTATAATATTGTGACGGTTTGTCCTTTTTCGTTGCGGTGGTTCAGTTTCGCCTCCTGCAGCTCCTGTTGGCGTGTGAGCTCGAGGCCTCGTGAAACCCCCGCGATGCTTTTTTATCCAATTCTTTTACCCTTTGTATAGCCGGGTTAGCTCGTTGGCCAGGATTTTTTTAGGGTAGAAAGAGAGTGGATTTCAGAAAGGGGTCAACAAATAACTACGCTTGAATTATAAAAATATAAATGAAGCGTCCTTATTTTCACTGCAGCTCGCTGCTACAACAAGCAATTTATGTGTTAGATATGTTACGCTATTTTGGTCAATGATATAATATTTTCGGAATTCTAAGTACATTCAAAGTGTCGGTACACAATATTCGCGGATTTCTACGACGCCTAACTACATCACTTACGTTTCGAAAACCTGTACCATTATTAACCTTCAGGATAAGGGATGTAAGGATGGCCAAGAGGAGAAAACGCTGCAAACGTTACTCTCGTGGAGGTCAAGACGGCGTAGCGAACTGCTTCCGCCCGGGACGGGAGAGCGCGAATTGCGACATTCCCGGAACAATCAAGATGGCGTAGCAAACTTCTATTGCTGTGGAGGAGAGAGCGTGAATCGCGTCACTCTCAAATCGGTAAGGGACTTACCTACTATACCTTTTTCTACTTCTCCAACTGCGGTGCTACTTTATTACTTTGTTGTGTGCTTTGTGGTACTTCTTGTCCCATCTCTAGTTTGACTCTTCTTTGCTCTTCTCCCTTGCTCTTTTGTATTGTTATTAAAGGCTATCCCTCCTTTACTTTCCCTCTCACCATCTAGTGGAGGGAAATTAGTTTCTCCATCTTGCAGTAGGCGACGCGGGTTTGACGGTGAGGCGGCCACGGTAAGGCGGGTGCTTGATTCTGTTTTGGCACTCAGCTACGTTCTTCTCCTTCGCATTAATTCGCTCACTTATTCGTTCCGTGCTGCGCGCCCCGTTGTTTTCTTCCACCATCGTACCGGCGGCCACCTCGTGATCGTGCTGCGATTTCGGATTTTCCCGGCTTCTTTTCTTGCGCGAAAAGAGACTTTTGAAAGAAGATGCACTCCTTCCCAGCGTAACCCATGTGAACTTAGTGAAACGCTGTGTCTATTCGGTAAGTAACTACATATATTTACAATTTTTTTCTGCGCCTCGTTGCGGGATAACCTACAACGCCATGTTACTGGAGTTTTTTGCCGCTTACCTGATGCGCTTTGGTTTCGCCCTATGCAGAGTATGGCACCAGTGGCTGGGTGCACAATCGTTTTCTCCCTTCCGGTGTGAACCAGGTATACCTGGTCGTCCCTAGCAGAACCCGTGCCAACGTGTCGTCCGGTAGTCGAAGCTGTATCATCACTGCTGTGGTCAGTGCTGTTTCCCTCGTCTGGGTTGCCACGGACACCATGCGCGCCCTTGCCATTTGGCAAGACACGATGCGGGACGGCTTCTTCGCTCGTGGCCGATGACCGACTAGGGTTTCCTCGGGTTTCCTGGCAGGCCCCCTTGGAGTATAGTATGGCATATACGGGAGCGTCTTCCGATATGATATTCCTGAGTCTTTAAGAAACTTTTAAAATTCCTGACTTACAAACAGTCGTCCGTTGTCTGTGACTACGGTATCCGGACAGCCATGACGAAGAACAAGTTTCTTGAATTTTGACGTTATGTTCGTATCGGTGGCCTTCCGTAGAGCTACCATCTCTATCCATTTGCTAAATTGGTCTTGGATAACCAGCAACCATACGTTTTGGCTCTTGGACCTGAGCTGGGGACCTATTAGATCATTGGAGACCATCTCCCACGGTGTATTAACTGTTGTAGATATCATTTTTCTACTGGAGCCTGCTGTGACACTTTACCTTCCTGGTATTGTTAGCATCCTCGTACATATCTGCTTTAAACATCCAAGGCTAGTAGTATTTTTCTACCAAATGTCTTATTGTCTTTCCAATGTCCAAATATCTAGCTATCCGAATGTCATGGTTTTCTTTGAACACCATGGCCCTTTTATCGGTGGGAACGCATATCCTCTATGTTGCTTCCTTTTGCTGACACTTCCCGCCTTCTGTATCGAGAACGCGGTGAAAAAGTTTTTAATTCGGTATTTTAGGTGTTCTTGAGGATCACCCTAAACAGTTTGCTGTTTGCTTTTTTGCGACGCCTTTTTATCTAATCCTTTTACTCTTTGTATAGCCGAGTTTGCTCGTCAGCCAGGGTTTGTTTAGGGCGAAAAGGGAGCGTATTTAAGAAAGGGTAGGCTCTTTTGTTTTGTGAAGGTTGCTATTCATCCTTAACTTTTCCCCTCAACACCTAGCGAAGGGAGAATAGTTTTTCCTTTTTGTAGTAGGAGGTACGGGTTCGTTGGTGAAGGGGCTACGGTAAAGCGGGCGCTTGATTCAGTCCTGGCATGTAGCTACACTTCCCTCTTTCGCATTTATTCACTCACTTACTTGTTCCGTGCTGCATGCACTCATGTTTTCTTCCAACATGGTGCTGGTCATCCCGTGATCGTACCGCGTTTAAGGACGCACGTGCGTTTTCCCGGTTTTTTTCTTGCGCGAAAGGGGACTTATTGTCGCAATACTATATATATAATAACACTATATGTACTATATATACTAATATATACTATATATACTATACAATACTATATATACTATATATACTATACAATACTATATATACTAATATATACTATTATATATTATTCAAATAAATCAAAAGAAATATTATTTATAATTAATTAACATAAAAACAATTTAATACCTATTTTGTGAATACGCAAAATAAGAATAAAAGATTCAATAAATAAATATATATCAGAAAAAAACTGTATTAATAAATAAATATAAGAGCTTATGATACATGTTTAACAATGATTATAAAAAAAGTAAAAAATAGTAATTAAACTACTACATAATAATTAGTAAATAGTGATGTAAATAAATTATTACATACATATATATTTAATTTGTATAATTTATTAGAATTATACTTATTGCTGATAAAAAATTTTTTTTAATATACTATATTTTGTGGGTTACATATATTTTTGTCTATGGTACTTTAGCTACATCAGCGTCGAATATTTTGAAAATACATGAATTCTATTTTTTTCACATTCTCAACATTAACTCGCTTCAAACTCCTTCATTAAATCTAAAGTATCATGTAGATGTCAAGAGTTTAATGTTTAAGTATTCAATTAAATATATAATATTTTGTTTTTACATTTTTAAAAAAGAATTATTCATTTGATGCAATGGCATTTAATGCTCTTCAACAGTTAAGAGTATTTCATTTAAGGTCAGAATTAAATCTAGAATGGGAGATAATCAATCGAAGAATTTGGGTATGTTTTGTGTAATCTTATCTTTTTGTATAAAATAACAAATTCATATTTATAAATATTATTGCATACTAATATTTAGTCATACTAATGTTATTGCATACTAATATTTTGCATACTAATAATGCATTAATATTTAGTCCGTTGTACATATTAAAAACCAAACATTAAACATTCTAATAATTAAAAATAATTGAAGGGTTTCTCTCATATTGAACTTAAAAAAAATTTTTCATAAAATGTCTAAATATAGAAATTATGAGATTATTTTATGAATAAATATTTTAAATAATAATTAAAAACTCATTAAAATAAATTACAAACTATTTTAAATTAAATGAGTAATATTGAATCAATATTGACCATGTATTGGCAAAAACTAGATAAATATTTTAATTTTTTAAATATTAAATAAAAGATTAATTATTTTTACTTTGTAGTTGAAAATGTGTTTTAATTAGAGAATATGTAAATAAAAAATTCTTTATTGATCATTATTAATAATAAAAGTCTATTAATGAGCAACAATAATAATGAACAACATTTATGTAGTGCACCCGTTTTAATGTTGTTTGTTATTAGGTACAAAATTTTAATTTAAAAAATAAATACAGTTCTTGAATATTATCTAATTTAAATAATTAATAAATAATAGATTAAATCTATAAAAACAAGAATATTTAAATAAATTAAATAGAGTATAATATAATATCTAATCATTTAATGTAATTATCATTTTCATATAATATTATCGATATTATTTTAAAGAATAACTTTAATAATTAAAAGTTATACATGAATTAGAAAATGAATATATAAAAAATATTAATTGCTTATCAGCAGCTTAAAATATTTTAAAGTTGTTTGATTGCAAAAGAACTGAATCAATATTTCAAATAAGAAAATTACTAAGATATAATTCTTAATTCTGTAAACTGTATAATTTTGCCTACATTATAAAGTGTATCTAAGTATAATATATAAATTTAAAATATTTAAAAAAATTATTTAATTATTTATAAGTATTTTTATAAAACATTATTGTTTGGCACAATTATTTATCCAGTGTATGTATTAAACATTTTAAAAGAATCCTTGTCTTTAAAGAATCTTAAACTGTAAACAATAAGCAAAGTAAGAGAAATTGTTAAATCAATAAATTAAAAATTTAGTGATTGATTCGTTGTTAAAAGATACCAAAATCAATTTCATTATTTATTTTATGAAATTACATAAAAATTAACTTTTTATTTTCATAAATAAGTTTTGATAATTTCTAAGACAATGAATGGTTTAATTATTCGAAAAAGTATATTGAAATTAAAATAAACTTAAATATTATAAGTAACGTATAAATATATAAGGTAAAATTAATTCAGTTGTAAAGTAAAAAGCTACAGTTTATTTAAAAAATTTTATCTTATACAGGCAATATTAAGTTAAATTATAATTACTTTATTAGCAATAAATTCTATTAAAAATAATTTTAAAAATTTACTATTCACTTTTTAATTTCATTTATTCGAAAAATTTTTATTTTTGGTTTACAAAAATAGAGTATATCCATTTTGATTATGTCATAAGTAGTCGTAAAACTAAACAATAAGTTGATAAGTTTATTCAAATATCAACAATAAAAACAGAAACACATTTTTCAAAAATGATTCTGTAAAAAAACTGTAAATAAATAAAAAGAGAATAGCCATCACATTTTTATCATAAAACCGTTATAAGAATAAAAATATAACAAGAAATTTTTATAGCAAAAAAGTAAAGAAAAACAATTCAGAAAATTATAATTTTATAAGTACTTTTAAATTGATATAGTTATCCGTAGAGGAATTAAGTATAGAATCATAATAGTACTTCTTTTAATTAGAGGTCGAATATAATACCTTCTGCAAAAGTCTAAGCACTGATGTAATATTTGCGAATTAAATTTTAATACATTGTGCAAATTTCTTTTATGATGTTTGGTTATTTATATAAAACTTTCTTTAACGAATTTTACTGTGGTTTTTATAATTTATCTGCAATTTATATTATAATATTATATCAAGGTCAATGTCTTTCAAATAAAAATACATTGAATATTGTCACTCAATATTACTTATTTTCAATCAAATGATAATAAAAATAATTTATCTATCTAACATGTTTTTATTGCAACAAAAATAATATTAATGAGTTTTAATATTTAATCATCTTATCAGGCTTATGAAAGTTATGAGTAAGCAAATATAAAATAAATGCTAAGAGTATAAAAGCAAGTATACTATAAAAGCAAATATTATTTGTGATATTGATTACTTAAATTCAAATAAATCTATTACTTTTTTTATGTATTATTACTCTAATATTTGAAAGAACACAGTTACGTCGAAAATAAAATAGAAAATAAAAAGCTTTTTAATTATACTTTAATAACGAAAAATTGGTTAAGTTTTTATTGAAATATATTTATAATAGATTATTAAGACATAAGTGTTGCCTCAAACTTATTTGAAGAGTTGAAGAAACAAATCTATTCAACACTAAATCAATATAATTTTAGATAAACATTAATCACTTATTTTAAACATATTTCATCGATTGATTTCGTTTTACAAAAGAAAAATGGTTCTATCAACAATAGCTCTAAATTAATTAATATTTCTTTATGCTTATATCGAGTAAATTTCGGCTGTCTTCTAGAACGTTACGAGCTGTAGCTAATTTGTGAAAGTAGCTGCTCAGTAATGGTAGTGCTGTTATTACTTCCAGGAATTGATGGTTGAGTCTAATAGTGCCAGGAGTCAACGTCGTCGATGCAGTAGATTTATTTCCAAAATATATGCTTCGAAATTAATTTTTTTTTAGAAAAGTTATATATTAAATATATTAAAACACACTTTAGAACATTGAATTTTATTGAACAAACGTATATGTATATTTTTGAATAACAATTTCAATTATTTATAATAGCAAAGTAATATAAAATGTATTAATTTAAGCGTAAAGAACTTGTGATACGCGGTATTGCACGAGTTGTGTGTACTCTCACTCCGTTTATTCGTGATCATAATATGTGATAAACTAGACAAAGACCCGGTTTTAACTAGTAATTATTGTTAGACACATATTTTTCCGCACAGATTATCTCAATCTTCTTACTTTTTGTTTGTTTATGTTACATCATTATGGTTTTCATTCAATATTTCTCATTTGTTGCTTAATTTTGTTTAATATTTTCAGCCAATTTTTGTCGCAAGATTTTCATCGAATTTTAATAAAGCCACGGTAACCTTCTCTATTTGATTAATTTCAAACAACAATTGGTTTGGAGTTTCGTTTCTTGCTTGGCAGATTATATTGTTAATAGCAAATTCAACTTGCTCTAAAACTTTATTTTATTTACTTAGACTTTTTACAACATTTAGCCAGCATTGATCTAACTACTATATTGAAACTTTCAATCTGTTTATTCAAAATATTCCTTAAAGATATTAAACGTAAATGTTGCTACTCCATCTGAAATAATACACCGCGGTTATGCGTAATTTAATTTGCAAGCAAATAATTTTTTTTTTATAATGGTTTTAAATGTACTTGAATAGTTTTGTAAATTATTTGTTTTATAACGAAAAATATATTTTATACATGTAACCTTCTGACTAGAATATTTATCCAGACGCACGTTCCTTTCCTTTTTTGTTCTGTGCTTACCGATTCATGTGCAACGCCGGTGTAATCAGAATAAAATGGAATGCGCCATCAGGGTATCGGCAGGAAGAGGGAAAAACGTCGTAACGAAATACCTCGACGTGATGGAGAAACGGCGTTTCTAAAAGTCAAACTTGTTCCACCGGAACGTAAATGGAAGGATAAAAACTGTTAAACTTGAAAAACCTGGAGAAATTATCATCCACCTTCCTCGGCCCTTCTCAAACATTTTTACAAAAACTCTATATATTTTAAGCATTATAAGTATATTCTTTTACTTTTTTTGCAAATTCTGAAACCAATCTAGATTTAAAATAGTATTAATTACTTTTTCATGATTCATATAACCCAAATCAACAAAATACGTATGAATTACATTAATTACATCCAGTACAGAATGAAAATTAATAGTTTCTTCATTTTATCTTTTCAGTAAACAAGTCCATCATGTAGTTTGGAGAATTTACTTTCATTTTTTCTATATTCTCTTGTATTTGGGAAATGTATATATTACTTGATATATTGAGAGCATTTTTCCGATACAGACATTTATTTCCCTTAATAATTAACAAATTACGATACCCTTCAAGAGCATTGATATGTTCCATTTTTTTTTTATAATATTCAGTTTAAAATTATAATTTTTAGAAATAAAGTCCAATAATAATTCCGAAGATTTACATCCTTTTTATATGAGGTTAACCGAAAACATTCTATAATGATATTAAAATAAATTTCTGTAAATAAATTTTAAACCGTTTCGTTTAGAATTGATAATCTTTTATTTAATATTTAAATCGTTAAGAATAGATGAAAAAACCATCTAGATAATGTTTTTCGGCTTAAATAATAAAATTAAAAAAATAAAACACTAAAATATTTTTTCTAAATAATATGTAACACGATTTAAAAAAAAGTATTGCGTAATCAATTATGAAATTTAACAACATAACCAGCATTCAAATCAGTATATTGAAAATTTTTATTTTATCTACTCATGTTAAATAACAATCATCCGTATTTATTTAAATCAAATAAAAAAAATTAATTTTATGATAAACAATGAGAAAATTGAATATTTTATAAAACAAACATGAATTGATTTTATATATAATAATATTGTAAAATTTTATATAAAAAGTTATTGTTAACATATTTTGAAATTGTGATTTATTTACATATCTATTTCATAAAAATATATAAAATAAATATTTTTTTAATACAAATTTTAGAAAATTCATTATTTAATCTTTTATAATATTTCCATAAAAATTATTTTAATATTGTATATATAATACTTTTACTTTTTTTACTATTTTTAAAATTTCATGATTTTCTGAATGTTTGAATACAAGAATGTAATTGTGTACATAAAATAATCTTATTGTATCAAGAAGTATCATTAATTGTATTTACATAATTATTTAGTAGACAAACTAGGAAAGATCATAAACTAACTAAGGTAAAGATGTAAAGATAACATTAAATATTATAGTTAAAAGGATAATTTTAACAATTAATGTAAAAGAAGTATAATATTATCAAATACATTGAATAGACGGAAGAAAAAAAATTAAAATAGTAGTTTCCCGTTAACTATTAATATAGTTAAATCTTTATTTAGTCTGAAATATATTAATTTTTGAAAATCAAGATATTAAATAATAATAATAATGTAAAAATATTCTAAAAGTTAAAATAGTTTTTGATTATCTGATACCTCATAATTACAATTATAATGTATTGGAATTAAAATAGAGTAACTTTTAAAAATAAAAATTTTATAATTTATAATATAAATTAATCTATCTAATCAGGGAGTATTTGTTAAATTTTATTAAAAATATTAATTTTCTTAAAATTTTAAACCTGAGAAATATTGAAGATATGTTGAACACATCTTTCCTGGTCCCGAATCCGTCCTTACTCCTATGTTAAAAATAGATGGTTGGCCTGAAATAGGATAAATGGTTTTTATGAGTCCCTTCGTGACGGTTGCCGGGGAGGACGATATCCTATAGCGAGTTCTCAACGCCCCACCTAATTCTATTTGGAGAGGATGGCACGTCAATCATGTTGCGCGATTTTGCGGCGGTGTTCCTCCTCTTTTTGCGGATGCGCCGTGTTAGGTCGGAAAATTCTCTGGCTTGCATGGTCGAGTCTTTATAGTCACGCACAAGGCCTGGTAGCAATTGTGATAACGCACAACTCTATATTCTGGTGCATGACAAATTCTTATGTTTATAATAAATTATATTATATAAAATGTGGTTATGTAACATGGTAAAATATATTAATTTAAGACGAATTACTACAATATGTAGTGTTTATTAGATAATGAACATAAAATATACAGTTTCTAATCACAAAACTAATTATTACTTTATATTTTTAAATAAACTACTGAAATAAAATGAATTAAAATTAATTTTAAAAAATATATAAGTAGAATATTTCAAATTAAGATAATTTGGCATCTTTAATTGTTTTCTCTTACTTGGTTTCTAAGATATTTTAAATAAATGATTTTATTTTTTTTCACGCCATAGTTATTTTATAAAAAAAGATGATTGATATACAAATCATTAGAGTTTTTTGTGTAATTGTATAACTTAAAAAATGAATGTTAGTCATTTTTTTAAAATAAAATAAGTACATTTGTTCATGTAATATAAAATTCCTTATCAATACTTAACAGTTTTTATAGTATTTGAGTGATTCTAAAGCAAAAAAGTTTACTTGAATTCATAATTATATTTTTTAAAGTGATTTAGGATATATTTCAATTTGTGTAAAGTTAATATGTAGCTGAAATTAAAGAAAAAGAGGTAGAAAACTATTTATACTTCTCTGAGAATATTACAAGTCAAAGTCTCATCAAAATATTAACTAAAACACAGAATTAAGGTATATGTTAATAGTATATGTATGTATTGATTATAAGATTAAAAGATGTGCAATGGGAAATATTGTTAATATTTTATTATAATTTTTAATATTTCTTTAATTATTTAAAGAAATATAATTCATTCAAAATAAACAATTAAATATCGAAGAAAGAATTTTTAAATAAAAAAGTATCCTATCAAATATAATTAATTAAAATAACATTGTTATTGCATATTTCTTTTCGATGATGATTCAATAAAGTTTAAATTGTAAACTGTATTTCTAGATTAAACTAAATTTATTTTTATTAAAATAAAATAATTATTTAACACAAAAAATATTTTAATTGCTTAAAACATTACTTGTGGCTAATTTCTTTCTAGAAGCAGTTATTGTTATTTTTATATTAATATACACTAAATATAATATATACCATGTCTATGAATTGTGACTTATATACAGTATTTGTTAAGTCTAAACTTTGATTTATAAAAAAATATATTTAAAAGCAATGATATCGTTATTTCATTGCTCTAATCTAATTAAGTAATGATATATGTGATATTATTTATTCGAAATGAAACAGTTCATTACCATAATAAGCTTTTTAAAACTTCTAATTACATACGTAGCTAATAAAAGTTAATTTTCTATTTAATAAAGAGTATGCAGTAATACATAAAAATTTACTTTTCTAATTTATCATACAGAAAATATTATGGTGTAAATTTATGGCGAAATTTCAACTTTATTATTAAGCATTTCAAATATTTTCAAAAAATAATAATGGTTTCTATATATAATTATAACCGCTCATTATAACAATTAATAAATAAAACAAATATGTATATATATATATATGTATCAGACTTATCGTCAATTGAATAAATTCAATTATTATTGTATCTTAACTAAGAAAGATAGTCAAAATTTATAATAAATAATTTCTTCCTAATGAATGTATAATTTATTTTGAATTTCAATTATATTAGTGCTGTTAAATGATTATAACATTAAATTATTATCGATTATTTTAAAAAGTTATTAATTAAAGTAATTATAAAAATATTTCTATTTATAAATGGTTTAAAGATTAATTTAATCTTTAATGTTATTTTTTTTACTTAATTGAAGTATATCAAGTATATTAATGGAGTTATTATTTTAGAATAACATTTTTCATAAATATTCATCAAATCTATAAATAAACGATATTTAATTTAATTTTAAAGTCGTAAATTGCACAGAAAATAAAATATTTATAATACCTATCTTCAAAATTATTTTCTATAGAAAATCGTAATCAGTTTTACATTATTGTAGTAAATATAAATATAAATTCCAGTAAAAGAGAAATATTTTATATCAATTTCAAAACCAATTTATTATTATTCCTAAATCAGTTGATAATATAGATGATATAATATGAATTAATACTAAATTTTCAAGTATTTTAAGTTACGAATTTTATTAACATATTTTGCACAACATTAAGAAAATTTCTTTTTTATTTTCTAAGTTTCAGTTATCAAATTTATAAAGATAATTACTATAGATAAAATGATATTAATAGTTATAAAATTAAACTTATTATTATTTAACCATGTAAAAAATAAGCTTAAAGAAGTTTGTAAAGAACATCTTTTAATTTTTGGCTTTCAATTCCATTTTGTTATATATTAAAGTATATGATTTAATATAAATATAAGAAATACATTAAAATTTCATTATTATAATGCGATATGGTTTTATTTATTTCATAAATATTATAAAATAAAAAGAAAATTTAACAGAATGATAAAAGTAGTCAAATGAAATTATAAAAAAAATGAAAATTTAAGATTATTTTTTGGGGAGAACCCATTATCGTTTTTGGTGCTGTTGTATATGACGTTAAGAAGGTGCGCGGTAACTCGTATAAAACAGACTAGACGGATGGTGGCGCTACAATCAGGAAGCGAGGCCAGTTTGCTGCAGTAGTATCGAGTGAGCGAGCAATTGACGAGTTAAACAGTTGTTGATTACAAACGAGAGTACAAATAGTGCTCTATCGTAATCCGTCCTCGAGAGAAAAGTAAAGACTCAAACAAATAAAAAGAGCTTTTTTTAAAGTGTTTGTGCTTGTTAATATAATTGTGTTTGTGCTTGTGTACAACGAGGATCGGTTTTTAAAACGTACGCCAAAGACCGGATGCTGAACGTAAGACGCCGAGAGCATTCTTGTATCGTTTAATGTAGTAAGTGTATATAAGCGTGTGTGTACCAAGCAATAGAGCAGTGCATGTATAGTGGGTATGTTAGTTAATTTATTTGAGAAAAACAAATAAGAAAGCTAGTGAAACGCTTGTTTTAAGTAGTAAAATAAAGAGAGAAAGAGCGCGAGAAACGAGCTAGCAGCTGCTTAGGAGTGCCAGTCTTTTATTGCACGCGGTGGAGCAGAACGGCCTCAAACTGTGGGGCTCTGGAGCGTTTTTTCTTCCTCCGCAAGGAATGTACTACCCTGTAAGTCAAGCATGCGTTCATTATTTATTTTATCGTGTAAATTTGTTTTTTATTATCTTGTTCCTGGGTTCATTTACTGGACTACTCTTTTTGGCTATACGCCTATGTAATGAAAAGTTAAATGTGCGTCACATCATCGACCCGTCGGTAGTGCGCACGCGATAGAACGCCTCATTGTTGACGCCATTCCAAGAACGAATTGTGAATTTCCGAGTCGAGGTGAGATATATGCATGTTCATTTATGTACGGTGCAAAGTTCCAAAAGTAGTAAAAAGTAGTTAATAAAGCATTTGACGTGAGAATTTCGTTAACTTTTTTATTCCATACATTTTAATGTTAGTTGTTGTTTTTAAGTATAGAAGTAGAAGTTTAAAGAGGGAGAAATAGCACGGAGTAGTAGTACTGAGAAAAATCGATCGCGTTGGATGCGTCGCACGACTTGCTCGGTCCGTGAATCTTTCTTTCTTCTTTACTCTTATCCCATGAATAGGATTATAAGTGGGGGGGAGGGTATTTTTGAAGAAAGGCATTCTAGCAAAGCTTTAGAATACATAAGAGAATCGCATGCACAGTGTGATTCGTTGAGAACCCTAGGAAGTCCAATATGTAAGAGTTAGACTTCCGGAGTAGCTTAATTAATGGTAATATGCACGAGAAACCAATTTTTAGGTTACACTTTTATATTTTAAAAATGGAATAATGTTGTTCTTAATTCAAGAAAGTAATTTTCTAAATAATCTCGCTTATTAGATCGGTGAACTATTTATTTTTATAATTTACATATACTTTGGTAATTACCTTTTATACGTTAAATGTGTATAGAATTTCACTCATTGTTCAGTTCTCACTTAAACTCAATTCATCTCAAATCAACTAATAATTATTATAAATTATATAAATATTTGATTGGTAATGCATTAAACTAAATATGGTGTTTATTATTCCTTTGAATCAACAAACATTTTACTTAAATTCTTACTGGTATAAAAGTATTACTGTTAAATTCAATTAAAAAAAAACATTACTTTAAATTATTATAAATTTAAATGCAAATAAATTATTGCATTTGAAAAAAATTTTAAACTTAACTTATTCAAAATTTACTATTTTTCTTGGTTTAAAGAAAATTAATGAATATTTAAAAGATTGATTGTTTAATGAAAATTTATTATATAAAATTTTATTCAAATATCACTGTTTTATAAATTAAAATTATGGATGACTGTAATTAATGAAGGTTAAGTACTAGGATAATTTTATTTTATTTAGATATAATTTTTTACCCATTTATTGCAATAACAAAATATGTTTATATGTTACATATTTTATTTCTAATATTAATAATTTTTATTCATTTAACAAAATTTTTATATATTGATAAAATACTGAAGAATAATATTGTTTTCATCATTTTAATTTATGATTAGATAATATTTAGATATTTGAATTATCATTACATAAATATATATGACTAAAATGAAAATGTTTGAAAATAATGTGTATTAAGAAAGTGATTAAAATTGTTATTTACTGTATTTTGACAATGTAAATTTAAAGTATATTATTTCATTTAAATGATATAAACGTGCAACTTATAGCATAATGAGCTTTTACAAATTAATATTTTTTTAAATAGTTCTGTTAATTTTTAGTTATATTTTTGTTTATGTTTAATATCTGAATCTTAAAAAAGTATGTTTCTGTATATAACATTTATTGATTGTGATGATAAAAATTATTAGAAAAAATTTCCATGGTTAAATATATACACTTTTTCATGAATTTTATTATAATTTTATACAAGCATGGAAAAAATATCCATAGACAAAGACATATTAATTTAGCTTTCGTGAGTGTAGAGTATAAAATCCTGTACTATCAAGGATTTATTTTACCCATCTTATACTAAACGAGAAGTTATAATGATAAGGAATTTAATTACTTTAATCTTTTAAATTAATGTAAAACATAAGCTCATTATATTATTATTCATTATTCTATTGAGGATGAAACAAAGTTATTTATGGATTTTTAAAAAGTAATTATTTTTTAAATCCAAAAAATTTCTAGATATTTGGGCTTTAATTACATAAGCTCATTTAAAGAATCATTACAAGAATTACTTTGCATATCTGACAATCTATGAATTCAACTTTTGATTGATAAATCAGTATTATAATTTTATTTATTCCTTAACATATATTTTTACTAGAATATTTTATATCCAGGAAAATATTGTAATATTGATAATATTCATAGTTATATTTTTGTAAGACATTATACGTATAAGATTACATGGTACTTATATAGCATTCCAATGTAAGCTTACATATTACTAACTAATTTTTACTTTGTAATCGTATTAAACAATTATATAATAATTAGAAAAACTTAAAAAATTTAGTCTTTTTATCTGATATTTATATATATTTTATTTTCTATATCTGGAGTAATAAGTTATTTTATAGAAGGCATAAGGCTAACTATACATTGAAACTCCAAAAAAAAATAAAAATTTTTTAAAAATCACGTAAATCATATAATTATTATGTTGATAAAATTAATAAAATAATAATATCCTAAATGCACCACAAACATCTGTATTAAGGAATGAGCATTTTGGAATTAAAAAATTATTCTATTTTACTAAATATTATTTATAATATTCATTACCAACTAGTAATTAAAATTTTTTTATCGTATATAAAAAATTATTATAAATAAAATAAGTTGTAGCAGCTATGAATACATGTAGTAAGCTGTTCTCAAAAAAATCTATAAAGATATTAATTATTGATATTTTAACATAAAAATTACGAAATTATAATCTTCAAGAATAAAGAATATTAATAGCAATAATCATTAAAAAAATCATTTAAAAATATTGCATTAAAGACTCTTAAAAACGTATCGTATACATACGTATATGCATATATATCTTCTACATAAACGTATCGTAATATTGTTATTAGAATTCTACAACTTATTGATAAATAATGTTACTAACGAAGAAAACAATAAATAAATTTTCAAGAAAAAAGGAGATTTTCGTCGTAGTTAAAACTAAATAAGACCGTATTCGTGTATTATACCATGTACTGTATACCACGACAGTTTATTGTTAACAATAAAATGTTATAGAGATATTTCAGAATATTCCTAATAACCGGAATAGTAACAAAAGAGATTCTCGTCATAATTAAATGTTTATTTAATTATTTATATGTTTATTTTAATAAGTCTTCATACGTGTACGTATACTATATGCGCATTCATATAATACTGCAGTTCACCGTTAATAACAATGTTTTTTGTCTTTTTTGAACATGCAGGGTAAGTTATATAATTAAAATAAGTTGATTTAGAAGAATAGAATGTTGATTCATGTCCAAAGAATACAACGGCTCCGATTTCACTCACTACCTTGCTACCGAATTTTGTCTAACTGATGATCTGCGTAAATTCTCCATCCAACGGCAATTTGTGGCGTGACTTTTTTTCAAGTAGAAAAACTTTTTCGTTTCTTCGAGAAATATGAAGGTTATTTATAGATCTCGTTGGTTATTATTTATGATATAGAATGGAAGAATTTTTCATTTCTATAATTTTAAAATTTTTTAACCCTTAATAGAGGTTTCTTTTCGAGTAGGTTTTAGTCAATTGTATTTTTATCAATTTTAATATGATAATTATATAGTTCAAGTAATTTTTTTAAATAAAATATGTTTTTATTTTAACATTTAACATTTTAGACTCGTTAAAAATATAAACTTACATATAGAAATATATATTGCCAAAACATTTTTATACTACTTTTAACGATCAAGGAATTTTTGTAATAATTTTTTGTGCAGGTTTTAAATATCTGCAATATAAAATTAAAAGATTGAGTATAATTCATGTGTATTTTTTATCATTATCAATTTGATACATATAGATGTTTTGTTTTAAAATTAACGTAAATAATAATATTATAAAAAAGTAATATAGTTTTTATAGAATTAGATTCTTGGGAGCAAATAAGTGAAAACAGTTAATAGCGGTTTCAGAATATTGCTCACACGGCGATAATAATGGGGGTCATCAAATAGGTTATCGTTTTTTATAGTCGACAGTTAATTTATCATTTTTCTTAACTAACTAAGGAGTTCAACATCTGAAGTTTCAACCGATTAGGTCTCAACAAAAATAGAAGTTTTTTAAAAATGAATATTTTCCACGAAATCAATTGAAAACTATTAATTATTTAATAAAATTAACTTATTATAATAAAAAAACATTTTCACCCTTAAAAACTAACCCTGCAGGGGGTTAAACAATTAAAAAATCATAAGTTCCAAATTATTAGGTAGCCCAAAAATTTTATTTTCGATTAATATTAAGTATCTACAAAACTATAAGTAAAAAAAATGTTCGTATTAAATATCCATCCGGAACAATGTTTTTAACAACATTATTCCGAACACCACAATACGAGCCTGTAAGCGTACCAATTCTTATGCGAGTAACAGTGTATCTACAACATATTAATTATTAAATTAATATATATCACCATTTCTCGTTACAACATATTGTGACTCATATAAAGTACAATATATACACCAATTTTCACGTCAAAAATACATCAACAACAATGTCTTATACACTGTTAAACAAAATCATTTACGAATCAATCACTTTACATGGAGTTTACTAAAATTTTTATAACGTTAACAGTTTTACTTAGCCTAGAAATGTTTTTTCAAATTATCATTTCCGATATAATGCCAATCAAAACAACTATAATTTCAATTTTAAATTTGTGTTGAACATTGTCAAATTCCTTGTTAAATAAAGAGAAAATCGTGTTATACACATATTCAATGTTGATTATTTTTTCTACAAAACACAATTTCTGATAACAGTTAATAGTTTATTGAAACGAGTATTTATACAGATATACACACACACATATATATATATATATATATATATATATACGTGACATGCACATAATTGTTATAAATAAATTATTTTTTTAATGTTTAGGAAATGTCATCATCATATTTAATTTTTATTATGATTTTATGACTGTTATATTGCAATACTTATTATTTAAAATAGTTATTTATATATTTATATATAGTGTTTTATAAAATTGTAAACTTTATTGCTGTTAATAATTTAATTGATGTATATTTTAATGGTTTTATAAGTACAACATTTGTGATACGCTAACATTTGTTTGTCATTTGACAAAACATGTACATGTCAGGAAATTCTGATATTATTTGACAGAGAAAGAGAGTGTGAGTAGGCGAGGGAGAGAGAGGGAGAGAGAAAAAGAGAGAAGTATTGTACGCAAGAAAAGCAGAAGAAACCGGGAGGAAAAAAGATAAGTTGTAATTGTTATCATTGTTACATTATTTCTTATTGTAAACTTATTTGTTTCATTTTCAATTCATGTTGTCTTTAAATATTAGAGCGTCTATATTTAAAGTTAGTCTATAGTTTTAATAACAGTATTCTAAATCTATGATTACTCTTTTTCGTGTGCTGGTGGACTCAAAGTAAATTTTATTCGTTTGTTTATAAAAAAAAGCGATGTTACCGCGACGCAACATATATGATTTATAAATCGGCTCTTGAAAATCTTCTAGGTAACAAGTCTTGTGGAGTTCTAATGTTGCCCTGCTAAAGCCTTTTGGGGTTTTCTTGATATGTGTGAATGTTTGTATACTGACACTTGAAATAATATAAACTGAAATCTTTAAAATTTTTAAATACAAAATTTATCTAATACGCATGCAACGCAGTTCTCATATTTTAATTTATTATTAATATTTGAGAATAACTTTTACCGACGTGTAAATAAAAATCGTTACTTGAACTTCTATTTTCCATAATACAGAAATTTTTACCATACTGCAATATTATTACATTTTTGTATTATTTTTGTTCAACTTCTATTAATTAACAACAACAATAATAATGACCACTAGCTTACTTATATTTTATAAACTTACATATGAGATATATTTGATAAATTAATAATTTAAGGATTGTATCATTTTTATGGAATGTTTTTGTATTATTTCAGTGGCTACGTTCAGTTTTTCAAATAATAAATTTATTTAAACAACAAATTATAAATTTATAATTTATTTATAGTTAAATTTTCTATTCAATAGTTAATATTGCATACATATTGAAAATCATATTATTTTATTTAACGTAGTTAATTTTAGTACCTTTACGTTATAATTAGATCTTTCGCATAAAATTTACTAACTTATTCATATAATATTTCAAAAAATTAAATATTTTCTATAATATGTGGAAACTGTTTTACAACAATATTGCTAGATCTTTATAACTATATTATCGTTTTCAATTATAAAATTATTTATATACTTTTTTTATCTAATCTTATTTATTTAATTTATGATGTTCAATAATTATGACTGCATTATCCCTTTGGATTAGTGAGCACTTCATTAAAGATTGTAATAAAAATAGCGGCTAATAATAGAAAATCATTTGTCGATTTGAATCCAAAAATATTTTTTTATACTTCTAAGAAATACAATTGTTCGTTTCTCTCTTTTAACGCTCATTCGCTATTTTAACATTGTATACCTTATTACCTATAATACCTGTTTTATATTAATGATTAATGTTGCTCGCACAAGAAAAAATAAAAGAAATTGGTTTTTCAAGAAAAAAAATAATTTTTCGTTATCACTAATAATTTAATCAAACAAGCATGTATACATATGATAACTATCGTGTATACGAAATTGTTTAACATATATTATCTACATAAATGTTTAGAATCATATCTTTCTAATGAATTTATGATTGCTTTAATGAAACAGAATAATTTATAAACTTTATATAATAATTATTTTATTTATGTATATTTTAAATATTTTTTATAGTTATAATATTTATTGTGTATTGATATTGATTTCTCATATAACAAATAAAAGAATATATGAGTTAATCTTCAGATAATTTCTCAGTGGCTTAATGAGAGACAGAAAGAGAGAGAAATGAGACAAAATTTCAGATTAAAATTCTTATATTTGTACAATATTTAACAAAAAATTCGTAAAATTTTTAGCTTTTTGACTGTTTGAACATAGAGAGTATTTATAACATTATACTAATACTATGATTATACTTATTCGTGATGTAGTGGATATGAAGTAAATTTTAGACGTTTGTATAGAAAAATAAGTATTGTTGCCGCATCCCAAAATAGAAGATCAACTTATCGACTCGTAAAAATTTTCGAGCCCACGAATCTTGCGAAGTTCGACTGTTGCTTTAAGAATTGTCTATATGTGTTACACATGTATGAATGTTGTATAATATCCATTTGAAACTGGATTTGTTGAAAATTAAATGCATAAAATTTTTATTAAACTACAAATTATATTTCTCTAAAAAATTAATTTTATGTTTACGAATAATAAAGCAAACCAAGTACTATATATAAAAAAAATTCTTAATTCCTCTTTAGTCAAATAAATTATTTCCATATATCTATCTAGGATTATTAACTACAAAATCATATATTAATAGAATTATGACTTTTTGTATATGAAGTGCATAAGCTTAAACAAAAAAATATTTGTTCTACACTCATTAGTTGTATAACTATATTTTTCAACCTTATATTATTTTATGTATATATATACCTAATTATTGAGTTAGTGTGGAAAATCTTCATTACTACATTAAAAAAAGTACAGAAAGAAGTTTCATTAAATATATTTTGTTAAAATAATATTCCAAATTAAAAATACTAGTATTGAATTACCTATATTAGACAAGTGTTTTGTTATAATATATTAGTCATTTCAAATTAAAACTAAGAAAAGTTTTAAATATAAATAATATTATTAAAATTTAAAGTAACTAATAATTTTAGACTTATTTACTTGTTCAATTAAAATATTTAAGATTATTATTTATATTCAAATGTATGTCGGCTTACATTTAAATGGCTGCTATCAAAATAATTTAATGCCACACCATCAAAATAGAGGGGCTAAAAATTTTGATCTATCACAGACTCAGCCTGAGAATCCAAGCGAATTTTGAGAAAAAATTAACCTGATTATGCGATTATTAAAATATACGTCAACGTTTGTACAGCTATGAAAACATGCTTAAAACTATATATATACGGCCTTCATATGCACATGTGTATAAGAGTGCATAAGCATTCAAGTCCAACGAACACGTAGTTTCACTCCGATTTTAGATATGAAACTGTGTATGTATTTAGTATGTACTATGTCACCGGAAAATAGAAAAATATTTTGTGCAATGTTATTGTGAATACTGTTATTAAATATTATACGCCTTGCGTATGCTTATACGTATAAGCATAAGTTGTTGTAAGTAAAAGTAAAAGTTGTTCAACAATGATTTGGATCGATTTGAATATTGTAAAAATATAATTAAATTTAATTTTATACCGGGAAAATTATTACGGACTAAAATTTTGTTGAATGCTCTAAGTGTGCTTGTTATTAAATATAAGTTAAAAATATTTAACTTTTATTTTTCCAATATTCAAATCGATTCAAAACATTGTTGAACAATTTTTTTAAAAAACCACATGCTACGCCTATGCTTCCTTGTGTATCCAACTTACTACTCAATACATTAACAGTTTTGGGATTCCGCAATTTATATTCGGTTATTAACTGCGTTATTAACCGGTTATAAAATAACCCATAGTACAAACGCGTATATGAACGACTTTTTAGTTATTTAACAACGAATTTGACAATGTTCTACAACGATTTTAATATTGAAATTATAGTTGTTTTGATTGGCATTATATCGGAAATGATAATCTGAAAAAAGATTTCGTGGAATCCCAAAACTGTAATTGTTATAAATATTCCAACAAATATTAAATTTATCAAAAGTTTAAATTTATTTTAACACACTACATTCACTACTTAATTATCATGTAATATTAACAAAAAGATACCCCAAAAAACTATCTCTATTAGGAGATGAAAAATTGGAATTATTTTTTTTAGTAAATTAATAACATGCATGACACGTTTAACTTTAAAAAATTGTATTTATGCCAAAAAAAAATCCTTATAGTATATAAAATACATTCCTTATTTATATAAAAATATTAATTTCTAATACTTATAATAAAAAGATACTAAAATAATAAGTGTAGTGGTATTGCTATGGACCTCTGAGACAAATATATTAAGTGAAAAACGTACACATTAATATAGCATTAATGGATTAATTGATTCCGGAAAAATAGTCAAACCTCGTAAGAAGAGGAGCTCCGAAGAACAATTGCATGCAGGAACAACGCACAGTCGGTCGCAAGTGAATATCTTTACATCAAATATGGTCCTGTGATTATCTATTTCGATAATATACTATCGAGATATATTATCTCTATTATCTCCCTCTCGGTCAAATTTTTCTTTGATTTCTTTTGTATCGCTTACTATGTTGACGTGGGCATTCATTTTCTTCCTTTTACTTTGAGGGATCCGATTCTGTGATTTGCAATCATGGAACGAACTTTTGTCGCCGCGGGAGTAACAGCGGAAGCGACTAAACATAATTATATAGCCGCAACACTCGACCCGTGCTATAATCGGGAAGTGAAAGATTTCTTCATCATTCAGCCGTCGTTAGAGCCTTACACTCGGCTCAAGGAAGAGCTGATAAAGGGACTGGGTGTATCGCAGCAGGATAAAATATGCGGGTTATTGGATCCTGTGGAAACCTTCGTAGTTCCTGCGTAATCTCTGCGATCTCGATACCGTTATTAACGATTAGTTGCTGCATACTATTTGGCTCGGACATCCACCTACCTTGATCCAAGCAATGCTCACAACATAACAGGATGTCTCATTAGAATAACTTACCGATCTTGCTGACGCTGCCAATGCGGTGAAGAATTCCATGTTACGAATAGTTGCAAAAAGAGAAACCGTTGAGAAAATGTTGAACTCGCGTATGGCTCAATTACCGGTTACGTTGCATGAGAAACTCACAGTAATTTTTCTTCGCGCTGCACAAGCGCTTTGAAAATTTGCTTGCATCAACGAAAGCAAAATTAGGGAGAACTCGAGAAGGTTCCATTACGTAAATCCGAGTTCAAGATTGCGACAGTAAATGACACGGAGATAGCAACATATGGCACTCTGACGATACCTCTTAATTTCAGACTGAGTCGCGGGTTGAGTGGAACTTTGTCATTGCCGACGTGATAAGGCCCATCACCACCTTTTTTATAACTTCTTAAATTTACGAAAAGTACTGATCCAATGTAATGTCTAAACATAATAAACGTATTGTTAAAACTTTTCACAAATACACAAAATATATATGCATATGTATGGAAACGCATGTTTCCATCAATTTCAACATCAATTTCCAACGCGATTTTAATACTGAAAATTTTTGTATATGTTAATATTAATAAAATATGCAGGAATAAATATTTTTTTTAATAAAATAAAGTAAAACTGATCTGTTCTAATAAGTGAATAGATTACAAGTTTCAATTTTTGTAAAGTATATTCAAAGATTATTCATATTTAATTGCAGACAAAAATTTGTATTAACTTTTGAGCTCGTCTTTACAATGCAGCAGTGTCATATCCTATATTGAATTTCAGGGGGTTCTTCGATTCTTCTTTGTATGTACATTTGGGATAATGTTTTGCTTTGCATCGTTACTTCATAGGCTATGTCTCTACAGTTTACTACCACGTACCAGTATAATTACACATCAGGTGATCTTGCAGATTCTACTCCTCAATGATGTTTTGTAACTTCCTTTATCGGCACCTAACAGCTCTTCCTTTCTCAATATCATAGGTACTTGCATGTTACGGTTTCCTTCACACTTAACGTTTCAACGCATTTACTTTATTCTTTTCTGGTCAAGCTATTTTTTTCTAAGCGCCTGCTAGTGGCAGAGAAACCTATAATAGAAAAGCAAATACTTGTGTCAGCTCTATTAAGAGAAGTGGGTAACGAATAAAAATATAAACAAGGAACAGTATATTTTATACTGCACGTCTTTTTTAAAACAGTATAAAAAATGTAGGAGGCTTTCGAAGTAAATAGTGTTTGCGCGAGTTTACGAACAGATTATCTCTTTCCTGCTCGTGTCTAATTTTAATCCCATTGGTACAAAGGCGTATTCTTCTCTGACGGTGCTCGACTTAAGCGTTAGGAGTTGCTTGGATTTGTCTGTTCGTTATTGATGCTAGATAGACGACAATACATACATACATATATATATATATAGGTTTAAAAGTACTAGGCATTAGGATTTATAAAAATTGAAGTAATATGTTATTCTTATTAAATTTGTGACGGACTGTAGGACATTCATCGCAGGAACATTTTTTTTTGTATCGTATACGTACTGAGTGCATATAATGTAGGTGCGAGTGTGAATGGTATAAAAGGATTGCCTATAACGAGTGTAGGAGTGTTTAAAAGGTAAAAGCGTCGCATGCATTTTTCTAGAGCGAGAAAGATCACGCGCACCATATGCGCCGCATTGGTGAGTGAGAGACTGCGCTCGTCGTATATGCCACACTGGTGCGGGAAATCGCGCAGTCGACGCTATATGCATCGTACTAGTGCGATTAACATTTACGTAATTCTATGCGCCTCACTACTGTGAGAGACATTGCACGTGCCGTATGCATTGCACTTCTTGCAACCAGTTCCTTTCTGCCCATGGGCGATAGTTACCACTGCTTCAATTCTCTCTTCCATGGTGACGGTTTTCGCCATACTTCATTCCAATCCTCAACGACAAATTTCGTTGCGCCGGACCTGATTGGTGATGACAGTCTTCGCCGTACCACATTCGCTCATTCGGTGACGGTTTTCACCGCACCGAGTCTACTCCTGATTATAAACTTCGTTGCACTGAGCCTACCTTGTGATGAAGGACCGCACCGCACCGGGTCTACTTGCAGACAACGCTGCCGCACTAAGAGATCGCCGATCAATGCACATGGTCGCAATTATCGCGTCGGGTATGGGTTTACCAGGTGAATCGTACTTGACACGCCAGGAAACCGTCGGCTTATACGTACGGACGCAGAGATGTCACAATGTGATTCTTCCTTTAAAAACTGCGCTGCTGTACTGGGTGATCGCTGAACATGAGCACACGGATTTAGAAATCGCGGGAAACGGTTCTTCTGGTCAGCCGCATGCCGCGTTCTTAGATTAAGTTGATTGCTTTTTAGGTTAAATTTTGTATCATAAGCAGCGTTAGGTTAAGTTTTCGGATTTGTAAGAAGCGTTCGGTGGCGTTGTTAATGCTAGTTTAAATAGAATTAAAATATTAAAATATGATACATTTCGAATTCCTTATATTCCTCTCTTCCTAAACAAATTTTAGCCGATTGAAGAAATCCGGACTGAAAAAGTGGAAAGAGACAGGCACTGCCGCAACAGACTGAAGAAAAAATAGAACGACTTCTGTCAAACCGTTAATTTCATTACATGGCGTTCAAACAGGGATTATGAACACCATTTTTCACAGCGTTGCCCGAAATATTGTTATAAATTTATTCAAATAAACGATATTGTACAATTATTTTTATTTATGTATGTACGTATGATGGTTTATATGTTCGAAACTGCTTCATTTATTATAGAAACGAAACAGTGAAGAAATGCTTAACACTTCGCCTGTAAAATTCTTTTATCGCATGAAAGATACGCGAGACCATTTTTAGATGCTCTAGCTATATTTATTACTTTAACACAGCTAATGTATGGACAGAGTGTTTACTTTACTTCATTAGTTAGAGTAAAAAATTTCTTCTTTTATTAGTTTTCAAATCATCGTGTAATACTTTCATTTATTGTAATTCGACAACTTCGTTTTGATGGTTGTCTATTCTTAGGTTAAAATTAAATGAGTTAATTTGTAAATGAGGATCAGACTATTCTTAAGATGTAAATGGATTATCTACATATTCAGAAATGACTAATTTACCACTTTGCCAATTAAGTATTAAATTGCTTATATGATCATGAATAAGATCAGTACTTTAATATTCTCTGTTCTGAAATTCAAAAACTTGCTGTAGATGCCAGTCTATTCGATAAATTGATCTAGTGTTTTTCACCCAAAAACTTCACGAATATGCTTTTTGCATTTGTTGAATATATATTTAGTTTTTAATCTTTGTTGATATATAGTTTCCTCACTTTCCTCAATTGAGAACTTAATATATTCTTTAGTTTGCAAAGGTATTGCTGATTATATAAGTTATATAGATATAGCTCGATTTATACATCTTCAAGAACGTTTGGTCAAAGGTTTAATGGTGATTGGGCTTTTGTGTCTAAAAAACTAGTGAAGAATTTTCACTCTTTATTATCTACTAAACAGCACGTGGATATAAACTATAACATTTTACTATTTACTTTCTTAGAGATACTTGTTTAGCAGGACACTCATCTATCAAGTTCATTCTATAATATAAGCTTTCTTTCTTCAGATATCATAACCATATATCTTGATTTTTTATGTGCAAATTGGTCTAGCGTATATATAACGAAACCAAGAAACTTCTAAATCCTCGTGTTTTATAAAATTCAAGTGTGTTGTAATATTAAAAGTCGCTAAGATATGTATGAAACGAAACTGCGAATACATTTGTTGTTTATATAAGAATAATAATGTAAGATGTAAGAACTCATTAATTGTATTTGAATTAACTCATTCATCCTATATATTGGTAAGTTAAAGTTACCTTGTATGTAATGTAAAATCTTATAAATTATGTATTGATTCAATATTGCTTCTTTGTATTTTATTTATGCTGAAGCGAATTTTGTAGGTAATTTCTTCTATAGTAGACAAGTTTTTGATTCATTAGAATATAAAACGAAATTTTTACTTACAAAATCAAATCTATAGTGATTTTCTACTAAAGATTCCTTTGATGGATGAAAAAATGATGAGTTATCGTTTAGCATATTTATGTTATGTTATATACATCTTAAGCAATACTGTAAGATATTTCTAACTTATTATTGGTGCTTTTGATTGCTTTGTGCGTCTTTCTCCCAGCTTTTCCAGACATTCTGTAGACTGCTTCAGAATTATAGGCACTTTATTTTTATGGGTCGATTGTTAGAGGACGCGGCACCCATCTCGCTATACTTAAAATGTTCGTGTAAAATATTTCTTACATTTTCTGTTTTTATCTTTATGATATTAACTATCTCACTTTCACATTACTATCACACAATAAATTTAGTTTCATATTGTCTGGAGTTACTTTCTCATTTGGATGTCGATTTGCAGTATTATTAGTACCCATGTGGCTGTATTAAAATTCATCAAACCATCGACTTCTTAATAGCTGCTTCCCATGTGCCGTAATACTCGCAAGCCATTTTAGGATTTGCACAGTACTTTTTTATTCTTGAAAGTAATCTTGGATGAACACATGAAATTCCTATTATTTCATTTTTTTGCAAAGGCAAAAGTGGAATTTATGACTAAAATGCCAAAACAAAAAGCTCAAATTTCTGAAATTTACCATAAAAATATTCATACTTTGTCAAAAATTGATATTTTCTAAAATTATATGGATATTGGGTTAGTGATGTTATTTAATGACAAAATTTAGGATTTTTCATTTTGAATTTATATGAAAACAATTATAAAAAAGCGAAGAAAATATGTCATTGTGTATTTATCATTTTAGCACATGGTGCAGACAGGAATGGCTGCACCTTATGGTGGGGGTGTATTTCCTCCTCCAGTAAATGGAGTAAGTGGGGTTATTGGCTCGACAGGAACAAGTGGTGAAGTTAAAGTATCGCAGCCAGTCACTGTAAAGGAAGAAAATGGAGGTGCACAGCAACAACCTCCACCTAGTGGACCTCAAATACCACAAACACCTGGAATTTCACACGCTACCACAACAGGACAACAGTCTCAAACAAGTTTTAGTCCACCACCACCTCCTAATGGTGTCGATCAACAGGCTATTGTAAGTACTTTTTCATAATTAGTTAACTTTGAAAAAATTAATTTTCGTTTTTAACTTACTTTGTATTAATATTACAAATAGAATTTGAGGATTATAAGAAGATTTTATATAAAAAATATGTAATAAAAATAGTCGTTAATTTGTATTACTCTTATTGTTTATTAGTAAATTATACTTATATAATAATATTATAAGAATGCCCATATTTTAATGTAATAAAATTAAAAAATTTAATACGATGTTTTTCATGTTTAAAGTAAGGTTATTGAGAAAAATTGATGAATTTATAAATATAGTATTAAATTTTAAAATTAAAATCGTTTTATAAACAAAAAAGTTTGTTTTTTATTTTCAATTTCAGACAAAAGTGTCTACTTTAAAAATACATTTTAAAAATAGTATTTGTTCATTGTAATGCGATAACTTGCATCTACGTGTATAGTACATACATAAAAACCTTCTTTTTAAAGATTATTTATCTTCTTTCTTGGTATCATGCATTTTACGGTTTTTTCTTTTCTTGTTTTCTTCAGTGATACATATGTAACAAATTATGAAATATTAAGAAATAATCTTTAACGATAAACTTACTTTACTATCTTACTTTATTACAATAATTTCTATATTTAATTCACGCTACACTATTTAATAATAATTATTAATTAATTATTATGAAACCCTTAATGTAGAATAATTTGAATGAATAATGATATATTTTTAATACACTTATTTGATGTGTGCAAAAACTTGTGTCTTCCGAAAACAGTCGGAAGTGTTTCAGGCAGCAGTAGCAGCTGCTGCAGCAGCCGCAGTCAGCGGTGGTGGTCAGCAATCAACACCTTCAACAAGTGCTGCTGAAGCCAATTCAGAAGGTAATGTGGAATCTAGTGTGTTAGTACCTGTTACTTCTGGCGCGATGACACCTGCAACTCAGACACAAGGCACTGATCTCAAGGGCCAGCCCAAGCGACTCCATGTGAGCAACATACCTTTTCGCTTTAGAGATCCTGATCTTAGAGCCATGTTTGGTGTAAGTGTAAAAACTTATATTACGTGGATACAGCATAATATTATTTAATGCAAATAATGATTTTTGGATTGAATTTATTTTTAGTATAAAATAAATTGTTTAAATAATTGTATGCTTTAATGTTAATATAATGATATTACAATAAATTAATAAGAAATAATTCTAAATTTCAGCAATATGGTCCAATTCTTGATGTAGAGATTATTTTCAACGAAAGGGGAAGCAAGGTAAAATCAAGTAGATGATTCCGACTCATTTTAAAATAATTAATATTAAATTTACATATATCTGAAAGTAGTCTAAGGTTCCAGAATGTTGATTATAACGATAAGTTTAATCTTTTTACATAATTAAATGCCAATTTTTTTTTCATACTGAATTAATTTTTTATAAGTTAATTCGTATTTAATTTTAATTAGTTTAAATTTAATAGTTAATTCTTAGAATTACTTATAAAAGAATAAAGTTTTTTATACGCGTTCATTTTGACGCAAATATTGTTCCCGTTATTTATAAAACAAAGTAATTTATATATATATACACATATATTTATACAGTTCCTATTTGTGAACTCGTCACAGTTTTAAAGAGAGAGAGAGAGAGAAATTATTTGTTTTTTATTTTCAAGCTTAAATAGGATTTTTAAGATTTTGATACTACCTTAACCAAATATTTTAAACTCATAGCTTACCAATATTCTGGAACAAAAATACGATTTGAATAAAAAATTAAATATTAAGCTAAATAAAAGTATTGCGATTTAAATTTTTCTCTAGCTTTTGAGAATCACATGCATATCTTCTGACCGTGAGTAAAAGTTTTTCAAATTAATCGACAGTGTATCAGTAGTATCCTACTATTTAGTTTACTAATTTGAACAATATAAATATTTTTATAATAATCGGTTAATAAAGTACAATTGATCGATTGTGAAACATCTATTAGTTAAATTTTGTTAATATATTTGATTTTTATTCAAATATGGTTTAAAAAATTTTCATGATATTAATCATGTTAATAATATAAACTTATTTATTTTAACAATTCAATTACTTTACATCTACTCAAATTTGAAAGATTTTACTATTAGTAAACTGTATTTATCAAGGAAAATATTGAAATATTTGTTTCTCTTCCTTTTTACTAAAGGTATTTAACAAATATAGTTTGATAGAATAAAATAGAATTAAAGAAACAAGTAAAAATAAAAAAGTCATTTAAAAGAAATTTAATTTAAAATTAATTTAAATTGTAAAATAAAAATGTTTTTGATTATAATATATTTTAAAGATTAATAGCTAGAATGCTTGTATGCCAATTTACATTTACAACATTTGAACTCATATTATTCAAATCTATTGTAGTATAATTTCATTATAAATTAAAATTACTAAAATGTAAGTAAATTAAGATTATAAAATTATTATTAAATATCTGTTATAACTTTTATTTTCTTTAAATTTTAATATATAAATTAGTACTTTAGAAAGTGTAAAGTTGTGTTTTAAAATTTTATTTGAGATAAATGGACAATTATGAGTATGTAATCATACACTAGACCTATTAATTTGTTATCTTTGATGTATATCTTAAAAAATATTAAGCGTAATCACAAATATTTGATTAATTTTGATTTTATACTATTTTACTGATTAGAACATTCTAAAAAAACGAATTGAGTCAAAATAATTTTTTTCTTATTGATCATTATATTTGTAAATAGACGGAACTAAATTAAAATTTAATTGCAATGATTGTGTTAAACATGTTAGATTTATTGTATAAGGAGTTAATTTTTTAATAGTAAATCGTAATAATACGCTGAACTAGTTATTATTTTTGACATACCAAAATTTGACAAATCTAAAGCAGAAAATACACTTTCATATTAATTTAATTCATATATTAAGAAGTTTTTTTTTAATAGCAAATAGAAATAAACATTATACTAGTAAAATAGTGAAATAAACTTTAAAAATGTTATTTGATAAATAGTTACTTTGTTACTTCTCATAAAAGAGAAATAGATTTGTATGAAGTGTTATGATTATATGTTATAAAGTGCTGATAGCGTTTTTATACTTGATATAGAGAACATTAAAAAGAGAATGTAATATACAAGGAAAATTAAATTTATTATTATTAATTTCTATTTTTTTACAAAATTTCTTTTTTAACCTATAGAAATAAATTAGGTTACAGTTATCATGTTGCTTTTTAAGTGTATAATCTTATTGGTATTTCGTGACATGTTGAAATGTGTTTAGTAATTCTATAATTTGCTGTGTAGAATTTTTCTTATTAAAAATTACGTTGCTATAGCTGATATTAGATGGCTTTCTTGAAAGCTTCACCAATGTAAATGGAATGTGGTATCTACTGAAGTGCATAAATTTTAATTAAATACAAAAAATTATTATATATAAAATTTGAAATTATTTATAAAACGATCAAAGTTTTTTTTTAAATTACAGTGTTTTAGTTGTTTTAATTCGTGTACTAATTTACAAATTTTTCATAACACATTTTATTTTATTTATTGTGTAATTGAAGGATAAGTTTCTAAATATTTCAATACATTTATAACAATATATTTTTTGTCCATAATATATCAACTTATATTATAGACTAATGGTATTACGGCTAGTAGCTTTTACGTGAACTGTGGCTTTTTTCCTAGTTGGCCTTTTGCATTTTAAATTAATACATAACTTCCATTGATCATAGTGACACTCGTTTTCCGGCATGTACTATGATAGAAAAGGCGATTTGCATTTTTTTAATTTAAAAAAGTTCTAAACTTTAATTGTTATATTTAAACAACTTTTTTCGATTTGATTTTTTATATTATTTGCTATACTTACATAAATTATCAGATATTTAATCATGAAAAAAGTCCAAGTTTTTATAACAGAAACAGTCTATTTAGTATTAAATTCGAAAAAATAAATTGATTTTCCATTATAGTTATTTTATTATGCTCAATTTCTATTTTATAACTGTATCATATAAAAAGTATGAAATTTATAATACATATAATATATCGAATATATTATTCTAAGGAAACTTAATTTCTTTTTTAATTTGTTAGTGGCTATTTAAACAAAAATTAATTATGAGTTTTTATTTAATTTATTTTTATAAACATTTTGTAATTATTTAATATTATTTGGTATTTGTCTTCCCTTGAATTATTGTGATTATGAATATTTTTTCAATTATTTTTAGAGATATTTACTGAAAACTTATAATAAATTTACTTTATTAAATTTGGTTAGGGCACAAATTTACTTTGCTCTTTATCTGTTATGTGAACGACATGTGGTACATTTATTTTCTTACATTCAGATGAGCTTATAAGAGTGTAAGGCTTTTGACTATTTATTTTGAATTAGTCAAAATGCTATTATAGTATTATTAGCTAATATGCAAATGATTTGTAATTCAATGAGAAAATGAAAATCCTTATCCATTATAAAATTAAATGATTTTATACAATAATTATGCATTAGTAAAAACAATTTAATTGACAAAATGTGAAGCATGCTACGTTAATTAAAAAAGTTATCACTAATTTTTTTATATACTTTGAAAAGCCTTCACAATGTATTTGATTTGAATTGATAGTTAAGAAGAAAAGAAAGAAATAAGAGTTAAATCTACTTCTATAAAAATTTGAAATTTCTTTTAAAAAAAACACATAAATTGTATAATTATCTATACAATTATAATAATAATTGTATAGTATGTATATTATAATTATCATGTACTATTAACATAAAAATGATATAATCCTAAAAATACCCCTAAAAAGGAAAGCTGTAAAGGGGTGAAAAAATAGAACTTTTCAAAATTTTACTAATTTGTGTTAATAAAAATCATGAATTCCTAAAAAGTAAAAAAGAAATTTTATTGCACATAAAAACATAAATAAAAAGAAGTGTTGGCATGTGAGAGTACAGTAGACTACCTCTAAAACACTATAAATATATAATTTGTTGATACTTTACTAATAAAATTACAAAATCCAGCGCTCAAGAACGAAGGATAAGAATATCAACTCTAATTAAATAAATAAAAATACATATTTAGGAATATTGCAAAAAGATACTTTAAATAAATGCGTCATATAACATACGTATGCGTGTTTGCGTCTCCCATATAAATGTTAAACACAATCATGCTATTAGGATTCCAAACATTTTTATTAATGATTATAGTCACTAATATAACAACCAACAAAGAAACGAATTTTTAAGAAAGAAGAATATTCTCATCATATTTAAAACATTGGTAAAATGACTTCGTACACATAGGTATACTGTATAATGTGGCAGTTTATTGTTAATAATTAACATTAGTTAAAATGACAATTAAACGAGTTCACTGCGAACATATGTAGTTTTATATAGTTATAGTTTAGTGTTAATTAAAGTATATTACAGAGACATTTTACAACTTTGCAACTACAAAATTGTAACTGCATCTTAAAATTTTTTTTCATATTGTGTCACATCGTACATATAGAAATTCCCGAATAGTAACAAAATCAGAGATTCTCCTCATAGTTATAATAACTTTAAACAATCTAACTTTTATGCTTATGTCACTTGTATATTCATATACCGCAATCGTTTTTTGTTAAGGAAAATATGTTCACGAGGCATTTCATAATTTTTTATCATAGAATATTATTTTTCATATCAAAAAGAACAAATAACCCTAAGAACAACAAAATTAGAGATTTTCGACATAATTAACAAGAACTTTAAACACGTCCAGTACATAAACATATTATGGTATATGTGTATTCATATACCGTAACTGTTTTTTGTTAATAAAAATGTATTTCCAAGGCATCCACAATTTTAAACAACAATAAATTTTTATTATTGAAAATTGTTTTTCATATTTTAGCAAACAAATAACCCTAATAACCTAATATAATATTAATTTTGTTGTTACACTACATAGTTAACAACTGCTTTAAACAAGTCCACTACTAATGCTTATGGCGTATACGTAAACGCTTAATCTTTTGAAATTAGTTTTGCCTACGTAAGTAGAACTAGTATATTGCAAATACTTATGGTTTAAACTTTTTGACAGTTAATAATTTCATTAATTAATATTTAGAATATTTATTTTTATTTATAATATTTATTAAATACTGGATTTTTTTTTAATTACAAATTCAAAGTCATATCAAGAAATATTATGATTATTTGCGAATGGGTTAATGTACATAAAAAAGGGGGGAAAATATATTGACTGAGAGAGAGAGAGAGAATACTAGAGAAATTTATAAAAGAATTTTATAAAGTAACCAAATAATTAAATATGAAAGTAATACACTGAAAATCGAATAAGTAAAACTGATGTTTAAAATATTAAAATTAGTTACCATCACACGTAGATTTTATATTTTTATGCTTGACCGCCCATACTTTATAATATTGAGTATGTGTAAAAATATTTCAAAAATGGATTTATAAATAAATTTTAATTCTTGAATTTCAATGTTTTTTTTTCTGACTTATTAAACTTTTCTATAATCATTGTAAATATATGCCAATTTGTTTATAAAGCTAAAAAATCTTACAAATCAATTCCATATAGAACATTTTTCTTATAAAACCTATGTTTTTCAGTTAAATTAAAGATTCTTTTAAAGATTCATATGAGATTATTACGGAAATTAATGCTTTAAGATATTATGAACATATTTAGAAATACTTTCACAATTAATTCGTTACTAATGAAATTTTAATTGTTAGATTGCCAGAACAAGACATATGAGGAAATCTTTATATGATTTGCGAGTGGCCTAGTAATAGAGAAAGAGGAAAACAATGTAGAGACAAGTATACTGAGCGAAAAAGAAAAACTAAGACAGTAAACAAATTAAATTATGATTCTTCATTTGATTATTATATTTTATTATAAAAAAATTCGTAAAATTTTTAATTTATTGAGTAATTAAATGTTAGAGAGTGTAAATAGTTGTTTAAATATCAGTATTTAAAAAATTACAATTGTAATAGATTAGAATAGTAGTTCATTATTACAATAGTATTTCAAAAATTTTTAAAATTACAATTTTTCATGGGGTAGTGGACTTAAAGGAAGTAACAATATGCGTGTTTTAAAAATAAAAGGTGGCGTTGATGTTTACGCGTTTTTATAAGGTAAAAACGCGTAAAAACACAAGGTCCTATTCGACGGGCCCTTGCAAAGTTTGCAAATTGCTTATAAGGTTTGCTTAATATATGTACTTAATATGAGTGAATATGAGGGTGGTAAGTACTTGAATTTATCTAATTTGAGCGAAACTTAGTATACTTTTTTAATTATAAGTATTGAGATTAATATTTTTATAAATCTTAATGATAATAAGTAAAAGAATTTTTTTTAATATAAGTACAAATTTTAAAAATTTATCGCATACATGCGAAAATTTCGATTTTACTATTTTTTATTCTATGAATTTCTTAATATTGTCATAATGATATTCTTTATATCCTTATATTTATAGAAATATTTCATGTTTTCAAAATCAATATATTTGATAAATTATTTATTAGGGCTTGATAGTTTCGTATTGGATTTAATTTTGAGATTTAAAAACCGGCTTATATAGTATTTTACAGGAGTAAGTGCATATATGAATATTTCCTTGCGCATATATTGGTAAAAAAAAATCTGATTCATGCGTAATGAATTCGCTCAGGTCATTCGTACATATTTATATTGTCTTAACAGTTACTATAAAATATCATCAGCTAAAATTAAAAATCCTAACTACATCCTTAATAAATGTTTTGTTTGTGCGTTAAACAAATTTTATCTATATAAAATTAATAAAGAGTATATGCTACAAGCAGCTTATTTATAACAATTTACCATTTATAATATTAATTATTCAATGAAAAAACTGTATATGATGGTATATTAATATTATATGAAAAAATCTGAAAGTCAAAGCGACGCGGCGACATTGATTTAATTGCAACAACCTCTTTCGCACAATTTTTCCATAAATATGACGATGTCCTTAATTAGCATTTTCTAGAAAAAATTTACTCTTTCCTTGGGTTTGCTAGACAAAAATGTGGCGGCACGTTGAGGTGCAAGGGGCATCGGCAAGAGACGGACATGAGAAGAAACCGAATCGTCCGAGAGCTGCATGAACGTGCATTTTAGATACGATCGGCGAATTTTGTTGTAAACTCGGACTTCAGTTCCAAATTGTCAGTTTATTCATACAAATTTTAATATATATTGACGTGATAATTTCATTTCTGTTACCTACCATTAACAACTTAAAATTTAGAAACCAATAAAAATAATAATATAAAAACTAAATTAATTTTATAGTAATAATTAAAAAGCATTAATATTTTCATAATTCATGAAATGTAATGTTTTAAGGTATTATATACATACTATTCGAATATGTATTCAAAATGTACATGTATGAAAATTCAGATCCCTTTCTCAGAGACTTACTCTTTTCCTTTTCTCACTTTTTTTGATAGATAAAGAAAATATTATTAGAGCATAATATTTTCTAAAATTTTAAATTTGTGTTAATATTTTTTTATATAGTTCACTAACTAGAAACACAAAAATTAAATTCCTAAACTCATGGTAATATATTTAAATTAATTTGTACACATATATTGTAAATTAAATTTTTTTAATCTAATCATATTATATGATTGTAAATGTAATGGCCGGCTGTTCGGAGAAAAAATCGTCTTAAAAAAGTCAGATATTTTATAGGGTCCAAAAATAATTGTTGCATCTCCTGAAGACACAAAAGAGTTTTTACACTCAAAGGAAAGTCGGACTATAAACAGTTGTCGGAAAAAGAGATGATCAGGTTATTGAAGTTCAGTAGTACTACAGTAGAGTAAGAGTTGCTTTACACGCGTACGTATATACAACGTTCCTTTCATTTCAGTTCGTTTACTAAAATTTTTTACTATACCTCGTACATTCAAAATAGGCTGATATATTTGTTATTAACAATAAATATCCGTGAAATATGAATACAAATGTGCCATATGCATATGAATGGATTTTTTAAAAACATTGTTATAAATATGACAAAAATCTCTGATTTTGTTGATATTTGGATTATTTGTTCGTTTTGATTTGAGAAACAATTTAATAAGAGAAAGTTGTAGAATAATGTCTCTGAAACACATTTTTATTAACAATAAATTGCTGCGCTATACAGTACACGTATCTCATTTTTTCTTGAAAATTTGTTTATTTGTTGGTTATTGACATAATTGATCAGTAAAAAGTTGTGGAATAGTAAAAATATGATTTTTTTCAACATTTATATGAAAATCGTAAATTTGCATACATGATATGTTTATTTATGGCTGCTTTTTCCAAAATTTCTAAATTTCTTTTTTTAAATTGTTATTGTTATTTCTATACTTTATTCTTATATACAATTCTTATATTCTATTCTTATATTCTTTATTCTTATATTCTTTATACAAATAGGATTTTTTGGGAGTGTTCTTAGAATTATATCAGCTATTTATTAATATTACATAATAATTATGTGGTTTATGCTTTTACTAAAAGAAATTTCAAATAAAAAGAAATTTTATTATTGTTGGAGATTCAATGTAGTAAACAATACTACTGTCTGTGAAATGAAAACTAGTCATAAAAACAAATGGTTTTGCAGAGAAGTGATGCACTATAAATTAGTTTTGATAGGGAAAGAAGATCCGTTGCAGCAGTGTCATTATAGGTAATGCAATTGAATTTTGTGTTACTGAATGTTTATGGAATTATGTTACATATGAGAGTAGTGTACTTTTTAAGGACTTATTTTGATAAGCTTATGCCTTATTGTTGTTCTCAGTAATGCAATTTTGGTTAGCTGTATCTGATCAGCGTCGCTAGTAGTGAACTTGTCAAACAGTGCTATTATGTCGCTGTCATTTGGGATTGTATTACGAGCTATCAATGCTATACAAAGGTATATTGTGGTACTCCACTTGTTATCTCTTGTTTAGCCGTTTATAATCAGTGTCGTCAATATCGCGGATGCAGGATGATCCTGGACAGTCGCTCGTCATAATTTATCATTTATCGACATAATTTATCGACAGAATTTGTTAGAACAAATTATGAAAAGGGCACCTTATTAAAATGGACATGAATCCAATACTACCTTCTCACCACGGCTAAAAGGGCGATCGTGAACACGTAATTTTTCATCGTCATTACTAACAAGAAAACCCAACTTTCATTACGTAGTACTTTTTCATTGCTGCTTGTGAAGTGAATTTTTGTAAATGGTAGTTTCTTATCATTACTTTGAGAGGAGTAGACCATCTCATTACCAGCCTGAACGCGATCGCTTTTTCCACAAATTCTTTAGTATCGTTATCAAATTGGCAAAGTAAATTAATCAGATATTGTATATAACGTTTATGAAGCTGATTGGATAAAAACACTATTAAAAGATGGATTTTATTCCAAAAAACCAATATTCCACTTTTTAAAAATAAAAATATTTAATACTTTTTTTTGCGTGTAGGCTCATTATAGACAGAAAATAACATAGACTTAATTTCTAAACATCTATTCAGCATACGAAAGATAACAAACAACAAATACTTCAGGTTAATTGAACAGAAAATAATTAACTTAATATACATGAGCTAAATTAACATCTAGAAATTATGATCACCTTAGAATATTCTAAAAGTGATTTTTGATAGAAAAAGATTTAGAGCAAATTGTAAGACTTGAGAAGGGCGACAAGCGATACAACTCAGATTATATTTATGGAAAAGGAAAACCCTGTATCTTGGAAAAGCACTGTATCTTTCAGCGCTCTTCCTCTTGTGACTAAGTAACTAAGTGCGTGACTAAGCGACTCCTGTTGTAATCGCAGTTTACTCATGTTGTATGAAGAACAGAGATCAGTATACCAAATATTAAAAAAGTACGGACACTGTTAAGATTTGTTTGATATTTAGGTCGAAATCCCTATAGTTATGCTATTTTATATCTTTTTTCCTTTTTGACATTTTTAGACAATACATTCTAGATAACGATTGCATCTCATTTATGATGTTTTTGATTGATCATTCGACCTATTTTACGCGTAACTACTTAGTAGGATGCTAGAATTATATCAGTTCTAATCATTTGTCATATTTGTAAGTCTTATAAATTTTAAAATAGTATAAAATCTGCTATTAAATATGTAAACATTAATATCATTTATATTGAGTGTTATTTAGTCACTTGAAAAACTTATAGGTGATATCTTCATGCATTTTATACATTTTCAAGCTTTCATTTCGAATTTCCATGAGTATAATTTTATAAGCAAAGATTTAGTAAATTATCATTTGTAAGATTTCCGTAAAAAGTTTTTATATCACCGCAAATTTAATGCAAAAACTGCGAATAATCTTTGAGAACATTGATAATTATATTTGATCATGTTAACGATGCATAAGATTTATTCAAGTATTTCCTGTTCTGAAATTTTTTGTTTAGTAGAAGTGTTGTGGTATCGAGGCTTTGTCTCATACAAAAAGATCACTTATGAATAGAGAAGTATGCCGGTGAATAGTTTCGCTAGTGATACCAATAATAATGAAATGAAAAGTTTAATTTAAGGTGTCTTTAAAGTATCTGAAATTCCCTAAGAACTTTTTATGAAGAAGTCTAAAGTAATATTATTAAGAACAACAACTAATTTGACAATAGACAAATTTGTTAGATAAAAACACGGTAAATTTAGAAACTATGAGCAGCTTACCGAAATAATTGACATTTCTTTCTTTTTTTGCTTTCTCAAAGTAGTGAAAAAGTGAGAATAGCATGAGAAAAAAATATTAAAATACTTGGTCCATTAGAAAAAAATAATAATTTTTAATTTGAAAAATACGTATTCAATGCTTAATGTTTATTTTATTATTTGAAAAAATTTTCTCATGGTATATATACGTACGCCAATGTAGTTTAAGTTTAAAAAGCGTTGGTGAAAAGCCTCTTTTATATAACTTTGAGTTCAATTTGTGGTTTACCTTACCTTCTGTATTGTTAAAAAAGGTAGTTATTAAAGTGCTTTTTAAGTTCGAAAAATAAGAAAAAGTATTAAAAAGTTCCAAGAAGTCTGTAGAATAAAGCTTTTAAGAAGGTAATCAGTACTATGGTTATCAAAACTAATTTGATATTGATTTCATATTCCAAACTTTCGTTTCATTCAGGAGACTTATAAAATTCCAAAATTCTTTCTTAATTATTACTTAATTAATTTGTATTGATAATTTTGCAATTAACAAATACAATTCTTATACTTTTTCTAAGATAAAATTATTTATAGATATGCTAGAATGCCTAAACTTCGAGTTTCCTTCGATGTCTTACTTCGATTCATTCATAAAGCTATTATATAATTATTATAAACTTCTCATTATGACTTAAAAACAACGTTGAAGTTCTTTTTAAATATTTTAATTACTTTTCTGCAACTAACTTCGCATTTAACGCGAAAATCCAGACAAATTCTATCCAACTTTTTATCACATTATCTAAGCACTGTAGTAGGCTAAAAAGAATGATGTGTGTCACTAACATTTTACCAAAAAAACTTAAAAAACTAAGCCCCCTTTAAAAAGGTACTTATTTAAACAACGTTACAACTTTACAAAATTATTGTTTTAATTAATTATTTTAATTATTTTAAAAATTAATTAAGAAATGCAATTCGTTAACGAGTTAAACTAAATACTACTCAGACGGTTATTATAACTGCCTTACTGTAACAAATTATATAAATCGCTTTTGTTCTAAGGATCCAAGACAATTTTCCGATACTACATAATAGCCACTTTGATTTGAATGCAGACTTAAAGTTTGTTAAATAATGTGAGGTTCATCCTGCGCCCATATTTATACATTTTATTCTTATGCAATTCAAAAGAATGTTAAAACATGTTTCTTTGGTCATATTTCTTGAATAAGAAATGTGACAGTGATGAAGTTGAGTAAAAATATGAAGCATCAAATTCCTTAAACTAAACATGTTTAAAGTTAAAACCGATTAAATCTCAACAAAAATTGAAGTTTTTTAAAAATGAATATTTCCTTACAAAATTGATTTGAAACGCTTAATAATTTAATAACATGAATTAATTATACTAAAAATAAATCAATTCTTAAAAACTACTACTACAAGGGTTTGAAAGATTCAAAAAGTTATAAGTTTGAAATTATTAGGTAGCCCAAAAATTTTATTTTCAATTAATACTAAGAACCTAATAAACTATATGTAAAAGAAATTTCATATTAATCGATCCGGAACATTGTTTTTAACAATATTATTCTAAACGCCACTATACTAGATTGTAAGCGTACCAATTCTTATGCACATAACAGTATATCTACAACATTTTAATTTTTAATTTAATGTATTCACAATTTCTGATTGCAAAATATCGTGACTTATGCAAAGTACAATATATAGATAGATTCATAAACTGATAGATCAAAAATCGATCCGTAACAATGTTTTGTACATTGTTAAACAAAATATTCGAATTTACGACTTGACATGAAGTTTACTACAATGTTTCTAACAAAGAGAGTTTAAGGATACCACAAAATATTTTTTCAGCGAATGGTACCTTATATAAAGCCAAGTAAAACGTATATAATCTCAATATTATTCTTAAGCGGTTTCAATCGATTTTGTAAGAAAATATTCATTTTTGCATAGCTTCAGTCTTTGTTGAGACTCAACTGGTTCAAACTTCAGACACGTTAAAATAATACCATTTTAATAGATTTGATCAGAGTAAAAACAAACTGACGACTAATGCATTATGAATCTATTAAAGTAAGTGTAGTAACGTCCAGATGTAGTCTGAGTATCATAACTAATAAACTTTACAATGCAAAATACATATTTTATAGTACTAATAACTAAAAAGTAAAAATTTGTAGTTATATAAAATAGAAATTGTCGTTTTTCGAACGAAATTATAATTTTTAAGTTTTTGTTGGATTTCCAATATAGTGATTTGAATGCAGTGAGATAGGAGAACGTTCGTTAATTAAAATGAGGAATTTGAAGTTTGCATCGTTGTTTTCGACACAAAAATTAAAAAATTTTAAATCGAAAAATTTCTTCAAAAAACTATCAAAAATTTTAATTATTACACAAAACAACAAAATAATGAGTTTCACAAAAAATCTACTCTTATAAGCCACCTTTATTAAGGGTTGAAATGTTCATAAATTCATAAAAGTGTAAATATTAATGTTGCACAAAATTTTCATTTTAGAAAATGTATTAAAAGACACTCAGAAAAAGTTTTTCCAAAAAGAAATCGACGCAGAACTTTGACTTTAGTGCATTTATATATCATGCATATTCATCACTATGCATATACCAACGTACCGGCGTGTATATTATTGAATAAAAACATCTACAAAAACATTATACAAAATTGATTTTCAGATTCCAGCGTCTCATTATAAACCAAATACATCCATAAAGTCTCATTTCGGAATTCGAAGATGAATTTGAGTTTAAATGCATTTATATGCATATGCAGTCTTATACATATGTGTATATAAGAACGTATAAATTTCTTAATAACAACTCTCACGGAAACATTGCACAAAATTTCTTTTCTTTTTCTGACGTTTTTATACATACCAAACAGTCTCACAAAGTTTCACTTCGAAAATCGTTTTATCATTGATTATATTTATCATTGATAAACAAGAAAAAATCTTGGTAAATTCTAAAATTTAAGTCAAAGTCATAAAGAAAGTCATCTATCAATAATAAATCTTAATATTGATGAAATTATCATTTGAAACTTAGTTTGAGTTTACTATTATATTATAAAGTGTAACATGTAGTTTTAAAGCAATACACTTACCAATACAAATTCTATATACTTGATTACTCAGTCTCATAACATTTTTAAAGTTAACAAATTTCTATATTTATTATAGTATATATATATATATATATATAAACTATAAGTTTCAACCAATTGATCTATAGGACAACAAATTACAAAATCATAAGTTTGAAAATATTGTGATCACACAAAATATTATTTTTGATTAATATTACTTACCTAATAGACTATAATTAACCAAATTTTCCTATCAACAATCGACCCGTTTCTATCAACATTCTCCAAACATTATTTTTAACAATTTTATTCCAAACATCAGTTTAAGAGCCTATAAACGCACTAATACTTATAAGCGATATTTTTTATTATAGTAGATAAGAAATATGAAAAATATTATGGGGACATTATAACCCCCTGAATAGGTTGAAAATTAGTTAGTTTTAACAAATTTAAGTTTTGATATGATATTTGTTTAGTTGTAGCATATGTTACGGATTTCTTCACAGTGATCGGTATTGAATAGGATGAGATTTCTAGGAAAGGTACTATTTTTATTTCTGTACAATTTGTGACATTACTACGTATTCAAATGAGATGTAATTAAAGGTGGCTTTGTTACATTTTTTCAAATTTCCTTAAATCGTATGAAGGATGAGGATTTTTACATTTGAGCTCCATGATACTACTAAAATTCTCATACTACTTCAGTAAATTGTATATAATACATAGCCAGATATCATCGAGTTGAAGATATATTTGAAAAATTGTAAGATTAGGCCAATCTTTAAAATTTGAGAGCTGATTGTTCCAAAGTTAGTAAAGTGATTCCACAAATAATGGTTTTCGAAGTTTGTGCATTCTCTAATGCTTTTTCATCCAGAAGATTTATAATATAAAGTATCCACAGCAATATCTTCTTCATTAACTCCATGAACTGTATGGTTGAGTATTACTGTCTTTTGAGGGTAAAGTATTAGGACATTCTTTGAATTTTCTAAGTCTTGATAGGTATAAATTCCGGACTTGACGAGAAAAAATAAAATTAAAATAGCGCATTTGCGTAATGAATGTAAGAGATGATTCTATTTTTCGTTGATTTAAAACATTTTATAGATTGCGAGTTAGAAATATAAGGACTGGTTTTTTTAAGTTATAGATATTACTTGATCACGTGTTAGTGTTTCTGATTTTTTATCTCGGCGGGTAGACATTAAATAACGTGAGCGACTTTTATGGCAGAGATGGCCATATATCCGAGATTTTTTAGTATTATAAGCATGAAATTATTTAGATTATGGAATGAGCCTAATTTATGTATTACCTATCTCAAAAGAAGACATGTGAGTAACCATGTCATCGTATAGTATATTGGGTTTAGTTTTGAAGTAATATGAAATAGATAAGATTTTTTAAAATAAGCCTAGAAGAGATACATCTCTTGAGTTAATGTATGAAATTTTTGTCGGAAATGGGTATTCGTTGAGTGTTTTAAATAATTATAAATTGCTTTGTTTAATTTTTTGAATAGATATTCCGCAAATTATTTTATTGTGTTTTGAAAGTGTCAGACTATTTTTTGCGTGTGATAAAAACTGAATATGAGTGGTTAGATGTTCACAAATCTGTCTTGATCATGATCTTATGTGAGTTATAAATTTCGAAGAGTAGTCGGAAAGTGCCGTAATTTTTTTCTATTTGTGTCTAATTTTCCTAAAATCACATTATCAATTTTGTATTGGCCATATTTGTGAAGTTCATAGCATGCCTTCTGATTGAATTTTTGTTTATAAACTTATTCCCATTAGTCAATGAATAAAAGTTTTGTGTATCACTTTTATATGATATTATATATTGTCAAACGTACATGTTACTTTACTCGTTATAAATTGTTTATTTTTTTCCTTTTGAACCTCGTTTTAATATTATTCAAATTGCATCCGCCTTTATACCACAGCGAGAGTTAATATTCGGATTTTTAGTCATAGCAAAAAAATGGTTTAGTGATTTTCATCAGTATCATAATGATACATAGTGTCATCTACATTTGGTTGTTTATGATTATCATTATCATTATATTGTACATCATTATCTATGGAGCTGTAGTTATCGAGTGTTTCTAACCTAATTAATCATAGTTTATTTAAGTGAATAACTTGAGGTTCTTCTCATTATTTATGAATTATCTCGATAAAAACTGTATTTCTGATCTCAAGTTTAATGGATTTTTTAAAATTATCTCTCATTTTTGCCAGTGTTCGTAAAATTTGGTTTTTCAAATCTATTAAATATTCATTGAAAGCTTCGTTCATATTTGTGTTGTTATCATAAGTATTTAAGGAGTCTAGTTATTTTTCCTATACAGTAAATTTTTACTCTATTGTATTCTTTGATTTGGTATTCGTGTGTGGTTAAGATGATTTTTTTCGATCTATAGATACTGTTACGTTATTTTGACATACGAACATATACATTTGTGGATGTTTTCTGAATATTTATTTTAGTGTTTTGAAATTAGGTTCATATCTGATAGCCTTAAAACTGGTTATTGATATTTTTAAGTGATTTCAAGCCTCGTTATGTGAATAATTTTGTGAGTGTTATGTAGACCAGTTAAAGATCTGATATTGATATTCTAGCTCTTAAATGCTTAGTGATTTAGAGAACTATCGATTATTTCTTTTTAGAGTTTAATATTCTACTCGTTAATTCTTTTGCGCTGTTTAGCTTTGAGAAAACCTGATTATTATCGATACGTACTATACTACGTGATCTCTGATCATGAGTACGTTATCTTGTGATTCTTTTATATTTCCTTTTTTTCGAATATTTATATTGTACGGTAGGTTAATGCACTTATCATCTCCATAGATGATTCATCATGCAAGCTGTTACTTGATTGAGTTGGGCTTTTTTTATTTGTATCATTATCAATATCTTGCACTGATGTTTTAGATTCCGTATTCATTCTTATCTGTATAAGCTAAGGGACGTTGTCGTCTGATTACGATGTAAAGTAATTTCATTAAATTTTCGAGAGAGGGATTCCTTGATAGTGCATCTACTACGGAGGCTTTTCTTTCTTTATATGTATCATATTGTAATCAAGTATATGAAGTTTCAAATAAAATCTTTGTAATCTATGAGTGGAATTTTTCAAATTTTGTTTCCACTTCAAGGGTTTATAATCAGTAACGAATATATACTGCCTACCATATAAAAAATAACAAAATTGTAACGCTTCATCTGTCATAGCTAATACTTTACTTTATATTTTTCAAATTACGCAAATAATAGGTTATGGAAAGATCATTTATTTTTCTTAGCTGATTTAATACAGCTTATTGCATAATTTGAGACATGAAACGTAATGATAAGGTCTTTGTTGATAAATGTACTTTTAAGTAATTAAACGCTTTTTGTTATATTTGCATATTTGAATACTGTTTTTTGATAGGTGATGTGATAGGTATGAATATACCTATGAATAGAAGTGATAGATTTGTTTATTTTGCACAGTATTTAATGAATTTCTACAGTAACCGATCAAATTTGAAAGTTATTTTATAGTTTTGTTTTTTTTTCGGAGTGGGTAACTTTTTAATTTTTGTAATTTTCTTTTTGTTTGTCTTTAATTCTTCAAAGCTAAATTTGCTATAAACTAATTTAATATATAATTAATAATATAATTTATAATCAGAAATAGTAAAAGATAGTACAATAGTAAACCATAGTATATTTTATGGGATAAATTCTGAATTTGCATTAATCATTCTTATGTTATTTATATAGATCTTTCAGAACACGAATGTAAGATTTGCGATTGCAATTTTATGCAATCGCTTCGGTATATGCCCTCGCTTACATTTCTTCTCCTTCAAGTGTTACATTTGTTGCTGACAATGAATTTTTATTTTTATGACGGTATGTCGTGAATATAATATAGTTAATTTTAAATATGAAGATATTTCTGTATATATCAACTGAATAAATTCGTATCACAGTTTAAAAATAGTTATATTTTTTGAACATAGTTATATTTGTACCAATGTTATTAATATTTTTAAATGTTATAAAAAATATTTTATATATTTAATGTTATTTTAAAGTTATTATCTCGGACATAAGCTTGAAAGTACCGAGAAAGAAGAAAAGTATTCGAGTTGCAAAAAAGAATATGTAATAGTTGTTGGACATGAATTTCAACATATTTTCTAATGCTCTAAAAAGAAAAATATATGACACGTTCCCACAAAGCATCTATAACAGACTTCAAGCTCAAACTTATTATACAATAAAATTTGGAGAAATATTATATAAAATGCTAAGACAGAAGTAGAATATTTATGAGTGAAAAATTGAATATTTGCAATGCTGCGCAATAATAGTACAGTGCTTAATTATGAAGTTGATTAATGAAATTACTGTATAATCTAAAAGTATAAAACAATGAAGACACATAATGAAACATATAAAATGAGATAATGTATTAACGTAGTTAAAACAGTGAAAATTATACAAGAATTATTTGAATATAACAATTAAAAAATGCTGTTACCGTGCTTATGGTTGTCACTCAACTGAATAACATCTTATACCTGATTAACAATATATCTTAATATTTCAAGAAAACTGTATAACTGATTCGCTATAGACGAACAATAAAGCAAAGATTAACTTAATATTGAAATTATAGTTAGTAAAAATATTCCGAGGTTTGATATACTTTCTAATTATAATTCAAGAAACGTTGTGTGTCTGTTTGGTATATAAAAGGACGTTAGAAAGTGAAAAGAGATTTTGTGCAATGTTTCCGTGAGAGTTGTTATTAACAAATTTATACGTTCTTCTATACACATGTATAAGACTGCATATGCATATAAATGCATTTAAACTCAAATTCATCTTCGAATTCCGAAATGAGACTTTATGGATGTATTTGGTTTATAATGAGACGCTGGAATCTGAAAATCAATTTTGTATAATGTTTTTGTAGATGTTTTTATTCAATAATATACACGCCGGTACGTTGGTATATGCATAGTGATGAATATGCATGATATATAAATGCACTAAAGTCAAAGTTCTGCGTCGATTTCTTTTTGGAAAAACTTTTTCTGAGTGTCTTTTAATACATTTTCTAAAATGAAAATTTTGTGCAACATTAATATTTACACTTTTATGAATTTATGAACATTTTAACCCTTAATAAGGTGGCTTATAATGGTAGAATTTTTTTGAAACTCATTATTTTGTTGTTTTGTGTGATAATTAAAAGTATTTGATTGATAATATTCTCTTAAACAATGCAAAAAAACGTTTTCCGTTGCGCACCCCTTGTAAGTAGTTAGAAAAATGAAATTCATCCTTCCATGTGAAGGCAATGGACCTGATTTGAGAAATAAATTGAGATGTCTTAGAGAAATTTTTACTCCTACAGAAAGATATTTGATCAGCGATTAAATCTCATCTTTAAAGTATTGGTGTTTGATATATTTTAAAGTGCAGATCATCCAATTGTATCAGAAACAATCAATCGATTTTTTCACGTATATCGGTTGTTTTCTAATTAGAACAGAATGTAGTCTGAAAGTCAAACTGCAAACATTCAGTAATACTTCGGAACAACTGCTAAAGAGAAGAGAATTGTACTTGGAACTGATTTTTGTCTAGGAATGTCTGAGCTACGTACATACTGCAGATCTACGATCTAGGCAATTAATGATAAGTATTATGTTGGTTTTGACCATTCCATTGAGCTTTGGCTTTAGAGAAAAATTTGGGTCTGTTCAACCAAAGGGAAGCATCTAGAAATGTTCAACAAGATAATATACTCTTTTTAAGCTTATATACTTTGAATTTTGTTTACTTAGAGTTGCGCCTGTGGCTCTTCCAAACCAACGAATATGGTCTTTCAGGATGGAAAAATTCGCTGTGTGGTTTGGTCAACTGGAAGTCGAATTCTGAATAGCGAAGATCACTGATATTGACACAAAATTCCACCACGTCATTTGTTAATTGGACGAGAAAAACGTTAATAAGTTCGAAGACGCGATCTATAACCCGTTAGTTAAAACAAAAGTTTTCTGTTTAAGTGACTGATAGATTCGGATTCTGCGCAAGTTCGCTAGAACTTTAAGTCCGCACGCCCTTAGTTCTGGCGATATTTAAAAATTTTCGTGGGTGCCTCCGTAGATAAGTTCTTAACGGAAATGTGGACCAATCTCTTGCATTCACAAACAGCAAATTTTAGTTCGCGTTTCAGATCGCAATATGCCTAAATTTCATTAAAATTGTAGATTAAATTTAAGCAATTCCAGTATATCGAGGACATATTGTGTCAACCACTGCTATAACCGCTGCAACTTCTACGGATAACAAATTAATAATGGAGCTAATAAAGCAGATGGAGGCGTAGATCAACGCACTCACGGACAGTTCGCGAAGATCGCAATATCGTCTCCGCAATCCGCCACACAGGCTGTTACGAAGCCAAACGCGAAATCGTGGACTTTGCTAGCTTCACTGTAGATTTAGCGAAAGATCTGCTCGATGCTGATCTCGCAATTGGCAGTAAACGGGAAACGTACAGGACCGTAGAAGATAACGGCACAACCCAGCAGTCTTAAGAATTGTCGTATTTTCGTCGTAAATAAAAAACATGAATACGCGATATCTCATTGACCCAAGAGCCGGGTTATGGGTATTTCCGTGGTGCCTCATGCGAGATATCGTGCCAAAAGCTGAGTACGTTTTATACACAGCCAATGAAACTCGTATTTAGATATACGGTAGCACTACAATAAATTTAAACCTTCACCTTCGTTGAAATTATTTATAGACCTTTATAGTTACCAACATTGATCGCGAATAATCGGTTTGGATTTTATTCTGAATGTCAGAAATAAGTGATTAGATGATGTCACGACGAAACTGGTAACTCAAGGACAAAGTGCAATTTGTAAAGAAAATGCACGAATAAAAAGTGTATGGAAAAACTCTTAAATATCATGAATTGCTTGTGAAAAAAATAAATTTCTCATAAGACCTCTCATATTTCGGCGATCGGAGGTGAAACATACGACTCAGCACCACATCGAAACAACGCCGGAACCGCCTACATTCAACAAATTGCGAAGACTTGCATCCGACCGTCTGAAAGTTGTAAGGACCAGATCGAGCTAATGCTGAATCAAGGGATAATCCGACCATCCAAGAGTCCCTGGTCTGTGCTGATACACTTCGCACCGAAAAGGGATAAAAAAACCTGACTATACAGTGATTATCATGCATTGAATGCGAGGATGAAACCCAACAGGTATACATATGTATACGATGTATCCTCAAAGATATTTCTCAAAATTTTATGTGAAAACAACTTTTTTATTTGATTTTGATTTTGATTTTGATTTGCGCATATAATCAAATCTCCCTCGCACCGAAATCTTGAAAAAACCGCGATAATAACGCCGTTTGGCTTATAAGATATTTTCCTCGTTCGGATTGCGAATCGCGACTCAAACTTGTCAACCACACGTTGATGAGATCACTTATGGATTAAATTTCATATATCCGTATATTTTATATTTTATTATTTTCTCTAAAATGAAGAAGAGCATTTAAAGCATTTAAAATTATTATGAAATCGACTAAAGTACGAGTACAGTATACCATTCGTAACTACGGTACGGAGTTATTATAAATCTGGCAAAATACATTTTTGGTGTCGAAGAAATTGAATTTCTCAGCAGTTTCAGCATTATAAAAAGGAGAAGAATAAGAGTCATATTTTTAAAGATCTTAACGAATTCTCGTACGTCTTTCTGCTTCACGATGCTGTTAGAGGCCCCCTACAATTTATTTATGATAGAGGTTTGCCGGGGATTTGGCCTTGCCGTCAAAAGCCAAACGAACAAAAGATTTGTAATCGACATAAACAACAAAGATGTTATCGCTTTCATCAATCTTTTGAAACCGATTTTCATTTTAGCCAACGATGAAATCAACGGTCAATATTAAATAATAAAGAAACCTCTGATATAGAAGAAAATTCTACCATGTCACATCCTTGTAAGAAATCCGGAAATCCCTTCAAATCACGTACAGGTATAAAAGTTAGATTTCCCAATCGTTTGCAAAACGGATTTCATTATAAGCACAGGTTAACGACCTAATTAATATATTCTTAGTAATTCAAACATTGTAGCGTTTATAACTATTAATCGTAGTACCAACTGATAGTAAATGAAATAAAAATAATTTATTATTATATTCATCAGGAACACGATTAAAGAAATAAAAAAATACACGAAACAATGTACACATGTTTCGTATAATATACAATATATACATATGCATATACACATACGTTAACTTTTAGATCTTCTGCAGCACAGCATCGCATATTTCCAAAATATATAAAAAAAGAAGAAATAATAATGTGTATATAATGTGTGATGTCACGGCGTATGCCGGAACCCGTGCCAGATAGGATTATCACGTTCCTTTCAGAGTCGCCAAATAATGCCCTTTAAAAGGGAATAAGTGGACTGCGCGGCACGAGGCAAATAGCACGAGGGAAATAGCCAGGAATTTGTCCAAAAATTATTGCTACGCGTATTAATACTAATAATATTAATAATTAACCTATTTTTTATAGTATTGTACGAGTCGGTCTACTGCATGTACTTATAGATGCTGCAACGTCTATTTGTTTATAGTATGGTTCTACGTGCAATAAAATTTATTTTAATTTTTTTATCGTTGGAAAGGATTTTTGTTTATATTAGTTAGTGAAATTTTTCAATTGTTCATCCTCTAATAAGAGTACGTTCTGGGAGTATTTTAAGGTTACATCGTGTTTTTGTTAATATTACATCATAATTATATGATTTACGTGGTTTTTTAAAAGAAATTTTATGTTTTAAAAAATTCGATTTTTTGTTAGATTTCCAACGTTTGAACATCAAATTCATCAAATTTAGACTTTATATGCAATTATCTCATATTTCATTGTTTTAGAAATAAATCAATCGTAATGGTTGTTCTAAATGTCAATATTTTTTATGATAAATGTTAATTTTTTGTATAGAAGATTGAAAATATTTATCGAAAATATTTTCGACCCCAACCACAAGATCAAGTACGATTTGGTTTTTATCTTAAATAAGAGTATAAAATTTTAGTTAGATCGGCCTTAGCTTTTGAATTGTTTATTATACTGATTTTTAAAATACATATTAATATTATTTAAAAAATATTTTATTTTTTAAATTACAAGTTACAAATATTATTATTTCCAAATATTATTTGGAACTTGTAAGCTTACAGTTAAATTATACTTTTCAATGCAATTTACTTTAAAGTTTAAATTATGAAGAATATACAATGGCCCGTATTCGCTAATATTATTCTTTTGGTATATTACTTTTCTACCATACCTTTTCTCTATCAAATTTATGAATAAGTGATATCTTTTTTCAATATCATTCCTAATTTCTTCAATCGCTTGATTCGTTTAGATTTACTTACAAATTTAATTTTGCAGCTTATTACTATTATTATTATTTTTATTTTTATCGTATTTTTGACAACATTGTTAATAATACATACTGTAAAATCTGTTGAAACGTTCAAAGATTTTGTCGTTTAAACATGGATGTATTTCAACTAAGTCTTATAATGAAGTAGTTTTTCATTATTTAATACCTTATAAGTTGAATTCATAGTATTAAATAGTATTAAAAATTGTTTTTCGAAGTGCTAGCCTTTTGAAAGTTTATGGTAAGGTTTTACCCAAATATTGTTTTTTCTGTTTATAATAAATATTCTCTTATTACTACTAATTACTAAGCCGCAATAGTATAGTTAGGTAGTTTTACATCTTTTAGATGGAAAGATGGCCAAGTTAAGTATGCATATAGTTTTATACATGATCATCTATTTCTTTTTAGATGATATTTAATAACAATAATAGAAAAATATTATTAAAATTCCTTGAGACATTTATTGTTACAATTTGTATTTGATTATATATATATTTGATAATATTCATTAATCCTTTTTATACGATAGCTTAAAAATGATTATAATAAGCTATTAATAACTTTATACATTAAAGGAAACTCGTTTAGTACAAGTAATTTTTAAGTTTTTACAGCTTGATTTGAAATTAAAATTCATTGTTTTTTTGGATCTTTGAAGTGCTATTATACTTTCAATTTTTTTCTATTACAAATTGTGGCTTAAATATTTTTAGTAACAATTTGAAATGTATTTATATAATACTTTAAATGAGTCTGAAGTTTCTGACGTTGGAACTCCAACAAAAAATCAAATTTTTTAAGACTTGAAATTTCTTCAAAAATACTACGTAAACCACGTAACTATGATACAATACTAACAAAAAAACGAAAAACCCTAAAAACACCCCAAAAAACAATCCTTATTAGGGGATGAACAATTGAAATTTTTAAATTTTTACTATCATAAAAAATAATCATTATCAGCTACTAGAAAAATAACAAAAAATTTTTTTTGCATATAGAAACTTATTATAAACAAATTCAAGTTGCGGCGCGTAAGAGTACTTGCACATTGTTACTATCATGGTACAGTCAAAGATTATCCTGGGGCTAGTGCTGCATTTCATACTTGTAACGGTGTTAGTGGTGTAATTCATTTAGGCAATGAAACTTTCGTTATTCATCCATTTTACGGTGGAGATATGTCGGTCAGTAATATATTATTAATTAAATTTATTATTTCAAATATTTTAAAAATAAAAGAAAAAAAATGAATCTAGATTTTAATATTTTCTTTCTGGAAATATCGTTATTAATCATCCAAAAATAATGAGAACATGTTATTGTATCGAATTTACTCGTTATGCCTCTCTATCGCGTCTGTATATATAAAAAAAAGAGAAAGAGAGAGCCATGAAGAAGGGAACTGGTGCAGCCGAAACTTGAATATTGACTGCCAGTAAATTACCTTCAATTCATTATCTTTAAATTAATTAAGTTAATTCTGATTTCGTTTCTTGAAATAATCAATATAATTAAGAAGAGTCATGACTTTTGACAAGCGTCAGACAATTTCAAGAGAAGAATGAGATTGATTGGTGGGGATTGAAGAAAGCACCAAGCTGATTTCACCCGATGTGTTATCCAGTATATTTACAAATGGCTCAACTAATTTGTTTTTTCTCTTTCCTAGCTTACATTACATGTCCTTGATGCAATTCTCTAATCTTTCAATAAAATAATGATTATGGTGTAGTGGGATTGATTTTGGTTGTAACAGATCGCTTATGCGGATTATATAGTAAACATATTATGCTTAATAAATTTAATATTATTCTTTTTTCCTAATTAAGCAGAAATTATAAGATAAATATTACAAACATAATATAATATAATATAATATGATATATACAATGAATACAACTATGCTTAAATATAACTACAATTAACACTATCAAAGAATTATAATATCTTTATAAATACTTCAGAATTCAGAAATACTTAAAAACTTTCTACCATTAATATTAAAAACTTTCCAACAAAATTTTCTGATAAAGTATTATGATGTAGGTTACATAATTAAACTAATATTAAGCATATAAAATTATTATTCAGATATTAGAACAAAACAGAATAAATTAGAACAGAATAAAAATCAGAAGATATTAGATTTCTATTTTCAAGTGTTACATACATATGTAAAAATATTCTCGTATAGATAGTTTGTACATTAAAATTGTAACCATTTATAGATTTCACATATGTTCAATTACTTGTGGATACAAATCTTAAATCTTGTAGATAGATGGTAATCCAAAACAATTCTTTTTTTTGGTACAATGTAAGAACAGATAATACTTTGGACGGATAATTAACATCAGAATTTTAAAAAAGAGTTTAAAAATGATGAGAATAAAAATTATTTAAGTAAAAAATAATCTAAATAATTTAAATTTTTCCTATATTCCACATAATTTCATAAATGCTTATAAATACACATATATATATTGTAACGAGAAGGGATCATCTCGTAGACGTGCTACCCGCATTTTTTAAGGAGAGGCGCACGCAGTGCTATGAGAAAGCAACAAGGCTGAGAAAGCTAGTTTAAATACGATACCACAAAGATAAGAGGAAAGACAGCGGGAAGAGAGAAAAGGACTTAAAATTAGGTCGTTAAAATAAAGAAAAAGAATGAGAACAGTGAGAGAATGGAAGATAAAAGGTAAAGGCGAAAAGAACAATAGAGATCAATAGCAACAAAAGAGTAAAGAGCTGACGAAAATAAAAATAGTGAAATATTAAAATTATGATATTTTATTGCTAAAATATTAATAATTATTGTATTTATAAATATTGTAGGAGGCGGTCTTCTGCAAGTACTCTTACGCGCCGCAACTTCTATTTGTTGATAATAAGTTTCTATGTGCAATAAAATTTTTTTTTTATTTTTTTAGTGATTTATAATGAATATTGTTTATGATAGTGAAAATTTACAATTTTTCAATTTCGAAATTTTTCATTTTTTATCCCTTAATGAGAGTTTTCTTTGGTGTGTTCTTAGGGTTATATCGTTTTTTTGTTATGTTAATATTGTATCATAGTTATGTGATTTTCGTAGTTTTTTAAAAGAAATTTCAAGTTTTGAATATTTGATTTTTTGTTGGAGTTTCAACGTTTGAAACTTCAGACTCATTACTTTACGATATTTCAAATCTAATTATCTAACTTTTGAATGGATACAAGTGAATATAAATATCCTATCGCATAAATTTAGAATAAATAGAATTGATTAATCAATTTAAAGTGTTCAACTTTGACTCTAACGAAAAATGAAATTTCTTTGAAATAATATATAAATTTTATAATTATCATATAAAATTGATATAATGTTGATCTTACCCAAAATTAAGCCTTATTAATGGTAGAAAAATTAAACATTGTAGAATTGAAAAATTCTTAATTCAACAAAATATAATACCGCCCTCCAGTAATATTCGTCAAAGACAATAATTATCAATAAAATTATATCAATAAACAGATAATTTATCAATTAAATTACAAACGCTTGTAAATTAGCAATAACTATTTAAAAAAAAATTTATATAATTATATTGCGTAAAGGAGCTTTAAAAAACACGTTGTATACTAACATATAAATGTTTGAAACAAATATGTTATTAGGACTTTACAACTTGTTATTAATATATTTTGTTACCAACACAAAAATCTGCAGATAAACAAATTTTTCAGAGAGAATGAATATCTAATCAATGTTAAATATTATTTTATACGTGCTTGAATACATATACTTATACCATATGCGTAAACTCTTATGGCGTATACCTTATTATTTATAACAAATTTTAAACGTTAATTTATAATTATTTTATCTTTAGAACTAACTTTTGTTTAGTGCAATTACAACTTTCATATTGCAATTATTATGATTTTGAAACTTTATGACTGTTAATAATTTTATTTACTTATATTTTTTATAATTACAATATTTATTATATACTAAATTTCTGAAATGACAAATATAAGTACATATGAGTAAATATATTTATGATTTATAAGTGAATTAATGTGTGAGATACATTAATAGGTTAATATTATATAGATATAATAATATACAAGATAGAGATATAAATAGTCAATACGTTTAAATTCTTACAATTCTGTACAGTTTTATGTAAAAATTCATAGTTTTTTTTTTCAATAAAACTTTAAATATTAGTATAGAGAATCGTATTTATGTGAAAATAAAAAGCGATATTGATGCGCCGAAAAGTTATGAGGTTACTTTGGAATACATTGTAGAGGGGCTTTGTCAAATTCGTACATAGTTTTTAGGTTCTTTCTATGCATGCGTCATATGTGTGAATACTGCTGCCTAACGCTTGAAGCAATACCCAGCTAAAAATTTAGAGGCTGTCGTATGTACAATTTTGAAATGCAAAATTTATCTAATATGAATGAAACTAAGTACATATCTATTCTTTTTAGTATAAGAACTCAAAATTAATCTTTTTATATACTTAATTACAATTGATGGTAACTACAAAATTTTTAGAGTCGAACGTCTACATTTCATAATACACGATCTCTAAACAAATTTTGTTTTAATCATATTTTTATTCTTTTTCTATGCATTTTTTTTTAAATTATCACAATTATATTATTTATATCATAAAGCATCCTTATATATAAAATTTTTTCAAGTTTTATAAATTAATATATTTGTTAAAATATTGATTAGGGATTGATTTTTTGTTAGATTTCATTTTATATGGAAGCTTTTTTAAGATCTAAAGCTGTTTATGTATTATTTTACTTAAGTAAGTGCACATAACAAGTTTGTTTATGCATATATTTATAAGGGTAATATCAGATTCACGCTTTGAATATTCTTTTTTTCTGAAATATTCTTAAATTATACAATTACGATGTCACAATATCAAAAAATATATATATATTAAAAGTGAAGTTAATAATAGATATTTAAGTAAATAAAAAACCTGTGAATCTAGATAATAAAATTCTAAAGTTTCAATTTTTTATATTCATTAAAAATATATGGTTTAGACACCATTCGTGTAAAATCTTTAATGTACAAAGAAAGTTTTTTAACAAATTTATATTCAGTTTACACAGCTATTATAAAATATCATTTGTTAAAATTAAAAATCATACCTACATTCTGAATACATCATTTTTGTTTTTGTGTTAAAATAATTTTTCCTTATAGAAAATTAATAAAAGAAATACATACTAAAAACCACTTATTTATAACAAATGACCATTTGTAATATTATTTGTTGGAAGAAAAAATCTATATTAGTAGTATATTAATACTATATGCAATATATTTTCAAAGTCAATTTAGTGACGCGGTGGAATAAGTTCGATTACTATAATCCGTAAAAAAACACCCTTCTACTTTTTGATATGCTACAACATATCAAATACAATACATATCACAACATCAAGAAAATTGGTCAGGTACACCTCGGGTAGTTTCCTTGTTAGAGTCTTTGTACAGTGATAATTAAAAATAATTCATAATGCCATAGTTCAAGAAATGATGTTTTTAAAGGTATTATTTACATAATTTGAATACAAATATTCTCAAATCTAATGCAGAATCACTTTATCATTCATACCATCTCATTCTCATTCTCTCTTTTTCTGTTGATAAATACTTGGTGGTATATTTCTATCTAACTATTATATAAATGGCATTATTTATCTGGAAAAAGTAATTGTTAAATAATGTATAATATTTTCTAATTATTAAATATTGTTCAGTATAAATTTCCCCAACTAAAACAAATAAACAAATACCTTACATCTGTATATTCACGCAGCCATTTTTCAATCAATGTATGTATGTATATATATATATATGTATATTTAAATTGAAAATTTAAATGCTATCCATTTGTTATAAAATGCATATATTTTCTGTCAGCGAGACGTTAGGAAAAAATTATCGTTCTCAAAAAAGTTGGATAATTTATGGGGTCACAAATAATTCTCATATTTGTCACTAGCAGGGCAGTGAAATCGGAGTCATTATATGTATTGGACACGAATAAAACATTCCTTCTCTTCAATTGATTCATTTTAGTTATTTCCCATAACTTAATAGTTCAAAATGGAGGGAGCTGCTATTTTAAGTTTTTATATACGTAATAATATTCCTTAATAAAAAGTTGTGGAATGCTTCTCGAACACTGTTGTTAACAGTAAATCGTATGTCATACATGAGTATATGCATATAGTATAAGCATATGTACAAAGGCTTGTTTAAACAAAGTTTGAACCATAACGAGAATCTCGTTAGTTGAAAATTTGTTTATTTGTAGGCTTTCATATTACTAACAATGTTCAATGATAAAAAGTTATGAAATTCCAACACAACATTTTATTACCGGTTATAAAATGTAAGCGGTTTATGGCTATACGTATAAGGTATATATAAACACGTACGGAAACTTGTTTAAACAAATTTTTAACAGTGAAGAAAATATCGTTTTCTTAAAAATTCGTTTATTGGTAACAAAATACATTAATAAAATTGTGAAATCTTAATAGCATATTTGTTTTGCACATATGTATGTATACATGTTTATTTAAGGTTCATTTACTTAATATTACTGAATATTTTTTTAATAGTTATTGTTAATCTCATGCTTTATTTTTTAATACTTTTGTAATTTTAATGATATAATATCAATAATTATTGTCTTTGACGAATATTGTTAGAGGGTGGTCTACTATATATATTCGTACATGCCGCAACTTCTTTTTATTTATAATAAAACATTTTTTAATTAGTAGTAATTAATAACTATTATTTATAATATTTTGTAGAATAGATTAGAATATAATTTTTTAATTCTATAATTTTCTTAGTTTTCATTCCCTAATAGGAGTTGGTTTTAGAGTAAGGTCAGTTTTTTATTTATTTTATATGATAATTATATGGTAAAAACTTCAGACTTGTATTAACTATAAGTGCTATATAAATATATAATAAAACAAATAATTATTAGTGAAAAAAAAACAAAGAAAATGTTGACTCTGAGAAAATCTAAATATTTTTTGGAGAATACTTGAAATATCATATTAATAATTCACAAAAGAAAAGTGACTAAAAAAATCAAGTGATTATGATTTAGTGTATATAATAGTTTTAAAATAAAGTAATTACAATATCATTTATACTAGCTTGACTAAAAAATTACATAGTTTTGTCTTGCAAAAGATTATTTCTTAATAGACAGATCTTCATAAAAAAATTTTGAGATCGGTCCTTGTTATTTAATATATTGTATTATCAAAATGAAAGACACTGAAAAAAGAGAACAAACTATTATGAAATCGATTATCCTACTCAATCCACTTAGAACTTTTCTTTATAAGAGGTCAAAACAAAAAGAATATTAAACAACTCTCATCTCATGAGCAATCTCTTTTTTGAACTTTTTTTAACAACTTTTTTTTAATTATATTACTATTAGAAGGTTTAAGTATTATTACAACCGAGTTTTTCGTACAAAATAAGGTATCAAAATAATTAATGAAAATCATTTCATAAAGAAAATATTTTAGACAAAAGTCTGAAAAAAATAAACCAAATCCTGTAGGCACGATAATGGCCACTCAATAATTATAGACGTAGAAAGGAAACTAGACATTAGCTGATAATTGCTGTTCAAATGCAACAAATTCATGTTATAATATCTTATCACATATCTACGTTACAATAAACCTTCGGGGTTAGTCTATCTCTATTACCTAATAAAGAAACTGTTAACTGAAAACATAGTAATAAAAAAAAGAAATAATATTATTCGCGCTCTTTGATTCTGCTAAATTACACGAGCTATGGATAACAAATGAAAAAGACTAATTTGTTTTTAACTTTATAGAGTTATTGCAAATAATCAGCAAACAAAAGTCTCAAGTATTGTGAGAAAATATATATTTAAATTTAAAAGTTTAACTGTGATTTCCTTTAAAGCTAGTTATTTTTAAGAATATATGCATTGATCTTTTAGTATTGATTTAAATTATTTCAAAATTTGTTTGAATATTTATTAATACATTATATTTAAAAGAGAAAGGATATATTTTTTATTAAAAAAATGTTTTATAGAGAAGTATACGAAAAATATAATATTGATGAAATGTGTCAAACCTAACGTAAGTTAGATTTCTATTTGCGTAGTTACTCGAAGTTACGTAGAGTAGGCAATATAAGTCCTAAACCAAAACGCAGATTTTGAATTTATAATGCATATTTAATTTGAGTCTGAACAATTAGTGAGACAAACTCAAGTCAGAACTAAGAGAGAAAATTTAAGGAGATGAAGAGTATAAATAAACGTGGAATGTTAATTTCAATTTAGTCAATAAATTAAGAAGGATTGGATACAGGAGAAAGAAATGAAAACCAACGTTTTAAAAGTAAAAGACATCGGAAAGGGAGAGCTCTTTCTTTATTAGAATTAATATGCATTTTTCTTCAATTTCATGATTTCTTCGATATTTCATGAGATTTAGTTTTCGACAGTTTTACGAAAGTCGGTACTTAACGTTAGATTAATAATTATAAATTGTAATCCAGATATGTGTAAAAATATAAAATAAGTAAGTCACGATCGCGGGACGTTCTTTCCATTAATAAGAGTAAATACCTTAACAAATAGTAAAGAGTAAGTAAGATATTTATCGATCATCGTCCTTGTGCCTGAGATACCCTAAATATCAAGTTCATATGAATAAGCGCTTACATAAAAATTCTCTGATATTAGTGTAACAATAATAAATGACTTACATATTTTACATTACATTTCTTTGGTTTCGAAAAACTGTCAACATTTTTAGCCAATTTAAAGTGGTCGACCTAAAACTAAATATCATTTTAATTATACAGATTATTTTATAACTTTTAAATAAATGTCAGCAATAAATGTAATAATATTTTCACATAATATATTATATAATTTATAATAAAGGGATTTAGTAAAATGAAAGTAATATTAAAAAATTTAAAAAATGGGTTAAACAGAAAATTTAGATAGTAGATCAGTAAATATTACATCGCTATACTTTGACTTCATTGTTATACTTTTAATTTATTTAGCACTACTAATAATTCGATTTTCAATCATTATTTTTTTAATATGACTGATTAAAATTAAAATTTAACATTATTTTTTTTATTATTCATATTATATAAGAATTTTAATAACATATTTTTTAATGTTATATGATAAGATTCTTAAAAATCATTCACAAATATTTGAATAAATAATCCAAAAAAAATTTGTGTAACAAATTAAGTAAAAGGTTTATATAATAAAACTATATAATAAATATATAATTTATAATAAAGGTTTATATACTGATGATAGTTTTAAAGAAAATTTTAAATTCAAATGCATGACTGCTCTTAAATATTTATTTTAGTACCTGTTTATTTTGACTCATTTATTTAAAAAACCTATTTTTATGGTGTAATCTTGAATTACAACTGATTTTTACTTATTCACTTAACGTGAAACCATTCAAACATAATGCTGTTTTTTCTATTCATGTCTTCAAACATATTTATTTCAATTACAAAAGATGATAAATATATTTTTAGTTTTAGTTAATAATAAACTTAATATATGATTTTAATGACATGCTATAATATGATATATGATAATATGCAATAAGTAATATGATATGATATAATGATAAGATTAATGTGATTATGACCATATTTCTTACTATACTTTATATTTACTTATTTGTTGCACGTTGTTTGGTGCGTATTCGTAAGCAATATAATGCGTTTGCAGTACTGTATATCGATATATATTTTTGAGGTCGATAAAGAACAAGAATTATCAAAAATGTAAAAATGTAAAGCTCAAAAGTAACTTTAAATTTTCAAAATACGTGAATTAGAACAAGCATATCGAGTCTCCGGTTAACAGTAGACGAAAAAAAAATTTTCAGAATGTTTATTTAGATTCATATCGATGAAATCACCAAATAAATAATGTGATTTCTAAATCCAGATATATGTTCATCTGTAAAATTGAACCTAATAATATGATTTTTGTCCTACTATTGAAAAAAAAAAGATTCTCAGAATTTATTAATAAATATAAAATAATTTTTCTAATGTTTGGCAATCGTATTATTCTGTTATAATATTATCTAAATCTAAATTCTCTTTTTTTTTAAAATTAAATTAAAGTATTGCTTATTCATATTTCTAATGAATTGTTTGTAATAGAAAAGTCATTCCGTGAATACATTACATTGAAATTTAATCATCTGTTGATATTTATAATTTTTTGCCTAAATGTTTCTGTTCGTAGTTTCAAGCTTCTTGTTATTATCGAAAAAGTAAGTATTTAACAAAAATAGAAATATAAAAATAATGTCGACATACAAGTGCATGCATAGCGCAACAATCTGTAAGTTGAGTTTAATGCATGTTGTTTTGTCTGTCCTTGCATGCAGGGATTCGGTTTTGTAACATTCGCAAATAGTGCTGATGCGGACCGAGCACGTGAGAGGCTACACGGCACCGTGGTTGAGGGCAGAAAGATTGAGGTGTGCATGATTTTCTTATCTCTCTCTCATTATATATGTTTGTACGTACGTACGTATGTATTTATTTATGTATTCATTTATGTATGTACGTACATATATATGATATATCATTTATTATATTATAATTATCATTTATAATAAAATTTATATTATTACATATTTTATTATTACGTATTTTAATGTAATATTTTAATTTCAGGCTATGTGATAAAGTGCGCAATTCCAAAACAAAAATTGATGTATTTTGGATTTGTGCATTTTAGACGATTCATTTTTAAGTGAAATACATAGAGAAAGAATAACTATACATATCATTTTAGTTATTAATAAATTAAATAACGAATCTCTTTAGTGATGTAAATAATGATTATTTATTGTATATATTTAATTACAAGAAATTATATTATTTTCGCATTTATTTAATCATAAAAAATTTATTTTTCCGAAAATTAATTTAAAAATAGATCTAATGTCTAATTTCAATTAGCCATTAATTACCATTTTTTAAATCAATCAAGTTTCAGTTATAGTTTCTCAATCGTTGTATAGTTGATGTATAAGTAATTTATCGTTCAGATACTAGTCTCTATCATTCATTATTAATTCGAATTCAAACATATTTTCTTTAAATGTTGTGTAAACATATTTTTTTATAAAATAAATATTTTCTATAATTTTAATAAAATATTTATTTGAAATAATTATTTTAAGTTTAAAAGAATTTTATATGCACGGGCGTGAACAAAAAATACTACTCACATTTTGAAAATTTAGAATTCATTTTATCTAAAAATTTCAAATTAAATAGAAAATAATGCTTTGTAATTTTAAGTTTACAAATTTAATATATATTATTTTTATATTTCATACTATTATTTTTATTCTTTCATTCAGTGATCATATAGCAGGATTTTCATTTGTAAAACTAATATTTATTTTCTTTTTCGTTTTTAACCCTATTTCAAATATAACCATACAGTTCTGTATATGCAAAATCATCCGAAAATACTGTAGTATTATTGCTATTCAATAAAATGAATATGAAACATCTATATATATAAAAACAGTATCTAATGCACAGCAGTTAATAGCATAAAATTTTATTTAATGTTTATTAAAAAGAGAGAAAATAAAAAATTACTTAAGCTCAAAGTTGTATAGTTGCTGCTTCGATGTCTTGTTGATGCATTCAAGCTATGCTTCTCATGAATAATTTAATATTTTATATAAATATATAGTATAAATAAAATATATATATTTATATTTGTATATAAACATATAGTAAATCTAATCATTTTAATCCATCAAATCAGATCTCGTTGTTATGGTAAATGTGGTTATTAGATGTACAGAGTAAAATATGTAAAAACTTGTTATTTTAAAATATCTAAATAGATTGTAAAATAATCAAAGTATTTAAATTTATTTAATAGACATAATAATATTTATTCAATATTAAAATTTTAAAAACTACATAGTGATATCAAGTTTAAATAAACATAATTATGCAATAAATGGAAATCATAATTAATTGAAATTAATCATTTATGTTTTATATAAATTATTTTTATGTTTTATTTTTAATTCTTTAATTTTTTAAAAAATATCGTCAAATAATCAGTTACAATTATTTTGTTTTTTTCTTTTAATATCAGTTCAATTACTATATCAAGAAAGATATTTTATTGCCTATATTACTTAATACTAATTTAAGAAGCTTAATTTAAAATCAAGCCTTAACTCATAATTTAAGATAAAATTGTAGCTCAGCTTTGTTAATTCATTTTAATTTGTCTGTAAAGGTTTTAAGATGCAATTTTTTCACTCTTTTCTCCAAAACCACAAAATAAAAAACAGTAAAACTTCATCTTCATTTTTTAATCCCGTTAAAGATATAAAAAAATTTGTGTCCATAACATATTGCAGATCTATACCACTAACGAGAACAGAATACAGGTAAGATTTACATATTAAGTAAGAGCTGATAATAATCCATTCAAATTTAGTATATTACATAACATACTTGCCATCCATTTTTTTGCAGATTTATGTGGTATTTTCTTAAATTGAGAAGCTGCTTATACATATTTACTGAATTAATTTGAATATATAAAAATGAATTATGAAGTCGATCATCTGTAGATTTATGATGTAATATAATCATCATGATATAAACACATCATAATATCTGTAAACATATTTTGATCTTTAAATGAGAAAAAATTATGGTAGTAACTTGAGCTCTTAAAGTCTTGCTTATAATACCATAGTAATTGAAACGATGCGAAAAAATTTTCTTGATAATTTGACGTATTAAAAAATTTATTGCATTGCATTTATAAGGGAGCATACTATTAAAAGGAAGATTAATCAGAGAAAAGATTCGGTTTTATGTTGTATGTACTTTTATATTTTACCCTTGATGCTTTTGTATTTGCCAATAATTTCGGCCTGTAATGCAAGTCCTTTTTGATAGGTAGTCTCGTATCAGATGAAGACTATGACAGTTTATCAAAGAAATGTCAATAGATTTATTTGTTTGCTAGTTGTTTCTTACCAATTGAACTCAATTGGTAAGAATTTATGGAGATTAATTTTTTTAAGATGTTAGTACTGCTAGTAATGTCGTTATACATTTTTAGTTAGGATGTTTAGTTTGTGTTTGAGATCGAATAAATGAGGCGTATTATTATTCAGTAATTTTTATCATACTTTGTATGTCAAAATGTTATCCAATAACAGAGTTTATCTGAAATAAAAAATGTTACATAAGAATGCAAAAATTGTGTACGTAATAAAAATGAGGAATCAAATTAGGAATTAGAAATAGAAATCAATTAAGAAATTTTAGAAAATTTGAAAAATTAGTTATCTTAGCAGATCAACGAAGGCTAAACTTGTAGAAAAAGTTAAAGAAATTGTTTATTACAGAATAACTATTGGAGATATTTTAAAAAATGAGCGTATTATAAGATGTATTCTAAGTCACTTTGTCATTTTGTAAACACAAAATGCGACAGCTTAATTTTTTATAAAACTATTGCATTTTTAATTAAAATAATATACCGTAAAAATAGGTTGAACAAATAATGACTAATGTCGTTGAACATGTCGTAATTAAATATTGATTTTTAATATTCATGTTTAATAAGGTCTGAAGTATTTATATTATAGTACATTAATAGAGATTTAGATAAATTACTTGTCTTAACTAATTGATGAAAATTCTTAATTAAGAAAGATTTATTGTAAATTTCAGAATGAATAATACTAGTAAAAGTGTTTCAAATACAGTTTAAATCTATCATCAAATTTTAATAATAGCAAGATAATTTGTTAATTATCTAATAATAATTTGTTAATTATAAACTAAGCGCTTTATTAACTGTGGTTAAAAGTATATTTATGTTTTGTAAATTAATTTTATATTTTATTTTTGGAATTTTTTTTCCATTGTGTGGTCAATTACAATTGAAAGTCGTGTGTTAAATTATTTATTTGAAAATAATCCATCCTCAAGAAGATATTTACCGTATAATATATGTTTATTGTATGTATGATATAAATACATACATACATACGTACATATATATAACTATGTTTTTTAAAAACATTTTAGGTTGATGTTGATATTTTCAAGTTTAGATGTTGTTCCCTAAAATTTTTTTATAGTTTCTGCAATGTGTAGTATTTGTTTCTTCCATATATTCGTTATATATGTCTAGATTTTTATTAATTTAAATTATTTGCTGAATATTTGAAATGTTTTGAGATTCTCTATTTTTTGTTTTATATTTTTAATGTTATTTTAACCATTATAATTATTTTCTTTTAATCTTTCTTAAAATATAATATTGGTTATGATTAATTAAAATTATTTAGATAAACATTTATTATGTATATTCTTTATAATTACTTTATAATGTATTTTTAATTTATAGATTTTAAAAAATAATATATAAATAAATAATCGAATAAATTAATAAAAATAATAAAAATAAATAATCGAAAAATTTTATTTTCGATTAATACTAAAAACCTAATAAACTATATGTAAAAGAAATTTCATATTAATCGATCCGGAACATTGTTTTTAACAATATTATTCTAAACGCCACTATACTAGATTGTAAGCGTACCAATTCTTATGCACATAACAGTATATCTACAACATTTTAATTTTTAATTTAATGTATTCACAATTTCTGATTGCAAAATATCGTGACTTATGCAAAGTACAATATATAGATAGATTCATAAACTGATAGATCAAAAATCGATCCGTAACAATGTTTTGTACATTGTTAAACAAAATATTCGAATTTACGACTTGACATGAAGTTTACTACAATGTTTCTAACAAAGAGAGTTTAAGGATACCACAAAATATTTTTTCAGCGAATGGTACCTTATATAAAGCCAAGTAAAACGTATATAATCTCAATATTATTCTTAAGCGGTTTCAATCGATTTTGTAAGAAAATATTCATTTTTGCATAGCTTCAGTCTTTGTTGAGACTCAACTGGTTCAAACTTCAGACACGTTAAAATAATACCATTTTAATAGATTTGATCAGAGTAAAAACAAACTGACGACTAATGCATTATGAATCTATTAAAGTAAGTGTAGTAACGTCCAGATGTAGTCTGAGTATCATAACTAATAAACTTTACAATGCAAAATACATATTTTATAGTACTAATAACTAAAAAGTAAAAATTTGTAGTTATATAAAATAGAAATTGTCGTTTTTCGAACGAAATTATAATTTTTAAGTTTTTGTTGGATTTCCAATATAGTGATTTGAATGCAGTGAGATAGGAGAACGTTCGTTAATTAAAATGAGGAATTTGAAGTTTGCATCGTTGTTTTCGACACAAAAATTAAAAAATTTTAAATCGAAAAATTTCTTCAAAAAACTATCAAAAATTTTAATTATTACACAAAACAACAAAATAATGAGTTTCACAAAAAATCTACTCTTATAAGCCACCTTTATTAAGGGTTGAAATGTTCATAAATTCATAAAAGTGTAAATATTAATGTTGCACAAAATTTTCATTTTAGAAAATGTATTAAAAGACACTCAGAAAAAGTTTTTCCAAAAAGAAATCGACGCAGAACTTTGACTTTAGTGCATTTATATATCATGCATATTCATCACTATGCATATACCAACGTACCGGCGTGTATATTATTGAATAAAAACATCTACAAAAACATTATACAAAATTGATTTTCAGATTCCAGCGTCTCATTATAAACCAAATACATCCATAAAGTCTCATTTCGGAATTCGAAGATGAATTTGAGTTTAAATGCATTTATATGCATATGCAGTCTTATACATATGTGTATATAAGAACGTATAAATTTCTTAATAACAACTCTCACGGAAACATTGCACAAAATTTCTTTTCTTTTTCTGACGTTTTTATACATACCAAACAGTCTCACAAAGTTTCACTTCGAAAATCGTTTTATCATTGATTATATTTATCATTGATAAACAAGAAAAAATCTTGGTAAATTCTAAAATTTAAGTCAAAGTCATAAAGAAAGTCATCTATCAATAATAAATCTTAATATTGATGAAATTATCATTTGAAACTTAGTTTGAGTTTACTATTATATTATAAAGTGTAACATGTAGTTTTAAAGCAATACACTTACCAATACAAATTCTATATACTTGATTACTCAGTCTCATAACATTTTTAAAGTTAACAAATTTCTATATTTATTATAGTATATATATATATATATATATATAAACTATAAGTTTCAACCAATTGATCTATAGGACAACAAATTACAAAATCATAAGTTTGAAAATATTGTGATCACACAAAATATTATTTTTGATTAATATTACTTACCTAATAGACTATAATTAACCAAATTTTCCTATCAACAATCGACCCGTTTCTATCAACATTCTCCAAACATTATTTTTAACAATTTTATTCCAAACATCAGTTTAAGAGCCTATAAACGCACTAATACTTATAAGCGATATTTTTTATTATAGTAGATAAGAAATATGAAAAATATTATGGGGACATTATAACCCCCTGAATAGGTTGAAAATTAGTTAGTTTTAACAAATTTAAGTTTTGATATGATATTTGTTTAGTTGTAGCATATGTTACGGATTTCTTCACAGTGATCGGTATTGAATAGGATGAGATTTCTAGGAAAGGTACTATTTTTATTTCTGTACAATTTGTGACATTACTACGTATTCAAATGAGATGTAATTAAAGGTGGCTTTGTTACATTTTTTCAAATTTCCTTAAATCGTATGAAGGATGAGGATTTTTACATTTGAGCTCCATGATACTACTAAAATTCTCATACTACTTCAGTAAATTGTATATAATACATAGCCAGATATCATCGAGTTGAAGATATATTTGAAAAATTGTAAGATTAGGCCAATCTTTAAAATTTGAGAGCTGATTGTTCCAAAGTTAGTAAAGTGATTCCACAAATAATGGTTTTCGAAGTTTGTGCATTCTCTAATGCTTTTTCATCCAGAAGATTTATAATATAAAGTATCCACAGCAATATCTTCTTCATTAACTCCATGAACTGTATGGTTGAGTATTACTGTCTTTTGAGGGTAAAGTATTAGGACATTCTTTGAATTTTCTAAGTCTTGATAGGTATAAATTCCGGACTTGACGAGAAAAAATAAAATTAAAATAGCGCATTTGCGTAATGAATGTAAGAGATGATTCTATTTTTCGTTGATTTAAAACATTTTATAGATTGCGAGTTAGAAATATAAGGACTGGTTTTTTTAAGTTATAGATATTACTTGATCACGTGTTAGTGTTTCTGATTTTTTATCTCGGCGGGTAGACATTAAATAACGTGAGCGACTTTTATGGCAGAGATGGCCATATATCCGAGATTTTTTAGTATTATAAGCATGAAATTATTTAGATTATGGAATGAGCCTAATTTATGTATTACCTATCTCAAAAGAAGACATGTGAGTAACCATGTCATCGTATAGTATATTGGGTTTAGTTTTGAAGTAATATGAAATAGATAAGATTTTTTAAAATAAGCCTAGAAGAGATACATCTCTTGAGTTAATGTATGAAATTTTTGTCGGAAATGGGTATTCGTTGAGTGTTTTAAATAATTATAAATTGCTTTGTTTAATTTTTTGAATAGATATTCCGCAAATTATTTTATTGTGTTTTGAAAGTGTCAGACTATTTTTTGCGTGTGATAAAAACTGAATATGAGTGGTTAGATGTTCACAAATCTGTCTTGATCATGATCTTATGTGAGTTATAAATTTCGAAGAGTAGTCGGAAAGTGCCGTAATTTTTTTCTATTTGTGTCTAATTTTCCTAAAATCACATTATCAATTTTGTATTGGCCATATTTGTGAAGTTCATAGCATGCCTTCTGATTGAATTTTTGTTTATAAACTTATTCCCATTAGTCAATGAATAAAAGTTTTGTGTATCACTTTTATATGATATTATATATTGTCAAACGTACATGTTACTTTACTCGTTATAAATTGTTTATTTTTTTCCTTTTGAACCTCGTTTTAATATTATTCAAATTGCATCCGCCTTTATACCACAGCGAGAGTTAATATTCGGATTTTTAGTCATAGCAAAAAAATGGTTTAGTGATTTTCATCAGTATCATAATGATACATAGTGTCATCTACATTTGGTTGTTTATGATTATCATTATCATTATATTGTACATCATTATCTATGGAGCTGTAGTTATCGAGTGTTTCTAACCTAATTAATCATAGTTTATTTAAGTGAATAACTTGAGGTTCTTCTCATTATTTATGAATTATCTCGATAAAAACTGTATTTCTGATCTCAAGTTTAATGGATTTTTTAAAATTATCTCTCATTTTTGCCAGTGTTCGTAAAATTTGGTTTTTCAAATCTATTAAATATTCATTGAAAGCTTCGTTCATATTTGTGTTGTTATCATAAGTATTTAAGGAGTCTAGTTATTTTTCCTATACAGTAAATTTTTACTCTATTGTATTCTTTGATTTGGTATTCGTGTGTGGTTAAGATGATTTTTTTCGATCTATAGATACTGTTACGTTATTTTGACATACGAACATATACATTTGTGGATGTTTTCTGAATATTTATTTTAGTGTTTTGAAATTAGGTTCATATCTGATAGCCTTAAAACTGGTTATTGATATTTTTAAGTGATTTCAAGCCTCGTTATGTGAATAATTTTGTGAGTGTTATGTAGACCAGTTAAAGATCTGATATTGATATTCTAGCTCTTAAATGCTTAGTGATTTAGAGAACTATCGATTATTTCTTTTTAGAGTTTAATATTCTACTCGTTAATTCTTTTGCGCTGTTTAGCTTTGAGAAAACCTGATTATTATCGATACGTACTATACTACGTGATCTCTGATCATGAGTACGTTATCTTGTGATTCTTTTATATTTCCTTTTTTTCGAATATTTATATTGTACGGTAGGTTAATGCACTTATCATCTCCATAGATGATTCATCATGCAAGCTGTTACTTGATTGAGTTGGGCTTTTTTTATTTGTATCATTATCAATATCTTGCACTGATGTTTTAGATTCCGTATTCATTCTTATCTGTATAAGCTAAGGGACGTTGTCGTCTGATTACGATGTAAAGTAATTTCATTAAATTTTCGAGAGAGGGATTCCTTGATAGTGCATCTACTACGGAGGCTTTTCTTTCTTTATATGTATCATATTGTAATCAAGTATATGAAGTTTCAAATAAAATCTTTGTAATCTATGAGTGGAATTTTTCAAATTTTGTTTCCACTTCAAGGGTTTATAATCAGTAACGAATATATACTGCCTACCATATAAAAAATAACAAAATTGTAACGCTTCATCTGTCATAGCTAATACTTTACTTTATATTTTTCAAATTACGCAAATAATAGGTTATGGAAAGATCATTTATTTTTCTTAGCTGATTTAATACAGCTTATTGCATAATTTGAGACATGAAACGTAATGATAAGGTCTTTGTTGATAAATGTACTTTTAAGTAATTAAACGCTTTTTGTTATATTTGCATATTTGAATACTGTTTTTTGATAGGTGATGTGATAGGTATGAATATACCTATGAATAGAAGTGATAGATTTGTTTATTTTGCACAGTATTTAATGAATTTCTACAGTAACCGATCAAATTTGAAAGTTATTTTATAGTTTTGTTTTTTTTTCGGAGTGGGTAACTTTTTAATTTTTGTAATTTTCTTTTTGTTTGTCTTTAATTCTTCAAAGCTAAATTTGCTATAAACTAATTTAATATATAATTAATAATATAATTTATAATCAGAAATAGTAAAAGATAGTACAATAGTAAACCATAGTATATTTTATGGGATAAATTCTGAATTTGCATTAATCATTCTTATGTTATTTATATAGATCTTTCAGAACACGAATGTAAGATTTGCGATTGCAATTTTATGCAATCGCTTCGGTATATGCCCTCGCTTACATTTCTTCTCCTTCAAGTGTTACATTTGTTGCTGACAATGAATTTTTATTTTTATGACGGTATGTCGTGAATATAATATAGTTAATTTTAAATATGAAGATATTTCTGTATATATCAACTGAATAAATTCGTATCACAGTTTAAAAATAGTTATATTTTTTGAACATAGTTATATTTGTACCAATGTTATTAATATTTTTAAATGTTATAAAAAATATTTTATATATTTAATGTTATTTTAAAGTTATTATCTCGGACATAAGCTTGAAAGTACCGAGAAAGAAGAAAAGTATTCGAGTTGCAAAAAAGAATATGTAATAGTTGTTGGACATGAATTTCAACATATTTTCTAATGCTCTAAAAAGAAAAATATATGACACGTTCCCACAAAGCATCTATAACAGACTTCAAGCTCAAACTTATTATACAATAAAATTTGGAGAAATATTATATAAAATGCTAAGACAGAAGTAGAATATTTATGAGTGAAAAATTGAATATTTGCAATGCTGCGCAATAATAGTACAGTGCTTAATTATGAAGTTGATTAATGAAATTACTGTATAATCTAAAAGTATAAAACAATGAAGACACATAATGAAACATATAAAATGAGATAATGTATTAACGTAGTTAAAACAGTGAAAATTATACAAGAATTATTTGAATATAACAATTAAAAAATGCTGTTACCGTGCTTATGGTTGTCACTCAACTGAATAACATCTTATACCTGATTAACAATATATCTTAATATTTCAAGAAAACTGTATAACTGATTCGCTATAGACGAACAATAAAGCAAAGATTAACTTAATATTGAAATTATAGTTAGTAAAAATATTCCGAGGTTTGATATACTTTCTAATTATAATTCAAGAAACGTTGTGTGTCTGTTTGGTATATAAAAGGACGTTAGAAAGTGAAAAGAGATTTTGTGCAATGTTTCCGTGAGAGTTGTTATTAACAAATTTATACGTTCTTCTATACACATGTATAAGACTGCATATGCATATAAATGCATTTAAACTCAAATTCATCTTCGAATTCCGAAATGAGACTTTATGGATGTATTTGGTTTATAATGAGACGCTGGAATCTGAAAATCAATTTTGTATAATGTTTTTGTAGATGTTTTTATTCAATAATATACACGCCGGTACGTTGGTATATGCATAGTGATGAATATGCATGATATATAAATGCACTAAAGTCAAAGTTCTGCGTCGATTTCTTTTTGGAAAAACTTTTTCTGAGTGTCTTTTAATACATTTTCTAAAATGAAAATTTTGTGCAACATTAATATTTACACTTTTATGAATTTATGAACATTTTAACCCTTAATAAGGTGGCTTATAATGGTAGAATTTTTTTGAAACTCATTATTTTGTTGTTTTGTGTGATAATTAAAAGTATTTGATTGATAATATTCTCTTAAACAATGCAAAAAAACGTTTTCCGTTGCGCACCCCTTGTAAGTAGTTAGAAAAATGAAATTCATCCTTCCATGTGAAGGCAATGGACCTGATTTGAGAAATAAATTGAGATGTCTTAGAGAAATTTTTACTCCTACAGAAAGATATTTGATCAGCGATTAAATCTCATCTTTAAAGTATTGGTGTTTGATATATTTTAAAGTGCAGATCATCCAATTGTATCAGAAACAATCAATCGATTTTTTCACGTATATCGGTTGTTTTCTAATTAGAACAGAATGTAGTCTGAAAGTCAAACTGCAAACATTCAGTAATACTTCGGAACAACTGCTAAAGAGAAGAGAATTGTACTTGGAACTGATTTTTGTCTAGGAATGTCTGAGCTACGTACATACTGCAGATCTACGATCTAGGCAATTAATGATAAGTATTATGTTGGTTTTGACCATTCCATTGAGCTTTGGCTTTAGAGAAAAATTTGGGTCTGTTCAACCAAAGGGAAGCATCTAGAAATGTTCAACAAGATAATATACTCTTTTTAAGCTTATATACTTTGAATTTTGTTTACTTAGAGTTGCGCCGCAACGTAATTTTTCTGCTCCCGTAGTCTGTTTTGCAGAACGTATTTTTCCGAAATACCAAGGTGATGCATATGTGTTTATTACGTTCCGCACGAGTTGCGATAATTGATTCTGCAAATCTCTTAGTTTCCTGGACTCGAACTCAATTTGTCGTGTTATCAGTTTCGTAATACCGGATTATATTATATTAGTCAAACATCTGGTTCTTGTTTCCTACAACCTTATTTAATCATAGTTATTTAGTTAAGTTAAATATTAACCTTTTATTTAGTGAATTATCACTCTCTGATGACTCACATCTGCTGACAACGATTCTCCAAAGTTTTAATGCTTCTTTTGGGAAGGCGTTTGAGACGGAACGTGTTAATTTGGCTGGTGATAAATTTAACGTTGTCCAATATGTATCTAGAGTCTAGCAACCTCGACTAGGAAATTAGCGCCACATTAGTTGTTTGGTCGATGATAGCTGACTTTTATTGCATCACGATTAACTGATCCACAATCATTACCACATGTTGAATTCCACCCTACACGATACACACCTCGATGCTTGATTCGGTATACGAATATCAGACTTGATCTGCAGACTTCGTGACTAACACAAGTGTGTAACGTTGTCCGTTTACTTACACATTGTAAAAAAATACTGTCACCGAGTCTACTTGAACCAATGTTGACAGTATTATCCCTTTTTCTTTTACTTATATCAGTTAAGAATGAAGTTTTTTTGACCACATCAGTAGTAGACGAACTAAGGAAATATCCTGTTTTTGCAAGATCTAGTACTCTAATTTCTTCCTTGACTAAGTGAAATTTATAGTTCGAACCAGGATCTTGAAACTGACTTCGATCCCTGAATCTTTCTTTTTGCTCAATAGACATTTATTTTTCACAATGGAACTTCACTAAATGTGTACCAAAGTCAACAATTTTTTGAAAGTTTACCCAAAAATTCTGACTTAAATGGCATCATTATAAATTTCATGGCTTATCAATAATTTTATTATGGAATGTTTACTAGCACTCTCTTGAATATACAATATGCGAGCATGCCGTCATCGCGCCTCGTTACTCACGCTAGCATTTATCGTAGTTATGCGGGAAATTCAATGCTGCCTCAAAAATGCTACTGGCTGCATCTTTGCACTCATTTCACGATGTATCGAGTAATCCTAGCCTCTCATGTCGCATACAACGCTATGTGGATGTTTCCCCAGGTATACATTTTTTAAATCCATGAACTTTCTCGATCCAATTACATATCGTTTGATGTGCATTGTTTGAATCGAATGATTTTATTACGTTTTTAAACGCGTAGTTTAACATTTTTCGTGAGTTGGTTAAAAACTCATCTACGACAACATTTTGACAGTTTATGAAAAACAGTCGACTAATATGCACAGTGCACGATTTCCATTTTTCGATTACTCTCGTAAATGCCTCCTCAATTTGTGAGTATGCGCTTGTCTCACCCACTCGCATACGTATCTTCACTACCGTTAACATACTTGATGTCGAACGCGCTCACGTATGTTCATAATGCCACTTCTATGTTAGATATTAATTTGATTTTAGAGAAGAAGTCGTTAAATAAAATATAGTGATTGAATTTCTAGATTATTTAGAATTTATTCTCCTTAAAAATAATGAGGATTTACGGGGATTTTTATAAATTTTGATTTCTGACGAAAACACCTTGTGGTGAAACCGATTCTTATACTACTTTTTATTTTTTACCTTTCTCTAAATAAAAGCTAATATAAGATTGTATTATTTTGAGTATGTATCTGATTTCAAATATAATAATTTCACAAGAAACATTTTTCTAAACAACTATGTTCTGCTATGAATCAACAAAATGAAATTTTTAGGCCAAATAACAATTTTTTATATAACTTATGTAGCTAAACAATGAAAGTATTTCACAAAAATTTGGACCAGAACATTACGTCATAATTATAAATTTGTGAGCGCTAAAATACTTTCATGTGGGTTAAGAAGATGATAAAGTGATATGAGGTTTAACTTTTATAGTATATTAACCAGTCATGAAAACATTAAGATTGTAAATGCTAATCGTAGAATCACCATTAGAGAGGTTATTGAATAAATATGAATTTTTTATGGTTCATTCAAGCGATTTTGATCAATGTTTGAAATATAAAAAAGAAAGAGCCAATTTAATTCCAAACTTATAGAATTAAAAAAAAACAGTATTGCATAATCATCGTACTTAATGCAATACAGCAAATTATAATACCGCAACCACTATTTTCTGTAATTTATTCTATTGTTCAAATTTAACATGAGATTAGAATTGAAATGACAATGAGTTGTATGTATTTAAATGTATTATAATTTAAAAATAGGAGAAAAGATTATACAAATGGATTGAATGTAAATTAGATATTGTCGCCTTGTTTCACAATAATTTTAGATTACTTGACGATGTTGAAAAATGTAGAGAAATACCATAGGTACATATCAATAATAAAATACTGAGTTTTCTAATACAGAATAAATGTAATATTTTTGTTCGTACACTTATTTTATATAAGATCTTGAAAATTGGATAAAATGAAATTTTGTCAGATTTATAGAAAATGTTTTGTATACATTGTATATCTGATTGATATTTTTGTATTAATTTATTATTAACTATTTTAGAGTTTCTAAGATAATGATAGATAATAAAAGCTGCTGGTATGGCAGACATGAAAACTTGTACAATATTTGAAAATATTTATACAATTTAAAGTATTTTTGTGTTTTACATGAAATTACCAATTTGACCTATGCAACAACAATATGTACTTATTATCGTGTTTCTTAATTTTTTATTCTTAGTTTCTTATTAAGTTTCTTAATTGTTCGAACTGAATAGCTCGACTTTTATTTTCTAAGCTTAAAGTGTGATTATATGTAGTTTGAGTATTGTGTTGATATACATTATGATACTATTCCAATTAGTACATTTATATTTTATACAATAATACAATAGTTTAGTTTAATTATAGTTTATGTAATATATAAATATTTAAGATATTAATAGCCATTATTGCTGTAATATATATTATATTTTTAAATATCTTATGAGTAAAATAGATCTTTTATCTTTATTCTAATTATTATTAAATGTGCAACTTTTTTTTGTAATTTAAAATATTTTATCTTATATTTATTCACATTAAAAGAATATAGGCGAATCATAAATTACCCAATACAAACATTTAATGAACAACTTTAACGTATTTTACACACTGTTTTTAATTTACAGGTGAACAATGCTACAGCACGAGTGCAGACGAAAAAGCCACCAACAGTTCCGAACGGTAAGTTAATTTCTGATGCAGAAAGAAAATACAAAATATGATTCTACAAATATTCTTTCACTTATGGTTCTTAGCGAAAAGTCACTATACAATATTATTCTTTTGTACTCTTGGTTATTTGAATGTATATAAATTGATTATAAACAAATGCATATCTGTACATAAATATGTATGTGAGTTATTTCAATCCAAGTGTATCTAATCTTATAAGTATTTTTAAATTTGTTTATCTACATTTGTTTTTTACTAAGTTATGGAATTAAGACATTCTGTCTTAGTTCCTATTAAATAGGTGAGACAAAATAATAAAAACTTATCAAGGATTTCATTTGTTCATTTTTTATGAACAAACTTGATAACTATATTTCCGCCCTGACAGATGTAATAAATAACAAATTGCCTTATGCATGAAAAATACATTTATTTTGAATAAAATTGTCCAAGAGTATTGAAATTTTTTACTTAATTTTTTAAACGTAACCAGATTTTTATTTCTGGTTGTATTTTATCTTTTTTCTTATCACAATTAAATATTAAAAATGAAACTTATCAGAACAAAATATAATCATAAAAAATATTTTTTTTAATAAACAAATTTAAGACAATTTTCGAAATGAAGTAGAAAATATTAAAACATTTGATACCACTGTAAATTATGTGTTTTTATTTAAATAATTATGATTTCAATATCTAAGAGTTATAAAATATATCGTTGTCCCAAGAATCTATTATTGAATACAAGTTACAATATTAATATATTTTTTAAAACTATACAAAGAAATACATTTCTTCCCGCAACTGGCACCAGCGGAAAATGAATAGGATCGTTGATATAAAAATCAGAGTTCAACAGTCCAGAAATGACCGCATCTTTGAGATCGATAAACGCTGTAAAATTTAATATCTCAGAGTTACATGAGCTGATGTGTGTATTTTTCCAAAATGACATGTGCCTGAACAGTTATGACCGCTATTACACCTCATATGTAAGAAACGGTACTCATAATTTTCTCATAATTTTTTATAATGTTTTATCGTGGCATGCCTGTAATTAAGATAGATTTTTTCGCGCAATATGATTTACTTGTTGACACGAAGTTGTTTATTGATGCTACAACAAGATTCATATCTTATCGTCAGCTGGTTAAAAATAACAAAATTATGTTAATTGAAATAGAGAATATAATGAAGGAGACAAAATACTATGTACTCCTAGTTGAATTTTCGGATTTGACACAACCTCTGTTATTCGAATAATATTTCATCGAAACAACTCTAGAACTATCCATCTTTACCAAAGTTTGCAAACTCGTATCCGATTGACTGAAGATGAAATCGACTTACTGCTTTGAAAAGATATTATCTAGCCATCATGGAACTTCGGTCATCACTGATCCATCTGGCACCCAAGAAGAATGTCATGATACGACTATTCAGTGGTTATCGAGTACTAAATGTCCGTACAAAATCAGATAGATCCGCCATTATCGAAGCTTTCGTTCAAGTTGGTAAGCAAATATTCTCGAAAATCAATTGATTCCGCGCGTATTATCAAATACTCGTTTCACCGAAATCAATTGAAAGATCGGTAATAAGCATTTAAGTTTTATATTTAAGTTTCTTAGTGTTCGCAAAGCAAGTCAACGATTCGTTGACGAGATTTCACGTACTAGATTTCATTTACGTATACATTGACGTCTTTTTCAACTTCTTAGAAAATGAAGTTGAACGAATGATACACTTGAGAATACTATGCAAATAGTTAAATCAATGTGGTGTGATTATTATTGTGAATGCGTCAAAATATGTCTTTGGTGTTAAATAAATCAATTTTCTTAGGTATTTTGTGAATTCGAAAAGTTGAACTGCCACTAAATAACAGAAATAACTCTCCCTCAACGCCGTCGAATTTATGATCGAAGTGAGGAGATATCACTTGGTAATTATTTATTATGGTATTTATTAACAAACAATATATAATTATAAACATTGATTAAAATTATAATAACACTTATAATAACTTATAATAAAAACTTATAATATAATATAAACTTATAATAACTTAAAAAAATTATAACTCTTAGGATTTAAAGATTTATAAAATTAAATATTTTTCCGCAACACTTTTCTATAGACAAACATTCAAATTTTAATATTAATATGAGCACCGTACTAGATACTAACTTTAAGATAATGTGTATATAGTTAATAATGTTTTCTTATTAAAAATTAAATGACCTTTTAATTATTCGTAAGTTTAATTTTAAGATTTTATTAATAAAATATCGTGGAGATGATATATATTCATCTATTAATAGGTGAGAGAAATTTGGAAATTTTGTACGTATTTAAAAATATATGTTATAATTTCTACATTAAAAGTATAATTATTCAAATTATAACGTTTCTCTCGGTAACGGTATTCATACAACGGTTCTTCTTTTAATTTAATTTATTCTTCTTTTCTTCATATGCTATACGGCTCTATGTAGGGTCTTCTCTATTTTTTACTTGATATAATGTTCTTATTACCCTTCTTTACTTACTCGCGGGGCGTCGGCTCGGTCTTTCATGTTTTCTGGGTGTCCAGGCTTGGACAGCTCGAGGTCGGACCGGGTGCACTATGAGAGGAGAAGCGTAAAAAGACGGATGGGTATAAAAAGAAAAACGACTTCTTCTTTCGGTATAATTTAGAATTCTGTATTCAAGAAAAATAATTCTAAATTTACAATATAGCGGTGATTCTTATATATTTAATTCGGTGAGTTTACGGCGGTGAGATTTCTTTTTACATTTTAATCAGCGGTTTTCGCGTAACTCTGGTTTGCGGCGTTTATTATACCTATTATGCACTTTTACGACGGATTCTTTTGCAGCGTAGATTATTGGATGACCGGTCTTTTTGCGATCGCGGTGCAGCGTTCCTTTTCTCCAAAGGAGAAGGGGTGAACACCTTGAATGTACTCACATTTTGGTATGTTAAATGACCGTACCCGCCGCAGCGAGACACTCCGCGTTTAGCTTTTTAGGTCAGAAGACTTCAGTGGCTGTACCCAGAGGCTGTCCCGGTGCGACTTTAGAACCCCTCACCTCGATCGCTTCTGATTCTTCCACCCTCGCCCTTGTGTACTAAGAAAGGCTTTTCTTCCTTCGCTTTTCCTCTCGTCGAGGAAAATCTTTTTTCTTCTTAAAAATTTAAGCCGCCGCGAGTTCGTAGACAAGGGGCGGCAGTGGGGACGAGCGTTCGAGGCTTCGTTATACCAGGCCTTAGCCTTAGCGCATAGCTAGGCTCCTCTCTCTGGCTCACGCTCTACACACTCACGTTTTACACTTTCTCTCACTCTCGCTGCACTGCCTGCTTCCGCAGTGCGGGCATACTCTGTCTCACTCCTACATTCTCTCTAGCGCGTAATTGCGGCAAGCCTCAGCACTCTCACACACATACACTCTTGCATTTTATGTTTACTTGCAACTGACACTACACCGCGTATGCATCATTCACACATACATTCTTACCCAGACTTCTACTGTCTATTAATGTGGCCGACGCTATGCCGCGTACGCGTTAATCACACATACACGTATACTATTTAATGTCACTCGTGGCCAACGCTATGCCGGGTACGCGTCACTCGCATATACACGCACTTTGTCTAATTTTTTCTAGCTACGGAATCTTAAGTCGCAAAATCTTTTTTTTGAAGTTTTATGAAAGATATGTGTCATAATTATTAGCATATTTACGTTAAATTTAAGTATGATATTCTGTATGTATATGATAGTAATAAAAATTATATAAAAAATTTTACGGTTAAAATATGAATGAAAAACCTTGTTTTTCTGTTAAAAAGACTGTCTAGCATTATTATTAGAGAATTAATTATTCCTCGAAGCTACGTAAAGAAGTAGTATAAGGAAGGGATTAGAAAAGAAAAAAAATATGCGTTGTGCCTAGATAAATGTACTTGAGTTTGAGACAGATAATGAATGGTAGATTCAGAATTATACATTTAAAATGACGTAATGCATACTTTAAGTGATTTGCGAAGACTTAAATGTGATAGATTAATTAGGAATATGAAACCGCATCGAGTGAAAAAACAGTAGGCTAAACCGAAGATTATTCTGAAACTTAAGTAATTGTAAAATAAATTGGTTTATCTTAAACAAAATATTAAACAATTAATTTTTTATTAAAAAGTGTTTGTTAGATTTATGTTATGTTAAGAGAAAATACGTGTATATACTAAATAATTTTAAATTTTTATATGAATTTAAATCTTTTTCTGCTTATTTATAGATTTGATGTTCATAAAAACTTGTAGTTACATAATTGACGAAGATAAGTTTCATAATAAATTTTATTATTGAAATGATAATTGTAATTATTTTAATCCATGCTTTAATTTAGTTGAAATAGTTCAGATGTTTATCTTATACACCAGTTGGATATATAAAAATAAGTTATAGTTAGAAAAGGAAATTTGTTAATAGTTTTTTTAAATGTATTAAAAATGTAAAAAATAAATTGTGATTTAAAATGTAATTAAAAATGTATAAAAATAAAATTTAATATATAATATTTTTAAATTGTTTTTTTTAATACTTAGTTTTTGTTAGTAGTATTGTGAAATAATCCATTTCACCATAAATAAAATAAATAAACACCATTTCATCTTATTCAAATGCCGTTGATATTCGTTTTGGTAAAAATATTTGAAAATCAGATTCATATTCGAGTACGATTTTGTTTTCATATTTAATGCTCACTTTCATAAGCATTGTCATCATGTATGGTGTTTCCTTTTCCAATTCCGTAAATTTCTTGATTGGTAAGAAAGTTTTTCATTTTGTTGAGCATAATTATATTCATCTAGAAAATAATTTCTTATATTTTTACAAAAGAATCTTTGTATTTCTATTATTGCTTTAAATTTGCTTTAGCTTTTTTCATGAAGAATGTTCAGTTAGATGTCTATCCTTATTATTTTCATTATTTGTTTATATAGAAATTCCTTTTCTACTAATAATTCTTCCTCCGAAGTCAACCACTCTAATTCATTAAAAAAATCTTCTATATCAACCTCTTTTCTAGTAGTTTAATGGTTTTCCACTACTACCTCTACTCTCTTTATGTAACCATTGCTTACCTTATCTTTCTCAAAGAATTTCTTTGGAAAAAACTGATGTACCACACAATAATATAGCTATTTTTCTAGATTGTACATAACGTTTATTGTCATAGGCACTTAATGCTATCTTATTTTGATTTTCAGGATTATATGGAATCGTGATCTAACACTAAAAAACGTTGCTCACGTGTAATAGTTATATTTTTCTAACTCACATGTCATATAATCATTAGATGTAATATTATTTAATTTTAATCATTTCATAAGTAGCCTGCTTTATAAATTTTTCATTGTGAATTTTTAAAATATACATTTTACTTTTAAAACCTATAAACTCACTCATATATTTCCATTATATTTATCGAATTCATGATTATTTTTCATAATTTTATAAATATCAATATTACTAATTTCATATAAAAGGCTATCGGTATCGCATAAATGATGATAATATACATTATCTACATTATATTTTTATCTACTGCACCACAAGAAAAAATGAATATTATTTTATATTAACAACAGTTAAGGAGGTGTGAGGACGTCGGCAATTGAGTTATATTTCGGCATGGGCATACGTTTGCCCGGAAAATTTTTATACCTGGTAAGCAGTTCGGAATTTGCGAAAAAATTTAATCTATACGTGCAAACTATTAGGCCAACTTCAGCTACACATCATGGGTCGCGAATTCTTATTTTTAAGATCTTAGCCCACGATACTATTAGAGGCTCTCTACAACCTCTTTGTGATGGTCCCTTTTCCGTCAAATGCCAAACGGACAAACGATTTTAATCGACATTAACAACAAAGATGTTTCCGCTTTGATCAACCGTTTAAAACCGGCTTTCATTTTAGCCAACGATTAAATTAATGGTCTATAGTAGATAATAAGAAATCTTTGATGAAGAAGAAAACGCTATTGTATCGAATCCTTCTAAGAATCTCTTCAAATCACGTACGGGTATAAAGTTCGATTTCCCAATCACCTGAAAACTGGATTTCATTATACGAATGAGCATGGGATAATAATCCAATTAATGTATTCTTAGTAATTTAAACATTGCAGCCTTTATTACTATTAATTGTAGTAACAACAATGGAAAACAATGAAATAATTAATTACAATATTAATTACAATAATTAATTATTGTAATCATTATATTCATCAGTAAAACGATTGATGATATATACGAATTAATATACACATGCATATACACATACATTAATTTTTAGATATGTAGAGCAACGTCCAAGCAAAATGACAAATCAACAACTACACTTTCATTACTGGATGATGTATCCGGCATATAAAATAGTAAAGTCGATAATGAATCGATAAAATCATAAAGGTTTTTGATCCATTCATCTGCTACGAGTAAATTAGGTGACGACGTCCATGCTGCATTTTTGACCGAACGACGGTGCGATATTACGGCGTATGCCAAGATACGTGCTAGGTGAAATAACCATCTCCCTTATATGGTCGTTGTATAAGGTTCCCTGAAGGACATAAGGCGGTCGGCGGGGCACGAGACGGGGAAGTTGCCAAGAATTCACCCAAGAATCATCTCCACGCGTTACGTGATCCATCGAATACGCTACGTTGTCATACGATTCGCAACAAACTGTCAACTGTGTGCGTCGTACAGTGCAAATGTTGCACTATTAATAAAGTCTATTTTGTCAATGTAAATGGATACTCTTTATTGTATCTTGCCCCGTACTCTTCACGTATTACCTAATTACGAAATTTTAATTATAAGCTACAAATTTTGTATAAATATAAAAGATTAGGGTAACGTAACGTCGATCATAAACTAATCTTAGTGCTTTCAATCCAATTACTAACGCTTCAACGTTTCAAATTCCTTTTTTTGCGCGTTTTAATTTTCAAATTATTTTATGATATTTTAAATGTATGTATGGAACAAAAATAATAATTGTAGAATCAAAATTAATTTAGTCGAGAACATAATGTAAATTTAGTAACCTTATATTTTATATATTATATTAGTTACTTTATATTTTAGGCTACAAGTGTATAGTTTTCAGCAAAGTTATAAAAAATAATTAATTTTCTTTCTCTTTCATGCTGATTTAGATATTTAAGAAGATGATTCATGTTGTCTGAAGGAATTGAAGATAAATAAAAAGAAAATTTACTGTAGGTCTGAGCTTCCAGGCAACTATTTAGGATAAACATCTAACGCCTAATGTCCATAATAGCTTAGAAAATTGATTGCTCAGTGCAATATTTTTACATATAAAAACCATGTCTTATTGATAAAAGTTTAAAAATTATTCAATACTGTAACACTTTTGCATAATACTTATAAATACTCTTATATTCACGTTGAAACAATCTCTGTTATTGAAAAAGTATTTTTTATTTCAGTAAATTAAAAAAATCAAAGTATATTCAAATTTCAAAACGCGAAAAGAAAGAAAATTAGATACTTTGAATCATTAAAGCTCTTAATAATTCTAACTGGGGTTAACTAATTATAGACATCCATGTCGCATAGTTTCACATAATAATAGATGCATCTTACTATGAGTCATCATTTTATTACTAATGAGTAGTAATAAGTATTTTATCATTCCTAGTAAACGTGTGTCAATTTAATTTTGAAGTTTGTAATGAATCGTACAAGCGGTAAATTTACGGTTAACATGCCATGACTTAATATTATTATATTTTTTCCATTGGGATACGAAAACTAGTCTTTCGTTTTAATTTATAAAAAAGAAAATAATTTAATTTAAAAAAATATTTATACACATTTTCTTAGAGAAATATAGGTCAATAAATGTGACTAGAATTTATCTCACGTTATTTGTATTTCCATTTGCATTTGGGGAATATTCTTTATGGTTTAAATTTTTATTTTATAATTTAAACTTTACTTATATGATATAATGTTAAATGTAAATTAGTAAATAACATAATGTTAGTGTCCGTATTATTCATTATTTATTGTACTATCATTGTACTACTGTATATTACTATTGTACTATACTACAATACTATATATTGAAGTGTCTGAAGTCTGCATCGTTGCAGTTGCAACAAAATTTGAAAATTTTTAAAATTGATTTTCTTTTTAAACTATAAATAGTTATCACTTATGACAAAACACGATAAAATAGAAGGTTTAAAATTATTCTACCCTCAAAAACCACCCTTATTAGGGAGTGAATATTTCGAAAAATCGTAACTACGATAATTTTATTATTCTAACAAATTAAAATACATATTTTAGGAGTCTGAAGTCTGTGTTGGAGTTGCAACGAAATTTGAAAATAATTAAAATCGACTTATTTTTTTAAAAACTACAAATAGTTATCACTTATGACACAAAACGATAAAATAAAAAATTTTAAATTAATTCCACCCTCAACAACCACCCTAATGAGGAGCTGAAAATCACGAAAAATCGTAAATACAATCATTTCATTATTCTAATAAATATTATCGATCAGAATAAAAGTTTAATGAACATCTATTACCGAAAAAAAAAATTTTTTTAAATCAGTGCGGAACATGACTTTTCATGCGTTTACAGTACATGCATAATTACGCGTATGAGCAAACGGTACACTATTATACAAAAAACCTTATAAAACGAATAATTTTATCGTTGGCAATAATTTTTTCGCAGAATATGAGAAACAATGTGTTAGAGAAGATATTCTGTAAAATTAGTAACAAAATTCTAAAAACATCAATAATAGCCGGTCTTGGAATGCACATGCACTCATATGGATACATGCATACGAGCCAAAAATATTGTTAATAACAAATTCCCCTAAAGCATTCAAAAGAATTTTATTCGAGAACATCGTTTAGTTCTACATTATAAAGACATACGAAAACTTTTTTTTATCAAGATCGGTCTGGAACGAGGTGTTATCTGCACTTTAATGCACTCGCAGTCTTATACACATGGGTGTATGGTCTCCACTTAGATTGTTAATAACAAATTACCCCTAAGCCGTTCAACGAATTTTATTCGAGAACATTGTTTAATTCTAAATTATACACACATAAGAAAATATTTTTTTATCAATATCGGTCCGGAAAGAGGTGTTAGCTGCACTTTAATGCCCTCGCAGTCTTATACAAGTGGGTATATGGGCTCCACTTAGATTGTTAATAACGAGTTCCCCTAAGCTATTCAAAAGATTTTATTCGAGAACATCGTTTAATTCTACTTTATAAATACATACGAAAGGATTTTTTTATCAATATTGGAGTGGAAAGAGATGCTACCTGCATTTTAATGCAGACAGCATCTTATACACGTGAGCAAAGGGAGCCAAGAATATTGTTAATAAAAAAATCCCCTAAGACATTCCTCTGTATTTTTTCTGGAATATAATTTGCTTTGAATGGAAACTTTTTTCTATGATTATGTTACCTTGGAATTGTTTTTGCAAAAAATGAAAAAGTTTATAGTTTTAGCTTCGGGTTGATCCTGATTCAAGCCGAAGTAGGAACGCATTCTCACACGTATAGCATCCATAGAAAGATTACTCCGCAAGTCTCATAGATTCGAAGATTTTAACAAGTCAATCTGTAGCTCATCGATGTTGTGACGCGGCAACATCGCTTTTTTTTAAACAATCATCTCTATTTTACTTCGTATCCACTACCCCGTAAAAAAGTATAATTTTAGATTTAAGATACTGATAATATTACGATTATTTAATCTTTTATTTTTTATAAGACTTAAAGAATTTAATTTGAACAATTTTTCGTAGACCTTTTTATACAAGATCATATGTAATTATAAGCATCATTTTTAATATTTTTCTATCTTTTTTCTCTTATTCATTTTCCTGTATCTAAATTATTATTCTGTTACTCTCTTTTATTAGGTCTCTTGCAAATCTTGAAATGATTTGCTATTACGTACTTGTTTTTATCACATTACAAATAAATGCCGGTACGTAATATAGAACTTATTAATAACCAGAAAATTTATAAATTATAACTTTTGAAGTATAAAATCTGTAATTTCATTAATAAACCATTAATTGAGAAGTTACTACTCATAATATTTAATATTAATAAATTACTTAAAAAATTGTATCTCTTAATAGTCGTAAATGTTACATACTTATTTAAAACAACTATTAATGAATATGAAAAATTATTTTTTCTTCAAAAATCATTATTTGCATGTTATTATACAAGCAATGGAAGTTGTACAAGTAAAAAGTTGTGGAATCCAGTACATCTACTCGTACGTGCCGTACGAGTTTTGTACAAACAGTAAAGCAACATATATAAAGTTTTTGTTTATATAACATTTTTCTATCTACTAGCGTAAAATGATTATTATTAATAATCGTTTGTGGAATAAAGGATTTCTAAATATATAAATTTTTTAATTTTCTATCCCAAAATTATTGTTGTTTTAGCGGTTCCATAAACATGAAATTACGTTTTTATTATTTTCACATCATAATTATATAATTTAAAAGATTTTTGAAAGAAAATTCCCATGTACAAAAAAATTTTTTTTTCGATAGATTTTCAATATTAGAAACTTTATATTCAGATATTTATACATTATTTAAAAATGTATAACAGAATGTTTCTTATGGAAAATTGTTTATATAAATTAGAATTTGTATGAATCATAATATTTGGCAATAAAATGTTGAAGCATGTATTTAGATAACAATTAAAGTGTGTTAGATGTTTTAATAGGCGCATAAGAGTTGTTAGGTCTAAAGAATTTTAGCGTTAGGAATAAAGTTATAACATTTTTATAAATCATATTCCGGATACGAAAATTTGTTTAATTATTTCAGTACTTATGATTTTTTATTTTATTTTATATAGTTTTATTTTATATATTGAGTTTCGTGTTACAGAAGTTAGAGTGTATTCTGTTTTTATAAAATTGATGAAAATGTGTTGTAACTTTTTTGCTGTATCTTATACCTGTTCAGTAAACTTAAGTTATATATTGATGATTATAATTGATCTATTTAATATAGATATTGAAACATTTTACAGTATAAAAATAAATTTATATAATTAAAAGATTCGAATTGAAGTTTTCATATGTACAGATTAAACAGAACTATTAAACTTTTTTATTATAATTCGAGTTGTCACGAATATAGTGATTACTTAAAAGTTATGTCTACAAATACCAGAAAATTTGGTTGTTGTTTTTATTTGCAATTTTATTTGATTTTTATGTGTAATAGAATGTGCAAAAAAGTGTTTAATTTGCATCTATAATTTCATACAGTAAAAATTGTGCATTACAATTTCCGGGTATTTCCGAAAACATTTGTTTTAAAATATAATAATTTTCCAGATGAGATATTTGCATTTTTAGATATTTATAAAACAATTGAATATTAATAAAAATATAAGCAAATTATTTATTAAGATTTGTATATTATAAAATTTGAGTTATAATTTGTGTATATCAGTCGGCGAGTCCGAAAGAAATTTCAGTCACATTGCTGCAAGAGAGTGACTACACACGTATTCACACACTTCTGTCAAAATTAAGCCTAATCGATGGTTGGATTCAAAGCTCAACTCTAGAATTTTGACGAATCATCACCGTAACTCCGACACTTAGACTTTTGTTTTTCTAAACAAACTTCTAAATGTATAGTGCAAGCGGAGATCATAAAAACAAATCATTGTATCACGATATATTTAAAAATATCGAATTTGCGATAGTCGCAGGCATCATATGTATGCGTAATATATATAACTACAAATTTTTTGATTCCTTTCAATTTGTGAAGTGTAGATACATAATACATACATACCCAAATACACATTACAATACTTTTTCTTTTATTCGTTTCTCTATCCCTCTATTTTATTATGCTTATTCAGTCTGTTTATTTCTAAACTATTATTATCCATAAATTATTAAAATTAATCCTACAGCGTCAGCAATAATGAAAAATAATTCATTTTTTAGATAAACAGAAATTTTAAAAAACAAAATATTTTAATTTGTTGATTTTTAGTTAATTTATTTATATTCATTACATATTTCAAGAATAAAAAAACTAAACACTAATGACAAAATAAAATAAAAAATTTTGTTGCATGTTATAATACAATATATCAGTCGGTAAGCTTCCATAAAATTAACGTTGCTCTAATGTGTAAGTACATATTGATTTGTATTTATTACGAATACATATGTACGAGTAATACGCTTTAGAAGCCCGAGCGACGGACCGATTCGTAGTTTTGAGCTTCGAAGATTTTGAGATTTTGACGATTCCATATCATAACTTTTTGATTTTCAAACGCGTTATCGTCATTTTTAATATAACAACTTCATTTAATGCAGTTACCTATAATAGAAAAAACTCTCATGGACATTTAACAAAAGTATGTGAATAGCATTGAACAACTTTTCGTATTATTTATTTGAACTTTGATTTCTGTTTTCGATTCGTCCTTCTTACTCTCACTTTCGTTAGCTAAATTTATGATTTGTATTATTATTAACTTACAGCATCATTTCAAATATTTAATATATCAAAGTTACTGAATTTTAGTTAATTCTATTTTATTTCGTTTACATTCACAAAAAACAAAAATTTTTTCATTTCTCGCAAACACATAGTAAAATATAAGAAACATTATGCATAATCATTTAACTCTTAAGATATAAACAATTATAAAAAAAAACGAAAAAAAATTAAGCTGTATATTATTAAAAATGAGGGAATGGATACATCAGTAATGTGCAAAGAACTTTGGCACAACGATATTTAAGTGGCTGAGTACATATGTATTTACACACATGCTTGACTCAAGCAACGCTTTCGAACCAACGGACGTAATCGACGAGACTCATTGATTCAAGTATTTGGACGAATTGTTAACGATACACCGTAACCTGGCAAAGTGGCAACATCGCGTTTTATTCAAAACAAACATCTAATGTGAAACATTATCATGTACACAACAAGCTATATTAAATGCATTTGAATTGTAGAAGAATTAAGAAACATTATAGTCAAAATCAATTTTTTAAAATCCAATATACATTCTATGCAGAAGCAACATAATTAAGTATTCCTCGATTTCATCAATTTTCTAACTCACTCGATGTTCCCATAAACACTTTCGTTTCAATTACGCGATCCGCAATATTAAAAAAGAAATTTATAAATTTATTTATAATTAACACCCGTTTTCGGGCTAAAATTATATAATTATATTAGAAAACATCGATTACTGCAATTTAAACCATTGCAAAAACTAAATTCCTTCGAATGTCTTAGAAGTTGTTATTAACAATCTAGGTAGAGTCCATATACTCACTGTATAAGACTGCGAGAGCATTAAAGTGCAGCTAACACCTCTTTCCGGACCGATATTGATAAAGAAATGTTTTCGTATGTCTATATAATTTAGAATTAAACGATGTTCTCGAATAAAATTTTTTGAATGGCTTAGGGGGAATTTGTTATTAACAATATTATGTGGCCCTTATGCGTGTATCCATATGAGAGCATGTGCATTCCAAGTCCGGCTATTATTGTTATTTTCAGAATTTTATCATTAATTTTTAAGAACATCTTCTCTGACATATTGTTTCTTGTATTCTGCTAGAAAATTATTGTTAATAATAAAATTATTCGTTTTTTATCGTTTTTTGTACAATAGTGTACCGTTTGCTCATATGCGCGTTACTCATGTGCTGAAAATGCATGAAAAGTCATGTTCCGCACCAATTTTTTTTCAATTTTTTTGATAATAGTTTTTTATATAAACTATTATTCTGATCAATAATATTTTTAAAAATAATGAAATTATCGAAGTTACGATTTTTGGAAATTTTCACCCCCTTATAAGGGTAGTTTTTGCGGGTGGAATAAATTTTAAATCTTCTATTTTATCGTTTTATGTTATAAGTGATAATTCTTTACAGATTTTTCGAAAAAGAAATCGATTTTGTAAATTTTCTAATTTCGTTGCAACTTCAACGATGCGGACTTCAGACTCCTCATATTTTTTATATGTTCTTTATTCAGAATACACTATAGCATTAGTAGTCTACATAATACATATATACAAAATATTTCTAGAATATAGCTTTCAAATTTTAAAATAAAATGCAAAGACACTATTCAAAAATTAAGCGTTTATTAACCTATACTTGGGTAGCTGACTGTTGGGTGACCGAGATAAAATTGCTAAAGCATACGAAAAAAAGCAAAGTATAAGAATCTTACTTCTTTAGATAATAATATTGTATAGTCAGTTACTTATATATATGAAAATTGTATAGAAATGATCTTCACAAAGTGCTTGGAATAACGATAATAAAATGTGACCTTTAAGCAACCTTTTAACGTTCGGCATAAACGCATTTTCATTCATTCATTTTTTAGTATTTCGGTGCGTTAAGAAATGTAAACGTTAAAAATTAGATACGATTTAAAGTGAATTTTTATCTATTATTACAACAAAGTACATCATGAACATTAAGAATAGAAATCTGTAAGGTACCGACGAGCAGGATTATAAAGAAAGCAATATTTTATTTAAAAAACGCCTTATTTGGAAACGTTGAAGATCTTATGTAATCATAAGAAATAGCTTATAAATTACGTGTTTTAAGTTTAAACTAGTTAGGTCTCAACAAAAATGAAGTTTTTTAAAACCGAATATTTTTTCAAAAAATCAATTGGAGAAGTTTAATCATTTCATGAAATAATATATTATATTAACATAAAATTTCGTTGCAACTCGCAACGATGCAGACTTCAGACTTAATACTATTGTATCATATTATTGTATTTTTCATTAAAAACTAAAAAATTATCTAAATTTTGAGAATGGTTGAATTCTAAAAAAATTCTATTTACTCATTAAAAACCTATTTCTCTGAATTGTGTGAAATCTACAATAAAAATAAATATTTTATTATGAAATATCATTAAAAGTGTTTTTAAATGCAAAAAATTTTTTTTTAATTAGCTGACAAAAATATATTTATGTTCGAGAAATAAACAAATAAAATAGTTAAAAACTTATTTACATTGACGTTTTTTCTTTCATAGTTTGGATTCAAAGTATTAGATTCGTATTTTTCCTAAAATATAAATTTAAATAAATAGATCTTAGAAAAAGTTTAAGCTAAAAAGATATTTATCTAATGTATAAAATATAATCTTTCAGAACATTTTTCTCAATATTAAAATTTCCTTTTGTTAGTTAAACAATTTTTACACAATTAACATACAGTTCTTTAAATAAACATATTGATAATTTATTTATTTTTGACCTTTTTACTTGATTACCTCTAGTATATTATGAAACTGAAAATATTTCTAGTTACAAATAAAAAACTTGATGAAAGTATAACTATCAAATGTAAGAATCATTTTAACTCTTTTTAAAAGTAAATTGTTATAAAACATATTATAAAATTATTTTCGAAAAGTATAAAATACTTGGAAAAGCTAATTGTATACATGAATAACTATTATATTTTAATGCTTATATTAATTATTGTATTACCTTAACCTTTACTTAATGAATTTTTTTTAAATAAAAATTTATTTTGTGTTTCAGTGTGTGTCCAATGGCCAGAGGGTAGGTGCATCTATGATGCGTCTGATGAGGCACTATTGACTGTATTTTTGAAATTTGGGAAAAATTATCAAGGGTTCTTATAAAAGGTGATCCAAGGCATGACAATTCGATACATTCTCTATCTTGCTTTATTTTTAAGTTCCGAAAGTCTACTGGCGAAATTAAGGAAAAATATAATAATAGTTATAATAGAAAAACTCTCCTTATCCGCTATACTATGACCAAGCTAAACAATTTATTACCTAATTTTTATAACAACTTAAATATTTTATTCTGTATATTTTTATTTGGATAACAACAGTTTTACGTTTTAGAACGAATTAATCGCCAGAATAAATGTTTTGATTGCCGAGTGCTCATCTAATAAAAATTAAAGAAAGACAATATATTATTATAATATGAAATTTGCATAAGAGAATTTATTCTTTAAATGCAAATTCTTACATTGCTGGTATTATAAAGAATTGTATTTATGCCAAATATGTAATTAAAGATAATAAAATTAATTATTATTTATTTCTATTAAAGTCATATAAGAAACATTTAATAATCGTGAAAAAATATTAAATTAAAATTTTAATTAATAGGTAACCTTTTAATCAAACAATAAGAATATACATATTTGACTGTAAAAAACACTAAATATGTATACAATATTTGAGACAGTGTTACAATAATAATTAATTGTAAAGCATATGATAAATTAAAACCATTACATAATCATAAAAGCGAAATTGAAAATGGATTGATTTTATCTTCACATTTTAATTAATTAACAAAGTTGAAACTATTTTTTATGTTTTTACATATTTCATTCATATTATTTATTTTTCAATTATAAATTAATATGCTTCGAACTAACTATAAGTCTTTAAAACTGTAGTTCAATTACGTTGATGGAAAGTAATAGTTTTAAACATGTTATTTACGAAAGAAAGTAAAAGTTTCCAACTAATTTATCTTTGCAAGTAAAATAATTTCTAAAAACTATGATGTTTAAATAAACTAGTTACATTTTGTTTTCAAATGGAAACCAAATACAATTTTTAATTTGATATTTATTTATTTTAATTTATAATTTACAAATAAATTTTTTTTTTACAAATAATACTATTCATTATCTATTTTTAATGTAGTAGAGTAAAACTTGAAATATAGTTATTTTAGGTAGTTTTAATACTTTTAAGTATAAGTGTAAATAATATTAAAAAACTCTTTAATAATAAGGAAAAAATACTTGTGAATATACGAGTTACATCAGAGAAATATAGTTATTTTAGGTAGTTTTAATACTTTTAAGTATAAGTGTAAATAATATTAAAAAACTCTTTAATAATAAGGAAAAAATATTTGTGAATATACGAGTTACATCAGAGAAATAATTTTTATTTATTAATATGAAAAATAGAAAAATTTTAACTATTGAAAAATAGAAAATATATAGTTAATGGAACATAGAATACAGTTCTGTTTTAATTATTAAAAAATAATTTTTAATACAAGGATTATTTAAAAATATATTAAAGTTATATTTATTAATTTGTGTCTTTATTTAAACAAAAAAATATTTTATCATTTGCGTACAGCAAATGTCTTTTGTTGGATTTTTAAAAAAGTCTAGAAAAAAAGACGTAATATATCAATTACAATCTTTATTTTCTTCAATTTTTAAAACTTAATACACTTAAAAAAAACATAACCAATAACATCATTTTTTCATAATTATTGAAATTATTTCCATAAAATATTAATTTTTTAAGCATTAAATAGATAGTATGTTTGATTTTGTTATGCAATTTATAAACTATAAGAACTTTTGTGTCATCCCAATAATTAAATTGAATTTTTAAATTTTGTTGATTTATTTATTGCTGATCTAATTTTATATAGATAATTAAAAAATAAAAATTAAAGATTAAAAAATCTTTAAATTAAGTGAATATATTAATTTGATATATTTATTCTTAACGTATCAATTTTATTCATTAAAAAGTTTGTATACTTTATGCATGCAAAGCTCTCAGGTATTAAATAAACTTATACATACATAAATAATAGCACCAATTATTATTTCGTTCATTAGCATATAAAGTTTTTGCATATTTCACAAGGAAGAGAGGTATTAAATGATCTACACTTCTTTGCTTATTATATAGGAAAATAAAAATGACTAGATTTACATTTGAACTGCTTTTAATACAATGTATAATTTACATATGATTTCATCGTAGTCTCTCTTACTTGTATCCACTTCATTATTATTTATCACAAGGCATATTATGAACAAGCTATAATATATTATATTATTATATTAATATCATATTAATATGTCATAAATAGAATCCTACTTTTTAGAAGGATATTATATGATATATATATATATTCGTTATATGTATATGTATATATATAATACATATATATGTACATATTCGTTCTTCAACTAAAAAATATAAAAAGTGTCGTTTCTTGTTTTCAACAAAGTATATCTTTGGAAATTATTTCCTATTTCTTGCCATCTTTATCATTCTCAGGCATGTCTTTATTTAAACTATGGTTTAGGGATATAGATTATCGAAAATCGAGACTTTACCGATATTTTACAGATTTTTATGAGTATCATCATCATTAAATTTTGCTTCCTACGTTGTTACCAGATGAATGATTAATATTACTTCGTGTTACGGCTTTTTATATTTGAATACATGTACCATTGCAGATATCATATAACTTAGAACATGAAAAGGAAAAGTCAATCATCTTATTTCTTCTAATTTATCTGCACTAATCTTTCTATTAGATATTAATAGGTCACACGGAATATTAAAATCCAGTTGTATTTATTCTTATCATTCTAAATAAATTTTATTATTTAAATAAAGTTGATGAATATTATATCTTCTTTCATTTAAAATATTGATGAAGTTATTGAACATAAATTGTATACATATTTTCATATTTTCATAATTATTAATAATAATTTTTTCTTAACTCAGTATATTTGAACTATTTATTTATATGCTTGACAGAAATTATTTCGGAGGATTCCATTACATTTTGAAGAATTAGTATAATTTTATTTTTCTTACTTTTATATTATTGATCGGATAAAATTTCATGACATTTTTTCTGAACAATAAAATTACCTATTTTACACGAAATTTAATATTGTCAATCTTTTTATTAGTATCTTATAATTTTAAACTTTAATTATCTTAATATTAGTAATTTTTTAGAATTTAACATTACAAAAGAAATAGCTTAAATTGTAATTTATAAAGTAATAATTAAAAGAAAATTAATTTTATAAAAACAAATTTATAAAATATCAAATAGTAATTATAGATTTTAAAAACAACTTCAGAAATCATATTTTCTTGAATAATGGTAGTTGTAGTTAGTATGGTAGAAAAAATTAATTTAATTTAGTTTAAAGCATTTATGAAAGATGAAAGTTTCATAATGCAATCAAACAAAAAATGATTTGATTAATAAATATTAATAACAAGCAATGAAAACAATGAAAAAGGAAAAAGTAAAACATCTGAAGGTCAGATCAGGATTTTATAAAAAATAAGTGAACGCATATTTTAAATATAAATTATACTATTAATTAGTAAAAAATAACTATTACAGCAAGATGCTTATTTTAAAACATAAATCTATTCGATAATTTATCGACTAAATATACGTACATACATCGGAAATAATTCTTAGTCTTACGACTACATGTGCGGCGGAGGAAAAAGAAAAGCAGAATTGAAGAAGTACAGAAGATAGAGTACTACAGATGAGGATATAGAGGGTGCATTTAAAGACAACATCATAGAACTGAAGGACCGGCGTAAAGTCTATGACGAAAACAGAAGGTTACACCGAAAGGCAGTTTTCTGGAAGTCGGGACGGAAAAATGCAATGAAAGGCAATGTTCAGGGTTTAGTATCAGAAACGGAAAAGTAGCTGAGGTAGAAGAAAGGACTGATTTAGAGGACGGTATAAGTGGAGGATGCGTTATGCACTAACGGCAAGGCTTATACGAACGCTTGCACTTATATGTTCACACTTAACGCTAAAATTTATCACGCTGTCTTACATGTTTATACTTACATACTAATACTAATTATGCAAGTTATATTTATATACTAACAGTTATTACATGCTCTTACATTGTTATATACTTATATATTCTTATATACTCATATACTACAATTATAGTTCTATATTTTTATGCTATTCATACATTGTGTATTAATACATCATATTGGAATAAAACTAGAAGTTTGCGACGGATGTTTCTGTAGAATAAATTTATTTAATATTGTAATAATGCAAATATGTAGTTGTTAAAGTAATAAATAATTTCATATTATAATTACTTTTCTAAATATAACTTAAAAAAATAATTAAAATACTAAGAGAAAAAGTGTAAAGTACTGTAACTTGAATAGAACATTTGTTATTATATATCTATGTATTAATTTTTTTCATTATTTCATCAAATATTAATAGGCATTTAAAATTATGTATCATAAATCGAGATATATAATCGTGACATGTGTTTGTTTAAATACACATTACACGATTTAAGTATTATATTCCAAACATAATCTTTTACTGTTTGCAATATTACTCTTACATATTTTTCATTTACTAAATTATACTTTATCTTCAAAATAAACAACTTATATTTAACGAATGTAACAATATTATGAAAAGTTGATGATACGTAACATTATTTTTGTTTTGTATTTTTATCAAAATGATATCTTTTGTTTATATTAAAAAATACAAGTTTTAATTTTTAAAACCAAGATATTGCAAAGCTATTGTTATTTATAATAACAAGAATGTAGCTTATGTTCATTGATTTCTCTTTTAATTTCTTATATTTCAAGTTAATAATATAACAAGTTAATCGTACACATTATTTCAAATAATGTTTTTGCCTAAAAATTATACATTACCAAGTTTATGTTAAGGGGTTTTACTAGAATTTCATTGTATAAATGAGACTGACGTGCGCCGGTCCACCTAGACCTGTGGTAATCGCGCGGTGTCGGCTCCGACTTGCATGAGTGACTCACCCAAGCGACGTGAAACGGACAGTAGACTCTTCCGTCATAGTCAAAGAGGGGAACTGTCGCGCGTGAGAAGAGGGCCCGAATTTTTTCGCCAAAAACGCCGACAAAAACGAAGAGTTTTCCGTGGTCGCTCGTAATTGGCTCCATGCGGAAAAACTGGTTTGCTCAAGCTGCAGAGGTGGAAAGAACCTTGCGTCGATTGGAACGGTCCAGTTCAGGCTTTCGACAGATAGAGAAGCTCACGCAAATGGTTGTGAGTCAGTGGAGCAGTGAAAGTCAATGAAAGGCAAAGGAGACGGAGTCCTTCAATCGCAAACAAGTATCGGTCGTGCCCAGGGAAAGTATGTGCCTATTGTCTGGCGAGGTTGGACAGCAACATATATTTGAAGTTATTTTTGTACTCCTTCGTTTACCCTTCCTTCAAAATACGACCTTTTTAGAATGAAGAAAAACTATTCATCCCGCGGGACATGGGAACATCTCACTCTTATAAGGGTGCAGTCAAACTATTCTGACGGGATATTCGGGTGACCTAACGTAGGTAACAAAAAAAGGTCAGCCCGAATTTCCAAATTTTGAAACGAGGCGATTCTTGTTTCAGTAGTATATTTGCACCTTTCTCAAGATATATATAAAATGAAAATTTTTATATTAAAATATTTTTAGTATACTATATAATATATTTTTTAATATATGTATGAAAAGAAATAAAAAAATTTTCTTCAAAAATTTCTTTTGAAAATAACGACTCATAAATTTTTAATAAGAAGTCATCTTATTAAAAATTAATGGCTTCAATGGCTTTTTTACCATTAACGTTTTAGTTGGAACAAAAAAATTTTCTTTAAAAGTGGCGTAAAAGTGGCTCTCTAGTATAATTTGTATAATCAAAGGTATTTTCAAATATTATTTTATTTAAAAATATCATATAATTGCTGTCAGTATGTTTTGAAAAAATCAACAGTTGCCTTCTGTTTCTGCCATAAAATTATGACGGGTAGGTATTTTTCGAGTATCGGTTTCTTGAAAACTACAAATTTTATGATAAAATAATGAATATTTGAAAAAAAATTCATTTTTATCAAATACGTTTATGCTTTTTTATAAATTTTCAATATATCTTACAATCCTTGATGCTTTTTTTTATATATTGATATCAATAAGGTTTTAACTATAAATATATATTATAATATAATATATATTATAATGTTTTTAGTTGATCAAGCGATGATAGTTAACCTCTTTGGCTTCGAAAGATCCGACGAAGGTGCTGGGCAGATGCTTGGATCTATACTAATTATTAATATCAAAATAAGGAGTGCATTTAACTAAATTGAAAGTTAAAACTCTACTTTCTTGAAATTCCGAAATAATAAACATTTAAGAAATGAACCGCAATAGTCACCTTAGTTTCTTATATATCCCATTCTCGTAATCGCTTTGAGTTTACTTTTAAGAAAGTAGATAATGTTTCGGCGTCTTATAATACGGAAGTTGTAAATATTCATACGTATTAATAAATTAGTTTGCTCAGATGAAACACGCTTTCTCGATGAGTATACGTTAAATGGGCATACATGTTCACATGGGTATATAAGCGTAAGATACGTTGAAGCAAAATATTGTCGTATTGCTATCATAACGATTCTAAGAACATCTTAAATGTTGTCATAAATAACGTCAATTGACCTCAGCTTTTCCCCTGCTTCTCTATCTAATTATTTTATGAGATATTAACTTGATAATAGGTAAGATACTGGTTTCAGAGAGCATAAGGATTACCTTAAAAATGACCTTAAAATGATCTAAAAGATTTCTATCCCTAACAGTTTTCATAAATTTCGGCAAGCCTGTTATTCTTGAAATAAAATATTACGTTTCTTCAGGATTTATTTGATATATAGAAGAATTCTAATTTATAACTAAATTTAATTTAAGATAAGAATGACTAAATGACAAAAGCGTCAACAGAGAAAATTTCAAAATATTGCTATATAAAAGTCGACTAATATCAAGAACTCGATTCTAATCCCATATTCTAAATATTTATGATCCGACTCAGACTTGTTTTTGGTATCGCTCTTGAAATTCCAAATTTTTCTAAAACTTCAATTTCGGAACATTTGAAATTTTGGATCAGCATGAATAAATTAATGAGGAAATAACTAAAAGACTATTTGCTTACACAACACTTATACACGTACGACTATAAGTCACAAAAATAAACCATTAAATTGGTTTATTTTAATATTCAACGGTGATAATGGCATATGTTAATATTTAGATTCGTCCTATTTTTAAGTAACGAAGTATTTGAATTAAGATAAGATTTACACATAGAAAACGTAAAATGGATTTGACGATAGTTTGATAATTCTTCTTTGCTCACTCTTGAACTTATCAAAAAAATGTGTAAAGAAAAACTGATGTTAACCACTAATACCCTTAGTGATCTGAAAATCCTAGATTCTGGCATGGTAAGAAGACTGTTTTATTAGTGGTCGATGATTGAATATTTTCTTGAGAATTTATTCTTACTCAATAATAATAATTAAAAAATTATGTACCGATGAAATTGACTAAGAAAAATTTACTTTCAAACTTTCACCACAAACTCTAACAGGGCATGTTGAAATGAACATTTTCTTTGAAGGATCAACTACAGTTATGGCTTAGAAAATATATTACAATACAGTATTAAATACACTATAACTCTTACAGATGAATATTAATTTATATGCGGGCTGGTTAACATTTATCACTGCTCACGCTACGTTCATTAAACTCTACAATAATGATGATAGGGAAAAATAAAGCAAAATTATCAGCTCTGAGGTAATATTAACCGTATTGATGATTAGTGGTTTTGGAAAAAGCTGGGCGATAACGCAGTTTATTTAAGACAGCTATCTGTAGTATATATTATACAGTAAAAGTGATCGTGATAGAAAAAACTGAAATAATAGGAGATAATATATAATAATAGTACATAGGGATTTGAATGTTATGGATTTTTATGTATCGCAGACGAGGATGATAAGTAATAAAAAGTCATTGATAATTAGTACATTACCAAAATTTTGTGAATTTATATTAATTTTGAATAGTAATAATAAACCAGGACAGACGAGTACAAAAGATAAAATAAAGTAAACAGTTAAGGAATGAAAGAGAGAGAAACTGACAAATAAAGAGACAGAAAAGACATCTAGAAAATTGGTATTAAATCTTTTCGATACTATGGTAACTATTATTAAAGCCGAAGACGATGCAGACTGTTCAGAAATTGTTTTGAGAAGTAATTGCATATTACTATATTAGATATAATAAAGTTCAAAACATGGTATAACACAATACCACTAGCTTATCTGAAAGATATATCATTGAAATATTTATTCCTAAAAACTAACTTAGTCTAGTTAATAAATCAAAAATTTTGTTCAATGAACAGTTTATCTTATCAGGCCTATAGAATCTTATTAGGTAATGTGTTTTTTATAGAAATGAAAATATTTGCTTCAAATAAAAACTTGAATATTTTCGTTTGATTTTATTGAAATAAGATCAGCTTTGAAAGGACCATCATGCTTTACTCTATTTCCCTTAGAAGAGTGATTAAATCCCACAAACCAGGAATAGGGTAACAGAAGAGTCAAAAACTTAAAACGGCGGTACTGTTGTTAAATTAGATGGTACGCTTCGCACTAAAAGAGGATGTCTTTGGGAAAATGCTGCTATTTCATGACGATATCAATAGGAATGAAAGACATTTATTATTTTCTTAGTTATGTCGGTGTTGATACACTGGTCCACTTAGCATTCTTTTATCTCATCAAGATAATTGGAATTGGTTTTACCATTTATGTCTCGGACTTTCTAAGCGATTTAATTATTTCATTAGTTTGATTAATCTCTTTCATTTCGTTACAGGAGTCTTTGAAATATAGATTTGTTGCATTAAATAAGTACAGTTTATTCTTTCTTTTTCTGGATTTTCTAAAATAAAGTTTTGTCAGATCAATCAGGCACAGCCTCTCCCGTTATGCTTCATTTTCTGTTTCTTTTGATACCGATGCGAAACATACCCTGGCAATAGTTATGCGAAGTATATATCAGTATATTCTGTATGTATTATATGCAATATAACGGGTGTAACTTGTATACTTAGAATAAAAACTTATTTTAATCTATTACTAATTCATTTTGGTCTACAATTAATTGTATTAGAATTGATGATTGGTAAGCATGGGACGAAAGGAAAAAGTAATGTATCCAGGATTAATATCTTTACTTCACGTTAAACCTATATAAAATATTAATAAATCTGATAAAAATGTCTGTAAAAAATATTTTATGAATTATTCCAAAACTAGAAAAAGAAGATAATAAACATTACAAAAAGAAATATTTGTTATGTATACAGAGAAATTTTGTCGAGATCATACATAAAGATTCTCAGATCAAAATAATTAATACATAATCCAAAATATAATGCACAAAATGAGATATGTTTGATATTATATAATGGATAAAAAATATTTTTCTAATTAATATTTTTATTATCTTATATATCGTATTTTTAATTTCTATCTCATAATAATATAAAATTATCTTGTATTGAATTAGAGATAATATGAATATTAATGAAAATAGTACTGTCCAGATAACAATGCAAAATCACGAAATTGATTTTATAAATTGGTTATTTGAGTTTATCGTTGCAGAGACTCCAGTCATTGGGCCATTGAAAGTAGTTTTTATAGTACTGCTATTATTCTATATAATGCTATTTTCAATAGAATTTCAATTTCAATGCTGTATCACTGAAAGAACAAATTCTTTTAAAAAGTGTAAAAATATAAATTGAATAGGGTAATAATAAATAAAAAAGAAATGGAAATCTATGTTATGTGCCGTAAATTAAAATTTACGAAGAAAAGTTTTTAGTCAAGATTACTTAAGATATCATTTAAATAATTTTGTAGTTTGGTTTGCGATTATTATATGATAAAAATTTGGAATCACCTAATATATTTTTATGTTTTAAAATATTTTTCCCTTCAATTAATTTTTTAATATTATATTTAATAAAATATAATTCTTAATAAGCAAAAACAAACTTTATTTTTAAAATAGATAGAAATAACTCTACATTATGCTTTCTTTGCCACATGCGTAATAGTGTAGATTTGAACATTGTTAAATTTACTTATATTGCCTATGTTTGTGAAGACCAGTGAGCTGAGACTTCTTTTTGTAGCCAGTTGGCATAACGGATATAATCCTGAAATGCAACCTACAATTAAAATATTTAACTTAATCTTTTCTCGTTTTTCAAACGTGCACTGCACAGGCCATTCAGAAGAAATTTTTGAATTAAAACGATCAACACAAAATTATTATTTCATTATGAAGTTGAAAGTTTTAAAATGCTGGTAATTCATTATTACTTTTTCTAAGAATTTTCATTTAATAAAATATCCTAAACATGAACTTAAAATAATTCTGATCAAATTATTATTGCTATAAGCAAATCATACATTCTTAAACAATATATCTGAAATAATTTTAGAATTATTTTATTTTATAGAAGAATTTCATAAGTCATGTTTAATTTTTATAATTTTGTTAAATATACATTTAATATAATAGGTACATTTTACTTTTAAGTAGAATGAAGTATATAGAATATACAAATTCTTTTAATATTTCAATGAAATATGTAATTTCTCGATCAGTCGCAATTTTTCATTTTTTTTAGGAAGCCGTTTTTTTTAAAAGTAAAGACGGAGCAATTAAAAATAGAATAATCATCAAGCGTTATTTGCTGGCTGAAAATACGAGTTAAAGGAAAAAATCTGAAGCTTAATTCATTTTTGCATAAAAATATTAGATTTAAATAAAATTTCAAGATAAAATTTAGTGTTCCTAGATCATTAAAACCTCTACAGTAGTATATACAAAAATTAAATTCCAATTTTTTATATAAAGATTAAAAAGTTAAGGAAATAAATAAAATGTAATAGATGCTATTTTTAAAGATTGTGGGAGAAAAGGAAAGGCAGTTAAAAACTCATCAGAATATTTTTTATAGTTCTAATACTTTTTGTTAATACTTGAGAGATTTGAAAGCAGGATCATCAACTATCTTATCTTTCTAGGATGCTTTTTAAATTAAAACCTTAATATTTCTATTATTGATAATATTTTTTCTGTAAATATAATTTTTTTGTAGTGATCAATGCATATTACACATAAAGATTTGTATTAAATGCTTTATTATTTTAATACTAATAAAATATTTGTTACAATACTAATAATCTGTTGTCTTTAGTACTAATAAGAGATTTACTATTATACTGGTAAAATTGTATATAATAGATATACACAAATAATACTTTTATAATTGAACATTTAGAAAAAAATGAAATACAGTATTTTATTCTCTGAAGTATAAAATCAAACCAACAATCTAATTTAGGTAATTATTTTAAAAATTGTATATTATTTATCCAATTGCTATATCATTAACAGTTTGAAAACATAAAGTTTAAGTTTTTAAATTTTATACTAATAAAGTTCTTATATCGGTTTATTCAGTGAGTAGAGTTGAATGAAAGAACTTGACGCGCGCCGATATCAACATAACCCGTAATGACCGCTCCGTGGAGGTCTTGACCAGAGAAGGTGACGCATCCGGAATCACCTAACAACTAAGGTGAGGAGTGCCGAAAAAATGAATATCCGGAAGTTTCCCTCCAGGTTATTGCCGCGGTGATTGGAGCGGCGTGGGATGGAGCAGAAAGAAGAGAGAGGAAGCGTCATGTGGTAATTGGAGTGGTGATGCTCGAGTTTCGTGGATGTAAGGGGACACCGCAGTGGTTCGAGGATCAGTCTTGTAAGCAGCAGAGACGGCGTAGGACTCAATAGAACCGATTCTTCTATTGTTTTTTTTTTACGTACCCTGAGGCCGCACCTATCCTTCCTATCATAAATCGAACTTTTAAGGACTAATACTAAGGAAGAAGCTATTCATTTAACATAACGTAGCAACAAACTGCTTTTTTCAGGGCGATTGAAAGGCCGACCTAAAAAAAAGAAAAAAATGGTCAGCCCAAAAATCAGGCAAATCGGTGAAGGGAGTAAATCGATTTTCCCAATCAGGATTAGTTACTCCCCTTTTCATCAAACTTTAAATTAAATTGAGGCTTATAAATCCAAATACGTATTAATCAAAATATAAAGTATTGCTTAAATAAAATATTATAATTCATATTAGTTTTGAAATATAAGAATACATTCAGGAAGGCCGATAAAATATTGAACTCCGCGAGCTTTAGAGGTGAAATGAAAATGTTAAAAAAGTTTAACATGTTTTACTTGCTAATTACAAAATCATTGCTGATGAACTTGTTTAAGACATAAATTTTATAAGCTCTTGCAATGAAATGTTTACTAATTTGTTTGATCATGATAGCACCAAAATTCTAATATATGAAAATTTTTATGGAAAATTCATGAAATATAAGCATTGACAGTTTAAGGATACTTTATCAATTTTCCTTATCATGATATCAGCCAAAATGATGCTTATCATTCTGAACGTTTCAGTAAAATCACTTATAAGGATTATTTAGGTGAACGAAAATTAATATCAAGATAAATACTGTGTTTACTCACATTTGACCATAATCGTTGTAAACAAGTAATTATTAAAGAAAAGTCGATTTAATATTGTACATTAAAAATGAAACTATAAATGTGGGAACTAATCTTGCAGATTATATTTCGAGAAAAGCAAAAAACGTTAACATTGGTCGGTGAGGTTGTTTGATTTACGGTAATTTACTTATGAATTATCTACAAAAGAGAAAAACGCCTAAAAAAGAGTGCTATTTCTCTTTATTGGATTAATTTCATGTAATATCGAAAGGAAAGCAATCTGATTGTCGAGAATAATGTGTACTTTACTGAAATTCAATTAAAACTACATAATGAATCAAATTGCACTATGATTTACTTATTTTCTATCTGATTTCCAAAGTTAAGTTTTTTAATTTCAAACATGAAGAATGAGTTTAATGAAAATAATATTTATTGAGTTAGCAGGATGTTGTTGAACCAAATGAGAATTTTAAAAATATTAATTTTTATAATTCATATTTTTGTGAATACATAAAAAAGATAGATCATTGATAGAATAGATGTATTGAACTAAAAGGAAATTATATGAAGAACAAATCAAAATATTACAAGATGACTATTTTGAAAGAAATGGGATAAACATTGAAGATAGAATAAGTGCAAAGATAAATATTTAGATAATATATAGAATAGTATGGTTAGTGATGGTTATGATATTTATAAAAGAACAAGTCTGGCTTAATAAAATAAGGAGTGTTTATAAAAGATGCGTCAAATAAAATTAAGCAAAATAAGTTCTGTAATATCTTCAATACTTTTACACATTTAAATAATAATGAAAGAATTAATAATAACATTTTATCATAAAGAAAAGGTCTGCAAACTTTCAAATTAACTTTTATTAAAATGATAAAAAAAACAGACAAGAGAGATAGTAAATATAGAAATAAACTTGAAATTAGGTTTGCATTTAATATAAAAATAAGGATTTATAAAGATCATATAAAATTATTATAATGCAAAAATTCCCTAATTATATCATAGTACTTACTACGTTTCCAATATGTGACAACATTTTTTTATTGTGTTGTAGCTTTATTAATTACCTATTTACTTATTTTTGTGATTCAGTTACTGAATTAAATATTTTAGGATCTACGTATGTATAGGAACATACGACAAACGTAGCTGTACATGACTATACACATTTGCACGCGCACGTATCGCAAACACCCATATTCCTTGCACTCATTAGAGTATACAATTTTACACATTTTTAAATATGTTGCAAATATAACACCAATATATTGTAATAAATAAAATGATTAATACAAAATATTGTTAACATTGATTATTTTATTTGTTGAAATAATTCAACATTACATACACATTTTCATATACACAAAATGTACGATTACATGACAAACTACTGTATAATGCGCCATGTTTATTGTTCGAAGAATGTCGAATTGACAAAGGTGCGTAATTTGCCTGTTGTTATGCTTGGTTGTGGTTGGAGCGGTTATGGGAGAGAATTTTTCAATTGCTTTTTAATACTATTATCTTTTTTAAATTGCACGTCTCGTGTCGTGGCCTTGGCTTGTCTTAATATGAGATTTGTTTATAAAAATATTACATACACTAAAGCGCACATGCCTATGTGCTCGTGCACATACACGTCATACACAGACTCACTTAGTGAGAGGCGTATACAATATGCGAGCGTAGAGTTTTAAATCTACTCTAAAAAATTCATTGTAGACTTTAGTTTGAAGAAAATATACATTATTAAAAAATAAATGGTACTAAAGTTGATAATATAAGTTGATGAGTAGATTAGATTTTTATTCGTTATTTGAATTAGTTAAATCCTAGAGGGGTCATTTATTTTTATGTATTTTTTTATAAGTGATAAGACATGTATGTATATTTAGTATTTACAACTAATATTAATACGTTATTAAATTACTATTATTGTTCTAATATTTATTAAAAATATATTAAGATTTTTTACTTGTATCTAAAATATCTCATTAAAAAAAATTACATTTTATTATTTAGAACATTTTTAATAAAAATATATTTAATTATATTTATTTTAAGTTATATTTTAAATTCAAAATCTAATGTACTCATCGAAGTATTGTATAGAAACTGAATAACTTTGGTTACCGATATTTTTTTAAACACATAGTGTCTTAAAAAATTTATGGGTTATTGTATCTATTCTATACTATTTATACACCTACATACATGCATACATACTTCCAAAAAAATTATATATATACGCATACATTTATTCTATAATCATTATTTATTTATTACGATTTTTTATTTTGGTACGTCTGTTGTGGTTTTTGACAAAATTTATAATGCTTTTAATATGAATTTACAAATGACTATGCTAATTAAATTAATTTAATATATTAAAAAATATAATACGTATAAAAAACTTTCACTATATAATTTATAAAATAAAGTAAACGCTAATTTAAGTGTGTGCATGCATGTGTACATGAGTGGATAGGAACGAATGTTCGGATAAATGTTTCTTCAAATTCTTATATTTAATGTCATTATCAACTTCATTGTAATAGTGATAAAATTTTAATTAAAACCTTTACGTATAATTAAAAATTTAAATAAACGGTTTTTTCCTTTTTTATTTTGTATATTTAAATTAATCTTAAACGCACTAAAAATTTATAATTTCGATTGTACATAAAATTTGTTGTATATTTGTCAAATAACCACGATGGACTCAAATTTATAAATTTTAATATGTAAATTAATGCTTATGGATAGTGGCACGGTGTGTTGGCTAGTAAAATGGCCGATTGAGGTTGCTGCATGTTCAAAATACTGTCCTATATAAGAAGTTTTAAATAAATACCCTTAATTCTTTTTTCGAATGTTTTTGTGTGTATTTACACACACATATATATATATATATATATATATATATATATATATATATATATATATCATTCGAATTTATCTTGTAAGTAGCTCAAGATAGAAAGTGTATTATTAGATATCTAAATTGCAGAAAAATTATTTATCTTTTAAATTTCGAATTCTTAATTATAAACTTTTTTAATATTGATAAATATAATATACTTAAATATATTCTTATTTAGGTGATCTTTATTAAATGTTTCAATTTACAATTGATATAATATGTTAAAAACATAGATTTATTTATTTAATATAAAGTATTTTTTAAAAATCCGAACTACGCAAATTAATTAGTAGGAATAGAATTTATACAAAACTATTTACAAATAAAAGTGTAGAAAATTAATTGAGCTATTTGATACTTTAGAATTTATTAAATTTTGGTTTATAATACGCTTATCTATACGTTACAATTTGACATTTGTATCTTAAAAACAGGAGTGATTGACGTATATTATAAAATTTACTACATTATTTAATAATTACTTCCCAAATTTATGTTATATTTCCATTCAAAACTCGCATCATGTTTAATTAAGCTTAGTTTAAAGTATAAAAATGAATATTTTAATCAGTTTTCAGTGAGAAGTAAAAAATATATTACACAATAAAAGTCGCTCAAATGTCTATAATATAGTATAACTGCATGTTGCAATGGTTACGTCAAATTTGAATAAATTTATACTTTTTATTTAGGAATTAATATTTTTTTTATTTTAAGTTTTTAATATTTTAAGGTGTATGATATTGAAATTAGTGTTTCAAAACTACTTTACGTCGCTAGTAAGTAAAACTGATAAGTAAATTTTGTTTCATATAGAAAATGAATATTAAAGAAATATATCAATTTAGGAAATATGATTCTATATAACAGTTTCATCAGTACGTATATGAAAGATATTATAATATATTTCATGGCAAATACTTAAGGAAACTACAGCTAGGATGGAAATGAATATAAATTTAATTAAATCCTTACAAAACGTTCTCATTAGTGCAGAGTAATTTTTTTGTCAATCAGATATTACAAAAGATTCTTAAATTCGAGTAAAATTTAAGGTTCAAGGAATAATAGGAAAAAAATTATATAATTTTATAATATAATTTATAATATAATATAAATATTAGAATTCTTTAAATAATTAATTATATCAGTGGTTTTATCAACGTTTTGGAGACTATTTTACGATTCTATTAAATCGTCAGTATGAAATACATCTGAAGCTTTCTATTAAATATTCTTTTGACAAATATGATATATTACATAATTAACACTTACAATCCTATCTAGCCAGTTATAATTTTCTACATGTACCAATATTTTAGTTATTTCATTATAATTTAAAAAATATACTAGTATAAGTTTTAATTTTTTATGTAATAGAAAATATGCAATTTTGAAAGAACAAGTTTAAAGGTTAAATCTGATCATTTACTATGCTATACCAAGATTATGCAGTTTCTTATCTTTGTCTTTTCGAGACGACCTAGAAAACTACTAGACCACGATTTGTCATTACTCATAATGTAGTTAGATCTATGTGATTCATTAGTGGCAATTAACAGCTCTATATTTCTCATAATATTCTAAAAGCTTTGTTAAAAATACAAACTCCAATATCAGTAGATATGTCCAGTATATTTTAAAACTCTAAAAATTCTATAGCGCTAGGCTCAATTTCAAGTTTTTATTACTATTTGAGTGCAATTTCAAAAAGATGATTGAGCAGGTCGTCACTCATTAGATGCTTATAAATAGGTTACTTATAATTAAGGATATTGAAATGTGGAAAACATCAGCGAATAAGGATAACGGTAGCACTGACCTATTAGCTTGTGAAACTCGAAATAAGTATTTTTCGTGCTGACACTTCCTTTTCAATATAAATTTTGACATAAGACTAACAATTATATGATAAGCATAAGCAAGTAATTAATTATGTATATTTTATATACATTCATATATTATAATTAATGTATGAATTAATGTGTTCAGATTTGTCACATTATCCACAAATGATAAACATTTAAACTACTAAGTCACGATTAGTGAACTCGATAAAAATATTGCACCTTTTGCTTACATATTTTAAAAATAGCACTTCATGTTTGTCTTGTAGATAATTTACTTTTCTCGGGCATGTATTCAATCTTTAATATTTTGACTTGTTTTGGTAGCGCTATTTGTTGTATTTTTTGAAAATAACTTTAATTTCTTCTTATTTCAAGTCGCTCTTTTTGATCATTTATTAAACACAGTTTAATAAATAAAGAAACAATATATCAGAAATCCCTAAAAATAAGTATATATAATGTATCTCAGAAAACTTTTTAAAATATGTTTTAAAAAAGTATATTGCAAAAAGAAATGCGAGAAATGTTTCAGTTATTGAAATTTTTATAAAAAGTTTTATTTTAATTTTCTAGCAAAGATTACAAATTAATTTATTGTGATAAAATATAAAAGATAATACATTTTAGAATCATTACTTCTTTACTTCATAAAAACTCAACACTGAATAGATAAAAATTTATGAAAAGATAGTTCGTGATTGTTAAATTTTATGCTAAATTTTAGAGATATTTATATTTCTAGAACGAAGGGAAAAACTCGTCAGTCTATCCGAAAGTATTAGAAATGTATTATTTTTATTTTGTACGAAATATGATCAAGAAGTATGATAAAGAACAAAGAGCTAATATTAAAATGTCGATCCGGTAACATTTTTTCGACTACTATTCATTATAATTTCATACTACTAAATTGTATACTTAATAAAGAATACTGTATAATAGTTTCATACGATGTACGTAAGGTCATTATTATTGCATACATAATACAATAAATTTTTGTATAATTTTAGTGAACGTATGATATTTATTAAATTTACCAACATAAATCTTTTCATTGATATTATGATTATTAATTTAATTACATACTTCATATGTAATCAATAATTTGAAATTGAAACTTTTATTATAAAGAACAGATAAATGTTTAAAAATTGAAGTTTTTCAATAACCAATATATGTTTCACCAATATAGGTTCAATAACAATATGTTTCACAATTGGACATTATCTTAGCTTACAATTTTCTGATATTATTTTTATATTAATTATGCATTAATGTAATTTTTTTTAATTTTTAATTCATCAAATAATAATTCAAATTACGAAAACAATTTAAAAAAAATTAATGAATACATTATTAAAAAACTAATGTTAAAGAATATTTTTTGAATTTCAACAAAGTACCATCAAATAAATTGATTTCTAAAAGGCTGCAAAAACTTTGATTAACATATTTATTTAAGATAAGGCATAAAACTTCATTTACTATCTTTTGTTTCTGAATTAGTTTTTGTTGATGGTTTAAAAAAAAGTTATAAAATATTATCCCTTTGATTTTATTACGCAGAGTATACTATCGAAAATAAATTGATCCGTTACTAATTAAAAATTACGATAGGTTTGATACTGAATAGATTCAAAGTTTATTGATTCTATAAAATTTCTTTGTATATTAATTTCATCTTAAATGTAATTAATTTTTCAAAATGAAACAGTTATATTTCCTACTAACATACTTACATACTGATTCTATCGGCACATAAAATATTGTGATGTAACTTGACAATGCATATATAGTAAAATAATAGACAATGATTTTATTCTAAGTAATTTAATTTCAATTACATTATATTGTAGATCAACTAATTCTAATAAAATATTTTTAGAAGATTTTATTATTGTATTATCTTATTTTATATTTATTTTCTACTATTTAACTTATAAAAATTTGTAAGGTAAAATTAAAAAAATTTTAAATAATTCTAATTGATAGAAAATAATTAATAAACAATTTTTTGAGATTACATACGCACGTACATATGTACATTAGGTATGTTTTCTGTTCATAGTTCATTGTATATTAAATTTAAACAATTTGAAAAGATTTATAGATAATTTGTATATACTACTGTCAAAAAGTGAAGCTTGTATATTAAAAGTCTCACACATAGCTTGAGTATTCCATATTTTTTACGATACCAAAATAAAATTTGTATTCATATTTCTACAAGAGATTGACATTTATTTATCGTTCAATTTCAAATAATAAACTATGATTATAGATATTAATTATAATTAATTTTGAATTATTTTTATTATCGATATACTGTTAGTTTAGTGATTAAAAAAATCAGAAACATTTAATATAGATTATTATTCTAAATATTGAATTTTTAAAAAATTAAATTAGGTGAATTATAAATAGTTTAATTATAGTCAATATTGTTATATTACATATATATATATATATATATAATTATTTTTTATTTATGTGAATATATACGTCAATCGTGAAGTTGCAATAGGAAAAAAGTACATTAAATTATAATATGCATGTAATTAATTATAAATATTTAATATTTTCTTCTTATTTGTAATGTGAAAATTGAATAAATACAAAATATAATGAGAATATTGGCTTGCAGCAAACCTAGGTCAAATGTAACTAGCATTGTGCCCATAATAATCACATTTCGTAAAGAAAAATTCTAATCGATTTAGTTCAGAATACAGAGAGTAAGTAGAACGTTCTTTTCCCGCAGTCTGCAATAATAATTTTGAAATAGGATATAGGTTACCAGCGATGCCCTGGAGCTGGCTCGGGGCAGCCGCGCCATCGGCAGCCGCAGCAGCAGCAGTCGCAGCAGCCGCGGTTACGCCATCGCCTGCCACCGCGCCCCTCGTACTCGCACCAAGGTCTACAGCGAGACGGAGGTATATTAATTTCTCTCTCTCTCTCTCTCTCTCTCTCTCATCAAGATGCATTCGTACGAGCAAGCGCGCAAAGATGTGAAATCGAATAATCCTCAATTATTTATATATATATTAAACACAATTTAACCTTTTTTTTGTTCTATACATTTTTTATGCATCATTATAGCCTTGTGTATTCATAACACTATTTTGACATATTCTACATAAAATGATTCATTAATTTCAATGCACTTGCACAATATCGCATTTTGTGTTCTAAAATAGCTTACTGTGACGATTTTCTACGCGTTTTTTACGCACTGATTGCCTATGTGTATTGGAGGCATGCGTTAATTGCACTTATGTCTTATATCGATTGTGCTAATATTTTTAACTATTACTAATGTTTTATTAGGTTCAAAAAAGTTATTGATAGTATTTTTATTGTGTTATAATATTTATTTAACTTTACAAAACAATAGACATCTCTAAAATCAGATTAAGTAAGTTCTCAGCTTCTTTTTTATTACTTTTATCATATTTAAAACAGTTTTTTGGCTATTTTGCATTCTTTATTAGAGGTTAAAATTAAAATTTGTTAAAATATAACGAAACTTTCTGAAAATAACATAATACTAGTATAGCCAAATAACTGTTTTCATATGTCTTCATTGTTTACAATATATTATAAAAATTGATAATTAAATGTATAAATAATTTTATTATAAATTTTATTCAGAAATTAAAAAATGTTTGCATTGATCATTTCCATTTTACAGAAGTTTTAGCTATTAAAGAATTTCTTAAAATATAATACTGATTTTCTATACGGGTAATACCATTAAATAATGACTATTATGTTTTAAAATAATTTCACTTAATAATTGTACTATAAATCTTTTAATTATAACTTTTTATTCACGGATAGATATTATCGTAATCTAAGATCATGTTTTAATTGATTATATTTTCTTTTCTATACAAAGAACAAACAGTTCGTAAAAAGAAGCATCTATGTTGTACATTGTTAAACATAGTAAAATTGTTCACTAATCAGATTGATTGTTTTAATTAGAAAATCGATAAAAGTGTATATTTAATTCGTGCAAGTAGCGTGCAATATATTCTATTTTAAAAGTGAAAATTTAAAAAAAAAATTTTTATTAAATTCATAATTAATTTGAATATTGTAGCTAATATGAAACCAGTTACGAAAAATAATTAATAATTACAAGTTAGATAAAGGTAATGAATAGTATTCTTTTTAGAATAATTTATTAAAACCTATTATTAAAATAAAAATTTATTGAATAATGTATTGAAAATTTCGAAAATTTATGCAATTTTTATAAATGGTGGTAGGATTCATCGCTACCCAGGTTTATTTTCGCTACTTTCTGTTTATTAAGTTAGAGTATTATTCCCTTTTATTCTAGATATCATATTCTCTGATATCTAGAAATAAGTTCGTGTTTTCCCGGTTAATTATTTTCAAGATAATTTTATCTTCTAGCTATTGTTATGGTTATTATTATTTGCATTTGGTGAGCTAGTATTTCTAAGTGATTCAGTACCACCAAGGCTCTTCGGGATGAGTAAGAGGAATCTACGGTTTACACTTATGGTTAGGGTGTTTCTTTATGGTCGAGGTCCCTTTCATTCGATGAGGATAGGCACATAAGTATTTTATCTTCTATTAATTCATTTCTCTGCTTTAATTTTCGACCGATCCTATTTCAAATGGCTAGTATACAATATTCACACATGTAGCACACATAGACAGGCCTTAAAAGTGACAGTCGAACTCCGCAAAATTCGTGGGCTCGAAAATTTTTACAAGTCGATACGTCGATCCACTGTTTTGCGCCGCGGCAACGTTACTTATTTTTATATATAAACATCTCAAGTTAATTTCGTGTCCAGTACACGACGATAATGTTTAACCATAGTATTCAAATTTTTATATAAGTACTCTCTAATGTTTAAAGATTCGAAGAACTAAAAATTTTACGAAATTATTGCTAATTGTTGTATAAATGTAAGAAATTCAATTTGACATTTTTTTCTAATTTTCTCTCTCCTGTTTTGTCTCTCATTAAGCCACTTAGGATTAACTCATATGTACTTTAGGTTTACCATATAAGAAATGAAACATAATAATAAATATTATAATTATAAATAAATATTTAAAATATACATAAATAAATATTTAAAATATACATATATAAATATTTAAAATATACATAAATAAATTATTAACAGATATAAAGTGTATAAATTATAACTGTACAAATTATAACTGTTTCAGTTATAATTTATTTAAAACAATTGTGTATACGTAAGTTAGACTATGTACACATGCTTGTTTGATTATACTATTAATAATCACGAAATATTATTCTTTTCTTGATAAACTAAATTTTCAATTTTTTTTATGCGCTAAACATAATACAAAATTATAAAACATAATACAATCATTAATACAAAATTGTGGAATCCCTAGTTGTTATAAGCAATAAGTATACGCCGTTAAGAGAACAACGAACAATTATATGTCTTAGAAATATAAAGAAATATTCGTTGATTCAAAAGGACGAATAATTTTCTATTACTAGCCGCTATTTTAATTATAGCGTTTAGTGAAGTACTCACTAATCCAAAGGGATGATGTAGTAAAAATTATTGTATTTATGATAAATTAAATAAACTAGATTAGATAAATAAATTATATACGTCAATTTTACAAAGTTATTGCAATTAAGGAAACAAGCTGGAAAAAAATTCCTTCGACCATAAAAAAGTTTGTAAAGATGTATCGTATATATAAACTTCGATATGAATACATTTATATACGCGAGCGAGAATAGACAAAAATATAGTTATAAAGATCTAACAATATTGTAAAAATATTTCAGATATAATGTTTATGGAAAATATCTAATTTTTTGAAATAATATATGAATAAGTTACTAAATTTTATGCAAGGATCAGATTGTAATGTGAAGATTCTGTTGTTAATTACTAGAGATTGAATAAAAATGTGTATTAAATAAATTTTATATTTAAAAATTGTATGTGTGTATCAGTCCCCAAGTTTTCGGCCAATCTGCTTCAAGTTCTAGTATGTTTATTCACACATGTATAGCACACATAGAAATGTTTACAAACGCAGTCAAACTTTGCAAGGCTCGTGAACTCAAAGGTTTTCATCCGTAGATCTTCTAATTTGCGACGCGGCAACGTCTCTTATTATTCAAACAAACTTCGAGTTTACTACCAGGAAAAAATTTAAACATAGTCTACAATACTTATATTAGTAAAATTGTCTACGTACAGTAATCTTAAAAAAAACATGTTTGATTAATATAAATGATAATTTTAATGCATTGTTTATATTTTCAATAATAATTTAGTGATTAGTTTAATAAAATTAATAATAATAATATAAAAAATTAATATGAGAAAATATAATGAATTATTATTCTACATTTTTTATTGAGTCAATGCATATTATTCATACGGTAAAAAATATAAAATTTTTGAAAAGGGTTTGGAATAGTTTTGATTGTATATTAATAAAAATAAAATAAAATTTATTATATTTAAAAAAGCCCTTTTTTATATTAACCAATAAAACCTGTAATAAAAAAAATATTTCTTGATCATCTGTTAATAAATTGCAAAATCGTAAATATCAATTTTGTACGTGTTCATTTAAATAATTTTATTTAGTATATCGAAACTTATGATAATATATTAAATTTTGAGTAAAGAAATAATAGAGTTAGTTTTTACTGACAATATACATTATCTACATTATCTTTATATCTACTGCACCACAAGAAAAAATGAATATAATTTCACATTAAGAAAGTAAAATGTTTAATTCAAGTGCAGAAATATTTTGTTCGGCGTTTTTGTATTTAGTATGTAATAAGACGTTAAAAAGTTAAAAAAGATTTTGTGTAATTTTTTGTATAAGTTGTTATTAACAAATATAGACGTCAACCTATAACCATATCTATAATAGTTCGTATGCATTTAAACACATTAATGTTCAAGTTTCACGCCGATTTTCGAAATGAAACTATGAGTGTGCATTTGGTATATAATGAGGCGTCGGAAGCTGATAACATATATTGTGCAATTTTTTTGTAAAAGTTTTTATTTAATATTATACACGCCGGTACTTGGGTATATGCATAATGGAGAATATGGATGATATATAAAGGTACTAAAATTATAGTTCCGCGTCGATTTTTTTTCGAAAATTTTCTTCTGTTTGCCTTTTAATGTATTGAACGGTCTTCATTAGGGAAAATTTGTAGAATATTAATTTTTACTCTTTTGTAAATTTTTGGAAATTTCAACCATTAATTAGGGTGACACAACTGTAGAATTTCGGGACAATTCATTATTTTGTCGTTTTGTGTCAAATTAAATAGTTTTCAATAGTTTTTTTTAGAAATTTTTCGATTTTTAAATTTTCAATTTTCGTTGCGACAGTAATATTGCAGACTTCAGACTCCTCGTGTCTGAAAAGTTTTCAAAAAATGTTATAGCATTAGAGCTGAATTTTTCGAAGTTCCATGAATTATCTATCTTAACCTTCATTTGATTTTTAAACATTGGAGAATATAAATACTGCTTTGTTTCAATGTTTTCGTCGATTGCTATCCTAATTTAATGCGAAATTATATCCGTTGGAGATAATTGCTACCTTCTAGTCCAAACATGGCTACATATTTTTCTTTTTTTTTCGTCTATTGAATTGAAGATGTTAATCAAAATCATTATCATATTGACTCTTCTATCTCTTAACATTGAATCCCTTTCACATATTTTACTCATTCGTTGTATCTCTACCTGTTCGTTTTCATTTATTTGAGTTATCCTTGTTATATTTCTTCTTTGTTTCTAGTACCTCTTTATAGAACAATAGCTGTATGACTTTATTTCTGTTTTATCATTAACTCATTAACTCATTATTGCTCTTGCCCACGTCAAATTTCAGTTGGATATTATCTCTTTATGACACACACACACACACATCACACAATTTGCTTTATCTCTTGTCTTTAGGTATTCCGTTTTGGTTGTCATTTTTTGCAATGAAATTACCAAAAATAAATTCTGAATATAATAAAACCTAACTGGCTTTTATATTATTACTACTTACACGGGTAAATATCACTATCTGCATTTTCGCGGGTATTTCAAAACATTCTCCACGGATAAGGGGAATATTCCCATTTAATCATAATATTTTCTTTCTGACATCTATTTTGCTGTTATTTGTCTCTATTATATCCAGGCTAAGAGTTTATAATTGTACAGGAAGGTCATCTGAAACATCGTGCATGTAGTATATAAGATATTCTAATACTATCATAGCCTTACCTAACATTCAGCATTCATTTGTTGTAATACCCTTAATGTTTATCGGTAAAATCTTTAACCAATATATAATCTCTTTATTTGAAAAAACAGTCTTTGTATTCGTGTATAATTCTGCTTTTTTATTTTGATTAAATGCTTTTAAGTTTTACAACGAGTGAATTGCGTTCAATTTTTGTGAAATGTATTGTTATTAACTTTTTTGCAAGCTTGTAACACGGTTTACTGGTGAACCACAACTTCCGACACCTGAGAGTAACGTCAAATACATATCGAGTTCAAATACCTATCAATATTTTTTAACTTTACTTGTCGATTCATATCAGGTGTATTAAATTTATTGTTGCATTGGTCTGTATTTCCGTACCATTTGTAATTGCGATTGGGTCTTCCTTCATCTCTGTATTGATCAGAAATAATATCATGTCGTTTACGGTTAACTTTCGATTCATTGTAATTGTTAGTCCTGTATTTTTATTATCAAGGATTTACTGTATAAGTTATTATTTATGTACATTTGTCTATTGTTATTATAATAATTATTAAAAATCTATATATTGCCGAGTGTGATATTTGTCTTAATGTGCGTGTTTAAATCTAACTTTCAGTATTTCGTTGTCTAAATCGTTTTTTATTCTATAAGAACTCGAAATTAAGTTTTCAGGCGTTCATTTGAACATATCCAGCGGTGATTTCAATCCAAATATAAATTCTTGTAGTGACATTCGTTTTGCATTGCGCTTTTGATACTCTTTTCGTTTCTAACCATCTCGAGGTAGAAGTCTCATATGGAGTAGATGATTATATTATTTTTTAACACGTTTACCACAATTTTCAGTCTGCGTGATAACGTGCTGTTGCGTCACTATATTCTCTCAATATCGATATTTTCAAACTAAGCAATGAGATTGAATAATAGGTCTTCCACTGTATCGTATTGTAACAAGAGCCCAAGTAATAATCTGCCACTCTTTCCTTAATTTTGAAAGAATATATTCGCTTGATAGTCTGAATATTTTTAAGCTTTTCTGGATTATCATACAAAATTTTATAAATATTTTGAACGTCTGTTGAAAAATTGGATTTGAGACAATGCTTCATTCAGACTTCATAGGTTTTGTAGTGAACCGGTTATTATCTTCGTCGTATGTTTCAAAAGTCTTTGTTGACATTACATTCTCGCAGTAAATCTGATTCTCATTGTATATCCGGTATGAGATTATTTGTAATGACATTACTTATTTTGGACTTCTGATCGTATCAATTTGCTTACGATATTTTTGCTTGTATTAAACTATTAGTGCAGAATTATGTTTGTGAAGGTGTAGGAATGAGTAGGTGTCATCTTTCCTATTAGCGAGGATCTTAAAAAAATATTTTTATGTTATTTTACACAAACGCTACAAAGAATATTAAAAACAACTTAAGATGTCACGTAATTATTTACAAAAATAATAAATTTGTTCGCGCGCAACTTTGAGTGACAGAATCGCAGGGAGTATAAGTCAAGGATAAAACAATACGGAGTTAAAAGACAAAACAATTTATTTCTGGAGAAATTTAAGTGGATCACGTGGTAATAAGCTATGAAAGGTATATATGAGAGATCTTTAATCGTAAGTAAACTCCAGCTATTAAAATCTTGTTCTCCTTGGTTTTCTTTTTGATTGCTAACGAAACTCCTCGACCAGCTCGTGAGTGTATCTTGAATAACTGCTTTGAGCCTTTCCTGCATTCTCCCCTCAATACCTTATTTATATCTATCCTACCTAATTACTTTCTATACATTTCGCTAGATTCATGTCACAATGAAAAAAATAATTTTTATAGAAACACTATCAAGAAAATTATAACGTTAAATAATTCAAATTTTATTATTTTAAAAATAATAAAAATATCTTATAAAGTCACCGAAATATTTTTGTTTGATTTGAAGCATGTCCTCTATTTTATAATTTCATAATTATGTACATACAAAATATTTCGATTTGAAATTTTGGTACAAAGGAAAATACATTGATTTTTATTGGAAATTAGATTTACGAAATGATAATATTTATTTGTTGAATAAAGAACTGTTATTCAATATTCGTTCTTCTGAAATTCTCTATTTTACTTCAAAATAAAGATATACATATTAAATATTTTATAGTTTTAAATAAGCAAAGTAAGTTTTCTTTACAATTTCAAGAATATTCTTTCAAATTGTTAAAATTTTATAATTATTTTCTGAATGTTTTATATTTTGTTTAGAAATTGTTTATGGATCCATTTAACTTTCATATCCCAAACCTTTCATGTTTAATGATTACTTACTAGTGATGGCTATAAGATTCATCTTCATCTTTAATAATTTATAATTATATAAAAGCATTTTTCTCGAATATTTTGTGAAATTATTGAAATAAAAAATTTGTTACGTGTTATTTTGATTTGAAAAATACTTAAGAGTAAAGTAATTAATTAATATGATAAATTTGTTTAAAAACAAATATATCTTAAGAATAAGAAAAAATGTTGTCCTCTACATTAATCTTGAATAAACATTAATAATCTTTTTGAATTTAATAAATAACCTTGTTTAAAATCAGTAAATAACATTCTATCATCTTTCTAACAATCGTCCTAATTGAAAATCTTATGAAATTATCTATAGTTATTGTATTTCAATTCAATTAAGTTTTTATGAGTGTGTATTTATATAAAAAGACTGGTTATATAAGCTTCAAAAATGTCGGATGGCTCGGTGGTGCGCGGGGTGCGAGTAAAACAAATATAAAAACAAATGGAAAGCTGCTGCTGCTGTCGATGAAGGAAGATTTTATGAAACATAAGGAGATATATAAGGTAGGCCGCTTTGGCATGTGTGTTTCAGCTGCAGCATTAAGAGGTATAGCCATCCAAAGAGGCCGGATTAGTGGCACGAGAACGACCTTTCCATCGAGTGCTGCTGCTCTCGCATTAGCTAGAAATTCGAGTTCCATTGTTGCAGCGGCCGCCGCTACTGCCCTTCATCCTTTTGCACAAACGTAAGTATTAATATGTAAAAAGTAAAGCAGACAGCTTGATCAAAATTCACTTTTTCAGCTCTTAGATATTATAAATTTCTATATACATATTTTTTAGTTATTATTTATAACACAATATAATTTGCAAGCTTTGCATGTTTTGTCGTGATATTGTATGGAATAAAATTATTACTTTTTAGTTGCACTTATCTTAAAATTAATAAACTTGAAACGCATGAAAATCATCCTACTTGTTAACAATCAAGACTATTAATCAAATTAATATTATTAAAAGTTCAGAATTAAAGTAACCTAAATAGAATAATATCAATGCAGTCACTAGTTTATTCATATTTTATGGCTATTAAAAATATATTTTTAATTCATATTCATAAAAATACACATACACAGAAATATATACGTTTTTAAATGCATATAATATATAAGGAGAAAAATACGTGTGTGTTTTTTACGAGTTGTACTTCTGAACTGAATTTTCTATTCGTGGTAAGAAATTACAAGATTGAATTCTGGACAAAGTCGACGGAGATGTTCTTATATTAATGCATTTTTCTTGTGATTTATTGTGCCTCTGAAAAAATTAAGTGAATAGACTCCGGTGGTCTTCAACGAGTTGCTATGTAGGTATGAACTAAGATGGTAATAAGGTGTTTTCTGCACTTCCTGATACACATACCTGAGACTAACAGCAACTCAATAATTAAATCTTAAGTTTGATGATCGTAAGCATCTAAATAATTATTATTCAGATTAGAGCCTTATCTGCTTATCTTAATTATATTTAGATGTGACAATCATCACATTCAAGATTTCAATATTTAAATCCGTTAAATATTCAAACATTTTTTTTGCACATTTTTGTCATATTTTACGTTGAATATAGTAAAGTAGATCAGTTTTTAATGTACTGTTATAAATTATTAATATTTCAAAAATTATATTTATTATTATTCATGACCTTATATATAACAATAACTCTTCATATATTGAATTTATGTATCTAGCATGCCATTCATATTTACCATCATATATGTACATGATTTATACAATTTTTATATACTTTTATTATAACAAAATTTAAATATTATGAATCAATATTGTATCAATATATATTTATATGATTTTTTTACGTTGAAAAATAAAAACAATGAAACTGAGTATGGATCAACCAGTAAGTCAGGTTGTAATTCTGAATAATCTTGGAATACAATTTGTTGATGTTTCTAATTTACATAGTAATATTTTATTTGTTTATATGTTTATTAAAATTACAACTATAGTTTTTATAGTCGTTATAAGTTCAGCTCGTATCGAGTTGATCGTTCGGAAAGGTTCGCGATTATTTGTTGATTTGTTATAGCGTTACAGGTAAAATAAAGATAAACAGAAAATTAAGAAAAAATAATAGTTTGTTTATGATAATAATTTGTCAGGTGAGTATATTTATGTTTGAAATATTTGCATATGTTACATATATACATTCCGTATTTATCATAGGCGAACGAAGTGAGAAAGGGATATATCGTTGAGATAAAAGTAATACTTTTAAGGTTTTCAATTCTAAGCAACAGCTCGAATAATAATGTGTTTCATATGGCACTGTCAGATTATTATTAATGGTTTATATTTTCCTAATCGTGTAATTTTTCTCGACTTTTCATATGAAATTGTTTCAAAGCGTCGTTCGGAGTGGCTACTGTTAGCATAGTTCCTAGAATTATCATTCCAGTTCCACGTACATATATTTCAATATTCACGTACATACATGAATAATTAATTTGGGAAAATGGTTATTAACAAAAGAAAATTTGTTTCTTTTGAGCATAAAATGAAAAATATAAATATCAAAAAAAGTACTAATCTATTACATTGTGATAAGACGAATTTTTTTTAAATATCATAAAAATTTTAACATTAATCGTTTTAATAGTCTTTAACTGATCTTTGACAATGATTTTGAAAATGCAGATTTTTAAAAAATATTTAAAATTTTAAATAATATTTATATACAAATAAAATGTATATTTTTAAACTTACACAAAATCGTGTATTGAAATCGAATTGATTTAAAATATACTGAGATATTCTTAAGAAACTGTATTTTAACAAAATCTAAAAATCAATTTCTTCAAAATTCTGACAGCATGATTTATAAAAAACTATACAAACTAACGAATCTGAAGTTTTATAGTTAGAGTCACAATGAAATTCTAACATTTTTTAGCTCTAAAATTTTAACCTTAATTGTAGTACATTTTTATTTTATGTATATGCACGTTTATGTATGTGCCCATTTACCGACGCGTATTATATTTAATAAAAACTTGTGAAAAAACATTGCACAACATGTTTTTTACATCTTAGAATCTTATATATATTATAAATACACATAAAGATTCATTTGATTACAAATTAACTCTTAAACATATTCTAATTGAGGAGGCGTATATTTATTAATAACAACTGTTATAAAGCATTGTACAAAACATTTTAGGATATTAGTATTTACTTAATTCAATATATCCATGTATGAAGTTTTCAACGTTGAAACTTCATGGAGAAATGAACTTGTTTAAATTCTAACATTTAGGAAGAAAACCACCTTAATCGTATAATTATCATGTAAATTGATACGAACATAATTTTACTTTAAAACCATGATGAAAAAACCCTTATTAGAGGATAAAAAGTTAGAAAATTCCTATTTTTGAAAATATTTAACTTTATAAAATATTATTAATAAGAATCATTTAACATTACTAAAAGAAAAAAATGTTATATAAATAAGAATTTTATATATGGATTTTTGTCGTTTTGTACAATGTTGCAATATGTGTAAGTATGTATATTGAGCCATCCGCAAGATGATTTTTAAACTTGTAATATATAAATAATAAATATAAAATCAATGTATTTATAAAACTGCATTATTAAGAAATGAATTTACCAGTATTTCTTTAGAAAGGAGTTGTTTGTGGGAGTTGGAAGGAGTTTGAAATGCACATATAGAAAACTTAACTGAACTATTCTATATACATAACTGATGAACGACGTACCCCTTATTGTTTATAGCAACTGTTTAATAGGTATTCCACAACTTTTTAGTAATAATTATTGTTATTATATATATCCTTATATGTATATATGTATATGTATACTTATACTTATATGTATATATACATTGTGTACCCTTACTATTAAATAAATTACAATATATATTATGGACTAGTATTTTTTTTGCGGCAAATACAAGTATAGGATGAGAGAAAAGGTAAAACTTTAAATTATAATTTTATATTTGTACATTATATTTTCTTATAAAAGATTCGTAATTTTAAAAATTTTTGAACTCTCTAATATTATAAAGTTAGAGATAATTACATTAAAATCAGTATTTTTATTATAATGTTACACTTTTTTCGCATGATATTGGACTTGAAGTAAAGTAGAATTGTTTATTAATTGTAGCGCTGCACAGTTGCAAAAACTATATATCGTGTATTTGCATTTATATGTGCATTTATAAGAGCATTATGAGTTGTATATATTTGCAAATATTCGCCAATTCAGGTTGTGAAAGATGAAACTTTTCAGATCCATCATTTTGGTCGTGCAACAAAATAATACTTTTTTCATAACAGACATCTGAAAGTAAACCAATGTACATACAAATATAAAAAATAATATTAAATATTACAGTTTAATTTGTAAATATAGAATCAACAATTCATGAACTCAAATTTTAAATACATTATTAATATATAAATATCTACTATTATCAAAATTAATTAAAAAAGGCTTATATAAACATATATATACCAACATTATAATAGAAGCATATTAATATATTTTCCGTTCAATCTAATAGATATATATATATACTTTAAAATGAATTATCAACATTTAGAAATTATAATTTTATTAGTCATATTTTATTTATATTTTATTTTATATCTGATAGTTTTTAATTTGTAAAGATTACAGAGTAGCAATATCAGTTATATTTTAAAATTAATGATATAATTACTTAACAAAGTTAATGAAATTTTAATGTTTTAACTTTTATACATCACCTCAAAGAAGTATAGTTTAGACAACGATTTATGTCTAAAATATGAAAACAAATTTTTTACATAATGTTAAGATTCAGTAATCTAATAAATATTGTCATTATAACTAACGATTACTAAGAAAAGCTAACAATAAATTAAATATTTGTGAAAATTTACATGGTTATTATACAGTATTATTTGCTGAAAAAAAAAATATATATATGAAAAACTTTTAATTGTAACGTGAAATTAATATTATTTATTCAAGTAAAAAAATTTATCAGTAAAAAATTGTGGAATCCCTATAGAACGGTTTTTATTAACAACTAAGTACGCCATCCATGGTATAGGTATATATACTCAGCATGTTTAAATTAATTAAAAAATTGTATTAAGTTTTATGTCAGACATGGTAATTAGAAAATGTCTAAAGTGGTGTTCCGGATTGACATTTAATATGAAAATTTGTACATATATTGAACTTTCTATGAGTGATATTCTTCAATAAAAATTTGAGGTATGTATTAAGTAAACGATTAAAGCGTGACAAATATAATGTTGCACATTTAAACATTGTTGTGTTTATAAACACTTAGCAATGCATTAGCGATAAAGTTTTTAAAAAAATGTTCAATTTTTTATATTAAAATTTTTTGTGAGTCATATTAATTCAAAATAAAATTGTGTGTAATAATGTTATTGAACTTATTATTTTTATTTTTTTATTCACCAATAGAAGTGAATTTTTTGGGTGGAAAGAGAAGCACTAATAGTTTCTTTGTTTATGTAATTATTAATTGTTTGAATAAATTTTGCAATACATTTTGCATTTTTAAAAAACGTTAATTGTTTTGAGAGTCAACCGATGAATCTTTGAGTATCTTTCAAAAAAGATTTAATTCAAGCAATACCATTTTCAGACTATTTTATGCTTGCTCATATAAAAATTACCCTTGTCTCTTACATAAGTATGGGAATACACATATGGACATGCATTCGCACACAACATTTTCATAACCTTAGATATCTAAACTTTAATCCTTTTCAACTTTTGACTTTCTCGTTCAAACAACGAAAAGTTATGACTCTAATTATGCTCTTGAATAGTATCTAAAGAATCTATAAATAGAACAGAGTGTTTAAGTCTATATGATTAGTTAAGATAATAATGGTTTTATTAATGCAGCAATATTTAACGTTAGCTATAAGGTAATGATATATTTGTAATTACATATTCCATCGACATTTGTGTTTTAATCAATCTTATTTTCATTTTAATTTATTATTAAATAAATTATTATAAAATAAATCTTATAATATATTTTTAAAATGAACATTAGTATGTTTTGGTTTTATTACAAAAAGAAGCCCACGTATCCGTCATGTTATAAAACTTCATTTATCAAAATAATTAATTCACTATTAAATTCTTTACGAGAAAGTGAGAGATTATCTTGAAAATTAAAGAATGACTTACTTCATATTAGTATAGCATCTATCTTATATAAAAATTTAAGTCCTTTTACTGGAAATAACTCATTTTTTCGAAATACAATATTATTCATTATCGAAAAATGATAAGTTAAATATAACTCCACTATTTTACTCGATATACATTTTCGTCAAGAGTAACATTCTATTTTAACGTAACTAAAACTTAACTAAATTAATCCAACAGCATTGATTTATCATATTCTTATTATTTTAAAATATGAATATATGAAATTTGAACTCTATTGTTGATATTTTTGAAGAATCCCATTGCCGCTACTTTAAGATCGAAACGGAAGATAATATTGTAGACGACACATTTTTGTATATGAGTTGATTAATCGCAGCATAAAGTATCCAAAAGACGAATAGCCTAGTCTACAAACATAACGAACTTGAATCTACATTTTCTTTTGTGAAAATCAAAAATGTATTCATCAATTTTACCTTATATTGTTACCTTCTTTACGTGAAGAAGTTAGTTTTTTTTTTAATATTTTATCTTAACGTTACTGAATACAAAATTTGAATTTATAAATATAATTGTTTTCTGCATTAGATAATAAAAATGCCAGACAAGATCTGAATTAACTAGAAAATCCTTGTATTAACCATCTTATTATGAAAATGAACAGTGATTGTTTGCAAACAATCTTAATGAATAATGTCTCAAAACTCAAAGCGCCAAATTTTACAGTGATCAAATGTTTAAAGTCGAGAAAAGTTTTAATTTTATTTTCAACCACATGTCATGAGAGTCAGTAATGCATTCGTAAAATTTACGACAATATTTGTATAAAAATTTTAAAATGCTTAATTTTGAGAAAAGTAGAAAAACAGAAATGTATACGAATCAAAAAAAACGTAATCTATTTATTCTACGAGTGTTAGAAAATAGAAATTCAATTACTAATTAACCGCTAAATACAACATAATATTAAAATTGAATTTCATTATTACAAGTTATAAAGAACCATGTTCATTTCTTCAATAAAATTTGTATATTCGGCAATTCAATACAAATTTGTGGTTATAATCATGAAGTAATGTCGTCTTTGCATTCAACAATAACAGGATAAATTTAACTTAAGAAAGCATGGTACGAGTTGTTTATCGAAATTTTATTAAATTCCATTTATTCTAAAAATAGTTCAATATGATTTTATAAAATTTAATTATATATAATTAACATGTACAAAAAATGGCATCTATCCCAAAATAGATTATACAAATCTCATTTTTTTTAAATGTTTTTAAAATTATAACCGATATATTTTATTATAAAAGTGTCTACCTTTCTAAAAAAATAAAATGTTAAAATATGGTTAGAAAATCTTAATCAGTACTTAATCATACTTATGTCTTTAAGAAAAACACCTTTCTAACATTTCTTTGGATTTAACACTTTATTACTCTAATCCAAAATTATTTATAAAATTATTTTATTGTTATACTGAGACCAAAAGCAAACATTATTGGTATTCGTTATAAAAATTATTTAACTTAGGCTTACAAATTATTTTATTTCTTTATCTAAACAGTTCTTTTTTGTAATTATTATTGTTCTATATAAGCGCGCCTATATTGTTTTCACTTACATACAGTTCATAAATGTATTCTTATTGTTTCATTACGTTGTTTATATAATTTTTGACTTATGATTTATTCATATCAATTTCTTTTATGTGGATAAGCTATTTATATTCTATTCAGAAGAAGATATAGAGAATCTTTCTAGAATATTTACTTACTGAAGTACTTTATCTTTGATTAAAACATATTTATACAAAGTTAAGAGGTATTATACATATTTACTATTCTCAATTTTTGAGATATCTCTAATACACATTAATATTATAATTCAGGTAATTAATACAAATATTGTTTTTAAAAATGCACATTTGATTTAATTAAATATTTTAATAAATATTCTTTTTTGCAAGTTCTTAAAAAAATCAAAATTAAGGTTTATAATATCAAAAATTTAATTTAATTCTAAATAGCTAATAGTCAAATTCAGTCCGGTCTTAGAAAGACATTCATAAAGTTATTAACAAAGATATATCCATTTTTTGTTCGTAATAATTAAATATAACGTTCAACAAAAATAATTATTATTTTTGGTAGTTATAAAAAATTTATCTACGGAAGTTTTATTTCAGCTTAGAATATAATTTAAAAATAATCTTAATGGTTCAAGAAAGCGAAGAAAATAACGTCATCTGGAAATCTGTAAGGAAGTAGCAACTCTTATCATCCCAATAAATAGAAAAGTGACTTATATATCGTCGACTGTAAAAATATGCAGGTTACTACAACTTCGTGAATTTGATATATCAGGAAGGACTTAATAAATTATTGTCCTAATGAACGGGATTTAGTTACGAAAGCAAATACAATAGTTACACCTTCATTTAACGTAACCAACTCTATTCTACAAGCCGAAGAGGTTCACTTAATCTAGTCAGCCAAAGAAGGCTATGGAATCATCGAAAGGACAGAATACGTTCATTGTTCTTATAATTTTGTGAAAAATCTACGGATGTTCACAATGTATGTTAGATAACATGTATACTCGTTGATACGTTTATTTTTACATATATGATTCGGGTTAACATTGCTTAACGTGATAAACGATATGTCGCTCGCTTAGGTTTTATTTATCTTCAAGAGTATTTATTTATTTTATTTAGTTGAATTTGATGTAATCTCAAAAGAATTCAATATGTAGTTCATAATGAAACCTATTAAATCAGATTTCACTTTCTGCATGGTATTTGAAGTATTTTATTACTGAGTTTTATTCCTCTATTAATTCGTAAATTAAATTGATATTGTTTATGAAATAAATTTACTTAAATAATTAGATTAAAAACAATTCATTTCTTTCGAAAAAAACTGTGTTACTTTTCTAGTTTAATTAGACATTAAATTTATTAAGGATACAATAAAAAGTTAAAAATATTTCAAACATTTATTTTCCGATTAGTTTTTTCATAACACTTCATTATTTTTAAAAATGTTGTCTAATCTGATTGTCTCTTATATTTTACTAGTAAATAATTAGTTGTATAACTAATAATTTCTATAATTTTTATTTCAGCGTTTATTATGATCCCTTCCTAGCAGCACATGCAGCAACGCAGGATCCCAATTATAGATTGCAGGTAAGATAAAAAATATATGGATATAGATTTTTACCCAGTACAATAATATATAATAATTACATATAATTTAATTAAGTTTGTTATAATTTTCATATTAACATGATTCTGTTTACTTTTATTATATAAGTTTACATTATTAAATAAAAATTTAAGAAATAATTTGTAAATGTAAAAAATTAATAATTTTCCGCTTTATTTTGATCTAAATAATCTAGTTATATCTAATACAAAAAAATTTTAACAGTCATTAGAAAAATTTAACTAAATAAAATTCTTAAGTTTAAGAATAAATTAGCTTGAGAATCCTATTAATAATAATTGTTTTCTAGTCATGTAGAAATTTATTTGAATTTCTATTAATTATATTTAAATAATTGTAATTTTAATTTGGGGAAATGGTTTGGTATTTAATGTATACATACTTATTGTATTAAAACTTAATATTTTTTGATAATTATATATAAGAAATTGGTTAAGGAAAAATTACGTTAATTTTTTAAATTAAGTAACTTTAAAAAAGATATGATTTGCGGCTCATAATGAAGATACTGTAATTTTATAGAATAGTCATTTATATAAAAAATTACAATTACGTGATTATTTGTTTTTAGATATTTTAGATATTCTCATTTTGAAAGATTTAGTTATAATTAACATAAGCATTTGTCCTCTATATTTATAGTTGAGGATTCGTTCTGCAATTAAAGTTCAGTTCACTTATTTCTTTTTATTTAATTTTTTACTCATAAACTAAATTTTAATATTTTTAAAGTTTCAATTGAGTTTAAAAAAATCAAAGTTTTTTAAATCTAAATATTGTTTATGAAATTATTTATATCGATAGTCAATTGGATAAAAAAAAAAATTACGTAACTACCATTGCAGATGAGAAATTTTATTATTAATTATTATTTGAACATTAAAGTATATATTAAAAATTTTGTTGCAAATATTCGATTGTGAACTTAAAGTAATCCCAGATTAGCATATATGAATGCTTATATATCGTGCTATGCACACAGTTATGCACAAAGTCTAAAATCGTTAGACTTTGTTAAGTAAATTGAAAAAACATCGTATATTTGTACAGGGAGCGAACATAAACATTTTCAACAAAATCTGTTTTATCCATTCGCAACTTCTCATTACGGAAAATTATTGCTTTTATAAAAACCAATAAATAATCAAAATCGAAAGTACTAAACGGATGAACATATAAAAAATTGTTCTAATAAGACGTTTAATATCATTTATGCATATATAGCGTACGTTATTTGATTATGACATATTAACATACACGAAATATATAACATTTTAGTAGTGAATATAGTTGCTTATGTAAAAAAAATTCAAGAATTTGATGAAACAAAATTAACACACAAATAAATCATGTAAAACATAATAAATGCACATTAATTCACTAGTAAGCAAGTACAATCGGAGATTCTCATCATAGTTATTAACAATGTTAAAAAAATCCACTTCGTATGCTTACGTAACATATGTATTCATGTATCACAATGGTTTATTAGTAATAAAAATGTGTTCCCAAGGCATCTTACAACTTTTTATTACTAAATATTGTTGGTCATATCAAAATGAACAAATAACTCGAATAGCAACAAAATCGGAGATTCTCGTCATAGTTAATAACAGTGTCATATAAATGTATTACGTTTGCTTATATCATATGCGTTTAAACGGTATTTGTCATACGTATTTGTTTATAATAAATTCTAAGAATTACATTGGCAATTATTATATCTTTTGGAATTAATTTTGTTTGCTATAATTAGAACTAGTATATTGCAATACTCTTTGTTTAAGATTTTTAACTGTTATAAACTTTTATAATAATTTGATTGATTCATTTTTAGAATATTTTTTTTATTATAATATATATTATATACTATCATTTTTTTAAGCTAAAAATTCGAAGCTATATCAAGAAATATTTTGATTAATTAAGAATTGGTAAATTTACATAAAAAAGAGAAGGATAAATATATTGATAGAGAGAGAGTCGGTGAGTGAGTAAAATCGTGAATTTTGAATTTGTATTTTGTTTTATATTTGTATTATAGTATTATAGTTGTATATTTGTAAGTTGTTTTTTTATCTATATGAGACAGAACACTAGTGGCGGTGGTAAATTGTTTATATGTTTGCATTGTTTATTCTTATCTTTTACATTTATCGTAGGGTGGTAAACTTATGTGAATTAGAATAGCGTATATTGTAAACGTAATGCAGTGTTGCCGCAACGCAAACTCGTGGAGTTGCGTTTTCAACTCGACAAAATCGTAGAGCTACGATCTTCACTGAATTCAGACGTACGTACAGCTGCAATGAGTAAATTTTTAGACCTGTCCAATTGATATATATAAGTACAAAATTCAATTTTTATAATATACTGACCTTATAAATTTATTTATTTATCTCATTATTAATACTCAATCTAACCACTTGATATATATGTATTTATAATTTTTAATTATGATTTAAACTTAAAATGTTTTAAAACCTAGATTAAAAAGATGAATTTGATTATACTTAATGAATATTTATCAAGAATGAAAATTAATTTCGTTAAATGAATGAATTTTAATTAGAATCTGAACTTATATTGGTCAAATTTTTTTACCTTTCTCCTACAAGAAATATATAAAAGAAAATAAATAAATTTCATGAAGTAAATAGTTAAATATGAAAATAGTACACTCAAATTTGAATAATAAAGTTGACATTTAAAACATTATAATCAGTTACCGTTACATTCTGTTTTTATGCTTGAACTATACAGTCAATCCTTATAAAAATATTGAATAATTTCAAATTCAAAAATGTTTCTTTTTGTAATTAGATCTTAGTAATTTTAAAAATACTTTCAGAATAAATTTTTTAAAAAATATAAGACCTGATTTTTACTGTTTTTTGTTTGAATTGAATATTTCTATTTATATAATGGTTGCAAATACATGAAAATTTATTTGTAAACCCAGAAATCATACAAATCAATTTCGTATAGAATATTTTTCTATAAAACCTACGTTTTCTAGTTGAATAAAAATGTTGTTTAAAGATTTATATGACATTACGAAATTAATGCTTTAAAATATTATAAGCCTATTTAAAATTTTTTTTACAATAAATTTGTTACTAATGAAATTTTAGCTGTTATATTGCAAGAACAAGACTTATGAAGAAATTTTTATAATTTGCAAGTGGCCTAATAAGAGAGAGAAAGAGTAATATGATATAAGTAGTAATAGAGATAAGTAGAGTATGTAGGAGAAAAAAATAAGACAGCAAATAAATGAAGATGTGATTCTTACAGTTGTACATTAAGTTTATTGTAAAAAAATTCGTAAATTATTTTATTCTTTGATTACATTTTTTCATTAGATAAAGGCTAAAAATAAATTTGAAAATAAAAGGCAACGTTTGCGCGCTTTTATTCGTAGAGTAAAGCGTAGATACGACGGCCTTGCGAAATTTGTAGATCGCTTAGTAAGATATTTCTATGTGTGCTTAATACGTAAGAATAGTTGTGAAGTAAGCACTTAAAGTAGCCAGACGAAATCTTGGAGGTCGACGAACGTACAAACAATTGAAAATTTTCAATTTACCTAATATGAACCAAACTTCTTATACTTTTTTGTTATTATAAGTATTAGAAATTAATATTTTAATAAATCTTTTAAACAATTGATAATATCTAAATTTTTAAGCATAAATACAAGTCTTCTATGTTAAATGTTTACATAAAATATTTCAAGATTCTAAAATTAATATATATCATCATTTATCTACTATGAATTTGAATATTTATATTTAATTTAATTTTGTAAAAAAACTGGCTTATATAGTGTTTTACATGATTAAATACTCATAAAGACATTTGTTTACGCATGAATTCCGTACAGAAAAAATCAGATTCATATATTGACTAATTTTGCTTAAATCACAGAGTCAGTTTCTGAAATATTAAATTATCTCAGTCCCTCCACTTGACGTGCAATATATTAATCTTTTTCTAATAACAAACATCTGAAATTCAGGACGTGAACACTTAAATATAAATATAAATATTAAATTTTATAGTTAAGCTCTCTGTACTAATACTGGTTACAGTTATTCGTAATTTTAAATACTAATTATATAATTAATATTTTAAAATTATTATTAGAAAAATTAATCAAATAAGGCTTTTATAAATATATATACGATTTTACTTTAATATTGTCAAATTTTAACTTACTTTAGATTTTTTTTACATTTGAAATGTTAAAATAAAATCTTAAAATTTTGTAAAAATCATATTATTTTTAGTCATTTTATTTATAATTTTTTTATATCTAAAAAAAATTTTCTATCCTCACTTATTTTTCAAAGTGTTTAAATTATTATGTGGTATTATTAGTATATATGTTGAATACCAGATATTTAGGTTAATCGAAATAATCTGTTAGTATAGATAATCAAATTCTAACGTTTCATAATTTTACATTTATTAATGTATAATTTCGAAGCCGCCTCTATAGAGCTTCTAATACATAAACAAAAATGCTTGTTTTTACTTTAAATAAATGTTTCTGTATAAAATCAATAAATAAGTATGTGCTACATACTGCCGCGTATTTATAACCATTTATAATATTACTTGTTTAATGAAAAAACTGTATTTGATTGTATATTAATATTGTATGAAAAAATCTGAAAATCAAAGCGACGTGACGAGATCGATTTAATTGCAACAATCAATTGCATGCAATTTTCAGGGTACGATGTCTTAGAAACAAAAAAAAGGATTTAGTTTTGGCAATAATAATGTATTGTCATTTGGATGTTATAGAAGTTTTTTAAAATTATTCTGATGATAGATGCTAGAATATTCATAATATTATTAGGATTTAAAACTATGAATGTCTGCGTCAATATTTGAAAACTGTACAGTAATATTAAAATTTATGGTATTTAAGTTGTTATTGATTTAAGTTTGAATGTTTTTTATAAACAAAGTATCTATGCCTCATCTGGTAAAGGAAAGGAACTTGAATAGTACTTAAAATGCTATTAACGTAAACGTATAATTTACGTATAATAACATTATACGTTTACATATTTACGTATAATACATTATACATTATAATGTATTATATAAAATATAATATTATATAAAAGTATATATTTTATAAAAAAAATATATAAAAATTTTATAAAAAAATATATAAAAATTTTATAAAAAAATATATTTTATATAAGTATTATATAAAATATAATAAATTACCTAAAATTATTTCGGTTGTGTGATCTAACAAGTTTCATAATAATTCAATGACAAAATAATATCGTAGGAATAATGTATAAACTCTGATCAATAATTGATCTAATATATTTAATTTGTAATTAACAAAATCTCTATGTATATATACTGTAGAAAATAAATAATATTATGAAAATACAGTAGTAATAGGAAGTAGTAAAAATGCAACAAAATAATTATAATAATTGGTTAAATGACGTGGTTTACGAAATGTAAATGTTCAACTCTGAAAAACATTTAGACTCGATATTATTTATTATTATTAATTTATTATATACAGTATAATATTATTATACAACATAATATTTATTACATACAAGAAACATTATGTGCGGTAACTTCCTTTTTATTTTCTAAACAAACGTTTCAAACTTAGTTGAAATCCACTACTAACATATTTAAGGAATATATCAAAATTGCCTTAACTATTACCAATTCAAACACGCGTGCGTACGCGCGTATATATATATAATTACACTCAAGTATTAATAATAAAATAAAAAAGTTAATTCTTCAATGTTTTTTGACTCAATCTTGTTATAAATTGTAAGATTATACATTTTCACATATTGCGTTCACATGTAAGTTGATTTTACAAGGGATGTTCGCACTCGACAAGACTCATCGACTCTGAGTCTTGACAAATCGACACTAAAATCTTTAGGAAGTGGTGTGGTAACTTCCTTTTTTATTTTCTAAACAAACGTTTGAAACTTAGTTGAAATCCACTACTAAACATATGTAATATTACAATCCGGACAATATACTATTTGAGGTAATTTGGTAGTGTTTCACTATTTTATCGAGATGCTTTGGTAGAGTATCCCTTCTTTCTTCACATACGCTAGCAATTGTTGTCTTTCTTAACGTTCCCAAACTATAGTCAATTTAAGCACAAGATTTAGGAAAAATAAAGTGCGTAGAGATTTGTAACTTCAGCGCACGTCAATCAATTTTTTTATAGTATAATGTATAAAATAGTAGATGTTATTAAGCTTCAAATTGAATCCGTTGTTTTATGCTGTCTAACCTTTGACTTTAAAATTATCTGAAACATAGAATTATTAACTTCTTAAAATACTTTCAAAATCTGCTTATTTTACGACTTCTTATTCTTTCATTTTTTGACAAAAATAATAGTAGTAAAATTAACATTGCTATTTGCAAGCAATGTAATATTTATTTTACATTTTAATTTTAACAGTTCTTCTATTATCATACTTTTCAAAATTGTTCAGATAAGTAATTAAAAACTCTAAGTTTTAATACATTAAAAGCGATAACATATATTAACTATTGACCACTGGGTTGCTATGATGCGGAGTTATGTTATAAATGTTTTAGTACGTTCAGAAAAATTAAAGTATAAAAAAATAATTATAATAAAATTATATATCGAATAATATGATATATTGATTACTTATAAAAATTAAAAATGTATAGAAAGTATAAAAAAATTATTTGCTTATTGGTTTATAAATAATGTTATATGAGTGCTATTACTTAAGGATTTGTATGTAATTATTTGATTGTTTTAGGCTGCCGCAGCGGCAGCAGCGGCAACTTCACCTCTTTTAAAAACGCCACTCTCAACCGCTCAACAAGCAACTTATGCAGCTGCGGCTACTTATACAGCTGTTGCGGCTCGTGCTTATGGTGCAGCTGCAGCAGCTGCTCAGCCTGTTGCTGGGTACACTGCAGTAGCAGGGTAAGTCTTATTAATAAGTGAATCATAACAAAGAAAATTTTAGCCAAATTGAACTAATATATATCATGTATGTATTATTTGAGAGGATCTTATTTATTGTACAAAAAAAACTACAAATCATTTGAGGAACATTTAGTATGTGCGTAATATTATTCAGTAATTTTACAATTTATCTTAAAAAACAGAATGTTTATCATTATCGATTAAGAATAGAGAATAGTTTGATATATTTTAAACAAAAAGAATTTGATAATGGTAGTGAGAAAAATATAGTAACGAAATATAATTCTTGTATAATCACATGATATTTCAGTTATATTTATCCATTTTTATCCATTAATTCGCTAAGATATCAATTAATGATCTCATAAATCGAATTAAAATAAGGAAATAAATAGATATATTATTGTATAGTTGCCATGTGTATGCATGAGTCTGAAGTTTGCAACTTTGTTATCGAAATGAAAAAAAAATTTTCAAAATTGAATAATTTCTTTTAAAAGAAATTATTAAAATTATTAATTATGACACAAACCGGCAAAATAATGAATTTTCCTAAAATTTCACTCTTATACGCCATCCTTAGTAGAGGTTTAAATTTTCAAAAAATCATAATAAAGTAACTATTAATATTGAACAAAAGTTTTTTAATGAATATCGTTAAATATATTTACAGATACCCAGAAAAAAATTTTCGTAAAAAAATCGACATAGAACATCGATTTTAGTCTCTTTATACTCCAATATGTACCCTTATACATATACCCAAATACCAGCATATATAATTTGTTTTCAGAGTCGGGCGTCTTATTACATGTTGTATTAAAGCACAAAGTTTTATTTCGAAAATCGGTGCAGAACTTGAATTTTAAAGCATTTACACACATGTGCACACTTACACGTGTAGGTATATGGGCACGTATTCTATTGTTAAAACCAACTATCACAAAAGCGTTGCACAAAACGTTTTCTCACTTTCTAGCGTCTTATAACATACTAAACACATATACAAGTTTTCATTTTGAAAAAAAGTGCGAAATTTAATAATCAATGCATTTGAATGCATATGCACTTTTATACATATATGTTTATAAGAAAGGTTATATTTGTTAATAACAACTTTTATAGAAATATTACAGAAAATGTTTTTTTACATTCTGACATCTTTTAACATATCATATTTATACAAAGTTTTTTTTTAATTTATAGTCATTATCTTTTTTTAATATGAAAGTATAATTATTTCTTTTTAAGCTGCTGAAGGTAAAAGATGTATTTTTAATAATGTAGATTATCAGTAAAACTTATTCTATTTTTTCTGTACTGAAAATTAAATTCGTTATTGCGAGTTGCGATATACGAAATAAAAGTATTCGAAAAAATTGAAATATTAATTTTCGCAATTTAAAAACAGATGATGAAGAAATCTTTTTTACATGAGGCAGATTTATTAGTTAATTTATAAAAAAATATATAAATGTATTGTTTGAATAAAATCAATATTTTTTATTTATATAAATATATGATTTAAACTATTTGATATTTCATTTTAAAATTTAAATTTTTAAATACATGTAAGACATGTATTGACTATAAAAATGTATAATAATAGTTTATGTCATTATTATTAATATCACTAAACTAATTTTATAAATTATTATCAAAAATATAAATAATGAATTATAATTATCATTTATATTAATCAAACATGTTTTTAAAGATTAGTGCGTATAGACATTTTTTCTAATATAAGTATTCTTATACTATGATTTTTCATAGTACAGTGGACTCAAAGTAAATTTAAGATGTTTAGAAAAATAATTGACGTTGCCGCGCTGCAAAGTCCAGGTTTCGCAGATCGATTCATGGAAATCTTCGAATTCACGAGCCTTGTGGAGTTCAAATATCGCTTGTAAAGCCTTTCTATGAGGGCTTTACACGACTTAATGTATGTAACAGCCATATGAAACAGGATAATATGAATTAGTCGAAAATTAAATGCATAAAATATTTCTCATGTTACGATTCGACAGCGTATTATACTTCTTCAAAAAATTAATTTTATATTTACAAATAATAATGTTGACCTAAAATTATATTTAAAAGTTTTTTTTAATTTTCCTTTGCTACAGAAAAGTCCGTCGCGGGTTCTTGCCAGCATTGCGGATTGCGTGCGGGTAGGTGAAGGAAGAGAAGGCCCGCCCTCTACGCTTAAGCAGAGATAAGCCATGCGCGGTTTCTCGCGGTCTCGGATACAAGCAAGGAATCCGGACCGCAGGAACTGTAGAGAGGTAGCAGTGCGGGTCACCTCTTGGTATAAGTAAGAGAGCGTCCGCATAATGGGAGTACGCGATACAGCATACTTGTGAGAATGAATACCGAGTGAGTGAGAGAGAATGGCTGTTTAGTTAGTGTACGCGACATAGCATGAGTGAAAGAGAACGAGTGAGGGCTCGTGGAGGGGATCCTGTGTGCTAGGACGAGGCTTACGCTAGGTTTAGACTTGCACCCAAACTGGGCGTGAGTATACTTGACGTCGCCACCGCCGCTGTCACACCACTACCGTACTCACTGGCCTTTGTCCTAGAACTGTAAGGGCAAAGGACAAGCAAAGCCACCCCTCCACCGGGTACCGTGAATTTGAGAGCGAGTGTGGAAGCACTGATTAAAGATATAAAAAGAGGCGAACTCGCGCTAGCTAGAAGGTTTGGTGGACAGAAGTTCCCTATAGCGGTAAGTCTGCTCTCTACTAGAAGTGCAGCCTTTCAGCGTGTTGTCCTTGATGTAGCCTTTCGGGCATTGCCTCTAGTGTAGACCTTCGGCCATTCATAGTTTTTGCATTTGACTCTTCCTCTCGAGATGTAGTCTATTGATGCATCTTCTGAGAGTATAGCCTCTCGGCACACTTCCGACGACATAATCTTTGTACTTGCCTCTCGAACACCCAAACTCTACTTTATTATATAGAATAGATAAATGTAATACATTTGCTGCGTGTATAAAACTTATTAAATGTTGCATTTTTAATTATAAATACGCCGCTTTTCTCTACTTATCCCGCTTCTTCACGCTCTTCCTCCCTTTATGAACCTTGTCCGACATTAAGGTGCCTAGGACGATATATTCATGTAAGCGTAGGAGACCGAGCCGCCGTATATACGATGGGAAAGTGAAGAAGAAAAGGAGAGAAGAAAGAGAATTCACACTACTACATGGCGCCCGAACACTTTTCATACTATTGCATTGAATTCTCTCTCGCTCATTTTAAAACAGTAATCATTACACCTTACTAAAATAAATTATTTCCATGTACGCAAATATATCCATCTAAAATTTTTAACTATAGAATTATATAAAGATACAATTATGATTTTTTCTGTATGAAGTGCATAAGTTAAAACAAAAAAATGTTCTATAATCATTAGTTGCATAAATATATTCAGTTGCGTAAATTTATTCAGTTAATGTGGAATTCTTCACTATTAGATAATCTACATAGCAAAGTTGTATAAACTGTATTTTATATAATGTTATATTATAAACACATTATAATATTTATGCATATTTGTAACCTTTGGCTTTATCAAAATAAACGTTTTCTGTATTATGCGAAATATTTCAATAAGTGGTGATATGTGTAAATCTATAATGTGGTAATGTGCCACTATTTAAAATTTTATCTAGGATACACTGGAAATTATACTTGTTGGTATATTCTTTACTTTATGTAATTGTTAATTATTATTATCATTAAAAAATTGATTTCGGGTCTTAAATGAGACAATTTTCATGTCTGTTATAACTTGTTATCTTTTTTTAATACCTTGGTAGCCAAACTGATTTCGGTTATTTATTTAAATATAAAGTTAAAAAGATAAAATCAAAAGTTTAATAAATTATTTGAAATTTTCTCAATTATTACATAAATAAATTAATAATGTATTTAATAGATAGTTTACGGATACATAATTGTTCTAATCATTTAAAATTTTAAATCTGATTTGTTTATAAACATTGATATCAAACGAATGTTTCTGAATGAAACGAACCTTTATTTTAATAGTTATTTAACTATTTACAGTATCTTTTCCGACATCGATGCAATACAAATATTATATAATAAACTAATATGCATTATGGCGATTTAATTTCAATATATAATTGTTTTTTCTTATGTCTTGTGATATATTACCCGTATATAGACGTCTTTCTGAAGCAAACTTTTACAAGCAGGTATACATCTGTCCTAAGTGATGCCATTGTAAGGATGAAACGGCGTAGCTCTTGTAAATACAAAGCAGAGGTGTGTGGTAGTATTGTTTACTATTGGTGCACTCTTGCTTCTTCTAAAGTACTAAGATGGCTAATTATATATTAAAAAACTGTTCCTTACTTGTGCTTAGAAGGAAACAGGACGAAACTTTGTGTTGTGAAAGGCTACAGCATTACATCGCTTCCGAATCTCAATTTTAAACAGAATGGTGTTCTTTTTCCCTTTTAGCGATTAATTTTTCTTACTCTAGATTATAGGTGACCCTTATCAAGATGATCCTATTCCTCCCAAAAGATTATTAACATTTTTTGCAAGATCAATCTTCTAACGATAAACATTCATTCTTTTTAAAACAATCTAGAAGGCACAAATTATACTTACCTGAGCGCATACAGCAAGATCTTCGTTGTAGCAATTTTTTTTATCGAAGTATCTTTCGTAAGAGACAGGAACTATTGCTTTGCAATCAGGCAGTCCCGCATAAATCCTAACCGTAACACAATTATGTCTTATACTTTCTGCATGATTTTATATGGATAACATGACTTACTCTTATTGTTAAGATTCTTCCGTGGCTCTTACGAATGATAGAAGTAAATTATTAGTCATCATGATTTTCTTATTTTTTGTTATGAAATGAATAACATGATGCAGCGGATTTAATTAAATTTTCTCATTGACACATTAGACTTATTAAAGATTAATAATTAATTTATGCTTAATGTGTTTATTTTAAAAAGGTAAAGTGAAGAGGTTTAGTACGGTGTTCATTCAAGAGAACCATTGTTCCAGTGTTAATAGTTAATAGAAGTGTAATTTACCATTTCGTTCGAATAGTCAATTGGTGGAGGTACTTCCTGGTTCACCGCTTCCAAAAATGTTACTATACAAGCCGGATGTGTTGCCAGGTGAATAGTTTATTTACTGTCTTATTTGTAAAATCAAATTTTGGTCAGTTTGTCAAAATTTCTTCTACTAGCAAATAAGGTGTAAGGGCCCTTAAGTTATTTGGATCATCGGACAGTGGAGTATTTATAAGTTTATGAGTACAGTTTTTATTTCATTTGCATGCGTTAATAATTCTTCGTAAGGTCCTCAAAAATGTTGTGAATTATGAAGTTAAATTGCCAATTGATTCCCTTTTTTATTAAAAAATCCGCTAAACTTCGTGATTATTCTCAGCTTGAATGAATTTTAACAAATTATTTAGTTCTTTTTTTTTGCACCAATAATTACCTGAATATAAATTTAAGATCGAACCTTGGTTTACAAAAAATTTACGTAAATCTGTAATCACTCCACAATAGTCGACGCCAGAAAAGGCCATGATGATATCACTCTGCTGCTTGGAAGATATTCTATTAGATACGAGTTATCGGTAGGGTATGCTCTAAAACGTGTTATGTACTTTTTTATTAATGCTTTAACAAATCATTTTCCATTAATCGGTCAATATTTCAATCTAACTACATTTGATGTGGTTACCGCTGTGATATAAAATTTCATAAAATGTTCTTTGCGCAATCTTAACATAGTCACGTGATGATTTTTTGGTAATAATATCGGATGTTTTTCAAAAAACGATAGAACTAAATTTTTAACTAACCGCCGATTCGAATAAGTCGTCATCATCTGGAAATGGATTTAATGAATGAATTTTACTTTTTTAATCTTAAAAAATCTAATTTTTTTACATCTTCCTTAAAATCTTGTTATGTATTTTTTGTTTTTTAAGTTTTTTAATCTTTCAGAAAATGTTTTCAATTTTTTTAAATATTATTTATAAACCTGATTATATAAACAGTTATTCTTTCCAATTTATTTTATATTATAATATTTTAAGAGATATTTCCATTGTCTATAATATTTAGTATTTTTGACTATTCTAATTTTAAGAAAGGGTCTAGGTTTACGATGATCTTTGGCCATTGTAGTTTATTTTCAATAAAATTAGCTCTTTTTGCCCTATTTTCCAAATATTACTCTCTAAAAACTTCACAGAGAGTTTACTGTATTATCGGATGAAGATACTTGTTGCCATTGCATGCTGCATGTAATTTCATTTATTTTAGTTACATGGTTTTTCATGAAAGTATTTAATTTATTCAGCTTTGAATTAATCTATTGTAGGGACTAATTGGCCTATAAATATATCTTATTTATTATATTTTCGATCGCTTTTTAAATTAAAGTTATTAATTGAAACAATAATAAAGCTACGCATAATTTTAATTTAGGTATGGTAATAGTCTTTAGTGGGGCGATGCAATTTTTAAAATATGACAAATTTGAAATTTTTTTACATTACAAATTTATTATAACTTTATTACATTACATATATACACGCTGCATATGTCTTTCCATTTACATTGTAAAATCCATACATTTCTTTATGAATCTTTTTTCTTTAATTACTTTGCGTTCAAATTTTATTATATTCAACAAATCTAATTGCTCACATCTACTTTCCCAGTTTTCGCATATATTTTGTATCGAGGAGTCATTCTAATATATTTCTAATTACTACGATTCTTGTATTACTAGTTTTATAAAAGGATAATTGGGCCTATAAGTGCGATTGGATTGTACAATTTTGCTATTTCGGATCAAATTTTACGATTAGTCATTTCAGTTTCATCATTGGTTTTAGCAACCTTGCAAACAATTTGATCAGCTTTTTGATTCGAATGTATCTCTAACACTGTTACTTCTAAGTTATTATTTAAGAAATTGATTTAATTGTTAATTTTATCTTATTTTTTAATTGGAAAGTGATTGTATTCACCATTTTCTTGCGGTTCGATATAAATTTTCTTAACGCAAAGCTTGCTGAGTTATAGTTTCTCGTTATATTTATTAGCTCGTACGCGTACTTTAATAATTCAGTGACATTGTCTGCTCATGTTACAATGTCAGAGTAAAGTTTGATTTTATTCATTTTCATCATTCACTAATTGTTAAGGCATACGAGTTACCTTATAAAGTGCGGTGCATATCCGAATAATACGATCAATTAGAAATGCGCGGCGTAATATAAAATTCTAATCGTTTCCAAATATCTTTATATCATTAATGTATTTTGTCATCAATGGAATTGTTTATCCGTATCTCGATTTGATTTATACCTTCTACAGAAAGATCAATATTTTTCATTTGATAAATTAAACAAATTTGCGAATTTTCAATTATAAAATGAGATTACGATCTGTTGCAACATCAAATACATTTTCTCATTTACACATCTGGTGAATAAAAGTATAGCATCTAAAGAATTTTTATTTCAAAATTCTTTATTTATAAAAATTATTTTTTATAATAAATATTTTTATTTATTTATATAAAAATTTATATAAATAAATTTTTATTTAAAATTTTTCAAGCATATAGCATGACGAAGCATCGTCCAGACAACTAATATAATATTAAATCTGCATTTGAGAAAATTCTCTGTGCGTATACAAACTTGCGAGGAACATTGATTGGTAAATTGTTCTCGTTTCATTATTATAACAATTTTTAACTCTATAAGAGCCTTTATTACAAATTGCAGAAAAATTAGATGTTAAGATATACTGTGAACAAATATTACATATTAATTTTAAGTGATTTGATCAAAAAATTTCTGCAGTAATAAATAAACTGAAGAAATATTCGATGGTAAATGAGAAAGGAAAATTTTAAGCATATATTAGATTTAGAATATAAACTGAAGAACGAATTGTCAAAGCTCTGTAACTTGTCAAATCAATTTCTTTGCATATAAACTTCAAGAATTTGAAGTACAAGGTTTCAATGAAATGTTCTAGGAAATATCGAAATATCTTATGATAAAGAAAATATAGGTTATGTAAGAAATTTGCATTTATTATTTTACATTACAGGCACATACCTTAAAATTGACATACTGAGCGAGGCAAGTAATTTTATAACATAAGTTTTTAGACTTTAATAAATCAGCAAAAAATTAATCACTGCTCAATGTACAGTATCCTAGAAGTATCGACTACGAATACCTTACGAGAACTACAAAGAATAAAATGTGAATATAATTTAGTATACAAATTAATTACGAATAGCTACATATTTTACAGAATTTAATAATTTCATATATAATGCAGACCATATTGGATTTAAACGGCGCTAGGCGTCATGCTCGATTCATGCATCCCGTAAGAAAGCCAAGAAATATCGATGTGAACAGATGGTAACTTCACGTCTCCACAATTTGCTCAAGAAAGAGAGAGAGAAAGAAATAGACGTGGGATAAATCCGGAGCAAGTACACTGGATTGACACTCTCAAATTTTCACAATGAAGCCCTGCTTGATTAGCGCAGTCAAGTTCTCCACCGATAAGGTCTCGGTTGGTAGGTACACAATTCTGGTTGATATGATGCTATTCAAAAATAGAAATGTAAAGGGGCGCAAAAGAGTTTTTGATTAATTCCTTCTAAAAAGAAAACATAAGTCGCATAAGAGTAAACCCGTCGTCGTCACGGACCATCACTCTTCTCCATTTTTTCTTGTCACCACCAACACTTGCAAAGGAGAGGAAAAGGATGTCCTTTGTTCGTCCAACCGAGATAAACCTTTTTTTTCATCGTAAACCCTATTCACCAAATTCTTTTTTTTTACAATGGTGATGTAGGTGTGGGGGACTATAGCAAATAATATCTTAACTGTTCTACGGCTTGAGTTTGTTTCAAAATTATTTATATGAATGCTAAATATATAGTGGAAAAAAGTTATAATAACAGTTAACATCTTCAAAACTCACCATGATTCTTCAAATTTTATAGAAATATGAAAGTATAGTTTTCACCTCATTCCTTATGTAGAATTCCTATAAGTATTGAATTTAATGAAGTACGTTAAAATGATTGCTCTTAAAATAAAAACTAGAATAAAAACAATAATCTAGACAATTTATCCGTAAACTATTAGAAGAAAAATGTGGTCTAAATATAGATTTAAAGGAAAAACTTTATTAAACTTTATATTATACTCTATAATTAAGAACTGTAATAAAAAATAAATAACAGTGAGAAAGTTAAAGTAACACTTGTACTTAATAAAATACAATAAATATTTTTTTAAAATTAATTATTTATATAACTAACTAATAAATATTAAATAACTAATTTATTATGACACGTGCATGTATATAACATACGCATACAAAGATACGTATTCGTATACAAGTATAACTCTGGCTAGGTTCGTCTATCACACCAATCCAAAGGATAAAATTATCTTAGATCATATATAGAGATCGAATAAATAATAAGATGCGAATGAAATATATGACATAATTTTAATTATTATAAGAATTCACGAAACAGATAGAGAAATTCGGTCTCCATTTGAAGTCTATTGTATTGATATATTTATTTAAACTTATCAGTTTGTCAATCGGTCAATTTGTTATTATATTACCAACTTTTTGTATAAATGACTTATCGTTAGTATTGATATTAATTACTTATCATTAGTTAATTACTTATACACTAATTCATTGCTGATTATGACACCAATACATTGACACAATTATTTAAAATATTTCTCATAATCATTTCTTTGTATTTAAAATGTCTTAATTTTATAGTGCGCATCGAAATAAATTATATCATACTAATAATTAAATGACATATCATTTTATTGATTCTTTGTTTGTGTGTGTGTGTGTGTGTGTGTGTGTGTGTGTGTGTGTGTGTGCTTGCGTGTGTGCAAAATAAATCTAAATCAATTTCAGCAATTTTTGGAAATGAGACGTCTACCCACTAGTATAAAAATACAATAGTCAAATAAGTGTTGAATAAATTGTGTCAATTGTATAAATCATTACTTTATCTAAATTGTACATTGTTTAATTAAATTCTTAGCGATAATTATAGTTAACATTTTATAAAAAAAGTTCAAGTTTTATAATTCTATTAAAAACTTATAGCTAATAGTTTGCAACGTGAACGTCTATTGCGAAGGTTTACAAAAAGTGCGTGTCGCGAGGCAACTAGCGAAAAAAGAAGAGGGTACCTTCTACGCCAATGGCGTAATTTTAACCGGTTGAGACTCAACGAAAATCGAATTTTTTTAAAAAAAATGTTTATTTACAAAATCAATTGGAAAAGCTTAATTATATAATAAAATTAACTAATAATATAAAAAAACCATTTCTACCCTTAAAAATCACCCCTACAATGGGATGAAAAATTCAAAAAATCATAAGTCCGAAATTATTAATATTCCACAAAATTTTATTTTCTATTCATATTGAATACTTAAAATATTATACATAAAAAATTTTGATATTAAAAATCGTTTCGGAACCTTGTTTTTAACATTATTACTTATGCGCCACAAACGAATCTGTAAGCACACCAATTCTTATGCGCGTAACAGTATATCTACACATACTAATTATTAAATTAATATATATCAACATTTCTTATTACGAAATATCGCAACTCATATAAAATATAACATATACACCAATTTTCACGTCAAAAATACATCAACAACAATGTTTTATACACTGTTAAATAAAATCATAAACGAATCAGTGACTTTACATGGAGTTTACTAAAATATTTATAACAATTACAGTTTTAGGATTCCACAAAATGTTTTTTCAGATTATCATTCCTAATATAAATCTAAGTAAAACCTATATTTTCTCAATTTGAAAATCGATTCAGAATATTGTCAAAATCGTTGTTAAATAAAGAAAAAATCCTGTGTTCTAATATGTGAGGTGTACATAATTGTTATAAATAAATCATCATTTTAATATTTAAGTATGGCATCTTCACAATTAATTTTTATTATGATATTATGGCTGTTATATTGCAGTAGTTATTATTTAAAATAGTGATTTATATATTCATGTATAGTGGTTTATATCAATGATAAACTTTATCGCTGTTTGTAATTTAATTTATGTATATTATAATGATTTTATATTTACAATAATTATTATGTACTAGCATTTGTTTATTATTTGACAAACGCATGTAAATATGGAAATCCTTATATTATTTGACAGTGGTGTAAGAGAGAGAGAGAGAGAGAGAGAAGAAAATTTTATACACGCCTTTCATAGGTGCTAAAGGCCGAGAAAAAAGTTGTAATTGTTTTATTGTTACATTATTTATTATTGTAAACATACTCATCTCGTTTTCAATGCATATTGTCAATAAATATTAGAGCAAATAGACAATAGTTTTAATAACAGTATTCTAAATCTATGATTACTCTTTTTCGTATGCTGGTGGACTCAAAGTAAATTTGAAACGTTTGATTAGAAAATTAAGCGAAGCAAAATATACGATTTATAGGTCGACTTGTGAAAATCTTGTGGAATTCGAATATCGCTTGTAAAGCTTTTCTATGTATGTTATATATGTGTGAATGTTCATGCTACACTTGAAACAGGTCGGCTGAAAACTTGGAGGCTAACATGACATGTAATTTTTTAATTTTTATAATATCCTTCCGAATGTAAGCCGGTACACATTCGAATGTAATTAATATTTTTAATATTTAGTGTAGATGACAAGCTTTTATTATTATTAATGTTTATTGTTATATAATATTTTGACATTTTATACAATTAGAAAGATTAATCAAATATGTGCTTATGTGCCATGATGTATTCTTATGACCAAATTGAAATTTTTTTTTTTAATTTAGATTTATATTTACCCATTTTTTATAGCAACGTACGTTCGTAGTATAGTTACGTAAATTCTAACATTTTAACTTTTTAACATTATTTCAACAAATTTATTTCTTTTTCATGTACTTTATTTAATATAGCATGGATAATTTTTCATTTAATATTAAAATTGAGTGATATGGAAAAATGTTTTCATTATATTTAAGCAATATTAAACTAAATTATCAAAGCATTAGTTAATTATGATTATTAAATTACTCTTTAGCATGTTATCTTCTATTTAAAATTTACAATTTTTAACTACATTTTTCATTTAATAAGTTATAATAACTTATACTAAGTTTTGAGTTTTTATGTTATTTCTTAATTTGCAAACAATTATTTCTATATGTATGTAAATAAGCTCTTATTTTCATAGAGAATTAACTTATACCAGAAATTGTTTTTTTATTTAATAATTTATTTCTTATTACTACTTGCTATTTTTTTACAGCGATTGTTGAAGTCCACTATTATTGAATGTCCAGAAAAATAGAGGGATGATCTGGTTAGAATTATGCCTATAATAATTATTGCCCTTATAATATACAGTCTTAATTTACTATTTGTTAATGAATAAAAATTGCTATGTTGATACTGTTTAGTTTAATTTTAGTTAAATTAACCTGTAATTAAAACTATTCATTTAAAACTATTAAAACTATTATACATATACTGCAACTCTTATACAAATTATCATATCAGAAATGTTATATAAAAATTGAAAAATTTTTTTGATCACTTGTTTCCTTAATTGCAACAGCTTTGTAAATGAACTTATGTAATTCATTTATTAAATGTTATACTAGTATTGCTTTAATAGGTTATTTATAAGGCTAATATTTATGATAAGCATAATAATTGTAATCGGAAGATCCCTTCGGATTAGTGGATTACTAGTATTATATAATTTTGTATTTTAATTAGTGGATTATTAGTAGATTACTAATCGCTATAATAAAAATAAAAAGTAGTATTAAAAATTCATATGGATATTTCAACGAATTTTTCTGTATATTTAGAATCTATAATTGTTTGTTTCTTTTTTTCACTCGTTTCAATATCTCTCTCGCGTAAATTTATAAATTCTTAGTATGTCAATAAATTCATGCATAAAACAATATAATAACGTTACTGTCCATATTTCCACCTATAAAAAAATCCTCACAGGGATTCAAAATTAAAAAACTCAAATGCTCAGAATTATTATTATTTTTATAATTGCAATTGATATTTCAAAATTTGTAAATTTAAAAATTTCTATGAGTATTAAATAATATTAATAATTAGATTATACCAATGAATTAGATTCAATAAACATTTTTAAATAATATATATCTGTCGGCTTACAAAAACATTACGGTCGCAGCGTCAAGTTTAGTACACATACATTAAGCACACAAAGAAAGGTTTTAGCAGGGCGACATTAGAACTCCGTAGATTCGTGGGCTCGAAGATTTTTACGACTCGATACGTTGATCTACTTTGTGTCCTGGCAATGTCGCTTGTTTTTGTAAACAAACGTCTTAAATTTACTTCGAGTCTATTATGACTCTAAAAGCTGTAATATGACTATAAAACGCATGGAAAAATAACAAATTTTTTTCACTGCTCATTTCTCTCTCTTTCTCTCTTTCTTTCCTTAATCAACTTATAAATTAAATAAATGTTTTCCCATATGTACTGAAAAATATAAGTATGCATAAATAGCAATAATAATAATAATGTAAATTAAGAACAATAAAATTTATGTAAATCATAAATATTAAGTTGTATGCAAATGCATTCTTATATATATGTCTATATGGGGAGCCACATATTTGTGAATAACTATTCAGCATTCAAGTGCATCGAGCTCAGTTCCGTGTTGATTTTCGAAATGAAACTTTGTGTGTATGTTGGGTATGGAAAAAGACGTCAGAAAGTGAAAAGAGATTTTGTGCAATGTTTCTGTGAGAGTTGTTATTAATGAATGTATACGTTCTCCTATAACGACATGTATAAGACTGCATATGCATAAATGCATTAAAAATCAAGTTCATCTTGGAATTTCGAAATGAAAATTTATGGGTTTATTTGGTATATCATTATACAACGGAATCTGAAAACGGATTTTGTGAAATATTTTTGTAAAAATTTTTATTAAATATTATTATTAAATATTATGTGGGTATATGCATAGAGGTGAATATGCATGATATATAAATGCACTAAAGTCAAAGTTCTACATCGATTTTTTTTTCGAAATTCTTTTTCTAGCGTCTTTTAATATATTTAACAATTTTCTAAAAACAAATTTTATACAATATTAATATTTACTCTTTTATGAATTTTTGAAAATTTCAAACCTTCAATAAGAGTGGCTAATAAGGATAGAATTTTTGTGAAATTCATGATTTTGTTGTTTTGTGACATAATTAATAGTTTTTGATAGTTTTTTTAAGACATTATTCAATTTTAAAATTTTTTATTTTTCGTTGCGACAACAACGTTGCAATCTTCAGACTCCCAAAAAATCATTAAGTCATTTATTAATTGTCTGATTTTACTTACAGTTATGGTCGTGAATATGCAGATCCCTATCTAAGTCATGGAATTGGTCCTGTTGCAGGATACGGGGTAAGCAATATTGATTATTTAGACGATATTTTCATAAACAATAATGTTTATAATTTTTTAATAGAAATTTTTGTTACTTATTATTAATTGAATTATCTGATAAGGTAAATATGTATATTTTTATACATTCATTAACGTATTACTTATACCCTATATTTGTGTTCAATATTTTTCATATTCAATGAAAATTCAAGAAAAAATATTGTTGAATGATTTTTCATAGGAAGCTTTTCATATTTCTCTCTCTCTCTCTCTCTCTCTCTCTCTCCTCTATGTATATATATTAAAGGAATAATTAGTAATAAAAGTTAGTAAAGTATATTTTAAAGTAGATGAACAGTATGAATGTACTTATTTACAACTCCATGTATGTATTTATGCATATTGCAATTGCTTTAAAAATTACAATACGGTACTTTTACTATTAAATTTTAAATTTAATATTTTAGGTATAGAATGGTATGTTACTAATTATAATAATGAATAAAATTTCGCAGAACAGAATAATTTAGCAGTTCAGAGTTTTTCTCTTATTATTCCGTTATAAAATTTTATTTTTATTTTTTACTTTGTTTGTAATTTTTCTAAATAAGTTGCTATTTCTAGAAAATTTTGTTAGTTGAAATCTACGTTAGATTAGAGTCTGCAATATTTCACGCATAAAAATAATTATGAGTAATTTTGGGGTGTTTAAAAATTATATTTCAATAGAGATAAAATATCTTATTTAATATCAGATATATATTCAATACTTTTGATTTATTAATATGTAGATTGTTGTTAATTTTTTACTTAAAATATTATTATATGTCTGTTATCAGATTTGGAACTAATCACGTTCAAAAGCGATTTTATGCTTTTGAAAAGACTCCAGCCATTTTTACATAAAATTTAGCTCTTTACAATTTTAGACGTTTCTAATGTTTCCTTATTTTTCTCCGAAGGTGATCGTCACTTATTTTTCCTATATTTGCGTTAGATCCGTCGCAGATATTCTGCACTATTTGCTACTACCATCCCTTCACATCTCCGCACATTCACACGTTGTTCAAGATTTTAACAATTACTATATAATATATATATTCAGGTATATACCCAATCTGACGGTCGTGTGTATACCTCGGTTTGCCAAATGCGGATTCTGCAACAAGCATTCGAGGCATGTGCGGAGTGAGATTGCGTTCGAGTAGTACACATATCTCGCATTTTTGCGTGAGTTGCATCGTTGTTTCATTTTTCTTGACTGCTCTTGTGTAGCGTTCAAATTATGTTGCGATAATTATTTGCATGTGGGTATGAAATTAATTACGCATTATTGGCTGATGACATCCCTTACGCTTAAGTTTTTATGTGCGTGCATGTTATGCCGCTATGATTTAAACGTATATTCGAATTTTTCTAAATTAGTCATAATTTCCAAAGACATGCGTATTGTTAGAATAGGCCATTAAAATGTTTTTCTAATATTATTGTGCGATAATATAGTCGCAGCGTATCTAATGCCGTGTAAATATTTTGAGTAGTCTTCATATGTTGTATTTACTCGAAAACACAATAATCCTGTAATAGATAGATAATTGTAGAATCCACAACTCTAGATTTTCTTCTAGAAGTACAGTGAGTTTGTGTGAGTGATTCACATAATAAACAAGTTTGATTAACACTTAATAAAAAACGATTTTATAATAGCGTTAATACTAGTGATAGTGTGTGATGATTAAACATATGCTAAAAAAAATTTTACTTACGTGGAAAGTCTTTTTTTCCGTATAAAGTTATTTTGTCTGATGATAGTTTAAAACTAAATAATAAAAAACGTACTTAATAAAAAAATAATTATATGATAACCTTAATGCTAGTAATATTTCTAATAATACTACATAATATTTCTATTATGGTAGATTCTATATGCTACAAATGTGCAAAAATCTTATAATAAAAAAGTTCTTAAAAAATTCTTTAATTTAGATTTATATACTGATATAATATTCTTATTTGATAGTTTTGAAAATTTTTGGGAGAATTACCTCAAAGTTTAAAGGATCTTATTATTAAACTTTCTCTGATTTTATGAATAATTGAAAGCTGAATTTTCAATTGTAATTAATTACAGATATTGATTTACTGCTATTAAACAAGATGTCAGAAGTAGAATAAGTCAGGTTGTAATCGATATGCAGAAGCAAGCAATAACTAAAAACTACAAATTAATTGAAGAAAATAAGTATCTTTATATTTTTATTCAACTTTATGGCCGATCAAGAATCTAATAATGATATTAGTCATCTATAAATGATGCAATCATGCTGTTGCATACTAAGATTTTAATACATCTAATAGAAGTTTGTGTCTTTATCGTTGGAGTTACAACGTAATTTGAAAATTATTTATATCAAAATAGATTTGTCTTTTAAAAAAAATTTAAAGTTATTACATAATACTCAAAATGATAAAATAATAAGTTTAAAATGAATTCCACCCTAAAAAACCACCCTTTATAAAGGAGTGTAAATTTAGAAAAATTCTAACAAAATTAATTTTATTATTTTACTGAATATTATTGATCAGAATAATTGTTTATATAAAAAATTACCAAAAAAAAATTAAGAAAAATAATTGGTGCGGAACATTACTTTACATGGGTTTTCAGTGCATATGTAAACGCGCTTAGGATCAAACAGTACATTATTGTACAAAAATTGTTACAAAATGAATAATTTTATAATCCTCAAAAATTATTTTGTAGCATATAAGGATAAACGTAATAGACAATATATTCTACAAATTTTGTTTAAAAATTTTGAGAAGAACTATCGTCGCCCGTCAAAAAATATTTTCTTAAAATATTTCACTAAATTTTTTATAAATTTTTAGTATCATTGTATAATTTAAGATGATCAATATATATGAAAATGTATAGTGCAGCCCGCAGTCTTAACAAACTAATGTGTTACGATAGCACATAACACATAAAATTTTTGATATTTTCGAAGGCATCAGATGTATATACGTTTAATATGTATATATATATTTTTCGATTCCTTTCAATTTACGAAACTGTAGATACATCACACACGTGCTATACATATGCACACAAATGCACCTTACAATACTTTTCTTTCATTTTTTTCTCAAAACTTTATATTATTATACTTACTCAGTCTATTTATTTTTAAACTATTATTATCAGTAAATTATTAAAATTTATCGGTTGATAAAATTTTTTAATTATTAATATTACAAATAATTTAAAATACAGAATATTTTCTGTAGAAATACTATAAAAATACCTATTACTAAAATTAATAAATAAACTTGATAAATAACACACTATTACCTGGTTAGTTGCGATGTTTAAATAATGACTTCTTCAACTAAAAATGAATTTTATAAATAGATTCAAGGACAAATTATTTGAAATCATCTTTTTTCATTAGGAAAGTAATGATATTTACGTATTTGTTTACTATAACTATAAATTATAAAATATAATTTTTTATAATAGTAAATTATAAAATAATTTTATCATTCTATTTTTCATTTAAAGTGATCACTATAATATTTTCGCGTTATATATAACGTATACGGGTATATATATCGCGTATATATATACGTTATATATGTAACGTATTTTAAATTTCAAATTTGAAAATAAACAAAAGAAAATCGATATACTTATATTAAAATTAATCCAACAGGGTGAGCAATAATGAAAAATAATTCATTTTTTAGAAAATCAAAATTTTTATAACACAAAATATTTTAAATTGTTGAGTATTAGTTTATTTATTTTTATTCATTAAACAATTTAAGAATATAATTTTAATATAATCCTAAAATTCAATATATTTAGAAAAATAAATTAATAAAGAAAATTTTTTTGCATATTATAATCTATCAGTCGGTAGGTCTCTTATAAAATAAACACTGCATTAATGAGTGAGTACACATGGATTTGTATTTTATTCGTACACCTATGTATGGGTAAATGCTCTAGAAGCCGAGTGATTTGGCAATACTCGACGACTTTGAAATTTTGATGATTCCATACCATACTTCTTGATTTTTAACCGCATATCGTCGTTTTTATAACTTTATTTTACGCGGTTATCTCTAATAGAAAAAAACCAATATAAGTACATGAATTAAATATATATAAGTATATGAAATCATTTGTTTGTCATTCCTTCTCTCTCTCTCTCTCTCTCTCTCTCTCTCTCTCTCTATTGTTAGCTAAATTTATTTTATATGTATTATTATTAAATTATTAATTATAAGTTATAAAGATTACTGTAATAAATATCAATTGAAATATTTAATACTTCAAAGTTACTAAAGTCTTAGTTGAATCTATTTTACTTATTTACATGTACAAAAATAAAAATTTTAGGAGTCTTATGTTGCAACGTTGTTGTCGCAACGAAAAATGAACAATTTTAAATCGAAAAATTTCTTCAAAAAACTATCAAAAACTATTAATTATTATACAAAACAACAAAATATTGAGTCTCACAAAAATTCTACCCTTATAAGCCACCCTAATTAAGTGTTAAAATTTTCAAAAATTTATAAAAGAGTAAATATTAATATTGTAAAATTATTTTTACAATAATATTTACAATATATTTACAATAATATTATCAATATATTTACAATAATATTTACAATAATATTTACAATATATTTACAATAATATTTACAATAATATTTATAATAATTACAATATTAAATGTAAATATTAATATGGTGAAAGAGTAAAATTAATAAAAAATTCCTTTTTAGAAAATCGTTAAATATATTAAAAGACACTCGAAAAAAAATCGATGAGGAACTTTGACTTTGGTGCCTTTATATAACATGCATATTCACTACTACGCATATACCCGCGTATAGCATGTATAATATTTAATAGAAACTTTTACAAAATCCGTTTTCAGATTCCGATGTATAATTATATACCAAATGCAGCCATAAAGTTTCATTTCCAAATTCGAAGATGAACTTGAGTTTTAATGCATTTTTATGCATATGCAGTCTTATACATGTAGTTTAGGAAGACATATATTTGTTAATAACAACTTTCACAAATACATTGCAGAAAATCTCTTTTCACTTTTCAATGTAATTTTACATAATAAACAGACACACAAAGTTTCATTTCGAAAATCTGAGTTCGCAAGGATGGACTCAAAACTACTGTAAAATCAATGTACGCTATTATTGAAGTTTTTACTTAATGCATATTTTATGTGTAAAGCTTCGACATACCGACTGCCTTAAACAACTATATTTGAAAATAAATAAATTAGTTATTATTTAAATTTTTTTAAATAATGAGAATTTTTATAGCAGTTTTTTTATATATTATATGACTAAATCAAAAAAAAAACGTAAAAGAAAATATATAAAGTATACCTAATTACTGTCAATACGTTTGGTTTGAACGATTGAAGTGGAATTTTCTTGTGAATGCATTTATATTCAGCTTTAGAAGTTATTACAATAACTACTCTGATTATAACATTGTTAACATAATGGACTGTTACTATTCCGTCTAACTTTTAGTGTATTTTCAAATTACAAATATCTTTATGTAAAATACCAGTGCACCTAAAATTTATATTGTAGGGTATATTTGGGAGCTACTTAACACAAGTGCTTTATTTATGCAGGTTATTCCTTTCTCCATCTCGTTCAGATATGTTTTACTAAAAAATATACTGTACTAGAAAATAATCCCATCTAAGGATTTAGAAATTGACTGAATCATTTGCAAAATCGTTAAAAAAACGACGGTTTAGACTCGTTTCGATATCTTCATTGTGTCCATTACTTTATACATTAAAAATATATTATTTACTTTCCGATAAACATCTTTAATAATAGTTTCCTTCCGCAAGTTACAAAAATGAAGTGAGTAATTCTATACTAATACCAATTTTTCATGTTCATAAGTTCATATATTCATTTAATTCATTTAATTCACACATAGCATATGAAAAATTAGTTGTCTTATCTGAATGTACATTCAAGTTTTTCACTTTGCAAGAAAAATCTTCTTCAAGCACTCAAACGCTAGATGTTCGATAAACTAATTAATTCCATGTGTACTTATGTTGTAGCAAAAGATACAAATAAAACTACATAAGCCTAGATTTTATTGTTGCTTTTATGTAAAATGGGCTCTCGAAATCGACGTTAATTTGTAGAAATATGATGTATTTTATTTATTAATTTTTAAAGAAATTACCTTTTTAATATATTACTGATCGAATAAAAACGTGATCGATATCGCGCTGGGAAGCAGAAAATCGTATGTAAAGCACATGAAGCCGGCTAGCAAAGCCGAACGCTTCCGGATTCTTCGCGCGTACAAATGCAAGTGAGAAAGTACGATCGCGTGTAAGTGTAAATGAGAAGCCTTGACCGCGCGTACGAGGGCGAATAACAGAATACAAACGTACAGAGTATAAATTGTCGCTGGTAATTCATCGCCAATGATCCGCGCAAAAAATAGCCAAGCATACGGTTACAAATTTTTGTACAAACAAAATTCGGGATCGGTTACTTTTGAGCAACCGATAAACATCCTGGAACACCCTAACAGTCTAGTCGTAACAGAGCCACACAAGTGGTGCCGTTACAGGTACACCGGAAAGTGTCGGGATACACGTAGTCTTATTTTTAAATACTAACGATTCACTGTGCCCATTCTCTTCTGCAGAGGGCTATGATATGTTTATTCTTCCCGTAGGTGACATAATTTCCACATCTACCGATATCGACACTCGGACGCAGAAGGTCGTGATAAAACATTGCGCGTATTCGTTAATCGCAGTATGTGTGACTGTGTATTATTATGTACAGTGTGTAATTTTCTTATTGTGTTATGCGTGATTATTGTAAGTGTAGCGTACATAAAACAAAATCATGTCGCTTTATAATTTAGATTCATTTATTGCTAAAATTACTATTAAAATTTGTCATATTTTATTTATAGCAATTAATGAAAAAACCCCAAGAAGCCAATAAAAGGGCTCTTTTTAATATTAACAATTACGTTCTTTTTTATTTGTTGTCAACCCGGTACTTAAATTCCTATTCCTCTTTTCGCCTTAACGAATCCTGGCCGGAGAGTCGTCCCGGCAAAAATAGCGGGTTGGGGAAGCATGATGTTGCAGAGGCTGTCCGCTAGGCCTCGGAACAACAGTTTACTAAGGAGACAAAAATCGACATTGGAGAAGAGACAATTTCTCACCACGTACTAAAAATTATATTATAAATAGTAATTAATCCAAGTAACGTCATATTTAATAAATTTTTTCAAAAAAATATACATATAATTAATGTAAACAATTATATTATTGATTTATGCTACAATTATACTACAAAGATTTTGTTGAAAAATATAAGGTGAATTCTTAGGAAATTTATTTTTAGTTAATTATAAAACGTAATATTATAATTAATTTAGACGAAGTCTTTTATATTTTTAAAATTTAATATTTGTTTCAGGCCACAGTTTATAGAGGCGGTTACAATAGGTTTACGCCTTATTAAAATTTAAAACACTTTTCAAGAAGGATGTTCGATAATATGTTTTGAAGATACGTGAAATCAACATAATTTGCAAGAAAGAAAATAATATTCTAGATTTTCCGACATCCGTGATTTTTAAGAATTAAGCATAGCGACAGATATTTCCTGGTTTTTTTCAAACGAACTGATCAAGTATAATTTATTTCTTTTTTATTTAGAATTTATAGCCATGACAATTCTTATTGTATATGTTAATAACAAAACAACGCATTAAAATTTATTTTTCAATTTGAAAATATTACAGTTTTAATTTCGAACTATAGAATACCACGTAAAATGTGTTTTTTATTTATTAGCATTTATTCCTAACAATATATCGAGTAAAAATTTTACACTATTTTATATTGATAATAATAAAATAATGTTTTTATCCTGCTTACTGTAAAAATTTTATTGCAATGATATTGAGAAAGTAATAGATTCAAAATTTGATAATCATTCTACGCATTTCTTCAGCTCTGTTACAACATGATATTTGTTATACTTGTTTTCTGTAAACAATTACTGATTATCACGTTGTAAATACATTGTAAAATGTAGTGTCAACATACAGAACATTTTAGAAGTATTATTTTTGATTTTTTTTCAGGGAAAATGGATTAGAACACCATTAAAAATTGCAATAACTTTAATAATTGAATTTATATTTACATATAGCCTAAGAAAATACTACATTCTTTATAAAGGTGAGATTTTATGATTTTGCATTACAAATAAATTCTTTTCAAATTCATAGCATTATAAATATTGAAAAAGGTAATTCTCAATAAAAAATATAATAGTACTCATACTTATTAAAAGTGGAGTAAACAGTACTATAATGTGCAAATATAAGTATGTACACATAATTATGTCTTTAACTGTATATGAAGCGCATATTAACCTAATAGTTTTATGTTAATATGAGAGAAAAATGTTATATATAACATTTCTTATGCTACGCATGCAGGGATCATGCACATTGTATAGGTTTTATCTATACTTCGTGTACGTATGAATAGAAGTTGTACACGAAATGAAACATGAAATTAAATATTAACTTATATAAAATAGAACAAGTGCTTGTTTTATATAGATAAACGGCATAATTTTCATGTTCCATAAAATACGCTAATGAAGGGTATTTATTTATGGTACAAATTTTACACTCTCTTATGTCAAATTACACCTATATATTTCAAATTTACTTGTTTACATTAAAGTCTTAAGCCATCCAGAGTAGTTTAAACGCATAGAAAGGATACTTTCATATAAAACGTAAATAGTTAATTATTTGAAGTGGATGTAAGCTTTAACTATACGTATTTACATACAATATAAAAAGCTAAAATTTGCATACTACATGCCTCAAATATATTTTAAGTATATTTGACAAAATATTGGTACGCACATAAAACAAAATAAATAGTGATCTATTGATATACTGTAAGAACAAATTAAAAGAGTTGAGAATGTTCATTACCAGACGTGTTCAATTCGTAATATACTTTATCAATGAATATCAATTTGAGAATTAACCTTATTATTATTATTATTATTCGAGTACTATTGTTCTATGACTTAATAGAAACTCTATGTCATCGAAATATGTCATTCCTCATTATTTCATTAAAATAAATTATTCAAATAATTTTTAAAATATCAAGTTTGAACTATTCAATAAAATATAATTAAGTATAAAATGAATGATGCTTTTCAGTTAGTATTGTTGTTTAATTAAGAAGCTATGTATAAATAAATATACGGATAAAATAGAAACTTGTTGTTAACATTTCCATGAATTCCATGAATACAATTCAGAGCTATAAATATATATCTATCAATTATAAATGTATGCATATCGTTAAAAACATATTTTATTCGATTTGTAGTTACTAATTACGATACGAAAGTTTTTATACCACATTTAGCTTTGTAAACCTTAAAATTGCAATGCTTATCATACTTATATAAAAATATTTGGAAATATCTTACGTGGTGAAACAATTTTATAAATAAAAACTTAAAAATTATAATGAATTATAGTGAATTATATCTTTATCGTGTAAAAATCCAAAGTTTTCAATCAACATATGGTACTTATACAATATTATAAGCAATTTAAAATGAAAAAATTATTTGATTTATAGGCATTTTTCAAAAAATAATTAAAAATTGATATTTTGTATTGTCTTTTAGATATTTTTTGTACAAAAATTGACGCTATTTACAGTTTTTTTTAGAAAAAAATTAATATAATTTGTAAAGATTTATTATTAATTTATTATTAAATAAAACTCTACATAGATATAAGATAATATTATATTTTGCTGCTACAATTAATTAGCAATACAAAAAACAGAATTAAATATCTTGATGGTTTTTTATATTAATTCTCTGATATTTCTAATTTTTATTATAATTACTGCGTGAACAATTAATAAGTGAGACATTAATTTCCAAATAGCAATAAATACTAAATCCATACTAAAATAGGTTGCGTTTGAAAATTAATTTATTGATAATTTAGTATAAAATATAATATGTATAAAATTGAAAATTACGAATTAATATAAGTACTGAATAGTAAATAAGCTCAACTCTTTTGAAACTAATATTACAGCAATGATACATGATGCATGCAAGTCTCAAAAATATCAGCAAATCATGGTAAACAGACAGTAAATAAACCAACTCTTGTGAAATAGCCAAATATAACAAAGATATTATAAAGTGTGAAATAGTTACATGTAAGTCATGTTGCTACATTTCAATCTAATCATTCTAGGTTATCGTTAAAACAAATAATACTCTTTTTATAGGAACCTGAGTGCGTTCTTATGGGTGCCAGTAATTGTAAATAAACTTAATGTCAAGCACAAATCATTATTACGAATTATGAAACTATAGCAAGAATTGAATGAACAATATAAAATAAAAATGATAATACTAATAATAACTCAAATCATAATTTTATTATCAGAAAATCCTTAAGTAGCACAAAGAGTATTTTCTTGAATTTTTAAAGAACATTACATGTTTAACTTGAACAAATTTTAATCATAAATTGAATACATTTGCCTAATTCCTAAAATATGGATCATTAGAATAAAAGTATGTTTAACCAATATAAAAATCAATATGTTTCTTTTAATATGATAAATTCATAAAAAAATGGTCTACAAATTTAATTATAAAAAATTAGAACTATTAACTGACTCTAAATAAAAAATATTTTAATTGTTTGTTAGGCACGACAGTACATCAGATATTAATAGTTACACAATAAGATTATTCAAAGTAAAAAGAATTAGTAACATTATAGACTGGATAAATTATTTACTACTTAATCTTTCAGTACCTAAAATTTTGGAACAAATTCATGTTTTGACAATTAAACATCTTAATTCTAAGAAAATATTTTGCTATTTATATAATAATGGTAGGCTCTGTTTTTATTTAACAGAAATTTTTTAATAGAACTTATTTGTGAGTAATTACATATTGTGATATCACATTATGACTCATTAATTTAATTATTCTGAATCAAAATATAATCTCTAAGATTCAATTAAATCTATAGCCCAGATATTAATATCATTAGTTTCGTTTACTAATGAAAGTACTCATATTAGTATTAGTCTTTAACTTTAAAAAATCGAAAATGTAAGAAAACTTATGATTTACTATTACTCAATTTTATGAAACTTAATTAGTACACAATACGTATATAAATATACAAGAGCTCATTCATTTTTTATTTCCAGAACAAATACATTTTTAGAGAAATTACAATAAACAACTGAAAATACTTTATTATGTACCAAAAACCTTATAATCGTAAAAAAGTTATAAAATTAGTACCTAAAGTTTGAAAAACTGAAATATTTAAAACGAAATTTATTTGTTTATTTTTAAATAAAGTAATTTCTATTCAATGTCATTCAATAACTAATTTGTTATTTTTACCTCATTTTTAAATTAACTAGGATATCTCCATTGAAAGAATATAAGTTTGAAAGTATAATTTATATTGCCAATAATAATACAAAAAAGGAACTTAAAACTACTTATTATTACTTTTTGAGTGCATTATTATCCACCAATGTTTCTCAACACAGGGATTTATCTCGTACATGTAAGTTCTGTACATAGCTGATTGATGGTATATTATTATAAGATCGATATATTTCTTACTGAATGTGTAAACATAAAATATAAAGTTTATATTCTAAATACTGACTTTATAATTTATTCTATTTATTATGAAACTGTAAAAAGAAAAAATATTTTAAATTTTAACACAAAATTAGAAACTAAACATAAAATTTGTTGTAACGTGTTTATTACAATTTTGTGTAACTACTAATAAATATGACCTTTATTTAAACAAGTATTAGTAAGAAATAATTTAAAGTTATTTTTCTAGTTACTAAGAAATAAATGAGAAAAATATTGAAATACACGATCAATGTGAATTATAAAGTAACTATCATATTAATTTTTATTTTAAACAATTAAACTTTCTTAAAAATTGTTGGTACTGATTGATATTTTAAAATAGATATAAAATAAAGATCTGTTATTCCATTATGAGGTTGTTACGTTTTAAATGCTGTTTTCAAATCTGTACATTATACTACTGATCAGCTTATTACCGTAAATATTAACATTTAGTAAATATATATAATCAGTATATTGTTTTCCAATTTATATTTATTGTATCTTTATAATAAAATTAATGTGGTTACATTTATTATATTATGAAAAGAATTTGTCTTTTATTCTACCAATTTTTAATTTTGCACGTATGAGCTATTTGAGTATTTCAAAAGATGAAGTGTTAAAAAGTACATAAGGTAATTAATAATACAAAAAATTGTTGAAATAATACTTGAAATATTATAAAGTTAATAATAGATTATCATCGACGTAGGATAATTAAATATTATTTTTTATTAATTAATGCACTTATTAAGACTGCTATTAACAGCCACTCAAAATGTTTGCAACTTTTTAATACGATGTATTGGTATAATTATTTTCCAAAAAAAAATTTTAAAGTCGCATTTAAAATTCCAATTTTATTTAAATACTTTTTTATTTTAACGTTTATTTATAACATTATAGAATTTGTCATTTGGATCATTTTAATAAATAAATTTATTTGGTAAGTAATATAATATTTGTAAATATTATTACATTCTGTAACAAATATCTCCATTAATAATCTACTACTGTCAAATGCTAACTTAACTCAATTAAAATATTTTAAATAGGAACTTAAAATTTATTTTTTATAATTTTAGTTTGTCTTTTATTTGATATATAATAATAATAATTACAATTTTTTAAAAATAAGTTCACATTAAAGCTTCTCATTAAACTTCTCTAATAATGTTTTTGTCAAAAGCTAATAAAATTTAAAGGAAAGATTCTGTACATTATATTTTATACACATTTTTATACAGAACTCTTTGAGCTTGCAATTGGATACTGCTAGCTATAAATTTAATATGAAAGAAAATAAGAACGAGTTTTAATATTATCATAAACAATTATCATATTTTAATAGACATACTTTTTAATCAATTTATGTTATAAATCGTTGTTTCTTCATTATATTTTATAATAACGAAAGTTTTGCTTATACCTCTTAAAATCGAAATTTTAAATATTAATATAAACTAAGAAATTGTTTTATTAGTTTTCAACTATATACATAGAGAAATGTTGTCAGTAATAGTTATGCGTAAGTTAATATTAAATCAAATTAAACTGCAGAAATATGGAACATATTCTTGTATCTGTAATGTAAATTTATTATCGATTTTAAATCTAGTGTAGATTTAGGGTTATTAATGATTATTTAGAAAAATAAATTTTATATAAATTTTTAATATTTCGATTTTCAGCAAATATATTTTGATAATTATATTACTTTTGAATTTTTTTAAGTTATCGTAATAAAAATTGTATTATTAATAACCTGAATATAAAATAGCAGATTCTATAAAATAAAATTTTTAATTAATTTTATTTGTATTCATTGATATTTAGTATTTGATGAAAAATGATTACCTATATTTTTTAAAATAATATTAGTGTTTCTAAAAAAAGCAATAAAATAACTTAAAAAATTTTACTAATTACTTCATAAATTTAAAAAACGATAAAAATTGAAAACAATAAATCTTTATTTCTAATAAAACTAATGTAAATGAAATGACGATATTCAGCGACAATTTTTATAATATTTAACTAATATAAAATTTTGTTAAAATATAATAACACATCGTATGAGTAACATATCTTAGAGTATTGAAATAATCGAGTCTTACCCAAAAATAAAAATTTCTTAATTCTATCACAGAAAGATATGGTTTTTTCTATAAGAACACTTAAACAAAAAATGTTACCTGATTTCAAATTATTTATTACAGAATATATAATCTTGAAGATTATTTAAAAAATGAAGTAACATAGATATTTGGTAGAAATAAGATTTCAACAATTTTTATTCGAGTTTCTTGTGTTCGAATTTTAAGCGATATTATAAGTTATATGGTAAAGTTTACGATATGTCTAAAAACCTACAAAGATGTTAAATAATATTATAGCGTTTTTATTTTATTTATAATTTGAATCATTTATAGCTTTTAAAAATAAAATACTGTAAGTGTAGTCTTTTTAAATTTTTCATATAAGGAAATCTTGTCTTCAATATTTTATTATATTACATATCTATTGTAATACAACTATTTCTGACGCCCTTGATTTAGCTACTATCAAGTTATATTTGAAATTGGAATATTCCATGACATAAGGCGTAATATATTTTGTAGAATGCGTGCGTATAATAAGTACAATATGTCCAACCAGTGGATAGAGTAAAATAGAAATGCACAAACTCTTTAGTTATAAAGTGTAGAAGGAAGTGAAGTCTAAACAAATCTTTATGTAATAGATAGTTATATTTACGCTTCTTATAGTGTATAAAATGTAAGAATTAGGAAACAAAGCCGAAAAGTTTCAGAGATGAAATCTATATGTTCATGATCATTTAATATACCGTAAATGAGCCAAACATAGTCACTGTGTGTCACGTATAAATTAGAATATATTTAAACGAACACAAAAGATCTACATAATATCCATAAAAGTGAACCGTTCTAATTTTAAGCTTATAGTACTGATAAATTATAATGTATTATTTTATCGTGAAATATTTCCTCTGATTTTATATTTTGTAATTCAGTACTAGCTGTAAGATTTTTAATCGCATAATGAATTCTTATAACGTATTTTCTCTGTATATTATCAGTGTTTCTTAATAAATATTTTTCAAATAAGTATATTAGTAATTTTATTTTTCCAATTGTTCATTACCATTTTCAGTCATATAATAATGCTTCTTCTCAAATATATATGCAGCTGTCGTATCGAGGGGCTCATAAAACACCATTAATCGCTTTAAAAATCAGCTCAGGTTTGCATATATTTTTTGACGGAACTGAATGGAAGTATAATTTAAATGTCGATGGATACATTAAATGAGAAAGTATATACTAACCATAGATTACGCGATTTCCAAAATATTCTAAGGAATGTTAAAGTCATTGTTAAATAAATTATCAAAAATAACTTTGTGTATATAGTAATAAAATTAGACTGTATAATGTAGTCTTTTAGTATTATTATTATATGTATATATGATATATCTAATATTACAATATATAATATAGTATAATATAAAATGCTAGATAATAGAAATGTTAAATAAAAAAAAAATGAAAATTTTATGAAGATAATGTTGGCGCGCCTTGTTGCGGCAACCGTGCTATGCGGGTCGTGATCGGATGCGTAGAAAAGGGACAGAAGCGAAACGACGTGTGCGTGGGATAAAGCCTGGGATTTCTCGCCGAAAGGCTCCTTCATGGCGATTAGCGCGGGTGTAGCATCGGAGCGCAATGACGGGAAGCATCCCCGCGTCGCTTGGAGCCTTAGTGGCGGAGAGCGACTTCTTGTCCATTAACGTGGCGTAGCTTTGGGCCGAGTGGTTGAAAATACTGCGTATTGATTGGGATGGCGAAGTTCGGGCTTTTTGACTCAGAAGCGGGTGCAGAGGTTCGACGGCTATGTACAACGAGTTGAGACCTTTATGGCATGTATTAATAAAATTACAAAAACATAGGAAATGTACTACATATTACTCAACTGAGGTATTTTTGCTGCGTTAGAAAAATCTTATCAAATACAACAATATTGCAATAAATCAATGCATTGTGAATTGTAAACTTCACAAGATGTTTCATTTTTTACATCAACTCAAGTAAAATACCGACAGTTATTACTTTTTGAAAAGTAAGATTTACAACTTAACGAAGCCGGTCTTACCAATGTATGAGAATGTTTTCGATCATTGATCGTTCATTATAAATTATGTTCCTCGATTGATTCGTTTGCACGGCTTTTTACACGTCCTTTGTAAGGATGAGTCGTGTCAATAGTGCCTGTGGTATCCACTCTTCTAATTTGGGACAATGTATATCTGTACAATATGATTTGATATATACATTAAAGATCCATTCGCGCCAATTATAACGGTTTGGTATAGTTGTGGACAACAATATTTTTTCTGTATAGTTGCGAATCTGATTGAGTCAATTCTGCAAAAGGTTGAAAATTTTAGAGCTTTAACCATTCTACTATTAGATTTCGAGCAGATTAGTTATGAGACGTAGCATTTTTAAGAATGGAAGTATTTATTTTTAAGGATATTTGGAAAGCTTTACTATTATTACGACACTGTCTTACTAAAAAATTTTTATTAATGAAAATTCTTTTTTCTCACTTTCTCAAATAGGAATAATTTAACGCATCTAGAATTGTCAACCAGGACCCGTACGGTCAACGATAAAAGGTCAATCTTGACATTTATTACCGTACTTGCATAGCGAGAGGTCTACAAATATACGCACACATACAGCAATCCCCTCAGCTGCGCAATTGCACTCTCAAGAAAATATTTAATTTTATGTCTATATGTGTGTTTATATATATGTGTGTGTGTGTGTGTATTTATTCTTAAACTAATAAATTATAAACAAATCTAAAAATATTAAAGCGTTTAAATAACAATACAAGTTCAAATATTTATAAATATAAATGTATTATTATAAAGCAACTAAATATAATATAAGTCCGAAATAAATACTGTAATTATTACTATAATTATTTTTACACTTATTACAATTATACGGATTTTTGTTTATTAATATATTTTCAAAATACACAAAAATTATTAAAAAAATGAATAATAATAACAATAACAAATAATAAATTATAACTTGAAGGAAAATTAATAGTAACAAACAATAAATAATAAAATTATAATTACTACGAACAACAAAAACAAATTATAACAACAAATTGTCATATACTTAACTAAACAAATTATAAAGAATGAAAATTATATAACTACGAGAAATTAAATTACGAAATTTATACAGGCTGTATAGTTTTCCGGGAAAAGACAAAAATTCCCTTTCTGCCTATACCGCCTGTACTTTAAATTTTGTATAAAAAGGGCGATTTTTTCCATAACAAATACTATAATTTAGTTCAATTTTCAGATCTCAATACTAGAAGTTAGCTTTGGACCTGTATTAGAAGTGAGTAATAAATATTCTTTTAAAATTCATTATGCAGTTTTTTACTTTAAAAACGATTGACCTCTACCTTTTCCTGTTCTCTGTCCCTAAGATCCTTCCTTATATAATTATTTCACTGTAGTTTTAACTAGTTGTTGTCTTAGTAAATCTTTCAAAATAATTGTGGGTAATATGAAAGGTCTGGCTGCGTTTTTATGTTTCTAAATCAAAATAATCACGGGCGAGTTGAGTTAAAAGGTCTATCCACGTATTACATTTACAAATATACGTAGGATTCACTTATATATTGTATGTATATATACGAATGCAGGTTAGGACTGGAGCCCATTCCTAGCTATTATACTGAATTGTATAGGCCAAAGGGTACATTGCGTTGTGGATGTTACACTATTATTAAATTAAACTTATTAAGGATTAAGTATTTTTTTTATTCATTAACCTCAAATAATTCAAGATTTCCTCTGAATATGCGACCACTATCAATTCTATATTTTCAATTCTAGTATAAGAGTTTAATTTATAAGAAGTTACACAATATTATTTTATATTCTTCAATCCTTTGCTATATTATATTTTTTGTGTAATCGTTTGTACAGTGATAAAAAAAAATAATTTTGTTTTTCGACGTCCAGGAGAGCTATGATGGACGAGAAGTAATCGCTGATTATTCATTAAATTCGCCACATTAAGCTAAGCCACGAACATGAAGAAGAGAGAACAAGGAAAACAATCACTAATCTTTGTGTAATATTTGCGTTTGGTTCTGTATTTCCTCCACTGTCGTCACTTGATTTAAAATAATAAAATTCTCAAATTGATCCTAATAGGTCCTAATAGGTGCAAACATAAAAGTATAGTTCATGAGCCTATAATCAATCTTTTAAGAACATGATAAGATTGATAAAAATTTTAGATAGTCTATGATTGTGATTTTTAGTCGATAGGAGACGAGAGAGAAAGAGAATTTGCATTGGGGTAAATATTTTGGCACACGTCAAGTGTAGAAATAGGGATTTCAGTTTTTTTTTAGAGTAAGGAGAAGTATTTTTCATTTACAAAATTTATTGAAGATTTGTTTTATTATCAGATTTATTTATTAGATAAATTAATATCTTATTTTAAACAATTAAATATTTGCAGAAAAATTATTAAAGAATTTATGATATAAAGTTATTTTTAATATTTTCTAAATCTATTTTACAGACCGATGTTTTTTTTATTTCGTCATATAATATTTGTAATTACATTCAATATAAAAACTCTAGATTGCTCTGATATATATGTAAAGACTAATTTTCTTCCCTTAACAGATGTTTTCCAATATTTTAGAGATAATTGCCTACAGACGTTTAGATTTTAAGTAGCTCACTACTGTACTACTATTAGTTTGACTTAGAATACGATATCAAAGTTTACTAAAATCTAATTAAAATTACCGGTATTGATATTTTATAATTTATTGAACGTATTAGATGAAGTATATGTCAATGTTGCATTCGATATGCATATGAAAATTATTTCTATATGAGAATTAGAAACCTCATGTAGAAAATAAGTATTTTATATATTATTATACTAATAATCTTTATAGATTAGCAATGATCTAATGATAACCTTACGCTGATTTTACTTTATATAAAGAAATTGACACGTACTCACGCTTTAATGCATAAGATAATTATTTAATAGGTTTTATTGCAGAAGAAGATCTAGAATATCCAGAAAATATTCATGAAGCAGATAAAGAACTGCCTTTTCGTGTAGAACACTTAAATCCATCGAAATATCAGTAGTATATGTTGATGACAACTTTAAATGACTAAGAGTATTATGTAATATATTATTGTAGATTAAAGCAATCACTGAGGTATATACTTTGCCTAAGAAACGTTCATAGTGTATGTGTTGAAATCTTGAATAACGTGGAACGGTGAGTGGGAATGTGAAGGGTTGGTGGCCATAAACAGTGTAAAATATCCGGGATGAGATTGTCACAAGTATAGGTGACGATCATATAGATTCATCATTCGTCTATGATATGGAGGAGATATATAAGGGAACATCAGATATTTCATAGTAACTGATCAAATATGACTTTATTATAAATAAGGCATTTTTTAATAAATACAAAATAAAATAGTTGCGTTGGTCAATTTATCTGTGATCAGCTAGTAAGAATCCATGGATGAAAAATCCGAGTAAGCGTTGTTGCCCCAGCGAATCATGATACATTGGCTCTTTAAGCCGGATTCTGGCAACAAAGACAGCCAATTCCAACGAAGATGAAGTAGAACAAAAAATTCAACAATTCAAAAAATGTGAATAAATTGTACAAAAATCATTGTTTAGAAAACAAATCTTGATGAAATGAAATGAAAATCAATACTAAAATGATTCAAGATATTATATTAATTTAAAATATAATAAATTTATTGTATTCATAAAAAGAACGACTTTAAAAAACTTAATCCTGATCAAGTATTGTCTCAAGTATCAAAAAAGTATCGTTTAACAATGAGAAGGACATTATCAACAAAAAGGTTCAATCTTCGCTAGATAAGCGTAAATTCTTTGAGTTGTTTGTTACATAGAATTATTGTATCTTCTATATACATTATCTAGATCTCTGACTTTTTATTCTGTAAAAAAATGTAGTTGAAGATATAGCAATATCGAACTCAGTACCACGCAAGCAAAAAAATGCATATACATTATTAATAAAATGAAACTCTTATAAATAGAATAAAACACTTTAAAATTTTATTTACCACTTGTCCGCGAAAACTTAAATAGCGCAACGACGCATAAAACTAAATGATATTCATAATTATTTATAAAACTTCGAAACCGTACAATATTCATTAGAATTTTTAGGTAGAAAAAGTTAATTATCATCTCATTAAAATTGAGAATTACTAGGAACTATTTTACAAGTAAACTGTAAAAGTTGAAACAATTTTAAACGGAAATAATGCCCTTAAACTCGTCCGTTTCATCGGAAAAAGCGATTAATAATCAACTGCTTGAGTCAAGTACAAAATTACTCACGATACTTTTACTGCATTTTTGTGGCGTTATAAACGATAAATAGAGGTCGTTCGCAGCTTCATTTGAGGCTTCGATTTAAGAAACTGCAACGTTGCGAGATAGTGAATATTTAATACAGTTGAGAATGTGGTTAACTGGAAGTCGCAAAAAAATAGAATTGCAAAAAATTTCAATGTCAATTATACCGTGGCATAGAGCATCTTGTTCACTGATCATCAAAATTTACGATCCGTTTGCATTTATTAACAAACATATAAATGTATTTTTGGAATTGCCAGTATCATAAAAACCCTCCGCAACATCTTAAACGAAGCTATAAAACCTTATAAGACTCCCGAAGCTTTAAATAAACTGACGCGCGCAGATATTATTACGACTTCTAATGACCGTGCCATGCGGATCCGGACTGGAGAAGGTAATTAATCGTGAGTCACGTAAACAAGTGTGGTGAAGTGACGCGTGTCGAGGGGGAGAGTGGAATTTCTAGCTAAGATGCCGCCGTGGTGATTGGATTGGCGAGGCTTCGGTGAAAAACGTCTCTTCAAATGATTGGCGCGACGTGGCTTTGACGAGAAACGTCTCTTCAATGATTAGCGCGGCATGGCTTTGGCGAGAAGCGTCTCTTCGATGATTGACGTTCCTTTAACAATTGGTGCGACGTTACTTCGGGACGGTATAGCGCCTCCGCATTGACCAAGCGACGTTGCTTGGGGTAGAGTAGCGGGAAATCGGTTTCCCATGAATTAATGCGACGTGGAATCGGGCCGAAAAAGTGGAAGGAAACGCTGCACAGTGATTGAAGCAGCAATGCTCGAGCTTTTAGGACATTTAGGGAGTACCGCGGATGTTCCGGGGTCAGTCGTGCGGATAACAGAAACCGCATAGGACGTACCGTGACTGGTTGGCTCGTGATTGAGCCGAAATCTTTGTTTTTCTATTACATACATTATGTAATATATTTTTAATTCCCATTCTTCTCCAGTGATGACAGGTTTCGCTGAATGTCATTTCGACAGTTTTTGCTGTGCTAGGTCCGAAACAAGGTAACATTTCGCCATACCTCGTGAGTCCCTTGAGATGACTTCAGTTTTCGCCTCTCTATATCCACCCATCGACGATACCGCCTCTTTAGGAAATCGCTTACCAAAACATACGAGCGTAGAAGATATGGAACACGGGTTTTATCAGGTAAACCGTGCTTGCCGTATTAGGAATGTAATCAGGGCTGAACTAGCAGAGAGATACGAACACCTCTGCAGTAGAAAAGAAGACGGTAAGAAAACAATTTTCTTCTTCACGTGCCGTTGATACCTCCATAGTTATTTTGTTACATGGTACTTAAACAGGGGGTTATCCTGACCATAATATTATAAAACCGATTATTTTCATTACGATTTTATATATGAAAATTAATTATTACATTCAATCCTACGAATTTTAATTTTTCGTTGTTTTATTTTCAAAGATTTGAAAATTTATTAACTTCCAGTAAATTAATTTTGACATTTGACTGAACTTTAAATTTATTGATTCTATTTCATAGTAATACCTATGAACAATAATTTTTTAAGAATTATTTGTGAAATGTACATTATTACATCAATAAAATATGTACTAATTCACAACAAAATTGTATTAATAAAAAGTTATAATAACAAAATAAAAAAATAAGATTTAGAATATGTTAGCTGAAATTTCAAATCACACTAAAAATGGGTACGTATTCTAGCAGAATATATATATATATATATATATAGTATTGAAGGTATACGTAATGCAGGAAATAAAACACCAGCAAATTATTTGATGAATAATTAGTTCACTAATGTTTATTAATAAACATCTCATATAGATTATTTGTATTTTTTATAATATTATACCGATTGAAATTATAATTCATCGTTATTTACACTAGTCAGTATAAAATATGAGTTCAAGATTACGTTATGTCACTAATTTAGAGACACTCTTTGTTCTTTATTAATGCTTGTACTCGGGAAAATGCAAAGGATTCAATAGGGTAGTATTTTCATTATCACTAGTATTATTGGTATTTACTCCTTTTAGAGAACCGTTACTTATATTACAATCTCGACTATAGTTGTCGTCTAGTGGGCACATTTTTATATTAGGTATATGATTTAAATTGATTCCATGAATGTCTGAGATTTTTTCTTGCCTTTGGAGTTGAGTATTGATAGCCTCATCACTGCTAAGACCATTATTTTCGGTATGTGGCGGGGATGGATAATAACCACGCTGTTTTAGAGACAGTTGGTCAGTACATACTTGATGATGATGAGACTGTATCAGAGAACCAGATGCTGGTCTTGGAAGAAGTGGCTGCTGTGGTACACGATGTTGAACTCTTTCTTCACTCGTCCACCGGGCTAATTGTTGTTGAGCTTGAATAAATGTATCACTAGAAAATAACAAAATTATACGAACCTAATAATATTACAAAATTAACTACATAATTCCTTGTTAGACACTATTTTAATTCAACAATAGAGACGGATTCAAAATTATATTGCTAAATGAGTCTTTCTATAGATAAGATTGATAAATAATATATTTTATTATAATACATTTTAATATTAGATTTAAAGAAGTATCATGTAAATATTTAAATTAGAAGAATCAGTCTGCTTTTTTGTAGGATAGAAAAAGGATTTTTAATGGCGTTATTCGGATATAGTTTCAATATTCGTTCAATAGTTTTAATATAAACTTATTAATATTAAAAGTTAAAATGTTAATATACTCCATAATAGTGGCATGACACTATTTGGCATGACATTGACAATAGGATTTTTTTCCTGACGAATATAAAAGTTATTCATTTCTTTAAATAATTTTAATTTCTTCGAAAACATTTATCTACAAACAAAGTCATTTTAGGGTTTCTTTTTAATTGAATTAATACTTTTTAGAACATTTTACGTCATATACGATAGTTACATAAACTAATAATATATATTACAAAAAACGGTATTAAATCGTTTCTCTTATAATCATATATGATAATCATGTACGAGATTAGATGATATCATATGATATCATATACTAATCATATACGATAGTTACATAAACTAATACTTTATATTACAAAAAACGATAAAATCGATAAATAAAAATAAATTAGCTTATAAAGGATACTATTATAATATATGAGAGTATCGCTTTTTTAAATTCAATCTAATCTTTCTTATTTGATCTGATATTATTTTAGAGAAGCAAGGTTTATGATATATTTAATATCAAAATTGTTACGCTTTCTGTTCCAATGCATCAAATTTTTACTGATTTTGAAAATTTATATACTTTTTTAGTAAAAATTAAAGTAACACCTAATTGTTACTACAATGAATTATTACTATAGTAATTAATTGCCATAATAATTTTGAAGCAAACTATGAAATAAAATAATTATTAATTATAATCGTTAATACATATTTACTTTTAATATCAATATTCACATTAATATATATATTTTTTTAATATACAATCACAATTTCTTCCAATATCATTAAATAATAAACTTATTACATAAATAAATGGTATGAAATAGAATTTATTACTAAGATTATATATTTCAGTTCTAAATGTTTGTTGAAAAGTTTAGTATATTGTCAATAATAATTGTTATTTTAAATAATTAAATAATAAGTAGAAGTAATCATTAATGACTAAACTCAACCCGTTAATGTATAGAATTGAGGCAATTGAGTAGGCAATTGAGATCTTTAGTATACTGTTTCAGAGAGTTTTGTGTTTCTAATCAGTAACATTGTTATGAACGCATATGTTCAATTTTCAGAGAAAAATATTTGAAGACGGTGAGCTAATGATTTAATTTATGTCTTACAAAAGATTAATGAAATCAAAAGACTACATCTTCACTAGTTTTTTATATAATATATAATGTTTAAATATCTTATATAAATTAAAGAAACAAAAAAAATTTTTTAAGAGTTAAAAAAGTAAAGAAAATATCATTCCAATATTAGCAATTGTATTTTTTAATATTTTAAGAAAAAAAAGAGAATTATTAATTTTATCTAACTACTGGAAATATGTATTTGTAGTAAAAAATGCATTACAATCATTTCATTGAAACAACAACTTAGCTGCGGTATTTAGGATTCTAAGTGATAAACATAATTACCATTTCTTCATATTTTCATCAAATCAATTTTGATGTTGAAAAAATATACTTTTTTATTCACAATATATCACGTTAAAAAAATCGAATAGATTTAAACTTTACAACATGAAATTATGATGATTTATGAATAAATTAGAGCACTTCAGATGCTAATAATGATAAGTACTCTTGTGTTTATAAAAATTAGTTTTCAAATATTATATTTTTACATATCTTTGCATTAAATTTAAAAACTAGTTAAACTGGAAAATTTTTATAGTTGAATTTTTAAAAAAATATTTACATACGTTGTTTTTATAAAGAGCTATATGATTCAAAATTCACAAGTATAAGATCCTGGATTATACGTATAATACATATATACCATATAATACAGAAGACTTTCCTTAAAATTTATTATATAAATATATGTTTATTGTGGATTTGTTTTGAATCTCAGAATTTAAACTTAATAATCAGTATAAATATTGTTAAACCTATTATTAGTATCTACGTGAAACGTATAAACCCAGTTGCGCCCATAGCCGAAGTCAAAGATACCATTTGATATATCTGTCTAATACATTGATAACCATGATATGATTTGCAACATAAAAATTTGTTATCATAATTAATTGAGACAGCAAGTTAAAACCAAACAATGTCGAATTTAATGACCTTGAAAATCAATGGCGAGACTGTTATAGTAACAAGGAAGATTCTCCGAGCTTTTGTAAGTTAGTCGCGTTTCATCCCGGCAGAATCTGACACTATAGTTTACAATAATCAAACATTATTTTTGCGTTGATCTGATTAAATTAAAATTTCTTATTAGATCACATAAAATTACACAAAATTTTAATTATGTCGTACTGATCACTGTGACAGTCGAGAAGTTAATAATTTCATATCGATCTTTCGTACATAGAGATCTATGCTTGCATTAAAGAAGAAATGACAAAGCGGGTGTTTGTAGCAATATAAGATGGCTATATCTTGAAACCAGAAAAAAAAGTGATACAAAAACCTTGAAATTTTAGGACTACGATTTTAGTGGCATTATGATTAGAAAAGAAGCTAATGATTCCATTTAGGTAACTAATCTACAGTTCAAGCTTTTCTGTCGAGACAGCTGGATGTCACAGTTAAGCAACTTACTAATCTCAGGAATGTTGTTATTAAGATAAGAAAGTATTCATTAGCGATTATTTGGTAACTCACAGAAGCGAATACGAACTTATTGTAAAAATCAACTACTGTTTCCACAAAGCTTTCGGCGCATAAAAATAAAAATCTGAGTCACCCTGCACGTTTCACAAAATTTTAATAAGTAATTCTTAATGGTAAGAAGCGGTGGTTCAACCTATCTTGCCTTTATATCAACATTCAAAAAATTATCAAGCACTTATTCGTCTATGTTAGCGTAGATACGTGCATATATTCGTAAGCACTTGTGCTTTGATATTGAAAAATGGGACAGAGATAGAAATATATTACGCTACAATGCTATTTCGTAAATGTGGACTGTACTGTATTCTATGTAGATTTTCATGATTGCTGATATATCAAAACCCATTATTAAATAGACTTTCTTTTGTATTCTGGTCTATTAATCTATACATTGAGAAAACAGCTAATCAATTTTACTGCACAAGCGATCGATGGAAATATATCTAGCATTAAGAAAACCATGGAAACCATGAAATATTATGCGTTTTGCGTGCTTATCCTCAAGTTCTTGAACAACGTTGTTACATATAGTTTTAAAATACGTTGGGAAGTAGTGATTATGGAGCAAATATCTTGGCCTTAATATACAATCAATATCCGTCTTGCATGTATACAAAATGTGCAAGATATTAGTAGCAGTTTGACTCGAGCCGTTCAGTGTCGTGATGGGTGGCAATTTTTTAACCGCAGAGATACAGCGACACTTACAATTTGAGTCAAAAGGTCAATTTTAAATTAGTCACTTTTAAATATTCGGACATTTTTTTAATTTTTCTAATATTTTTTTTTTAATTTGAAAATGATTAGGCTCGAGATTTTTTAAATCTCGAAAATTAACTTTGAAAATTTATTTTGTGATTCTTTTGACAAATTTTTAATGTGAAAGACTATTGACATTTCATTAAAATATACTTGCATAATGATATTTTTCAATTATTTCTGAGACTACGACAATATAATTAAGAGTACGTGTTCGAAGAAAAATGTTCGAAGAAAGGCAAAATTTTGGAGCGGATTGTCAAAATATTGGAGGATTATAAAAATACATGAAGATAAGGTTAAGGTAAGGATCAAATACCAGCTTGTCCTATATATAGTACTGGAACTTAGAGATAGGTACGTAGGCTCAGGTAGCCTAGTGATATAAATCTTCTTTATGAAAAAATTAACTATAGATAAAGTAAATAAGGGACGAAATAGTATTATGGATAGAAGTGTGGTTATTGCGAACAATAATGCGGCTATGAGTATAGTGTAGATTGACGTGATTCCTAGCGCCAGAGCAATATTAATATGAGTGCAGTACAAGTGCAAATAATGAGTCATAGTGGAGCAGAACTAGCGTGATAATGGTACAATAAAGTATGTGACTAGCATCATAGGAGTATAATAATGATAGCTACTTGTGGTACTATCAGTGAAAGAGATTTATAACACGAACCTCATGGAGTTTTGCCCTTATGGTATGAAGGCCAATGAAATGCAACTGGCATTCTCGAAGTATTGATGATTTATTAGAAGGAAAAAGACCTCAACCTCTAAGAAACATTGCAAACTCATTTTGAGTGCACAATAACTACTGCATGATCAGGCCAAGAAATCAACGAACAAACAAAAAATCCAGTCAAAAACAATAAAAACAGACCTGGAAGCAAAGGTACTTTGTACAATCCGGTCGAGGGTTTCTAAGAGTTGAGCAAATAGATCGAGATCGATGAATGTACACAAAATCTTTAATAACTTGTCAATATTGACTTTTAATCTTATGTTTAAACCAGATATTTGATATTTCTAAGCTCCATAAAATAGTAATGCTGATAAATAAATATTAGGATATTTTTCATTTTAGATTGGTATATTTGGACTGAAGGGTACGATAATGCTTCCAAATATTTTTTTTTTTATACCATTAACATTGAAGTAACAAATATCCATGCATGTTTGTTATTTCATGGCACAATTATAATAATTGACAAAATTCTAAAAGAATTATAGTTGAATAACGTGCATATACAAGAGCTTTATTGTCTTTTTAGACCTGTATACTAGGTACACTAGCCGGATTGGGCTTTACTACGATTCGATATTTTAATTAAATCTTAATCGCGATAATCATAGTTATAGATACATTGGTTAAAGAACGTATTTTCTTACGAGATCAGACATTAAATCTGACACTGTCACAATTGTTGAATAAAAAAAATAATACAATGGAAAACCTAAGATTGAAGTTCTGTTTATTACAATTATTTGAATAAAAATAAGATACAATATGAGATTTGACGTTGAAGTCAGACTTACTGCATTTGTATTGAAGGTAAGATAAATGAAAGAAAAAGAAAGGTTCAGAAGGAAATTGCCTCGAAATAATGATTGTGTTTTGTATTTAAAAGTTTATTCACTTGAAATATTAACGGGTTACACCTTTTGAAGAACAAGATACAAGTTTTCTTACAATAAAATTTCTGAAAAATTCTATATAGCCTGTCTAATTTCTTAATTTCATTAAATAAACGCTGATTCTATCTTAGTAATCAATTAGTTCATTATTGATACGACTGTTTAACATAGTAGTTTACATGTATATGATTTTTGTTAAATTTTAACCTGTGTTTTAAATAATATTACTTAATAATGTTCAGTTTACATAGAATATGTATTCTCATATTTTTCTTACTATACTATTCGTTATTATAATTGTTTATTAATATCATAATTATTAATATTATTATTTTTAAGATTATTACTTTTATTACATCAAAATTATTAAAATTGTTATGAATAATTTTCGTTATTACTATCATTATTATAATAATATTAATGTTATGATTATTAAGAATTCCGTAACATCGTTATTAATGCTATATTAACGCCATTTTTATTATTTACTTACTATTATTAATCTTAAAATAAAGTGAGGGTTTAAATGTTTGTTTAAATGCATTTTAATATTTTTAAGATTAATAAATATTAAAAGGTTGTTTATTTTTTTGTAATTCTAATGTTTTAAATACATTTTTTTATTGAATTGATTTGTTATTAAATTATTATTTTGTACGCTGATTAAGATTACAAATTTTAAAATGTTAAAATATTATAATTAATATGCTTTTATTGTTTAAGGATTTATTGTACTTGTAACTATTGTTACAAGTGTATATATAAGTATTGTGTATATACAAGTGTATATATAACTACACTTCCTTTTGTTCTTCAATTTTTAGGATTTGAAAATTGAGAAAATTTTTTTATAGAAGTGAGAAAGAAAGGGGAAAAATATTGAAGTTTCATTTCAAAATTTTAGTTTAAAAAAAGCAGTGCCGTAACAATATGAAGAAAAATGGTGAATGTATGAGTCACCGGCTGCAGTTGACAAAATTCAAGCAGATAAGAGTTAAACTCCTTCATATGATAATATTATTAGTAATTATAAGTAATTGTGAGTCCGTCTTTATTCTACTACACTTTTATACAATTTATAAAATATACAATTACGAGGGTATTATCGAATTGTATTTATTTAGTAGAACTATAAAAAATGTCTAATATAATATATAAGAGCTAAATAAGATATGATCCTATCAAATGATATTTAAACAATGCTGTATAATGTTTTTACAAAAATAATTAGGTATGCTAATGATACCTCTCACTTTCAGGTGTTTCATCTCGAGGATTTGAACCTTTATCTGGATCAGCAGTTTCATAAATACCTTCTTCTTCATGTAATTTTCGAGAATGCGGGTGAGACTCGAAAGGGTTTCTTGCTGTAGGCTGACGGTATCTACCATAAACAAATCTAGTATCATCATCTCGACTACGATTGCATCTTCTGCTTCTATATAAAAGTGAGTAAAATTAAATAAGAAAATATAGTGGAATTTGTATTCATTTAAAAATAATAAAGTATATTGAACAAGTAATATTATACAAGAAACCACTGTATTATATAATAATTTTATATATCATTTTCATCCTAGATTATCTGTTTTATTTAGTCTAATCCCTCATTCTTCTTCATTAATAATACATTTGTTTTAAAAAACACTAAAACTGAAAAGGAATTTAATATAATTATTTTAGAATGAATCAAAGAATACTTTGCTAATATATAATTGTTTTATTAAATATTTGTATGTAAATAATTATTCGAGAAACTAAATGCACGATAAGAAATATTTTCTTAAAACAATATGCAAAAACTCATATGAATTTTACATTTTAGTTATTTTCAAAATAAAAGAACTGACTATTTTATGATACCGATACTCGAATATAATTTTGCTATACTTCTTCACTTTTTATATTCATTAGCTACCTAGCTCAACTCAAAGATTAAAAACAAAATGACATTTTCTTAGATTAGTAGCTAGTAATATAATCATCGTAACCCACAGTGGCTTTCAATCTCAGAGTATCTCTCATTTTCAGCTCATTAGTTGTTGCGCAACTTATCATATATTATCATATATTATTTTTTTAAAATGATATTGAGAAAAGTTAGTAACGTAATTTTCTGAATTTGTTAAAAATCTTTTACTTAATGTTTAATGTAGTAATTGCATCTTTTGTTGTATTAATAAACTGAAAAATGTATCGTTCTATTCTAAAGTCTTATTTCTTCATTTTTTCATCGAATCATTAATATACTTTATATATAATACCTAACTGGCTACATTAGTGTAACCAATTTTAATAATTTACATAATCTTTAGTATCTTTTTTTTGTAATATTGTATACTTGTATTTAAGAAGGAACAGATAGTTAATAACATATAATACAATATAATATTTTATTTATGAACTATAGGTATAGATAAAGAACAGTTTGGTTCTATGATTAATTATACATCAATTTTATAAGTATAAAAATAATAACACACATTTTTTTAATTAAAAATAAAAATATTATACAAAATACTATACTATACAATCGTAATAAAGTTCATTTTTTAAATATTTTATAGATTATTGATATAAGATAATTTAGATATTTATCTACAAATAAATAAACCTATTACGTATGAGATTAGTAATTGATTTGAGAATTTAGTAATTGTATATAAAATAATTAGTTGAATTTAATTGATATAAAGTTACATATAGTTAATATTTTCAGTAAGAGTACTGACTTGTACAAGTATAAAATGTAAATCAATACGATATAATTATATAATTTTTCTGGAAAACCTGAATAGATTTATACAAATATTATATACATAAATTAGTACTTGATACTGCCTAAACTAGAATTTGTTAGATATACACATTCTGATAAAAAATAATAATAATTTTTAATTTTCTCAAATTTATTTAGTTAATTTTCAATATATATTCAGTTCTTTTATAATACTTTTGTAATACAATGTAATTGTTTGAATATTTTGACATATAGGTATTCAATGCCCCGCGAATACCAATGTTTTAATTTTGCCCTCTTTGATTTACTTTAAATTTTCTTTGCTTATTTAGTTATTTATTTTTTAATTATTTATTTTTTCGTTTATGTATTAGAAACAATGTAAGAACGGCCAAACTATACTTATTAAAAACATTTAAGTTCAACACTTTTTAATAGTGTTTTTAATATTAATATTTAATTAAAACTATACATATACAATGAATGCAATGAATATATAAGATATTTTTTATAGAAAAGCAGTGAACTTCATTTAATTTCCTTATTTTTATTATTACTGTCAGAGAAATGAGTATACATTTGATCATATATGAAATTCAGAGAGATTAGGAGAAATTTGTTAATTTTAATATTTTTAAATTAATATTTACGCAAAATTTTGTTTATTTTATGTTTAATAGATAACTTACAATAATGAATAACAAAGTTTCGAAAAATAATAATTTTCTGTTTGGAGTATGATATTTGTGATTTTTCATCCTCCTTTTGAGATGATTCTTTAGGGTTTAAAAAAGCATAGTTTCGTAATTTTATTGTTTAAAATTACGTAAAATTTATTAGATTTAAAAAACTTCAAACATGTTGATATTCAACAAAATTGTGATTTTTATTGTATTTTAAAAGATTATACTGAACTTCTATTACTATTTTTCTAGTCAAAAAGTCTAATCATTTTTAGTATATCAAATCTAATTTTTTAAATATAAACTAATTTTGTAAACTATAAAGCATTGTTCAAGCAAAAAATTTTTTTGTTCAATTTTCTTAAATTGTTGTAATTTATTTAATATAATTTTTAATAGGTATATTTTATGAATTATAAACCTCTCTCATGAGATAAAGACTTGGAACTTATCTATTTTATTTTATTGAACTCTATAATAATATTGCTCAAGTTAAATATTAAGTATCATTTAGTTATACTATTTGAGTTGGCTTTGGTTTACTAATCGTAGTTTAATATAATTATATTTTCCTAGGATCAAAGGATTTAAAAAAATAAAGTTAGGATTCTTGACCCCATTATTTAAATTAAAATATACTGTGGATCCAAAATTTAATTAAATTGTTAATTATCCCAACAAAATAAATTTTGTGTAATACAAATTTCTTAAATATAATAATAATAAGATATTTATAAATAATTATAATGAAAACTTACCCCTGAGAGGATTCACTGCAAACAGAGGAATCCATTCTATAATGACGATCGATTTCATTTTCTGATATTCGTATATCTTCTGAATCAACAGGACTCATATGACGAGTTGAATGATGTTCTAATTGGCGAATAATATCTTCGAGTGTACGAATACGTATCGTGCCACATGAGGGTTGAATTTCATCATCTTCATCATCTGGATTTTCAATATTGTCTTGAGAATCTGGTATCTTTCTGTACGAGCTATCAGTATATCTATGTTCAGAGAATGATTTTCTCATAACTTCATCGTCGAGAAGATTTGTATTTCCAGATGGTGTATTTGCCAACCCACGATGAGCATTTCTCAGTGCCTCGAGTATGTCATCATGATAGCCATTTAAGCTATTAAGAGTTCGTTCTACCTCTGACACAGTTCCTCCATCAGCAATACCTTTTAACAACAGTATAAAGTTTATGTGCTTGAAATTTATATTTTAACGTGATGTATATTTGCCTCTATATTATTTTATATATGCATACATATACATTTTTCTTTTAATTAACAACTATTATTAACATATTTATTAACTAGTATTCTTATTTGTAAAAATATCAAAACCTTTAAAATGTTTACAATAAAATAGTTGTTTATATAGTTATACAAATCGAAAGTCATAACCATTTTACACGTCTATTTATGGTTTTATCTATTTATTTGAGGTTGCGAATATCTATTGTATACAATTGTAAATCTAACAAACATGATTTAGTGAAAGGTCGAATTATCTAGAGAGATTACATAATTAATTAAGATTATGAAGTTCATTTGTTAATTTAATTTCCTAAGTGTCTTTTTTTCTCTACAACAAACTTTACTTGTTCAAGCTTACGATAAGTTTTAGTTATACGAATAAAGAGAGTGCTATTTAATTAAAGTAATTTATTTTAAGAAGTTGCACAATCAATCACGAAAACTTCATTAAATATTTCTTTAATTAAAAATTTAAAAAAATAATTATAAAATTATTAAAAATAAAAAATTCAAGTAAATTATTTCTGTTAACCAATTTAATACAATTATTTATTTACGAATTGCCTTTTATTGCTTTAATTATTTTGATTAAGGATTGTTTATCTTGTTTCCATTATAAATACCAACAGGATATGAGACTATTTCGTAGTAAAAATACTAAAACTATTAAATGTTGATATAGATGATAGTTCTTTTATAATAATTTTTTATTAATCAAATATTGAGCTATTGGAAGTTACGAAAAAATTCCAGTATAAAAAATTACACGTCTATTTATATACTATGGTTAGTTTATAACTAAGCCAAGGTAATAAACTATCAAATATATATATATATATACACAAATAAAATAATTTATATATAAAATAAATACAAAATATTTTCGCATATCAAATTAGCGAAAGAATTTTCTTTACTCAAAAGCGCGAAGGAAAGTAATAAACAATATATTACAATATATTCGACATAGCGGCTCAACAAATGAAGCAGTTAAATAAATTTTTTATTTTCGTTATTTGTCTAAACTTTTTATTTTCATGAACCTAAGCTTCTCTATCTACCGTATCTTGTTGAAATAATGACTGGTTAATGTCGAATCTAGAGAAGATGACATTGTAGGGCTCGCAGAACAGTAAGAATTTGTTTTTTATATAAATTGAAATATTGAATAATGTTTTGTTGTGTTTCAACTATTGAACAGTACGACATAATTATGATCAGTACAGTAAACTGTGTGAGTTTCATCAAACAATTAAAACAAATTTTCTCATTAATATTTTTCTATTAATATTTTTTATCTTGATGCTATTTTTTTCTTGTTCAAGAATTATTTATTTGTATTTTTATAAGAAATAAATATTTTTATTTTTCATTCCCTTTAAAAAGTTTTTAGTAAAAGTCGAAGAGGCATTCAAGGTTCTTTGTCTCATGTATTCAGGCTTTCTTCTCCTGAAGATATGACAACTGAAACAATGGGGAATTATTCCGTGTAAGAATGAAGTAAATGAAGTAAACTATGAAGTAAAGGAATGAAGTAAATGAAGTATGAAGTAAAACTAGGTGTAGTATAAACTTGAATATAAAGGGAGGAAATACGTCTGTCTTTTATCGAAAGAATGAATGAGAAGGCTACTCAAATGAAATTTTAAGGCTCCGATATGAAAAACAGCATCCTTGCACTAGCAAACATATCATAAGGTAGAAAACTGTCATTATAGAGAGAAACAAGGGATAAGCAGATATAACAAGTACAGGCACCTAATCACAAAACGCATCTTCTCTCCAACTAGATTTCGCAATGAAGATTTAAGTAACGTTAAGTATTGGCATCAAAAGACTATCGGTGTTCAGTACTTAATACTTGCTATCTGGTTACATAGATTTCATGCAGCCCTAACACAAAACTTCAGTAACAAAAGCCTTAATGCACGTGTTACTAGAAATCCATATATATTATTGATATTCTCTTCTTCTTTTGGAGTGTACTAATTGAAAATTGTTAAACCAATGAAGTCTACAAGAAAAGCTATCAGTTTATAGAAGGAAGAAAATTGAGATATCTGTTCAAAGTGACTCTAAGAACTATTGTACTCTGGAACTATTGAAAGCAGATAAGGTTTAACTCGGCGAACTTCTACGATCATATTACAGTAGGAATCAGGTTCTGCATCTCGTTCTGAGTAATACTAAAATAGCTAGAGAGGTCCAGTTAATTAATTAAATATTTGAATCTTTAAAATTTGATGAAAAGCAATCTGTGATAACAAAATTTGTTGTGTTACTCTGAGATCTTAAATGCTTAAAAATAGTCGATAATAACAGAGAGGTGATTATATCACTTATCCGTTTGGCCAAGTAGAAAATCGAACTAGATGAGTATTCTTGAAGAAAGATTAGTACTTTTTTAGAATCTAAGATTTACAACATCGTCTCAGGCACTCCTTATAAGATGGTTACAAGTTCAATTAGTTTAGTTACAAGTTAATTAGTAAAAATTAGTCACAGTAGACTAAAAATTTTAATTAGAACTTACTAGATTCAGCAATTAGACATTTCGAGACCAGATGACGTTCATAGTCGATCATGATATGAATAAAAACTGCATCAACTTTTTCGGATGCGCCAGTTAGAAATTTCGATGGTAGCGAGACAATTAAAATTCGCATAATTTTCACTTCGGGCGATTTGTCTCTGAAAACAATCTAAAGTTGGTAAAGCTCAAGGAAGCTGAGAGTGACCTAGTTCCATGCATGCATCATTCATTCATGTAGGTAACCGTTGATTTACAAGTTTAAAATAATAGATGTTCTCCTTAGAACTACATCTTAACTCTAATAAATCTTCATTGTCGGTTAGTTCCATAGGATTTGTGACCGTTGAGACTTCAGATAACTTCAGTGTTACGGTATTCCTTGTGACTCGTAGTCTTTAGAGTAAACAAAGAATTATCGAAACATTTTGAATTTTTCACGATTGAATATACACTGATGAAATGCTTATCAACAGTATATAGCAATAATATGTCCTTGTAATTTGGATCCAACAAAGAATTCACACCTTGGACATTGGGCTGTGAAATATTGAAAATGCTGTTATGTTTACCTTCTAAATCGTGTGGTGTGGTAAATAATAATTATGATTATTGTTTATATTCAGCGCAGCTTAAAGTTGACAAAAGTTCACATATTCAGCTGAAAAAGTAAAGTATTTTTCAGATACAGCAGAATAACGCTATAAATTCTTTTAACTGCCACAGGTAACTATTCAAAATCTTTTTAGTATGATTTAGAGAAAACTTGTATTTAAAGGTAGTTTTATTGCGAGCGAATCAACTAAAACCGTCTCATGAGTAAGTGATATTAAAATTCTAGTGGCATTTTTCTTTGTCTCGCATTCAATACAATATAAATAAAGCTTTCTCGATTTTGCATAATAGAGACACTACTTTTGATAAATTAGTATTTGCCGAAAAGTGTACGTACCTACCTAAAGACTAAATGGAGTGCAACTAGAGAGTTGGCATATTCAAGATTTTACTTAAATCAATACATAGCTGAATTTTGTTTACGATGGATGTACCTTAACTTACCGAATGAGAGGTTAGCCAGATTGGATCCCTTAAGATGCGGTCAACCTTGTTCTTCAAACTTAGATGGTAACATCTAACACCTGAATCTGAAATTAGTATAGTGCTAGCTTACTACATTTGTTGTTGATCCTGATTCGAATAAAACTACAGCAGCAAGCTCTCGTAGTAAAATCAGAGCTTAGACTACTTATTCAAAAATAATAAATTCCTCTGTGGGAAGAGTCTGTAAAGTAATTCGAAGTTTTCTATCAGACTTGATGATGAAGATAGCAGTAGAAAAGCAAGTACACTTCTGGAAGTGCATCGAAGTATATCGACTCTGTTGTAATAGTGAACAATTATGCGATTCTGACAGTCAAAATCGGCTTAGTTAAGAACGTAGACTTATTGGTCTTTATGTTTATATTTGCGTACTATTTACAAAAATGGAACAATAACTTAAAAACTGATCATATGCATAGCAAGAACACATTTGTTTCTCGAGGCGTACTACATAGAGTTAGGTGTTACCAAATAAACAGAAGTGAAGTTGGAGGTAAGTCAATTGAAATTCCTTTCAAGGCAATTTAATTGTTAATTACCTCAATTTCTTTAATTCTTTACGCTGCTTTGCTTTTTAACAGTTAAGTAAATATTAGAATTCTATAACAATTGGCATACTGAATCATTTAACACAAGCAATTTAAATTTTTTAAAAGTGTTAATTGCAATTTTGCTTTTGAACATTATAAATTTTCTCAAATTTAATCATCTTCTTCAATACAAGGTTTGTATTTTATTTTTTATTTATCTTGTAATAAATACTAAAAATTTATTAATAATTTAATATACGAATTAAAGTTAATAGCTATTGAGTTACTGGATAAAATAATTAAATGTATTGAATATTCAAAAGATTTTTTTTCTTAAATAACGTGGATTTAATCTTATATATATGCAATGAAAATATTCAATGCAAGCATTGCTCAAGTGCGTAGTGTATATATATATATATATATATATATATATATATATATTACTAGATCTTCATATGCATATATCTAAATCAGTGCATATATTCGTACGTATGTAAGTGTGCATAATGTGTGAATATCTAAATTCACATAAATGTATATCAGTGTACATAATATATGGGTACATCTAGATATATTTGTAAAGCCTAACTTTATTAAAAATATGTCACCTAAATTTACTCTTTATTTTAAAAATGTCTTTTTTAAATACTTCTTTGTATCTGTGACGTCTTCGAAAATTTATCACTTTGAAATAAAACTTAAACTAGTGAGTTACGAAACACCCTTAATACAACACCCATGATATAAGATATTTGTTTCATTAATAAAGAAACAAAAATCGCCTCCAGTCACCATTATGTAAATCATGACGTACGCGCACATAAAAATATTACGTCATAGATCGAGAACTGGACTATTAACCTTTATTTGGAATCTAAAATGATCATAAATCTTCTACAAAGAAAATACGATTGTAAAATTTATGTAAAGAAAGCAGGTTGACATATGCGGATAATAAAAAGAAACTTTTGACCAATTTCGATAAATTTAATAAGAAGCATAATATTAATACGTAGAATTACCAAATTCTTATACAATACCAGTATTGTGAAACCGACACGTGTCAAACCTCCTTTATAAAAAATACTGTAAAACAATGAAAATAAAAGAAAAATAATTACGTAAGAATACTAAAATCAAAGAATTACGTATTAATAACATTTCTATAACTCAAAGCGAAAATTTTTAAGAGAAATCGAACACCCTTGAATGTAATAAAAACCACATGAAAAGAATCTCAATTCAAAGAATTAACAATAATAAGAACACGTGTAATGACTTCGATTTCTAAATTATAGAAAGCCAATATTGTAAGATACAAAAGACTTTAACCTCTAAAACTTGTATCAACTCATTTTATCAGTATATTTCCCAAAAATATGTAACCTTAGAATAAGACGCAATTAAATAAAATATAATCTCCGAATAATTTTATAATCTAAAGCAAACATACAATACTCTCAATGCGTATTATTATACAACTCTAAGAATACACATAAAACTCAGTACAAACAAAAAAAACCCATGTCAACATCTTGGAGAAAGGAATATGATGCCAAGCAAATATCAAGGAAAAACATGTTAACGACCTTTCAACCATGAAAATCAAGACGTCGATCAAAACAAGAATATATAAACGGATAGCAGAAGTCATTATAGTCTGTCAAGTCATTATAACTGCAGCCCGCGATATTCGCAAGAACAGTTTCATTTACCGATTGATTTATACAAAATTTGTAACTTAATAACGCCGCTTTTAAATAAATATATATTTATATTCAAATTTAAATCTCGAATTTAATCAATAATCCAACAAATCCAAATCTTTTTAAATTCGAGTAAAAGCTAAATTTCGCACGAAATATTATCTCAAGAGACCGAAATCAAGGATCATCAAGGGACTCTTTAGAAGCCTACCAGCCGAACCTGAAGTGGTGACAGCTGCTACCAGGAAGAGAAGACTACGTACAAACTTGCAACGCCCAATTGGACATCAGAGCTAAGTAAAAGTTATTCAATTTACTAATCAATCGATAAAGCAGAAATAATGGAATTCACTAATAATAAAACATACCAGCCTTTAGATTACTTAAATAAAAGAATTAAATAGAAAAAATTTGTTCGTATAATCATTACATATAAATTATTATTGAGATGTCACATATCACGTCTACGTAAAGAACTCTTATCCGAAGTGTGAGCCATGAGCTATTCCACTTGAGGTCAAATGATTAAATGAGCTAGAAACTGCAGGAAAGTTTAACCGATACATATATGATGTATGAAAATATTTAAGTCTCCTTTTTTGTTTTATTAATAAAGTCACAACAATCTTTATTAAAATAATCACTTTAAATTGAATATAATTGAAACATTTACCTACCTTGAACTTGCTTTTAAAATCAATGATTTGCAACATAATATTGTTCTAAGTTATTTAAACAATTTAATATTTTCTTGAAAATTTTCTCATAGCATCATTATAATTCATTTGTTATGATTTTTAAAAGTATAGACATTTATATACATTTATTATTTTTATAATTGTTTTAATCTTTTATCTAACTTTTATTATTCATGTTTTGAATTTTTAAAATTGGATTTTAAAAAAATTAATATTTAAAAGATTTTTTTTAATTTTAATACAATAAAAAATCAATAAAAAAGTTTTGATTACGATCAATATTAAATTTTTTCAAAATTAAACAATATGGATCTAATATATATATATATAATAACAATAATGAAATTTAAAGTTAAGTTAATGTTAATTTATAATTAGCGACAATGCTTTGCAGTCCTATTTCAAACATAAAAATATATGATAGAGGCTTCAATATTTGAAATATGGAATCCATATAGTTACTACAATTAAATGTATGCAGAACATTCTGATTAACTGATAGCGTTAATTAAAAAAAATTTATGATAGTAAATGTGTGGTTTACACCAGACCATACTACTAGATAGTTTAATATTTATTTTTAATTAAGTGACGCCTTTTATGAATATTTGCTTATATTTCGGTTACTTTATGCAAATTAGATCAATATTAGGTTTATTACAATACCGTAACCATCATGTTTCTTTAAAATCCCCTTCTCAGGTAATTTTGTCAGTCTGTTTGGTGGCAGATCAATGAAAGAGACAACTTCTTCGGTCCCCGTACCACCATCTTCTTCATCCAGTTTTAGTCTTTTTCTTTGTGGTTTGTGATCCCTAAAATATAATTAAAAAATATATAAATACTCCTTCAATTTTTTTGAAATAGTTTCAAAATTCTTATATGAAAAATATACACACAAACACTATAATTATATACGTATATATCTCGATTTAACTCGATTAAATAAGTTAAGTATAAATATTTAAAAAAAAAGAAATTATCATTCAGAAAATAAAAACGTTAGTTTTGAATATCGCATAGTATTTGATTATTAATCAAAGTCAAATATATTTTGTAGCTTAAAAATTGTTCTTTTTAAGTGTTAATTTAATTCTATTACAAAATACATTTAAATATAATTTAAATATAGATATTTAAAAAATTTTTGAATTCAATATAATTTTTAAACTTGAAATCAAATCGCTTATAGTTTGCATCAATATTTAGTATTTAAATGGACTTGATTTTTGCCTAAATCCGTTTTATTCTTATATGTATTTAATGAGCTCATTTGAAACTTTCGAGTTAATAGAGATGCTTTTAAAAATTATACTTTTTTATTGAAGATAATTATTGAATGTCTAAAAATTCAATTTTTTGTTTGGATACATTCCGTTCTTAGTAAAAGATTGAAGTAACCATGACCATTGAGGGTTTAAAATCAATATTGAAAATTTTGTTCTTCAAGTATATACAATCGAAATTGCCTTTTACTTCTGTTATTCCGATGCCGATAGGTAAGCTCTTTTTAGTAATGAAAACTACATTAACATAATAAATTTAATTTTTGAAATATTTGCAAAAACTAAATTTTTTATGTAAAGAAAATCGCAAAAAATTATCTTCGATGTTTTCTGCGTATACTGCACTCTTTGATCTTCTCTAAGATACGGGTGACACATATCCATAGGAAAAAAGTTTAAAACTACCCTTAAAACGCGTTGTTCAGTATAACATAATATCACGTACAATTTTACAAATCATTTTAAATAATTATAAGTATTTGGTATTATCAAAGAAACAAAGTTCTATTATTTATTTCTTGTATATCTTCACCTGAAAATAAATGGACTAAAACTATTGATTATAAACATTTTTGTACAAATATTAGTTTGTAGAAAAGAATAACAATATTATGTATTTAGACTTATATTGTTTCATCTCCATATAAAATATTATAAAAAACTGAAATTAAGCTTTAATTTATCAAAAATTAAAATAAAAAACGACTCAACTTAATGTTATAGGAGATTTATGTGTTAAGAAAAAATGTTTATTTTACTTGCCGTACAATGTAATAGAAAGTTAATTTTGAAATATCTATTTAACGTTTTTCATCGATACTAATATGTGAATTAATAATAAATATTAATACGATATTATACTGTATCAATATATTTCCTATAAAATTATTATGGTTTACTTATCTAACAACTTATTGACACTTCAAGGTTTATGGTACTTAATGGAGATTATAACTTAATATAAATACATACGATATGTCTGTATTTATAATAGCGTTTATACATAAAAAAAGAAGTGCAACTAGTTTTATTGGTTGATTGTTTAATCTTTTTCATATTTGGTTTATGAAAAAGCAAGTAATAGACAGTAATATAGGTCAAACATCATATATCTTAAAAGCTGAAACGAAACTTTTTTCCTAAACTTATTTTTGTTTGGATCTCCATAACTGCATCCTATTAAGATAATAGATTTTATTAAATTTTAATTTTATAATGAATATACTATTATTATTATTAGTTTTTAAATTTATATTTAAGAATATAGTTTCTATGTGACTATATTTTATGATACTTGTATTATTTGAATATATATACATACATACATTATATTTCTTACATACAAAACAATTTTTTATATCATTTATATTTGAAAATTCTATTATTAGTCTTTATATGCAGTAAGTATAATTTTAAGAATTTCTATATTAAAGTTTGATAAAGTTCGAAACTCTTCCGCTTGGGGATTCGCCTTCGTCCTCTATCAACGCACTCCGGCGATGTTCCAATAGCCGACGCAGTCTTGGGCGCAGCTTTCGTTTCGGGCGATCGTTAAAGCTGATCTTTTTTTTTGGTCGGCTTAACTCCATACGTTAAAAATAAAGTCACTCTAAAAAGGACGGATGACAATAGAAAAGAAGAGAATTATTCGCAGAGGAAGAAAATACGAAGTATGGCTGTATAAAAATAAACCAATTAGTTCCTCTAGAGATCCACCCTCTCTACTTCGATACTTCCGCGCAACTGTCCCTGGACTTCCGTGCGCTTTTCCAAATCTTTGAACGTCGAGCATCGACGTTCCAATAGACGGATGGTTTTTCTCTACCACTTTGGCTCAAAGCCATGCTGCGCCAATAGACGGGAAAATATTTCCCCGCCATTTCAACCCCAAGTGACTCCGCTTGATCAACGCAAGGGCACTCCCCGCCATTCCGGTTCGAAACCGCATCGTGCCTAACGCTGAAGGAACACTTTCCGCCAAAGCTACGCCGCTCCAATTACCGCGGCGGTATCTTGTCGGGAAATCCGGCCCCTTCCTCGGCACGCATCGGTTCACTTTACTTATTTGGGTGACTCACAATGAGTCACCTTCTCTGGTAAAAATCCGCACGGCGCGATCATCTCAGGTCGTGATCATATTGACGTGCGTCAACTTAATAACTGAAAAGTCTTTAATTATTAAGAAATTACTTAACTACTGCGTATATTTGTCTAATATACTTATTATACTCTTCCATAGCATTATTCATTTAGTATAGCGACGATACAGGTTGCAGTATCAGCATTTATGCAAAGAGTAACATTTTGTACGAATTATAAATATTTAATTTAAATATGTATCGCTTTCGCTTGTGGATAAAGTAGTGTTAACTACGGCTCAAATCTATATTTTCATTTAAGCAAAAAATTCATTAGTCTAGATTGCAATATGATTTGAAGACAACGAAAACGCAGGCAATTTAATGAAACTCTGTATAATAATCATAATATTCTTTTTCCTGAATTTATATTTTTAATTTACTATGTTTTTATAATTAGTAAAACATCTGTATTATAATATATATTTATCAATGACCAATGAATACGCACTGACATAGTGCAAAAAGCATTTTGCAAAAGAGTCAGAGTGACTGCCATTCTCAAATAATTCTGCTAATAGAATTCTTGAAAAACAATAATTTTGTAGAATATATTCATCTTTACTTGAGTATTTAAAATGATTTATAATTTTTAATTGTAAATGAAAAAAATTATACAGAGAATTTTCTGTATCACTGATTGTCTAAGATATAACTGAGAAATTATCTCAATTAATATTGAATGTTAGTCCTTATGTTTATTATGATTTTGATGAGTATAATTCGAAAAATTGTTTATAAGAGAACTTATTATTAAGAACATTGAATTATTCTTTTTGAAATAGTTTAATTAAGTAAAATAAATAATAAACTCTATAATTTAAATGATGAAAAATATGAATGGCTTCTTTATTGACTCTCTTTTTTACTATTTCATAGGTTATTTGTAAGTGGGATAGATGGAAAGTCATATGGATAGGTTTTTCAAAATTAAAATTATTATTCATTTTTAATATAAATATATTATTATATAAAAAAGTATGATCATTTTGTTGATCTCTTATTTTGACGTGTAAGATTGATGAAAAAGGATGATTCCACTCGTCGATTTCTTCCTCAATTTTTTGATTTTACTTTCGTTAAAATATTCAAAATTGTATAATGTTTGTTTATCCTGAAACTCTCCTCTAATAATAATAATAATTTCAGTATATAGTATATACTACAAGGAAGAGTAATCATTTCGAATATTTTGTTTATTCATTTTAACTAACAGTGCAAATATGTTTATTTAGTATACACATAATGAATAAGCTTTAAAAAAAGTAAGGTGTACTACCTTACTTATTATTTTTGTATAATATAAAAATTAGGTTTGTAAGAATAAACTCGTTAATAGTTCAGGTTTATTTAGATACTATCACTCTGTACATTAATACCATTAGTCATAGAAAAGTAAAGATCAGTATAAAATAGAACAGAAAATTCAAGAATTTTCAATTTTAAAAGACTAAATATCTCTTTTTAAATAACGTGTATGGATGTTATTAGCAGTGCTCAAAGATTAATATAATATGTACGTATACATGTATCTCATATTTTTAGAAGGCTGGTAAGAACATAAGCCGTGCAAATCATATAAATATCTGAGTTAGTTCATGTTGAAACTTGACTACTTACGGTTGAAATGGGTAAAAGATAGATAAAGGTAGGTTGGTGGGAAGGAGGCTCGGACGTATGTATATTCTTTTCGTTCGTTGATCTTCTGGTGGTGGCGGAGGCTTAATCCCTCGTGCTCACTGGTTGACTCATCCCGGATGACTCGATGTCAGACCAGGTTCGTGACGGGAGGAGGAGGCGCGAAGAGACCGGAGCGATATAAGCACGGCGTTTTTTATTGAGTATTAAAATTAAAATTATTTTTATTCAATTCAAACTAACAAAGGATTTTTCTTTTTTTATTTTACGGTACGCTTACCGTTTAAAAAACATTATTAGTTACAGCGGTGAATTATTGCTATCGGCAAATATTATACAATGGTTTCACAATGATTATAATTTTATATATAAATTCTAAGAGAATACGGTGGTAGATTATATTTTAACGGTGACAGTACATAATAAATACTAGACAGCGAAGTAAATCTCTTTACAATAATAATCGAACGGCGACGGTAGTAAACGCGGCACTTTTTTGAACACTAGACGACGGAATTATAACATTTATCGAACGGCGACGGTACATAAATGCGGATTTATTCGGCGGGAGTTACTCGCTTTGTATCTCGGCGGGAGACGGTGAGGAGTATCTAGCCAAGAGACTGCCTCTGAAGCACGGCCGCGGACTTATATTTATATCCGGGATCATGCGTCAAATGTCAGCATTCCTTCGAAATGCACCAAATGTCAGCATTCTTTGGAAGTGCGACAAATGCCAATACTTCCTCAAGGTGCGCCAAATGTCAGCACCGATTCCTAGTGCACCGAATGACAGTATGAGGTGTCATGCGCCGAACGTTAGCGTTCCCTGGGAGTGCGTTAAATATCAGCACTTCTCAGGAGTTTCCTAGCATGCCAAAAGTCAGCATGACCGAGAGATCTTCGTTTCCCGAACTCCACCTCCAACTCTCGGTTCTGCATGAGCGCGTCCTGTTTATATGCTTTGCGGGTGCTTTCCCTCACGATTTCGTACTCGCGGGCTTCGTGGAAGAGTTGCTTGACCTAGCTATTACTTTTACGGGTCATGGGCAAAGCCGATGGCGGGAAAATAGCGGCGGCGGTAGCGCAAGCGCGTCTCGCTTGCTCGCGCATAGTCTAGCATTGCTAAGGCTGAACGCATAGCCAAGGCTTTTCTCCACGGCCCCTTGTTCTCTCTCACTCGCTCACTAGGCATTCTCACTAGCACCTACTCTGAGCCGCGTACTACCACTACGCGGGCATTCTCTTTCGCTCGCATTCCGGGGTGCGTACGCCTACTACGCGGGCATTATCTTACTCACTCACTCGGTGTTCTCACTCTTACAGCCGACGCTACAGCGCGTATACTCTCTCTTACTCGCACTCGTATTCCAGAACACTCTCTCACATGCATTTGCACTCTTGCGGCCGACGCTGGGCGGTGTGCACACTCTCACTCATGCTCGCACTCTTGCGGCCGACGCTACGCCGCAAAGTTTCTGTACGCATACACGAGTAATTTCCTATTAGCCGAGGACGCTAAAACAGGCGCCCTTTGTCGTATAAGGCTAAGTGTTTTATTTAATCATTTAAGATTGATGGCTATATGCTTTTTGCCGATACATTTTGAGACAAGGACTCACTGTATTAAGAATTGCCATCTGTGAAGATCGCTTACTTTTTTCTGGATATTAGATTATTTAATTATTACAATAAGATTATTAAATTAAGTTATTTAAAAGGTATTTAATTACTTTTGATATTTAAAATAGTTATATTAATTTTAGTATTATTTTAAATATTAAATATTTTAGATTATTTTAGATATTAAATTTGAAGAATATCAAATAATAGCTATAACGTTGTAATATATTTATTTAATATTATAAAAATTTTTTCAATTTCTTATAAAATTCACAAAATATACATTTAGAAATAAACCAAATGTAATATTTTAAGGTATCTTTTCCAAAAAAATTACGTCATAAAATTCAAATTTTTAAACTATTCAGTTTTTGAACATATTCAATATCTAATATAGAATTTTAAATTATCAAATATTATAAAGTATTTTAAGATAATAATGTAACATTATCAAAACATAAAAACTATATCAAATTCTTATTATGGTGATTAATAATAGGTATAGATGATGATTTCAATTCGAATTAAAAATATAAATAAAGTTATCGTAGTACTATACTAATATATTTCTAGGTGAAATTAGATACGTTAAATAACATTGAGTTGTTAAAAAAGTATACCAAATATCGAAATATTAGATATTCTTATTACTGTAATGTTATTATGAATGTAACAGTATACTAAATTAAATAATTTTTACTTCAGGTAAACGTACCTGTAATGTGGCATTGTCCCAAACTTAAGAATTTTATGTACGCTGTCTAGAACTGCAATTTCTGGATTCTGATTGCTACCGGATCCACCGTAACTTTTTTGTATTGGTTTCTTTGAGTACGGAGGATCAAACTTTTGAATTGTGTTCTTCTTTCTACGAGAAATCATTATTTTACTAATAGATTAACTTTTATAAGTATGTAGAGAATAGTTATTTAAAGGATAATGAAGCGCATGCATGCTAAAGGGATATTTAGTAAGTACAGTATATACTCTGAAATATGAAAAATAGGGCTAATTTATAGAATTAATGACTTTAGTAAAACATAAAGATAAAAAATAGATCTTAATTGTAAATAAACTAGAATTTCTAGCTAAAGCTTCAAGTATAAATTCTCCAGTTATAATATCAATTAATTTTTACTGCTTATAAAATGATTGGAAATTTTAAATTGCTTATTTTGAAAATTCTAATATCAAATCTATCATTTAACTAAAATTTACAAAACTATTTTAATTATAATTATATTAGAAAGTAATAATTTTTCGAAACAGTTAAAATGTGCGATATACGAGCAAAATCTAATGCACATGATTGTGCGAGAATGATAGTCAGTTTCACTTGTTTAGTATCCAAAAAATTTGCAATTTTTTTAACTAAGACTAGAATAATTTTGCATAATAAAATTATCAGAGTGGCATTTATATTTAAGATCGTGCAAAACATAATTTAATAAATTAAAACCTTTCATGAATAATATATTATATTTCTTATATCTACGAACTTTCGAAGATTAAAAATTAAAAATAAGGATATAAATTTTGGAGATTATCCAATTTTTAGAACATCATAATATGATGAAAAATATTCATGTTGCTTATGTAAAGTATCAGTTTTTTCATTCTATAAACCTGTGCAAATACATCAAATACTAATTTTAAATGAAATTTTTGTACTATTCTAAAAATGCAATACCCTTTTCTTTAAATTAAAAATACACGAACGTTGGTAATTAAATTAATAACTTAATTAATTACATTAATTAAAAATAAATACGGAACTTCTCTTGATTAACTGTAAAACTATAATTAATTTTAAGTAATAATATTAACGACAACAATAATAATACTATATATAATATACCACTACTACTATTATATACTAATATATGCTAAATATTAGAAAGTAGAACTTCTAATTTTTATATTAACATTAAATAGGTCAATATATTAATATTGAAGAAAATGTTAAAAATTATATTTTTAAATTACATTTTTAATTTAAAAAAAAATTAAATTTTTTTAATAATGAATAAATAAAATAATGTGAAAATACAATTCACTTGAAGAATTTCAATGGAAATTGTAATTTATAATTCGATTTATTAAAAAAAGATTGTATTTGTTTGATAAACTATAAAATTGACGCTCGATATTATAATTTTGACTATAGTACGAAATAATCATATCGTTACTAATAATAATATATATGTCATTTAGTATATTAGAATAATAATATATTCTATTTTATATTTCACAATGTACTACTATACATACAATTACAAGTGATCTAAATAGGTATTAGATATTTGGAATATCTTAATTCATCAAAGAAAATTTAATGTAAGTAAAGATTTATAAATCGTTTAAGATATTAATTTCTATATGATTTTGATATACTGCTAATTTTAAACTTCATACTTAATATTTCCTCCTTTTTTAGATTTTTTGTGATATTTAATTATTAAAACAATCAGATACTTGAATTTAAATAAAAAAGAATTTTTTTTATTACCCAAATGTTTCTGTTTATTACAAGGATATAATTGTATAATTGCTGTTAGTATAAGAGAATGTATATTTCAGGTGGTATTTATTGTAAAATTTTTCTAATATTACATTGTGAATTATATTAAAAACCACTACAATGAATTAAAGTTTCTCAAAAGCTACAAATTTTATGGAATTATACAATGTATATATAATCGAAATTTACCGAAAGAAGACTGATTGTCAATAATCGTTTTATTTAGGTAGAGTTTAATAAAACTGTGTTTATTGCTACTGAATTTAATAACGTTAGTATAAATTTGAACTGAATTAATGTTATGTATAGCTATTATCTGTATTTTCGTTAATTTTTAGTTTCTTGGTTTATTAATTTCGGTACAAATATTTAATTTTAAATGATTATTCTGCCACTTTATTAAATCTTCGCTTTTTTATACCTACATTGATTCAAAGTACTCATTGCTTTAGTAATATTTTTATATAATAAGTAAATAAAGTTGGATAAAATAAATAATTTGCAAATACTTATTCTAAATAAAATTTATTTTCATTAATTAATTAAAATAATTAAGAATATGAAGTCTAATGTTTTAAACTAAGAGTGTCCAGTTATTTATTTTAGAAAACTAACATTCACAAGGCTAAAACAAGTGATTTTTATCGTCAATATTAGGAAATTGAAGCTTAGCATAAAAAGTGTGATGCTTCATTGATAGTCTTATGACTTTAACTTTACTTTCAGGAATGAACGAAACTAAAGTTGAAAATAACGTTTCTGGTTAGAGTACGTTTTGATTATTAAAACATATTTTTTAATTTATTATATATAATTATCTTCTTAGATCTTCTTGTAATTTGATACTAAAGAAGCTTTCATTATCAGACAACGGTATGAAAAAGAAAATTTTTGTTGAATACGATTTTAGAAGTTGAAGTAGTACATTATGATACAGTATTTCTACATAATTCATAAACTAATCTAGTGGATTATTTAGGAAGAAAAAGCAAAGACGATGATATAGGCTCTTATCAAATTGAGTTTTAAGGTATCTTCGTATCTAAAGAAGTAAAATATAGTCTATAGATTCAATGTCAGTTCATCAAGTGGTTTGATTACTACTCTAATATATTAACACGTATACGAAAGCAGTAAATATATTTTATAGTATGTATTAGTACTTACAGAGAGTGCATTTTCTATTTTTCCTCTATTAAAAAATCAGTTTGTACACCCTTACTGAGAAGTTCAATATGTCAATAATCAGTGTGCCGATTTAACAAAAAACATGATTATTATTGAAATAAATACTCGTTTCTATATTTACTATATGAAAGCGACTCATATTGATGAAAGGAAGTATCCAAACCAACTAATATTTATTATTCGATAGTGAATATTCTATACAAGGAAAAGATCTTTTCACTACCGAATAACAAACATTATATTTTAGTACATAGAATGAGAGCGTATTAAATCTCTATCAATAAATAGTTAGATAGAGGTTTATTATTTTTAAATACAGTAAAAAAATAGAGTTATAAAGTACATTATTCATGAAACTCGTGGAAGTAGATATTGCATACTTTCAACTTTATTTACTTTAAGAAATAAAGAATTATTAGTTTGAAAATATAATGTTAACCTGACAAAAAGATGTCTATAAAGGCAAACTATAGAGTGATCTTATGAGTCTATGAGTTTTATAATAAGAAAAATATTAAGTTAACGCAGATACGATTGCAAAATTGAAATATTACCTTTTTAAGTAGATAATATGAAACTTGAAAATTTCAATGGTTTCAACGTGTTATGCTTTTTTATTTCTAAAAAGGCAAGATTACTTTGTAGTAACAAAAAATTATGTGCTGTATTTGGTAAGGGTGCATTTGATGAGTCCACCTGTCGTAAGTTGTTCAGAATATTTTGTGAACCTTATCATGTGAATCTTAATCATAGCGATTCATTATGTTCTGAACAATCGGTTAAAATTTATGGTAACAAAATATTATTCATTGAAAATAATATATGTATAGTGAAAAATTTGGAAAGATTCTTGGAATTATCGTTAATAGTATCAATGTGACTACCGTTTATTCAGGCTGCTTCCAAACGGTTGGAAAGATAAAAACTTTACTTCCTTTTAAGACTTCAAAAACTAGCCTTTTTTAAGTACAAAACTCAGAACTCTTATAAGTGCGCAATTATATAGCTATTGAAAAGACGAATAAAATTAATTAAACTGAATGACGTATGCTACATGATAAATATTATTTCTCTTTGATTTTAGAAAAAAAGACTAACCTGACATCGGAGATAAATAATTTCCTTTGTGTCATTTTATATATATTTGTCGTTAACTACATTATGCAAACAATTCGTAGAGAAAAAGATGAAAGATATGTATATGTATGCATATAGTAAGAGAAAGAAAGTAAGAGGAGAGAGAGAGAGAGAGAGAGAGAGAGAAAAGGAAAAAAACTATCGTTATGCTTTACTTTTTGTAAAAATTATGAAACTCATAAGAAGAGAAGTTAACAAAAAAAACAACTGAACTACCATCTCCAGAAGAGCTGATTACTATAATGTTCTCTTTGATAATCGTGAGTGAACCAAAAATATAATCCTTTTGTTTAAGTGTAAACCACTTGTCATCAACTTCTATCTCAGACAAATAATTTTTCATCAATGTAGATCGTAAATCTAAGCTGGACAATATCAAAAGATCATGTCATAAATGTATAAGTCATGTTCAAAGAAATAAACCCCGATCGTTGTTATTACTAGTCTTATTACTTTTCGCAAATATTTTTCTGACTTCACCATGAACCTATGAGATACTTAAAAGGAAGTTTCACTTCTCTTTCTAATTCTATAATTTTTAAAGAATTCATTTTAATAAACTTGGATTATGTTATAATTTTTTTACGCTAAACTTCTTACAAGAAATTCATTAAAAAGATTGATGTCTTACCATATTAGAAGAACCATCATTACTTTTTTACTACTACGTTATAAAAATAAAATAGATTAGAGAAATATTTTTGATAGTTTTATTATGCAAGATATATAAAAATAAAATTTTTTTTTATTTCATCTGGGTACATTGAAATATATTCACTGAACGGATATTCATATTTATTAGAAATTAGATTATTAAATTAGATATAAAATACATACAAAAGAAAGTACTAAACAAGCAATACTATTCATACAAATATTTAGAAAAAATGATAATAATATACAAATAAAGATAGTTCAATCATCATTTTTATGATATTCACAACAATTACATTGTATAATTTTAAAAATATATAGAATCTATCATAATCACTATAATAATTATAATAATAAATAGATAAATGTAATCATTTTTATTATAGAAATTCAATTTTTAATTTATTATTATGATAAAATTAAAGTAACATAAAAAACAAATAAGAAGCAAAGAATGATAAAGTTATAAAATTATCAAACTATAGGAAAGAGAAGAAATAAAAGAGTAAAATCAAAAGAATAAAATAAAATAAGTGTTTAAGAAAAAGAAGAGAAAGGACATAGAAAGAAGTTCTACGTGTATGTTTCTGCACACTAACCTGAGACAGAGGGAGAAGTTTTTATGTACTACGACTGACCTGTAGCAGAGAGCCATCATTGCAAATACTACGAAAACACCCCCTACCACCGACATAAGCGTAATAACTAAATAAACAGTGTTCGAGCCGTGGTAGTTCTCTATATTGTAGAACGATGAAAAACAGTATTTAATCATCCACAAAGTATATATCATGGTTGATAACGTAGTATGAGGATGGTTTGATTTCCAACCGTCCCACAGCATGCAGGTAGTTAAAGATGATAGTGATAGATAAAAACATACAAGAAATATAATCTAATATCAATACATATAATTTATGTGTAAACATATTGTATATTAATAAAGTATTGTTAAAATGTATACAAAAATAAAATAAGTAAACTTTCTCATATCTGTACCTCTAAATTTTATTTCTAATTATATATATTTTATTTATTAAATTTTTTTTCTTTTTGGACGATATAATAAAATCTGTAATGTTTGAGAATTAATATACCTTTTTAATTTATTTTTACGTCTTTATCATCTAATCATTTATTATTATTAATTTAGATCTATACTAATAAATGAAATGATTCTAAATAAATGAAAAATAAAATATACTTGAACAATTAAAGAGGTAATAATTTATTATTAATAGAATATGAAAGCATTTCTAATAGATTAATTTTAAATAAATAAATAAATAATACATAGTAATATCAGAATGTAACAACAATAAAATTCTATCTGTATTTGTATATGTAAATATAGATTGGTAAACTTAATTAAAGGTAGAATATTAAAATTATTCAAAAAAAAATTGTTTAATTAAATTATTTTATTTTATTTTATAAAATGGTCTAAAAGAAAATACTATGCTCTATAGAGAGTAAGTATACCTACTTTCGTTAGAAAGTTGTTAATATTAATGTAATATAGGGGTAAAGAATTGATGTTTATGAAATATTATTTCGTTTATGTTTAAATAACTATTTTTTAATAATGAACTTAGCAGCCAAAGCTGTATTCTATAATAAAATGTATTAATCGATAAATTATTATAATTATGATATTCAATTAATTTTATTCGGAATATAGTTATTAGTATTTGGTTCTTAAAATCTATTTAGAGAGAAAATCTATAAATAGATTACTTTAAAAATAAAATATATTAACAATGTATGTATACTCAAAATGTTTGAAAATCTAAAATCTAATATATAAATCAAAATATAAATAAATATATAAAATATTAGAATATAAAACGTCTATAAAATATTGTAAGGAAAGTAAACCCATGAAACTATTTAAAAAAAAAAGATTATACGTCGTGTATTTTTTCGAAAATTTGATTATCAATGAAGAAATAAATATCTTATTAAATATTCGGTGATTTAATAATACTTAATCGAAATTGAGAAGTCTGTTAAGGAGTCTGTCGTCTTGAATAATCAATCCCGGTGTATGAAAAAGTACGTGACAACATGTCTCGAGCAAGAGATAGTTTTTCTTTCAGTTGAGAGCGTGGATTACTCGTTGTCCTGCACACAGCACACGTCGTAATACTGATGATAAGATTAGCTATTTTTAACAATTTATTGTGCGACAATATTTATGAATCAGTTTCCACTCATATTTTTTAAATGAGTAGATTGAATGGTATAAGACACGAGTTTGAGATTCTGGGGCTCACAGTTCGTCTGATTTTTAGTTGTTAATTTCAATTATCATAAAAAATGAGCTTCAAATTGATCTTTGGAAATGTCTCCAGATGTAGTTTGTACAGATAATTTTCTGTATCTAGCATATATCTCTAATGATAATTTTCGGTGAGTTCTTACATTTATGTTACTCAGTTTTGAATGAAACACTTACATTTTAAGGAATAAATTTTGATTAATGCCAAAGCAAGTACAGGCCATTCACAAAAATATTAATATATTTAATATATTAACGTTCAGAGTATCATGAACAGATTTGATAAGTTTTAAGAGTTGCAGCATTGTTGTGTGTTCTTATCTCGGCATAATTAATATCTTGAGTGAAGTAGCCTTAATTTTTTAACAACTTAATGGAACTTTGGTTTCAGTTGACTGTAAACGCACAACTACGCTACGGTGACAGTCATCAAAAGTCGTGACACATTATAAAATCAATTTAGTTCTAATGCTGACTTTCTTGAATTAATCATCCGCTTTCGTATTAAGTGTGGTCCAACTTGAGGAATACTTTCTTTTTCTCTATGCCATTGAGGAGCAAGTTAGGATCGCAGTGAATTATCTTAATTTAATATACGTAACCAGAATTCTTTTAAAAGCATTTTGCTAACAACTGCTAGTGAAATAAAGAGACAAAGATTGAATATTGCGTGGCTTTTGAGAATATTAAGGAAAGCATTTATAATATCACTAAACACAGTGCAGGTTTTGTTTTACAGCTTGTTATAATACGATAATACAGTTCATTGAGTTATTCATCAACACCATCAAAACAAATTCTTCACAAAAAGTCAATTGGATATGCGTTGATCTAATGATACATCTTGACGATATCAGTTGCAACAAGAAGACAATGCAAAAATCAGCAACGTAAAGCATTAAAATATTATCTTTGTGCATTACATGAAACTTGATTTGAATTTGTTACAAATATTACGTAATTAGTTTTTAAACTATCAGACTTGTGTAAATTATAGCGAAGCCAATAATATTGTAGTTGATTAATCATTAAGTCTTTTGTATTTTCATAATGTGTTTGATCTGTTTGTACTTGTATATAAACTGGCTAACATACAAAAATTAACTCTGATCTTTCAAAATAATTGATAGTATTAAGTACTTTAATGTATAAGTAATAAATTTTTAAGATGAATTATCATTCAAAAGGAATAAAATACATTTTAAAATAATGTGTTAATAATTAATATTACGCACTACATTAATAAGTGATTTACAATATAATGTTAAAGTTGAGCATTGTAATGAAGTATATATTTTTATCAATAGAGAATATTGTAAAATTATCTAACAGAGAGCAATGAAATCCAGGAAACATAATCCTAATATTTCGTTCCAATTTTTACACTATTAAAGATTAAATATTATAAACAAGTATTGGCAACCATAAGCCTTTGAAATCGATACTAAGACTAATATATAAACCATTTTAAGTATAAATATATTAACATTCTTTTTATGAAAACGAATATTAAATAAAAAAATTGTAAGATATTTAACTGTTAAAATATTTGTATTTAAGAATTCTTGGTTAACATTTTTATACGGTTAGGAAACATTTTTATATTGTTAGAAAACATTTTTATATGGTTAGGAAACATCTTTACCAAATATATACATTTACGAAAAAAAGCTACTAACCAATAGATATATCACAGTATAATTTTATCAAGTAAAAGTAAACTTTACAACGTATGTAATCCGTATAATCAGTTAGAAATTATTATATTTGTTAATACGAAATAAATATTAAAATACAGTATAAATTATTAATTCTAGCAACAAACAGTATATCATTTTATTTACTTTTCGGTTAAAGATTACTAAAGATTTCTAATAACTTTTTAATCAAATGGTTTGTATAATTTAATTATTTCCCCTTGAATGGTTAGTCAATTACATTTTGGCAATAGTAAGAATAATACTAATATAGTAATACTTTCATATTAAAAGAGAACAAACAAGCTTAATGTTTTCACACTCTATATGATTAAGAGGTGACTTTTTAAAAAATTTTGTAATAGGATATATAGATTTACCCTGTCGTGTGAGAGGAGGGGTTAGTTTGTTACGATGCAGTGCAGTGTGCAGGAACTTTGTGCCGCCAGACTGTAGTCCGTTCTTGATTTCCTTCTCCTTAGACTCGGAAATAGCTGGACACTAGGGTAGGGAAGGAATGTGAAAGAAGATGGGTAGCGCTCTATATGGTACCAATTGGAATCCTTTATTAATACCCAGCGTATTCATAGTTGAAGATACTTGCCGTATTCTTTGTTTTTCAGTGTGATTGCAGTGCTTGACGCACAATCATTTTAGTTATAATTATAAAATTAAAATTAAAATTAAAATTAAAAATTAAAGTAAAAATCATTTGATCTAAATAATATATTTATAATTAATTATAGAATACAATCATCGCGTTTGTTATATAGTTAATTATTGCATAAGAAAGATTTCCATTGTAAACGACTTTTTCATATTTTTTTTATACACTTTTAATAGAAGAAATATAAAAACTATTAAAAAACAAATATTATTCTATATAATATGTATTCATTGAATGGTAATTATGAAAGATAAATGATAATTTATCTATAAAATTTTTATAGATAAATATATATAATAAATGACTTTTTAATATATTTATTTATATTTATTTAATATATTTAATATATATAATAAATGACTACAAAGTCGTCAATACTGATCATCAATAACTTCCATATAAATATAAAATTTATAATAATTCAAAATAACAACGATTTGAATTCGAAATATTTATTGTGACGAAGCACTTGTTTCAATGATTCCGAACATCACGTACATGAGGAGTAGGCAGTAGAGGAAGAAGACCGTCCTTTATGCAATAGCTCGCGGTTCCGGATATAGGCGAAATATATGTAGCGTAGGTGACACAATGACTACTGAAAAGTATGTGCCGAATGGAAGAGGGAAAGTAGAGTGAGAAAGACAGAGTACTGAGTGAGAGCAAACGACCAGTGCGCGAATGATGGAGAAAGTGCAATGTACGAGCGAGAATGTAAAGTGTGAGAAAGAGCGAGAAGATCTTGAAAGAGACTGTACTTAGATTTTGCACTAAGTTAAAGCTTTGCGCTGGATTAGGTCATGCGTCCAAGCTCGAGAAGCAGGGCAAGTAAAAATGCAACTTAGAAATTTCTGCCAAAATATCTAAAAAAACGCAAGAAAATATGGTTCTTGTCAGTTGTCGAGCGGCGCTGTTTGTTATTCCAGTGTAGCGTTTTGGCGTTCTAGGAAAATTATATACATTAGCACAGCCTTTCGGCTCAAATATTTTAAGATACTTTTGGCAATGGGTTCGCTGGGCGTAGCCTTTTAGCTCGACTTTTCTTGGGCTTTCCGCCAATAGACCGTCCGCTTGACTACCCACACTTACGCCGCGTCCAGGGATATGGATGTGCCCTTATGGGAACATCATCCATATCATGTTTCCATGATCGTAAGTATAAAAGCCGCCGAACTTTTATAACGTCTATACAACTTCTTGTCAGCCATATCAATCATCGTCAAATGTAAGAAAAGTCTGCATGGTGCCATCTTAAAAATATATAATCCGTAAAATTTTAAAATAATTTTCCGCTTTAAATATCTACAATTCACGATATTCTCATTGTTATTAAATTAGGTTTTTTCTAAATATAAAACGCTCAGAAATTTCAATCTCCTGTTTTCTTCTGCCTAATCGAGCCAATCCGATCTCGATCTATTCCGGTTGGATTGAACAGAGAGCCATCGTAACACTAACACCGACGCCATAGTAGAAATGTAGGGATAAAACTTTTAGTAAAGGTAAAATCGTTACAATTGTTTATTTATTATTTATTTATTATTTATTCGTTACAATTATTTATAAAATCGTTACAATTATTTATAAAATCGTTACAACTTTTTTATTGGTTGTAACTTACTTTTTTAAAAAAAATTATATTAAGTAAGTGTTCTTTGTTAAAAATATAAGTACCAATAAAAGTGGTATCTTATAATTTCTACTTTTGAATGAAATATGCCTACATAAAACCTCTAAAACTTGAATAATTGATGGAATCTAAATCTATATACATCTTAAACCTTCACGTAATGTAAAAAATAGATTTTTGTGATGTCACGTTCACAGAATTCTTTGCAATAATTGAGCAATAAAACTAATAAATAAATGCTGCAGTTTTGTTTCTCTATTATATTTCTATTTTTTATCAAAAGCTATTTTAATAATTATTTTGAATTTGTAATGTAATTAAATTTCGTTGGTTAAAAAAATTAATTTAAAGAAAGTTCTAAATATTGATTCTAATCATAAATATATATATATATATATATATATATATTATTTTTTGCAATTGATATATGAAATGTTCATAATTTTAAAATACCTTATGACTTTGTAATATTAAGTAGTCTACAGTATTCTTTTGATATATATATATTGCGTCAAATCAAGGAGAAAATAGAATTTTACCTCTTGAAACAGTTTTTCTTTGTTTTTCTTTGAAACCATATACAGATATGAGTTAATATTTTAATCTACTTTATCCAGTATTAGATAATGGATTATTAAAACTACTTTTATTAGCACTTGATTGGACGCACATCAGTTGTAATTATCAGATATTGGATCTACATAAACATCGATATAATACTTCTCAAAATTATGCCCAATTGTTAGTAAGTTAATGCTACTTACTACTGCTTGTATGTTATCGTTATTACCAAAGGGTATTCATCTTTGACATCTCGGAAGTAAAAGGTCGATATCTAATCAATATCCATCAATATCAATTATGCATTTATAAAACTAAGGAAAATAAACTGCTATTGTAGTGGTTTTAGATATTGGATCTTCCTCGCCGGTAAAACTAGAGGCTTGCTCATACTTAAGTTTTTTTATCTACTGATTTTATATGTGAGTTTTCTGCTCCTCTAACAGAAAAACTCACACCCTTATTTTTATAGCCTGTTTAAAAATTTCTTATTTAAAAATATAATTAACTGATGTAAACTTAGTTAACTGCATATATAAAATTTCTTGCAGAAGATAAAAATTATATATCTTGAAATTAACTCTCACATTTTATTTTATAGATTTTTTATTATTATATATCATACCACTTATGTTCTATTTTGTTAATAGATATACATTTTTTAATTATCTGACAATTTTTTTTCTGAAGGATTTTTTTCTTATCCTTGAGAAAGTAAATATTATAAAGAATCAGCTAGTATCGAGCGCTAGTATATCGATTGAAAAATGAGAATAACATACCAGAAGACTATTTTTCGAAGAAAACTATTATAATTCAGTGCAATTTGAAAGATGGTAACTGCTATAGGCGATCGGCATTCCTTAAAATTTATTCAAAGATGCGCTCCTTTTTTAAAGCTTTTTGTTACTGTAAGTTTTATCGGTATTTATTATTATCAAGTTTTATGCTGTTTCAATAGATTGTCAATGTCCCAAAATTTGAGTTATGTGGATTTTTCAACATTGTTACTCCGTAATTAAACTTTACGCTAAATCAAAGATACTCAAATAATTTTAAAGTTGTTATAGTATTATTAAAGGGATATTTAGAAGAATTAAAACACTTACACAACAATAAAATTAGCAATATTTTAACCACCTTAATAACTGACATATGAGAAATAGTCAACCTCTGAATGAAACCTTTAGACTACTTTAGAAATAATATTCTGAGCTTCTGAATGTTTTAATACTGACAATAAGGAGAGTGGTTTTCTGAATGATTGACAATTTTTTATCAGTCCATAAAATCGTTCGTATCCTGGGTTGTAATTATCATTTAATTGCTAACCAAAAACCTAACATTAAAATAGACGAAACTGTTAGTTGTCTGCAATTGAACTAAGCAATGCCAATCATACTAGATGAGTCTAATTATAGTTTCTGGACGAATCTATTTCGTGACGCAATAAACATTCCGTATCATTAATTAACCTACTGAGAAAAATATCCTCATTTCTTTATTCGTATTGCTTGCTTGAAATAGAAGACAGATTACAAAATGTTAATATGTTTGAGCTTAAAAGGTTGATTATTAAATGAATCCATCTCGTCATAATAATCAGTGCTCTTCTTTTGACCCTGAGATACTTATTAAATAAGTACTGAATTTTTGGAGACGTTTATTTACAATTACTGATGTGTGATTTGCTAGTCTACTCTTTGTACGTACAATACCAGATATAACAATATTAAAGGGTACAAAACTTTTAAATTATATGTTACTATTTTTGTATGTGTGATCGTAAAAGATGTTCAGATTAAGATTGTTTCTTATGAAACCTTTGACATTTTTTGCTGTATTGTTTGTTTTACATCCATTCTAAGCAGTTGCAAAATAGTTTATATTGAAAGAGAAACTTTTTGCGATACAGAAGTTGAACTCCGGAGACTTTTTGATGAAATTGTTGTAATCCGTTAGGAAAAATCTATTACTCTTTGTAAGAATAACATAGTTTAGTCATTTATATTCCTGTGCTTTAAACTTTACAAGATAATGTTAAAATCTAGTGTTAAGCTTTCAAAAGAAATTTTAAAATAATAATAAGAGAAAATAAATTTAATTTTAAGAATTTTACGATGGTTGATTAAAAAATTTCTATTAGTAACAAAGTCTCTTTGCTCTAGTGCTGGGTCATTTCCTGATTGGTGCACTAATGTTCTCTTCACTGGAATCACTTATAAAAAATACTAAATCTATTATTGTTGAAAGTAGCAAGACTCATTTCGATGCATATTCCCAATTATTATTGAAAGATATGGCGATCTGAACTTGTCAGATACAACAACGCGCAAAATTGACGTACCCTTTCAAATTTTAAACTCGAGATAGTTATTCTCCAGTCTACTGCATCGGAATTTAGGTCTTTAAATAAACTTATTTTTCTTTGAATTAGACAATAGCTCAGCTAGTTTTACATCTTATTTAAGTGAATGTGAATGAAATTTTTCATATACCGTTATCCGATTCTTTACTTTCAACTAGGTAATTTGTTAATTATTTCTGCTTATTTCGTGCTTAATTATTTTATATTATGACATGGTACATGGTCGGTCATCCGTTAATAAAGACAAACATTTACATTACGCTTTCTCTTCTGTATGAATTATTTTATTTAAATATTAACTCTAGAAATTTTATTTACTGTATATATTTCAAAGTTGTTTTATACGAAATTAATTTTTACCTGAGCATTACAGACACCAAATTTATTTATTTGACCTAATTAATTATTAATCAGTGTGATGATCATCTTACTTATTGTAATTTCCATGCTATAGTATTTCATTACCTATAAATCACATTTACTATAATTTGTAAAATAGTTGTAACAGATGTTTCACCAGTTTTTTTCTAGCAATTCAATTAAGCAGTTATTGTTTACGATATACTACTTATTTTATACGCGTTTACTATTAAGTAATTCGTTTCTTAATTACTATTGAATCGTTATGTCGGTCGCGATTCTTCGTGTATAACTGATATGTTTGCTAGTTTGATAAATTTCATGCTGTAAAGATTAAAAAGATTTTATCCTGATTTCATCTATCAGAAAGTATACCGTTTAACTCATCTATCATTTACATACTAAATTAGGTACTTTATAACTGTTTTCTCAACCGTCGGTAGCCGGTTTCTTAGTGCTAATTATTTCCGCGATTTTTTCTATACATCTCATTTCTTACTCTTTTTAGGGAAATTTTTACGGAAATCTTTTTACGGAAATTTTGGAAGTGTCTATAAAAATAAAAAAACAAAAAAGAATATTTATATATTTCATTTATTTTAGTTATAATAATAATAATAGTAATTAATACTCATAATAATAATTACTAAATCATTAGGTAATGTGAATTGCGAAAACAACATTGATAAATTATATCAAAATATTTTATTAAAAGCTAAAATCATAGCAAGATTATTGAAATGGTATTAAATTAATAGTATTATATCAAAGAAAACATTATTAAAATAATATTATACCAATAATATTAACAAAATCCATATTAATATTTAGATATTACGATGATTATATTAATATTACTAAATAAAAATATTAAGACGAATAGAATTATAAATTACAAACTAAAATAATAATATTTTAAAAATATTATAACTATAATTTTAAGGAATATTAGTAATTTTAAGAATATTATTATTGTTAAAACTAATAATAAATTATAATACAATATTATATAATTAATATAATTCTAGTTATTATAAAAGAAAAGAATATAATAAAAAATCAATAAAAAATTTATCTAAAACACAAGTAATCATGATAACACGCATAGAACTGCATAATACTTCTAAAATCTTTCTACTAAGTCTATATAGGCTCTTGTCCTCTATAGGTATAAAAGGTGATTTAAATGAGTCAGGTCACTTAGTCCAAGCAAAACTGTTCATTATATTTCATTAGAAAAAGTCCTTTTTCCTTGTTATTTTTGTATATAAACACATACGGATCCCAGTACCTCAACGAAAGTTTGAACAGCAGTTTTTTACGTATCCAGAGCATCTGGGTCAGCGTTTAAACGGATATGCAAACGATAAATTCATAGTCTGATCTTTGTGCCTCAGCATTTTAAAATTTATGATTCGAACTGAAAAAGCACAATGAAGTATCATGTAAGAATTTAATCGAGATAAGCTTAAAACAGAGCATGTTGCGTCATTTAAGTTATGATGTTCTATTTTTCAATATTTCATTCTCTCTCTCTCTCTCTATATATATATATATATATATATATATATATATATATATATATATATATTTATTTATCAATAATTTTTTTATTTAAAATTAAAAATTTTTTTTTATTTATACAATAAAACAACCTAGCAGTATTTGGCTATGAAATTATTAGTAAGTACAAAAAAGGATAATCAATAATAAAGGCAATCAAGCTTACATTTAATACATAATACCATGATACACGAGTTGCAATGTGACATTTAAAGGCTACGCCAAGAATTATAATAGCCACAAAATTTGAGTTAATACACTCTATGATTGAATATACCTATCAGTAATGCCTACTTTGGATTCCAAACCATATCAACTACAGTTATATTCCAACCATACCATCTTGTTCATTTATTTCCAAATAGTAGTAATTATCTTTATTTACTATTATCATCGACATCGTCATTGTCATTACTAATTTGTTTTTATTGTTATCTGTAAAATTCATAAAATCTTCTAATAGTATTTATTTAATATATTTAATATCTTAGAATACTGTTAAAGTTATTAGTATTTCTTAATATTATATTTTATTCTTATTTTTTGCATTTATTTTATTAGCGGTAAAATTTTAATACATATTTTTAATTACTTGTTTGATTATTTATATTATATAATATTTGTTTTAATTCTTCATTATTATTAGAGTAGTAGAATTTCTAATATTAATATTATTACAATCATCTTTTATTATGAAAAATACTTCTGTAGATATAACTGTAGACTAACTGATGTATGCGAATATAATATTTCTATTATTCTCAACAAAGCAATACATTTATAAATAATACCTATACATCACTTATTTTAATTATTATATTTAACCAAATACTGATGTATTTCTTTTTATACATATCAATTTTATCTAGAAGGTATTTACTGGCATATAGTCTAAGAAAAATTTGATACCTTTGACTAGCTTAACTTTAATTAACATCAAAATACTAATATGTTTTACTTCAAGTAGAAATATTATTGGTAAATCTGGTTATTAAAAGAATAATTATATGTGTCACCTTCTGAAAATCTAAAAATTATAGTAACATAATTTCATTATTCACTTTGTAATTATTATTTATTAATTCTTTTCATGTGAAATATCATAGAAAAGTATCGAAAACTTTTCGACTATGTGCATACTTAATTGTGTCTATCAAATTGATGTCTTTTTGATCGTCGACATTAGTTTTAATACCAGTTTTTTTGTATTTTGAATTGATACTAAGTAGATGAAGTTGAAACTTTATGATCTTCTAAGCAAATAAAATAAAATGAAAAAATTACGAAGCGATAGTTGGATAGATGTTTAGTGCATATTCACGTCGCAAATGTATGTAAAGAATGATATAAGTTCTGATTTTTTCAAGTACAACAAGGACTGTAAAGATCATTCTGATATCATCTAAGAAAAGCTTACTGGTAATCACTTTTGAAAAATATACAGATGTAGGCAATTGTTAGATACTAATCTATGCTCCTATTTTAGGATTTACTTAGAAATTGTCCCATTTTATATGATTTTTTACAAATAAAAATTATAGAGCAATTATTCTGTAGAGAGAAAAGTGGATGTAGAAAACTTATAAGATTATTAGATATAGAGTAGTCTAATTTACGGTTCGCTATAAGTCTGAGACAGCGGTATGAGAGGAAATTTGAAAGTAGAATAGTATTTATGAGAAGGCTTTCAAATTAAAGAAAATTAGTTTAAGAATTTAAAGTTACCATATTTTCAGTGAAAATTAAGAATGTTACGAAATGAGTTGGAAACTGATTATATCCAAAGATAAGAAAAGCGCATTTCTTTGTTCATATAGTCCACTTTCAATAGGCTGTGTCATAGAATACTTCGGTAATTTTAACGAAAATTATCTACAATTTCTTATAATATATTTATTTGGAACTAGAAGTTTTTAGTATTAAGAGAACAAGAGTGTAAAACATTTCACTGACGTCAATAGTGCTTAAATTCATTAGTATATGTATTACAATTCTATTATTTACTTTACCTCTTACATTAGTCTCATATTATATTCATTTAATGCTTCTTGTAATTATATAAATTTACATAAAAATAATCGTAATATATTTTTAATAAAAAAGACGGATTACTTAGATACTGAGTTTAAATAAAGTACATTCATGATCTTGCAATTGAATAATACAATAAGTCGAAGCATGTAATTACAACGGATATCTGTACTAGTGCAATTCAATAGTATTTGATCTCTAGCTTATTTTTTATATAAGAATATATTTAACCAAATAAAATAAAGTAACTTTTCCTTTTAAATTTTTTAAAATCATTAAAATGAATAAGAGATCTATGATAGTAAAGTTTAACATAAAAATTTTTAAATATTACTTACCATAGGGGGTCTCTTTCTTTTCCATTTTATTTTTTGATGAAGGCAATAAAGATGCCTCTATATTACTGGTAGTAGATTCAATTGATTGTTCTTGTTGTAAGGAACAATCTGTTCCACTCCAACCATGATCACAGTGACATTTGTTCAGATTATTGCATACCTATTCAAAATTTAATCCTCAAAAAATTTAATTTAATAATTGATTATTTAGATAAAAATAGTCTAAACTTATTGCATATTTTTTATTACATTCTATGATAATAATTAATTAATTAGTAAAAAGTAGCAAATTAAAAAATTCTGCATTTATTATGTTTTTTAAGTTGAAAATCAATGTTCAAGTTTTCGATATATTAATTCATAATTACCATTTTACATAAAAATATAAATATCAACAAATAATTTTAAATGTTTATAATTAATTAGTATTACACATGAATATTTGAGTTATAAGCATAATCATACTTTAAATATGATTATGCTATTAAAATTACTTTCAATGTTAAAATGCTGTAAATAATGTGATTAGTATAGATAATGGGACATAAGTACTGAGTGAAACAATTTCTCAAAAAGATAACCTCAAATTAAATCATTAACGAATCAACATTGCCTCTAATATAGTGGATGAGTGCGAGAATATAATAGAGAATGCGTAGCTATGCCGCATGTGTAAATATACGAATGTGCAGTAATGCGAGAGATAGAGGAAGTGACAGCGAGGGAGAGTTCACCGTTATACCGTTCGAATAGAATGTACACGAATAAGAGAGAGAAGACGAGTTATCAAGAATTGTTTTACACGAATCCTTGTCCGAAGAATTTTCACTTCTGCCACTGCGTCTTATTAGTCGCACTATGCCTACGTTAAAGTCCCGATATCTACTAGTACGTATTATTTCCGTCACAACTCAATATCTGCGCGTTTGAGTTTGCTCCACTGTAACTTATGACATCTACGGTAATCGCAAACTTTCCTCCGAAAAAATAAACGTGTAATTACCGTCAACTCGATTATATTGCAACATCTTTCGCTGCACTAAATCCGACCTTAGATTAATGTAAAAACAATCATCAAGCGAAAAATCCGATTTGAGCGCCTTTAGTATCAATAATGTTAATTAATCACGTTTTCTCACGTACTTATAGTTTGTTTGGATACATTGGAATTATATTTAGATATAGTTAAGTTACAAATATGAATATTTCTTCGTATATTTTAATTAAGCTGCGATTGTTTGCAATAAAGTCGTGAAAAAAAACATTTATATTAAGTATTTTATCTATACGTGAAGAAATTACTTTCTATTTATTTAATTTGCAGGGAACAACAAATATGTGCTAGGTTTAGGGGAATGTTCAATTTATAATTCTATACCAAATATTGATCAGGGTAATCAAATATAACAATAAATTTTATATCGGTGATGAAGCACTCACTCTCAATTGGCAGTTATAAAATTGAAGATATAAAGAAATATCTACAAGATATATTATCATATAAAGATCTCCTTTTTCCTAAAGCCAAATAATAACATTATCTAACGTGATATATTTTGTGTTTAGAACAACTTCTTTAATCACTGTTGCATTTGTTTTTCGTCATTTATTTTACTTTTATAAAGATAATGAAAGACGCCTCATCAAGCTATTAAAGCTATTCTTAAATATAATTAGACTTTTTTAATATTAAGACAAAATTTTCGTTATGTGTATGGAACTTTAAATTAATAACTTATAATAATTAATAAATTTAATAAATATTCATAAGTGTTTATTTATTAAACTTTTTATATTCTTTTTTTGTTAATAAAATTAGTTAAATAAATTATTTTTAATATTAGGATTATTATTACTTTATGTAGATGTAAAAAAATAATGTTTTTCTTTTTTGTTCGTTGTAAACATTTATTACAAAAATTTTATTAAGATATTTTGTTAGTTATATTCATTTTAAACTTTTATTAATTTAGAGAATAGTAATTTTATTAATTTTTATAATTGTTGTAAAAGTGTAAAAACATATTGTATAAAAAAATAATTATTCATTATAAAAAATTTATAATGAATAATTAAATTATAATGATTTATTTGTCCAAACAGTATAAAAGTTGAATTGGTTAGAATTACGTAAGAATTGATATTAACTAAAACATCGCTAAAAAGGGTTAATTATTAATAACTAAACTAATTTGATTAGTATAGATGGATGGTGTAATAAAATCTAATTAGACTTATTTTAACTAATGAAAAGAATTTTAATAAAAAAAATGAAAATAATTATCAATGATTATAAAATTAAAAGGTTTATGATTTAAGAGAAAGCTATTTAAACGTACATTTTTTACTTTAAATATGTAAAATTTGGCAAAAATACCTAGAGATTATATAATAGAAAGATTATGTAGTTTTGTGATTTTGAGGAAGTAGTTGTAACTTAGTAAATAGGGTAAAAGTGGGACTTACAATGAAATTTCTTAAAACATTATATTTTATTCCAACGGATTATTTTATATAAAATCATGAATATTTATATGTACAAACATTATAACCTTTAAAATTATTTATTTATTACTTCCGTCTGTATACGAATATATATAAGCATAAATATGTATGTATATACGTACACTTACAATAGATAATTTTTCGTTATTTGATTTTCGAGGAATTTACTTTATTTTAAGATTTATAGCGATTTCTCATTACTCCTAATTATTATATGATACGTTATGAAAATATTTCTTTCTTTATTTACACATTTATTTTTAACTCAATAAGCTTACTAAAAAGCATACGTAGCATAATCTTTCCTGCTTAGCTTTTTTTCTTTGTTGAGTTTTATTACTTTTTGTTTGATTCATTTTTTTCTTGAAATTTATTATCTTTTCTAGATACATATTGCTTACATTGTACACAGTATTTTTATGATTTTTATCTTCATTTGAATAGAAAAATAAACTGGAAATAAAGAAAATGTTAATTAAAAATTAGTTAGTTACAATTAATAAGATATATAATTTTTGACAAATTTTATAAATTTTTTTTGTATAATCCTTCATCAGAATTATTGTATTTGTAATCTTTATTTTAATATTTTTGTAACATAAAATCATTTGCAAAAGTATTTCTCTAATTCTTAATTTTTACACTATTGATTTATTTGAAGATTTGAAACTCATAAAATTTAATTGTATAATTACAAGGAAGAAGTTGTTATTATTTACATTTCATTTTTTTATGTTTGGTTGTGTAGTTGCAGCTTATTATTATAATTATTTAAAGATTATGACAAAATTTAAATTCTGAAATATAAGCAATATCGTATTATCCCATTAAAAATAATTAAGATTACTGTACTATTTAAATTCGGCTGGTAGTGACTATTTGCATTATATATTAGTACTTATGAGTTGTATATTTATAAAAGCCTTTGAATCTATTTCGATGAATACTATTAATATTATTTGTTTCTTTCTTTATAAGTCGAGGAAATCCTTATATTTTTTCAACGCTTCATAAAATTAAAAATGTTTGTAGTATTCAAGTATTTAAGTACTTATCTTATGATCTCGTAAAAAGATTTACTCATCGGATTATTCGGATTGTATAACAAACAACAATATTTAATCAATCTATTTTATTCAAGAAGATGTTTTCAGGGAATTTATATATAAAATATCTAAACTTTCTCTTTTGTTTCATCATTGCCTGAAAGAATTAATGATATACAGTATAATCAATAATAATTTTTAAAATTATTTTCTATCGTTATTATATGTTAAAACTTAATATTATTCATTTGATATCGCGTTTTTCTTTTGATTAACTTTTCTTATTTCAACTGCACTTCTTAAAACACTAATATTTTTTCGTTAACAATATACTAGAGTTGAAATACTTATTATAAAAACTAATTACTAAGTAATTTTTTTATAATATATTACATTAGATGTACCCTTAAAAATGTATTAATTTTTAATGATATGTTTTTCGTAGGTAACTTTTTACATTATAAAAAACAAAATTTCATTATTTCACATTTTGGAAAAAAATAAAAGATTTTATTTAGTGAGCCAGAACTTGCATAGAATCCTTTACGTGAAGCCAGAATCTGTATAGGATCCTTTAAATTTAACAGTGCTGCACAATTTTGATTAGAGGAAATTGTGGAAGTCTCGTTTTCAGGAAATTTTTAGCACATGAATGTGGGACACCTGAAATTTTTTTTTAAAAAGAATATTTATTATTTTTTTTGCACCTAATGTTCATAAGTTTTTTTATCTCCATTGAGTGGATTATATAGAAATATGCGATCATGTATAATCAAGCAGTAAGTTGATATACTCAATGAAAAATTATCTCGTGCTTCAAATTCAAACGAATATGAACAGGTACACAATTCAATGACTCATTTTGCTTAGAGCAATCTGTCACGATAAGCTTCTTGTTAATAATGAATCAGAATCTTTCCCGAAATAAATATTTTAGAATTTAGTATACATATTATATAATACAGCACACAGGTTATAAGGAATGATATAGTTTTGATTCTGATAGGGATTGTTCTGTGATTTGAGAAGTAATTTTACTAATATTATAGTGATCAAAGAAACTAGTATTAGCTCTTCTTTGATTTTTTCGATGAGTTTGAAATATTAGTACGACAAAGCAAGTTTATTTTCAGTTATGCTTTTACCGTTTAGACATGTATTAATGTAGTTGGAAGTTAAAGATATTCATACAACTCCTGAGTGCGGAAACTTATTGATAAGCGAATATTTTTTCAACATATTTCAAGCGCTTAAGTTTATAAGCATTAGAAAGTACTACATAAAGCATTAGTCACTCGATTTTCATACCTATTCATCTTTTAGTAATTTCTATTATTGTTCTACTTTATCAGTTTTACTTTAAATTTTCCATTATGTGCGCTTCTTTTTTCTAGAATTGCTATTTAAGAAAAATTTGTCACTTCTCTATCTTATGAGTTTATGTTTTGCATTGATTATAATTCTTTAATAGTCCTCAGCAATTAATTAGAGTAACAATTAAGGGGAATTGATATATCAAAGAATCCTTTATGGTTAGCGATTGATCGTGATTTCAATGTTAAAATTGAAGCAAATGAATTTAATTTCTTGATGTATTTTTCATAATCAATCTATCCTGGATTTTGAATTAATAGTTTTTTACTTTGATGGAAAGAAACCTCACCCTTCATAAGAATAATCGAAGATATATTTTTAGATTTATTCATCTCTAAAGCATTGATCTCATATATATATATATACACATATATTTTTATATGAACTACTTAATGAAACTAATCGCTCTTGTTAAAGGTGATTACAGTATACGATTGATATGCTTGAATTTCATAATGCGCAAAGGATTTATCGGAGGCGACGGATGATTGAACATTTAGAATGTTTTTCTTTTTTTTTAAATTAACATAAAAATAAACATGTTACTTTCCATCAAGAGTTATTTTTAAGTGTAGACTTGTTAGGAATTGAATTCTTCTAGTTTGAATCACACTTATTAGTCTCTATAGTATGTTTTATACGCAAGTTGTCGATGGTTTATTTAAAGATATTTTTGGCTATTAATATATCCTCTTGAGTTATAAATTATACCTGTATTCGTAATTCAAGATGATTAATTTTCTTCATGACAATTATCAAGTAAATAACGTTTGAAAAAGATGATCTTATAATTTGGTGATACAGCAAAAAAATAATTTATTGTACATTTTGAACAATCATTTTTATAAGCTTCATAAGTTATGTTACATTCAACTCATAATATATTAACCTTGATAATAGATTTCAATAAATTATAAGAATACGCAACGTTTTTCGAAAGAAGTAATTAATTAAATCTGATCCTAGTGAATCTTGTAATTAATTACTTGGCTACAACTAGATAGTGTTATTATTTGGCTTTAGGAAAAAGGAGAGATCTTTATATGATAATATATCTTGTAGATATTTCTTTATATCTTTTGAATTGACTGAGAATATTAAATAAATAAAAACAAGTTGTTGAAGATTTTCAAAAATTAGCTCGTTATCACATAGTAAACAAATTGAGTCGAAGTACTTCCTTGTGCTAAAGAAAATAAAGTTTATAAATTCATACAATTATTGGTGTATTCTCTAAGTATACATGGATCATATTAATTAAACTGAAAAACTGACGGACGTACACTGATGAATTTACAGACAGGCCGAAGTAAAGTATTTCACAATAAAAGTTTTCAGAATGTAATGAAGTAACAAAATACTATTTGTTACTCACATATAGTAAACTAATAGCATTTATATATAAATGCTATTTAATAGAATGTTAAAGAATAAAATGTCGATGCAGTTTAGCTAATAAGGTAATTACTAACGGCTATAAGTTTGACGGAATTCAATTAATTTTTAAAACAATACAAAGAATAGAACTGTTAGTATAAAGCCTAAGAAATATTATATTTGAAAATAAAATACTAAAAAAATTTAATCAAGAAACTAAACTAGTAAAGTTAATCGAGGTAGTAGCAATATACCTTACAATGTATCATCCTAAGGATTACAAAGTTAACTTATTGCTGCTAACTTTTATGTCAAGGCAATTTAATATCCGGATGCTTATCTTATAGAAAAAATTCCTAAAAGTCGATGAAATGAACTTCTGGACTTAGATTTAATAGTTTACATATTGTTTGGATAAAAAAAATAAATTGTGGTCAAGAGAAAAATGTTTTTTTTTTCAAGTTTAAAAAAAAACTTCTTAAAAAATCAAATTATAAATTGAAATTTAAAATGTAAATTGAAATGTATAAAAATTTTCTTAAAAATATTTTATATATTTTACATTTTTTAAATCATTTAGTGTAATTTTTTAAAAAATCTATTTAAAGTATAATAATTACAATAATTTACTCAATAGAAAATTTAATATTATTCTTACCTTAGTATACTATTGATAAATTATATTTATTGGCGGCTTCATTGTTATAAATACAATTGTTTTGTGATTCGGTAAAAATATTGTAAAATTAGTTTCAAGTTCGAGTTTAGTTTTGATTCCTTGTTTATTGCTCACTTGCTTAAGCATTGGTACCATATATTAAGAGTTATAATCATAAAACGAGTATAATCTTTGGAGAATTTTTTTAAATATAGTTTTAAGATTATACTATTTGTCTATTCAATGCTTTGTCATATTATAAATGTAGACAATAGAAAGAGTATGTGAAGACATTCCAGTTGTTTTAAGTATAATTAAACGTAATCTGTTTTCTCATAAGTTCTTACAGGTGCACCTCTGCTCTCTTTAACTCTTCCATCTATAATGTTTACCTAATCTAAATCTTTATTTACAGCTAGTCCTAAAATGTCTATATAAATACGAGGGCTAAAAGGTAAAATTTAGATATATTTCTGAGTTTACGCGTAGAAAGACATCAAAACTTCCGAGTTGTAAATATATGTATATGAATGTAAATTTTATTATTATTTTATTCTCTATTCGAATTAGTATCTCCATCCCGAGCTATTGCGTGAAATGTTGTAGTCTAAAAAAGCAAGGGTATGTCGTTCAACATGTAAAATATTCATAAGAATACTTAATTCAGTTACGTATATGTTGTATAAAATATATATATATATATATACAAATTATTTTTATATATTATGTACACAAATATTCTCAATTTTTTTATTTGCGATCATTATAATTATGAAAATAATTTATAATATAACTAATATGAACTTGCTTACTGGAGTAGGAGACAGAAGTCCTATACTTCTTGCTAAAACTTCTTAGGTGCAGGACTTTTACAATTTCCCTTAATTAAAGCTATACTAATTTTATCTCATACCAAAGGTTCTATGTGGGTTTTATCTCAATATAAAGCTCAATTTTTAAGTAAGATAGTATTACATGGCGGTAGAACCCACATATAGGTAGAACCCGCAAACTTATCTACTTATGCCTATTTCTACCCTTCCATTTCTTCTTTATTTCAAGAATCGTGATAAAATGATTTTAATATTGTATTTTTTTGAAAGCGATAATTGGGAAATTTATTTATGTTTTTTAAATTTAAATGTTTAAATTTATTTATTTTTCAAGCTTTGCTGAATGTATCAAAATTTTAAGATATTGCAAAGTCATAGTTTGCAATATCAAGTAAATTATTATAAATTATTATAAAAAGTAGTAATTGTCCTTTTTGATAGTATTATCGAGTCAAAATAGTTTCATTTATTTATTCACATTAATCTTCAGATTATTTAAAAATATATGAGTAAACAGTTTGCAAGTAGCATTATAACAGTAAATAAAAACATGAACAATAAGCTAGCATAAATGCATCATCATATATGTGATTGAAATAATAAGAAATAATTATTAGAATGTATAAAATCTTTGAAATGTAAACTCAATGAATATATTGTTTTCAATATTTTGTAATGTATTCAACGAAATACTGTTGTTATGAATGCCAACATCAGTTCAAAAACTGATCAACCAAACCCTGGAGGGATAAAACATAAAGCAATAAGTTAGTCGAACTTGACTTCTTCTGAAGAGAAAGATTATTGAATGCGTAATGCTTCTAATTTTAATATGAAATTTTACTAAATAAAGATAGAAAATTAAATGAAGTTATATGAAGTCTGTTTTTCTAATACATTATAGTTTCAATAAATAGATTATCTTGTTATTACTAATTAGTATTATAAAGTATTTATATTTTTTCTTGTATAAAATTTACAATGATATTCACTATAATTATAAATAATAGATGATTATTATTGATATTATCATAGAATCATAATACTCTCTTATATATCTTTGAAAGTAACTTCTATCATATTATTAAGTTATGCCTATTAGATGAACACTTTTTGAACATAACATAATGCAAATTATGTTAAGATTTTTAAATGGATTTTGCGTAAAATAATTTCACATTTCTACATAAGGGTAATATTCTTAGAAATAGTATTCAAAGTCGAAAAATAGAATATTTTTAATAGAAAATGGTAGACAATTACTTATAACAATTATATTTAATAAAAATAATTGGGCATAATAAAAAAAATTTGTTTCCCTTCACCTTTACTGATCGATCGGACTAAACAGGATTTATGATGAAATAAATAAAAAAAATAATGAAATCGATGCCTAAGAGAAACAATTTAGTAATTATAAATTGAATATATAATATAAATGACAAAGTAGTAGATAAAAAAATAAAATAGTACAATAAAGAAATAAAAGTAAACCCCTAGAATAAACAAAATCAACTTTCCGAGGTTTGGCTGTTAACAAATTAAAACATAATTTCAAAATATCAGATAATTATAGATGAGAAGTTTCATCTAGATAAAGAAATATCTATATTTACATTGTTTTCTGTAAGATTAAATACAGTGACAATGCTTCAGTTAATTTGGTAAATTCCACCGCTGCAAGTAGTTATTTTATTATTATTTTCCATGCACAAGGAGCTCGAAGAAGGCATTTTAGTACTTGAACTTACAATTTCTTATAACATATTATATTATTAACTATTAACTCTCTTTTTATATCTAACTTATTTTATTATTGCAGTATTCAATACATTATACTACTATTAATAAATTATACGTTGTACTTACACCATGTCCTGAGCATTCATTATTGTTGTGGTTACTAGGACACTTTTCTAAGTCAATATGAGAAAATTGGTTTGTACATGTTTGATTTATGCAAATCTGAAACAAAATAATGCAATTTAGTATTGTATAATATTTGTTACACGTATATAAATAAATTTAACGAATATTAAATCAAATACGTTATATATGTTAAAAAATTTTTAATTTGAAAATAGAAGAAAGTGCGTGTTAATTTTTAGTATACATTTTTCAAAAGTAAAACTGTAAAGCAGGCTTAATTAACTAAAGAAGAAACTAAATTACTTAAAACTCGATATATCTTGCTCTCATACTTATAAAATTTATTCGCTAATTAAATCAATACGAAATTTTTTATTTAAAATTGAATTGAAATAATTATGTATTTTTCACACTTTAACTTCGTGTTTAAATAATCAACAAAGATTTTCTACAATTTTGTTTAAAAAAAAAGAAAAGTTGAATTTTAAAGATACAAAAATTTTTAGCTTAAATCGAAAACAAACAAAAATGTAAAACAAATTTTGCTTTTTTAATTTAATAGTTTGGAAGTTTCTTGAATCATAATCCGAGAAGTTCCCAATATTTATAAGCGAATACTTAAGACAGCCGAAATTTAGTTCGAAACGGTCTTGCGCGGCACTAAGATTGTGACTTCTATTGCTTTTCTGTATGCTTCTTTAACTTAGATATCCGTTCTATCTGAGCGAGATTGACGTCGTAATTCACTGACCATGAGAAATAAAGAAACAGAAAAAAGAAAGAAAGAGAGAGACGAAAAGAGGAACAGAGAAAGAAAGAGAGACGAGAAGAGGAACAAAGAAAGAGAGAGAGAGAGAGAAAGCAGAAGAAATCGTGAATTTGAGATTGCTACTGTCTTTTTCGCAAATTTTGTGTTCAAGATTGAGAAAAGCCGAGGAAGATCGACAGTGGCTTCTTCCAATTTTCAGATTAGGTAGTCTTCATCTTGCCGAATCATAAATGGCGTTAGTCAGTGTTAGGTCTCTTACAGCAACGAATGCAATATAGTTGTTTCCAGATTATAGGTTCGTATTGACGCCTTGGTATGCTTAGAATGCTTTTCTTGCTACTGAAGATTTGTAATGATCATTATAAGATTTTTATATCTAAGTTTTACAGTTCTTTCCACGAACTAATTGGATTTTATAATCTAGTAATTCTGTTCTAATAAGATATATTACAAATTTACTTGCTCTTTAAATTCCTTGATCAGGACGTGATAAGTAGCCTTCCACAAAAGCATAAGCTGAGTCTACTTCGTAAAACCGGTATTTATCACCATAGATTCTATTTTTGGCTAGACGTGGTTTCTGTGACATTCAGGGGATTATATAAACAAGGTTATGTAAGTCTGGTTAGAAACATCTTTCGAGATTTGTTCTTGTACTTAGAGTTCTGATATTTATAAAAACCGTAGAAATATTAAATATCATTTTTTAAAATTTCTATCTAATAGTTTTATCAGTTATTGAGTTTCTCAATCTCAAGTTGTCCACAAGTTGATGAATCGCAACTATTATTTGAAACTTTGATTTGTTCTTTGTTATTATGTAGATCTTCTAATCCTTGGCTATTTAAAATCATTATAGCCTAGTTTGTAAATAATATAATCAATAGATATTGTAGTTTGTAAAAATTTCTTGTTTCGTTTTCGTATGCTCCAAGTAGTAGTTATTTCATATTTCGAATTTCATAGTTTATTAGTTAGAACGTACTTGGTTTCTTGTCTTACCCAGATTTAGATGAACGATTTAATGATGATTGGCCATTTGAATCATTCATGGATCTTTTTAAATCAATAACGAAATTTATAGTCTGTCGTCATAACAAACTAGTACAGCTGTTTAATTGAACATATTATTTTCAAATGGTTCAAAATCTAATAGTTCAAATTACTATCTGAGCGACAAGCAGAATACTTTAAAGAAATTTCAGTCTTTCATCCTTTGTTTCCTATTTAATATAGAACAATACTTACTGCAATATACGTTATTAGGATGAATATGCTTAAGATAAATGAGTCAGAGATTGATGGTTTCTAATTTTTTCACCTATTTCAGAATATTTTTAATATTCTATCAATGATTTAATATTTGTATTATACATATAAGTTATATTTTGTACATCTAAATACTAAATGTCATATAATGTTAGAGAGTGACACAATCAGAAGATTGAACTATGTTTTTAGAGATATTATAAATGATGCTTTATGTGGTAATTTTAAAATAAAGTTTCTATTCTAAGTATTAAATTAAAGAGAAGTTGAAACGTATCATTTAGTCTGATGAAAATAAGCCTCAAGACTTGTGATTGTGAGAAAAAACTAATAGTAGCAAATATGTAGTTAATCTGTACTATATATCACTCAAAGAGGTAATATACTTTTCTCTTACCAGAGCATTTTCAGATTTTTCTTAAAATTTCATCCAGGAAAAAATACTATGTATTAATTAATGAAATCAAATTAGTGTAGTTCGAAGATTTCTTATAACTCTTGTTTTATATCATTTCATAAATAGAAAGCGTAATAGATTAATACGGGTACAAAAAATTCTACATTCTAGGTCTGTTTTACACTACAAAATCTAATGCAGAATGATATTTGTATACAAAACATTTTCCCTTTTTATTTTCCCACAAGGTTTCAGTGGTTTTTTTGCTATTTGAAATAATATCTCACGACAGTCTTTTCTTTTTTTACTAGTATTTACCCTATATAGAATATAGCAATACGTCAATCTTTAGCCTTTACATATTAGCATATGTTTCATTTCTTTTCAGAGATAATAAAAGTAAAATCAAAGTATACATTTTATATACAATAATATAAAATCTATTAATAATAATATTATATGCTGTTACAGTAAATTTAAATATAGTTGAGATAGAAAAATAAGATTCAAACAATATTTTTTTAGATTAAAGAGAAATTAAAATGATATGTCAAATAAAATTACTAAATACACGTAAAAGACTATAATTTAAAATAAGTACATAATTAACTAATTTTAGAACAAAGTGATTAGAATATTGTTATCTATTGAAAAACTGATAAATAGATACATACAAATTATTTTCATATTGAGTGCTTAGGTTTCTGAATATTTACATGTAGGTAATACTAATGAAATATTCACGAGAATATATTAAAACAGTTTCTTCAGTTACATAAATATTACTACTTTTTATACATATGGTATTTGTAATATAACATGGATGGATTAAAGTACATACATAATACAGAAAATCTATGATAAGTATTAAATTACTGTAATATTTAATATAACTTTTCATAAACGAAATAAGTAATATTATTCACTCCTACATGCCTTATATATATTTATTTTTCTTCTGAATATATATAAAAAATGATAATTTTACAGAACTTTTCATGTATTTTGAAATTTCGTGCATTTTGTATATTTTTAAAATGTTTGATTTTTAGTATCTGAAATATTATATCTGTTTTAACAAATCACTAAATTCTAAAAATAATTATTATTAACAATAAAGTATATATTTCACTGTTTTTATTTATTTTAATAATATTATAGACGCATATTTAAAAATATCATGTCTAAATATTAATTAAAATTGTTACAAAGTTAAGTAACGTTGAAAGAACTCGGAGTCACGCCGGGGCAAAGGCCCGGTGTATGGATCGAAATAATTTTAAATCCAGGAGATTTTCGTATGACCTTTTTTTATGGTCACAGCAATTTGGTTTCTCTCTGGTTAGTTTATTCTTCTAGCCTGAGTACGGCAGAGATCCTACGTCAATTGGTCCGAAGAATAGTTTATTTTCGTATGACGTCTTAAAAAGGGCAATTTTAGGATAGAAATGAGATAGGTATAAAAGACGCAAAACGTTTATTATATTTTTGATAACTCCGGTCAAGGGTGAGGCTGTGGTACGTTGGAAAAATATTCAAGGTTCTACGAACTCCGGGGTGAGAGTGAAGTAATAGAGCATGAAGGATTTTCTTTTGCTTCGCGGAGTATGTATCCATTCTCGTCAGCCGTCGTTGCTACTTTGTACTCGTGGCTCCGCAACCCTTCCTTTTCTGGCTGCGCAACGAGCAGCGCCGCATCATTTGCCTTGCGGGCTGTTCTTCCAGTTCTACCAGACCTAATAAGGGTAAAGCTGCCACGCACAGCGAATTCTGGGAAACTCGGTGGCATCGCTGAGGCAAACTTTCCCCGAGCCCGACACTCAACCTCCTCCTCTTGGTCGTTCACCCGGTCGGAGCCAGCCGCAGAGCTGACTCATACCTGCCCTCGCCCTGCTCGTACGGCCGAGACTTGCTTCGTTCACGAGCCCGAGCCTTTTCCACGACAAACCACGCGTCAGAGGTGTCCTATGTCCATTAATTTATATGTTATAATAACAATATTTCTATTTCTATCATTAAAATTTAAATTGAAAAAACATACAAAAATATAAAAAAAAAATAAAAAAATAATGGTATTACTATTTATTTCATTAAAATCTGATAATATACAATATAAAAGTAGAAGTGGAATTTTGTTTAAACATTTAAAAAAGAAAGTTCTAAAAACAGAAATACATAACCGAAAGACACAAATAGTCAATGCTGATTAATTTAAGAGAATAAGCATAAACGGTATCTAATATTATTCATTTGCGAATAATTGTATTTAGAATATGTTTATAATAACACATAAGTCAACTATTTCTTTACAATATACTCCAGAGCCTATAAGTGAATATTATTGATTTTTTAACATAGAAATAATTGTTAAAATTAGTTTTTGTATTATATTTCTTAATTTACCAAGTTTTCTCCACAGGGGGTCCCGTCACGAACTAATCCCATACTTGGACTTGAACCTTCAACTTCAGCCTCTTCCATTGTTGCCCTAAACCAATATACATAAATCTATTAATACTAAAATTAGGTTGTATGTTTTTTTGAAAAAAATATCATTCAAATTTTATAAATATACTTTAAATTTAGCAGGTAGAAATGGATTTTCAACTAAATAAGTTTATCGGTAGGATTAATTTAAGTTAATAAGTAATGCGCTTTTTACGTAAATTTAAATCAGCAAAACCATTTTTATTTAAAAATAGAAATAAATACATTTTTAATATCTTAAAATGTAAAAATGTACATAATATATATAACTGACATTAGAAGAACTAGTTTCTATTCTGAATATCAGTTTTATCATAGATTTTTTATTTTATAATTTTATTATTTATTACCTAGTATAATTTACTATTCTGTCATCAATAGATATTAACGATTATTTGAAAAAGTTGGGTTATCGTTAAACAATCAGGACAAAGTGAGTTATAAATAAAATGTCAGATTATTTATTTGTATAATATTCCAACTTTGTTTTTATCATTTTAGCTAAACAATAGCGTTTATGATTAAACAAATGTAATAGGCTTCACGACAATCAAAAAGAAAAGACTGAAACAAATCATTTAAAATAGCATTCCACAACATTTAAAAGATACCTATTTATTATACAACAGCTTAGAACTTATAATACTTATAACTTACTGTGCCTATTAACATTCATCTGGCGTGATTGAGATCGATACGAACATTTTCTTAATGCCAATAGAGAACAGAGATTGATATTTTTCCGAAAGAATAATCACATACAATACATCAGCTTGGAGCTTTTGTCCATCATGAAATAATTTGTTCATGTTCTTTACTTAAATTAGCAGTCTACTGAATATGAAGCGTAATTAACAAGATTTACTATTTATTTTAAGGGCTCTACGATGAAGAAAGTAATTAGTAGAATCAGGTGTAAGTGTAATGATCAAGAACAACTCCTTCATATATTCAAAGTGATGTGCTATATATTCAACTTCTATTAAGTAATAATCAAAATTTTAAGCGATGATTAAGCTGGTTTGGAAGATTGATAGAAAATGTGACTCACACTTGATCATGTCAGGAATGTAAGAATATTTGGAAGATGCGATAGCCTTCTCTAAAAGTAAAAAAAACTCTTTTCAATCTATCTACTCTTTTAAAAGAGTAGAAATCTATATGAGTCTGATAATATTGAAATGGTAAAGAAAACCATAAGTACCTCGTCACAAAAGCCCGCAAATATTGCAGATCGAAGGAAGCGAGCGCAGAAGGAAGACCATTTCCTACATCAAGGTGAGATAATATGCGATCTTCACGATTTCGAATACGGACGAAGTATCCAGAGTGAAGAAGCCTTGCGAAGGTGGCACAACGGTCCATTAAATATCAGTTTATATGATGGAGAGTGGAAATGTTTGCTGTGAGTGAGAAAGCGCGTTGAATTTATACTGTTTAGTGTGTGTACAATATACGGTGTAGTGCGTGAGTACGAGAGCATGCCGAGTGGTGAAAGCATGTAGCATAGTGCATACGAGTGAGAGCGAGAAGACCGTGGAAGGGAGCTTTGCTACACACAAGACTAGGCTCTGCGTCTGACTCGGGAAGTAGTGCAAGTTTGAATAAGTCATCGCGTCTTACTGTTTCTCTTGTCAACATTCTTATTATCTTGCCCAATCATTATAAAGGATAAAGCGAGGAAAGATCACCCCTTCATCGGTCTCCTCGAGAGGAAAACGCGAGTAGGGAAATCCTCCCCAAAGGTTTAAAAAACGCAGAAAAGCACATATTAAAATAGTTGGTCGCGTTAGTGCAACCTTTGTATGCTCTGAAGAGCATATTTGAAGATAAATTTTATATGTATATTCAGGGGGAAATGATTTCCCGTACCGCATCGCTTAAATATGGGTATCCGTGCGAAAGACGAACGCCATTCATGTTTACGTTGCAGAATCGCTGTGGTCAGTACTGGGGGAAGATCACAAGTAATTCTGGACACAGAAAAACCCGTAGCCCCGAAGCAAAGAGCATGAAACACGTCAAATCTCGTAACCTTGAACAAGACTAGTAAAAAAGAAAACTTTGAAGAGATAAGGTCCGATCAGTTGGTTGATCGAGAAAGATCTGTTACTGATTATGTACGTGCAGCCTCTATTTATACTTTGACGAGGATTGCATACGCATACGTAGGGCTGATATATTCAAACGCCGTGCGGCGGTTGTTTAACAATGGCTACGCGGCCGCTAATTGGCTTGTCGCTTTTGCTTTACTTTATATTTATTGTTGTTGTCGTTCAACAGCACATAATCGTCGCGCTCACGTACGAGAGGTGTGTATATGTTGGTTTGTTCGCGTATGCTTCAACATATCGTCGGGCATGCTTTTTAGCACGAGACACATTTACGCGTTTCGCTGCAATGTACTTATAGATGTTTATTATTTTATAAAGACATATCAAAAACTCTTTCAAATACAAATGAAACAAAAATAAGCAATACTTTGGTTAATTTCGACAAGTTACGGTTTTAACGTAATTCGTACATGAAAAGCAATTTTATCTATCATTAATAATTAATAAATTAAATACTGATCTTGGTTATTATTCGAAAAAATTGTCAACGTTGGTATGTTAAATTGTTTTCAACTGTTTGTTGTTTTAAATCCGTTAGAATATGTATATAATTCTGATATTGTGTGTGTGTGTGTGTGTAGAATATAGTATACGTACAAAGAAAAATGCATTTTAATAAATAAAAATGTATTCTTGTTTGTCATTAAAAATAATTATCAAAGTATTTTTATGCATTACACCAGCAGATATTTTTTTCTATTTTATCAACATTATTTGGAAGTCACATACATTATGATCGGAGTTACTACTAAATAATTACTAAATAAGTCGAAATTATATACTTGCTTAGGTATATAATAATTTTAAATATTATCAACCAATTATATATTTATATGTTAAGATATTTTTATTGTTTTAACATATACAGTTAAAAAAACAATATTTAATTTTTACAGATTATAAACTGCAAGACAATTTAAACTGACGAAAATATTGTTTGAATTTATAAAAATTTATAAAAACTTACTTGCACTCATATTCCTTGCCTTTAATTGATATTATTGTTCTTGAATATAACGCGTCAATTCCATCAATTGCCGGTTGTTTACTTCCTTCTTGGCATTGTAAAAGACCGCAGCGAACATTTCTAAATCATACAAATTAATAAGAAGAGCAAAATCATATGCAAATAAATAAGAAATTTTTAAATATTATGGTGAAAAATATATTCTGCTGACTCTAGCATTAATAATAACATTGGAAAATAACAACTTAAAGTGAGTATTTTAAGAGAAAACATTTTTTGATTTTTAGGTTTGAATATAAGTGAAATTTTAATATTTTTATAAAATTTATTTTACACAACATAAAGAATATTGTCTTCACTACAGTACAAAGATATGTGTATAATTTTTTTCAATTATTTCTATATTATTTCACGTATTATTTATTGAAAATATAATTTTTATAAACAAAAAATTATTTATATAAGAATCTTATATGATTAATGGTCGAAGGTTTCTCGAATATTCATGATCACATACTAGCAACGTTCATGAAGCGTCCCATGTTACGATACCGAATAAGGCGAACCAAAATTACGTTTCACATTGATCTTTCACGTGGCAGACATTACCTTTTTTATCTTACTGGTCACCAAGTACGTTATATATTAACGAACACTGGCCGGCACTCATTCTTTTTTCACACTAAACAATTCGACCGCTCGGTTTCATAAGCAAGGCAGCTTACCGTGTGAGAAAACCGAGAAAGATACATATAGTCGATATCGACATTTTTCTTATTCGTAATCTTGTAGTTTAAGTTCGATTGATTCTATTTATGGTAATTTTATTTATTTTTTTTCTTAACCTTCGGAGCGCTTTAAAAACGAGAATTTAACCGAAGTTTTCTGTATCTATATAAAAAAGTGATTTTTTCGGATAGTTTATCGTAAAATACGGGCTCGTCGAACTTAACGCGTAAGTGCTTTCTTATTCTGATTCTTTAGTGTTAATTGCTATAATAATTCCTTAGTATGTATTACTTTTCAGTTTTATAATAAATGTATTAAATTTATCTTTTTAAAAGTAAATATTTTTTTATTTAATATTTATGTATGTATGAGGAAGGCAATAGTTAATTACGTATCATATCAGTGATGTACACTTTACGTTAATAAAGAATATCGAGAAAATACATACTTTTATGTAAAGTAAAATATTCTCTCAATTCTGTAAATAATCAATTTTAATCTCATTTAGTCTTCAAGTTTTATTTTAAGAATTAAGAATTATTTTTATTTTCTTTAAGCAACTGTTTCAAATTTATCAAGTCTTAACGAGTACCACATAAAAATTAAAATAAAACTTATACATTATTAATTACAATTTTTCCAAAAAAAAAAAATATATATATAAGCGCCATAAATCAATTTACAGAATTTGAAGATCCTATTCTCTCTTTTTTGTTATAGCTTACTATTATTTCTCTCACTTTATCCTCTGCTATTGTTTATCACGTGGCTGCACGACTGCTAATCGAATCTTAAACCCCCGCTTCCCTTTAGCTTCAGATCAATTCAACATTTTTCATAGTATTTTTCCGACACTTCAGATTTTTTACGCCGTGTGCTTTTATGTAACCATGCCTTGTTACGATACACTCTTACCGTTACAGTATATTTATGTATATCTATTCATATATAATAACAGATGTTTAGACATTTTAAATACATAGGTCTTATAATATTAATGTGTCATAAAATTCCTGTTATTTATAGGCTATTAGCAAATATTTCAGTTATTTTCATATCAATGGTTATTGCCATTTAATAAAAATTTATGACGTTAATTTTTATATACAATAAGCGTCTTTGACTAGCTGGAAAATTTATGAGTGATAGTGGTGAAATGTCAAAATCCTAAAGTTGATAAGCATTGTTGAATTCGAACCCCTATTATAATAAATAACCTGATGTAGTTTTTTATTATAATATATAGTTATTTTGATATTCGATTAATAAATGATTAGTATTCAAAATTTCTTTTCATAACTGTAAATGAAAATTGATCCTCTTTGCATACATATTCAGATTAAAAATAAATTCATCTTATCTAATATATTCTACACCTCATTATATACAATCATTTACTGAATGAAGTTGACAAAACTATAGCTTATTGTTTTGTCAACTTTGATTGATTTATCCTTTAAATTAGATTTTTAAATATTTGATTTACTTATGTATATACATGTAATATTATATCTACACATATAAAAGTTAATAAATTTTTAAATTTAATATTTAACAAATTACGTTTTTATTGATTAAAATTGTACTGTGCTTACATTAAATTGTATACAAAATTTATAAAACTTGTTTGGCTAGTATAAGAGAAAAATCTAAAAATAAATTACTTTATATATAAGATATATATCACACCAAATATAAAAACATATGCATATATATGCATATGCACGCGTTTGAACCGATTAACGAATCTTGCAGGGTTTATCAATATGAATTTTGTAAAATCGGTATATCTGAACCCTTCAAATTTACAATTTTATATGCAGCTACTTTATTCAAACATGTATCTAAAAGTATGTTGGCAACCATATACTATAAAAAAATAATAATAGTGTTAAAAAATAGTAATAGATTGTAAATATCAGAAGAAGTTTTCAAAGTTTTTAATATCAATACCATGATTAATAAATCAATTAGAGTAACGCTTTTTGAACAAGTGTTAAGAAAGAAATCGAAAAAATATCTTCAAATTGAATTTATAATTTTGTACTTATTTAAATTATAAATATTTACAGATTGCTTGGTATAATATTGGAAAATATTTATTGATATTTCGGAATAACTAATTAATCAAATATAAAAAATAATTAATTTGAAATGACTAAAATGGAAATTTAAAATACTAATAGCGGTAGCATTATATATTATTTTGTATGTCTCTGTTACATCATTAACTTTATAAAAATGTTGATTTTATTTAAATTACGAGATATCAATTTTTTAAGCTATATTTTAGTAGCTTCATAAATTATTTATTAAAAGAAATTAATAAATCGTTAAGATCATAATTTTTTAGTCTGTCATTTTCTTAATTATTAGAATTTTGTATTCATAATGTAAATATAAAAATATTTATTTACAATGCATGATAAAGGTACAAATCATATTTATTATTCATCATAATAAATTTATTAATGTATCTGATTGTTTCTATAAAATACATAAATTTTAAATTAAATTAAAAACTTATTAAAAAATTCGTAAGTCGTATCGTATCGTGTATGAAGATAAATATCTTAAAATATTATTAGCATGCACATTGGACACAGGACTCTCTCTCTCACTGTCTCTATATATATATATATATATATATATATATAATTATACTATTTATATCAAGACTTTTTGATCAAATGTCTCTGATGTGGAGTTTTATCCTTTACTATGATCCACTATAATACAAAGTGCATTTCCACACTCCTCTCTTATACGTTTTGTTTGCCTGCAGGTAACCTTTGCGCAAACTTTCTAGCACGCTCCACTTCGATTCATTAGATTGTATATCAATTATAAGTTTCAACGTATTAAAATTTAGTTGAAATAATAAAATTTATTTCGGTAAAATTTTTGGAAATTTTCAATATGCTCGAAAAATAACTTAAGAAATTATAATCAAGGAAAAACTTAATATATTATCATTTTATGAATAGATACGATGTAAGACTTTTTGAAAAAAATTAACATTGTAAATATTTGAATTTTGTTGGAATAATGCAACTCTAAAGATGCATTTATTAGATTCAAGAAAACTAAGACACCATTGCAAAAATACTTTATTAACGAAAAAATACGTATATATTTCATTAAAATATTTACTTAAGTAACACATATAGACAAATTTAAATATGACTGATTACATAATTCACAAGTGTTGTAAACGCATAGCTCGCTTAGCTGACAGAGCGACTTAGAAAATTGGCGTAACAATTAAGAGAAGAATAAACTAAACCATACTTCAGATTTGACTTGATAAAGTGTTTTTTATTCGCGGTGAATATCTTACGTACAAAACAATATATATATATAAGTTCATTAAATTCATTCCAATGCACAAGAAATATGGTTCATAATTGTGTCATAATAAAGAGATAATATCGCAGTCAACATAGGACAATCAACTCGAACATTGAAATTAAAAATTTATTTTGACGTGAAAGCATTTTGAATAACATGTAAATAAGCAATTTAAATAAAATTGTGAAATTTTTCAAAATGTTAAGAAAGGTATTTGAAAATTAAATTTTAATATTATTATTTAATATTATTTTGTAAATAATAATAATAAATAATTATGTAAATAAATGTTATGTTTACATAATTATGTTTAAATATTTAAATAAATTTAAATGTTTAAATAATTATGTAAATACAAAAAAATAGTAAATAAAAATAATAAAATTTATATTTATCAGTAATAAAATATAATATTTTATCATAAATTAAATTTCATATAAGATTCTTCATAAAGAATACTTAAAATTCGAAAAGAATCATAGATAACTGTAAGATTAATTTCATAAATCGGCGACATATTTTTAAATTTTTATAAATAAAAACAAAGATGTGATATTTATATTACGTACTCTAATTCACATTTTACAAAATGACCAGAACTATCTGTGCCACAATGGCCATTGATTGATCCTTTTGAGTTGAATTGTTCAAAACATTGCTTATCAGCTGCTACACCTCCATAGCCCCAAATTTGTTCACATTGAAGATTTATTGCTGGACATATTCCATTAAAGCAAAATCCTTCACCATCCGCACAAGCGTGTCCATTTTTTTTAAAGACATCAATAGGGCATTGACCTACATCTCCAGTACACACTTCTGGTAGATCACATTCGTTTGTTGCTTCGCGGCAAACAAATCCTTGCGGTTGCAACTGCAAATATAAATAATGTTTTTATTACTAAATGTCATTAACTTAAATTTTCATAGAAAATAATTATTTTAAAATTTCTACCAAGCTCAAAATAAAATAGTATGTATAACAACAATATAAAATACTATATCAATTTTGTTGAGAAAAAAAAAAAAGATTGCTTAATTTGTTGATTTTCGATAAGTGGAATGAATAAAAATAATGCAAAAAGAACCCTTCATATGGTTGATGTTCACTGACTATAAAAAACAATTAATTCGATTAACAAGCACGATATCATATACCAAAGGCGAATAATAAAAAGAACAAGCAGATCAGTAAGCACAATTCAAAATGAACGGTTTGAATATCGAACTTCTATGTATACAAAATTCTATGAACTTCGATGTTTACAAAATTAGATTTCTCTGTTTGATTTAAATATTATCTATTGAGTTTCTAAAAAGCTACACGGCACTCAGTCGTCACAAAGAACAGGCTAATATTTATGTGAGAGTGAGTGTTTGAGCATGCGCTGCATACAAGCGAGTATGCGTGCGAATGAGAAGGCATGTCGTTTATGCTAGAGTATGGGTGCAACCGAGTTATCGGCTATTTCTTTTTACGAGGATTTGCGTTCGACCTTTTCAGGATCGTACCGTATACAAAAAATGGCCGATCTATGTGAAGGCTCTACATGAATGTACACGTTATCTCTGTTCCGACTCGCACAGCATTCGAGGGTATGCACGATCGCTGCTTCCGGACGAGCAGTCCAGGGTATGTGCAACTTCTTACGTCATTACAATAGTGCACATGCAATAACTCGTTGTCATTTGCTCCGGACAACCGTCAGGTAACAATCTCTCTCTCCTATTTATCGCTATTATATAGAATTCACTGCACTATGACTTGACCTGTGGTTAAGGATTAAAAAGTAATGTAATGATTATCTACTCTTACAAACTGTGATTTCGTTCACTACTTTGGGCGCTGCTGAAGCTCTTGGAGGTATTCGAAATATTAGAAGTTCTCAAGTTCTAGTCTCTTAAATTCTATTGTTTCAGAGAAGAATATTTTATCCGACAGGAAAAACTCAGGTATAATAAGCAATGTTATATCAATAAGAGAATATGCCAGAGAGATCATTACATCAACGGTGTAATTCCAGTAGAAATATCATTATGCATTCTAAGCGGTCTTGTAGATTTACTAATGTAGACGTATTTTAATTCGTAAATAATGCATTCCTAATAATCTTTTAGGTGATGATCAACTGATTTCAAGTTCACTTATCAAAGACTACTAAAGTTATGTGTGAAAAAGGAATGGATTGAATTTCTACTTAGCTTCTTTATCAGAGAGACTTTGTTGAATGTCAAAGCTTGAGAATTTGCTTAATAAAGTAGTTGATTTTCAATGGCTTAATAAGTAGTAATAATAGATATTTATATGCAAAAACAAAGTTATTTAACATAATAAACGGTAAGAATATCACAATTTCCATATCAGGCTATGAAACGTTGTTACTTATCAATGAATTAAGAAGTTAAATAACTGAACGATAGATATAATTGAACATATTGTGGGGTAGAAAAAAACGACGTTATAATCTTTATACGACATTTTTTGAAGAGACAGGTGTGAAGAGGTTATGCATAATTTGCAAATGAGTGTAAGAAAAAGTTCAATGTCTAATGCGATAGAATTGAGTATTTGAAAAGATGGTTTTAGAGAGTTAATATTCTTAGATAGAAAACTTGACTTCAATTGGATAAGCATTAGCTGAGGATCTCCCTGTGGCAGTTTTAAATGATTATTTCACTTAAGAAGGCAATAAATGAAACTATAATAAGAGTTACATAAATTATTGTTTTATTACAAGGATACCACTTGGTCTCACGGAATTTTATTTCTTGTTTATTTACTCAAAATATACGATAATAGACAGTACTATAACATTTGACTTTAGAGTAAAACGTTAAAAATATTCTATTTTCAGTTTAGGTTCTGAGAAGAGGCAGTCGTTGAGTGGACTGCCTTAAAAATTTTATCATTTGAAAAAAAAAAATCATTTCACAGTTTCATTTATTTTTTGAATATATTCTTGGTTAATTTCAACGAATGAAATTCAACATAAAAACATTTTTTGCTAAAGTCTTATTTCTTGTGAATCATATCATTACTCTCAAGTAGTCGTTCAGTGGGAATGAATATAATTTTACGATTTTTGAGAAACTAAGAAAGTATAACTTACAATTAAACGATACTCTAAAGATGTATTAACTTTTGAAATTTCGCCTGATAGTAGTATGGTAATATGTTTCATAGTGTATTTCATCCTAAGTGAAAATATTTTAGTTTTGGAAAGAAACGTCTTGTTATAACCAGAAGTACTTTAAGAGTGAAGAGAAATTAAGGACCTCGGACTAAAGCATATAAGTAATTAAGGAGACTGCAAAGCTTTTATTTAATTAATACAAGAAAGGTGTCGCAGGAATATATCTATAGATTTAATGGATTAAGCCTCTAGATCTGCTAGATATATTCTCCTATGATTCACAGAGTGAGAACCATGATTGCAGCTAGTACTATATAATTCTTTAGATATGATTTTGTTAGCTTATTATTTTTTTCAACATTAAAAGGTATGGATATGAGAAGAAATAGAAATATTAGTCTGTAATTACTATATAATTGGGCATAAATCTAATTCTATAAATTGATATATAAAAAGGCTTGTGAGATGCCTTTAATAATGGGCTTTGAAATAAAGCGTATTTCGGACCACGTTTCAATCAGCATCTGTATTAGTAAGGTACATTCAGAGATCAATGCAATTAGTCTCGCAGTCACTAGTATTGTACAACGAATAAATATTGATCTTGTACCTTCTAAATCACTCAAAGATCATAAAATTATATACATACTGAACGACTACTTGAGAGTAACGATATGATTCGCAAGAAATAAGTCATTAGCAACAATTCTTTTATGTTGAATTTCGTTAGTGAAAAATGTAATAATTCCACTGTTCTTCTGGTTCTTGGAAAAAAGAATAATTTTGATAGGAACTAAATAGTTCATAAATTTAAAAGTTATTGGATATATATCAGTTGATAAACCGTAAAAGAGAGTAATAATGGGATGTAAAAAATAAACAATTCTGCTTTCAGGTGTAGTTCTTAATAAAGTTTAGGGCAAACAATTGTAGTAGAACCGTTTCTCAGTAATAATTTTATAAGCATTCCTAAATAAAAGTTACTCTTGTAGAATTATCATACAATCACAATGAGCACGGATATTCTGTGCAAGTAAATATTTACTGAGAATCTTTTATGTTCAACATCACAAAAAGCTGTTTTAAAAAATGATACACTGTCGATGTTCAATTGGTTTTAAGTACCCAAGCCACTTTCAAGGTTTAGAATCAACGTAGATACTGTAATGTTTAATATAATATTAGGCTGAATATAGATCATCAAGGTTCAGAAACTATTATTAATAAAAAAATATACGAAAATTGGAAACACTTAAAGAGAAGCAGATTGACTAAAGAAATCATGAATAAACGCTCTTCATATAACTAAATTATCAATGAAAACTTATATTTTTTTAAAGAAAATAAAAGAAAAATATGAGCAACAATTTGTCATTATAATTCCGAAGAAAGCCCGAAGACTGAATTGAAAGTGCTGAGAGGAGATAAAATTTCATCATGTACAAAATAATGCATTCAATTAAATAATAAACTTCAGGTTTATAAAAATCATAAATAGTCATTACTTGCAAACAATATAACAGATTAGATTATATAACAATATTAGATTCATATATAAAGATTTAAAAAATTTATTACAAAAATATATCGATAGTTTTAAAACAAAGTTTTTCCATAATACTTTTAGACAATACTTCATAATGCTTTACATTATTTCATAATGCTTCCATTTTTTTATACAAAGTTATCTAATGCCTAAAAGAGAATGAAATTTTGCATCAAAGCGATATTGCAACTACTCTATGTTTATAGAGTAACTATAACAAATATGTTTATAAAAAATTTTCGGTGTTTGAGTCTACACTATGCCTTGTGAATTAATTAACATAGGCTAGAATTGACTTTATAAAAATTATAATTTACCTTGCAGTTTTTGCAGCAAGGTCCAGATGCGCATTCAGCTTCCCTTGTAAGTTTGCAAGTTATGGCATCACAACAAGGATCAAGATTTTCACAATCATCAATAGTTCCACAATCGCATTGCTCTCCTTCATCAATTACTCTATTCCCGCATAGTCTCCTTACTTCTAGCTAAAAAATAAAAATGTTGAAAGTTATATTATAAAAATATAGTAATTACTAATACTAATAACTATTTTATAAAATTCAAATTAATTAAGAAAACATATTTTTCTAAATAAAAATTTTGTTACCATTGATTTACATTAAAACAATATCATCTTTCATAAGATTCTAATTTTTATAGATATTGTTCGACGTGTTTTTTACTTTTATAAAGAAATATATCCGTCTTTTCGAAACTGCTGCAATAAGGCTCTCTAGATTTCAGAATGATTTCAGAATGAAATCTAGAGAGCCTTATTTTATTTTATTTTGAAATTATATTGCAATACCTGATCATCTAGCTTGCGACTGTACTTCTCTTCGCTCCTAAATTCTTTTCGTATTTCATGGCACATACAGAGTGTATTTAAGGCACTTTCTGAGTTTAAGCAAACCTTACAGCTGATTACTTTAATATTTGTACACTAAATACCGTGAAATTTTATTATTGAATTTATTGATTAAATAGTAATATTATTGATCGTTGATATTTACGATAATTGATGGTGTAGGATTGAATGTGTTGCCTTTTTTAATCAGGCCGATTATTGTGCTACGACCTTGCTCTATTGTGAGTTTTGATAATATTATGATTGGCAATGACGTAAACAGATATGAATTATAGAACTAAAAATTTATTTAATGTATCTCTTACAGACTTTCTTAGATAAAAAATATTTTATAATTTCTAGAAGTTTAATTGTAATGATCTCTTTAGATTTATAATCTATAAACCTTAATATTTAGAAATATAATTTTAATTTTTAGTAAATGTATGAAAGTTATAAAAAATAAAGTTTAATTTATAACATTCTATTTGTTTAGTACTGTCAGATAGACATTTTGTTACTAAGAATAAAAATACTGCTCTACAAGAGCTTTTATTATACTGGGCCTCCATAGCAGATATAAAGGCATGTGATCTCAGCAGTATATGCGGATTTCGATAAGTATATTTCTTTTTGCATTTTAAAATGATGAAAATGGATGGATCCGATGACTTAAGGTTTCAAGTAACTGCTTTTGTTACAGAATGCAAAATGTGATATTTAAGGCTGTTATAAAGCGAATTCAAATCACCTAGTTTGTTGCAGCTGTAAAACTGAAGCCAGAAAATATAGACTTCTTTGTACTGATTTCTTTAAGATAAAGTTAGAGTTTAGTTATGCAAATATTATGACGCTTTATGAAGAGCTCTTAAACTGTAAGAAAAAGTTTGGCCAGATGATAACAGATACTTAGGCGATTGATGAACCAAAGGTTTTATTTATTTATTTGTGATTTATTTCGAAATGTAATTATTACATGTCAGAATTTGGCCCATTAGTCAGTTAATAAGAGGAAAATTGTAGGCTAACCATTAACATAATATTTATTAAAGATAATGCAGATGATATGTACATTTAAACTCATATTCAGACGAAAAGTAGTAAATACTGACCGTACTAAATTGTACAAAAAAAGTTTGTAACAGAATATATACTTAGGTGCTTGAAATATACAAAAAATAGAGAGATTATGCTAAATATAAGCAGAATAAATAAATGCTTATTAGCCATTTATTTCATAAAAAGAAACAAGAGTAACAAAGACTTTGAATTCATATCCATGCTGAATTTGAACGGTATTGTTTATGATACTAGTTAATATTTATATACCAACTATTCGATGCTCATTTGAAATCCGTGAAGCATAACCAAAAGGATAGTACTTGGTGTCAACAAATAAATACACAAAATGTTGAGTTGAAAAAAAAATAGAAATTAGTTCAGACACTACTGAAGAAATTAAATATAGCACATAAAATTTATCTGCAATAAATAATCTCAATTCTATTGCAATCTTTAATTATGAATAATCTGCTAAAATCATTAACTATTATGGGAATTTTGAACTAAATCTATGTAGATGAAATCTTAATCTTAATGATAGATAAAGTCTATACAGGACTATAAGAACTCATAAAAGTATACCCTATCAATAGTAGAAAGATGATGTTGGTCAATCTGGATGAAACCAATTTTCTTCTGTTTAAAGCTAACTATAAAATAAAAATAATAAGGTTGTTTTAGCACAATAAACATTATATTATAAAAATCTAAATGAAAGAAGTATTACAATAATGATTAAAACATCATCATTCTTTAAATAAGTATATACAGTTGCAATCTTTCAGTTGATATAATCAATACGAATAACTTAGCTTATTTTTAAAAAAAATCTCGATTGTCGAGCCTCTCAAATATAATCTTGTCGAACGATGCAGAATAAAATACAAATAAATAAGATACTTATTTAAGGTCTATAATGTGATGATAATAAATAAAATAGGCTTTTGAAAACATCTTATAAAACCTATAAAGAGATAATTACTATTAGTTTTTATGGTCGTAATAATTTTATCTATTTTTTGATTTATTTATTCTTTTCTTCTTATACTTCTATATTATTTTTCCTTACTTACCGGTAACGGCGTGGCCTTGTACGCTTCCCGACTATTCCGGGCTGGACAGCTCGAGGTCGAATCGGGTTCGCTACGGGAGGAGGAGCATGGGCAGGCATAATGAGAAAATAATTTTTTTTCGAGTAAAATTGATTAATATATTCTAAAAACGGACTTTAGTTACAATTTATGGAAGCGAGGTCGTTCGCATTTTTATACATTTATTCGGCGATTTTTATGTGACACGAGTTTGCGCTTTTTTATTCATACGTTATTTCTACGATGGGTTCTTTCTACAGCGTGGATTCCCAAATGCCGAGTCTTATCGTGACCGTGGTATGGCATTCCTCTCTACGGAAATAGAGGATAAGCGTTACGCCGAGCCTTGGCCTTAGCGCGTATCTAGGCTTCTCTTTTCGGCTTTCATGTTGTCACTCTCTCGCTTTAGCAGCGCTTTATGTCATCACTATGCCGGCATGCCTTTTCTCACTTCTTCAACATTTTATCTCAAACTTGCAGTGCTACATGTCCCCACTACGCGGGCACGTTTTCTCAATTACTCTACATACACTATTCCGCGTTCAACATTCTCTCTCTCTCTCATTCTATGTATATTATGTTGCGTTCTCTTACTGGCACACTTAGCTCTCTCTCTGTACCGCAGGCCATTACTATACTTTCGTTCATTTCCTGAACGCTTTTTCATTCTCGATACATTCTCTTTGACGTACACATCCTGCGTGATTTGGGCCTCATTGTTTGACCAAACATCTTGTCTCGCACTATTCACTCGCACTACACACGCATTCTCACATATGTTCCGACTTCTCGGTATTCCTGCACTCCGGATACCTTCGCTTGTATTCCGTAACTACGACGCATCGTTTTTTACGTCACCACGATGCATAAGGTCGATTCTCCGCCGACTTTGCTAACCATCCCGCAATTGACGACGATGAATTTTCGCGACGGACGTGCCCGTCATGGTTAAAAAGCTACAGAAAATCTATGATCATCTAAAATAGGAAGCGAATAAATGCACGAATGATCTCATGTTCTAAACAAGATTGTATAGTTGTTAAAAAACGTACGAAATGAAAAAAAAAGAAAACTATAAATTATTTTTAGTTTGGACCAAACAAAGCTTAAAAATAGTACGAAATTATTCCGAGATATTAGTCACTTACTCATTACTATATGTTCCAATATCTACGTTGTCTTAGTATCCTGGACTGCTATATACATTATACAATATGTATCATTCATATTAGTCATTTGGATTTTGTTCGAAAGGTATTTTGTGCATAAATATAGCATTATTACTAACATAATTATTATTTATATTATCCTAATAGCTGTACTACTAATTTTATGATTATATTTATTTGTTTTTGTTTATTTATGTTATTTATCTTTATTTATGATCGTTATCTTTATTTGAAATAAATATTTTTAACAATTCAGAAACACAATATTGTTGTGTTAGACAATAATATGATTAATTGTAACACAAGATTACTTGTAATTTTAAAAACAATGTACTACTCTATTTTGGAAAATTATTATTTAAATAGCTAATCTTATAATAATAATGGAACCAATAATTTTATAGAATTTATAAGTGTAATTTGTTTTATTTAATTAATTTCTCATATGGCTACTAGTATAATATATTATGTGACTATTATTATTGTGCTGTTTATATTTGTATACTTATAAATTTTTTTCATTAATATATGAGAAAGTCAGAGGAAGATATAGTCCTCCAGGCTTTTAATAAAAATCTTTAACTCAACTATCTCCGTTGAAGAGAAGTGTCTTTTCTCCCTTTCCTATACAGCGCGTAGCGCATTACTTAATACCTTTATGAGAAAATACCACCGCTTTAATCGTGTTATGCAGATTTGAAGAGACAACCTCTTTTTTTTCTTTTAAATCATCCTTGGTATACTCGCTCTTTCACCAGTGTTGTGCAGATGTACAAGTAATTTCTTGCAGGCTCGTGTTCTGGTATATATATACGGGACGAAATTTAAAAAAAATGTGCATTGAAATTAATATTCAACCTTCGAATCATGAAAAAGACAGCATATGGCACAAAAAAATTATTCTGTCAGCATAACAACATACTGTTATACATAGTATTAATATTAGTATTAATAGAATATTAACTTATTCTTTAAAAAATAACTGTTGTATAAAATTCAAAAATTATTTATAAAAATGTATTTTAAGATGTATAGACATGATAGAAATTAAAAAAATATATTAAAGTATTTGTTATTTGATTAGTCATGTAATCTACGAGTTTTACTTGTAAATTCATTTTTATATTTAGTAAATGTATAGTTGAAACGTAAATAATTTTTTAAAATAATTTAAATAATAATAAAGCAATTGTACCGTAAACATAAGAATATACAACAGGTTTGTTCTTTTATCTACATACCGATTTTCGTTAAAAGACATCAGATGGCTTCACACTTACATAAAAAATAGTTTTATAAGTACAATAAATCTTATAGATAAAAATATAAGTTCAATGATTAAGTCAATTTTTCAAATAACTATAAATATATTCTTTGTAATTATTTGTGATATATTTTGCTATGTTTATATTTTAACCTAATAATTAGGCTTTGTAATATGTTCTTGTAGAATAAACCTTTACATAAGCACTCTTTTCTCCATTTTAATATACCGATCTTGAAATTTTAAGTTTTATAAAAATAAATTATTTAAGCTCAATAAATTAATAATTAATTTGAATTATAATTCTTAAAACTATGCTTACAAATATAATATCAGTAAAACTTATTAATATGTTGTCGGCTTAATGAATTAATCATCAAAAATTTTTTTATTTCATGATAAATGTAAAATTTTTATGTTCTTATAGCTTATAATATCATTTTGTTCTGTTTCGAATATCCGTGTAAATTTCTCTAATTTTTTTTAATGAACGTTATTTCTATTAAGTTCTATAAGTTTAAGATAAAACGTTTTTGTCCATGATTTCGTGGCTATATTTTTGGTAATGTTTCCAATTTATTTACATAAATTTTATAGACTGTAATAGTATAAATTAAAACTGACGAAAATTCCGTGTAAGCCAGTGTTGAAACGAAAAAAATATCAAAATGCGCTATTTTGATTGCGACGAAAAAGTCCGTCGCGAACTTAGTGAGGTGTTTGTGCGTGATAGTGTGCGTATGTGTAAAAGAGAACAATGTGTTTACGCCACCGCCACTGCTGCGTTTCCCATCGCCGGTAATCGGTAGAGGAAAGGCTAAACGTAGCCGCCCCTCCGCGAGCTAAAGTAACGATTTCATCCACCAGACGAATGAAAGGAGATTTTCCTGAGTTGTACAGATTGTTAACCCACAAACAGATCTTCAAGAGTGCAGTCTAACTATTCATTTTCGACATACATACTTATTGATCCATGGTCTCTAATGTAGTCTCTTGAATTACTCGGAGCATACTGTCATTTACTGTAACAAAGTAAATTATCCGCCGCCGTGATCAACTTATACCTATGTAAAATATCACCGCCGTTAGTATATAAGAAAAAGCGATATAGCTGTAAATGTATAGGAATAAATATTAGTTTAACAGTATTAAAAAGAAGTGCCGTTATCTTAGCCCGGTCTCTTCGCACCTCCTCCCGCCATGAATGGTCCGACATCGAGCCATTCGAGCCGGGATAACCAAGATGCGTAAAGGAACTAAGTCGCCGCCGCCAGAAAGGCAAGTAAGTAAGAACGTTATTCGATCTCCGAACGGGGTTTTGGGGGTCAAACATTACATGATAAAAGGTTTCATCTGAATATTGAAAAATAAATTTTACATCAGTCTTACCTATATCTAAAAGGCAAATCGAGTACCAGAACTATTTGTTAAGAAACAGCTATCACCTTTCTCATCTTTTTTTAAGAGTCACATTGTGGAAGTTATTTTGATAAATTATTCATCTTTGTCCTGTCTTTGTTTTATTCAATGTCATCACATAAACCAATTGTAATATTGTGTAGTCTCTCGCTAACAGTCAATAAACAATATAGTTTTATTTTATCTCTCTTGCATCGGTAGTATCTTATCACTAATTTATAAAGTATAACTGTTGTTCGATTATTCTTATTTTACTTACTTGATACAGGTAACTTTTAGTATAATTTCTTTTGCCTTTTTTATGATTTATTGAGATTTAGGAAACTATATTTACTTGTAATTCATTCATGAGAGTAGGAGTCTTTAAAGTTCAGTGAATTAAAAGAAAAATATTTTTACGATAATTTATCAGTTCGTTTCTTCTTTCATGTGTATTGTACTTTCAAACTCAACATAATTGTTATTTACTTGCAGTTCTATCTGCTTACTTTCCTTCCTATTTTCTGGGATTTTTATTAAGATTTTGTTACGTTTTTTGTAAAACAAAACTAGGCGTTTTAGTCTGATTAATTATATTGTCCTAAAAATAACTAATCTTGGTTACAGATACAGTGATCACTATACACTTACCTCTTACAACAGCATCAATTTTATTGCTGGCATTACATATGTATTTTTTTTATCAAAATGACAATTATTGGACGCTATCTTAAAGTAATTCTTAAAGTAGTATCCTTAGTTACTGTTGAAATTTTGTACTGCGTCTACTTACAATTGACATTATGAAATTTACTGATCATGCGTCATATATATCATCAGAATATATATATCATAAAAAAATTAATAATGGTTAAAATGTTTAAAGTTCTAGTGTAATGAAAAGTCTATGGAAAGAGATCAGTAGTCGAAATCCAACAAAGAGTTGAATACTACATAAGGTTACCTTGAAATAGCACACAGATATTAAATCGCTATATCTTAAAATCAAGGTGTTCTTTATATTACCTAAGCAGTTAATTAATAATTATTTTAGTAGAATATTTTGTACGTAATTGAATTCTGATTACCTTTGTATAAATAAGTTCAATTTTTATTATTTTATAAATAAATTAATTGTTATACGTTATTATTAAACTCGTGTGCTTATTATATTTATTTGTCATGTTACTGTATATTTTTTCCGAAAAATTAAATAAATTAATGTTACTGTTTGTCTCCGACCTTATATTGATTTCACAAAATACTGATTATAGCATATTTTATTACCACCAATTTTAACAAGAAACATTCATTTAATAATTAAACTTAATTTACAGGTTCTTACGTATTTAAAGAAACTATTTAAAGAAATTTTATATAAATATATTTTAAAAAGTTCCATTGAAAATATTTTATAATAACATTTATTAAATCATTTCTGTGGCAGTAGTTGTTTATGACAATCATACTGTTGTCATATAGCGCCGGTATTTTCTGAGTCAGTCCTGTATTAATATTTATAATTTTTTTAGAAATAACAAAGCTTTAAAGCTAGTTTTAATATAAGCTACTTCTTTTGATAAGAAATAAAGATTTTTTATATTGTTCATAATCTATCGATTTTATTTAAAAAACCATTATGGAATTATATTGCAATTAGAACAGAATTCAATTATTAACCAATTTATACTATCAAATTATTTATATAAGAAATCTATGGCAAATCGAATGAAGACATGAATAATTATTATTAAAAATTAATCATAGATTCACTTGCAAATATGGAATGAAATTGAGAGTAAAAATCAAGAAAATTATTGAACAAATGAATGTTATAATAATGATAATAACGAAAGTGATGATTTTAATAACTAACATAGAGAAATATATAAAAAACACATAGTACGAGCTATTAAACAGTTTTGAACTATATAAAAATCAAAATATATAGCTATGAACGCGTACGTAAAAATGTCAATAAATGTATATAAAATCGATAAATTTTGATAAAAATAGTATAATATTGATAAGTGTAAAAAGTATCGTTGATAATTGATATGTATGAATTATTGTGCAGTCACTTTTATGAGCAAAAAAGTATAGGTACTAGTAACTTTACTTTAAAGTGTGCTGATTGAATTTAACCCACTGCGAAAAGCGTTATAGGATGTTGATAGCAGTGGCAATGTTTGTGCAGGAAAAATGAGCCTTGACCCAGTTTTGGATTAAAGTAACATGCATCACACTTGTTATTATTGTGTGTAACTATTCATTATGTATATATGTTCTGTTGGTTGTATATTTTTACTAATAAATTGTTATTTTCCATTAACTGTAATCGTGTTTAATTCCCATTTCCTTGATGGCTGGAAGAGATTTCCAGATTTGAAGTAATAATATATTTTTAATAGTCTTCTTTTTTTCTAAATTTAAATATCTTTAAAAGGTGAAAATTATAAAATATTATAATATAGGAAATTGGTAGAATACTGTAAATATTCATTCATGTAAGATCCTTAAAAATGTTCTTCTTCATATTTTTCATAACATTTTTTTAATAATTATATAATTAATATAGGCTAAAAGTTAATTTTTAAATTTTTAATGTAAGTTATTAAACCAATATTTTATTAAAAACGTAAATAACAAATTTTTTTAGTAAATTGTGGTCGTTTTAATAACAAATAAAAATATTCGCTTATTTAATTTGTGTTTTCATGAAAAATTTTTATTTTTTAGATTGTATATAAAACATTACCTCATTTGGTTTGTTAAATAGGCACACATCTTTTCCATCTTTTAGTGCACTTATATAATCTGTTTTGCTGCATTCCGAAAATTTATAAGGTTGTACATTTTCCAATCCTACAATTGATTGTGCCATTATACAGCCATGCCAATCATGACAGCGGCACTCCGACCCTACAAATATAAAAACGTATTATATAAAGTAGAAAATGTATGATATATTTAATATTTTTTTTATTATAATTTAGTTTTCTTAAAAGAATTAATTTAAATAATTAGTTTACACAAATAAATTATTTCTAATAAGTTTTTAATTTTTAAAGTTATAAAAAAAGAAAAATAAAGATTAGATATAGCATATTGAGCTGTGACTCATATATCATAAACAGTTTTTCTTCTGAATCATATCACGATGATCAACTCTTGAGTAACAATAGTTTCTCTGATATATGAAAGTATATACTACAATATTTTCAAAATCATCAAATTTATTAGAAATAAAAATAAATCGGAAATGTTTGACATAATAATATAAGAACAAGAAAATTGATATTTTAGACAAGTGATATTTTAGTCTTTTACGCAGTATAAAGTATAAATCATATAATAAATATTACTGTAATGATTTAGTTATGATCAGTACAATTAACAATGCATTTGTTTGTCCAAAGTGTTGAAGGCTTTTGATTAAAGCGAAAAAAAGAATGCATACCTCAAGTAATTTATAGATTTTATTAGAGATACTTATTGTTTTAAATATGACCTGCAAATACACTTTTATACTTTAAAAAATTTAAAAGTTAATAAATGAAACATTTTCATAAAATTTATTATTCTATAGCCTATACAATTATCTTAAGGAATATATTTTTTACCTTTTTCGTTTCTTTTCGAGCGATTGACTATAAGTTGATCATAACATTTCTTTTTGTCTTTAATAAATTTTTTTACTATTTTCTTACAAATATATATTTACAGTTTTCTTTTTACTAATGTATATGATTAAGAGTAATAAAAAGCAATTTAAAAGATACAGGATAAATAGTACACGCCATGCGTCACGACCGTGTATGTGGATGACGCTAAAGCGAGTGTTCACAAGGTGTCTCAAATACTCTTGTAGCTTCACTAATGAACATGCATGAGAGTGAAGAACAGAGCAGTGCCTATTGCAATACTCGATCTATAAAAGGGGCTATCGAGCACGGCTCAGCAATTTTTTTCTGTGACTGTTCGCCTAGCAGCAGTTACGTGTAGTCTAGCTTAGCCAGGAAGTACAAACCTCGTAGCAGTTATTTTTATATAAGAGCTGTCGTTGTCTGCCGTTATGATATTATAACCTGCCGCGAACATTAACCGTTTTCTCTACAGTAAGTCTGGAGTAATCTGGCCTGTCCAGAGAATACGAGCTACGATACCGTTAGCATTCTCGCTTCGTCTCGTCGTCGTTGCGGCATTCTATCACCGACATTCGCTGACTTGACGTTTCCCTTCCTTTTCTTTCTTCTCGACAGAACGTTATTTGACGTACTGCTATTCTGCTCCCACGAACAGTAGGTTATACGACATGCTGCCTTTTATTTCCTTCTGTAAGTTATTTGATGTACGGGATCATTTTAGAACCGTCTCACACCCTTACAACTCTTCGAGCTACAAGGGAGATCATTGAATCATTGAATCACCGTGTCAGAAGGCCACAGAAGGTCACCGCAACCTACAACTTACGCTGGATGACGGGGCCCGTACTCACAGCACCGTAATAGCAACAACCAACTCCCCCCTCGGTCGTAAATCTTGTTACAATCTAAGAACGTTTTAATAAAATGTTTCCAGTGGATTAAGCATGCATTTTTTCTTGATATGATTCCTGATAACTAGTGCTAGTTAGTCCATCTAGAGCATCATTTTTTACTTGAGAGAATGATTTCTATTCTATAGAAATATTAAACATAATTATTTTTGATGAAATAATACTTATGTGATATACATAAAATAATATTCATTTAGAATATTTCTATAGTAAATTTCTCAAAAGTTACATTATACTTAAAAATTTTGGAAAATAATATACGTATAGAAAAAGTGTAGTAAATAAAGTAGAAAAACTGGAATTCTATAGTACTAATATTTAAAATAATTAAAAATAATTAAAACGTAAACAAAAAATAGAGTTACAAAACGTTGAATGTAATGTAATAAAATATTAGTAAATATAAAAATGAAAATTTTACAGTATAAGAACGAACTACTTACTGCTATCATCATGAGACATTCCAATATTATGACCAATCATATGAGCCATAGAGCCAGCGAGAAGATGAGGTTCGTAAGTATTTAGATCAACACTAATTCCAACAGATTTCTGGCTACAGACTGTATCAGGTACAGCAATACCAGATTCACCACCTATGAAGCTTTCTCCCCTGTAAAATAATTAAATCCTAATGTGTCTAATACAAATATTATAATATAATCTATTAATTAAAAATATTGGAGAAATAATTGATATATAAATGAATAAACCATTAACTAAAAAATATTTTAATCTATTTTGTTTGTTGATATTTATCTTATTCATTTATTTGCTATAATAATTTTTTACTATTAAGCATGTTTATGCATGTGAGTAAAGCAGATATTAGCATAGTATTGTACAATGAGTTAAATATACCAAAAACTTTCTAAGATCTTCCAAATATGATCTAAAAGAATATATGACGATTATTGAATGGAAACCTAGGATATTATTGTTATTGATGTGTTTTCTGTCATTAAGTTGCTTCTGTTATCTATGCGATTTTTCAGGTTAATAAAATTAGAGCAGTTCTACTACTACTAAAATTGTTTTCGTTTTGTACGGCTGATAAACTTAAATAATAAGTAATATCGATAAATTTACATTAGCCCATGAAAATAATTTTGAAATAAGTGCGTCCTATTTAGTGAGATAAAAAAGTCTGCATTCTTATATTTACTCATACGAAAAATGCTTTTATATAGTCTTATTTTCCATAAGCTACACCATCAAATATCATGATTATGTTAGTGAAAATATTATGTGAAGATACGATGGTCTTATGGTGCTAAAGTGATATTATTGTATGTCACCCATAGATTTTAATAGTTTCTCGAGATATTTTTATTTTGATTGGTTTAAAAATTTTGAGTGAATCTATACATTTTAAAATTTAAGTTCATCAGAATTTATTATGAGTGCTAATATTCTATTAGTTTTACAACAATTATATGGTTCACAGAATATAACTCAAATGCTAACCGGAAGTAGTTCGTTATGATATTTAGTTTTTTCCATTGCTCTACAAAAGAATAAAAATGCTAAATTTTTAAATTGATTGGTTACCCTTTGAAATTAATATTAATTGTGCAATTTTTAAATTTCAACTGAAGGTAAAGTAAAAATTGCAAGAATGGATATATTTCAACATCAGTTCGAATATTTGTAATTTAAACTTCAAATCTAGATATATTCGAACATTAGTTCAAATATTTGTAATTTAAACATCATAGTGATTATATGAACACGATAACGTGGTAGTAATATTGTTAATAAACTCATCAATAAGATATCTACTGAATTACATATACTTGACTATCAATATTGTGGACTTTGCAATAAGTTAGTTAAGAATCTTGCGAGTGGTATCTCAAGAATCTCTTGATTCAGCATGTAAAGAACACCAAATAGCTTCCACTAAAATCCTGGAGTCAGATAGTTTAGAATTGTTGAAACAAATTTTAGTTGATACGGCTTGACAACAGGTTAAGAATAGAGTTTCAAATGTTGATGAGCTACAGAGTATTCTACTACTAATATGAATAATCTCAAGGAACATGGCTATAAGGTTGAAAAAGAACACCAAGAAAAAATAAAAGTATTACTTTAACGCTAAATAAGATAATTAAAGCAACGTCTATATTAATGGTACCTAGTAAAAGTCTACGAAAAATGATTTCTTCAGCACTGAATGAAGCAGATATTGTCCCACTAAACAAAACGTTAAAACTACACATATTCTATCAGTTTCCTGAATTTTTGATATTTCTCATATTATTGTTTGCTGTTTCAAGTGCAATAAGTGCAAAAGCTGTCGATATTAATGAAATAATTAAAGTAATTAATACACAATAACTGGGGTAGGGTCAAAGACTGAACAACACGATAGAAACTATTGTTCTCGATAAAGGTCTCCATTTAAAGCAACGTAAATAAAGCTTAAATCTTTTTTATAATCTTTTTATAGGTAGCTATTTTATTATCATAATCATTAATCTTCACGACTTAACGGGACCTGAAATAAACAGGTTAATATTTAAATGTTAATTTTAATGCTATATAAATGATTTATAAAAAATTACTTTCCTCCTATTAAACTTAAGTGTAGTTGTGAAATTGATTTAGATGACAAGATTTATGAGGCTCATTATTAAATGACTGTCAAGTTCATACAATTTTTTCTTGTTACAAGAATATAGTACCACTATTAAGAGCACTAATCATGGCGAATTCCGTACAGTTGAACAGAATGGGGTCTTGATTTATTTTCGTAAAGAAATTATAACAGTTAGACTACATAAAACTAATATTGTTATCATTTTCTACGTTATGAAGATATATTAATAAGCAAACATGTCTACAAAAAGTAACTTGGTAACTTGCACCACAAGCAGTTAGTCATCAACAAAAGTAGAAACAATATAATTGTTGGATGTTAACAAAAGTGATTCAAATCAAAACATTCAAATCTTAAAAAGTCTAAGTTTAAGATTTGCTTCTGGTAAAATAACGTATTTATTTTTTTGTTAATATAAAAAAAAGTAAGACATTCTAAATATTCAATCACTTGTTGTCTCTCACAGATACATTGCGCATTATGAAATTCATGCATATCAACGTATATTGTAATCGTCTTTAAAAAGAACGATTAAATTTACATATCTATTCAACATAAGTAAATCAGTAAGTACATTAAAAATATACCACTTATCGTGATTGAATATTTTGAGCAAAATGAGTCATTGAAAAGAGCGTCTGTTGATATTCGTTTGCAATTTGAAGCACGAGATAATAATTCCGTAGATACATTATCACTTGATATACATGAATGAATAGTTAAATATAATAAGTTTAGTAGTGATATCAAAATCTTATGAAAATTAAGTAAAATAAAAAATAATAAAAAATAAAATATTTTTCAAAATGGATGAGGAGGGCGGTATCATTTTAGTAATATGAGGGATGTCCTGCACTCGTATGCTGAAAACTTCTGAAAGAGCCGGGTTTCAACAATTTACTTTTATCAAAGCTTTCATTATGTTTCAATATTAAAAATACTATACTAGTTTTTTTTTATACAATTAAATACGAGCCAGAATTGGTTTAGCTTATCTACTAATTATTTATGATACAGATTTCATAGAATAATGGAATAGTTAGGTTTGAATATAGTAAATATATAATTTATAAAGAAAAGTTGGTGAAGACAATATGTTTTATTTTAGCAACTTTAAAAAAACAATGATTTATTGAGCCATTGTTTATAAAAATTTTATATTTATATGCGGAGATGTGTGAATATTCGATAGTTGTTCAATACACGAAAGTAAGAGTTTCGTTCGAAAAAAATACACGACCTTGTACGAATAGCATCGCGAGTTGCAATTTATGATATTTTTACTCATAAGAGTAAGAAATAACAAATTTATCGAGATAAATAAAATAGTATTTTTGTAAGACTTATATGAAGTAACTTATATATATGTCTTTACTATAAGAAATATAACTTTACTTTTTACAATATCACAAAATGCAGCTTCTAAGTAATCCAACTAAATAATTTTGTCTAATGTGACTCTAATTTGTCTAATATAACTGTTATTTACATATTTATATTTATTTAAATTATCCATGTTAAAATTTCTAACTTTGCTCATGTTTATCAAACCTCCTATAGATTGGGCACGCATTATAATATCATTTTAAAGTAATAGATGCATTATATAAAGATCAAAGATATAAAGAGATCTAAAATTAAATGGCATTAATTTAATTAAATGTAATTTGAGGTAATTTTAATAATATATATATATATACGCATACAATTCCGGTTATCCGTTATCCATTTAAATAAATAATGCTTTCTTAGTATCCATAGCAGATTTAAATACGTTATTAACTTAAACAGCAATAGTACTTACGTTAGTAATTGTGCGGTATCATGGGAAATTTGGATTTTTCTAGTCATATAATCGTTGAAATTAAGTAGAGCTCTACTAATATCTGTATTTTTATCTACTGCTATTTGATTTCCCCCTTGCCATGTTTCAATGTATACTACTGAAACTCTAGTATTCAAAGTTCTAAAGTACTGAAAAATTCAAAATATATTTAATTATTTCTTATTATATTCATTTAGAAAATTCTTTAGAGTATATATTATTATATATAAGTAGTATAAAATTTATTGTACTAATATTACATTTCTAAATAAAATATCATACTTTAAAATTACTTTTTCATGTTTTTAAAATCATTATATAATTCGTAGAATATAACTTCTCTTTCTAAATACATTTTAGTAAGACTTACTAAACAGATGTATTTGGCATTCTATTTTTGTCTGCTGATGCAAGCAATTATGCATGATTAGTTCATCACCTATTATTATGTTTTCACTTTACGACAACTTTACTATCAATAAGACATTTTATTAATACAAAAATAATTATATTCGAAAGATGGCCTAGTAATAGTTCAAGTTCTCTGGACCTGAAAATGCATCTGTCAAAGTAATCAGATAGTATTATTCAAATTCAAAATTGAATTGTTCCTTTTTGATAATTTACTCATAATCAGCTATCAGTAATAATATATATATTTTATTGCCCGTAATATGCAATAACACATGTAAGTTTAGAATTAAACATTTACATGAAATAAAACTACAAAAATTTTATTGTCTTCGTTATTTATACAATTCTATATTAATTTATTTAAAATTTGTTTTGTAAAGTTAATTTTTTTGAGAAAAGTATCAATACGCTAATAGTTTTATACAATTTTGTTAAATTCTTAGAAATAACAATAGAGAAGTAACTTGATACTAAAACGATAATATTAATTTTTTAATATTTATAATTTCAATGTAAAATAATGTGTTTCTAGATAATTGTAAAAAATACTAAAAAGAAGAAAACTTGTATATTTAAAATATTGGAGGTCCATTGGAGAAAGCGACTAAATACCGCTCACAAATAGTGCGTTGAATTTTGTTTTAAATATTAGCTGATACACATGTCAAAGTATTTTCCATTCATGTTCAAGTAACAGTATTTTTTCTGCGTTAATCTGATTAAAAATATCTGCGCTGTACGATATTCGCTCGATCATTGCAAGGATAGCGATGATTTTAATAACTTGCATAGAGAAATATATAAAAAATACATAGTACGAGCTATTAAATAGTTTTGAACTATAAAAAAACCAAAATATATAGCTATGAACGCGTACGTAAAAATGTCAATAAATGTATATAAAATTTGATAAAAAATAGTATAATATTGATAAGTGTAAAAAGTATCATTGATAATTGATATGTATGAAGTATTGTACATTCACTTTTATGAGCAGAAAAGTATAGGTACTAGTAACTTTACTTTAAAGTGTGCTGATTGAATTTAACCCACTGCGAAAAGCGTTATAGGATGTTGATAGCAGTGGCAAAGTTTGTGCAGGAAAAATGAGCCTTGACCCAGTTTTTGATTAAAGTAACATGCATCACACTTGTTATTATTGTGTGTAACTATTCATTATGTACATATGAACCAACACACCTATCGTGAGAAAGGTTGCCTTTGATGGGATAACGTTTTAGAAAAAACTGAGTTTTTGTAAATAATATATAATAAGAATTAATTTTCTGAATTTGTTAATATTTCAAAGATGCTGTTTATTATAGCTTTTATTTAGGATATATGATACTGTTCTTTATATTTCACGAATAAAAGAATAAAAGGAATTACGAATGTTTCTTGAGGTTTTATATTTTTTAGTAAGTTTTTAAGAATTAAAAATATCAAATTTTTGAAAAAAATTATTATTATAAAATTATTATTATATAAAAAATAAATATTTATCAAATTTTTTCCGAAATTTAAAATATAGGACCTTTTAAAGGTTTTTCTTTATGTATAATTAGTAAATATCGAATAAATGTACCTACCAAATCTGCAATATTTGCAACTTGAATAATATCATGGATAACTTCTGCTCTTGTACTACCATTCCTTTTATCGAACTGTAATAAAAAATTTTCATTTAATTATTTGAGTTATTTTATTATAAAAATCAAATATTATAATAAAGTAAAACTATAACTAGCGGTTGTTAGCTATGATAATTTTATTTTTAATTTATTTGTTGTACTTATGTTAGTATTTGTCAAAAATGAAAAAATAATGATGTTTTAAATATACATAACAAAATAACTTATTTGTAGAATTTATTTTATTATTAGTTTTATTATTATAAGTAAAAAATAACTTCACTGTGTATACGTCCGATGAAGATTTCACAAAATGTATAATGTTTATTTTAGATACATACATCGCTACAGTACAGGAACTTATTTACATGTGATTAGGATTTTAGTCATTGTAAACTAACTTCTATAATAATGTTGCTTTAAAAAGTAAACAGAATCAACGAAAACAATGTATGATGTAAATAAAATATGTCTAAATTAACATATTCAACAATAATAATTAATAGTTAAAGAATTAGGTATGTAAAATATTAAATTAAACATGAAAATGAATAACACTGTTACGCAAAACTATTTGAAAAAGTTTTTCTCTTTTCTTGTATATGACAACTTATGTCATAAACAGAAACTTACTTAAAGTTATTGCTTGTTGCTCAATATGAATTCACGAAGATATCTAATATCAAACGTACTGATTTTACCTATTATGTTTCTAATTTATTGTTTTCAAGCCATTACCGTTACTCTATATCATGTCCAAGTAGTACGGAATTCATAAGAATGGAATAAAAAACAATAATTAATCGGGTAAAGTAACATCATAAACAGTTATACGCAAAATTCTACTTTTAAATTATGAAAAGGGTTTACGCTTGGAGACGAAGGACGCCTGAGTAAAGAACATACTTGAGATCAAACATCTCTTGTTCGTCGTTCTCTTGTTCATGACTCATGCATGATTTTACTTTTTAGAAACCAGTTCGATAAATAGTTATATTTTTAGGTAATGAGTTTTCTGATAAATGTTAAAAAATAATTTTAAAAAGAATTTTTTAAAGAACACATTAGTTTAATTTAATGTTGAACCATACGTTTATTCTTTTAAAAAAAATTCTCCCGATAGAACCTGATCAAGCTATTATGGTTATGGGCAAGCCAGTAGCAACTAAAAATATGAGCAGACATTTTGTTGCATGGCACTAGAACAAAAATAAGGTAAGATTTCTGTTCAAATAAACTTTTCATCTGAGGGAAATATTGCTACTGTGACGGGCTGCATAGTGTTTGTCACGTGATTTTTTTATATGCCTGTATATAAAAGTGGGTTGCACACACCGAGAATGTAAGTATGCGTATGTATATGTAAGTGCATCACACATGACGAATGCGAGTATATGCGATATGCGAAGGCGTCGCATATACAGGGTGTGAGTATATGAGAGTGAAAACGTGTTCACTGTATGTACCGCTGCAAGTGCATAGTAAGCTATGCACATCGCATAAGACGATGCGAGTATGAGAGAAATACGGTGATTTTCATCAGCTCCTCTATGTCAAGTCTTATTCATTATATATACAAGACGTACGGCTTGTAATACGCATTATCCTCCCCGACTCGTACATGCTGCGCAACAATACGCAACAGCGTTTCTCTATTTCCATATCTGCACTGGTACATGTAGTTCCCAATTTAGTAACCGTGAGCACATGTGACTGCAGCTCTTGATCAACTGCAAGTAAATATGCGCGAGCCTATGCGGTAACTTTTCGTTGCACTGAGTCTCGCTTTGCATCTGTTTCATAGACATGTTTCGCTGCGTTGGATCTAATTTTGCTGTAACGGTTTTCACCATACCAAGTCTGATTCTCGGTTACGATTTCTGCAGTGTCGAGTTTGTTATACTTCAAACGGTTTTCGTCACACCGGGTTAACCTGCCAACTATACCGCCTCACCAAGAAATCGCTGACCAAAGGGCATTTTATTATTACGCAAGTGTATTTTACTGAGTTGGAATATGGACTATAGTATCCTGTTAACCACGTTTGCCTTACTTGAATGCCGCTGACCGTAAGCACGTAGGCGTATTGACCATCGAATACAGTTTTCATAAAGACGCAACTACCGGAAATTAATGTAAACGTAACGTTGCAACGTAGAGATTGCGACGGAATACGAATTTGTCTAGGTTAAATTTTCTATTGCATGTTCTAGATTAAGATTGCTTAATTGTACGCTACGCCAGTGAATTGGGTAATTATACATTGATATCTAATGGTTTTGTTTAATTATTTTATTAAAGGTTGGAGTAACAAGCGTCATACTGGCCTTTCTTTCCCTATAAGAAGGCTGAACCAGAAAGAAAAATAAAAGAATAACTACCGATTATTAATTAAGAATTCTTGTTACTGTTATTTCGCAAATCCTTATAAATTTTTTTCCTAAATGTGAACCCTGCCTGATTCAAGCTATTCAGGCTAAAAAGTAAGGAAATGGCCACCGCCACAGCAGACAAGAAGAAGGTAAGAAGATGATCTTCCTTCTTTTCGTTTCAGCACTTTATTATTACTAGAACACCGATCTCGTGAAATCAGATTTTCATACATTTCATTCAAATTTATCATTACATGGCACCAGAATAGAGACCATGACGATCGTACACCGCTAAATTAATTAATTTCATTACACCATTATTCAACACTTTCATCTCTATAAATATTAAAATGAAAATTTAATCAATATAAATGAGAATTACATAAATATCAAAGCTTATAGCAACAACTATTAAAAGGGTGTACAGTTTACACCCTTAAACAGGGATTTATAAAACACATTTAAATAAATAAAATATGATACATATATTTCGATTTCGGACAGAATATTATAAAACCAAAGAAAGTGATAAAAAATCTGGATAAATACATGACGGGAATCGTATTTCGGGTTATTAATGAAGGAGTTATGTTTGACACTAATAATACAATCTGAATATCAGTGACAGTATATTCCCATTTGTCAATACGTCTTCTGCAAGAGTATGTAAAATTCTACACTCTGATAACCAACAGACTCAGCGACATTGTCACTGAAAAACAATTAGGTCAATATCATGGTTTTTAAATATTGATTTTCGGAAAACATAAAAAGTAAAACTTGAAAATTTCCTCATTGGAATACCTAAGTTGTACAGAAATTAGCATTTATATAGTACTAAAATGTGATGTCATGCGCTACTGGAAGCATTTCTTATTTTTATTAGAAATATTCTTTCTCCGGTTCGAAGAGAGAACGTTACCCTTAATCTCTATTCTATCATGTGATAATATAAGAGATACACCTTCGAAGAACACCTACAGAAGGTATAAGAGAATATAGGAGCACAGTTCAATAAGCATATATCAAAAAAAGATAAAGAATAAAATTAATTTCCAGAAAACGAGATTTTTTATTAAAAATTATGAATTTTCAAATATGCAGTTATAAATATTCATAATTTCAAAAATGTGAATTTTTAGAGGTTTTTAATTGCTTTATCAGATAAGGACATGTTTCATACATTTTATATTATTTTTTAAGTTAAGGAAGGACTTCATTAAAAAATTTAAATGCAAAATGTAAAAGAAAAGCTAATCTTCGATTATTGTATTATAATCATTTTTATTCAATAATAAATATTCAGATAATAATATAATTGAATAATAAGTCATAAAATTATAAGAGCAATATTTGGTTGTATAAAAAATCAACTCGCATTTCAAATATCCTGAAAGAAATTAAATATTCAAATACTATATGCAAGTCATAAACTATAAGTGAAAGAAAATATAGGTATTCTATATTACGAATGATATAAATACAGTATTTATAAAGAAAACTCATACGAATTAAGTGGAAAGAAATTCACTATAAAATAAATTAAATGTCTGATAAATTGATTTCGAATCTCGTTAATAATAATAATAGTTACAACATATGAAAAAAGAAGAAAAAATAAATGTTTATATGATAATAATAATAATTTTTATCGTAATAATTATTTATGACATAAGCTTAATTTTTAACATTTTAGTAATAATTGATACAATCATGAAATAAATTTTAGACGAAATTGTGATTACTATTATATCCTATATTTATCTTTGAGAAAAAGATTCTTTTAGATTAATCTTTTTATAAATATGAAATAGTAACTTTATTCAATTATATTACTAATTCAATAAAATGATATTGGTTTTAATATGACTTATAATTTTATATTTAGTCAAGCTGATCCAAAACAACTAGCTAATTATTTTATTAACCAAAATCACACTGGAAATTATTTAAAATTTTTAGCAATTTGAACGATATTAAATAATAATTATATAATATTTAGACGGAATTCTGTTATTTGTGCTGGAACTGTGATGATGTCGCGAAAAAACGTGATCGACGCCGTGCCGCACAAGTTGTCGAACAGAGCCAACCACTTTCGAACTTGATTAAGAACCACACGTATGAGTGTGTAAGAGAGAGAGAGAGAGAGAGAGAGAATAGAACGCGCGACAGCCTCATGATCAACTGACCGAATTAGCATACACACTGTGCCTTCAATGGCCGCGGGGCGAACTTTGGATGTATGACTGGATAACGTGAGGTACATATGCTCAGATCTAGCAATCGTCCTCTCTGGAATAATCCTTTGACACACCTTCTTCCATCTTTCCTGGCGCAGTCTCTTGATGCACCATCTTCACCGACGTTGTTCGTTGACGCGTCTTCCAGATCTATAGTCCTCGATACGCTCCCTCGTAATATAGTAGAATAGACATTACATATATTGTATTTTATATGATACATGATGATTTGAAAGTATATATGAAAATAAAATCAATGCGCATGATTAGCGATGCGTAAATGTTAATATTTCTTAAGATTGAATATCTATTCGTCGTTATTTACAGTAAAAATACTTCAAATACATAGCACTAAAATACACTTGATAAAATTACCTAATACATTCTAATAAGTGTAAAACATATTATGACCAATCGACAGAACTTCAATATTTTTTATTTTTTATATCTTCAAAAGATAAATAAACATATTCAAACTATGTTGTACGGTATAACAATATGTCAAATATTAAAATATAATTGCACATGTATTATATAGCAAATAATCGTTTCGGTTTAATGTTTAATATTTCTGCAAAAATTTATTTTTCGTTTATTAGAAAATGAGATTATATAAATTTAAAAATATGAAATTTGTATAAATAAATATATAAAAGACTATACAAATGAATTCTAAAAAATTACAAAAAATGCTGATATTAAAATTTAAAATAAAAAATAATCACAGTATCGCTTGACATTGTACAACTTTCAAGCAAAAAGTTTCAAAATAAGTATTCGTACACAAAAATTTTCTGATTTATCCATTAAAAGAGAAATCTTAATATAATTTGGTATAAATTTATGTAAAATTAAAGAAAAATATTTAATTAGATGAAGGTGAGTTAGCAAATTAGAGAACTACGTTTGAATAATAGAAGATGTATAAAAGAAACAGTCATTTACACAAATACACACGCTCACGCACAGAAAGAGAGAGACAGTGAGAGAGAAAGAGAGAGAGAGAGAAAGAGACAGTGAAAGAGAAAGAGAGAACAACATACTGAATTCAGAAACTATATAATATATATTATTACTATGCAAATTAACTACATACTAAACTACTAACAATTAATTTGTCTCTTACACTGATATTAATTATGTTTTTTAGTCAGTTTTTAAATACTAATTTTAATACCTTCAATATTAATTTAATATAAAAATATTAATATTAAATATTCATATTATATTTTTTGATCGATAAATATAAATGGTACTTCGGTTCATATTAATATTAAAACAAAAAATTAAACATTTACATATATTTTATAATACAATACCATAGCCTTATCAATGAATATAGCTGTTTCGATGTACTTTGCAACTTCTCGAACGTCTCGTTTATATCGACTGGAAATACTTTCTGATGTATCCATCACGTACTTTTGACGACGTCCTTTTGAACGCCACTCAAGGGTACCTGAATTTGCGCAACCTTTGTTAACTTTTGTTCTGGCTTCAAATATAACATGTGGATGTTTCTGCTAAAAGAGAGTTGTTAATATAGTTAAAGTTTTTAAAAAAATTATTTGAAAGACAAAAATTAATTATTTATATTACACTTTTATTTTTATTTTATGAAATAAAATATTTCTTTGAATATTATTCAATGAGGCTTGAATTATGGTAAAAAAATTATATTTTATTAATTTGATCTAAATTCTTGATATGTTTGTAGATATAAGAAAACAAATTTTTTACCTATGTTTCACAAGTTATTGAATAATATGATTATTATATTATAATTTAATACTTAAAATACATTCGACTTTTAAAATGTTTTTTCGAATTCAATTATTCTTAAGTAAACATTTGTACATTTTAACCAATATTGTTGCTTCTTATTTTTACTCTTAAATCATTATTAATTGTTCGTATGAAGTTTAGAATTTTTACCTACATTGTGCATAAACATATTTATATACATGTATACATATATATAGTAATGGGATTTTTGCTGCCGCGTAGCATTATCAAATTTCGATGCAATTGTGTGATGCACTTCAATTCATCCCACTTTTCTTCTGGCATCTTTCCATACTCCTGATGTCTCAACCGTTATCTACAATTTAGAAACATCAGAGAATCGAAAATACATTGCGAGAATAGAATCGAAAATATTTCTTAAAAAGACTTTATTATTCACCAGTACGGATACAAGTTTAACAAGTTCATTGATGCGACAGAGATCGGCTTCGTTCATGTGAAAGAAGAACCGCTGTCGTAGCTTAACAGTATGACGCAAATTGTGAGAAAATAAATATTCTCCCGATAAAGAATATATTATAAAACTACTTTCGGTATAATGCACGGCTCAGATCGTTCGTGTATGTGTAACTATTCTTCCTCTTTTTTATACTCATTCAGTCCTCTCTTTTTCTTCCTTAATATTTCATTATTTTTATTTTCGTCAGCTCTTTACTCTTTTGTTGCTATTGATCTCTATTGTTCTTTTCGCCTTTACCTTTTATCTTCCATTCTCTCACTGTTCTCATTCTTTTTCTTTATTTTAACGACCTAATTTTAAGTCCTTTTCTCTCTTCCCGCTGTCTTTCCTCTTATCTTTGTGGTATCGTATTTAAACTAGCTTTCTCAGCCTTGTTGCTTTCTCATAGTACTGCGTGCGCCTCTCCTTAAAAAAATGCGGGTAGCACGTCTACGAGATGATCCCTTCTCGTTACAATATATATATGTGTATTTATAAGCATTTATGAAATTATGTGGAATATAGGAAAAATTTAAATTATTTAGATTATTTTTTACTTAAATAATTTTTATTCTCATCATTTTTAAACTCTTTTTTAAAATTCTGATGTTAATTATCCGTCCAAAGTATTATCTGTTCTTACATTGTACCAAAAAAAAAATTGTTTTGGATTACCATCTATCTACAAGATTTAAGATTTGTATCCACAAGTAATTGAACATATGTGAAATCTATAAATGGTTACAATTTTAATGTACAAACTATCTATACGAGAATATTTTTACATATGTATGTAACACTTGAAAATAGAAATCTAATATCTTCTGATTTTTATTCTGTTCTAATTTATTCTGTTTTGTTCTAATATCTGAATAATAATTTTATATGCTTAATATTAGTTTAATTATGTAACCTACATCATAATACTTTATCAGAAAATTTTGTTGGAAAGTTTTTAATATTAATGGTAGAAAGTTTTTAAGTATTTCTGAATTCTGAAGTATTTATAAAGATATTATAATTCTTTGATAGTGTTAATTGTAGTTATATTTAAGCTTAGTTGTATTCATTGTATATATCATATTATATTATATTATATTATGTTTGTAATATTTATCTTATAATTTCTGCTTAATTAGGAAAAAAGAATAATATTAAATTTATTAAGCATAATATGTTTACTATATAATCCGCATAAGCGATCTGTTACAACCAAAATCAATCCCACTACACCATAATCATTATTTTATTGAAAGATTAGAGAATTGCATCAAGGACATGTAATGTAAGCTAGGAAAGAGAAAAAACAAATTAGTTGAGCCATTTGTAAATATACTGGATAACACATCGGGTGAAATCAGCTTGGTGCTTTCTTCAATCCCCACCAATCAATCTCATTCTTCTCTTGAAATTGTCTGACGCTTGTCAAAAGTCATGACTCTTCTTAATTATATTGATTATTTCAAGAAACGAAATCAGAATTAACTTAATTAATTTAAAGATAATGAATTGAAGGTAATTTACTGGCAGTCAATATTCAAGTTTCGGCTGCACCAGTTCCCTTCTTCATGGCTCTCTCTTTCTCTTTTTTTTATATATACAGACGCGATAGAGAGGCATAACGAGTAAATTCGATACAATAACATGTTCTCATTATTTTTGGATGATTAATAACGATATTTCCAGAAAGAAAATATTAAAATCTAGATTCATTTTTTTTTCTTTTATTTGTAAAATATTTGAAATAATAAATTTAATTAATAATATATTACTGACCGACATATCTCCACCGTAAAATGGATGAATAACGAAAGTTTCATTGCCTAAATGAATTACACCACTAACACCGTTACAAGTATGAAATGCAGCACTAGCCCCAGGATAATCTTTGACTGTACCATGATAATAACAATGTTCTATTTCCTATAAGCATATTAGAAGTTATTATTCATGGTTGTTATGACTTATCACAATATAACTTCTATGAAATTATATACCTGTTTAGAAACTTGTTCCGCACCATTGATTAAATAATCTTTTTGTCCTAAATTTGGAGCTAAAAGTTGCCTGTAATAAGAAAATACAAAAATAAAATAATCTTTTAAAGCATAGAAGAATTAATTTTAAATATTATAGTTATAGATGAACAAGTTTATTATGTATTTCATGAAAATAGGAAATGATCCTGTTATAAACTCATTCAACACTCTTATAAATAATATGCAAATTTTTACTTGCAGATGTGAAATAAAAGATATTCATATTAATAATTACATTCTAATTAAAGCAGGATTAGGTGATATTGTGATATGTTATTAAAAATTAATCTATAAGTTTAATTTGGGAATTTCAGATACTTACGTATTTAATTCTAGATCCAAGCGAAATTTATGATTAAATGCCTTTATCAGAAGTGATGTTCGATGAAAGTGTTTTCCTGTCTAAAAAGGAACAAAAAAAAAAAATTAAAAGAATATTTGAATTTACAAATTTAAGTAACATTTTTCTTTTATAATGTATAAATTTATAAATAACTTATTTTGATAAAATGCATATTTATTGAGTGAATAGAAGATGTTAATAATTACAAAAATAATGTGTATTTTCCTATTTTGTTTCGAAAAATATGCACTTCAACTATAAGATAATTTATACATCAATTAAATTAATCTTTTATAAACGAATTCGCATTTTTAAAAAAGTCAAAAACTCTTATAATTTATATGTGACATGCCATGTCATCGATGTTATAATAAATTAGATTTCAATTGTTTTCAAGAAATAAACTAGATATTATGTAATGTATGCTTATTTTTACATTTTTTAAAAATGTAATACATTTGTCTCCTAAGCAAATAATAAAATGTTCTTGATCTTTGTCAATACTGTGTATTTAAGAATATTTTACACAATTTCCATTAAGACTCCATTAAATCCAAACACTTAATCTTTCCCAAAATGCATCATATTGAGATTATGTAAATTCTATTCCCTATATCTCCAAAACAGTTTATTCTGCTTTTTTGAAATTTTTACCTTAAATGGAAGAGTAGAATATATGTTGTTATATATATATATATATATATATATACAATATAAAGTTTCTTATAATAAAATATATAAAAATATCCAAAACATTATACGTAAATAGTAATAAATGTAAAATTATTTATAATACTAACTGATGCTAAAAAATTATAAAAAACTATACAGTTTATTTAATAAAATAATTTAAAATATTAAGAAAACTATATGCTCATTAACTATATGTTCTTAATATCCCCGTGTCGGAAGAATTAAAATTTTAAATGCAATTGAAATTTTTTATTAAAGTGAAAACCAAGGAAATCCAAGCTACTGCATCAATAATTGTTGTAACTTGCATCGAATATCACAGAATGCATAATATCTACCAGCATTACACAGTCAATATGACTATATTCAGTATAGACATTAATTAAAAAAGAATGCAAATTTTTTTAAATAGCGAAATTTAAAAATTTCTTACCATATAATTACATAATTTTATACCTTTGATTTATTGTCTTTTATAAAAAAAGCAAATAAAAAACATAATTAAAAATAATTTTATTATTGATATAGACAGATTTTATTATTTATTCATTATTTATTAATTAGACAGATTTATCATTGATATTGACATTTTCTTAAGAAAATTATCTAATTTTCCTTCTGATACGGATGCATTATTATAATAACATAAAAATAAAAATAAATATATATAGAGAATATTGAAACATTAAGATATTTATGTAACTAACTATAAAATGGTTTTCGTCATTGTTAAACAAAAATGATTACGTAAAAAAGTATTAGGTTTGGAAATTTTTCAATCAAATAAATATTGCTACAATGGTTGATATGAAAATTTGAATTAAAACGAAATTCAAGACTACCGAAATAATGTTACTAAACTATCATCAAATTAAAAAAAATGTACAAATTTAGAAAAATGTTATTATTTTGATAATAATTTAAAAAAAAGTATTATAAATCAAAGCTTTGATTTATATAATTACAATGTTTTTTGTTGTATAAGAAAATTTGAATTTATATAAACTAAAATTCCATATATATAAGTACACATATCAAATTAATATTGCAACATATTATTCAAAAAGGATCACAGTTTACGAAACGCAACAAAAATTAGAACATTCAAACAATAAAGAACGAACCCGTATTGGATATTTTTGAAGATACAATCTACAAATATTGTTTCTCATAAAATTAAAACTTAATTAAATAACAAATAAAAAAATGTATAGATTCATTAGGCTCATATATATAAAATTAAATGTTTGCTTTGAAATTTGTCTTTTGGTGTTATGCCTATATATTTACTTAGCGATTAAAATTATATTATTTTCTGACTAATAATTTTATTTAAGAAAGGCGTATTCACTAGTTATGAACAAGAAGCTCTTGAAAATTAAATAAATTTACAAACTACAATGTCAATTTTACAATATTTAGATTTTTTCATAAGTAATTTATTATTACAACAGGATAAAATAATTTGCTATTAGCGCAATTCGAAAATCGCTAGATTATGTTTCTGTGTATAACTTCTGTTAGCAATACTGAAAATAACATAGAAGCAAATTAATCTACTTGTTATCCTTTGAATAGTTCATCATTTTCGATCATATTTCTATAAAGAATATTGAAAATTATTAATCTATCATTATCAAATGAAAAGAATTCATTTAATAGACTTTAAACTAATACTGAGAAAATAATGACGAAATTTTTTTTTAAATTTTTTAAATTTAAAATAACTTGTACTTAAAGAAAACTAAAATTAAAATTTATATACCGTAAATTACTAATTAATAAGTATTATTTCAACTTTATTCTATAATGGCAACTATGACTGTAACATATTTTGTTAAATTTTAAATGGTATGAGTATAATAACTAATATTTATTTAAATTATAAATAGATACTTGAATAAGTAATTAAAGAAAATTATTTTTTAACAACCATTTAACATTATAAATTTTACATAACGCACAAATAGATAAAAGAAAATTATAAATGGTCAATAATATGAAAAAAGACATTTATAAGTTATAGAACACTTAATCTTACCAATTACGTAAATAAAGAAAATTTATAAATATATAAAAAAATACTAAGAAGATTATAATTTCGGTAAGGTCCTTTGAAAGAATTTTTTTGATACGGTTGGACTTTGACTATCATAAAATCCGGAAATCAATTTATTTTAACTTATTAAGATTCTTTTAATTTTCCATTAATTTATGTTATTCCTAATTATGACTATCAACTGTTGAAAATTTTTACGGTTAAATTGATTTTCATGCTTCGTACATCGGATAGTATTTTGAGCGTTATGTATACAGTATCTACATAAGAAAATTTACATAATTTAAAGATATAGTAAAATTATTTACAATTAAGCAAATACAAACTATTGCATATCATTAATAATCAAATGATTTTATGAAACGAAGACATTAAGTATTAAGTTATTATTTTTTAATATTTTAATAACAAAAATTAAATCGAGTGAGTAGATTATTCACAATTCTTTTTATTTTCTTTTAATAGTACGGATCATCGTTTTACAAAAAATATTTATTTCGATCTCATTTTCACGTTGGAAGGTAAGATTAAACGATTCGAATTATATTATATATGTGACGATTATTTAATTAACTTTTGATGAAAACACAGCAAAATCAGGTAGTATTTTACGTTACTGTATGGGGTTATTATTACAGTAATGCATAATAATACTTTTAGGTATATGTTCTCACACTCTAAACCAATGACTAGAATATGAGACATCAACGAGTGTAGTTTATATGCTTTGAGGGGTCATACATATGCGAGCAATTCTACGTTGCCATAAGCTTAAAGTTTCATGAATTTCCACAAAATACTACCGAGTAGGAAGAGTTTAAAACGCAGGTTTACACATAAAACAAGAGTTTGAATTCTTGCAATACAGTAACTATATTCCTTAAAAATTTCCTTAAAAATTAAATTAAAAATTTAATTGTTTTCTTAAAAATTAAATTTTAGCTCATATATATTTATGTTATAAAAAGGTGAAATAAAAAGTACTCAAAAAAATAATATTTAAATCTCAAAATTTTCGACTTTATTTATAGAAATTCTGAGCTTATTTATACGTGGTGATATGATATCGAATATTTAGTTTTAGTGACATCTAAACGACTTGTAATCTCTTTCGTAAATGACTAACGCGTGTTTCTTATAAGCTAGTTCTACGGATCCAGATTTTAACTTGTACAAGTGCATGCATACGCTTTCATTCTTTAAAACTTGCGAGGTCTAGTGCTGTGATCTGCCTGCTAACTGCACTACTTGCATACTTGATAACAAGTAGCAATGCAGGTGAACATGAAAAAGTGGCATACAAATACATAATGCGTACAATGATATTCCAGCATATAGGTGGCGAATACGGTGAAAAAAGGTAAAACAATTTGAAGTGCGGAAATAGTGCGTATGCAATAAATAAAGCTACAAGATATATATAGATTAAACGAAGCATGGATCGTAGTATAATAATTATTCAAAACAATTCTCATATTTTGGACTCAAGATGGAATCGACCAACTTGGGTATATAGTCTTCTTTCGAGAGAACAAAATTAAGTTAGTTAAAAAACAAATACATGTGAGATAAAGATGACGAGCGAGAAAAACAAAAGGAAGAGTCTTATCTACATTGTCGATGATTTGTTTCGAAATTGAAAGGCAACATATTATTTAGCAGAATCTGCACATATGTATCGATATCTACAAAAGAATTAGATGACGTCGATAAGGAGGAAGCTTCTGCTTTTCTTCATCTGAGAGATGAAAAAAACTTTTATGCGATACAGCCTGCGTATCATCTTCTTTTGTCAAAAATTTTTGGATCCTGAGAAAAAAGGGATTCTACGCTACGCAGGGGATTTTTACATCGTAGCAATGTCAGTATATAACCTTAGATTTCTTTTAGTTCAAAATTAGATATTGATAAATTTTAATTTTATTTGATAACCCTATATTTAAAAAAGTTAAAAAATTAGTTTTATAAATTAATATAAATATTTGCTTTGAATATTTTAAATCTACTTCAATATCCTAATATCCCTTTCATTTTATAAGTAGTTTTCTTAAAACTCACTCTTGATCTTGACCTTGAGCTTGAATATCCTCCTTCACCATAACTGCCCTTTTGAGGAAACTGAAATTATAAATAAATAATATTTTTTAATAATATCTTCATATTTCGAATGATCTGATGTTAATAATAAAAGTAATTTATATGAAATATTAAAAAATACTAAGAAAATATGTTTTATAATTACTATATTAAGCATTCAACGTTAATACTGGGAAAATCCTTTAACTAATTTTTATTCATTCAAAAATGAAGGTTACCAATATTATTTTGCTACTTTATACTAACCATATTGACATATTATTTTTGTAAATGTCTTCTCATAGAAGATGTAATATTAGAGTATAGTATATCGTATATATTGTTATATATAGTGTATATAGAATATATTATTATATATAGTATATAGTATATATTATTATATATATTGTATATAGAATATATTATTATATATAGTATATAGAATATATTATTATATATAGTATATAGAATATATTATTATATATAGTATATAGAATATATTATTATATATAGTATATAGAATATATTATATAATATTATAGTATAATATATAGAATCTATATAAGATGTTGGAAGGGCATAATCTTATTTAACGTACGAAGAAGTGAGCATACGGTCGGCTGTCAAGTGAGGAGTAAAGAAAGAATGCTAACATTCATTGGAGATGGAAAATCAAACGTTAATCAAACTAAAAAGAAATTTGATTTTTTAGAAATACGCTTTCCTCGTCATTTTTGTTTGATTAAATAATTAACGACCATTAGGCGGTGGAATTGTTTATCTTTGTTGAAAACTATGATGAGATCTCCTGATTCTTTTGCTATTCGGGGTATTTGTTGCTTCTGATATGATCAACGATGTTACGATGAAATATGAATATAAAGTTGTCGAATGCCTCGAGAATGTATATTAATTAACAATAATCTAACGCGATATAGGGTATGCATACCGAATGTACGTATTGCGCTAATTTCAACGATTATTTCAACTATGACGAGATCTCTTGATTTTGTTTCCATTCGGATTATTTAATATTTTTTATATATCTAACAATAATCAATAATAAAAAGTTGTCGAATGCCCCAGGAACATATGTTAATTAACAATTAAGTGTTACAACGCATATTCTTACAAGTAGCGTATTGGACGTGTTTTTTGCGGATGATTTTGAGAATATTACTAAATTTTTATGGATGATTTTTTTTTATTTTTCCTTTTTCTTGTTCTTGTGCACTAGAATTATGCAATTTTTGTTGTTATAATATTAATCATTTTTGTATTTATAGTCTATTGTAATAGACGGTCTTCTGCGAGTACTCTTACGCGGCGAAATTTCTATTTGTTTATAATAAGTTTCTATGCGCAATAAAAATTTTTTTTTATTTTTTTGGTGATTGATAATGATTACTGTTTATGATAGTTAGTAGAAATTACAAATTTTTCAATTTTTCATTCTTTAATAAAGGTCGTTTTTCGGAGTGTTTTTAGGGTTATATTGGTTTTTTTAATATTGTATTACAGTTATATGGTTTATTTAGTTTTTTTGAAGAAATTTCAAGTTTTGAATAATTTGATTTTTGTTGGAGTTCCAACGTTGGAAACTTCAGACTAATCGCATTTATAGTTATGAAGATTTAGCATATTGTAAAAATGTTTTAAAATGTTATGATTATAGAAAATATGTAAATTTTTGAAATTTTATATGAATAATATAAGTTACTAAATTTTATGCAAAAGATCAAATTGTAACGTAAATTTATTCAAATTAACTACATTAAATAAAATAATAAAAGTTTCAGTACATATACAATATTAACCATTGAATAGAAAATTAAACTAAAAATAAATTATGAATTTATAAAATCTTGTTGTATTCAATGAATTTATTATTGAAAAAACTGGAAGTAAAATATTTACATTTTGTAACAGATTTTTATTAAAATTTTCAATTTTTAAATCAATATCGATGCTTTTATTAAACCAGAAATAAAACTACTCAATACTTTATTTAAAAATATTATTTATAAATTTTAAATAAAATATGAAAAACATATGTTGCCTAACTAAATTTGGTTAACTAAACAGTTTTTTAGAATTTTATTTTATCGACATACACCTAAAACACTAACATGTATATTAGACATTTCTATTGTACAGAATACATATTCATAAGCCACTAACACTAAAAAAATTTTCCTTAAAAAGATAAAATTATAATTAATAATTTATGAAATATATCTCATATGAAAGTTTATAAAATATAATGAAGCTATAGGTAATTATTATTATTATTTGTATAAGAATGCATATACACGTAAATTCATTAAAGTTCTAAAGAAATGCCGGAATCTGAAAACAGATTTTGTGCAATGTTTTTGTAAAGGTATTTATTAAATATTATATATGCTAGTATGTGGTTATATGCATAAGGTTACATAGTCATAATACATAAATATAATTGCACTAAAATTGAAGTTCCACGTATATTATTTTCTCGCATTTTTTTCTTAGTATCTTTTAATATATTTAACGATTTTAATTTAAAAAATTTTGTGCAATATTAATTTTTACTTTTTTATGAATTTCGAAAATTTCAACCCTTAGTAAAAGTGGTTTATAGTGGTAGAATTCTGGGGAAATTTATTATTTTGTCGTTTTGTGCTACTATTAATAGTTTTTGATAGTTTTCTAAAGAAATTATTCAATTTAAAAATTTTTCTTTTTTCGTCACGCCGACAACATTGCAAACTTCAGGCTTATGCTTGTTATGCTATTTGTAAAACAAAAGAAATTAATTGTAATCTTTCACATTTTCTGCTATAAAATTAACAGGTTGAAGAATTTCTATATAAAATTAAATAACAGTTTATTAAGGAAAAAAAAACTTAATGAAACGCATTGATATATTCATTATTTCGAGTATGTTAATAAAATTATTTCAATTTTAAATAACAATATATTAATATATCGGTAATAACATCTTAATTATTTCTAAAGGCTCGTCAAAAATAGTTTAAGTATTAGTAATATTGTGAAAATTGAAAAATTTAAGTATGTTTTTTGATACATATATATAGATACACACAATTGTGTGTATGTTCATTGACACATGTAAAATAAATCTGTAATATTATTGTTCAGAATTTTTGACATTTTAATTTAAGTCAATTTAAGAATATTGTTAAAGCATATTACATCATCTCACTTCCACTTCTTTCTAGCTTCGTGCAGCTTCCTCGAGCACAGCCGTATGATGAGCTTTTTTCTGTTTTCTTTCATTATTTTTATATGTTTTTTGTCGTACGCTTCGCTGATTACAAACCTTGTGTGTATATTGTTGGAGGTTTTGTATATCTCTTAAGATGTGATCCGGTGTCGTTTTTGCACGTGTTTTTGTTTGTTCCGCACTCAAAGTAAGAAGGCATTCCGGGATCTGCCTCTTATTTCCTCAATTGCTGTAGCAAATTTTGTATCGGTTGTGTGTACACCATCTGTTACAGTCAGAGGTCTCTAACCTCAACACCGCATTTATCGACACATGTTTTGATAAAAGATTCTATAATCTATTAATTTAATCTCTCGTAGTGTTTCGTACAACACATGATACAGCTAAGGGTTTTTAATCTTATAACTACTGTGAATACTTATAGCTACTGTATGAATCTTACATCCCTTGCATTTACCATGTGATTTGATGAATAATTTCATAACATACTCATTTAATCACTATGCGCATGTGCCAGTACTTCTTTCGTTTATTGTTATTAGCGATATTATCAGCACCCCACTCATGTGTACACTTTTATATCAGTAAATTAATCATCTGATGTCCACCATTAGTATTGTATAGGTTAGTAAAAAATTAATTGTAATTAATTTTCTTTATAATTCTTTATATTTTATAATTTTTTTGTTGATCTTTGTACAATCAGGATCAAGTTAGTAAGCATACGAAAACTCACGCAATTAAATATTTCAAAATCAAATTTATTATTAAATAACTTTTAAGAGATAATATTTATTTACTATATTTTTTAATATTTCAATTAATAATTTTAATATATTTGAATAAGCCTTTTGTTGTTAAATAATTATTTTTTTCTATATATGTAGTTCACGACTTCTGATCAATCTACAACTTGATGGATATTAGTTGTTAAATAAATAATGCTTGTTATTATGCATATTTATATGAATTAATCGAAAATAACCCAGTTCCTTAACTAGATATTTTGTTTGGTCCGTATGAAATTGCAAAATTAAGTAGTCGTTACACGGATAAGGTTTGTTTCATTCATATACATATGCATAATAGCAAGTATTGTTCAGTTCGACATATCGACATAAAAGAAACTCGGAATATTAAAAAGAACTTAGAAAACAAAATTGCCTCCAACCACTACGATAATAAGAATTATGAAATAACTAAACACATAAAACAAAGATACTACGCATTAGATTATAGACAGAATATTGCCCAGTTATCAAAATTAGATAAAAGTGAATGATCTTTTTCTAATGAAATACGCCAACACAAATACGATATTTTGTCACGTGAAACAACTACTGTAATCTTCGCGAGCTTTCCATAAACTCATGTAACTCAATATTACGGAAATCATATTTTAACATATCATGTCAATACGTTTCATAGCCATAAGCGAGAATACTGGATTATATAAAACAACACCTATAACATAACATTCAACCTGTATCAGTACGTTTTACGACTTCTATCGAATATAATAATAAGGCGCAATAACCGTGAAATCTATGTAATATAACGCCATAAAGGCGCCATCTTCGACCCATGTAAACACATTTTACGATCAGAAGTGAGAATTGAATAATTAATACAAAACCCGACAATAAAATCCCGAAATCAATGAGAATACATCACTCGATCTTATCTAAAAGGTTGCGTGCAAACGACATACGAAATCCTCAACCCGTCAAAATCACACACCGAGTATACGTTAAACTTTCTTAGAAATATTATCAAAGTGGATGTCTATAGAATAAACATAGGTCCAACGCAATAACAAGGCAATAAAATTTTGGACCAATCACATATCAAGAAAACAGTCAGCTCTGCAATATATAAGAATGACACATCACATCAATAGCCACCAATCATTTAAGTTGAGATACAAGTCAGAGTTTAGAGTAGTCTCGCGACCTGTGATATTCGCGAGAACGGAGAATTTTTCCGTTTCAATTATATAAATTTTTGTTATAATACTATAAAGCAGCAGATAAAGTCAATAAAAGTAAAATCAATGAAATCCTCAGTATTTTTAAATTACCTTTCTTAACCAATAAATCCAATATCCTTTAAAACAGCTTGAAATACATTTAAAAAGATTATTTCAAGTAGAATTGAATCGAATAAAAATAAAATTTTAAAAGCTAAGACCAAACGTATCTTCAGAGAATAGCGCATCTTGGACCTATTATAGAGTTCTTCGGGACCCTGAGACATAATAAAAATCCAAAGTGGTGACATCAGCCTGCCAGAGAATCATCCAGGATCATTCTCTTCATACACAGTCTAATCGGATTTCAAGCCAGCAGCCAATCAGCGAAACTGTATATTTAGAGCATGGAAGAGCCTATTAATTTTTGATGTATAAAATGCGCGCGACGTTACACCCGACATATATAAAGTATATAGTAAAAAATTACAATATATAAAGTATATAATATATCCATGATTTTTATGGAAATTTTCTAATGATATCAAATCTACACTTCAAGATAATTTACGATTCTTTTATTTGTATAGTTATTATGTGTCTTCTATGTCTGTTTACAAAAATTATTCAAATTTACGTCTAATATTTCAGATAGTTTATATGAATTCAAATAATTCTTGTAATAATCCTTACAAGTCTATATAACTTTAAAAATATACCTAAATAATTAAACTCATACTGAAATTTTTAATATATACCTTATTAGAAAAATAAGTAATAGGAAATAGAAATTAAAAAACAAAAATAAATTAATGATTAATCACTGCCAAACTATATTTACCTTAAATTATTTTAATTGTTAGATAGGCATACTAAGCACATAAAATTTGGCTCCGCTTATTTATGATTCATTGATTGCTTCTTCAGTTTTCTTTCGTACGGTAAACGCTATATATTTCTATTCTTTTTTATTTTTAAATATTTTCTATAACTTATAATGCATAATATAATTTATAAATTATTATATAGATAATGATAATATTTAATATAATTTTAAAATATTTATTTTCTAAATTCTATAATAAAAAATACCACATATTAATAATAGATGACTATAGAGGTATTAATAAAACTTATAGCAAAAAAGCTAAAGATTAATATTGGCAATATACGAATTGCGAATTGTACTAAATTGCATTCATTATCAAACACAAATTAATATAAATTCTATTGAATAATACAGGCGGTGGATCTGTCAAAAAGGAATCTATGGACTTTTATATAATTCCGAGTTTTTATTTAGAATATTTTTTATAAAATACGTAGAAGATAGAAAAAAACTATTCGATTTAGAAAGTATATAAAAGCATCATATTATCTGTAATGTAAAGTTTTCTTAGCGTTTATAAAGAATATTTTTTGAGATTTTTAGGCGCTCAAAAACTATTTTCTTAAATATTTAATTATTTGTATTGATGAAGCCAGAGAAAAAAGTATCTTTATTCATGATTCATAAAAGATAAAATGTATTTATTAATTATAATGGTATAATTTCATGATAAGTTTCAAACAAAAGCTGAATTTTTTTCAATTCATCTTCTTAAATTTTGCTCTATATTTATATACTCCAACATATGAAAATCTTAAACTTGAAAGTAAGATAATTGGAAAAGATTAAACTTGCTTTGCTTACTCGATTTTATAATGTACTTTCAATTTTTAAGTGCAGATATGCAAATCGTAATATTCCGTAAAATTTGCAGAATATAAAAAAATTCCTATATAGACAGGTAACTTAAATGAGGTAGGTTAAGTTTATCAGTATAAGTTTATAACCTGTACTTCCTATATATTAATATATATAAATAATGTTTTTAGCGGAATGTGACATTGGAATATTATTTGTAAATAGCGCAACATTGACGTATCTAATGAGTTAATGTACCAAAAAACACATATTTAAGTAATATTCTACAACTTATTGTTTGACTATTAAAGCTCATAAAACATACTTTTTATTTAAATTTTATTTATTCAAGCAAAAATGTTTTCTGTATGAAAAGACTCTATAAGTAAAGATTCCAAATTGAAAATTATTTTATATATTAAAAATGTATGTAGAAAATTATTAGTGGTAATAAAAATAAATTTGTAATTCAATAAATGAGATTAAAAAATTTTTAATTATGCATCTTATATTTTAGTAAGTTAATTTTTATTATAAGTACTTTTAGTGACATACGTATTAGTTTTAACCAAATGTAGGGCATAGTTTATATTTGACAAACGAAAATACAAGACAGAGCAAGAATCAATACGCCAATAGAAAGAAAGATATAGTATGAGTGAGAATAAGAAGAGACCTTAGAGAGAAGTTTAGCTGTGAGTTAGGTTAAACTCTGCGCCCGGGTTCAGGGAACAGCGCGAGACACCCAAGTGCGGTGGGTTCGAGCCGCCGTCGTTGCTATCTCTCCTGCTATGGTTTTCGCTCCCTTTGCCCAAAGTGTTATAAGAACAAAGGTTAAGTAAAGTTGCCCTTCTACTGGATCAGTAAACCAAAGAGTGAGTGGTAAAGCCCTACTAAAAGGGTATATTAGGCCGTATTTTCAAGAATCGAACATTTCAGGGGGCGGCAGAAATCACCCAAAGTGCAGAAGCTTGCTTTTCCACTTTCAGTGTAATTTTACGGCGCTCTGTCCTTTTACGGCCTTTTGACACACTCCCGTCGGCACAGTTTTCTGTCGTACACTCTCGCCTTCTTGAATTGCCCACATTCCTCCGTGTCCCGGCAATAGTAAGTTTGAATGTCTCTTGTGAAACCGCAGCGTCCACGACGAACCAAAAAACAAGGAATATAACTTGCCGTATGATTTAGAAGACTCTAAAATATATAAAACTCTTCTTGCGAACTAATATTTAATGAATGTAAGAATTCACGATAATTAAATTATCATGATTATATAAGCTTGCCGCAAATGAATAACTTGATATGCGTAGCTTCATCGCATAAATTAACATATAATCACTGTACAACCTGCGTTATTGTCAACTTTATATGAATAAATTAATTTTCTTCCTGTTTCTAAATTTAAAAATGCGTAATAAGCTTATTTTCTCATTTTTCGTTTCTCTTCCTGGAACAACCCCGGTCTTACCTCAAGTTTTTCAACCTGTGTCAAAGAAAGGCGAAAAATTCGAACTGCCGTAGGTATTTTTCACACCCAAGCCGACATCAAAAAGTAATTTTATAAAAAGAGTTAATTAAAGAAATCAATATTAATATTCAAGATTTAATAAAAAAACTTATTAGAAAGTTAAATTTCAAATTCTCCTTAAAATGAAACTTGTAAATTCTTTTTAGTATTTAAGAATTAAATTATCAAAGTCTGTATGTAAAATAGTTTAAAAAATTAACGTGACAGTATTTATTGAACGAAAACGGTTCATTAGAAAGAAATTGTGAATCAATGACTTATTTAGAATTTGATAATTTATAATAATTGTAATCATTAATGAAACATTTTCTATTTTCAAGTTTGTTTTTTCAGTTTCTTTTATTTTTTATTTATTATTTAAATAATCGAGTATAATATTTTAGGTGCAGCAATGTATTTGATTTGTAAAATTTCCTAACGTTAAGTCGAATTCGAAAGTAAATACTTAAAGGTATTTTTCTTAAAGGTAATACATATTAATAAAAATATTATTGTTCTCATAGTCTTATAGATAATTTTTGTTCGAAAAGTATCATTATAATGAAATACAATTCTGAACAAACATTTCTGTACTCATATTTAATTTTATTTTGAATACAAATAATAGAATTAATAATTAATTGTATTAAACATTTTATCTTCAAGTTTTTAATAATATTCTAAATTTCATAGATTTATATAATTTTATTGTAGATTTAGAAAGATGATTAATTTTAAAATGAGAATAAAATGCAACTTACTCTACTTACTCTAGGAACTCCAGCTTCTCTTGTAGATATACCCATTTTTTCGTGATGCCTCAATTGTACGGGATAAATAATTTGGTAGAAATGAGCACCAATATTTTTTACTAGTTCTTCATTCTGTTGATATTGACGAAGGAGTCGCTCTACTTCACCTAAAAGAATATTTACTTCTTCAAAATCTTCTATTTATAAAGATATTTTATATCTTTTATAACATCATTTTATAAGAGCAAAAAAAGTATTTCAGAAAGATTTACGATTAAGATATTGCATTAAATATTTTCAGATTATGCATATTATATTTTACTCAATTAATTTTTATTATAAATTGATATTTTAGAGTACTTTTAGTGACATTTGTATTAGCTTATAACCAAAAGTGGATCTTAGTTTTTATTTAACAAATGAAAACACAAGACATAGCTGATAGTCCTTATTTACTCAACAATATTCTATGGGAATTTACTTGATTTAAAAATTAAAATGACTTTAGAGAATAATTTTTTCGAATAACGATAGCTACAATAGCTTCTAAATAATTGCGACGGAAGTTTCCATAACGCCCGTCAATACCGCGGACCGTGATAAAGCAAGAAGTAAAAACCGGCCCCTACGCTGTGCGAGCGAGTAGAGCGCGATTTCTTGCGGTTCTGGATATGAGCAGAGTCTACGGAGCATAGAAGTATAGCAAATATATTACGAGAGAGTGAATGAGTTAGCGAGTCAGAAAGTGTAGTATGCGAGTTGTGGGGGGAGAGAGAGAGAGAGAGTTTATTTATTAATATTTATTATTAGTATACAAATTTTATATAGTTTTCACTAAATAGTTCTAAAGTTATTAGCAAAGTTAAAAGTAATGAATTATACTTATAACAAAAAACATCGTTGGTAAAATTTGTTATAAATCTTTTTTTGACATTTGAAATACTTATGGCATTAAAATTATTTTTATATAAAAAATTAATACTTTCAAAGAATAATCTTGCAAAAAGAAATAATAGACTTGACATTGATTAAACGAGTAAAAAGTAAGATAATTAAATTAATGGATTACGATAAAACTTTGACATTAAAATATTGCTTTAAAATATGATTATTCAAAACATGAGAATACAGAAACACAATGAGTGGTAGTTAATAAAAGATTTTAGACAGCATAATAAAATAACGGTAGGAAGTTGAAATTTACTATTATTTATGAATGAAATTATTGAAAGAATCATGGCGTCAAATTATATAATACCTACAAATCGAAAAATGAGATTTTGACGAATAACAAAACCGTAATTAAATCTACTTATGATCACGTCGGAACTACCAAAATACCAAAAAATCATAATATTTATGAGCATTCAGAATATGTTATTAAAAAACAGGATAAAGAGAAAAGAAAGAATCAGTCTTCGAAAATTAAAAAAATATTATGTAATAGGTCAGTATTTCCGCTTTAAATTCATTTGAATATTTTGTAGTTATCAAAAATGTATCACTATTGATATAAGCAGGAACTCATTATTATAACAGATTTTAATCCCTTAAGATTGTTTTTGCTACATTTATTTATCCACAAATAGAGTTCAGTCTTTGAAGGCTTTGTTATTCAGTTAAAACTGGATTATACGATAATGTGTCGGCATTAGTCTGTTTTCTAAATGATAAGCGATGTCAGCGTTATTAGAATATAGTGCAACTTTTCACCAATAAGTTATTAAATTATTGATTATTTTAAAAGTATATCATTTTTTAAAGTTTTTGAAATATATACAGTTCTGGGTAAAAAAAGAAAAATGTCATATTTACCCTTATCAAAAGTAGAGGGTGCAACCCTTTAGAATAAAAGTAATTTTTACAGAAGCGTTTTTTCAACAGAAATAATTTGACGTTGGTTTTATATTGCAAAATAAAACCGTTTTTGAGATATTAAAAAAAACCATTTTCGAGGATAAACTATAAAAAGTACAATGGCAGAGAATTTTATCATGATCTAACAAGTAGCTATATCAGTAGTTAGTATAGAAAAAAGTCATTTCTGACATATTATTAAAATTAAGTAAAAATATCCTATAATAATAGAGCAGACAAACGAAAAAAATTAAAAAAGTAGATGCAAAGGAGAATACGTACTCTTGATTTAAAACTCAAATGTAGAATAATTGAGAGAAAAAAGTAAAAAAAAATATTTGAAATATATAACAAATGAGAATAATCATTGATTAAACAACCGCATTAAAGTTAAACAATAGAGAAAGGATTTAAGTAATCAGTTAAGATTTTAATAGATTTATTAAAATGACCCATTAATAATATTGCAGAAAGAATGCTGCCAACTTATCAAAAAAACAATCTTTCAAAAGATGACAGAACATCGAGGAATATTACTATGATCGTGTTTGACTCTTCCAACAATAATACGCGTTTACTTAAATCGCCGAATTAGCACGTAAGAAAGGATACCCGTCTAATATTTTTTGTTATGCTGCAAAACATATCACTATATCAAAAAAATCGGTGAGATACACCTCAGGATGTTTACTTGCAAGGCAATATTCATGAAGAAAAATTTGAATAAATCAAGGAAAGCACCGATTAAATGTGCAGTCATAAGCATGAAGATTTAAAAAAAACAGTGAAATATAAAAGATAATGTTATGTAATAGCAGATAGGAGACGATTTATCTTAAAGAAAAAACACTGCAAAGATAAGATGGAAAAAATGCATGAGTAGTGAAGGATTACAAAGCTAAAGCTGAAGTAATTCCATGAGCAATCGACAAGTTTAAAGTCCTATTGCCTTGATAGTTGTAATATTACTTTTCTTTGAATTACAGCATTGTTATTGTTTATTGTACTAATATCCGATTTTAAAAGATGTGAATCTATATTGGTTTGCGCCTTGAATCCCACTCTCTAGTTTAATTACTACACTTGGCTCGAATGGTCTTACGCCAAAAGTATAAGGGTAAAGCTGCAGCTTTCAGAGATACCAGTGCATATTTGACTGCTATAGTGTTCATTATCTCGATATGAATATTGTCCTTTGCTATATATATAATTGAGAAGGTATGGAAACAAAAATATTATCGGTGATCAATTTGTTTTTATTCAGTATTAGACAATTTAAATACTATATTAAATCATTTACCAATCAGTAGAATTTACTTTCACTCTTGTGTTAAAATTATAACTGAAGAAATAATAACTAAAGATTAACCTTATCCTTTCGACTCCTTTCTACTTATTTTATTTTTTGGTTATAGATATCTGTTTTCTAAAAAGTTTTGCCACTGCAATTTTTCAATAGCAGTTTATTTAAATTTGCAAAAGCAATGTACAATAATAACAATTGTGATAAAATATTTAGAAAACATATAATCACTAATAATTTATTTAGGATTTCTTTTTAGTTAGTCTTACCAGCAGGCGTTTCTTCATTCCAAAAAGAATCATCTAAAGTGTAGTCTGCCTCTGGAATAAGAAAAATATTATGTTAGTTCAAATATTGCAATTATAAATATAAGAATTATACATCTAATACTATTGGATATTTTATAAAATTCTTTAGTAACAATAATTAATTAATAAAAAGTATATATAATTCATTTAAAATTCATTTAAGTTATAAATAGTTTAAAATAAATTAATTTATTATGATCATGTTGTCATAATACTTTATATTTTAATACAGCAATCGTTGATTCTAGTAGTAAATATATGGATCCTCATAGAAATAGTTTTTTTGATGAAAAACTTATAGGATATGAATATATCCTATAAGTTATATATATATATATTTTCATTATATTCCAAATATTAAATTGATTTATAAATAATTTTTAAATTTCTTTTTATATAAATGTAGCATTAATATTTTCGTTACTGCATATATAGATATTGAATAAAACTTATATTATAACAGTTTAAATTAAGAAAAAACTTTAAAATATTAGAGTAAATATTAAATAATAACAATAACTCAATTCATAAAATATGAATTTCAATTTATAAATTAAAAGCAAATTTGTATAGAATGAAGGAAAGCAAGAATGAATACAGCTAAATGGAATAAAATGTATGTGATGGTGCAATTTATTAAACAATTTCACGAACAACTATATACTTAAAAAATTCAAATATTAAGTAGAAAGAAATATATGTAAACAAAGGGCATGAGTGTGTACTGATGATAATAACTGATCATAATATCATAGAAAGCTACTTAGATTTTTAACTTATATTTTCTTGCTAATATAAAAACAAGACCCTAACAAAAAAGTTATCGAACATTCAAATTATTGTACTGTTAAAGTGCAGATACACTGGAAGAACATAAAAATAATTTATATCCCAAAATAGGGTAGAGAAAATTACAATATAAGAATGATTTAGAGACTTAAAACTCTAAAATCTCTTAATTTAAACTTAAACTTAAAATCTAATTAATGATATAGAGCTAGCACTGTTATATTTACGATGAAATATTATAAAAAAGAACTTCTTTATCACTTATCAAAAGAAGATTATTTATACATAACATTCTTTTACTCATCTGCTTAAAAATGGATTATGAAAAAAGTTTAGAGTGTAAATATTTTTTAGTACAGAAAAATTTTAGATAATATTTACTTTAAAATTATATATGTACAGGTAGAAGAAATAGGAACAAGGTATACAAGAATAATTATCATCTGAATCTAGTTACCTTTTCATTATAAGAAAAAATATCAATATATCAAAAGTAATAAATAATCAAAAAGGAAGTATTATTTAAGGTCATTTATGACATGCAGTTCCAAAAAAACAGCCTAAGAAATATCATAGACAATATATAATAGAAATTATAAAAATAAAAGAAAATTTAATATTAATATTAATGAATGTAAGATAATTGATTAGATAATTAACCTTTTTGATAGACTTAACTAGAAGTAATCCTGAAGATTATAGCTAAAACATAATACAAACAATTTAATATAAGAGCTGAGCTAATATAAATCAAAGGTAAGAATAAAAAATACATATTTAAAAACAAAGGTAAAATATATAAATATATTTTCAAATGTAAGCTAAAATCAAAACAATTATTATGCATTTCCTCTATTAAAATTTTTTATTATCAGTGAAACTTATTGCACTATAAATGAAGTAAGAGTAAAATTATACATTGAATACATGGATAAAGTTTCTAAATATATTGGATAAGTTTTGCTCTAATTTTTTAATGAAACTTGTAATTGTAAAATGTGCATATGTGATGCATAAAAAAACTAAAAATTTACTTGAAAGTATATACTAAGGTATAATTACTCTAATTGAATGAAACTGTGTAAATATAAGATCTATATTGATATGCAATTTCATAAAAACATAAAATATTTTTATTGATAACAATAATAGGCTACTTCTATTATTTTCTGTGAGACATTTAGTTGTTTGATAAAATATAATAGCATATAAGCTTCTGTAATACAAATCTAAACAACCTTTAATTTGATTAGAAGTGCATTTATACTTATTTGTACTTGCCTAAAGTCTTTCCTAAATAAATACATAGATTGAATTGTGCAATAGATAAAATATTCTCATATGATGATGACTATATCAATACCAAAATGTAATAATAAGTTTTCTTATAAACTTGGTAAATAGTTATTAAATTCAGATTGTAAGGTTGATAATATATGTTTTTCCACAGAAACAAAACTTTAATTTGGTGAAAGATAAAATTTTACTAGCTATAACATAAAAACTTAAATTATAATTGTCACTTTATTATAGTTTTCAAAAAATTATGAACATATAAGAAAAACGATTAAAAAGGATAAAAATCTATAAACTTTGTAATTATTCTTATTAATATATGTAATTTTAGAAATAAATATAATATCAATAAAATAAAATTATATTTTTAGAAAAAAAATAATACAGATATTAATAAAATTTTTCAATCCACATTAGATCGCACTTTGTTTACTTTTAAATTATTTTAGATTTTTGAAAGAAAATAGTTGGATATTAATATTTAGACAGATAGAAATATGCCTGTGTATTAGCTGAAGAACATGAGAAGAACACTAACATTTTAGGTTTGATATAAAAGACTTGTCGCATATCAACATCATCGGTAAAAATAATTGAAATAGTGAAAAAGACTTTAAGGCCCAAGGCTAATTCAAAAGAAAAACCACTTTAATAAGCAAATAAGTTGTACTGATAGGAAAGCGTCAGTTGACAACTTAAGACTTTTAAAAGTTTAAAGACAATTCCCAAGATGACTTGAAAAACCATCAACCTTCTAACACCTATTTGATGTATATAAAGAAAAAACTTATTAGTATTATTAGTATTATTTAACGATAATTTGTGATTAAAAGATTATTAGAACAGCTTATTGTGTGATTATAGCAAAAATGGAGAGAGAGATTGAAAGTTAGATTTTAAAAAGTTTTATTAAATAATATTTAATATATTAAAAAATAATTCCAAGGAAATTTTTTTTATAATTCACATATTTTTCACTTTATTTTTATAAAGTATACTAACAAATGCATAAATTAGTTAAGCCTTTCTATTCTATTATTCTAATTAAGCCTGTTATTTTTTAAATCTTAAATTATTTGATGAAATTGACGTTAGTAGTAGTGCATATTAAATTTTTCATTATGTCAATAATCATGTCAATATTACAACGAATATTAATTTTTTAAAGATATTTGTTATATGATTCATAAAAAATAAAATTTTTGGGCATATTAAATAATAGTAGAATTGTATTTTATGTAAAATATAATTACGAATTATTCAAAATTAAACCAAAATATCGAATACTATTTACAAATTCTTGTAAAGTTACAACGAAGATGGTGAGTACTTACGTGCATTCGTTTCAGATTTCAAACGCTTTGCCACTTCAAATTACCGGTAAAGCGTAGGAATTCTAAAACAAATATCACTTTGTCTGATTTCTGTGATAATTTTTTTTTATTAGAAGTATAAATATATTTACCTACAGGTTCATAAAGATGTTTTATAATAGTCTTTCAATGAAATAATTTTTAACGTAAATATATAATTTTTCAGTTTTATACATAAAATGTTGATATAATAAAGATTCACATATAATCAAAGAAAGAAATAAAGAATTTAAATATTTTGTAAATGATTTAAGTTTAGTAGGAAAGTAGTAGCGATATTATTCTTAAATAATAATTAACTAGTAGCTAGTATACAAGATAAAGATGGAAGGATGATAATAAAATTAATTTGGATTAAAGAAAAATATAGAAAAAAGAGGGGAGTAAAGATAAATTTAATATAATTAAACAAAAAAAAATAAAATCATATATTGTTGCTTCTCTAAATTTTTTTATATGAAATTGTTGTAGGAATTTTCAGGAATAAAAATATCGTAATTTAAAAAATATATGATTTACCAACAATTTTTGTTTAATAATTTTAAATAGACTAAATGTTATGAATAATGTTTAGAATTTTAAATGAAGTTAGATACGATTTAGTTAATTATTAAAGTTCCAACAAAACAACAATTTTAAGACATTTGTTATATAATGACCTAAAATAAATTTATATAGAAACTGATGTCAACGATTTTACATCTATGTTACGAAATTATATAAAAAGGATTCAGAATTATATGATATGAAGAAACTATCAATCTTGAAATTATTCAAATTCAAAAAATAGTAAACACAAAGTTTAATAATTTCAATTTTATTTTTTAATTGAGTTTTAATGTTATATCATATTTTAAATAACAAATACATAAATTATTATTATTATTTAATTTATACATATAATAGTATAAGCATAAAACAACGGTAGTATTCTATTATAGAATTGATAATTGAGCATTAATTCTAAATATTATTCTGTTATAGAATTAATAACTGAACATTAATTCTAAAAGTTATGATATTATGATCTATAAGTAGGCTATCTGATTAACATTTCCAATATTAGAAATTGTTTCTTCAATTATTATTAATTTTAGATTTAACATTAAAATAATAAGTAGTAAGTAGTAATTATTACTAGTAGTAACTAGTAAGTCTGTAAAATTTTATAATTTGAATAAAAAGAATATTAGAACAATAGTCATGCCTATAATTTAAATAATAAATGTAATTTTTCTTCTTTATGCATAATTTATAAGTATAAATAATATTTTTTATATTTCCGGTCATATACTGCCACAGATAGAATATGGAATTTAATTACGTTCATGAATTTCAGAAAATAAATTATTATTTAAAAACCATTTATAAAGTTAAATATTCATTAAATTATACGTATGAAATGAATCGTGAAAAAATTAAAACAAATTCATTTATTAATGTAATAACTACATTGTAGAGAATATAAATTCCTTAACAAAATACTTTTGGGTTAACCAATATTATAGACGATTTTACTTAAAATCCGCATATTCAAGAAATTTTAGCAAATAATAGAAATGTTTTTATTATTTTATTAATTTTATTTAATTGTTTAATTTAATGTTTTTATTATTTTATTAACGGAAATGATTTACTTTTTATATATTATAATTTTTCAAGAAAATCTATTCATGATATCTAGATGGTGTTTTGGTAGTACATTGTACATTTAAAAGACACTTGGATTTTTTGTTCATAGAAAATTTTTTTTATATGGTTTTAAGAACTGTTAATCGCTGTTATATTTATACATACAAATGTAAATATAATCTTGAATGATACAACATTACAAGTTTTTGATCTGAATGAACAATTAATACAAAGAACCTAGTAGAGAAAAATGCACAATGCATTAAATATTTTCATTATAATTAATTTTTTATAATAAAATAGTTTTGCAGTGCACAAACCCTTTCAATTATTATTCAATTTGTCAATTCAATGTAAGTCTATTTAGCTATTAGCTATAAAAAAAGTACTGGAGCCTGAGTAGGAATCTGCTTACACCTCTATGTTAAGTATTGTTGAATATAAGATGATGGTGATAGTTCTTCAAAAGACGTACAAAATAATAAGCTCAAGCAGAGAGAAATGGTCTAATAAGATGTTTAAGTTAATGAAGCACACTGATTTGGTTTACCCCTTTTCTTGATATTTTTCATGACATAATTACTTTATTTGTCTCTCTTCTCTCTCTTTCTCTCGTGTTAAAATTATAGGATTATTACTAAAACAGCACAAAGTAATTGCGTCGGATATCTTATATATTCAGAAAACATTTTTGTAACTTGTCTAAATGACACAAATTGCATGTGATCAGATATTTGAAATAAATAAAAAAATATGTATTATCATTTAAAAGGTTACCTTTATAATTATGGATAGTCATACGATCACAATTGCTGTAGCTCATTCTTATATAAGTGATGATAAGATTTGAAATTTCTTGCAAAGTGGGCATTCCCGCAGTCAAACAAACTGTACCAATCATGCAATTTTTAGCTAAATTTTGCGGAAAGAACTTTTTATAAATTTATTTTATTTATACACTTGTCATTTATATTACATATCTTACTTTAACCAAATCATAATTTTGCGTCCAATGTCTTTAGTATTGACAATATTAAATGTGTTCTCATTCTTGAATTATAATTTTATCATAGAAGTTTAAAATATTTAAAAAATTAATACTCTAGTCTTATGTTAGTAACGTACGTTTCTTTTATTTTAAGAACCATGCGCAAGTGTTTAAATTTTGTATTCGAACTATAATTGTATTTAATATATCTAGGTAACTCTAGTAAGTACACTTATTATTTATCTTTCGACTAAAAGTTACTTTATTTAAAGTCATGGGATCCTAGTGTTGGTGTCGAATAGTTCGAAGAATGAAAATCGAGTACGTTCGCTTGCTTTCTCCTTCTGGAATGTTCAGCTTACTGCTGTTGCAGTCTGGATTACTCGAGTCGGCTAGGATTCAGTTGCGGAGAGAAAAAGATATTAAATATACATAAAAGTTTTTGTGTGTTTTCTGTTAGTCTGGATGAGTTATAAAGAGAACGTCACCGGGGTGGTATAGAAAACTTCCGTATTAAATATCAAGATACAAAAAATAAGTAAAACTAAAAATACTTATCCTAAATACGGCAATGCGAACTTATTCTAAATGTTCATAATGCAGATTTATGATTATTATAAACGCAAACGAAACCTTTGTAAAAAATTTTACATATAACGCTTGAGGGGTTTCGTGAATGCGATTTTAAGCTATGCAATCTTTACATGCAGTTTACCCGGAAAGACGATATATTAATACGGTTTCTTACGTGCATGTGCTTAAAAACGGTAACGTTCCTGCTTGAAAATGCTGTTCGTTTATCGGCGCGGCGTGGTGACGACCATCGTTACAGGGCAGATTTGGTGCGGTAAAAACCGTCACTTCAGGATGGATTTGGCGTAGCAGAAACTGTCACCCAGGGCAGAAAACAAATTGTTTCCCGATGGTATTTGGAAGTGAGCGACGGCAATTCGTTGCTTGCGTGTTCTTATATTGTCTTAAGAAGAGGACTTGGATGAAGTGGAGAGCGGAAGTAACATATAATCACATAGGTTGCATAAATAGAAGCGAATGTCACATATACTCCTGCAAGACAGAGTGTACTTAGTACAAGATGTATGTTTCCCGAAGTGTTACGGTTTGAGGTGAGTAGGTGGAGTACGAGATAGACGAATCAAGATTCACTCAACGAGGAATGGACGATAACTCGGCTCTCTATTCTTGGCATTTGTATATTTTCTTATTTGCATGCATATTCAGTGTATGTAGCGCCCGCTCTCACTTGCGCATATACTCTGTCTCTGCAACGGGTGCTCTCTGCCTTACTCACACACTCTTATGTTTTTATGAGGTGTTTTTATAATCTTAAGTAAATAGGTGAATCTGTTATCTGATAAGAGACGCTAAAGAAAAAGATCAGCGGTATTATCGAAAAAACAAAAACGTGTTAAAACAAACATTTATATTTTCTAATTTCTAATTCAAGCAATTTTATTCTTAGAATGAATACATTGTCTAAAAACAAAATACTTAGGGTTTAAGAGCTAATCCATGCTTTATCCCAGACAAATTAAAATGGTCTTTAATAAATGGATATAAAAGAAATGTCTTCGTCCGTTCAAAAGGTTGAAAAAGTTTGCAAAACGAAAAGCAGAATTAATTTATGATTTATAAAAATTCAAAAAACAACTATTTTATAAGATGTGTAAAAATAAAAAATTTTTATAATCATTTAATGTTATCGCGTTATTTGCTATTTCCAGAAAAAGAGGACATAGTTTTCTTGCATAAGTTGCAAATATCTCTGATAAAGCGATACGAAAATAAGGAGTTTAATTTATGATTTTCAACCTTACAAACATTTTCGAAGTCATACCTTCTTAATCAATTAACGTGTCTGAAGATTTAAATTTTTTTATTTAGTATTTCATAATTCATCAGATATTGCTATTTTTATCGTTTCTGAAATCGTCTCAAATTCAAAATAAAAGTCAATCTACGATATTCTAAGAAACAGAGTTGGGATTGGTAAAGTATGCTTCGAAATTTAATATCTAATAATGAACCGTAGGTATACAATTTAGTTATTTACGAGCATTAGAAAAAAAATCGAAGATTGCAATCGAATGAGAAACGATCTGCAAAAGCTTGTTATAAATGAACGGTAAATGTTATGAGTCAGTGTGATATTTCAATATTTATCATTTAGTGAAAATAAAAATTTATCAGGTAGTTCATTCATTGAGAGACCTTGAAAAAAAACCCCTATTTTAAGAGATATATCAAATGTAGGGAAAATAATATTTTTGTAAATCATATGTAGATTCTTGATAGTCAAAACTACTAGAACCTGAATATTATTTACTTCGTTAATTCTTTATGATAAAAAAAATAGAAAGCTAACGACAAAAACTAGAGCGTTTTTTAACGGTTCTGTGAAAAATAAAAGTTGCATATCATTAAATGATTCTGTATTAAACGATTAAATTTTACAATATTACTTTTTCTGGATAATATTACGATTTTATTGTACGGATAAATTCGTATTAGTTCAGAAGAAAAAACATTTCAAAGAATTTTATGATGAATTACAAATGAGTCTGTGAAGATCTAAGCATTTAATATAAGAATGTTTAAAACTGTGTGTCTCAATTATTATTAATGAAAAATCTTTTTAATTGGAGTAGATATTTTGACATGCAACTTTTTTAAGTATTCGATGACGCTTGTAAAGTACAGGTAGATAGAAAATCTATTGTCGCAACCAGATATTAATCTATGAGTTTCTAATTCTACGAATTTATATAATAAACGTTTGAAAGATTTAAAAAATTATATCTCATAATAAACAGAAAATCATTAACGAAAAAATAATTTTAAATGAATGCACAAAATATTTCTTGTGTTAGGTTTATTAGCTTGAAACGTTATTATAGAAAAATTAATCATGTAAAAACTGTAAAATATTCACATTACATGAAAAATATATTTTCGACAGAGAATGAAAAAATACAGTCGATGTATACAAAATATTTTAAATTAATAAATAATTTGAAATTCTAAGATTATTTAACCTTGGAACAATTAACCATCTTTTAATTATATTATACAGCTTATGTAAATCCAATGGTAGAGCTTACAAAGCATATGTTTAGGTCCGAACTACAGATTATCAAAACACTAATTATTACTATTATTTGTAAATGTCATTATTATTTGACTTGTAACTAAAGTAAATACTTATAATTAACTAATATTTTATAAACAAAATGTACATTATTCCCTTCTTTATAGCTTGTTTAAAGCATTTTTCAGCTCTCAAGGAATTTTCAGTTAAATCTGTTAGAGGATAGAAGATATTTTGTTCGTGCAAATAAGAAATAAAGGGAATTGTTTGTTTAAACTAACTTACTAAACTTACTAACTTTAATAAACAGCTGCATACTTATGTAGTGGAAATTGAGGTAATCCCTAATTCTCATTCTCTACTAGATTATCGACCATCCAACCAATTTTTGTCATTAACTACAACTCATTACTTAATTGGAATCTCTATAAAGATCTTAATTCAAAAAGATGTGCACCACATTTCAGAAAATCATCCCAGTTATTAAAAACTTATTTAAAAAACGTTTCATCAATTTTTGGAAAGATGTTATAAATATTATGTCAATGAAATTATTACTCGCAATAAATAGCATTTTGTTACTAATTTTTTACTAATTTTGTTATTAATTTTTTATACTAAAATTTTACTACTACATTTTGTTACTTCTTAATTCAGATAATATTTGTTATTGTAAAGAATGACAACTTGCCTCCCACTATAAATTGAAATTCTGGTTACAATATAGATGAAAATTCAGACCCAGATGGTATCCTATTAATCATCTTTCAAAATAAAGGAGGCCGCGGCTAACGTATATTAAAAACTTTGTATCAACTATTGAATAAGTTATTCACGTGTATTTCACATTTTATTGTAATTATTGTTATTATTATATCCAAATAAAAATTTAAATTATGTAATTTAACGATAATTTATTTAATTCCAAGATCAACAATTGGCTACAATTGAGGAGCTTGGTTATAGTTAATAAAAAGTTTGTAAATATTTATATTAATATTAATTAGTTTATTTTTCGAATACCGTGCATAATATTAATTGTATTTTTTTTGTGGTATCTAGTTATCTAAGATATATGAATTACAGATTGTAATTATTTTATTATGTGTTATGTTTAATCCTTAGGTGCAGATCGCTCCAATTTATAAGCACGAGTTTGTAACTGATCGTAAATTAATGCACTGCTCTGAATCACATTAAGCAGTCAATTATAAAATTGGCATTATACTTTCACGCAAGGCTTCATTGGCGCCTGAAAAAATCTTTATAACTTTTTAAAGGCCAAGTGTTTTGTAAGTTAGTGCAGACATTTTTCAAACAACATCAAAGCAAATCAGATAAATTTTCACTCTTGATCGCAGATCTCGTTCTTTCTTACTACATTAATTTATAAATTGTAAATTTTAGTAAACGTTTATTTTAGCAAACATGTAAAAAATTTTTATTATTTAAAAGCCTTCAAGTTTAAAAAATATACTATTTTATACTTTATGCTCATTTTATTAAACTTTTATTGCCAATGAATTTCTATCAAAATCATCAATTTTATTCAAATTTAAAATAAAATTATGTTATGATAATATTAAATTTATAACAATTAATTGATTGATTTATCAAACGAAAAATTTATCTAGACTAACAATTGGGTGTATGTCTTTAATATACATAATATTCTATGTTGCTTAACATTATTTTTTTTAAAGTTGAATTCTCAGAATTTAAGGATATATTTAAAATTATATATAATTATACACTATTACTCTGTTAATCTACTATCAATGTTATTTTATGTATCAACATAATTTTTACAATTTCTAGGAAATCTTTGATTCGATTTTTATGAAATCAATCGATCGTTTCATTATTTTTGATATATTTCATTTCGAACTTAATGTTTTTAATTTACTATTAAAGTATAATATTTTATATATTCTTTATCTAATTATGTATCAAACAATTAATCAAAAGATACATGAGAAACTTTAATAAAAATATGATGTATGATATATATATGAGTATATATATTTCATCGTAACTTATTATATATCTCTTATATAATCGAATATAATTTCTACAAAATATTTGTCAAATTTTATACGTTATCATTTTTAAATTCTAAGTAAATACATGCTCTCTTTTGCATGCGCATTTTTTTTATAAGGTTATTATTATAGGAGGAATATTCTTGAACTAAGAGATAAGATACCCTTCCATATTCCGTTTTATTATTTAGTGTTAGAAGTCAAGTAATATCTTTTATATGTTTTTATATCTTATATTTTTTATATTTTTTATTATAGCGAGATCCGTCATTAATATACAAGCCGCTAAAGTTATTAGCATTTGTCTCGGCGTTAGTTTAAGTAACTACGGCAATATTATCATTGGTGTCCAAATGCAATATATGGTATTGTTTATTTTTAGTGTGTAAATATCCGCAGTACACTCCGAGAAGAGTTTTAAGAAAATTAATTGTTCAATTGATTTTTTATTTTGATTTTAAATTCTCATTACATCGAGCGTTATGGATCAGGCGAAGATAACAAGAATTATGAAAAAAATTAAAGTTCATTCTGTAATTGAAATAACTCAGATACCAGTAATGATAATTAAAAATTTTGTATTTCTTATATTCATAAGACATAAGATAAAGTAGTAGGATATTTCGCGAGATAGTTATAGTGTTCATGCTCGTAGGGTTGGCAGTTTCAAATCCAAACTGCCCTCAAAAGATTGATGCCAATCTACAAGAAGAATCGTTTAGTGCGATAATATAGTTTTGCATTGAATTTTTGTCACAATTACTCACAATACATTAAAATGTGAGAATCAGGCCTGTATAAGATAATTGTATACGCCATTTCAATTTTTTGAGTAATTAGCAATACGGTATCAAGTTCTACTTTTTTCTAACTTTTAAACATCTCATTGCACGGAAGAATATGTGTTACCAAATATTCAGCAATCACGGTACTACATTCAGGAGTGTAGTTGCCGAATTGCAGCATTTATTTGATTGACAATTAAATTACAACTAAGTAGAAGTGGCACGTGCTCACGGAATAATGAGATGTCGGTTTTGCTAAAAGCTCTTCCACCTTGGTGAGCTCATAGAGACGGTTATCAAGCCCAATAAATATTATTTTCTGTTGATAATTAGCAACATAACATTAACATTTAAAAAATTGTCATGCTATACATTAGAATTAAAGCCTGCTTTAATTCTCGTCCTCTAAGTTCTATAAGCTCGGATGTGTCAGACAACACCGAATTGACTAGATCGTTTTCAAATGGATTTTATCTCTTTAATTACAGGAGCTCTAAGCAGACAACCATTCATTGTCAGGTTCTTATACTGTCTTTGATTAGGAGTCTGAAGTCTCCATCGTTGGAGTTGCAACGAAATTTGGAAATGTTTAAAATCGATTGTTTTTTTATATTATTAATTGTTACCACTTATGATCCAAAACAATAAAATAATAGATTTAAAATTAATTCTACCCTTAAACAGCACCCTTAAAAGTACGAGAAAATTTCAAAAAATCGTAAAAAAGTAAAATTTATTATTCCACTAAATATTATTCATAATATTATTTATAATATAATACGATAAATAAAATTAAAAAAAATTTTAAAAGAAATTAAGTCGGAATATTACTTTTTATGCGTTTTCAGTACGAAAACTTTTATTATTCGCAAAAAAGTTTTTTGCAGAATTTGAGGACAAATATAATATTTAATGTAAATTTGGTATGAAAATTTTCAGAATTATCCTCGCCCGTCATTAAATGCACATGCACTCATTTTTATACACATGAGTATACGGGTCACCTAGATAGTAACAAACTACTATAAGACATATGAACAATTTTTTTCGAAAAATCTTCTATTTGAAGATTAATTAGTTCGAAAATATTTTTATATCAATATCGCGCTTCAAATAGGAATTATATACATTTGAAGCTACTTACGTTCTTAGACACATGAGATTGTAATTTAAGATTATTAAAACAAACGAAAGGTTTTTTTATCAAAATGACCCCGGAAATTCATGTTACGTATGTTTAAATAATACGTTCGCTCTAATGAACCTAAGAATTTAATTAGATTGTTAATGATAAATTCTCTTAAGTCATTCCACTAAATTTTTTAAAAATATTGTATGTTTTATGATTATCAATCACCTGTAGGTGTACACATGAGCATAGGGTCTACCAAATATTGTTAGTAACAAATTCAAGATTATCAATATATACGAAAAGATTTTCTCATCAATATTGGTGTTACATACTTTTGAATGCACATGCAGTATTATACACGTAATTACAAGAATACAACTTAGATATTAAATACCGTAAGATTATAAACACATGTGTATATATATATACACACACACGAACGTTCAGGATAGAAAACAATAATTTTTTACAATATTCCACTTTTAATATTTTACTTCATTCCTCATCATTTTGTTTACAAAATTTAATTTTTGCAAGCGTTTAAATGGTAATTATAGAAGTCTTCTTATATAATTATATAATATTTAACTGAAAATGATATCATTATTATAAATAGATGTATAAGTTAAGACTTCGAATATTATAAGATCTCGAAATTGAAGCAAGAGTATTTATAGAAAAATTGAAGAAATTGAGAAATACTTTATGCACCTATATAAAATCTTAATTAGATTTTAAATTAATTTAGAGTTGATTTTTATATAATCTGAATCAGGAGTTTGTTTTAAAAAATTGCAACATTGCCGCATTGCATGGTGACGAGGTATCGTTAACTATTCATCCAAATTCTAGAATTAATCAGTTGCGTCGATTCTAGTTATTGTTTCGAAGGCCTTTGCATGTGTCACGCAATATTATATTACATGTGTACCTATACACTTGAATTCATTTTCAAGTGAGCTTCGAATCTGATCATCGTGTTAGGTATAAATGTGTAAAAATTGTAATGCATAATTTTTTAAGATATGAAATTACAGATTCAACTTGAACAATTTTTTTGGACATTCTATTACATATTACATATAAAAATCAAATAAATTTGCAAATAAAAATAATAGCTGAATTTAGTGGTGTTTATAGGCAAAGCTTTTAAAGAATTTAATCTATATGATATTTAATCTATAAATATCAAATGTTTGAATGTCTAGATTAAAAAGATAAATTATAAGAATCAATAAATATATAATATATGTTTACTGAAAAGTTATAAGATATAGTAAATAAAAAATGTACAACTCATTTTCCCAATTTTGTAACAATAGAATTCATTATAGCTTTTGTAATATAAAAGTTCAATAAGTTAAAAGAACAAAAAATTAAAAAAATCTTAAGTTCAAAAATAAGTAAAATATTTTCATATTCGGAACATTTTTTTAAGCAATTTTATTTTTATCGGTTTGCTAAGATTTTATAAGCGCAATATTTCTTAAGCAAAAGATCAAGCAGGATTTAATTGTTAACTAAACATATGTGAAATGTCATTGCTCTTCTTACCTCGTTTTCTTCCTTATCTCGCCAGCTTTGCTTTTTTTTATTTTATTTTACTTTAATTTTATACAAAAGCAAACCCTTGCAATAGACAGCTTAAGTCGGACCGAGATTTCGGTGGATCTTCTTGATATTTGTTTAAATAAATAAAAATAAGTTATTTATTAAGAAGAGTCTGATATTTATTTATTACTTGTTAAAATCATGTTTATAAGATAAGATTAAAAAGAAGACGGCAGTTTTATATTCTAACGCGAACAGAATTATCGGGTTTCTTTTTTAAATTCGTCGCGGAACTTCGCGATGACGGCAGAGGTTTTCTGGTATAGCAGGATTCAATACGCCAATCAGCGTTGTTAAGAATGGGACCCGTTGTGTCAAACAACGTCATCGGGATGGAGCGACACTCGATACGTGCACTAACATTGCCGAGAACAATACTCAGTACATCAAGAAATCGGATTGAGGAGTGGAACTCGATCGTCAGTCAACGTTACCGAGAAAGACGAGTCTTTCCAATCAATCCGACTTGTCCGGGAGGTCGAGGAGAGCAACCCACTTTCGCAGCATGCACGCCAAGCGCTAGTGCGGCATGCAATGGCAGCTTGATGCGCTGGTCCGCCACAGCTAACTCTTACAAGTTAGATACTTACATATATCGCCGCATAGTCGTACTATATATTTACATTTATACTTTCACACTCTTGCTCTCTTACACACTTATGCACACGCTCTTAAATATTTTTATTTTGTTTTTAGTGACGGATTCCTCCATCGCACATACTTCAACATTTTATTCCAAAATATTATGTATTGTACAATTTCAATAAACATATGCATTATTTTATTCAAAATCCATAAGAAAAATTGTGTTATACATTGTTAAACAAATAAATATGCGAATAAAAAGTATTCATCGTTGAAACTCTCTCCAAAAAAGAATATTTTAAACATAGGATTTTTTTAAATAAAACCTTTAAACTATATAATTTTGATATGAAAAATAATACTATAAGATAGAAAAATGTTATATAAATAAAGATTTTATGTTTCTTTGTCTTGTACAAAATTGCGGCAAGTACGAATATATGTACTGAATTGTGTGTCAATATCAATAATTAACGACACAAATTGTTGATATTTTTAATTCTTCCAAATACACACGAATTTATATTTGAAGAACTACGTAAAATTGTTTAAATTTAATTCTTTAAGTCTTACAAAAAAAGAAAACGTGAATAATCGTATTCCTTTCAGTATCTTAAATTTATAATTACAATTTGTCAAGAAGTAGTGGACTTCAAGTGAAATAGAGATGTATGAGATATATCAATATGATCTTTAAAAAATTTGGCGATGCTTAGGGAAATTCATTATTAACAATATTTGGTTACCTCTATGATTATGAATATAAGTCTGCATGTGCATTCAAATGTACCTATACTAATTTCCGGTTTGATATTGATAAAAAACCTTCTCGTATATATTGATAATCTTAGAATATACGATGTTCCAAAAACAAATTAAGTGGAATGTTTTAGGAGAATTTAATAATATTAGTTTGCAAAAAGTTTGTAAGAATTAAAAATATTGGTCTTCCCCTATTCTTGTGTGTATAAGAGTGCATGTGCATTCTAATGTACGTAACTTCTATTTCCGGTGCGATTTTGATATAAAAATATTTTCAAAATATTAATAATTTTAAAATAGTCGGTGTTCCGAAAAAAAATTTGTTCATATGTCTTATGCCATTTTGTTATTAACTAACTAGGCGTCCTGTATCCTTACGTGTCTATTAAAGTATATGTCCATTTAAACATACGAAACATTAGTTTCTGGCGCGATATTTATATCGGAACTTTCCTTCTTGTATTCATATTATTAAAATACGCTATTTTTTAAAAATTTAGTAGAATGTCTTAGGCGAATTTGTTATAAACAATTTTATGTTATCCGTATTCGTGTACCCATATAAGTTCTTGTGCATTCTATACGAGCGATAATAGTTCTTTTCAAAATTTTTAAACCAAATTTACAGAATATAATGTATCTTATATTTACACTCATATTTTATAAAAAATTTTTGAAGATAATAAAAGTTTTTGTACATTAGTGTACCGTTTCGTAATAGTTATTTATATAAACTGTTACTGTGATCAATAATATTCAGTGGAATAATAAAACTGATTTTGTTACAATTTTTTAAAATATTCTTCCCTTTGTACGGGTGATTTTTTCCGTATATAACAACTATTAAAAGTGTTTTCAAGAAAAAAATCGGTTTTGAAAATTTTCAAATTTCGTTGCAACTTCAACGATGCAGATTCAAGACTATTCTTCGATTTTAATCATATTGTTAAATTTTAAGATTTCATCAGACTTACAGTAGTCAAATTTGAGGTGTACTTATATGTGAACCCATTTTCTTTGTCTGATATTTTAAAGCACTCAATGCAAGACTATTGTCACCATCACGTGGAGAAGGAAGATGAAGTGTTTTCCATGTCGGCGAATGATTGAAATAGAATAAATAAAGCAGCAGTTATAGTTAGTTAAGCAGACATACTTCAATGTATGTTTGTGTATTGGTTCTTTTTTTATCAATTACTTACGGTTAATTTTAATATGTAAATATAGTAGCTCTATTTTAACTCCGGTCGATGACTTATTAAGTCCGCAACTCAAACGCGTCTGTGTAGGCACTTCGCAAATTACGCCAGGCATTGTCAATAGTATCAGATTTTATTTACAATCAGTATTTAATTTTTAATATAAGTACTGTGTGATATGCCACACCCCGAGCATCATAGTCGCGCATCACCATAATAGTATATCGTTGTTTCTTTTTACATATTTAGCGTATTGGCTCCACGTTAGTTTTGCATTCTTATTACAACATATATATTAAAAATAAGTTTTTTTATTTATTCTAATGGAAAATTTGATTTTGTTATTTAGTCTTATTTTATGAGGTCTTATTTTGTAAGCTGAGTCTGGAGTGCTTATACGAATTGTTGTTTGGGCCGGATTTGAAGTATTCTACATCTCAACTGAACACTACATTTTGTAACAGGATTCAGCTAATATTCTTATTATCTTTTTTCGTTTACTACGATAATTTTATCATGGCTGATAAGTACTTCAATCAGTAGCTTGCTAATGGCTATCTTTTAATTCTGAGCAAATATGACCAATATTTTTAATGAATTTGATGTTGCATATGCTCAATAATTGTATGCTAGTTCTAGAAGGATTTTGAAAAATTTTGCTGAAGGATGAGCATACTGCATGGATAACCCGATCTCCGATATTGATTACATTTTATAGAAGAGTAAGGCAATAAAAGACTGTTGAACAAGAAATAGAAGCCCTGTAGAGGCTATCTGTACTACCACACCAATTATATTTTTGGTTATATCGTTGCCAAAGCTGCGACTATCCAATTTCAGTAATAAAGAAAATGATTGGGATACGAAAGAAATGACACCTGCAACAGTTACTATGTCTATAAAAAGATGTTTCTCGACTATTGAGCAGCCTGAGCACCACTGATGTGAACTTGTTTGTTTCGAAGACCTTGAAGAGCAGGTATAAAAGCCCACAGTTTAGACTTGCTATGTAACTTTTCAGACTTACTTCTTGATACTGGAATGAAAGATTAAAGGCGTTGTATGCAGGTAGATACAAAAAGTATCCCTTTTATGTAAATTCAGTAAAGTTAATTATTCATCTGGTAGATCGAAGCTCAATGCCATCGAGAGAGTGCTAAAATAAGTTACTTGAATGCACACGCCACTTTCCATCTTTGAGCAACTCGTTAACTTTCTGAAGGCAGATTTTGGATTGTTCAAGATCTCAGTGGAATATCTCCAATCGTTCACTTTTACACGGTTTATTTTTTCAAACATGTGACTAAAATAAAGCTCGAGGAAAAATTATTTAAGTATGCAATTTACTGCAAGGTATATGAGCTACCTAAGTCTTTAGTTGAACAGTCAACTGTCAGAGAATAAAATTAGATAGTTACGTCCGTTTAAACTATTTCAACTCAACACTGCAGTTGTGGAATTGATTCTCTATTTGCCAATACTGACATTGCAAGAAATAGCATTATTTTCTGCTGCATTCTTTGTTTCTTTTTAACCAGTTAACAGAAAGTGAGACTTTGGGTTTCATATAAATGGCCGCTGACAAGAGTAATTCTCGATCAGCAATACCCGATCGAAACCACGGCTTCTCTTATACAGCAGATAATCTTATATTGCTTGACAGTGCTATAATTTATTTATAATCATTAAGCAAATATAAGCGAATCATTCATACCCTCATTAACCCAGAGTTCGGTAGGTTTTTCATCACCAAGCGGGTGATTCATAAGTTGGAATTGTCAAATTTCGTGCACGAAATTTTAAGACACTCGTTTATCATACAAGTTTCATTTGTTTTATATTGTTTAAAAAATCTGTAAGAGAAAGCTAAGTGCAGTGTAATGTAGTAAAAAATAATTTGAAGCATCATCAAGTGAATAACTAATGTTTTATTAACCGACTCCTACACCTCCAGCTATATAATTCGAACATTAATTTTATTTAATCCAAACATCTAATAGTTTCAAATAAAATGATTAATCGTCATTTAATAGGCATTAGTGAAGAATCAAAATTTAACATATTTATCTGATGAAGGTCTAGGTTTAATTTATGTAGTTCTCAGAAATCTAGTATTGATTAAGTATTTGAAAAGTATTTTAACTTTATTATATATATATATTTAATATTTTAATATTTTAATATTTTTTGGCTTTTTCTTCATTCCTTTTGTTTTTGTTTTAATTTTTATAAATTTTTAATTATTTTTGTTTTTTAATGACTAACTATAATATTTTTCGAAAATTATATAAAGCTTATAAAATTTTTTAAAATTATAATATATATCTACTATATACTATTATAGATTTTATTTTTATATTTTCTAAATATAAATATATTTATATATTTATATCCCAGATACTTATTTTTATATTTTCTAAAATTATTATTTTTTATTATTTATCTTAACAAATTTGAAGTAGTATGTCTAAAAAATTTAATATTTTAGAATTTATAATTGCAGAAGAGAATAGTTTGCCTGATTTAAGATATTCTGTATATAATAGTGATATAAAAATAACGAAACGTATTTATTCGAGAATATCGATTAACTGAATACAGTTTTGTTTTCCTTATTAAGTGGATGCAAATCTTTTTCCACAAATACGAGAATTTTTATAAATGAGGTTTAGTTCCTCAGACAAATCGTTTGTATTCTACTTTATGCATTCTAAACGTTTTTATTTAAATGATCAATTTATGATGAGAATTTCTGTCGCGAAAGTTCGAACACATTGGTCCCAGAACGGCGTAGGGGAGGAACGTAAGGTTCTACGTTAAAGTAATGTAACGCGTGGTTATTCGCAACTCCGAATACAAGTAAAGTATTTGGAGTAAATAAGCATTGCAAAGATGGCACGACTGGTCGCTGAAGATCAGTGTGCATGATGGTGAGTGAGAAGGTTGCTGCGAATGAGAGAGCGTGCGCAGAGTAGTGAATGTATAATATGTGGTGTAACACGTAAGAGAGAGCATGTCGAGTGGTGGAAATATGCAGCAAAGAGTAAGGAGACTGTGGAAAGAAGTCTAGCTACGCGTTAGACTAAGTTTTGCACTCGAACTTGGGTATTGCTGTCTTCCTCGCCAACTTTCACGTTGCCTTGCTTAAGCATTGTAAGGGCTAAAGTAAGAGAAAATTAACCCTACACCTGGCTATACTCATTCTTTCAAAAATATACAAACTAGTTTTACTTATAATGATCCGAAAACGTTATATAGCCCTTGATAAATTAAATAAATATAGTTATAAAGCTACAATGAAATATTTAAAAAGAAATATAATTGACATAATTTTCTCTTTAGTTATTCTATGTACATAAATATTTATAAATTACTATATTTTCAAAGAATAATATTTAAATTATATATGAATTTCATCACATTAAAATGCATCAAAAATTATTATAACTCTTGCAGAGCGTAGGGTAATATACTTTTAAAATAATTAATTTTAAAAGTTTGGAATAAAATTTATGTTAAAACATTTAAATTTAGGTATATAAACTTCATTACAAATTATATTACTTTGCATAAATTATTGAACAAGAATATTTTTTTTCTAGTAGTTAAGTGCGACGGAGCACTAGGGAGTAGTTTTTTGACCCGCAAGCGAGTGCAGTCTTTAAGTATACTTCCGCAATTTAAGTAAATCAATTCAAAAATATTCGATAATACAAAAATAAAATTAAAAATGTCTTATATATGTTTTATAATTGAAGTGTGTTGAAAATTATTATTGAAAATGTCAGTTACAGCTCAAAATAGTTACAAAACGAAAAATTTTGCATGGAGGCTTTCAGGACCCAAAAAATTTTTTAAGTAATTTTTAATGTAAATAGCTAGAAGGAAATTTTATTTAATTTGAAAAAGATTTATTGTAGAAATGCTACGCATTTAAAGAAAAAATGAAAGTTATTTAGAATAAAGATGATTTTAAAACTAAGAATTGGTGAAAAATAAATTACATAAGAATTCGTTAAAAACCTTCTTAAATATCGTCTTTTTATGTTCGCTTTTAGACCCTTAAATAAATACATTCAATTTAAAAATTTATATTATGCTTTATTCGATAAAATAATAAATAATATATCAGTTAAGTTATTTAGAAGCTTAAGAGTTTCAAAAAGAAAATTATAAATATTTAAGACACTTATAAATCTTTTATTTACATATAAAAATTAGTTTCCTTCATATATTTTATCTTTCAAATAAGTTACTTAATCATGTTATTTGTCTCTTTAGTTGTCTGATAAAAGTGCGACGATTTATTGTTTTATAAATTTCGGTACTTTAATTGAAATTGGATTTGGTATGTTCACTTATATTATAAAAAATGTTGATCTGATAAACACAAATAGAATTGGAAATTTTTATAAATAATAACATGATATTATAACAAATTTAATGTTTATGATGTTGCTATGTATTGCACTGATTTACTAGATATGTATAATTTATTCATAATTGAACTTTATTATCAATAATTCTTCATTCGCAAAAAGATGTAGTAAAAAGATTTTAACACAGAAAAAAATTATGTATTGTATAAACAATGAGTTCAATTATCAATTGCTCTTTTTAGTCTTAATGTAGTAATTATTATTAATTAATCATAATAATAATTGAAATTTATTTGCCTAAAATTATGGAAAAAGAAATTCTACGTAACTAAATCAAATAAACTAAATCAATTCAAGTTTTTCTGCACTACTAATATATTATAAAATATTGAATAATTAAGAATATAAAAACTTAGTAAATTATAAAATTCGCATTAGGAACTTAAAAATGTAAATTCTAAATTGTAGAATTATATATTTTAATGTTATAAATTTTCATTATATTTTAAACATCTATTACATTTAAATGTATAATAATAGTGAAAATTTTTTATTTTATAAGAAGACATTTGTACTTTATGTTAACGAAACTTATGTTATTTGTATGCAAGAAAAATAAAATATCTCTAAATATGTCGTTTCTTCGCCTTATGTTAATTTATATTTTAAATAGCAATAATTTTCTTTTTTTGAAGCATATACGTTTCAAAGGAAGATTAATAGATCGATTTTGTAATAATATCTAAAGTTATGTAAGTGATAATAATGTATAAAAACCTTTTATAAATTTTCTTTTTTCTATTTGAATTTAACACATGTATAAAAGCGAAACGTCCTAAAAGAATTTGTACGTATACTTGTCAGTATTATTAAACATTAATATAAATTAAACATTACAATATAAATGAAAATAATCAATATTATGATATAAATTTAATTTAAAACTTCTTCTTTCAATAAAACTATCAAAATAGTTTTCAATTTTACATTTAAATCACATATATGTAAATTTTCTTTTAAAGTTTATAACTTTTTCACAATTGTCCAATAGTACCTTGTTCTAAATGAATTCAATAAATAAAAATATATAGATAAAATTAACTTCATCAGATGTACTTTGTTGTATGATTTTAGACACATAATAATTTGAAATTATTTTCAAAACTTAGTCATGTAAAATTATTATGAAAACTATTGTTTATTACTTAAATAAATAAGGATCATATTTATATTGGTTTCATATTATTTTTTACTATTTTCTCAATAAAGGAATATTTTTCTTAAATAAAAAATAAATAACTTTTAGTTTACATATATGACATAACATAAAATGATTTATATGTTAAAAGTCAAAAGATAAATTAAGTATAAATAAACGTGAACATCTATGAAGAATGCTTAATACATTCTCAAGTAAATCCTAATGTAATTAGGTATTGTAGAAATTTGTAACAAAATAAACCGTTAATAAATTTTTATAATATTTCAATAAAATACTGAATCTAAAAATGAAAAATCAGTTGTTGAATAAATTCATTTTTCGTTAAAGTCTGAAAAACAGGTATTTTTTATATAAACAATAGTAAAAAATAATATTATTAATCGTACTGTTTATTTGTGTTTTGACAAGGAGCAATTCCATTTTCCTAATAACTTCTAATCGTAGCATATATATTACGTTTCAATCATAAGAACCTTGTATCTTCGTTAAAAATTTAATAAACATTATAACAAATTGTTACTAATACTTATAATAATTAATTAATAATATAAAATTAATAAATTATAAGTTCTATGGTAAGATATTTGTCGAGAGTTTAAATAACTAGTTATCATAAATTCAAGGAAAAATTTTCGATTTAAAACATTTTTTTAAAACATCATTTCAAAATTAGGATAAGTAAGGAAACAATTATTATTATAAAAATAATGGAAAATATAAAATAAGATTTTAGAATATGTATTTTTTACGCCAGTACATTAACGATAAAAATATTCTTAATAATTCGTTATGTATTTACGAATCAAATTTAATATAATTATCTTTCATATCCAATATTTGAACAAATTATTCCTTTTATTCTATACAACTGTTACGATAATTTTACTGAATTATAAATTTTATGTTCAACAGTTTATTTACAATACACTTCATACATAATTAATAATAAAATATATTGTCACTTTTTTAAAATATTTATACTTCTGTAAAAATTTGAATAAGTTGACGTACTATCTTTAATATTTAGACATTGATGCTGTATTGTTTAGATGTAATATAAAACTTCTATGAATAAATTATTCACTTCTAAATTACTCTAAGTTAAATTCTATGTTAAATAATAAAAGTATTTGTTTTTTTTTACTATTAGCTTATTTTTACTATTTATATATTTGTACGTTAAATTAATTTATTAATTGTAAATTAAAAAATAAAAGTAATTTTAAACATATAATACTGATATGAATAAATAAAGCGAAGATAAATTTTTATGTATTGAGTTAGGTTTAGTTATAATGACGAATTAGTAAGAACTCTTCATTCTAAAATAATAATAAACTATTTTAGAATTTTTAAATTTATAATAATTCTTAAATATTAATCTTATATTACATGAATTTATAAATTTTGAATATATAGTTCGATGAAGGTCATATTTTTTAGTATGATTTGTAATAATATTGTCAAAATAAGCAAATATTTTTTGCGCGCAAATATTTTTTATATTTGAAACGTACACATAATTTTCAGATATAGTAATCATCACAGTAAAATCTAGTATGACGTATGAATATTTTTCAGTTACAAGAAGTTCAAAAATAAAATAAAAAATGAATGATAAAATATATTAAAGTGGAATAAACTTCATATTTTTTTAAAACTTTAATAAAAATCATGAAATTATTTGCTTATGAAATAGTATGATATAAGATATTTTCACCCTCGTAAAATGTATCAATAATAATATGAATTTTAGTGTTTTTTCTGTTACAATGTTTATGTTAACAAAATCCATTGAAAAATTTCATACAAAAAAATTCTTTTAAGCTCTATAGATAGAAATGTTTACCTTGCTTAGATGTGCTAACAAAGCTGTTAATAAATTCAGATAGAGCAATCACAAGAAATAAGAATCCACAATGTACCCAAAACATGTTTAGGTTTTAACATCATTGTTTACTTCCATGTTACGTAACACTTACGAAGCACTAAAATATTGATAGTTTTATTTGCTAGCAGCATAGCTGACCTGACCACCTGATCGTTTTGTGAACCACGAGTTAGGAATTGTCTATCACTATTTATATGCTACTCCTCACTGAGTGTCACTTTTTTCTCTATCGGTTTCTTATATTCTTTATATTTCTTTCTTCTTTTAATGTTTCTAATAATTTTTATAACTAATGGTTTAGAAAAAAACATACACCTATAAAATAAATCGATACTTGTAATTAACACTTATTTATTAGCATATTCTGTCAATATGATTATGAAAGACAGTACTGAATATTCTTTACTTGCTGTGATCTTAAACTTGAGTATACCTTAAACTTGTATGAAGCTTAAATTTAGTAAAGCAAGATTTTGACTAATGTTTGAGACCGATTACACTTCGTTTACAACTACCATGTTCTTTCGTCGCTCAGAGTATGGAAATATTTGTAGCTTCTCTAACCGCGCCGGTCTGAGCAGAACCCACCTTTTATTGATTCCTGCGCCATTTCCCGTCATTCCCTTTTAATCAATAACGAAGCTCTTTGCACCATGGACCGCAAAGACGAACCGAGATGTGAAATCGAGCCGCAGAGCTTCTATTTCAATATTATAACGCTTCTTCCCGCCAAATCTCAAATATTGTTTAATATCTATAACAGTTTTTCTGTATCTCGACTCCAATATTTTATGCTTATTTTATTCAAAAATTGGCTTATAACTCTCAAATCCATCCAATTAAACCTGCATAATGTTTTCCATATACTTTAAAAAGCGTATTAAAGATTTTTTAATATGTTTATAGTTACTGATGTTTTACTATATATATAACAACTATTATATTATATAACAACGAGAATATTGTATTATACGAAATTAAAAAGTACTTTTGTATTTTATTCTATTTAATAAATTTGAATTTGATTTTAATACAAATTATATATAATTTAGAATAGAATTTACTAGTGTATTAGAATTCGTAATAAAATATAAAAATTAATTAAACAACAAATACGTATATTCTTTTAAACAAATTTTTAATTTATTACTTATTTATAAAACACTTATTTTACATAAAAAATCTTTTTTTAATTAGATAATATTCTTGTATTTGCAAAATATTACGCGTTAAATATATGTAGTATACTATTATATATATATATATTACATTATATCTAATTTAAATGAGATTTTTGTATTTTATTCTATTTAATAAATTAGAGTTTAAATATGTATTTAAATATGTATTGTTTCTAATATAGAATAGAATTTTTAAATATAATAGATTATATTCGTATTAATATAATAGTACACAGAAAAATGTAAATACACTAATTGAACAGAAAACACGTGTATTCTTTAAAACAAACTGATGATATATATATATAGTGAAACTACGTCAATTCTATATCACTTAAAAAATCAGCTAGAAGCGGTATAGAAGTTTTAACAATTATATATCAAATCCTATAAGCTTTTTTAGTAAAAAAAGTTTTTTCCTTATGATTTTATTTCATTTTTATTTCATAGGTTGAAATTAACTGATTTACTTCATAAAGAATAGTTTTGCAACGGTCTTAAATGGTAACAAAATAACTAATGATGACTGTATTCACCCAACAACTGGTTGTAGTGTTACAACTCTTAAAGAATATATAATAGCATATAATAATAATATAATACTTTGACTTTTTACTTAAATACAATGAAATCCTTTTGTCTAGCGCTTATGGACATTTACAAGATAATTATTCATTTGATTAGTTAATTTTAAATAGTCATAAGACGAAACAAAATCACACGGAAAGTACCTTTTCCGTTAAATAACTTTATTGAATAATCTCTGTATGATCCTTGTAATATTTTTTTAGTCAAGATAAATGTTATTTTTTCTAACAAACAAGTCTAGATTTCTTAATGCTAAATAAATCAATAAATTTACCATTAATATCACATCTTTGAATATACTTTCTAAATGAAATGTACATCTCTTTAATCTGAGAAAGAAATGAAATATTCCCTTTAAAGCGTAAAGTTATTTCCATAATGAATGAATGCGTGTCAAAACTAGTCAAGTTCTGGAAAATAACTGGTATAACTCTATTGACCTATAATAGAGAATAGATATTGTAGATAGATAATGGATATCTACAATAAAAAATCCTTGATATAGTTGTATATTTACAAATGAAGTTTCGTTCTTTCTTAATGTAGCTAGCTTTTTGACGGAAGATTTTTATGTAGATGGTTCCTTTGTTTGGAACTCAATCACTCTCTGAAGATAGAAATCAATAGATATACTCATCAAAGTGACAAAACGGATTAGAATTTCATTTACGACAGTAGATTTGGAACACAGTTGACTTAAGTAATGATTGACCTAGCAACTTAATAAAAACTATCTTCAGTTTAAATAGATATAGTACTATAAAATACTCGCTTTTATATCTATCTAAACCAATAAAAAGTATTATTTATTGTAATAAAACTGTATGTAATTAAGAAAATTAATTGATTATTATTATTAATTAATCTTTATAAATTAACTAATGTCATTGAGAGAGAGAGAGAGAGAGAGAGAGAGAGATAGGTGAGAGCTTAGGAAAATCACTAAATAACTTGTCATGTGCTACCAAATCTTCCTTTGATAGTATCGTTTGAAACAGAAATACTTGATCATGACTGTTGCAATTTCTTGAAAAAAGAGAGAAGACAAAGGAACATATTGCCTAAAAGATTTCATTATACTTTCTCCATGGCAGATAGAGAGTGGGAGAAGATTAATTGCCTGTTATAAAAAATAAATATCACCAGTAAGCTGATATTTTACTAATACCTATTAAACTCATATTCCAAGTATTTCTATCTCTCTCTCTCTTTCTTAATTTCTTTAGTCCTTATTGACATTAAAAATCTTTTATATTCTGTATTTTCTATAAACATAAGATATTAAAAAATAAATGTTTAATAAATATAAAAATGTTAAAAAATTATTTTTGAAATAGTGTACAATATTCACTTATAACATTAAATTTTTTAATATATATATGCATATATAAATATATATTCACATATTTATACCCACAGAAATATTATAATTTTTTTCCATTTCTAATAATTATAACTGTTATAGAAATTTCTTTTACAAAATTTTATTCCAAAATACTTCACACAAATGCGAAGTATTGCACATGACAGGTGTGAACACATTTTCCATAATTTCCTTTAATCAATGCTTTGTAGACATTAGCTTAATATTAAAAATTTTATATCGATTCTGGCTCACATTATAAATTATAGATATGTGACTATACAATTATATATAAATAAAATTTACTACTACTAGACATGCACTAAATTTTTTATCAAAACAAAAGAATTTACTTCACTTATATATTTATTTTAATAAGGTACAATAATGCAAATGTTAGTTGTAAAATAATTTGTGCACATAATATATTAAATGAATATTTATATTATATATTAATATTAATTTAAGATTAAAACAAATTTGAAAATGTAGAACATTTACTATCAATAACAAACATTTACAAATTTAAAACATGTTCAGAATTATTTAATAAGTTAATTTTTCAATTCCTTGATTGTATATCGTTGAATATCTATTATTTCACTGTATTTTGTCTGTAATATACTGCTAGTTGCAATAGTCAATTTTCCAAATTAAATTTTTTCAAATTAAACGTGAGGAATTTAAGTAACGATTTATATATAATAATTGAAAAAATATCGCAATACTGAAACATTATGTCTAGCGAAAAAAATTATTTTTATTTTAGGTTATTATAGTATAAAAAACTTTGATTAAAATTACTAAAAACAAAAATATATATTTTAAAAGATAATATTCCAATATAATATATTAAATTATATATGTTAATTATATATATATTAAAATTATTTCTTGAATAAAAATGTTTGTAAAATGGAAATTTTATTTTTTTAAATTTAAAATTTGAAGAGTAATTTTCTTGCAGAGTTTTATAATCCTAGAATATGGTGAATTCAAATTGTTTACTTTCTTAAATAGACAATTGTTTTATAGTTTTATATCCTTATACTAATTTATTTAAAAACGCATGTAAATGTTTAGGTGATCTTATTTTTAATGTAATAAAACTATATTTAATTTAAAAATAAACACAAATTTTTTCTTACAAAATTATTCTTTTTATTACTTCTTATATAGTTGTATATATAAATAAAAAATAAATATTTATATATTTATATATGCTGTAGAGTATGGAGTAGATCTTACACAAACAGCGTACAAGTTATTACAGCGCTTTTTTTTTAACTTTTGTACGCTTGCTATACAGGGTGTTGTAGCGCATTCTCTTTATTACTCTCGCATGCTCACCTTATTACGTTATTACAAGCTCTCTAATTTTTAGTTTCGCATAAGCACTCTATCTAGTATTACTTTCTCTCTCTCTCTCTCTCTCGATCTTTCTCGCTCTTGTACAACCATACGCTTAATGTGTACAATAATGCTGCGCGCTCTTTCTATCGCTAACATATACTGTAAATGAGTTTGTCATACACGCTTTCTTTTTTTTAACAAATATGTACGGACACAAATAATAACATTAGATAATAAAGATTTTTTAAGTAAATACGATTTTTTTAATAATTAATAATTTGTTTGTTTACATATAAAAATTTTTTTGAAATACCAGATTTCTTTTTATGTAATATATGTGATACTTATAATTGCTAATAAGTATTTATTTAAATAAATATTATCTCAAAATATTACATCATTATATTTTATAAAGTATAAGTTTCAGTTATTACTTAGTTGAAATTGTTATTATTGATTTAAGAGCCATAATTTGAGTATATTAAGTATATTAATTGCAGCACATACAGGAGTTCTTCATAATGAATAACGTAAAGAATATATATATATATATATATATATATATATATTTCTTTGTAATTATCCTAATAAAGGACAATTTTAAATTTTAAGATTAATAATATTTTTTATGATTTCATTAACTTTGGAGTTTCATTAATTTCTTCTTATGGACATTTCTGAATTTCAAGATTAATAACATTTTTCATGATTACATTAACTTTTTAATTTCATTAACTTCTTCGTGGGGTATATTTCCTGAGCTCTAATGTACACCATAATAATTCGATTTTAACCATCGATTTGTACTTTGTTTTACCTTGGAAAGTTCCTTCTGACGTGATGATTTAAATAAATAAATATGTGGTTGTGCATCTTCTTAAAGCAAAGAAGTCTTGATCTGATCTTTATGTCGGTGTAAAAGAAATGCATTTACAATAACATATATTATTATATTTCCTCATCCCACATATTTTTTCTACTAGCCCAATACTCTTACTTATTTCTAAAATATCTCTTATTAGTTACTGCAACTCTTTTCTATAATTTTCAAATCATCTTATGCATTAAATGCGATTTACATGTTTCACACTTCCACGATTATTACTCATTACTTTAATATCTATTGATTTCTACAGCATATTAGTTTTTCTTTTCTATTTCTATTTTCATTGTAATATAAAGAGCTATAGATTTTGAAATTGCATCAGTCATTTCAATTTATTCTAAGACTAGGTGTTAGCAAAGATATCATATATTTAAAAAATACACACGGTAGAATATTACATCAACACAGTTCAAAAATTACTTAAAGTATGTCACACTATAAAACATAATAATAATGAATTTAATGATATTATACAATGGCTTAACCTCGCCTCAGCTAATTTAGACAGCATTAGCGAAAATTCAATAAATAATAATTTAAATAATCATAAGTATTATAGGATTCATTGTCATTTGAGAAATATTCAATATTAATTAAAGTGGTACATAAAGCAAAGATATGAACATGATTCGTCTTAATGGTGATAAATAATAAAGTGTGGAGGAAATGGAATGACATACAATCTGTATTTAAGAACATATATCGATATTTTCTCATTTTTGAAGGATGCATTTAAAATGTTTAGAATATAAATTAATTTATCTTAGTATAATACAATTAAAATAAATGTAATACTATCTGCTGAGAACATTGCATATGAAAATAATGAAGATATTGTTAAAATAAAATATTTTAATACAAAAACAAATGCGATTTATAATAAAAGAACTTAAAGCATTGGTCTGCTGTGAATGTTGAAGAACGCATCAAACGAAGCATGGAAGAAGTTGTAGAAGAGCATTTGAAGTAGGCTTTATATTCTATTTTAAATCTTACTGTAAAAATATGTCAAATCAAATGTAGTTCATGCACAAAAGTTTTCATTGAAATTGATAAAAGTATGCTTGTATCAGTGTTCAAAATAATGATAATCAATTGTTTATGTAGTCGATATTATTGGCTTTGTATTTTTACAAGAATGCGAATCGTATTATACAGTATTTTAAATTTAAAACTGAACTGTACTTTAAAAATATTGAATTTCTAGTATTAGCAAAAAACTTTTGAAATTTTGAATAACAAAATAATATTTCCATTAATTAGTATATTCTAAAAAAAAGTAGAAGAAATTTCTATGTATCACCTTCTCATACAACTACTTCGAGAAAAAGTAAACATATAAATCTTCTTTTATTACAAGCTTGTTATAAATGAGGATGACGAATAATACCTAATGACGATGATAATGATTATACTAAAATTTTATTTTATTTTAATTATAGATTTAACATGTCTCGTAACATATCAAATGAGTAAACATGAAAGAAATATTTTATACCTGATAGATGTATACACTGTTTCTATACTCATGAAAAATTAAAATTATATGAACTTTATATAAAGTTACCACGGAGCAGAATAAAATTTTTAAATTAATGAAAATCAAATATAAAGAATGTATTAGATGTAAAGAATGTATCATCTCAAAAAATTAGATATTATAGAGTAACAATTTAAAAAAAGTAAACAAATATTCAACCAATCAAATAAACTTATTTAAGAGGAAAGGTATTTTTCTTACGATTTTGTTTCATCATATGATAGTTTAAAATCAATTAATTTATGTAAGAAAGGCCAGTTTTATAATAGTCTGAGTGAAGTGAAATAAATTACAATGATTTAAGACATGCGACAAACATATGAAGTACATTTAATATAAAAACTCTTGGAGAAAATTCTGACTTATTCTTAAAGACTGATGTTCTTGAACTTTTCTTGACTGATGTTTTTGAACATTTTAGAGATAATTTTCTAGAAATGTGTAATCTTGATGCAGTGTACTACTATACTACTTCCGGTTTACTAAAATTCAACTAGAAATACGTACTGATACTGATTATTACTGATACACTATTATTTATTTAACATAATATTAGAGGTGGTATAAGTCAACGTTGTAATCGATATGCAAAAGCAAATAATCCTACATGGGTGAGAACCTCATGAAGAAAATAAGTATCTTATATATTATAATGTTAATAACATTTATGGAAGGGCAATAATGCAATCGTTACCTTAAACTGATTTTAACATATTTGCTAAGCCAAATTTTCACAGTTTCTGAATGTTTGATGGAAATCTCATTGCCGTGGAATTTTCAAAATTTTTAATAAATATTACAAAACCATTTATATTGGGTTTAATGTTTTATATTTATATAAAATACTTGCTTAAGGATTAAGGTGGAAATTGCATACTAATACCGATAGTCTTATAAATGAAATTAGTAATATTGATATTTATAAAATTATGAAAAATTATTATAATATCTTGTTAAAAAACATTACGTATGCTTCTACTTTACTGGAATCTATTGTCAAGATTAATGCATTATAAGTTGAGTGTAATATAAAAATGAATTTCGAGATATACAAATCATTAGTTTTTTTTGCTGTATTACCAAGTTATAAAGTCATTTAATTTTCGTTAAACGTTATTTACCTTTCAATTGTCATAAAGAGAATTAATCATTTTAAATGATGTATAGTTGATCATAACAGAGTCTTGGTTAATTTTCGAGAAGTAACTGTAACATTAGATTACATATAAAGAAATCAACTTAACATGGGTCAAATTAATAACTCTCGAGGGTATATTAATAGTCCAACATATCTTCAAAAAACAGCCATTTGACTACTTGCGTCCAAAGCAGTCAGTAATCAACAAAAAAAAGAAAATATACAATCATTGGACATTAATAAGAGAATTTTATCTCAAAAGATTTCATTTCTTAAAAGTTTAAAGGCTGAAAGATAGTTCTTGGTGGAAAGTGAAATATCTATTTTTTTGCCTATTTAAAAAATGGGAGACATTCTAAATATTTATTCATCTGTCGCCTGCGATGAATCTATTGCGCATTATTAAATTCATGCACATTAATGGTATACTATAATGACCTTAAATAACAGTGATGAAAATCATATATCTTTTCAAAATGAAGATCTCTCTCTTCTACCTCTACGCAATTTACTGCATGTATATGGTAGACTTACAGTACTTGTAAAAGAAGCATTAACACATACATAATTTGTTAATAAGGCTATCTGGCATTTATTTGATGATATAAGATATGATATTAATTCTATAGGGATAGACCTAAAAATGTAGGTTTGATTAGTCTTATAAGGGATTGGATTTCTCTCAATCAAAGTAAAAAATTGTTGATTCAAAATTTTGGATGGATAGATATTGAATAATTCAAATTAATCATTAACAATAAAGGATATTTTGATATATCAATTCTACTTGAATTGATTCTCGATTTTGCTTAAAACTATTACAAAAATTCTAATCAATGCAAAACATGAACTTATACTTACAAGATCGAGAAGTAATATAAATATTATTTTTCAAGTAGTAGTACTAGAAGAATGAGAAGCACACAATGGAAAATTTGAATTAGAACTGACGAAAATTGAGTAGCTAATACCCAATTTAGTATTTTTTGGTGTTTCTAAATTCCGATGGTACTAGCTCTATGCTAAAGGATTCTATACTGGTTTTGGTTCCATTTTAGAGAGTTCTATTCTATGTAAAAGCATAGGTAAAAAGTTAATTAGAACTGTCATAAAATCCTTTGACATTGAACTAGATCAGGCATAGTTTATTTATTTGGAGCACAAGGCCTAACCAGCGCATAGTTCGTCTAGCTCCCTTACATGGCTGCTTTATCTGCACAAGTCGCTCTCTTTCGAGAGAAAGTGGTGGTATCAGAGTCTACGGCTTGTTGCTTACCGCTTTCCGTATTCTTGCAAAGTTTCGGTTCTAGAGCTACCTTTAATACTTTCTGTATAACACTCGGCAGTATTGACTAACTGCCGGTATCTCGACGAACTCACTGTCTGACAGAACGACCAACCGTACTCCTGTTGTTCCACTAGGGTTGTTGTCAGGGCCAACAGCGGCAAAAGTCGCTGCGTTGATAATGAGGTGAAAACAACTGTCCTTACTGGCAGCGGTGGTAATAATGGTTGCGCTTTTAGCCACTATCTTGGTAGTGTTAGCATCAATGGTGTCTGTGCTTTTGATAGTCCGGTATTGTTTCTCAGGCAGCGAGAAAAAATCGTTCTTGAAGCTCAGCGGGATCGAATTTCCATTTTGTCCGTCGTTACAGATATCGGGACAGGATAGTGATTGTGACCTTTATGGGATTCGATTTTCGTCGAGAATTTATAATTTATATCTAATATTATATCGAATAATTTATATCGAATATTTATACATAAAACTATTGTTGGTAATTTTTAATTCTTCAGCAGTATTTGAAAGTCAATATTGAAATTCTTAATACTTGGATGCTAAGAATTCGTGGTGCTATATCCGTGCGAGATAAGGGATCAAATTGCGGTTAGTGTTAAGTGGTAGTATTTCAGTCACATATTTGCAAATATCATAGCCGATTTTTGTTTTAGGAAAAAACTATTAATATTGTCAAAAATGAAGGGTGCTAAATATTTTAATTAAAATATTTGTTAGATTATAAGTCGATATTTCGCAATGCTATGGATGTTCGACGGGTGCGAAGACGAGTTCCATTTAGCATCGGGCAGCATTTCGAGAGCATTGTTAGCGAATATCTTATCCAGTTTTAGTTTTAGAAGAAAACAATTCATGTTATCGATTTTGGGAGGTATATTAAAATTGAGATAAAGTATTTTCTATGTTATAAGTTGAAAATTCGCGAGATTACAGATGTTCGTGTTGAAAGAGTGAAAAATCGTGTTGTGGTTGGCATCGGGTTTTGTTTCGAGCCCATTATTTGCAAAAATTTCGGCCGATATTTGTTTCAAGAAAAAACTAATAATGTTTCATAATTTGGAAAGTGTTTAATAATGAGATTAAACTATTTGTTGCGTGATAAGTCGAGAATTCACGGTGCTACGTGCGTTTAATCTGTGTTCAATCGGTAAGTTCAAACTTTGGTACTCTATCAAAGTAATGAATTATCGCGGAACATTTCATTATTGGTCGTATAATCTCTAGTTAGAGCTATCTTCCTATAGAAAGTGCCGAAAATTTATTATATAAATTTATATAAAAATTATATAAATTATAAAAATAAAATTCCTATATGAATCTTAAGCCTAACACGGATTTTTAAATTTAGTGCGAACCTTAAGCCTAACGTGGGCCTTATGTATTAGACAATCTAAATTTTAACACACACTCTACTGCGCAAGTGGCAAGGCTTATTCTTAGGCGATTCTTTGTCTCTCAATCGAAGTTTCCAAGACCTTCGTCATCCTCGTACTCTGTTCTTTGACGGGGCTACGGAATTGATAGCCGAATGTTGAGAAAACGAATCATATCGTTTCCGAGCCGCATCGAAATCTTTAATTTTACTCCTATCAGGATGAAATTTTCCAGACAGTAACCATGAATCTTTATGTTCACAAAGCAAGTTACACTCGTGTTAAATCTGTAGTTGTGGTAGAATCCTCTTTGATACTTGTGGGGCCTCAGATCTATCTGTAATAACTTTGTCGCAGAATGTCTCGAGCTCTGAGCTTATCTTGGTCACCTGTAAGCATATTCTAAGTCCATTCTTCAATATCTGTAAATGATTATATTCAGCTAGATCCGGCAGTTGTAGTTCATCAAAAAGATTTACATTAGATGCAAGTATGTCAGCTTCTTTCCTCGCTTTTCTTCTTCGGCAGGACTAGCTTGTCCCTAGAGTGCATTGATAGGGACTCCATCTTCAGCAGCGATCGTGTGAATGATCAGCTTGATATCTCATTCAATCTCATCTCTTGGTGCTTCGCAGGTTTCAATGTTCAAAACGCGGCGAATTTAACACTCTTTGAGAGTTTAAATACTGTAAATCGGGTCACTGATAGTGTAGTATTATAGACCAGCTCAGGGATATCTCAAGTCATATGGTCCTGCCCTACAAACTGCACAATCATTCCGCAGTAAGCAAAAAATGTGCCGAATTCTTTACTAGTAAATTGTTTTCCGTTGTCTATAACAACAGAGGATGAACAGTCGTGTCGGAATATGGCAATCGGAATGACAATAGAAAATAAACTTTTCTATTAAGGCTTTGCTGGTGGCTTTCTGAAGTGACGAGTTCTATCCACTTGGTGACACAATCCTATATCTCTAAAAGCTAACTTTTCCGAGAATAAGACACTGACTATAGATCTATCTGATCGACCAAGATTATTTCCTTAGGTTCCTTGACACTGGATGCTTGTATGTTTCTGGTGAGAGCCTGCTGTTGAGCCTTGCTCAGCTAGCATTGATGATAACTGCAAACGAATTTTTTTCTCTTCGCATTATTTAAATATGTGTATAGAATCTTGTGTAGTTATTATATTATGTTATCAATTTTTGTTAATAAAAGGAATTGTGTTTAGTATAATATAAATTACGCTTTCGCAGTTGCTTACCGTGCGCAGCAATACTTCAAAATTTTGTATAATCATTGTATATATCTCTCTGATTTTAGATAAAAGCATCTAAAATGCTCGGTAAAATAAACGAATGTTATATGGTTATATAAATAAATCTGTATTATTTTGTAATCCAATCTAGCCCCCCCTCCTCTGCAACCGACCCCTGACTGAACAAAGCAATCAAGGCTGCAGCAACAGAGGAAAAACCGTTCCAGAATAAGATCATGACAAAGAGTTGTTCTCTTTTATTTGCTCTCCTTCGCCAGAATTAACAAAAATTTCAGCGAAAAGCTCTTGTTTAATGATACGTAGAATCGTAAAAATCTAGGTCTGAGTTGTCACAACCTCAAATGCATACTTGTATAATATACTATACCACTACCCATAAAGCAGTGTCTCTTTTAATAATCTTTAATATGTCTTCTATCTACAAATTTGCTGACTTACTATAGAAAAATCTGTCAAAATTTCACCAATTTTCCTATTAAACTTTATCATGCATTTTTAGTTTTCACCTTAGTTTCCTACCCACAATTCTACGATTTTCTTATCATACAATATTTTTATTTTTCTAGTAAAGTAGATATTCATAAGTGTCTCACATACTTTATTGTCTTCAATTGTTCTATTCTTATTGAATATATCAACTCTACACTCTTAAATTTCAACAGTCAATTTTTATGTTTATTGTTGATAAACTTTTACATATAAAAAATCAAATACCTCCTTGATTGCGATTCTGTCAGTATTATTGTCAATATTTCATGTTACTTTACATGAAGATTTATATTATTCATAATTTATTACCTAAGAATAATAATAATTTTCAGGAAATACAAAAAGTAATGAAATTATGTAAGAAATAAAAAACTTCGATTGTTATAATAATAAAAATATGAAAAATACGCATAATTCGAATATTAATAAAAATTATTATATAATAATTGATGTAAAAAACAGAATATCAATTTTAACTATAATAGAATACGAGAAATTTTTTCTTTTACATCAAGAGTAACAAATAAAGAAAACAAAAAGTGAACTATAATATTAGTATTTAAAGAGATAATTAGTTGTAACAAGGTAATTCTAATAGATGTTCAATATTCGTCCAAAGCAAACAGAATAACATGCTGATACATGATTACCATATTAGCAAAATATAATGAATTTGTCGTTAATGCAGAAATTGCTGGCTACAATATTGTAAAAAGTGGCATAGAGCGAACACAAATATTATGTATGAAATTTAAATAAACGATCAAATTTCTCAGTATTATGTATGTACGTTTCGATTATGTTTTTTATGAGTTAAGGTATTTAATAAATATTATTTATAACTGACCGGTTCTGATCATGTGGTTTAAATAATGGAAATTTATCATTATAGCATGATGACGTTCATTGATGTATAAGGTGCATATCTATTTAAACCATCTCGAAGCCTTTTTTTATACGTAGTTATACTATGAATTTTTGCGATAGTTTTAATTTTTCTTTATACTTATATAGCAGCAAAAATATTTAATTGTATTAAGCTTTTGTTAATTTTGCATTATATAAGTATCTAATAAAATGGTAAAATATTTATTTTATTAAAATTTAATTCTACTGTAAACAAACTGTATAAGCTTAAAAAAGGAAAATAACTCAGGGGAGTAACGGCAAATATCACATAGCCTAAAAATAAAACTGTAATTTTCAAATACAACATTGAATATTTTCGACTGTTCAAGCTTTATAGTAAAGTAAATAATGCAACTTTTTTTTTTCTGACACATTGAATAATCTTATATTTCACTTTTCATTATGGTACATATTATGTATGAGAATTCAGTTAAATGAATAGCTTTTGAATGGCATGAAATAGCTTATCTTCATTCAAAACCTTCAAATTAATGATAAATTTTATTCTTAAACTAATTATAATATTTGTGAAAAATGATGTCAGTGTTTAAATATTTTAAGGAATTCAAATATTAATTCAGTTGTATGTAATAACATATAATGTTACACATTTTACGGTTTATTTCTTAATTATAATAATTATTTACAAACAAAAAATTTCCTTCAGAATTTGTATTAAATATATTAATAGTTTATTTTCAAAAGTTTCCAAGATTTCTATTTATTAGTTTAAATTTAAAAATAATTATATACCAGTTACTAAGTAGTTATTAACTTAGTTACTCTTTTAATTAAATTGCATGTTATTTCTTTAAAAAATTTTAAATGTCGTTTTTTAGTTATCATTTAATCAGATAAATTAATTAAGCAATATTAGTATTTATTATGTACTCTGAAATTATAGAATGAGAACTTATAGAAAATTATAGAATTTAACTTATAGAGAATTATAGAAAAAGTGGCACCACATAATTTTTATTTGAATGAAATATCAAAATTTTAGCAATATATTTATGTACTTGAAAAGTAAACATTTTGTTTAAAAATTTGTTTTTATGTATAAATTGATTTTTGAAAAATCACTTTTTAACGTCTAATTTACAAAGTCATTCACTGAAAGTAAATATAATTATTTTTCGAATAATTATTAATTGCATAATAATCTTATTTAAATAATTTTAATAAAATATTAAATACGTATGTATGTTTTAATGTATTTATAAAATATTAAAACTGATAAAATTTTCTGAGGTATCAATATTATTGTAATATTTGACATAATTTCTAAAACAAATTTTAAAAAATTTGTGAAAAATATATAACTTAAGTCAACCTTTTTTTACACAAGAAATTTCAGTTTTAATATAATACATGAGCACAACCGGAATAAATATTTTAATCTAAATTATATAATATTTTATATTTAATATATATAATATAAAATATATTAAATATAAAATCTTTAATGAAATATTTTACACTTAACTATGCAATAATTAAAATTGTTAAAAAATTCATTATTTAAAAACGCATTTAAAAAATGTGCACATTAAAATGCAAATCTGGGTATATTGCGCGTGTTCGTAGTGTTCTTTAAGAATCAAAATACTACAAAATATTACATTCATAATACAAGATCGGATACAAGTACTAATGTTTGCAAGGTGTATATTTATATACAGTTTGCATACATATTTGCATATATGTATATTGAATGAAGAAAATAATTGATTAAAAAAAGGAAATAATTGATTATAAAGATTCCTACACTTTAAGAGATTGTTATTTGTAAATTAAAATTGGTTTTCCATCTTGCCCCCACTGTTACACTCTCATTCACATAGCAAGAGAAAATCGATCTAAAACTAGGAGTCGTCGCAGTAACCACTGGAAGGAAGCTACTGTTACAATTTGCCCCCACATGCGTTAGTGTCAACTTAGATCGTATAATTGAAACAGTATTTCGTATAGGCTAGGATTTAATAACATATGAACTATTTTGTGACATAAGTGTCATTAGTTTTTATTAAACTAACAACTTAATTCAACATCTTATTACCAAATCAAGTCTACACTACTTTCTTCCTTAAGTATTGAAAGACAGATGTGCCGATTAATATATTACTGTTTTTGGTCATCAGTTTTTTGAGAATGCCATTGTTGCTAATCCCGGAATAAACATTCGAAAACGCTCCACAATCTGCAGAAATATGACGTAATGGCAAGAGAGGTAGGATCTCTCTCTCTCTCTCTCTCTCTCTCTCTCTCTCTCTCTTGCCCTTTGTCTGTATGATTTTCCATAAGCTGTTGTTACCATTACATAATATTATTTATTTATATTCTACAATAAAACCGACCTTATTTTACTGTTATTTGAATAGTTTAATTTTTATAATATATTCATATCGATTAAATTATTTTTTACTGAAAATTTCAACTTTGTGCTTTTGTTATCTTAATAAAACAATCTAAAAATATATATTTTATAAATATACAGTTGTATTAAATTTTTTGTGCTTATTGCCTTTACGATATGGAAATAATTTTTATAAATATGTTAACACTTTAGTTTATTTCTTTTTAGTTATTATGATTGACTTAAATTCACATTTCATTTTCATTTTCTCGCACTCGCTTTGTTATTTATAGGTATTATATTACATTAACATGTATTTATGGTTATCGTTTTTTATATTATTTTATTCATTTAACAAAATTTTAAGGTACTTTGAGTACTTTTTTAATACGAATAAGTATACCAAATACTTAAAAAGGCATAAAACATTTTGTTTTGTTGATTATTTGTGTATGAAGTTTGAACAATACTAAATAATATTTTTAACAATATTAGATAAGTTTAAATTTGCAATATAATTTCTAAGCACCATCATATTGAAGCAAAAAACGTACGTATATGACCTCAATCTATATAATAATATGATAATATACAATAAAATTAATTAATGTTTAATTTTTACTCCTAATAAAATAATTATGCCTTACATAAGATTAAAAGAATAATTTTCGAAAAGAATAATTAAAAAAATAGTGACTTATAAATATTTAATAAAATAACTTTGCATATGTACTTAACATACATATTGTTTTTATTCTACTAATAAGTTAAATAAAAATATTATTAATTTTAATATTAAATTTATATTTTATCAGTATTATTATTAATGTGTATTATTAATATTAATAGTAATAATTATTTTATATAAAATAATTTAATATGTTTGAAATTGGTATTATAAATAATTAATTTATAACTATTTATACAATAAAAATATATTTCAGAAACCTATTTAATTTTCTACTCATGTTATGGCATTTGTTACGTTCGTTTAGTAAGAGAAACTGTTACGAATCACTGTAAAGAATCAGGAAAAATAATTATTTCATATAATTATACATATATAATTATACATATGTAATTACATATTAATTATACATATACATTAATTATACATATGTAATTACATATTAATTATACATATACATTAATTATACATATGTAATTACATATTAATTATACATATACATTAATTATACATATGTAATTACATATCATTATTTCATGAATAATTATCTTTATATATTTATATATTTTTAAATGATATTCTAATATAACTATAATATAACTAAATAATAAATATTCTGAAATTTAGGAAAAATATATAGACATACTTTTTTCGGTGTTGTGCATAAAATAAATTATTCTATCAAACGATTGAAAAAGAATTTCTAAAGATGTAAAATTTAAACAGTTTGTACAATTTTATTTGTCTTGATATATTGCATGTCTGCTTTAAATCCAAAGCTTTTACAAAATTATTATTTATTATGTATAGTTATATAATTATAATATAGTATAATATTATTAATTATAATGTTAATAATTATTATAATATTCTTGTTAAGACATAATTTTAATATAATTTGTTAATATATAATATAAGTCAATAATAATGATTCTTTACAACTCCATTTAAGGTTTGATTTGTTACAAAAGAAATGTATATCAACTGTAATCATTGAACACTTGTTTTCTTTATTCAATAAGTAAATGATTATAGTATGATTTTACGATTTTATTATTTTATTATTTTACATATTATATGCTTATTTATTGATTTAATTGATGTACAATTTACATTAAATAAGGTTTCATTACAATATAATTGTGATTTAAACTTTATTTATAAATGAATTTAAAAAAAAAGTTCAAGTTTATAATAATAATTTATAATAATATTGATTATTCGATATCGTAAGCCATTACGTATAACACAAAGAAATCTTAATAAATATGCGCTTGGTAGTTTTTAATATTTTTTATAGAACATAAATAAATTGGCTACAATGTAGTGAAGGACTAACTTAGAACTATCCTTGATATAGAGTGAAATTCGAGAAAAATCGAGAAAAATCGAAGATGTAGAGTATATTTGAATTCACGGAATGATGAAGAAAAGTGTAGAGGATAAATTAAATGACAGATATTTTAAAATAATTTTTTATGTAAAATTTAAAAAAACATTCAGAAAGTAACGAATTTAAAAAAAAAATTTTACAAGAAAATAATAAAAAAAATGTATCTATGACAAGGTCACGAAATGCGTTGGAATAAGTATCAAAATGTAAAGTGAAACAGCGCATTCAGATAGATGCACATTGCAAGTAAATATTATAATTATCATATTATTATTCGTGTTATTATGTTTTATTCTACAAATTATATAATTAAATACAATGTATAATTTCATTAACAAGACTGAAATCGATAACTTATATTTTATTCGATATTTTCGTCTAGAAATTGTTAAGATTTAATAAAAGTACTTTGTTGCGGGAACAAAGAAATGTGTATTATTTCCATTAAATATTAACGGTTGAGACGTAACAAGCCCTCAAGCACACTAAACTTTGTAAAGTAACACAAAGAAAAAGAATAAAAGAAGCACATTTAATTTTTATATAAGTTTATTAATAATAAACTAAATTTATGAATATCTAGTTCGTTATAAAAATGAAAATTTCACAAAGTCCTTGGTGAACAGATAAAGGAAGTATTCTATAGTAAAAAAATGATAGAGTTGTGGGGAGAAAAGTAAGATGAATACTAAGATAAGAATTCATGAGAAATGTTAAATTAGGAAGATTAGTGGAACATATTATAAATTTCTTTACGGTAAGTACAACAAATTCGGAGAAGAAGAAATATTAAAGATTAAAGAAAGCTTTGCTGTTTAGATAGTTGTATATTAGAGTCTACATTACAATTTCAATTGAAAATAATAGAGAATCATATAATAAGTAGTAAACAAAACATCTTCTCTACGTTCGAAAGAAGTTGTGTAAAATAAAAGACAAATATTTCTCTACACGAATAACATAGATACAATCTTATATAAATAAGAACCAGAATCTGTCAAGAATTTTCTGTATAATAACTCAAGAAAAACTTAGAAAAAAATTGAAGGAACTAAATCTAAATATCTTATAATTAAGGAGCAGACGAAAATCTCGGTAATGAATAAACTCATAACTAAAAAACAGAAGATGAGAACTTCCACTCTAAATAAATTTGAAAAGAACTTCTGATTTATAAACGGAGAATGATATTTCTACACCTAAATAAGAGAAATATCAATAAAAAGCTTGATAGCTAAATGGCCTGAGTAGTAATAATAGGTGACAAACAACTACTATGCCTCTATTTGAAACTAGGAAAGAAATAACTTTTCTACTTGGGTCTTGGAATGCATCTATTAAGGTTTCTACTAGAACTGGGCTATGGAAATCATTAGATTTATATGTTGTTGATTTCCAAAAATATCTATTAAAAAGTAAGTGTAAGGAAGTACATATTTTAAAATTAAGCATGAGGAGAGCACTACTAAATATTAAAAAAGGTACCTTTCTAACAATTCAAATGTAAAAAATAACGTTTCAAATGTTTAAAAAATAAATTTTATTATTTAATATATATACTATGATAAAAAATACAATTTAATTTAGTTTATAATTCTTTTTTTTAATAATTCATGTTTTGCATTTCTATTATTATTATGTATAAAAATGCTATCCTACTACGCAGGGAATTTTAAAATTTAATTTTTTTAATAACGAGTATTTCTAGTCAAAAAAGTGTTTTCAATGCACATAAACAGTTATTAATAACTCGGAAAGTTAATCAATTAAAAAACCTTTAATGTTCTAACAATCGACTTTTTACTCACAGACAAAAATTTTAAAATTTACATTTTTTAATGTAATTCATAGTATTATGAGGGTATAAATATCGTTCTATATTGATGTCTTCAAGTTCAGTTTTCTGACTATTCAAATATTTTTTTTATTATAAAACCAATTAACACTTTTTAAGAACTAAAAACTGGAAATATTACAATCACATAATCTTCTAAATAAAAAATTATACTTTAATTATAAATTAATTATAACTTTTTAATTAAAAATAAATATCTAATATTTTTAATAATACTAAAATATAAAAAGTGTTAATTAAATGAAATTGTTTTTCTGAAAAATATTACGTAATAAATATCAAAAATGTTTTTTCGAATCATTTGATGCTTAATATAATTTGATAGACTAATTATTTAATAGTGCCATTAATAATTAAAATTTGTATCCAACAATTGAAAAAAATATCAAGAATCATGAAATAATAATGTGAAGATGCCGAAAATAAAGACTAAATATAATAAAAAATTTAAGAATTATTGTAATATTTTTTAAATATTTTTAAAGTAAAAATTTACAGTAATACATTAAAGGAATTGTATATTAATAACCTTTATATATATATATATATATATATATATATAATTTAAATGTTGAGAATAGAAGATAAGAAAAAAACTTTTTTAGATAATGTTTAGATAATATAGGACGCTAGACAGAATTGTGTAGGTAAAAGAATTAGAAAAAGTAATCTAGAAAAAGGGAATTAACATTCAAATAATCATCTTTAGAATAATGAATTTAAAAATACCAAATAGTATTATAGTGGAGAGAATGCAACTAAAATAGCTGAGTTTTATTAAAATTAAATTGTCGGCTATTATTATAAAACCATTCCCCATTTTTATTTTTTGTCTCTCTAGTAATGAAATTATGAAGCAAATTAACTAGTTACTTTTGCAAAAAGAGAGCATAGAAACATAAAAACAACAAATATATAGATTTTGTTACTAATTCATTTTGTATATAAATAAAGTGTACTTTAATAATTAAATATTGAATAATAAAAGAGAAACATAATTTTTATATTTTTTAACATTAATTGAATTTCTTTTTTGGTAATATATTTTTGGTTTTCCGATTTTTAAATCTTAATTGTTGGACAAAAATAACTTTATTAGAAGAATACATTATTTTTTAAATAATTTTTTATTTAATTTATGTTTTTTTATTTTTTATTTACTATTTAATTTATAAAAATTTCTCAAACTTTTTTATATTATATTATATTACTTATATTATATTTTACTATCCTTTTTATATTACTTATATTAATACATGTTCTATTCTTTTGTAAACAAAACTCTCGTTCATCTAAAATATAAATCATTATTTTTGCTAATAGATTTGATAACAAAGATAATAATCTCATTAATTCAATTAACGAAAAATATTTTCCAATTTAATAACTGCTGTAGCCTAGTTAAACTTAGTCAATAGAAACAATAGAAAATTCTCATAAGGAACCTGTAAACGATAGATAGATAGATGATGTGTTCAATAAAGGAGATGTGCGAATTCTAATAGTGGAAGATAAACAATTATAATGGCTAAAACCTTAGATTTTGAGAAAACTATTGGAACACAGCTGGTACTTTTGCGTTGCGGCTTATATGAAAGCGGTAAGTTTTTTTCAAAATATTAGAATCAAAATATCTATAGTGACAACATGAGAAACTGTTGATAATTATCATCTGCGAATTCAAATGTTTTTTTATTTGATTAATATTGTCTAAGTTCAATCAAATTTTTGCGCATCTTTGCGGACAGAGATGTTTTAACTTTAAGTTATGTGGCAAATATTTTGCAAGTATAGTTAAGCCCTTATTTTGGCGGTGGACAGCCAATTTATCGAGTTGTTTTAGTCATATATCTGCAAGAAGAACTTCTTTATAGAAATAATATTTTTTTAAGCGAGTGTTTGAATCATAATTCTGAACCCAAAGACGCCCTCTATGGAGCTTCTGCATTTTTGTAGCAATGATATAACCCCAGAATATACAAATTGAATAATAATATCTCTCGTCAAATAATCTCTTAATAACTTTGATACTTGTTATATAGTATATATAAATATGTGATTATATATATATATGTAGGCATTTTTAATGTACATTGCCTAATATATACTCATATACCTGAGGCTTATTCGTAACTTACTTTCATGATTTCCTTTGACAAAAATATATTTGCCTTTGTCATTGTCACGAATACTATATTTATGTAATGCCTTCAAAAAATTTAAACGTTTCAGAAATATGTGAGACTAAAATTTATAAATATTTATTATCTTATACTCATTCATTATTTAAACATTTTTTATTATCATTATTAAGTAGTATCATTATGATGATATTATTAAATATCAGGATTATTATATACTGTACTTTTTCTATACTAATTAGACAAATTAATAATATAGAAACTAATTTTAGCTCTAACAATAAAGTTGGTAAAATTGTCTTAGAAAACGATTTATATTTTTTTCTTATAAATTAAACATAATGATGATTATTTTTATTTAATTATAAAAATGAAAGCAAAAAATTTAAACTGAATTTTCTAAATTTTATGCAATTCAAAGATTTTTGATTCACGTCCTGTATAATTGATGATTTATTATTTAATTTTTTAACTTTAATATTTTCTTCAATAATTTCTTTATTCAAAATAAATTCAGTAAGAGATACCTTTTTATAATTCTTAATGCCATTTTTTATTTAATAACACTTTTGCAGGATTTATAAAATATATCTTCCAAAGAGGCAGAAAGAATTTACTACAATTTCAGAAGTATTTTTTCAGGAAATATGTGAAGATTGCTGTGTGTAGTGTGCTGATGAACTACACTAACTTACTACTATTTAGTGATCTTAAATCGTAAGTAATGTCGGCTTTTTGGTTTTCTTATTTATCATTTCTAGAGTTCGTAATCTAAATTCACCATAAAAATGATAAATTATTATATTTAAAATTTATTATTAATAACTAGTTATTATAGATATAAATTACATTTCCTAATGTTATGTATATAAAACATTCAATTACAACTAAATAATATAGTATTGAGAATAATGAAGGAATATTTTAATAAACTCAGACACATCTATTACAATAAGTTGAAGATATCCTTTTAATTTACTTTATATAATAGTATTATAATGAATTATTTATAAAGAATTGTGCAATAAAAATTAAAGTTTTCTTTTTAGCATAATGAAATAATACATTTTAAAGTTAAAGCGTATAAATGAATAATTAAAATTTAAATACGAAATTAGTAAAAATATTAATTAGATAGTAAATTTCTTATGTTAGCTTTTATTTTTTTTAACACGCGGGATAGGAGAAATATTCAAAAACGCCGGCTGAATGGAAGAATACACTATTTATGTTCAATGAATACAACGGTTTTCATGTTACTTACTCACTACCAAAATTTCCTGCGCTGTAGCTAGCATAAACTTTCCATTTAAAGGAGGCTTATGGCTCCGTCTCGGCAAACTAACTCTTATTTGCGAGGCTCCACCGCGTCGGAAAACTGCTCACTCTTTCAGCAAACGCGACAATGGATTTTCAGCCGACATAAATTATTCTTCGTTTTCAGAGACGAACAATTTTTGCTGAGGGTCGAATTAAAGCTACAAACTTTAAGTAAACAAACAAATACACATACGCACATAATAAAGGCATGTATCCCAAAAAAAATCCTTTGACGTATGTGAAAGCACACTTACATATTACATTACAACTTCTTTTCTCTTCGGCAGTTCGGTTCAGTTTGTTACTTTTAACTTATATTCTCTTCCCTTTATCCTTACTCCCATGCCTTATCGTGGTTTTATTTTTCATACCTTCATGTCTATCCTTCTCGCTTACTTGCATATCATGATATATATACCATTTTGAAGTGACGGCGATGGGATATGATACATATCTAAAATCTACAAAAAATTGTCGGATGGAAGTTACGGAGGCAGGATAATAATCGGGGTATTCTTTTTCATTTCTTAGCGATTTGACTTCACGTACGTATATTAAATACAATTCATATAAAACAGGATTTCTCATTACATACATAAACAAATTATCAATAACTTAATACTAGTTGATAACTAGTTAATAAAATAAAAAGAAAATAATTCAATTCATGAAACTAAATACAAATTATATATTAATATATTATTAAGTAAGAGTGAATGTACTTAAGTAAATTATTCAATTTAATTCGATTACAATTAATTTATATTTAAAAGTAAATAAGGACATAAATGAATATTATTTATTATTTATTATTATTTAATTATTATAATAATTATTTAATTATTTATTAATATTATGTATCAAAATACTATGAAAACTAATAAAAATTTTGCAGTATTATTAAATTTGATAACTATTTGTTGAGCAGTAGCGCAAATAGCTGTATTTGATATACAACTTTGATAACTAAATATTCAAAGAGAAATAAAAGTACATGGAATTAAATTAAAAATTTAAAAAAATTTAAGTGTTGGTATAAATACTGACTCTAAATATTTCATTTTACTTCAAATAAATAAAAATATACTCAAATTTAATATACTTAAAAAATCGCATGTAGAGCAAAGTAATTTATATAGTTTATCTCAATTTAAATATTGGATTTAATAAAATATTGAAACATTATATACATCAAAAATTAAAATAATTACGATCGAGATTAACAAAATAATTCATTTTCACAAAAATAATCATATTAATAAAAGAAAAACTTCATATAACAGTGTTGATCTAGTGTCGCTAAATCGGAAATGTATAATAGACCACAATTTTCATAATAGCATCTCGTCATATAATTTCGAAAAAGTATTTAAAACATTTATTATAACATTGAAAGTAGAGAAAAAATATTCTTATGTATTAATAAACTGGTTTTTAGAAAGTAAATTAATAAAAATATAATTATTGCAATTCATTTTTACTTTAATAAACATCGTGATATTCGAATTGATACGGAAAAATACACTATTATTATCACATAAAGGAAAAATATTGACTAATTGAAACAAATTGAAACATTATTCGATAATTGAAATAATGACAATACTAAAATTACACAAATCTAGCAATTATATAAATTTGTAATAAATTAATAATTTATTAATATACACACTAATAACTAAAATCGAGCTCGCATGTGTGGCTGTGCGAAAGTGCACGTTTAAAGTAAAATAAAATAAAATAAATAAAATAGCAAATAATCCTAATCAGCATTGTCAATATTATAGAATTTGGAAGTAGAAGAGGAAATGAAAAAGCTCAAGATCGACTACTAATAATATCTAATACTAATTGATATGTCAAATAGAAAAGTACAATTAGCTATAATTAGTTAAAAAATCAATGTATTATAAAAATAATGTAAGCATGAAAATATTATATTAAAGAAATAATGACTAAACTGTCTAAAATAATTACAAAATAAAAGAGCTTCAAAATTAGATCTAATTGTAACGAAAATTATTTTAAATCTAGAATAATATTTATTAACATAATACCATTATTTTATTTCTTCAAAAATATTACGTAAATTGAAAAATACTACTCTAATTTTTATTTTAAAATTGAACTTTATTTGGAAAATAAATTTTTTTTTTTCAAAATATACAATTGCTTTTATATTTAAATTGGTCACTTCTTTAGTGTATTAACTTCAAAACAATTACTTTTTTGTTACAGAAACAATTAATGTGTGGTAAATTAGATGCATTCTGTCTAATATAATATAATAAGAAGAATTACTGAGTTTTGGTTGATGGATTTTAATGAGACATCGAAAAGTGTTCCAGAATTTAGCGGTGTAAAATAGCACATTTAATCTAATTTTTACAACTTGGTTTCCAAAAATAACTAATAGCAATAAAAAAAAATTTAATTTAATATTCCTTATAAATATTTTAATCTATTACATTAATAAAGTAATCAATATTTATATTAATCAATGTATATTTCTACTGTTATTAATTAATTTACTGAATTAATTAAAATTATGATAGAGCATCGTTAAAATCCATGACTTGAACAATAGAATTCCTCAAATTCTTTGAAATTACTTTTTTCATTAACAATTTTAAATCACAAGGTGTAGGGATTCTGAATGAAGCTTTTTATAAAAATAAACGTCAAAAACGATATTTATTAATAATTATAAATTAATTCATATCTATAACATTATGCAAAAATATAATTTTCAGACGTTTATAAAATAATAATTAGAAATTTAGATTTAAATAGATTTAGATCATATTTAGATCAAAAGTAAGTACATGATTCGGGTCTAATACTTATAGAAATCTAAATTAAATTTATTTAATTTCAAAATAATTTCTTAGGGTATGATATCATTATATAAATTTATTAAGTAATAATAGAGAACTTGTTAGATATATTGATTTTAATACAGCCATGGATAATATTTTTGTCAAATTTTAATAGTCAACAAAGAAATTAAAGACTATTTCTCATATTACCTTAACAAAATTTTAGATTACTTAAAAGAATTAATTATAGGCTCCCTTCAAAAAGAATACTTTTCAAAGCAAAATTTTTTGAAAAATATATAAACGTATATTGTATTTATTTTCTAACTAACAATGTAAGTTGATTCTTAACTTTTCCAAAATCTCGAAAGTTTTAAATACGTTACAATTTTAAAATAATAGTCTAATAATATTTGTATAAATTTTGAAAACTTTATAAGGTAAAAGTATATTAATTAAAAAATAAAGAATTATGAAGGAAACATACAAAAGAATTATGATAATCTCATATTAATAGAAAAAATAATTACTAACGCTATTTTAATTTAAATTTATGAAATATATATATATATATATATATATAGTTAGTTTCTATATCGCAATTAAACTACGCATTATAATATTCATACAAACTATAAATGAAGTACAAATATGAATTTCTGATATGAATTCTTAATAAGATTTTAATGCTTAATTTAGATTTTAATAAAAGAAATATTCTTGAAGATTCTTTCATGCAATAACTAAATAAATTTCATATTATACATATAGGAAGAAAAATTTATTTAAAACAAAAGTCCAATAATAAATGTATATCAAAAACTATAATATATTACTATATGTAATAGATATTTGGGACAAAATGATATGTACGTAGTAACAAAAAAATACAATAGAGATTTTTAATATTTTTTAGGCAAAAGTATCTTTTATATTACACCTTCAAATTTGAATACTTATATATAACTTTAAGTATTACTTTGAAATTTCAGAAATCTTATGGAATTAAATATATTAAACAAATATTGCCATACTTTCTCATATGATAATTTTAATAATATAGAATAATGAATTTTTTTCATGAAAATTATAGAATATTATAAATCATATCAAATATTGTATTTATTTTTATATTATAATATTAGGAAATTTTGACAAAAATGACTAAAATGGATTTTGTCAATTGTTGAATTATTTAATTTTGAAACCTAATACGAAAAATCTTCTTTTAGTTAGGTTTTGTAATTTACACGAGAAAAATGTAAATAAATACATTTTTATTTATATGTTATTTAATAATAACATATTACATAATTATTTGTTTTCAAACATACATATAATTTCTCGATAATTTAATTATTAATTATGTTTCAAATAATCATATGTAAATTATACATTACAATAGATTATGTATCATAATAGATAATATGTTGTCATAAAGTCACCTATAGTTAATTATCACGTATCAGACGTTGTTGAAAATGCACATGTTATGTAACATTATAAAGTTGTATCTAATTTTTAATTTTTTAAATTTGTTAATTTAATTTATTATTTTGTCAAACAAAAAACTTTAGTCCGATTGTTTCAATATCATAATATCATGTGTTCTGACATACATATATATATAACAATATAAGTACTCTATATAATTCTTCTACCTTTCATAATGGATAATAAGTTTCTTAACGATGTTATTTAATTAAGTTACCGAGGAAGCCCATATATTGGAAGATACTGAGAAAACACTGAGATACTGCCTATTTTGTTAAGCGTCTACAGTGTAAGATTGTAATCAGGGACAATAACAACTTGATAGATATAGAATCTGCTTATAGCTGTCTTGATACCCTCTATCTCAATCTCGCCAAAATTAAACTGTGAGAAAGCGGAATTTCTGACAACTCCAATAAGACTCGCAATATCTGCTCTTTACAAATCCACATTATAATTTTAATCAGGAATAACCAACTCTCTAATATTTTACGACTAGCTTGAATTCTCTTCTGTTTAATTTACTAATTTATATTTTATTATTATTTTATTATTATTTTATTATTATTTTATTATTATTTTATTATTATTTTATTATTAGTTATTTTATTATTTTATTATTAGTTATTTTATTATTTTATTATTATTTTATTCTTAGTCTTTTCTTTTTCAGATTTTTAACACTTCGAAGATTTGCTGGAATAATTTTTTATGCCTACGTAAAGCTCAAGACCAACATTCTAAACAAAATGTTTGCTTAAGTAATATTGCAGAGTGATTTTACTTATTTGTTGCGACATAATTTTTTTAATTTAATTTACCATCGATTAAAAAATTGGAAGATTATATTATATAATGGTTTCCATATTAAAACATTAGTCGTTTAGAAATATTTGTAAACATTATTAAAAGAAATTAGAGTTCAAATATACCCAAGTATTTTAATAAATATTCATGCACGTTTAAACGATTTAATTCTACAAAATAATAATTCCATTTAAAGTACATAATCCTTTATAATATTTATCATAATCAAAATCAAATCTCCCTCATCGATAAATTATCTTAAAGTGCAGAATATCTATTATATCTCATATTAAATAAAATATCCTTTCTTGCCCAGATAAGAAAAGAAAAAAATGTGAAAGGATTATTATATAATATGTTATGTAATTAGTTAGTTAAATTGACTATTGATATAGTTCAAGGACAAGTACTATAAAAATACGTATTAATCATTAAAAACTTGTTTTTATCTAAGTAAATTAAGAAATAATCCAATATAATAATATGTTAGAATTAAAGTAACTAAAATATTATGGAATATTTTCAACGTTACATAGTCATGCATTAATCTTCCTTTTTCATAATTAATTTTTTTCAATTATAAATTTTTATAAATTGTATATAGATTTTTAATTGTAGTTGTTTACAAAACTCTAAAGAAAGATATTTCGAAAATCTTTATATTGCAATTGATAATTTTACTTAAATTTCTCAAATACCATTACATATACAGACAAATAGATTTGTTAAGTAGACAGATAAATGATGAAATGTGAATATTGTACATTCTTTAATTTAATTTTATATATGATTAACAAAATACATTATTAAATATATAAAAAATAACGGATGGGGAAAATATATTAAAAATACTGTTAGTAATAACAATTAATTATTATATAATTTTTTTATTACATATATTTAATGATTAAAAAACTTACCAAGAGTGAAGTTCCGTTTGGAATTATATTAATGGCCGCATAATTTTACACATATATAGTAGTATCTTTTTGTCTCACTAGACACCATAATTTTTAATACTAAAAATAAGTCAATTGGTACATTGTAGTTATAGACCGGTAGCTTACATTTTCTTATTATATTAGAAAGACTTTTCTATGATACAACTTCCATTGAAGGAGACCTTATTATAATTTAATTTAATCATTCTTTTATTATTTTAATATTACAGCAAAATTTAATTGTGTAGTAAATATTACTAACATTGATCTAATAATTAGGAATTAATGTAGTTAAACTCTATAAAAGACCATTTGAAAAAAATATGATTCTTGCTAAAGATGTTTTATAGAGTTATAATATTAATAGTTAATAATAACTAATATTATTTTCTTAGGCTGCAAATTTACAGTCGCTCCACATTCATGCATCTGACTGTAGAAGATCAATATAGGTTCATCTGCTAGATATGAAACATGAAGTAATGAATCATAACACTTTCTCGATATATATAATACGCTATAAAATTTAATACTTCATAACTACAAATAAGTAGTTTGCGTACAAATAATAGTTAGAGCGAATATTTATTTTGAGAAGGTTATATTTTCATATACTTTATTAATTATTATAAATATTTTCTCATCAACATTAATAAAAGGAAACTAATTAGTTCGAATTAAATTTTAGAATAATCATTGTTATGGGGTAAAGTTACTTGCGCAATATTCGTTATATTAATTTATACCATTATAATTCATAAATTAATTGAAATAGTTTCAGAAATTTACTTGATTTTAAAATAACAAGTAATATGTAAATATTATAAAAAATTACGAAAATAAATAAAACGACATCAATATTTATAGATTCGGTAACATATATTTGAAAAAGAACGTTACTAAATATATTTCAAAGTATAGTATAGTAGAATATAAATACTTGTTTTTAATAATTTGCAAATTTTATATTAGCTAACTGATTTTGGTATCATATTTTTATGTACAAATTTATATTTTTAAATTACTATTTTGTAATGCAGGAGTCACGAAGCAAAAGACCATTTAAGATATGGGACAGTTGGCGTAATGTACGGAAAGGTCTAGTCGTCAGCAACTTTGAAGAATTGGTTCATAAGGGTATGGAAATTCTTTGATTTTTTATTTCTTATAATAATTATATTATAATAAATTGAATACATTATTAAATTATATACGTATATAATATTATGGGTATAGGATGAGTGCGTAAGCATCTATAAAAGAAGAGTGAGTCGGAGTGTAAGGGGAAACTCCTCTGTATATCCAAGATTCAAGCCCTTAGCTGGCACTCTTCAAAGCTTAGTGTGTATTAGCGAGCATTACAATGAGGTGGCGCGGAACGACGAGTGTAATAGACAATAAATAGATTCCTTGTTCATTATTAATCATTAATTAATTATTCCCTCTATATTTATCTATAGAATTTTACAATATATGAAATATACATACAAATGCTCTGAATTATGTATATATATATACACTAATAATAGTGTATACATATGTACTTTTTTAACAGCATCAGTTTTTAAAAAAGTGATATATAAAATGAAGTTGGAAAATAAATAATTTAATGCAATATCTTTTATTTTGTAATTATTAAGATCAATTCAGATTTTAATGTAAAAATTTGTTAATAATGCTTTATACTGATTATTATCAATATTTATAAATATTCTTAATTCAATATTTTATTGAAATTAATACAGTTTTTTCAGATATTAACATAAATTATTAAATATATAGTAATTATGCAAAAAAATAATATTATATCATCAAATATTTCAAATTTTTTTTCTTAAATAAATACAAACTAAAAATATATATATATAATACAAATTTTAATATGAACAAAAATTTATGGATATAATTAGATTGATTAAAATCTTAAAATTTATACTAAAATTTGTAATAATTAAATTAGTATTAAGGTAAGGAGTTGAGTCACTCGAATGTTTCCCCCAGGTCTCAAATCTATTGTCCTTGTCCTACCGATAGTTGCCTTGATAAGAACGGATTTGTTACTTACGAACTCCAGTAGCAGTGGAGCTCGTATGAACCTATGTTTAATAGATATGTTTAATGATCCCCCTGAAAAAGAGAAATTGTTGTATGTTATGAGTTCCAATTTTCCTCCGCTAATTCCGCCAAATTGTGAAACTTACTATTTATGCGACGACTGATTTTCAGACCTAGGAAATGATACCATATTCACGAAGACGAGAATTTTTTTCCCTATTGCCAATGGTAATTTTTACAATAATTAAAAAAATTAGTTATATTTTATAGTTTATATTTTATTTAAAAGAATTTAAATTTCATCTTAAACTTTATATTTGATATTTCAATAAAAAATGAGAAATAGTACTAAGTATTGGAAAAATTCAAAAGCAAGAAAATGTATAAGTTTAAAGCTCGTCATTATAAAAAAGGTTTTTATACATATCTTTCTTCCATATTTTTTTTTTTTAGAAATTGAATTCTATCAATACAATGCAACTTTACAAAATAAAAATGGATACAAAGTTTCTTAAAGATTACGCAATATTTATAATAATCACAAATTCGTCAAATAAAATAATCCTTTTTAGAGATGTAGCTATTTAAAATTAAAAAAAAAATTTAACTTGGATAAAAATAGCGAATGCTTGTATGAATGCAAAGAATAAATATTCAAAATGTTTGCGGAATTTTTCATTGATATAACTCTAGTAGATAAGCTATGCTGATTTTAGCTCGATATAAAACAATCTAATGCTGATTTTGGCTCCAACTAAAAGGGTCCAATGCTGAATCTGGGTTACTTAGAAAATTAACCAGAATCAACAAAGAACCTTTAACGTTGAGCTATAATCAGCGTAACTTTTATTGGAAAAAATTGTGGAGGCCTTGCTTCTTAAAAGTTTTTCGTACGTGAGTAGATCTCTCTTTCTTCTACACCTGACGTATAATTTCATGTCTTTTCACATTTGAGCAGAGGAATTCTAACATTAATTATATAAATAAATATATGTATTATTATATTTATTCTCATAATTGTAATTATTATAAATTAAATAAATGTGCAATGAATTGAACATACTTACGTGTGTGGGTATATATTATATATAAGTATAATATTCACAAAAATTATGATAATAGTTTTATAAATTATATTAAACAATATTAAACAATATATTTTTATCAATTTTAATATTTGTTAAACTGTTACTTTTTAATAGTTTACTACATACATATATTCAGATACCACCCATACAATCAAAGGTACAAATTCCGTTAAAAGGTACAGGATTCAGTTATCTTATTACAATAAGAAATGTAGTATCTAGCAGATTTTACAATGAATAAAAGGTAGAGAAAATGAGATATATAAAGAGATAGACACAAAAAGTTTGAGAGTAGTCACATAACATATACTTTGGCACATAGTGAAGTACATGCATACGAGAGCAAAAAAGAACCCTGCAACACTGTACGTGGCAAGCGTATACGAGTGGAAGAGAGAGATAATACAAAATTATATGAGAAATAGGGAGAGAAAGAGAGAGAGATAATACAAAATTATATGAGAAATAGGGAGAGAAAGAGAGAGAGATAATACAAAATTATATGAGAAATAGGGAGAGAAAGAGAGACAGATAATACAAAATTATATGAGAAATAGGGAGAGAAAGAGAGAGAGATAATACAAAATTATATGAGAAATAGGGAGAGAAAGAGAGACAGATAATACAAAATTATATGAGAAATAGGGAGAGAAAGAGAGAGAGATAATACAAAATTATATGAGAAATAGGGAGAGAAAGAGAGACAGATAATACAAAATTATATGAGAAATAGGGAGAGAAAGAGAGAGATAGAGATAGAGCGAAATAACATTTTACGCGAAGAGCATATGAATCTACAAAAGCGTGAAGTCTCTTTCTCTTGCATACTCTCATAACTTACTATACGTTACACACGTGTTCTTTCTCTCGTTTTTATGCACTCATACATAATATGCACTCTCTCTATTGCTCTTATATATTCATACACCCTATAGAAGTAGTTTAGTTTTCTTTTCCTTTTTATACATTCACTCACACAAAATATAATAAGAAATTAATAATGATTTTAAATTTTATTTTTTAAAACAAACGATAAGTTTTATTAAATAGATACATAAATATTTTGAAACAATTCATTATTATATTTTATGTATTAAAAGTACTACTTTAAATTGCTAATTTTACATTCTTTTAGATAATAAACCTTCGTAATTTAATTTACTTAAATTTAAATAATACATTCTTTCATATACCATACAATGCATGTTATTCTATAAGACATAATTATACAGTACTCGATAATAGTATACAATTACTGTTCGAGAAAGTATTAGGTTAAATTTAATGTAAAGTAATATTTAAACGAAGCATAACAATCTCACATTTCATATTCACTTGAAGAGTATTCAATGTAAATTAAAGTGTCATTTAAAGCTAGGTTATAGACACAATCATTTTGATGACCGTAAACAAATAGAAGATGGAGTGAAATGGAATTATATTCAATCAGTATTTAAGAAACCTGTTCTTTCATTTATAAAGGATGCATAAATCGCAAATTAATCTCCTAATCGGTATAATACCATTAACATTGTTGATGGTAATTATAACCATTTTACATTGTCTATAAAAATAATGAGAAAATTGTTGAACTGAAATATTTTAATACAAAGACGAATGCAATTTATAAAAAATTACCTTAAAGCATTGATTTACTGGAAATGTTCAGTTTACTGCGGGGATTCGGGATAAATCTGCAATTAATTTTAAATTTTACTGTAAACAGATATAAGATAGCTCATGTATACATCTTCACATGGAAATTATCAAAAATACAAATGTATCAGTATTTCAAATTCACAATATTCTCAGTTTTAAATCCTTACAAGAATAAAAATCGTGTTTCAGAGTATTTAAATTTGAAAATGAACCAAGCCTTAATAAAATTCAATTTCATAAAATTTATTATTTTATTAAATTATTTTATTATAATCTAATCAGTATTACTGAAGAAAATTTAAAAATTTGGAAAATAATAATATTTCTATTAATTTATATATTCTAAAAAAATAAAAAGAATTTTCGTACATCACATTTTCAAATATTTTCTTAAAAATTAAACATATGAATCTTTTTTTTGTTATAAGATTATTATTATCATAAATGAAGAAAAAGAATCAATATCTATAATGATGATGATAATTTTATACTAAAGTTTTATTATACTAAAATTGAAGATGTATTGTCTCATAACATCTTAAATTAATAAACAGAAAAAAAATATTTTATGTGCGACAGATGTTAAGATTATTTATCTGCTGATTAAAAATTAAAAATGCATGAAGTAATTGCGCAATTATAAGTATTTATAATTATACTATTCATGGCATAGAATAAATTTTTTAAATATAAGAATTTAAGTTATAAATAACCTACTCTGTAGTTTATGTTTCTGAATCTTTACTTGAATCCATAAATGATGATCCTACTAATGAAGTGTGTATCAAATATGTAAAAAATACATTGGATCTAAGTTATTTGTAGTTAAGATGAAAAACAGTCAATTCATAAACCACATAGACAAGAATATGAACTGATTAATATCACAGTCACTTGATTCTAGTGAAACCTATTATGATAATTCATAAAAAAGAAAAATTATTATTCTATATCATATATAAAAATAATTATTCTAAAATCCTAAAGCGATGAAAATCTTATTGATTTTGAACAAACTGTATATGAGTGCGCTAATATCTGTTATATTTGTGAAGTTTTTATATTACTCTCTTCTAATTAGACGGTAAGTTGTTAAAATTAAATTGAAATTAATTTATAATAATTCACATTATATGCAACTATATAAAGTATTTTTTACAGTTATCGAGGTCCTGCATAACGAGTATAATATTAAGTACAATCATTTTTGAGTTATACCAGTTAATTGTCATAACATAAAGGGTTATGACTTTCATTTATTTATTAAGACAATAGGTGTAGGCTCAAAAGGTATTTTCACTTGCTTCTTAAAAGGTTTAATTTGTTTACAAAATTTATCGAAAACAGTGATATTTATTTTAGAATCATCGATTACTTTTGCTATATGGTATGCTCATTGTATACATTAATATCTTACCTGAATCATTTAATTATTACACAAAGTGAATTCAAGAAAAATGATTATACATCAAATCAAATAAACCTTTCGAAAAGGAAAGGTGTTTTTCCATGTGATTTTGATTCATTATAAGATACTTTAAAATCAACTAAATTACTTGTCAAAGAACAACTTTATATATTCTAACTGAAAGTGAAATAAGTAGTGATGATTATATATATAATTTTTTTGATTACATATGTGAAAAATATGTGAAATACTTTTAATATATAAAAATTTTTGGAAAAAGCTCTAATTTATACTTAAAGACGAATGCACTTTTCTTAACCAATGTTTTCAGACTATACTACTTCTATTTTAACAAGAAACGAAATGCTGAAATTTACTAAAATCCATTTAGAATTTCTTACCGATTTGACATGTTATTATTTATTGTATATTGAATGTGTTAGAGGAGGTGTAAGTCAATGTTGAAATAGATATGCGAAAGCAAGTTATTTCTTTGTAATAAGAAATATGAACCTTAAGAAGAAAATAAATATCTTATATATTGTGAAGTTCATAATATTTATGGATGGGTAATAAAACTATCGTTATCTTATGCTAATTTTAAGTGTTGCAAAAACATTAACTATACTGATGTATCATGTTTTAATGTTCCAAATGATAATTCATATATATTATATTTTAAAAGCAGGTCTAGAGCATTCAGTAGATATCCATGTCAAAATTAAGAATCTATTATTTTGTGAAAACACTTAAATTCATTAATTCGTGATCTGTAAAAATTGGTGATTACTTTAGACAACAAAAAATGTTATGAAATACATTATTGTGCGCAAAATCAAATACTTATGCATGGACTCTATTAAAAAGAGTTGATATAGTTCTATAATATTAAAAAAGCTATGGTTTAAAGATTATATGATTTCAAAAGTAAAAATGAAGTAATGCAAAAATTGAAGTTGAGAAAATGCTTTACAAGCTTTTAAAATTTTAGGTGTGGTAAAACTATAGAGAATAAAGGAACATGCATTTAGAATAAGCTTATTAATAAATAGAGTTGATTTTATGAAACAGAGATTTATAAACTTTCAAAACCTGTAAAAATATTATAAAGCCAATATATGTCAAACTTAGTATTTTATATTTTATATTTATAGATTTCATTATGAATATATAAAATATTGAATAATAAAATTTTTAAATTATATTATACTTATACTGATAGTGTTAGTATGAAATTAGTAATTTTGATATATATAAAATCATAAAAAATTATCATGAGTTTGATAGATTAGACTACCTTGAAAAAAAGTCTAAAATTTAAGGAGAAAATAAATATTGTAGATATAATGAAAAACAAGTAAAATGTAAAAATTATGACTGAGTTTGTAGGTTTAAAAAATAAAAGTAAAAACGCAGTTTAGAAATACATAATGTAACAGTGACATAAAAGGCTAATGGTATGAAATGATTAACATCGAAAAATATTAAATTTAATAATTATATGATATACCTTTTCGAAAATACAATTCTTACATGTGCACAGCACATTATCACATCATGAGTACACCTAATCTAAACTGAAAAGTAGGAAAAATAGCACCTAGCCCGGAAAAAGCGGATAAATTACTATTGGAAAACTATTCCTAAATAGAGGAAGTAGAAGTTTTAGTGGGAACTAATAAATCACTGGAGAGAAAACTAAAAGAGGATATTTTTCTAATAAGGTTGAAGGTTTGGCTATGGAAGTGGAAATGTTAATCGAAGGAAAAAATCTAATTATTCGACTATGAAAATAATGATAGTCACTCATTTGAATATTCAGCACGGAAGAATCAGCTGAAACTAAAGCAATAGGTAAAATTGAAATCCATATAGAAATATAATTAATTAAGTACAAAATTATATATACACATTGATTTAACAATTTCTTAAACCTTAAATATTAATTAAAATTTTTATTTTCCAGATGATTTTAATTCTATTCAACAAAATATCATGTATAAATTTCTTTCCAAACAATAAGCTTATAAACTACCATACATGACATCAGTGCTTAAACAAGTGATCACTAAATACGAAATCGAAACTGTACTCAAACTTGAAACTGATTTCTAAATATTTGTACCAAAATGAATATTAGCGGTATTTGAAAAAGATGAAATTTATGGTGAAATGGCTATAGCTGCTAATATATTTAAGTTATTTTTTGTATACTAATACGAGAAAAACATTAAATTTTATTCATTAAATTATTGTATTTATATTGCAATAATGATTTAAAATATTTATATGAATTCATGCTTATTTTCTTATTCTACCATTATTTTAAAAAATAATACGTATCCTTAAAAAAACAATTGAAAAATATTTTATAATATATTTATATACATTTCAATTTGCATTTTAAATAACAATTTATAATTTATATTTTTAATACACTCTTTTAATACTTAAAGGAAATTATTTCTTCTAACTACAAATTATTTCTTTAATCCAACTATTAGATGATCTATTAAATTTGAACTAATTTATAAAATCATTTTTTCATCATTTTTTAAAAATTTTCTCTAAATGATAGATATCTGGGTATTGAGTTTTTAGCAGTTCTACTTAATAGAAGCTACCAGCAATGGGTTGATCTCTTTAATCCTGTAGATGGTAAGTCGCAGGCTTTTTGTTACTAGTCAAGCTATTGTATTGAATATTTCAGTTGACCAATTTATAGTCTAGAATTTTCTAGAATTTTGACCAATTTATAGTAGAATTTTCAGTTATCTTCTTTCTTGATTGAATTTTCTAGTACTTGAGCTTCATTAACAACATGAATATCTTTAGGTTTGATATCAATAGTTTTATACTTCGCATTATTGTGAGAATTAATTAAATTCGGTCTAACATGAAGTTATTTTTAATTATCTTATAAGCTAATCTGTATCCATACTTTATTCTTTAATGTTTTAATACAGCTTTTACATATAGATGTTTTTATATACGTTGAGTAGAAAATCATTTGTAACTTCATAAAGTTTGAAAACCTTGTCATAAAATTCCTTGCCTCGATCAATATTTACATTTTTATGTAAATGTCGTCACTTAGTAGTATTTAATAATGATAAGTAAATCTATTATCCAAAATTATTTAGGGTTATCCGGACTATTTAAAAAATTTTATATTGAACCAACGATATTGGAACGTGTCACTTGCAGTATAACTTGACATGCCAACTCTATACTTATTAAATTTATAACAAAATAGAAACAGTTTCTATACCTGTCATTATTTGTCATCTTTATCGATGTAATTACAATTACATCTTAATATCGTTTATCAAAGACTGATTTTTATGAGATTCGATTAATTAAAAAATTTCTGGGAAAAAAAGTTATATTTACCCTTATAAAAAATAGGGGATACAACACTTTGGAGTAAAAGCAATTTCTACTTAAGCGTTTTTGAATAATTTAAAAAAAAACTATTGTCAAAGATAAGCTTTAAGATTGCTTTTTATCCCTTAAAGCGCCGAGTTAGCACGTAAATAAACATCCGTATAATATTTTTTAATATGTTTTAACATATCACAATATCAAGAAAATAGGTGAGGCACACCTCAGGTCGTTTCCTTTTTAGTGTCTTCCATCTCCGTTCCTGTGAGCGTGATGTCGCAGTTAAGCAGCAGTGAAGGCAGTTATTACACGCGATTTAGAATTTGCGCCTTTAATACATGTCAGGCGTCTATCTTTTTTCGCTTTAATTATTTTTGAATCAGAAAAATTGTAGCTGGCGAAATAATTTATTGAGGCGGGATAACGTTTTCTATAATTGTTGTTGTTCTTATTTCACAGATATATTATGCACGTCTAAAAACAAATTTAAATCGTTACGGAATTTTTATCAACAAAAAATTATTTGCATCATTTTATTGAATTCCTGAATCGGAATATTAACTATACGTTTCTGTTAGTAAATTTGATAAATTCGGGAATTTGTCAGTAATGCATTAAAATTACGATCTATTATCTATTGATATAAATGATCGTAATTTATGATCATTTAATGTAAATTAAGGTCGATGATAAAAGAACAAGTAATGGAATGGTAGTATTGCATGTTCATTATTATTTTTGTAACTTTCAGCTCTTTTTTAGTCATGAAGAAACGTATTATATTTTTTCAATATTTATTACATCCTTATTATTTGCATATATCATTACAATGTCGGTACTTAATCAGTTATAATATAATTATACTAATTTCACCTTTTAGGCTCTGTATCTAACATGCACATTCTTAAACATTTAATATACAAATAAATTGTTAAAGTCTCATATTATACAAATTACACAAAAATTAAACTTTAACTGCTTCATTTTACTGACATGTCGAAACTATAGTTATATGAGTATAGATTTAGTATCGCTAATCTAAGAAATAAATGAATTCATCAATGTTTAGCACATTGATGCACGACTCGTTATGGGCGTTTATTATTTCTTATTCAATTCTTTTCAATTTCAGCTTTAATTATAAAATTCAAAGCGTATTCTAATAATCGACTGCCTTGCTAATGTTTTAAAGTACGTAAATATGCTCGTAGAAAGTTAATCGATTTTCTTAATTCATCAGTTAGTTCTCATGTAATATTAAGCGTATCCATCTATCATATTGAATTATAACATATTTATTATAAGAAAAACTAAATCGCAAATCAAGTAAGCAATCATCTAATTTACAATTAACAATGCTAACTTATGATTCGAGGTTACCTTATGTTTCAAACGGGATTTTATATAATGAAGCTTCTAAACATAAAACAACTCGTTATTTTCATATTATAACGTTTTGAAAAGGCTGTGAAAAATATGTAAACTTTAAAAAATAAGATTTTTGTTAATCCAGAGCAACTTTAAAATAAACAATAACATATTAGTAATTAAAATTATTATAACAGATTTAATTAAAATTAAAATTTTATTATAATTATCACTGTACTATATCATTATATAAGAATGATAACGTTAATATATTCATTTTAACATTACTTACTGCATAAATAATTTTAAAATTTTTAATTATATATATATGTAATATATATTGTTAATGTCGATTAGAATTATGACTAATCACTAATGAGAATATTATTATAAGTAATATTTACAAACCTTTTGTTATAATAATAATAACAATAATAATAAATACAACAATTATCTTTAATAAACTAAATCGAATGAAGATTAAAATAAAAAAATGCAAATCTGTCAAGGAAAAAAGACTACAAAATAAAAATATAGAACAGATATTATTAGCAAGATCTACGCAACGCAGTTACAAATAATTAATCTAAGTAAAATACAAGATTATCGAAGCATTATCGAGAATATGAGTGGAGGGAGTGTATGTATAGAAAACGAAGTATTCACCGCAAGTTGAAAACAAACTTAAAATATACTATACTATTAAATCTATCCATACAATATATTAATTACCAAGATGATTAAAACAAAATTTAATACTAAATAAATAAATAAATACACTGCGAAAAAAGATAAAAAACAAAGCTTTATTTGCTTCTAAGAATCTCTTTTAAGTCCAACTGAATATTGTTTACAAATTATTAATAAATCTATAATAAGAAAATAATTAAACCGAGTAATAAAAAAGAATTATTGCTTTTAAATACAGAAGCAATCTACAACAATGAAAAGCACTTAAACAACAATAAAAACAATAAAATAAAGAATACTACTTTTCAATATTAAATAATCAATAATTGTACATTACTATTAAAAAATAAAATTTCGTCCTATAATTGTATTAAAAAAATATAAAGTAAAATACAGTTTTTTACGAGATAATTATGTTCCTTAAAAAAAAGTAAAGAGAGAGAGAGAGAGAGAGAGAAAGAGAGCACGCTAATAATTGACTAAATGGTGGTGATCCTGTTAATTTCATATATTAGTGTAGTTTCGGTCTATAACTATGGTGATAGCGTCTAGAGCGCCGGTGTCAGAAAGTAACAATATCTCAGTTTACGGATTCGACATTAAGAATGGAAATGAAAGGCTTTCCTTGTACTTTCGTCAGCAATTTCGTTAATAGCTATTGTTAGCTTTTTATGCTAGTCTCCTATAACGGCCAGCATACGTCTAGTACTGTCTATCCTTTCTTGGAATTGGAACTTTCTGAAAATATTCTTTTGTGAATCGTTGCAGTTGCGGTTTACGGGGAATTTCTTCATTGAAACATATGTTGCTTGTGGAAAAAACAACTACCATATATTAAATATAAATACAGGATATAATTATTTTGCAGATACTTGAAAAAATTTTGATATGTTCGTGTTTGCCCAGCCAATCACGTTTAAAAAAAATCATAATACCTATATAAATATTTATCATCTCATAAAGTAACAGTTTGAAATATATCAAAAAATATAACTGATTTCCTACAGCGGCAAAAAAATTTAAACCAAAATTGAGACAAGATTCTTCTAAGTATATCTTTCTATTAGTAATACGTCATTTGCGTAAACGCTGTACATATATTTTCAACAAATTTATACACGGTTATAAGCATTTAAAGTTATTAATCAACTTTATTTCCATTTATTCAACGGTACTTTAAGAGATAAACAAAACATTCAAATCATGATTTTGAATTGATATAATTAAGTGCATGAAAATATAAGTTAAGTATATGAAAAAAAATATACGAATTTTTAACATAATAAGCAAATTGTTCAAAGAACTACATAACTTTAATATGATAAAATAAATAGGCTGAGTGGTGGAAAGAACTAAAAAATTTCTGTCAAAGAAATTATTACCAAAATATTAAAGCAAGATATTAAAGAATTTTTAAAAGATAAATTATAAAAAGGAGTCTATGAAAGTTATTAAAGAAGTCTGCTAAAAATAATTTCATAGACAAAAACTTGTTCTTTCTCAAAACTATACTTCTACTAACGGTATAAATTGTATACTCTTTATTATATTGTTACTGATAAAAGTCATTAAAAAAAGTTTTAAATTAAATCAAAATCTATTTATAGAGGAAGTAATTATAACTGTAGAATGTATGTAAATTTGTATTTACTTATTAATGTCAAGTAAATATAGAATTTTGATCTTATAAGTATACATTATTGCCTAATCTATTGTGCTAGTTACTATCACAAGTCTTATCTATTGTGTTAAAAATCAGGTAAAACGTATGTCGCATTTGTGAATCTTATAAGTCGAAATTTATAATTAATATGTATTATTGTAATTATTTCTTGAATTATTTAATGAACTATAAAAATATGATATGAAAAAGTTCAATTCAAATAAAAGACAACAGGCAAAAATGAAAAAATACTGTAGGAGTAATGCCTATAGAAATTACAATGTAAGTATATGAAAGTATAGATTTAATAGAAAAGTGTAAGGTAATGTATATTCTGTTGTGTTTGTTATATTGTAATGTATGATGTGTGCGTACGTAGTTAATTAGAAGATTAATTAAGTGGGGTATGTACTAGTACAGGAAGAAAATGAGAAAATCAACCATTTCATAACCAGGGTACAAATTATGTAGCTTTTGAATTTTATGATTTTGATTTAATTATTACGCTAAACCTATAGATTTCTTGATTGGGAAGATGATAAACCGTTACGTAACCTATATTACCTTGTACTTCTACTTCTTCCAACACCAGATGTTTATGTTAACACAGAGACTCAACGTCAAAATGGTTAACTTATATGTAAACTTCTTTTATATATAAAACGACGATATGAAGTTTTTATGATTTAGATTCAATATTTCGCATAAGAGTTTAATTAAAAAAAATAATTTATAGTCAGAAGAATTTTCATTTTTCTAAGTTTTAAAAATAGAACATAATTCCAATTATAAATTGTGATTGGAAATATAATCTAATTGGGTAAAAATCTAATAAAAGTAGTTTGAAATCCGTTAATCTACAACATATTTTAAATGGTTTATTATAATTTGCTTGTTGTAATTAAAATAAGTATAGACTCAAAAGAAATTTTAATATTATTATATAAGTATACAATGAATAGCTTATATTCAGTAGTCATTCAACCAAAAAAGTTTTAATTTTTTTTTCTGATTTGGTCAAAGTATTTGTGAAAAATCAACATTAAGTTTGAAAATTGTTTAAATTTCATATTTAGGGTCTATCTGTTTCAGCAATATTATCATGTATGAAGTATCTTACTCAAACTCATTATTTTTTTAACCACTTTTAAGTACAGTTATGTCCATTTAAAAATAGAAGAGTTAATTAATATTTTATTGTTTTTATAATATTATTAACAATATCATTTAAACAGTATATACATATATTGTCTACTTTATTTTTACAAATATAACTGAATTTCTGTTTATGATTTGCTCTTCCTGTCTTTCCATTTTTGTTTCTATTTTCGTCGTTTCTTGCGTGCTGAATGTTCAGGCGAGTGAAATTCTTTACCTTTTTCACACAGCCACTTTTATGAGAGTTCTGGTTCTACTAAGTTTTCTAACTTCATATTACTCATTATTTTCATTAATAACTTTACACACAAGTGCACGCACACACGAACGTACATGGATATGTGTGTATTTAGATGTATATATTTAGAATAAATAAATAATTAAATATATATATATATTTAGATGAATTTTATTTGCGTTCGAGTTTAACTTTTTCTTCTGAGCGATCTAAAAATGTGTACAATTCCTTAAACAATTTCTGTCTTTCACAAACCAGACGGTTCAACATCTTCGTTACAGTTATCCATTGCATCATTATAATATATATCACAGTTTAACTTCACCTTATTTCGTATAAGGCATGATTTCCAATTGATAAAATCCAAAATGTGACTTCTTTGCTAATAATGATGCACGAGTGCTAGAAATATATTCAGCTTCTCATGGTTAAAAAGAGTCAAAGTCTCAGGTTATAAAGCTTTTGAGTTATAAAGATTAGTGAAGTCATCTGTAGACAAGAAACTTCTCTTTCTATCTTATTTTCATTTGCAATTTACGTACGTTTCGCTTTTCATATCTCACGCTTCTACTTGTAAAATTTGTCTCTTTCTCTTTCTCACTATTATTCTCACGTAAATGAATTACTATTCCTCTTAGACTTTTACGCATGCACTGTGTGCATATGTATGCAAGTGATTTAACTTTTCTCGTCCTCATATGTATTGCAAAATCTTTTCTTTCTATAACTTCTATAAGAATAATATAAATATATAATGTTTTGTGTATAACTATATGCATTTAGATATACATACATGTATTAAACTATTAAATATTACAGTTTAATAAATAAAAACAATTTATAGAAGTTGATTTCGTAATATTGTATAATATTAATTTATAAAAATAATTTCTTAATATTTGTTAATATGCAAATCAAATAATTATAATATTTGTCTATAATATTTATATATTTATGTACAAGATATAATATTTAAAATTGTTTCATACTCGCAGCATTTAAAATTTTGAATTTACAAATGACATTTTTAATTTCCAATATGGTGTATTTAATGTAGTTATGAAATACTGCAAATAACAGTTATTAGACTTGTTCATACTTTCGTATATTCATAAAATATTGTATCTAACAATTGAGGAAAATTTCGATAAAAATCTGTAAGTCTGCGGGATGAGAAAAAAAGAAATTCATTCGTTTGGGTGCGAAAATCTTAGCGTAAGCTAAATTTATAAGAGGAGACAGCTACTGTTCAATTTTCTCTTATCAGTTATACCGCTTTTACTCAATATATGGGGAGCTTATACTAATATTAATTTACTTTAGTTTTAAGCTAGAATTGGCTTAAACATTTCTAAGATTGAAACAGAATTGACATAGCTTAATAATTTAAAATGTATATAACAATTATAAGCATTATAATCATCGTATTAAGTAAATAAAAATATTTTATTATTGTTATTTCTAGGCAAGGAAAAATTGGGCATTCCTATTAAAGAGAGCATTTCATTAGTACTAGAATCAGATGGAACCCAGGTAGAAGATGGAGAATATTTTAAAACTTTATCAAATAACACAATTCTTCTTCTTCTACGGCGCGGAGAACGATGGTGTCCAACAGGTGTCGATATTATTCGCGCTGGTATGTTGAATCATCTATGTTGTTTAATTTAATTTATAAAGAGACGTGCGATTGATTACAGCGATCTCGGCAATTCCAAAAATAGTTTGTGAAACAATCCATGCTTTGGAATTACACGATGAAACGCCTACATGGGAGATTATGGACAATAAGGGTAGAGTCACAGTGGCATTACATTGGGATCAACGTGCACCGTCATCAGCGCAAATTCAACAAGCTAAAATCTCTGACAGTGGACCAAATTCTAAGTGTTCACCAACAAAAAATGCCGACTTGAGCTTGTCTCAAAGACCATCGTTATTTATTCAGACAAGTCTTGATAAAATAAATTACGGCGTCAAATCACCAACTTATTCTGAACTTATCACTCCAGGATCGCACTTTAATAGCCCCCAAATTACTGTGATAAATCATGACAACATAGTGCAGCGGAGTTTTGCCAGTCCAAATAATAGTTCCTATTCACCAGTAAATCAACACAATCGACTTGTTAAGCAAGCAACTAACTCCTTCGATAGTACGACAACTCATATTCACACTTCTGAATGCTCAAATCATACCCATCAACCCGTTCTTCGCAATGTCAGCCCTGTGAATGTTACTGAAACTGGTTCTGGGCAGGAATGCGATTTTCATTGCTATGCTCTTCACGAAGAAGGTCGACGGATTGCCATACATAAATCTGTGGCTACATCCCCCATTCAAGATCAGCAATTTTATGGTGGTTACCAACAAATGCAAACACTCTCACCGCAACTCATGAGCTCTCTCTCAGATGGAACCCGTCGACAGAGTATGGCCAAAGCGCATGTACGATTCCGAGATGCAATGACTGAGCAAGAAGAACAACTACGTACCTGCTCTCTTCGTAGAACACACCAATATCATTTAGAACAACATGAAAGTTCAGAATCTGAGACAGAAAATACAATCATAGAGGATGAAGTTATTACATCTGAAAAATTTTTATTGCTTATTGATCAACTCACTGTTGATCAAAAGAACCATCTCAGTGTTAAAGATATTGGTATTATTCTTGAACGACTTAGCTCGAAAATTCTTGATGTTGAACGACTTGACCGTGAAAATGAAAGCGAACAGTGTTACAATTGGACGATTAAAGCTGTTATTAGAGGAGATATGTTACGTGAACTTGGTGTTATCTATAATGGCAATTACTATATCATTTCGGAGCATCCAGGTTATAAAGAAGAATCTGAAGAAAATAATGATGATAATGATGCTGATGAAGAGGAAAATAGACTTTAATAGTAACAAAATTCACTTTTGATGTCTTTTTTAATCTCTTTCTTTTTCCTTAAATCCGTTTTTCTTTATAGGTACACGATACACTAACAGCAATTATCGTTAACATAGAGCTTGGAAAACTACACAATCCAGGGAAAATATACAAAAAGTGATTGAGATGTTAAAATTGTGTAAATTTAGCTCTTACAGTTGTTGAGTTTACTATTAAATAATAAATAGAAATTATTTAATGTATAATTAGTAAAACATTTATGGACAATATATTATTTTCTCTAGTTATGTTGGTATTATTAAGTAATTACAATTGCTCTAGTTTATTTAATTATAAATTTGTAATAAAAAAGTTAAGTAACATATTCTGAAGATCTCGTATTTATCCTGATACACTTAAATTTTTTAAGGTTCTTGACTCGTTAAGAACTTGTAAACTGTAAAAATTATTTTAGACATATAATACTTTGAGATATAGATTTCTATACTATTAAGAATAAATTTAATTGTTGATTTTAATACTTCAATTTAATAGTACACTATTTCTTAATTTTTAAAATGAATGAATTTGTTTATATATAAAATATTTAAAAGATTTATATTTAAAAGATAATTCTTCAATTGAATTAAAAATTTACAAAAGTTTTATTAACAGTTCAAGCTTATATTGTGAATTACTTATATACAAATTTACGTATGTACATACTGTTTTATACAGTTTGTACCGTTTATCACTATATAAGGTGAAAAGACTCAAAATTTGTCCAAATACGGTAGCACTAATCACATATTTATATGATTGAAAATGCTAACCTTGATTAACTTCCTGACAAATATATAAATGATACCGTGATCATAATTGATAAATAATACAGTTATCATAACTGATAAATAATACAATGTGCTGACACTGTTTAAATATTTTTTAAGAAAATCACTTAAAAAATATTATGGCACATTTTTTTAAGAACAACATGCTCTTATACAAGCACTGATATATGCACGTATTTGATGTCATCCAAATGACCTAAAAGTGAAAATAAAGAAAATAGCTAATATGTAATAGATATAACCGAACGTGTATCAAAACATATAACAGAATATGTGAGGAATATTTTACGTAAACATTGAAAGATAAACAAACTTTATGCGAGATGTCGTTGGTTTAGTACTAGTTTTGATCAACTTTGAAACATTATTTATTTTCAAGGTATCCCTAAGATAATATTTATTTAAAAATATTAATTATTGATTATTCGGATTTTATTCAAACGAAATGTATCAATTAGTAAAAATAATAATTTTAATAATAAGTATATAATGAGTGTAACTTATTATATTTAACTTGCCGTGTTGGTTATTTATTATTAGTCAATATAAAAATTAAAATACTGCTGTTTATAAACAACTGTTTATAACATTACTATACCATTTCTCGCAGCATTTCTTCACTTTTAAGTACATCACGCATCCTAAATATAAAATTTCTTTTTATTTCAGTTATGTTTTCATTGCAAAAATTCTATCTAGTGCAAACAATATTAATTAATTAAAAAAATAGTATTGTATTAAACATGTTAAACTTTTGTTATCAAGAAAATAAATTGTCACAATATATAAGAAAGTGTATCTCAAAAATTGAAAAAATCTTTAATTTATTCCAATTTGTAAATAATTATTTACAATTTTTTAATAATATACTTGCCTTATATCTTATTTATCTTCAATAACGGAGACAAATATTTGTTTCGGTAGTATCCAATAGATTTGAAGCAGTGTCAATTATTTTTATGACTAATTTTTTTAATCCTTAATTTCATTTAGTTTTCATAGTTATAGTTACAAAAACATGATATAAATATAAGAAAATATATTAAACATAAATTAATTTATCAAGAAACGTAGTAATTATAATGAAGAAGTAATTGTGTAAAGAATAAGATATTGTTCATTAAGTATAATTTTATATACGTTTAAAAGATAAAAGAATTTATAATGAAATGGAAATTATTATTAATAAAGTAATAGTTGTAGTACTTAAAAACGATAATTCTAACTCTATACATAAATATTTATGTAACTAATTTATTAGAAAATTCATATAAAATGAAAATATTTAAACTTTCATAGATTACTATAAATACAGCTTAATCATACAAAAAGCTCTGCAGCAATTACTGATTATGAACAATCTTTTAGCATAGTATAAATTCCTACTATGAATTGATAAAGAAACATAGAATAAAAGTAGTAAAAGAACTATACATTGTAGAAATAGGTACGATACCTTGTAATTGATAAATTTTGTTTAAAAATACTACTTATTTATATATATAAACTATTATTTACGAAGTTTAAATGATAATAGTATGTCTTTAAAAAAATTATACACATTTTTCAATAAAACACACCGCTGAAAATTAAATTGTTCAAATAAATTATTTAAAACTAATAAAAAATATAATACATTAAAATTTGTTTCTATTAGTTTCATAGTTCTAAAGTTATTTGAACTTTTAATATTGTTTGAATATAACTATTTGAATATTATGATTATGAGATAATTTTGCATTAACTTAAAAAAAATTGATTATATTTTGTAATACTTCTTCATAGTTTACGCTTACTGTAAAAGTATATAAACCATAGAAATTACGAGAATGTACTAAGAAGTCACCTTAAAGTTTCATAACATTGCGATTCATAAATAAATAAAGTTAATATAATGACAAAGAATTCGACCAAAAATAGCGTAAAAAGCAATCACATGGTATCAATATATGTATGTGTATTTATATAATCTTTGTATAAATTAATTCTATAAAATACTAACTTTTTAGTATTTAGTAAAAAATTTTTAAGACCATTTAAAATATTGCAGCAGATTCTTATGCTCTACATATAATACTCCGTTATTGTAATATTATTGTTAGTTATAGTAGTAAATGCTTCTTAATAGATAATTGAAGTTTATAATTTATATTTGTATTAAAAATTTTAATATTAGAATCTAATACTGAATCGAATATCAGTATGATATTGAATAAAAACAAATGCGGTATGAAAACAGTTGATGTAGAATAAGTAAAAAGAATTAAAGAATTAGAATAAGAATTAAAGTAAATGAACTTCATTAAGAAGGCTAATATTACAGGAAAAGCATCCATAGGTTCATATAAATATATTCTTGCACTATACTTAATCTAATTTTATTACCCGATAAATTTAGTTGTTTGCTTAAATGTAATTCAGTTTATATAGTTAATTTCTAGTGATTTTTATATTGAGAAACTAGTTAACTAACGATATCCTATCAAAAAGTCAATTTTTATCGGAAGTGAAGTACGTATATTAAAACGTATTTCTGAAAGTATGCATACTACTTTTACATTATTTATGATAATTTGATAATGGGGAAATATTTCTTACGCCTGCTCTCTAAGGATTTGTAATCTTAGTACTCTCTAATTTCTTCGATTATAAACCTAAAATTACCATAAGTTGCCATTAATTACTGATTTAGATTCATTCGTCAAGTTTATGATCATAAAGCGTCTGACATTAATATCCGACCGAATGCAGATTGGCACCACATGATTTCAATTGAGCTAGCAACAAGGGTTTAAAAATTTGACAACAACAGTTGTTGGTGGCCAAAAATAAACGAACTTCAACCGGCGCAATGTTTTCAGCTGATGAATTAACCATGGTTACAATTATACAAGTTACTACGGTAGTCTAAATACCGTAACCACTTGATCATATAGTAGCAATTTAAACCACTGATACGTCGAAAATATAGATGTTAGGAATTGTTCAAAAGTTTAAAATTATCCGGCATAGTATAAGGTGAAGTCAAGGATATGACCATATTCAGAGAATAACGATACCACCTAGCTTTATGTTTCCTACCTGAAACATAGGAAAATGCTATCTTTGAAACCTCGTTCAAAATACTACAATAAGCCATCAAGATACAACAATAAGAAGTGATATGACAGTCTGTGAAATGACTTATCATGTTAACAGTGCAAGTTAAAAAATAGGGCAGTGATCTGACGATGAGCAGCTAGCAAGCTATTGAAAACAGCTTGACACTACTTAAACATCAGAGCCTATTACCTTCATTAAATAGCCAAGGCAATAAAGGAACAACAATACCAAGATACAATTTTTGCTCAAAGTAACATTAGTACAATACACACAAAAACTTCACAAAGAAAAAGATGTGACGACCTTCGCCGGCAATGCTTCTTCGCCACACCAATAAACATATTGTAGTATAATTATTTAAAGCAGCAATAAATATGTTGATAACTTCAAGATTTTCTAAAGTATTGATAACCTATATTCCAGGAGCTACTATTAATGTATTCGATAACAGCAACATTGAACACAATCGTATTAACAGAAGATAAGTGTTTTAAGTTACTTTCGTACAGGTGCTTGATAACAAAGAAAAAGTCAATTCAAGATTAGATTAGAGATGTTAGTAAAAAGGGTTATCGAGCCCACATATGTACCTTAATTCTTGATAATCATTATAGTCGCTAAAAAAGAGGAAAGTTTACGTGTTTACATCAATTTCTAACGTTTGAATAGCCTTACTAATAACTCAACGTAGCTGCTTCGCTCTGAATTTGTAGAGTGGTTATTGGAATAAGCCAAGAAATGTATTGCCTTTACTATGTCTGATGTATTACTGTACTTTCGTACTCCAATGCGACATCCAGATGTGTTAAAAACTTCTGAGGGATGCCGCATGCATCACTTCGATTACATGTAAACTTTTTTTACTTTAAGAGATGTTAGATTTGTATCCATCCAGAGACTTCTGAGTGATAAATGTTTTGGTCTAAAAGTCCAATGATATTCATAAAAAGGATATATGTGTTTATTTTATTAAACTCTTTTGGTAGAAAAACTAGTGGATTGTTTATCCCGTTATTCATTCGAGCACTCTCTAACCAGCAACCTCTCACTGGGTATGTTTTGTTCGTAAATTTTTGCTCATAAGCTTTTCACTAATTCACAGTACTTGCGGTACATTCACGTGTTTGTGATTCTTATAGCTTGCTCGTAACTTGTTCATAGAAGCGATTCCTGAGGAGTCTGAAAACACCAGACGAAACACTTCCCGTACACCTATGCAAACATTATAGCCTTTGATATCAATTTCGAGATACTTAGTTTAAAAACTCGCTTAAATTAGTCATGATGTTCTCTAGGAAGTTTATGAGAAATTTATTACTTGCATGGCTTGCGTTTTTGTTTCACGAATGGATGAAATTCGCTGGCCATTCGACACTGTTTACTGAAGGTCCGAAGAGCTGTCACATCTTATACAAAGGACCCCCGAAGCCGAGTTCAGGAGTATACTACGCTAATAAGGCGAAAAAACCTTTATACAAAAGTGTTAGTAGGTCTTGTTAGAGGGGAGCATAGTAAGTGTCATAAGTTATATTTATGAACTAAAATACTTTTAACAAAAGTTTGAAAGCACGATTACTAGTATGGCAATGGTGGTATCTAATATGAGTAAAAATTGTGTCCTTCCTGATAAAATAAAAGAAGTAGAGTTAGCGAAGACTAAATCTCCCTTCGATTCTCCTGCTCAGTATTTTTCTGGGAAATGGAAAATTCAAGCCGCGGATATCAAATTTCAAAAATAAATTAATCTTAATGGTAATAATAAAGATACAATACCGAGATTGTCGGATCGCGTTTCTCTCATCACTGTTGAGTTATATATTAAAAATGCTTCACTAAACAGCAAAGTTGAAGATATAGAGCTTTTTTGGTAACAATTTAGGGATGTACGAGTTTTTATCTTTCTGTGATGGCGAAGACTGTTCTGTTTAAGACCATTCATAAGATCCCTCCTGGGACCAATATTAGTTCTCAACAAGCGATAGGTATGGAGATTTATAAAAAAGGTCGTGCATCTTCCTTTCACTAGAAAGACTTAGCGATGTTAACATTACTTTTGCTTCCTATGATTCAGCAATAGAATTAATCTCAATAAAGCCATTAAAGGATGGCTGGATATTTTTTGAGTTGCACCTCGGGAAAAAGCTCTACAAGCTTATCACTCAGGCGGATTATTTGCGGATTGGGATCGCTGCAGTGTCCGCAGGGACACTGCGACGAAGAATCATTATTGCCGATGTTCTAAGAGAAATGTCTCTTTTTAAAATTGTAAAACAAATTGATTATATTAATGAGAAGTTCTTGAAATCATAATTATAAGCTCATTCATCAATTAATCAATTATAAGTCAAAACCGAACTACAATTCAGGGAAATTTTATACTGGATGGTGGAGATTATTTCGGCAGCGCATAATGGATTGTGTGACGAAGAGTGCTTGTACCACTAATAAGCTAAATGTAAAATATTGTATTACATCTTTCACCTTGTTAATATAGGTCTCTTGGAATGGGCATATGTAACTGATAGTCTTAATAGAAATATGGATATAAATATTTCTGCATATGCGGATTTGTTGGTATTTAAGAAGGCAAATAGCTGAATATCATTAAAATCCTGAAGATAGTAGACTGTGAGATTAATCGAAGAATAATTGAAAGTGAATAGGATGGTCATCTCTGAAAACAAGTTCAAAATAATCATACTAAAATTATCCACCTGTTCAAAAGAAGGTATTAAAACTTTCAGAGTTTTAGGTATTGAGAGCGCAAGTAATAATTAAAAAATATCTAGCTAGAGAAAATCGACACCACGTGTAAACTTATTTTAGACCTATTTTCCAAGGTGGTCAGGGAGAATTATGATCTGAGTTTTGGAATCATAGAGATACTGTATCAAAAATTTTTCCTGTCAATAAAGTGTTACGAGATGGACATGTAGGCTTCATTAAAAACTAAGTCATGCTAACAAGCTGGATGTAACGTTAACTTATCATGTTAGCGCCTGAACATTTTGTGACTGTGATACTAATTAGCCATGATGACTTCAAAACTAGTACGTGCTTTTCGTTTCTGAAAGGTACCGAAGCTGCGCTCCAAGTTTGTGAACATATTTTCATTAGCCCTTAAAAAAAATTTAACTTAGACAGGTAATATAGTGTCTGACACCTAGTAAATGGTGCGTCCTCAAAGGCAAAATTCGAGCATCACCGATGTTAAATAAATATATCTATCATTCGTTAAAACCACCGTCACCGTAATCCCCTTAAATTTGAAAAGAAGTAACTTTACTATAACTTTCTGTATCATTTTAAATGTGTTAAATTGATACTGCCTTGATATATTAAGTATGAATCCAATACTATCAGATAGTTAGGAGACCGTTTGTTTTAAATATCAATGAAGTATGTTGTGTAAGTAATATTTTTAGTGCAGAAATACTATAAAATATTCATCCAAAAAAATCTTTTATTTGATGTAACAGCTTGTTTATTGAGAAATTCATGAAAATAAGAGAGTTGATTGGCAAATGAAGAAAAGTTCTAAGGGTTCAATATTAAGACTCGTGAATTACATATTCTTTCTAGTAATTAAAAACATTTCTAAATGGCTTCGAAAAGAACTGTTTAGAAAATAAACAAGGACAAAAGACCAATAATTAAAAATATTGTTTAATCTATCTCCACATCTTAAATTAAAAAGAAAAGAACGTAAGCTAAAATGATAAGATAATAAATTTGTAGTAAGCTATCAGGAAGACATTGTTATCTCAGACTCAAATAGCACCTTAGTAGGCTTAATATAAAAATTTAACCTAATCTTTAAAGGATTAAAGACTGAGAGGCTACTTGATACTAAACTCAAAACCAATTGAATATTTATAAGTTCCATCTACTAGGTTCTAGTGTCATATAGAAACAACTTAGACATAAAGAGAATTAAGCAAAAAGATTTTAAAGTGGACAATAGAATGTATGAATCTTTGACTATTATATCACATTATTATCACTAACTTTAATGAGAAATAAAATTGTATCGTACATTATCATTTTTATTCTTAAATAAAATATACAATTTTAAAATAAGTTTTTAAATTATGTTTCTTCTGATTTATATTCATTTGAAGGGAGATTGAACAAAAATCAAATAAAACAAAAAGCTTATGATAGCCTTAAAAATTTATTCAAAATTGCTTGAAAGTATAGATTATATTTTTATAAGTTTCTTAGCTAACATTGATTAAGATTTTAATTTGCATAATTTGTATACATGTATCTACAACATAGAGTGAAACTTCAAAATAATAAATGAAAAGTACATTTTATTGTCAAAAATATATTTTATACTATAACAGTTTCTTTGATAAAGTATTTATAATATAAGTGTACAATTTCTCAAGTCCCAAAAAAAGTATCAGTCTCTCATTCAAAATTTTCGCTGACACTGAAAATAAAATTAAGGAATTAAGATCTAGAGAATATGGAGGGTGTAATAATTCATATTTCAACTCATTCTAATTTTTCATCACCTTTATAGATGTGTGAACTGGTTCATTATCTTGTTAACAGAACAGTTATTTCTTTTTATATAGACATCGTCAAAGGACGTTAAAACGACATATTAATGCTGTACAATGCTGGTTTATGATTAAAAATACCGTTCAAATTCTTTCTTACCAATTGTTGAGTATTTGGTCACTTTAAACGGCTATTATTAGATATAAAAATAAGGAAACTGCTTATTAAATTCAAGTAGATAGAAATCTTAGTTTTTTTATTGTTACATATTCATCGAAAAAATCACTTTGAATATGCTGAAAAAGATCGAAACGATACAATGAAACATAGAAACGCTGCTGGTTTTGATCTATATTTAGACAACCGATATCCAACTAGTACTTTCTTTATTTATAAAGGTTAGTCTAAAATATTTCTACCAGTTTCTATTAATTTAAATTTTTAATATATTGGTTTAAAATTAAACTATCGCCGTTGTTTTCACTATACGACTATCCAAAAGTATGCGATGAACACCCAAAAATAATCAGAATATACGGAACGTATCAGTTCAGTATAAACGCATTTAAATTTATAAGTTTGTCGACAAATTATTGTTTTGAATTAAGTAGAGATGCTATAATACTTTGATGTAATTATCCTTATGTTTAGAAAGTATTTTTTATTACAAAAAATAATTTGATTATGGTATTAAGATAAAAGTAACATTCATAGAGGTTGCAAGTTGTAAACAAAATGGTGAAAATTTTCTGTAATTTGCCACAAAAATATTCAAGGTTGGTACTACTTGAAAATCATAAGATCTGAGAAAGCAAGTCGCTTTGGGGCTGAATCTATTGTTTTTGCACAGCCAATTTGAAGCCTTGATTCAATTCTCATATTTGATGTTTGTTTTTTTCTATTACAAGGTGACTGTGTTTCTACTTTCTCTTTTTTGTTTCGACTTTCTTCAATGCTTTTACTTTCGCTCAAATAAAGTTATGTTCATATGTATCCTTTCTGAAATGAGTAACTATTTACTTTCCTTCGTTCGTCCTGAGAAGAATGGTGTAGGCAGAAAAAGGAAGGGAGATAAAGAAAATACATTGTTCTTTTCTTTTTCCTTATTTGGGTATGTCAACTATAGCATCCAAATTCTTTTATTTTTAATTATTTTTCAATATCAGATATCAAACATAGATAGAAATTTAATTCCTTAATTGTTTGAAGAAATAGCCTCAAATCTTTATAATTGTAGAGTTATGAAACGAACTGATAATGACTTCGAACTCGAGCTTGATCACAATTTCAAACTAAGCTTTTATTTTTCTCATAAGAACTTTTGTTTCTTATTAAATCAATGATAGACTCAGTTCGACAAGATGAAGTTCGGAAATAATTCAGACAATAAAACTAAAACTGTATGGTATTCAGTTAATAAATTATATATAATTAATTATATGTTTCAATTAGTCATTATCTAGGATGCTAAAGGATTCGATTACTTAAGGCTCTATAAAACTTAGAAAAATAACCTAAATTATTCGAACATGAAAAACCTTTTTGAGAATTCTGTTGCAATTCCTAAGTTGTCTTTTGAATTTAAAAATTATAATCAAAGTAAAATTTAACTTAATATAAAGCTTGTATATATATTACTCACATTGTATATATAAAGGTAAATAATCTTAAGGTTATGATTAATATTATATAACTGAGAGATTTTTATTTAAAAAATTGTTAAATTTCTATATATGCTTTCAACAAATGTTTTGGTTGATTGCTTTTTACGTAATTTCTAGTTAGACTTAAAAAAATATACAATATCTTAAAACGTTCTAAAAATTTAATGATAGGTAGAAAAATTATATTAAAATGACTTTACACTGTATTATTTCAATATACGTATATGTATATATATTATTAACACTGTTCAGTTTCCGTAAATATCGTAATTTATGATTCTATAAATTAATAAATCGAAGTTCTATGAAAAAAAGCTATTTAAGAATACCAAACACTCCAAAATACAGAAAATTCAAGTACAATTAGATGTATTTACTATATTAAATGACTTTCGTAGCTATTTGATATCTTTAAGTCTTACATCCCGTTTATTTATTAATTAATTTCGTCACAAAAAATGAAGTTGTTCAAAGATATTAAAAAAAGATTTGTAACGTAAGCCTTTAATATTTAATAAACATAATTTGAGTTTTTAGACAACATACATATTTAATTTAATTACTAAATTCTATGATAATATTTATATAAATGAAGTCAAATTTTATATTGATTTAAACCAGAACGAGTTTCATGAACTTGATGAAATGTTGATGTATAGGTTAATGCATAAAATTTTAAAACATCGTTAAGTAGTTATTATTATAATATATTTAACCTAATTACACAATAACCATTTTGTTAACATCTTGTTAAGATCTAATAAAAGACTCCCTAAAAAAAATTATTAGCTACATAAAATTTACAATTTTCTTCCAGTTTATTCATTATTAGTATTTATTAAAAATTAACAAAATATTTTTATTTTATAAATAAAAAAAATTTATGGAAAATTTCTCTCGTCATTATTCAAATTAAATAACTTTTCACGTAATATTTAAAGTGAAAATAAAAAATTAGAATTACAAATTCGAAATTTTTTATAAAAAATACAATAAAGAATATATAATGCTATAAAGTCGAGGTTTGAAACGAGACTGGTTCAATAGCTTGCACACTTTTCGACTATTATTTTGACAGATAAAAATATATTGTGAATAACGGCCAAGCTAAATTCACAATCAAAATATTAAAAACTTTTAAAATGACACATATTTAAATTTTTAATGTATTTTACAACTTTTTGACTAAAACTTTAATAAATATTTCTATATAATTATGCATGTTACAATAGGTATCTTTTTAATAACGTATGCTTAGCAACAAAGCAATTAGTTTTTTAAGGTAGTATATTTCTCTTTTTTATTTGTGATATTTTACTATGCCTAATTCGAACTGACATTATCTTATTTTTCAAAGTCATTTTCAACACTTTTTTCTTTTTATGATACATGTTATACTGTCTTAAACATGCACGACTTCTTTTGATTAAATTTTTGGTCATCTCGTACAGTAGTATATAACTCTACTTGGGAGTTAATCTTTTATAATAATTAGAATTAGATAAAATGCCTTACTACAAATACAATCTATAAAGTAAATGGCTATATACTCCCAAATAAAGTAAATTTTAAGCAATGGGACAAAGAACCATGCTTAACAACTTCTGGTTTAGATTTTATAGACAGTTAAAAACTGTTATATCTAGATATATTGCCTCGATCATTTTAAGAACTGTATTGAGTTAATGTACTTTATTGTGCTTGAAAGTGTTAATAATCAAATTTTTTCAGCATTACACCATTTGTACGAAATCTTTGAACAAACAAGTACTCTCCTCGATTGAACAGAATTAACGGAGTATGATTCTTCTTATATTAAAGCAATATCTTTAAGTTTTTATTTAACTTTGTTGGCTAACTTGCCTGCATCTAAGATCTTTTTAAAAATTTCTATATACAATTTTATAGTAGGAGCATCACTGTATGGATTAATGTGTAAGTCATTTACTTTATCACTTATAAATTTAGAATACTTAATACTTTTCAATAAATTCACTAAATATCTCAATAGTAACCGTACTAATTTCAGCTTTGCTTGTAATTTCTGCATGATTTGAAAAATATGTGTCAAATACAATATAATTACCTTCACATACTTGATAAAAAGTTTTGAAGACAAATATAACTTGTTAACTAAATTTGTCTGTTTCAGTAACAATGGCAAATAAAGAAAATGATAATCGTTTTCCAAATACCGTAACTCAAGATAATAAGTTTATTTTAAATATTTTCACTTTCTATTTTTTTATTTTTCTTTAGTAATTGCTCTTTCTAATTCTTGTTTACAAATTCATTCACTGCATCAGTAGCGGTTTCTGTGTACATAATAAATAATTTCGAAATAAATTTAAATTAATTTCTTAAGAGCTTATTTCTAAGAGTTTCATTGCAAAAACTAATCAGCGCTAAATTTTAAAAGTATTAATTTTTATTTAAAATGAAGATGAATTTAAAAATTACATTGACATCTTATTATAATATAAAAATTCACAGCGTGTTTAATCGCTTAAAATTAATAATATTATTGAACGAATTTAATTTAAATCTGTAATTGTTAAAAGATAATTGTAAAGAAGTCTACGATTCAATAACTATCTTTTAATATAGGAATTTCCACATTTTTAACATTTTAGTTGTTGCACTCATAGTCCTTTATTTCACTATCTTGTTGGTTGCTGCAAATACTACTTGTAACAATAAGCAAAAATAAGGTTAAACCATTCTTTATCCATTTTTATTAGTAGAAAATTTTTATTGCTTTATTTTTTAAAATCATTTATGTTTCAATAAGAGTAAAATTTATTACAGAACTCATCATATTGATTCGACTTTCGAAACTATTGATTATTATATATGTTGCAAGAAGTTATGAGCAAAATAAAGCCTTTTCTAAATAAAATATACTTGTTAAATTTTAGCTGCAGAAGTAACGCTATTATAAGCAAAAAGTATATCACGTTCTGCTAAGCCACTAAATTTTGGTATTTTATATCAAGAAAAATAGAATATTTTGTTTCTAATGCTACTGCATCACAGTCTTTAAGAAAAAAAAAATCGGCACGTACTAAATATATCTAGAATAATTAAGTAGCACACAGAAATGCTTATAGGTGACAAACCTGAATGTATATTAAGAAGCTTTCTCGAAGTATTGTATGCCCTTAATCGGTCTGTTTAGATCTCAATTTTTGTTAAAATATAGATTATTTTCAGTACCGTGTTATTCAATATTTCTGCTTTTTTATTCAGTATCTCTTACAAGGAAACTACCCGAGGTGTTTAGCGTATCCAAAAATATTAGACACATATTTTTTACGTACTCGTTATGTACGATTTAAGCGGTGAAAAACAGTCTTAAAATTTATCGTTGAAAATAGTTTTTTTTTAAAGAGTGAACTATAAGAGCTTTTGAAGGGTGAACTATAAGGGTTTATTTAAAGGGTGAACTATAAGGGTTATTTAGCCCTCAAATAGTCGTATAATTATGTAAAAATATATTTCTTGTATTTTTTTTAATATATTTCTTATATGTTTTTATATTAAGGTACATATCAGGAAATTCTTATTGAGAGAAGTTACCTTTCACGAGATTCATTTAATTTAAAAATTAAAAAATGTTATATTTACCCTTATAAAACATAGAGGATGCAACCTTTTGGAGTAAAATCACTTTCCACATAAGCGTTTTTTTTTAAAGAAATAAATTGGCGTTTGTTTTATACCAAAATTTTAATTTGTTTTTGAGGTATTAAAAAAAATTGTCGAGGGTTGCTTAATTAAGGTTGTTTTTCATCCCTTAAATTGCCGAGTTAGCACGTAAGTAAATATCCCTCTAATATTTTTTTATATGCTACAACATATCGTAATATCAAGAAAATCGGTAAGGTACTCCTCGAGTAGTTCCTTGTTAGTGATTAATATAATCTGCATTAAGACTACATACTTAGACCTTCAAGTAATTAATAATACGGGAGTGCTCAATTTATCAATGACTTAACAAACTGCTTAATTTAAATTAAATGTTATTAAGTCACTAAATTTGTAACTTCATTTTTCTTTATCACAAAGCCAATTTTGAGTGCTTATCTCATAAGAAATTTATTAAAAGTATCAGTTTTTATTAAGTTGAAACCAGCAATTTATTGAAAAAACAAAATCTTTTTCTTTTCAGAAATTGATAGTCTGGACAAGAATATTTATTTTTTAAGACTTACACGTGACTACTTTATTAAACACATTATAAATAAATATATTAGAATTGAAAAATCTGAAAACTAAATTTATATTTAATAGTTAATACATTTTAGTAAGTTATTATAGTCAATGATAATAGAAAAGAAAGTTATACTTAATTTTTTTACTTCTTGTCACAAATTTTTTGCATTTATATTCAGAATGGCATTTTTTAAATCTCTTTTTTACAATTTATTATATCCCTTAATTAATCTAAACATTTGCACAATTTAGAGAAAAGTTTTAAAAATCGTATTTGAACCTAACTACATTGATCTTTTCCCTTGAACTCTCTTATATAAGTAAGAGTATTTTTAATTTCATATACTTGCATTTTTAAAGCATTTTAATAACATTTAGAATTTATGTATTAATCAGTTTCATGGGAAATACTTGTTCATTTTTATATTGCATTTAAAATACGAGGAATATACAAGTTCTGAATATTTTATTTTTTTATTATAACAAATTCATTATAAAAGTATATTCATAAATTGTAATAAAAAAATCAATAATAGGAGAAGCGCAACAAGATATAAATCACTATAATAAAAATTATTTATTTAAAATTTTGTGTGTCATCTCAATTAATTCAATAAGAGCACTTAAGCTCTATATGGCAAAAAATATTGAGACTATTTGAAGCACAATTACAGTATATTTCACAAAATCACTAAATATACATTCACAATTAAAGCAATTCTTGCCTTACGACGAAAAGGTTTTTGATCGTTTATATAAAATTTGTATTAGTATTTTATAAATAAAACGTTCAGTTTCTGCTTATTCTCAATAGCGTAGTCTTATTAGTATATTGAGACTATTAGTTTTTATGTAATTACATACATCTTATACAAAGTATTTTAACAAATTGAAATTTTTTTAATATCTGAATTATAATTTTAAATTACTATAATCTCAACATTTGTGTACATTTATTTTTAGATAGGCGGTATCAAATATAAACTTGTAAAAATAAACTAAATTTTTTTTAATTTAATATAAAAGTCTATTCATATTACAAAGGAATTTTATTAAAAAAATTTATAAAGTATTCGGTGATAAAAGAATGCGAGGTTTATTCTTTCTGTCTGTAAAAATTTTTATTCCATTTGTAAGTTCTTTTAATGAATTATTTAATTTCACTAATATTTCTTTTACATAATTTTAAATACAATTTCTAAATTCCTTCTTTGCAAAACGATTTTGGAATGAAGTCGATACTGTCTTGACTTTCAACATCAAAGTAATAAACTTTGTCGAGGTGCAATAAGTAAATGATTTGATTTTAAATTGAGATGCACACTTTTACTCACTACTGAAACTGTAAAAAACAGTTAGTTTAAAAATAATTTGAAAATCATTTGCGCACTTCGACTTAGTTTTTCATGTCTTGAAATTAAAAATTTAATAATGAAGAAACTGAGAGAATATGCAGATATTACATTAATTGTAAAGAAACAATTTAAAAATGATTAATTTACCAATTCAGTAATTTAATTAAATATTTTACAAATAAGCCATAAAACAATGATAGGCTTATGATTCTAATCTGATGATTAATTAAAATGAAATAAAAATTCAAAAATCCTATATATTGCAGTGTAACTTTTAATTAATACAATCCTTATATCTCAACTGAGTAAATCAACTCTATTACGAATCACATTTTAAAAATCTTATTTATATTATGCAATATACAGTAGATACTTACATTAATGAAAGAATCGGTATATTTAGTGTATTCAATTTAAATTATATTTTATTAGTTATATGAATTATATATAATTAGAATTTAAATATATTGTAAAAACTCTCAGGTTCTTCACCGCATTTGTGGTATTGCTGTGTAAAAAATGTAACTATCATGCTTTAATAATAATAATAATAATAATAATAGGAACAATAACAAAAATGTTATTGTACGGATTTAGTAGCAACAGTAGCAGTGGTGATATTTGTAGCAATATCACTATAGAGAGTCACAATATTATTATTGTTGTTCTTGATCTTATTCTCATCATTTTAATCAGATATATTATTTTTGAAATTATAATTATTATTACTATTATTTGCACGATGTAATAGTCCAATATGACCTGCGGTTTTTATTCCAATAATCACTTTTTTCACCCTATACCCTTATAAAACTGGCACAAAATATTATATTTATCTTTGATCTTTATTCATCATTCATTCGTTTAAAACATTGCAGCGATTTGCATTTGAACTTACTTCTTAAATATCAAACATTTTTCATAAGGGATATTGGAGTGCATATTTTTACAAATCTTGTACGATGTTAAGATATTAATTGAATGTTGTCTGATTTACCATTCAATTAGCGGTTTGCATTTTTTAATTGATTAGAAAGCCAGTCAAGACCTTCATAAAGACCATCACCGCTGGTTGCACAGGTTGCCTGAATATACCAATTACGATTACGCAACGAATGTAAACCTAATTTGTCAGTAATTTCTGCGGCATTCATTGCATTTGGCAAATCCTAAAACAATATAATTTTTCTTTTAAGTAAAAAAGTTAAAAACAAATATACATCATATGAATAAGAAACTAATCTTCATTTAAAAATTATATAAAACGCATCAATTTATGACTAAGCCACCTTCTTAATTAGTACTCAGAGAAATAATTTTTAATATGTATTAAAATAATATATAAAAATAATTTTAATTTTTTCTGTAAAATTTGTATGCGTGTGTGTCAGCGCTCTAAGAGATTGATAAATGGTAATAATAGTTAATTAAACAGATAATTATATAGTTATTTACACGAATTTTTAGAGATTTTAAGTTAAATTTTTGTCATATACATGTTTATTAGTTTTTTTGTAGAATATAACTTCATTATGCAATATAATGAAATTTCTATAATTACTAATTTTAATGTTTTTTATACTTATTATAATAATATATAATTTGAATAAATAAAGATGATTTTGATATTTGATGGAATAAAATAAGTTTTATGCAAATATACGCACACATAAAAAATAAATAGATTTACGTACATTCCAATAATTCGTTAGTGTCTTTTTTCTATTATACTGTCATATTTTCATATTTACCTGAAGATTAGTTATAAAAGTAATGTAATATTGAGGAATATTTTTAAAAACAAACGCAATTAGTTATTTTTGATACTTTCTATGTTATACTATATTCTGCTGGACTATGTCAAATTTTCTAACAACATATTGTAACACACATGGATGAAAATTTTGAAAACACTGAACTTTTCAATTGATGATTGCTATAAATTATTTATTAAAATTAGAATACATGAATTACATCTAATAGTTTGATATTTTAATTTTGTAAAAACTATTAAATTATTTTACTTCAATACTAGCAAAGGGAAATGAGATAGGGGAAAAGGTAATATATAAAAAATTATTCTACAAAATTATTTAAATAAAAAGAAGAAAGTAGAAACTACTGTTAGACCGTATTAATAAAGATATATAAGGATTTACATTGATATTAGCTTACAAAATTGTTACCCCATTGCTTACTGAAAGAAACGTCAGCAACTATTTATTATCGTAGTCATTACAGAAACATTAAGTTTTTTATAATTAAATTTTCTTTTTGAAACGAGTGATATATAAATTATAAGTTCTACAAGCAGTATTATAACAATAATTTGAACATTGTATCGTAATAAATGTCTTCTTCATTTTGACTTATAAATTATATTTAATAATTTAAAATTGTATATTATATGTAAATCTATTTTAGAAATGTTTGCATTTTAGTTAGGATATAAATTTGATTGTCTTAAAATAAAATTAAAGGTTTTATTTCTGAAATTATAAATAAAATTATTCTTTTTAATTAATGAATTACTCACTAAAATTTTCTTTTTATTCAAATGAAAACAAAACTCGTCTTAATAAATAGAAATATTTTATTACATTTTATTTTTCAATTTTAAAAGTACAGAATTTTGAAGTTTTCTTGCTTTAAGTACCATTACTTAACTATATTTTTGAAAGAGAGAAAAAACTTAATTGATGGGAATTGATCGTTAAGATACTCGACACTGTGCAGAGAAAATAGTTTTTATGAGAAACTGATTTTTTATGTTAAATAAATACGCAATGAAAAAAGGTAATTAAAGTACAAGAAATGTTAGAAAAGTACTGTTTATTGTACCCATCTATTTTACTATTAGTTATATGAAAATTTTCCATAACGTGATAATATAATTTCAAGAAACTATCCGTGACCTGCTTTTTAATCAGTCTTTTAAAAAACAAAACTACGAAGTTTAAGTTTATTTTAACGATGAATTTATTTCAAGTAACTCTTCAAAAAATTTTACGGCTGTAAAAAATCATAATATTATCATAGAAAGTGTTTAGTCAAAATATTAAGATGTATTTTTCATATATAATAATTAAGAATTATCATGAAATATTTACTGTTCTTAGATATTTTTTTTTATTGCGGTACAAAGGCTTTTATTTTTAAATGATGTCTTAATATATTAGATAAAGCTCCAATTAGTTTTACAATACTTTTAGAGAGATAAATGTTACGATGCAGAGTGCTTTTAAGTATATTTGAACATAACATTGCCAATATTTACATATTCATTTTCCATAAGTTATGAATACTTTTGCAATACAATTTTAGTGACATGTTCTAAGAATAACGGTAATTTAGCATTGAAATAGTAATAACAAAATATATCATTTAATAGATCACAGAATTTTCTACGTTTTTATAAAATTAATTTTATTTTTCGTTTTTGTTTATTGTAAGCAAAAGACAAAAAATGGGTTGAAAAAATTGAAAAATAGAAGGTAGATTGTAAGTTATTAACCAACTGAATTGAAGTTCAAAGAATTTGGTGCGTTTGCGAAGACTAAATTATCTTAATACAAAATCGTTGAGTAACCATAATTATCTTGTAGACCATGTGATAAAGATAAAATATGAAACTGTCTTATATTACAACTTTTTCATGTCACCATAGATCGAGAAATATCCATCTAGAAATAATTCGACTCACATATAGTAGATAGCTAAAATTACCAATATTCTAAAAACTATTTTAATAAATCAGCTTTTAACATCAGTTTTCAATTCTATTTATTCTACGTATAATGATCATTGATGATCTCCATTTTCTGTTTTTTAAAATAATATACTATGCATAACTTTCACGAATGGTTTGAACAATATTATTTAATGAATTTAGATATATTAAGATTATGGACTTTTAATAGTACCGAAAGATTACATTATAATTAATGTGTGAATGTTAACGATTTATATTGTACAGGCTGAAAGTGGTAAACGTTGTGCACGAATCTTGTGCAAGTCTCACTTGACCTATAAATTGTTTCAAAACAATATGAAGAATAAAGAACACAGTATGGGCTGCTGCATGATTTTGGCACAGCAAAATGATGGTGCAAATACAAAATAAAAAATATTATATGTGAAATATTAGTTTTTTAAGTTTTAAACACGAGTTTTTTTAAAAGTGTATTTTTAAATCAAATACTGAAGAAAAAAATTAACTTTTAAAGTAAGTTTGCACTTAAAGCATAAATTTTCATTTATGTAAATAATTTTTTATAGTTTAAGACGTAATTTATGTAGATTTAAGGAAATTAAAAACACACTGTAATACGTAGGGCCCAGCACCGTTCATCGCATTTTTATTTTTATTTAGCTTGTGCATATTAGAGGAATGTAAGATAGGTATATGCGGAGTCTGCACTTTGCAAGCGACTTCATTGTTTTAGCGGAAAGTAAGAAGAAGAATTAGAAAGAAGGGTGCAGAAGAATGTATTGGAGGCACGACGTAATAACGTTGAAAAAAAAACCTAAAACGATCAAATATTTTTCTGAAAAATCCCGAGGAAGTTATATCCGAATAAAAAGGTAAAATAAAGATTACACTGCTCTTAAAAGAATTATAAATAGGTGTGCAAAAAGTTTATAAGGTAATATGCCTAGACAATTAAAAAAGCAATTAACTTTACAATTAAGTCTTCACAGAAACGTTGAGCAGTAGTTGTTCATCCTTCTCTCTCTTATAAGCTGGTTAGAAGAAACTTTTCACTCACTATCATCTTTAAGATACCGGACAGTCACTGATACGTATCCACGAAACAGCTGGGGTCTTCTTCCAACGTGCTCATTTTTTCTCCGAGATCTTTTTTAAGACTTGTGTAAATCTCGCAAATCCACTTCAGCAAAATTCTTGCAAGGAAATATCCGTTATTTTAAAAGCGAGCATATATCCGATGGAGTTGTCCCGAGGCAACTTTCTTACGACGATGGGCATTTTATTAATCAGGTCACACTTAACGATTTGGTAGAGGTATACGTTTGCTGTTCTACGTGCATGTCTGTGTACGTGCGTAGATGGCAATCGAATTTGCGTATTACCATTTTATATAGATTTCGATGAGAACTAGTTACAAGAGAAAATAGATGAGGTTTTCGAAGTAGAGATAAAAATATTTATATAGTATCTTCGCTGATTTATGTTCTCAAATTGATTCAGTATTTGAAAAATACTTATACTTTTATCTGCAAATTAACTTTGTAAGGTAGTAGAAAATACAAAATTTATTATGTTGTTCTGTTGATTATTTAAAACATACCGAGAATTATGTGGAACTTTATATAAATAATTCAATGCTTCAAGTATCAAAGAATATTCGAACGAATGTTTAATTCAGGTTTTTCTTTTACATGAATGATATATGCACAAGAAAAAAGGCAAAAATATAATTTTTAATAAACTATTAAGAAACACGTATGTGTTTCACGATTGTAGACTATTGACTATTGAATAGTCCTCTAAAAAGACGAGTAAATGCTTGCTGGATTATTATTTAGACCCGAATCAGGTCCAGTGGGAACTAGAATCCATGAAATTTCCATTATTTGAAATTTTTTTTTAGGTTCATAAATTGAATAAACTATTTTCGAGCTCGGCGTATTAAAAATCTGGTCGTAAAGTAAATGTGTACGTTTTTTACAAGCAATCTCATTCCGCAACTCAAGAACGTTCACACGTTTTGTTTATGACTGGTGGCTTTCTCTTGTAGTCTTGATCATCCTACAAGATGAGTCTCAACGGATTATGCGAGTGCACTAGCTTTGACGTTACTCCTTTCTACTATTAAAATTTTGCATTCTCTTTGTTCTTCTTGGAACATTATGTAGATTTCTCGCCGGCGTATTTTTCTGGGGTATATTCGAGAAAAATTACACAATTTAATATGGATGTGTACATTATTTTTTCCTTAAATTTGACGTCATATTGCAGAATTCCACTAATCCTTCTTAAAAAAACAAGTAGTTTTCTTTGTGTGAACTATGCGTGTTTCGGATACATGCAAAATTTTAATTAAATGTGTAAGAATTTGAGAATGTTGTCTAGACAGCGGGATATGACACATGTGTGAGGGAGGCATTCTTGGCCACTCTTCAGTGTGGGTTATTGAGTTTGCGAGAAGCGTTATATTTTATTGAAGATGATCGTGTACATGATTGTGGTCAATTGGGTAATGATAACGATGTAGAATCAGACTTTTAATTTTTCGCCACCGAAATTAATAGTACTTCCAAGAAGAGAGAGAGAGAGAGAGAGAGAGAGAGAGAGAATCAGCGGAAGCAATGATTATACCGCTAAATCTCTTTTGGCTTTGACTATGAACTCTTCAATTTTATATTTAAAACGGATTCAAAAAAAGCAAATTCATGAACTTGATAATCGAAGCTTATCTGTTTGTACGTAATACACTACACTGTAGAGGCTTCGGTGCATGCAAATTGGTTAGCTTTTGTATTACACTTCATTCTTCCGATGTTACAGGTGTCTTGGCCTTGGTAATGTAGCTAAGTTAAGAGATTAGAGTTTGCTGACATTTTAGAAGAGGCATGAAATCTACTGACAGCAGAGAAACAATGCTGCGTCAATGAGCATGCTCTGTTACTGTTGTAGGAGTCTTGAAAATGTGGCAGTTGTCAAAATTTAATACACCGAACATCAACGCGACGAACTTAGTCCTAAGGAAGAAACCTTCGGCTTACTAATAGCGGTTATAGTGTGCAATATTGTCCTGGTTATTTTCCTGCATCTTAGCTTCCTTTATTCAAATACATATGTCTCGAATTTGGCGGATGATTTTTATGATACTTCTGAATATTTTTCTGCATTTCTAGCCTATTGAAGAATCATCAAGACATTTGAAGAAGTTTGGTTGTGAAATCGGTCCATTCTACTTCCATTCCGTTCCAATAGCAAGAGATGTTAATTCTGGATTACTGTTACAAGAGTCAAATGTAGCAAATACCAAAGCATAAACTTTTGAAAATTTCTTGGTGTTAACCAGCTGAATTATCCAAGAGCCTGTAAGTCCATTGATTTTTTCGTAAGAAAATGGTTATCACTACATTGACGTTACTCTGCACAGTTTTGCTCTCTTCTTTATTATAAGTGAATGGATAGTGAGTATGGGTTGGGCAGACTGTGATCACTGTATCATTGGTATTGAAAGATTCGTTTAGGAGGGTTAGGCTAATAAGTGCTAAATAGGCAGACTGAATAAAACATTAATTAAATATTAATAATGGCTTGGGTATGCTTAATTAGGTTGTAGCTTGTAGAGAAAATATTGACGACTTAATAGAGGAGCCTTGTGGGTGTACTCAGGGTTCGATACTATTAGCGTTCATAATAGGGCAAAAGGGAAGTTGTAAAATAAAATGTCACAATTGAATACAAGTATGTGATAGAAAAGGCTGACTAGATCTCCAAGGAATTGTCTTCACATCTAGCAACAAGGCCGCCTGTAAACCTACTAATGAATTCATTTCAGTGTCTTGAGATTATAAGGTTTTTCCAAAGCAATGGAAACATGAAATCACTAATAAGATACTTAAAAAATCTACCGATTACGCAGTTAATTTTAGGTTCTACAAATGTTTTTGTCATCTGCCTTTCCTTTACAAGACATTAGATACTAATAAAATTAGGACTTAAAAATGTTCAGAATCATACAGATTTTCATCCTTATATTTTTGCCAAGGCCTCCGAAATTTTTGTGGACGTTTTTGTGGTTTAAATATAGAAGATAAATTGCCTAAATATTCTCCTGATATATAGAAGATGCAGTCAGGGATCGTTTATGGATCCGGAATTATGGAACTTTATATATTTGACGATCAGCTTTTGCACCTGGACCATCTCAACTGTGATATGAATATAAATATCTTTGTATATATGGATGCTATATTTGTTTTTCTTATATCAAGCGGCAGAATACGACTGGAATATTGTGGAAAGCAGGTTTTTTGACAGATTGAAGAATGGGAAACAAAAATAGACTTATCCTCTCTGAAAGCGAGTCCAAAACGATTATGAACCAATCATTAGGTTTGTGAGAAGAGTACTAAAGTTTACAAAAAGTATTTAGTATTTTTCGGATCATATTTGTAAAAAGACAGGCAATTCAAAAACATCCAAACGGTGCCAAGAGTGGGCTACGATCTCTTTTCCAAGATGTCTAGGACAACTTGAAATTTTATTTTTAAGACCATGGAGACACTGTTCGTGGAATTTTTATCTCCAGGCGTGCACAAAAGACTCAGTTTTTTAAGAGATCGTTAACTAAACGAACCATTATCTTGTCTAGCTTTAGCGCTTTGCCTTAATATTGAAATTAATGGAGTAAAAAAAGTAAATATCATATTAAACTTATCGCTTATTTCATCAAATAAGAAGTTAATTATGCTGCAAATAAAGTCAATTGAAAAGTTTTTTATATTGTATAATAAATATGTGCAACAGCATAATAAAAAAATTCTAAAAATGTAAGTGTAATTTAATGTTGAATTAAAGAGTAATACATTTCTAGTATATTATCTCAACTATTTAAACTAATTTAGTTGTTTTGATATACTTTGAGAATAATACTACTATAATTAAATAAATATAGATCAACAATATATTGCACGTTAAAATATTTAGTACCCTATAAATATTGTACTAAAAATACTAATTATTTACATTACCTGTTTATTAGCAAAAATAAGTAGTACAGCATCTCTAAGCTCATCTTCAGCTAACATTCTCATAAGCTCTTCTCTTGCTTCTCCAATACGTTCTCTATCATTGCTATCCACAACAAATATCAAACCCTGCAATTAACAGTATATGAAAATTTATTTGCACATTCAATATGGAATACTTATAAAATTAAATTCTATTAGATTATTCAATTAAGAATTAATTTCAAAATTACATAAATAAATTATGAAGCTTATGCATGAGGCTTTTTTATAAAGAAATTAAGCGACTGTTATTATCCAATTACCAATGATTATAATACTAAATCTGACAATTGAATTAATCTATACGGACGTGATTTAACTATTCTTCCAAGCACAATGTATTATCGATAATTTCTAGAATATAATGCGATTTTATTATTGCATTCAGCTATAAAAATTTTCATTTTACACTTAAAATAATGAAACTATAAGGCATTTCCTTATTATGGAACAGTGATGTTAAAATTTTCAAGAATTGTAAAAATCAGATATTGTATTAAAAAATCCATTGTTTTGATGTTCAATAAATTTCACACAGAAAATAGTTTTCTCTTGTTTATGACTGTAGACATTTGTAAATATACGTAAGTTCCATAAATAATTTGCAATGTTGGTACTTATACAATTTTAATTATTGTTTGGAATTTGAACCTACTGCAAAGTATGAATAGAACATGTTTAACATATGGTATACATTAAGAATTATAAAGAATTTATTTTATCAGTTTTAGTATGAACGCATTTTTAAGAAGTGAAAACATTGTTACTCTTCATTGTTATGTAAAATTTCATAAATTCAATGTAAGTAAAGTATGCCACATTTTGGTACGTAAAGATACCATCATATATGAAGCATTGTATGTTTCCTATCATGAAGAACTTCGTAACAAACACTATTTTAGTAAAATTAAAAAATGAAATTGTTCAATTTGTTGATATATTAAAGAGATCCGATCAACAACCTAACGTTAAACATAATTTTGCGCAGATGGCGATTGAAAATATTTAAAACTGTGAAATGTTAAGCGTTACAGATATAACTTTTTGATTAAAATAGATTGTATCATATATAAAAAGGCTTATATTAACAAATACAATAAATATCTTTAATGTAATTTGATACATTAAGAAGTTACATTGGCAAGTTATGAAAAAAGTATGTTTAAGTAACTATAGTAATAATGTATGTAGTAAGTTTTACTAATTAAATGCAAATATTATTATTCAACTACATTACACTTCAATTTTTAATAATTTTAATTTATACATGAGAAACAATAATAATGACTATAAAAAATTTATAAATAATTTCTTTCCTATTTTACATGTAAAAAATAAAAAAAATTACAAAATTTGATACTTTAGTTTTAAACATCAGCAATTTGATCACTTATTTACAAAATTCATTAATTATACTTTTAATTATAGCAATACCTACAGTAACTGTAAATATTTTTTCATTTTCAGATTAATAATTTAACAGAAATCAATAATTGTAACTTCATTAAATTATTACTCAAGTGTAATAAAAAACAAATAAATAAATAAATATAAATATATAATATTTTTGATTTTTTATGTTTTACAATACCTTATTTGACTAAAAATTTTCTTTTGTAAAAGAATTTATAAAACAGCACATTTTCTGTCGCATTAGCGAGATAACTCTTTCTAGAAACATTTTTTTTCAAGAATTTAAAAATTAGGTCACAACTTAGGATTTTGTATATTCAAAATTTCAAAAATCTCTAAATAATTATAAAATTAATAAAAAATAATAGAAAAATAATAGAATAAAATTCTAAAAAACCAGAAGTTATGTGTCGGTTAGTCGTGGTCAAAATTAGACAAAATTTATTTGATTTAACAAAATAAAGGTACTAATATTTAGATAAATAAATTTTTCAATTACTGCCAAATGGTAAGTTTGTTGAGAAAACTTACATTCAAATATTGATTAGTTACCGCGCACGCGGTAATTAATATAGACTAATTTACGTTGTAATCGTTTAACCTAGATTATATATAACGATCGTCTCACTATTGCAGTCTTATGAACCGAATTAAAGCCATTGATACATTTGGTGCAGTTAATATGTATATTTCTTGTACACCATTTTTACTTCTATTGTGCGAACCTAATAGTTCTTTTGCTTATTAAAATTTAAATTTAACTTCTTTGTACAAAGACTTCATCTAGCTCACATGAGTCACTACCATTATCAGAGCATATTCTAAAAGGTCGAGGTTACTTGTTGATGTCGAATGCTGCAAAAATTGTAAATGTTACAACATATTAACATACAAAGTTCAATTCGTTTAATTAACAACAAAATAATATTTTTAAATTAGAATTCCAATATATATATATATATATATATATATATATATATAGGTTTCATCTTCATAGATCTTTGCTATGTAAAATTTATAATCGTATACATCTTTGTAAAAATAGTGACATTCAATTAGGAGTTTTCATCATTATTAGTAATATTTTACTGATTTTTCGCTTAATATTTGTTTAATTTTTTCTTGTTTTATTTATTTTTAAAATATATAAATTTATTTTATCATAATAATTATAAATATAATAAATTGCTATTTCGAATCTTAGTACAAAAGCTAATCTCGTTCCAGTGAAGCTTCATTTTCGAGAATTTAAAAAAATATATAAACCACCAAAAAATGATAAAACAATATTTTATAAGTAAAATGAGAATAAATCTTGAACAAATTAATCAACAGAGCAACTACCCAACAAAAATATTTTTTTAGTTCGAAATAAATACATATGTATAATGAATAATCTACAAATATAATGCAAGACTAAAGTTTTTAAGCGTTTTTTAAGTTTTTTTTAACGTTATGAAAATAATCCTGTTTTTTATGATTAATATAAAAAACGTAAATTTTGTACCAACCAACATACCATTGTAATGAATACTAATTTTAAGAGTGCATCACATCATATAATTACAAATTTAAGAAAAAGAAGGAATATGGATGTAACGCGGCGGTAATTTGTTGTCGCGCTTACTGGTTGGTTTTTACTGGGCTTGTTGTTGTCTTCTTCTCACTTATTCACCCTTCTGGTGGCGCGGCGGCGGCTTAGTCTCTCGTGCTCCCTAGTTTTCCCGTCCCGGATGGCTCGGGTTCATCGAACCGGGTTCGTGGCGGGAGTAGGAGTGATGAGACCCGGGTGAAATGAGCAAGGCGTTTTGTTTAATATTAAAATAAAAACTATTTTTATTCAAATTAGGCCTACAGGACATTTTATTTTACGGTACGCGTACCGTTTACAAAACATCACTATTTCTTTTTAGTCACGGCGGCAATTTATATATTATTTTTGTGTCGGCGACGAATTTTACTACAAAAATAATCCCGGCGGCGTTCGGTACATTAGCGGTGACTTTTAACGGCGACGGTGCGCAATAGACGTGATGCTTTCTTACATACTATACGGCGAAATTAATTTCTTTACAATAATAATTGAACGGCGACGGTACACAATAAACTGGTGTTTCTTACACTCTAGGCGGCGGAGTTAATTCCTTTATAATATTGATATAACGGCGATGATACATAAACGCGGATTTCGTACGTTTAATCAGTGGGACTTACTTGCTATAAATTGCGGCGACAGACAGCAGGGAGAATCTAGCCCAGAGGCTGTGTTCGGGGCACGACCGCGGTCTTACATCTAAATCCGGGGCCATGCGCCAAATGTCGGCATGGCCGGGAATGCAGCAAACGTTAACATTCCCTGAAAGCGTACTGAATATCAGCACTTCCTGGAGATGCGCCAAATATCAGCACCTTTTCGGGTCCCTAGTGCGTCGAATGTCAGTATTAGGCGCTATACGCCAAACATTAGCATGATCAGGAACGCGCCAAATGTCGGCATGACCGGGAATCCTTCGCATCCCCAACTCTACCTCCAACTGTGTTCAGCATAAACGTGCCATTTTTATATCTCTCGCAGACGCTTCCCCTCACGCTTTCATATTTGCGGGTTTCGTAGTGGGATTGCTTCGTCTAGCTATTACCCTTACGGACCGTGAGCAAGGCTGGTGGCGGAGAAAATAGCGGCGGTGGTGGCGTAAGTGAATGGCGCTTGCTTGCGCATAGCCTGGCATTAGCTAGGGCATAACCAAGGCTCCATGCTATCTCTCACTCACTCGGCATTCTTTCTCGCACGTATTCTGGGCCACGTACTCCCACACGTAAATCGCACTTGCACTCTTGCGGCTGATGGTACACCACGAACATATTACACACACAATCGGCACAAATGTCTTTTTTTACTCCCTACGGCGGGTGTAGAGGTCGGACCTCCTACTCTTCTTGCCGGCTCTTGATCCTTGGCACAGCTGCCTACTCGCGACGAACCCCTTCGTCGTATAGAGGTTGATGTTTTACCTTTTTAAACTTATAGAACTCATTTTAAATTAATCACCAATTCATACTATGGAACATTGCGGTTTTCGGCGATGTTTTTTTTCGTATTTCGTGCTAGACCTGATTAGGGTTCTTTGGAGAGCAAGCTTAATTAATTTATAATTTTAAATTTAAAATAAACCACATAGCTTTTTTCTATAAAATAGTAATTTAAAAAGTATTAAAATTGAGAAAATTCTTAACCAATATCAAACTTACTGGCTAATACGTAAAAGTTCATCAATACCAAATAAATCTAAACTTATCATCTAGAATAAAAGATACTGATGCGTAAAAAAACGAAAACTTACAATACAGTAACATATTAAAAAAATTCCATAGGGTATACAAACATTTGTAAACTTATTTTGAAAAATTTAACCATTTTAATTAAATAATATTTGGAAACAAAATGTCCTAGAATAGAAATATTATGGTTATCAACTTCTAAGTTTAATAATATTTTATTTTATTTTCAGACAGAAAAACAATTTTAAACGGAATTTTTTTAAAAGAAGTAAATAATCGTATTATACAATATATTACATATTCTTATAAGTACTTTTATAAAATATTTAATAGCACATTTTTTGTTTGTTTATAAATAAGCTAGTATCCAGGTTCAATAACATATGAAAGAAAAAATTAAACATGTGTGTGTGTGTGTGTGTGTGCTTGATAAATATAAGCTAATAAATCATTATAAGTATTACGTACTTGAGTATTCTGAAAGTAATGCCGCCACAAAGGTCTGATTTTGTCTTGACCTCCAACGTCCCAGACAGTAAAGCTAATATTTTTATATTCTACTGTCTCTACATTGAATCCTGCAATAATATTAATAAAAAGAAAAGAATTAGTAAGTATATATATAGCTCAAAACCAAAATTATATATAAAAATTTTATTATATATAGATACCTAATTAGTAATATACTACGCATATTGTAAACACACTAATGTTTCTAAATAGTTCAAGTTTCTAATTGACAAATTAAACGCTCTATTATTATGTAATATTTATTATCTTCTTGTTAGATTTTATGTAATCAAATTAATGACTTGATATCTAATAATTTTCTTCGTCATGAATTATGGTAAATAAAAAAATGTAAACATTTATAATCCTTGATTCTGTTAATGTAATACATTGATATGCTTAAATTACATTTATTGATATTACTTAAGATAAAGCAATATTATTGATAATAAATTTAAATCTTAACGCTTTGTGCAATTTTAACTTATTATAGGATTATTATGTTTAGTTAGATGATGCAATGAGTTGGTATCGACTTCACGTAATAAAAGTAGAAATTACCTTTAACTGCACTCACTTTCGCTTTACTAATTTCTATTTAAAAAAATTTATGACTGAAACTCGATTATTATGAATAAATAGCAAAATTATTCCGAAAGAGAAAAAAAATAAATGGTTGGTGGAAAAACAGGCGTCGCACAATTTTTGACGTGAAAGGAATGTAGCAAAATAGTGAGTAAATACGTGAGGATATTATTCTTACAAAAAGTAGTGATAAATCTAGAAGTTATTGTAAATAACTAAAAAAAGATGATAAAAAATTGGTAAATAATAAAATAATACAGTTAAACTGCAGTCAAAAGAATAATCTATATTTGGAAGAGACAAATTTCAGGAATGTTTAAATTTATTGGTTAGAGAAAATTAATAGAGAGCAATAAAGTTGATGATTGATCTTGAGAGTAAACACGTTTTATCTGTATTAACGGCTCGTCGAGAAAATTCAACTTCGTATACTCGTACCATATATTTTTCGTACTAAATAATAAAACGTCATCTTAAATCATTCTTTATGAATAACTATTACGATAATACTCTAGTAAAATTATAAATCAAATTATTGTAAGAGACAATATGTTATCAAATACATCAATAAATGTGTACAAAAATTCGATGAAAACCATTAGCTATGAAGTACATGGTCATATGGGTATACCCACTATTTTGCCATTAGACTTGATATTACATTGACGTTGGATCACATATCGTAGAAACTAAAAAATCTCAGAAAAACCAATGAACATATTGATTCGAGAAAAGCACTTAATCAACACTTACCTAGACTCACTAATAAAAAATATAATACCCAAAAAGCTCAGTTAAGAAAGCATTATTAAATGCAGTAAAATGCCAATTATAGACTTTACACTTTATAAAGCAGTACAGTAAAGTTAAGTCACATAAGTTCAAGTGGACATGTAAAGAGAATATCGCAGTGTAATTCTTAAAAGCAAATTTAGAAACAACATAAAGATACCTTACCAAAACATTGGCAAAAATGAGCAACAAAATTCAAACTTAATCCTTACAACTAAGAATATAAAAAACTTTTCTTATATCCGAGAAATTGATTTCTACAAGGCATAAAATTTCAGTTAAAATGAATGTTATAAGAATTTTAATTTACTAAATTTTCGTACTATATACAATTATAAAAACCACCAATTACAGATCATAAATGTTTTCACAACAAATCTAGTAAAGATAATAATATCTCTTAGATATTATTCTACTAGCGTATTCGCCAGGTGTAATTGTAGCTTGGGATTCATTAAATTTAACGTTAAAGATTAGTTACAAACTAGATGATAGGTTGCTCCAAAATGTTAACTGTAAGCAACGCGGAAACACAGTCAACCATCACGACTTCCCTTTAATATTTTCCAAATATAAAAAAATCAATTCACATAAAAACATAACAGTTATTCAAAATAAATTAATACGTAGATGAATTCATAAAAAAAACGAACTGATCCATACCCAAAGTCTATCATTTCTTCTAAACATCAATAAAAGAAGCTAATTACCATATAAAATTATAATAAAAATTACAGTAGCAACTATTTATTTTCAAAAAGACAAAACGAAGAAGAACATAACCTTATAAAAATACTAATTATACAAAAGATTAACAGTAAATTAAGTAAAACATATATATATATATATATATATATATATATATGAAAATATGAATATCAGTATACAAAAAATAATTATTTACAATAATAAATGATTAATTCATAATTCCATACTCAAAACAATATTATATCAAATATAAATATATATAGGTGAGATAAATAGCAATTCATAAATATTAATGAACAAACAATACAATATACTTACATTTGTTAAAATGAATAATTATTTTAAGACTAAATACAATTACGGAAATACTCTACAAAAACGGGATTATTAGTAAAAAATGATTTGACAATATAAAAAATACATACAAGTTTAATCCATTGAATATACTTCATCAAATATTATCAATATATTAAACTTGAGCGATGGATAGAATGAATACTATAAATTTTTATCTTCAACAAGTTGTATGAGTGTTACTAGAATGATGCAGATTTTGTTCCATAAGTTTGGTAATGAGATGATACTATCTCATTGAGTTTTTCATCAATCCCCCATATTTTTTGTAAATTGCAGTTGTTTGGATGAACTTTGATTTAACAATACATTTTGAGCAAATTATTGTTGTTGAGCATTAAATTTACATATGTTGCACATACGTATAATGCTACATACATTGCCTAATTATTGAATTACTTTATATTTTTACTATTTCTTTTTGTAATTATATTTCAATTGAGTGTACTTAATGATTCGCTGGAGACACACTTGAATAGTTTGGTATGAATTAACTAAAACATAAGTGATTGATGCACAAGCGAACCATGTAATTGTAATTGTACTATCGTAATAAAATATTGTAATATTCTCAATACTTTGTATATGTCAATTAAAAGTTCTATTATAACTTTGATAATAGCTTGTCTAATTTATCATCATTTTTATTAATTTTTATTAATAATCTAACAAATAATTTTCATATAATGAAAATTGCTAGGCACTAGAACTTGCCATCCAACGATTGATAAATGAGCAATTCAAAATGTATTTTTATAATTTTTTGAAATTGTTTGATTTAGTATACTCAAATTATGATAGTTTTCTTTAAATTCCAAGAGTTAATTAAATTTCTTCCTAACTTTTCGATCACTTTTCGTTTCTATTACAGAATTTCACAAGGTAAAAATTCCTGGAAGTAGTAATAAAAATAAACTGCTGTGTCAAAAATTAATTTGATACTTCAATATAATTTTCTTCAAAATCAGTACATTTTTTTAATGATTTTCTATCATTTGGAAAGTTTTTATGAATCAGTTCTTTTTTCTTCCCATGGAACCATTTCTTCAAGACAAAAGAACAAATAATAGCTGCTAAGTGACATTTGTTGAAGATGAGAGAGGGAGGAGTGTGTGTAACATACTTTAATTTAATCAATTTTGCAATTACTTTTATAAATGTATAAGCATTGCCTTTATAAAAGAGCATTTACTTCTTCATAATTTGCAACTTTTCTTCACTGGATTTCACCATTCAAGCATTCCCATACCGTATCATACTCTCGTGTATCTTTTTCTGATGATATTCGATGAATATTATTTAAAAAAAATCTTAAGAAATGCTGGTCAAAATCTTTTCAGTCGACTTTCAGCTGTAGGCATTTTGCAAACTACTTGGTTTCAAATAATTTCAATTAATCCAATCAAGTGAAAAATATTTAAACCATTCTGAATTACCGAAACATTATTTTTCGTGGATTATTAGAGAACTTTGCATCCATTACGTAAATATTCTGTTAATATTATTTTATTAATTATGTTTATATCTTATAATAGCAGTTTCTACCTCACTTTTACTTTGCTATCATTCAAATTGGATTAGGTAAATTTATGTTTTTAAAGCCTTAATTGAATGTCCATAATTTGTAGTACTATTAGTGCTTGTACAGTCGCATTAAATTCACTAAATTATCGGCAAATTGTGGTCATCAATCGAACAGATGTGCTATAATGCTCTTCAAGCTATTCTTGGGTTTAAGAGGTATTTTTTTGCAAAATAATAATGTTGATCAATACAAGATATCTTTTTTAATTTATTATTTTCACAAAAACAAAAGTAGCACCATTTAAACAATTACATTTCCTGAACACATGAAAAGATTAAAAATTATTGTTTATAAAAATGATATAGATATATTTTTCAAACAATTATATTATTATGGAGTATATAATTATTATATACTTAAAATAATAAAAATCTGTAATGCAACAGTGTGGAGTCTTTTATTACAATTTAAATTTTTTGAAGCAGCTTAATCAATATCATGTAAATAGTAAAATAAGTAGTCATTAGTATTAGGTCATAACATTATAACTATTGTTTACAGAGTAACAAATTGCAAGTAAAGTTAACTTAGAACTCTAGAATATCTTAAAAAGATAAGAAAGGTGAAGATATCAACAGAAGCACACCTATATAACATCATGAACGAAAGATAAAAATTTAAAATCCTTAAATGTTTACTCCTAAAAGTTAAGAAATCTGTTCTAAAAGTGAATATTTTAAAGTACACGTGGATTACATAAAGTTTATAAGAGGATTTAGCTTAACATTTGATTAATAATAACAAATAACTCTAAAACTAAACTAAGCCAAAGTAAAATTACCAAGTAATTAATCTCAAACATCTCAAAATTATTGTAAAATTGTACTTGTGATAGTATACATTTTTACCACAAATGTTTCGATTTAAAATTGTTACAACTGTTATTAAATATCCCATCATCTGTATACTTTTTATTTTTTAAACTAATTCATCATTATGAGTTGACTTGTGTACTATAATTTTAGTTATTAGATACAATATATTGATATTTAGGATTTTATAGCAAATATGATAGTTATTCTCAACTTATTTTGTAACTACATTAGTGATCAAAGTTGCTTAATTATTATTTTTAATTGCTTAAGTGATTTCTTCATAATTAATTCATATAAATCATTACTAATTGGCTTGTAAATTCACTGATACAATACAATGATATTGATAAATTTATATTTAACTTACTATTAAATATTGACAGTATTATAAAAAATGTCTAATTTTAGTACGATAAATTTCTGTCCTTAATTTCAAATTCATATAACTATTTATACTATTTACTTAAATGTATCATCTTAAAAGTATAAAAAAGTAAACAATATTTTTATTATAAATAATAAATTAGTAATATTTAATGTTGAATAAGTTCATAAAAATCGAAAATTGCTTTGATATTTTACTAAAGTTACCCAGAAATATTACAATTTATAATTTATAATGCAAGAAAAATTTTTGTTCAAATATTAGAATAAAGAAAGAACTTATATTGTTCTTCTCAATTTGCCAGTTTAATATACATAAACTACATTTTTTTATTATTATTCAACCCAATCTTTCTAAACATTTCTGATAAAATAATTTGATTTATTATCCTCAAAAATGATTATAGTTTCATTAAAAATAAGTATATTATGATATAAAATAACAAACTGTTTTTAATCATTTAAAAGAATTTTTTTAATATTCATCTTCATATACTTGTAGTTTCATAATCATTTAACATTTTATTTGATGATATTATTACAATATTAAAACAATAGAAAAATAAAGTCAGAATATTTTAAATATAGAATATGTTGAATTTTTAATGTATTAATTTAGATGCTTCTACCTGCTTTTTAATAAATTACATACTACCAAGCTTGTTATTGTTCATCCTTGTCTTAGTCTTATGTATCTGATATACATGTCGACTTATATGTATCACTTCTAAAGTAGTAAATTACGAACTGTCAATTGAAAAACATTGTACTACAGCTAGCAACCTTTTGTTAAATAAGCATCCTGTACTTTATTAATAAAATAATCTTATTACTATAAACAGTATCTAATTTTATTTATATATAACTTAAAAAAAAGGTAACAGAATCACATTAATTGAGTCACATTTAGTTTCAAACTCTATATTTTTATTATTTTCACTGTAATTAGTCTTATAAAGAGCTTTTCATGCTTATAATCATTCATTTTATAAATACTCTATGTATTAATAGTAATTAAATTAGAATGAACTATTATTAAAATTTGTAGACTTATTTATAAATCTATATTCAACTACTAATATTTCTGGCACTTGTAGATTGCAATTTAGTATTATCATTTTCATAAATTATATTAAACAATTTATGCAATACTTTATATATTGATAACAATTAAAAATTAAAAGTCAAATGTAATGTTATATATATTAAAATGTCTTTGATCAAGTGTTTTTTTTAAATTTTTATAATTTGAAGAAAAAGATTATAGATTTTCTTATATTCATTATAGATGTTCCAACTATAGTATTATTTATAAGAATTTAATGTATACTACCCACAATGTAACGTAAATTTTGCAACAAAAGATTTTTTTGAATCTCAAATTTCCAAACTACTTATATTATTATTATAAACTATTAACCTAAAAATAAAAATAAGTAAAATTTATGATATAGATATTTTTAATTTTGTAAAAAAAAGCATACTAAAATAAGATTAAGAAACATAATTATTAAATTATTACATAGAAAATAAATTTTGATTATAGTTTTAAATTTTAAGTTTATTTTATTTTTAACAATATTCAAATCAAATAGAAGGTAACAGTAGTTGTAAAAAATAAATATTTGATGTAATAAAAATAATTTCAATGAATTTTATAATATTATAAGCATTTAAAAATAATAATTAAACATAGTATATGAAACTGTCATTCAAATATAATAGTTAATTTATTTTATTTTGAGTTTAATAATCATATTGGTACTACAGAAATATTTTATTCTTAGACAAATATCTACTCACTTACTATTATAATACTAAAGAAAGTCTTACCTATAGTAGGAATTGTTGTAACAATTTCTCCTAATTTTAATTTGTACAAAATTGTAGTTTTACCAGCTGCATCCAGACCTACCATTAAAATCCTCATCTCCTTTTTACCAAAAAGGCCTTTAAACAATGTAGCAAATATATTTCCCATATTGTTTTTTATACAATTACCTAAAAACAAATATTTTTAAAAGGTATAATTAAGATACTATTCTATTTAAAAATACACTTCATAATTCTAAACTTTAATTTAGTACTAAATATGACTTAATGTATAATATATTGTATAATTAATATGAAATAGATTTATTTAATAATATATTTAAAAATATATTTAAATGTACTTTTAATATTACAACAATTATACTCAATGTATATATTATATTTAAACTATAAAATTATAATTATCGTATACAATAAAATTAATTTTCAAATTAATTTTTTTTTATTCGTTAATGTTAAAATTTGTAAGGATTAACAAGATCCAATATGTTAAATCTACAAAATAATTTTTATTAAGTTTCATTTAAGTGAATAAAATCTACAAATAAATGTACAAATTATTTCAAATTTTTTTATAAAACTCTTTAATTTTTGTATACATTCTTACATACATAGAAAATAGTAGCTATTTGAAAAATGTATAAAAGTCACATGATGTTAAATAGTACTAGTAAAATCTAAATTCTTTTATTATTCATGAATGAATCAAAATAGTAATTTTTTATATAATTAGATTCCAACAACAATGAGATAACCTATTACATTTTAATAAAGAAACGTTATAAATGTAAGAAATCATTAAAATTATACTGATGCTATATAACGCTATATAATAGAATAATGTCTAAATAATCGCAGTTGCCTTTTTACATAAATTATTACGAAATATTGAGTTCATAAATAAAATTCATAATCTATCTTAATAAATTCAAGATATTTTATTTGCATAATAATAATAATTAATCCATTAATCATTGTAAATATTACTAAATAAACCAAACATTTAAACAATATTACAGCTGAAGACACCGCAAGTTATTAATTAAATTAGTTGTGAAAATATTATAGAAAATGCAACGAAATTCAACACTTGATTACTTACCTTATATAAAATGTACAAATTTTTTTCTAAAATACAAAGAATTTTACGGTTTTCGAACTAATTTCACTTTAAAAACGGATTATGTTCACGAAAATTGAGAAAACATAAAGCTTATACTTCTCTAAATGTATCGTCTGTCAAAATGGCGTCGAAGAAAAGGACTCATACTTCATGCCACGTATAGAAGCCACGATAGGGACTTCATTATTCAAGGTGCGTCCAGAACACTGCTATAGTTACTTGTTACCGTAATTGCTTCTGATCACTTAAACATAAAAAAATAAAAATACTATGCTTTTGGAAATAATTAGTTTGTAAAACAGTGACTTTTACTTTCTTTAATTTTCTTTAATTTTAGTAACTAGTCACAACTAGAAATATGAACAAGGTAATCTCTATTTTGAACGATCCTTGTGAATTAATTTGTAAGCTAACTAAACACCATTAAAATAAATAGAAACGAATTATAGAAGGAGCAAATGACCAAAAATAAATTAATATGAATAAATTAAGCTTCTTATTTCCTTACAGTTTTATTAAATCTCAAATGCCGTTAATATTGTCTCAATGTTCCGTATAGTTTTTATAATAATTGGCGAAATGCACTCATTTCGTATTTGCAAGAAACTAATTTAAAGTCTGTTAGTTTAAAACTGTTTAAGCTCTAAAAAAAGTTTATTGTCCTCTGTTCAGCTCGCCATATCCATTCAAACTGATATTATACTAGCTGATTACTTTCTTAAAAAAATGTATGCAAATGAAAATTTAGAAAATTTAAAATACCACTATGTGTAACAACGGTGTTACACGAGAAACAAGAAGAAACAATAATACTTGAGAAAATCTTTTTTAAAGTTTATTATTTTTCAATTTATGATAGTCCAAAAAAAATGAATAAATCCAAATATATTAAAATTAGTTCTTTATGATTTGACAAGTTTAAAAAATTAACGTATATAATGAAAATATGAATGTAAATATTTGTGAAAAAGTCATATTTTTTTAAACTACTTTGCTATAAAGGAATAAATACTTATCTATATTTCAAAGATTTTAAAAATAATAAGGATTTCAAAATATTATTAATATTACGATCTGATATTACAAGAAAAAAGTAAAACAATATATGTATATTCATACAAATTTATCAACTTATGCGTATAGATTATTTTTATCATTATTATTATTATTATTATTAAAATCAATTGTATAAAAGCAGCTTAACAATTGTTGAAAAATTTAAAAAAAATTCTGAATTATTTATTTTTTACAGTTGTAACAAAAAGCCTTACGTATAATTAACAGTAGAACTTGCATTGTATAGAAACTGTTACATATTATTTATTCTTGAAAAATATTTTTTCTATTGTTATTTAATAGAGTTGAATATTTAAAAATAGCTTCAATTATTTAATCAAATACATACATCTAGACATCTACATAAAGACGTTTTAATATAATTATATAATGTAACTAATTACATTCTTCCTCAGAACCATAAATAGACAAATGCAGTGTTTAACCATCATAAGACGAACATTGCAAACAGGGATCAAAACCTCTGTGTCATCGATATTTATTACAAATGAAGCAACTATCATCGTTGAAGTTACTAAAACCTTCTTTATATTTTGAGGAGGGGTCATTTTAGAATTACCTTATCATCTTAAAAAGTTGAGTACAGTTGAGTAGGACTCCTCAATATTATTAAAATCGACTCTCTTAGCCGCCAGATCTTAGCAAAAAGTGTCGAGGTAAATCTGACGTTACTCAGATAGGATCACAAGAAGTTGGAAACGCCGATCCGAAAAGCAAAATCATTGCAGTGCGTTGCAATCCTGTTCCGTATTCTTAAAAAGCTAAATGATATAGCATACAAACAATGTGTAAATATTTATTTTATTCTCTTACACATATAGATAACTGAGTCCATGAGAACAACTAAACGATGCTGACTAGAAGTTTTCAGTCAGCGTCTGAATATTAAGGCACAAACCAATCTACAGCAAATCGACGAACTATGTTCAGCAGGTAATCATAGGTTACCCAGCTTTTGATGAAGAAGTTTCTGTGAAATCTACGAATCATGTATGCTAACGTCTCGAGTTCGGACCACACTTAAAACGTTCAAATTTCTACTTATCATGTACTGAAGACTTCAATTCCTCAATAACAAGTTCAACAGCAAAATTACAACAATAACGATAAGCCTTCACGACGAAAAGAAAAGAATACTTTTATATTAAGCAGACATGTGAACTATGCTTGTTTTAAATCGACCTACGTGCCATCCCTATAGCAAAAAAATTGCCAGTATAATTTATCAATTCAGTTTTTCTATGGTTTCAGTAACTTAATTCGCCTTGACCCTTTTAATAAACAAATCGAAGGTAAGCTTACTCTTGGCACTGACTGTTATCACATGTTTTTGGATTGACACACTTTCTCCGAATGTGATACAATGATACGAATGATCTCCGAAATTTTTAGTAGTCTTTCGAATAAGCTAAGTCTTTCGAATTGGGTCCTTAGAAGAGATTCTTTAACTTGGATAATTTTTAATTTATTTCAAAAAGGATCAGTTCATCAACGGCAAACCATTCTTCAACATATCCAATGCTGTCCATAGGACTTTAATCAAATCCAGCTGTTTTCCTTTATAGTAATTAATAAATCGGCCACATATACAAAATTATTTATATCTGTGTCGCCAATGAGACGATCCAACAAAACAGCACATTATTGAATACCAGATTTCAAAATTTCGAGCACAGGATTAATCTCGGATCCAAGCGTTTTAGATTTCTAGATGGTATTGTTGCAAAAATTTCTTGAAGTATAAATGCAGTATATTTTATTTCAATTATTTTTGAGATTTTTGTGTCTTATATTATAAATGATTTTACTAAAAAAGGATGATATTGATAAATAGATATTGATGATTAAATAAGTTTAAATATGACTCATTAAATTCGGTTATTAGTTAGGGCTGCAGGTGTTCATTATTTCTCTATTTCTTTACTATGAATAAAGACTGATCCTATTCCAAGGTGAATTAATCAAATTTATGTATTCATTCAATGATCTGATATTTATTATAGATAATATTCTGAGATGTAAATTCTGAGGTGTAAGTCATAGATGTAAATTGGATTAGAAACAATTTTTTGTGATAATTTTATTAAATGGATAAATAGATAAAAAATTATAACCATAAAAAAATGAGTATAATTCAATTAAAGTAAATTAAATCTATATAGATGGTGTAAGAGATCATATATTTAAATAATGTTTTATATATTAATTTTTTATGCAATTTCTTATACCATCATGTTCTTTACAATTTTCAACGTTACTATTAAATTATTCCAGAGCGACATAAAATAAATAAATCGCTACATTATAAGAAACTTTATCGACATTATATATGAAAATAATCTCAGTTAGTGTATCGGAAGCGATTAATATTCCTAAAATTACTAAAAATTCAATATAATTTTCAATATAATCTTCAATTATATTGAATTCAATATATTTTAATAAAGTAAGATAATATATGCATGTTTGTTTTAGTATAGAGACAAAATAAGTTGCCGTAAAATAGTTGAAAGTGAAAGAGAGCTCTCGATCCTAAAACAGGTCCAACATCGAGTAATTGAGAAAGTTATATACATATAATAGAGTTGATTAGGATATTTATAAAAAATGTTTGCCTAATTTTGAAAGTATATATGATCCATTTAAACATAAAATCAATTGTGGTTGTCGTTATATAATATTGACGTTCGCCAATATTCGTTATGACTTGTAATAATCGCGCCGTACGGGTCCGGACTGGAAAGGGAGACTCATGGTGATTTATCCAGTGAATTTCCCGCCATAACCGTGGTAATTAGGACGGAATTGTACGGCGGATGCGACGCATGGCAAGGGAATTAAATAGCGGTATTCGAGAAAGAAAAGTATAAAAGGGCACCGCAGGGACGAAGTGAAAAAGTAGAGTGGACGAAGTCGAAACGCCCAGACCGGCCGTAAGAGAGAACGGATTGTGTCCTTCTTATTCATCGAAGTTCTCCCTTTTTATCAAGTGGCACCCAAGAAACGTGGAGCGAAGGCATCTTGAGATACCGAAGAAAACCACGCAGACCTGAATGAGCACGAGCCAAGGAGTGCAGCACACCTCGCCAACGAAGGCGCTGCGATACCGACAACCTCAAGGGATAGGAAGTATATCCGAGGGTACAGAAAGACTCGGTGGCCCATAACAAGCTTCAATGGAGGCATAGCTAGGAGGAAGCCCTCGCACTGATCAAGACGTATGAAGCTTGGAGGCATCGGCAGGAGTAACACTGCCGACAGTAGCGGACATTTGTAGCCTGCTACAGTTCGCTTCATGACCGCCGTCACCTTTACTAGAGCTTAGCAGCCTACAATTCGAGGACCCCGAAGTTTTCTTTGAGGAATGCCAAGATTACTTCCAGGAGGTAGCTATGCACGAACGCCTTCGCGTCCACACTGCAGCCCCGAGCCTTTCAAGGCTTAGCTTGCCGATGGCGGTCGGCATATAAAAACCTGCGGGTTTCATGGGAGAAATTCTTCGAACTACTGCGTCAAAAGTACAGAAACACGCCGCTCCTGCCCGAGCTGTCTGCCAAACTCTATGGGATAGACAACGGCCACAATGTCTGCATCTTTTTGGCAGCGTCACCTGCTGGCACGACGCCTCCTACCAGAAGCCAAGGAAAAGGCCATTATCCGGGTTTTATTTCAGACGATAGACCCGGACATCAGGAAGTATCTACGTGCCGCAACTATTACTACTGTGGAACACCTTATCGATATTTATAGGTATATATAACATGTACATATTTATTTATTATTCGTTTATTTAACGTATTAATTATTTCATTACATAAGTCTGGAAATTATATTGAAGTTACAATAATTAATAAAAATTTCAAAAATTTAATCTATTTTTATAAACTGTTTTTTAAATCATCAAACCTTTTAGAATTTTTATCTCCCATTACATCCAATACAAAATGTTTTAGATCTGATAAAATAACTACAGTTTCTGCTGAAAATAATAAGTTAATACTTTCTAGTGACCTGAAATTAGGGAAAAACATTAAAATTGTAAAAAATATAATAAATAATAGTATTTTAATCAATCTACATTACATATATATCTATATTTCTTATACTTTCTTATTTACTTATTTTATTAATCAATAATAGAAAAATTATTAGAAATCTAATGGTTTTGAACTTTATGTCTAACATTTTGTGTAATAATGAAATTATTAATATTAATAATGTAACATAATATAACATATTATTTAATACAATATTACTATTAGAACTTATAATTTTTTTAAAAAATTAATTTTGTTCCCTATCATAATTAATGTAATATATACGTTTTCATACTGATAGGAAAGCAAAACAAATTTTTTATAATTGTTATTTAGACAAATGCATACATGTACGTACAATTTATAGATTATAATACTTGCATAGGCTACATAAGTTGGAGCATTGATAGTGTACACATTGCGTAGGATCTTAGTGCTAGTCGTACGTCCCATATACGTAAAGACCCGCGAAATACGATATACGGTCGAGTCGAACAACGATTAACACACAAAGAAATAGTCAAAAACACGGCTTCTCAATTTGAACACTCTCACTCTCACTTTATCCTGATTTACATATATCAGATTATTAGCTTTTATTATTATGCAATAAAGTATTTGTAAGATCTATACTAGAGTTTCGACTTGTCAAACATTAATTGCTATATACCGATTAATTTTTAACATTGGTCATAAGAAGTAGATTGTCATGAAGTTATGTATGTAAAACATATAACAAGCAATTTGCAAATGAAAACATATTATCAGTCAGTAAGAACTCATATGAAAAGTGTTACTGTAAACACGCAAGAATATAAATAATATAAAAGTAGAAAGAGTATCAAATTCTTACAATAATGAAACGTAATAAAAATGATTTAAATTGGAAGAATATAGACTTGCATTTTACTATGGTCTCAATAACAATCAAGATTTATGTTTTTGATTTTTTAATGTTTTTGATATTAATTAACACAAGAACTTATAAAGATAAATTAATAATTTAAACTGAGATTGCTTTGAATGGCAAATATTGGAACTGGGTCGACTCAAGACATAAAAACCCTTCTCTAGATAATGGAAAGAACTATTAGCTCTCCAAATAATGACTGTCAAGATAAATGTATGCAGTAGTTCTTACAAAGTGCTTATACGTTGAGTTGAAAATCTTGGCAAAATACACTGTTTATGAACATCGTAATATCATCAATTTTCGTCTTTTTTTCCCTAAACCCTCGTGTTTTGTGATAGAAAAAAATTTACTTTTATAAATACAACAGAAAGATATTGAAATTACCACATATAAGTCAATTTACTTTCACACATATTTTTTTACGCGTAAGTAGCTAATTTTAAGCTTGCATTTGATTACAAATGAATAAATTACGTTTATAGCTTACGCTATATGCTTTACATAGATATCCGACAAATAAATAATATATTATAAGACCAAATTGTACTGTCATGTTTAATATTAAACTTTTACCATCTGAACAACTGTACCTGAATAAAATATAAAATTTATTATGTCATAAATTTTTTAATATTCTATTCCGATATTATTTACTTACAATTCTTTCCTATTGAAATAGCTAGGACGTGATGGCGCTTGTCCAAGTTTTAATTCCATCAATATCTAAAAAGAATTTGTAATATTAAATCTATTGTTATTATTAGTTATTAGTTATTACTTGGAATTTTGTAGATTAATTGATTCAAATATAATATAAATATTTAAGGAATTAAATATTTAATTTAATGTATTTATATATGTCACTTTATATAAATTCATAGAGGCATCCTTATTTTTTTTCTAAATACATCTAGCAAACCATCGAATTGGCATTTAGTTTATATAATAAATTTTCATTTGAGCTACAACTTTTTTTATTATCAAAAACGGTATATTATCAAAAAAAAATTTTTTTATACTTTTATGGTTAGCTATGTATTATAGAAGATTGAATAAAACTATGAATGTCAATTCATTAATGTCTAACGGTAAATATTTAAAAAATCGCTTTACCTCTACCAGAAATCGAATATAATATAATTCTATATCTATGAGGGTCTCATAGTTTTAAATATGTTTGGAGATGGGATTCGAATTTTTTCCGACTAGGTCATAAAAACCAATGAACATTACGACAATTCAAAGGAAACATAATCCTTTCTCTGCAAATGAACTCTGACCAATTAAAAATATCAAAGCTGAAAAAGCGGAGATAGATACTGACACTACTGCAGTATAAAAGAGAAAAAGATAAGAGGATCTCTTTCTTTTCGGAACCGTACCAAATTGTGACAACAACCAGGACTAATTTCATTATAAGCATACCATTAAGTATCCGAGATACATGCATCGATCTTTTAATCTAATCCAGAATTGAATCTTATATTTATAAATAGTTTTAATAAAATCAAAATAGTCAAAACACATCAGGTAATTATGTTATTATTTTTCACGATATATAAAAAAATAAAAATGGCTTTCTGAGAAAGGATAGAGTTCTAAAGAATTTAAATAGTTTTTTTAGTGAGTGAAACAAAGTAATGATATTCATATATCGGAAAGATTATCAAAGATATTCATAGAAATCTTGTCAAAAAAATGTTGAGTTATCATAAAGTTCAATCTTCAAAAAAGGAAAATATAGTCTGCTAAGAATTTAATTGCAATAAATTATTTTTTTGTATCTTTTCCAAGATATAATTAATAATAATAAAACAACTAATTACAACTAGTTAATAAAGGAGTATCCCAGTAATATATACATATTTTCAATTTATTATGATAAATCGTATTTTAGTTTCATTACGTATATTTTTATCCAAAAGATGACTTATATAGAACTTAAACAAAATAAATAAACAAATATATATATATATATGTGTGTGTGTGTGTGTCTGTATTAAGTTTTAAAAAATTCCTATTTTTTTGTTCTCTGAAGTATTATTATAAGAAACTTTGTTTTATGTTATATTAATTGATCCCTCTAAATATAAATGAATAAAAAGTTTTGTATTAGGTTATCTTAAGTAAATAATAGTTTACAAATACATGTTGATTAAAGATGCACATAGAAATAAGTACGTAATCAGCGTTCTAATATTCAGTGTCTTATAAGAATTTCTTATGAGAACTTCTGATAGATTACCAAATAATGGTAGTATGAATTAAATAAACTTGTTTTAGAGCTGTTGCTATAGTTTATAAACTTTCTAAATTAACCTTACAAATACACAAAACCAAATATACAACAACCTTTTTATGTTTAACTCATGGCGTATAATTAAAGAAGAAAGGAGATAATCACCGACCAGCGTTCTCTCGTTATTGGTTATTATTTTTTCATACGGCTAAAACCCAAGAGATAAAGGGGTAAGTGACGCAACACCATGTGTGAAGCAGAGGCTCGATATGTTCAGCCAGCACTTCTGATTTGTAAAAGAGAATCTTTGTAACGTTTTTAAGAAAAAATACGTAAACCTTTGAGAAACTTCCAAACTTAACTGAAAGAAATTGTAAGTATTTTTTTCTATTAAAAGTTATAAAGTAAAAAAGACTATAATTAGACAAGAAAATTGTTCTTAAAAATATGTTATTAAAAAATTTACTGTAAAAGTAGTTAAATTTTAAAAAATTTATAAAGTAGAGGATGCTTAGTAGTGCCTGTGTTCTAACCATTATTAATAATTTTGACGTATGTATGCATTGTATAAAAAATATACAAAAGTAAATCTTAGCATATTAGTACAGCTTTGTCATAAGTATATGCAATAAAATAGGAAATAAAAAAGAAAGAAAATAAGGAAAAATTATGTACATATATTCTAAAGTTTTTCGCGTGTTTATAATTCTAATGACTAAATTTTGTTGGAAGATTAAGCACGGAAAACTTCGAACAAGACATGAAACAGATATTAGGTGTAAGTAAGTTATTGATATACAATAACTTTATATAGTTCCAATTATTACGCTATACTGACTACGTAATATCTATTTATTATTAGAATTCTTTTAATAAAATTATTATAACATTTGTTATCGCCGATCCAATAAAAAGTATTATACTCATATGCAAATAGTTACGTATGATTTTGTAAACATAAATTTTAATTGTCTAAATTGTAAAATTATTAATATATTACTAGAAGCATTAGTAACAGTAATACATTAAAATAAATAAATATAAAAATAAATAGACAGAATAATAATGAAAATATAACTTTTAATTCATAATTGTAACAAAAATAATAATAACGTTATTACAAATTATATTTAATCGTACTAAAAAAGGTGAAAATAGAATAATTATATTGTGACGTTCCCTTTTTGAACTTGAAGACATAGAATTAAAATATCAAGTTACCAAATTTCTTTATTTACGATACCGCGACATAAGCTTATTCAGAGTAATAATAGAATTTAGAATTTGATTTCGCTTTCTGTCACTACATCATAATAAGAAATACGAATAATGACGCACGCCCAAGTGAAAGTTATTGTGTCGTTCGGTTAAGTATAGAAAACGATCAAATATAAATAATGAGACCTTATTTCATGTACACATTTTTCTCGTTCTATGAAATTTTGATAATATAAAGAAATAATGATAATAAAGTTAACATGTAAATGATGTACATGTAATGTTAACATGTAACATGTAATAAAGTTAACGTGTAAATGACCATAAAAACCTTCAACTTGCGTCGACACGTTTAAAGGAAAACATAATACTAGTATTATATAACTGACGTATAACTAAATAAAAATCTATAAATAACCATTGTTACTCTCAAAATTATGTCAACACACTTTATAGCAAAAAAACTCATGTGAATATCAGGAAAAATTCTTTAAATCTAAGTAATTCAACACCATGAAAAATAATACTAGCGTTATAAGAAGCGATATGTGTAAACGACTACCGTGACCTTCAACTCATATTGACACGTTTTACAAGGCGCACATTTCACAAACTTATATAACCCGAAACGAAACTCACCACCGAATAAAGATCCGACTCATGTCAGCAATGTTACGATCCTAAGTGAACTTTCAAGATCTAGCCATTTACAAATATAACCTTCAACTCATGTAATCATATTTAGCAACTATAAACAAAACCGACAACAATACATAGCACTATACGATCACACTATCAATTCGTAGAAAGACAAAATAAATTTAAGTGAAAACCTTCTTTATTCTTACTAATAAATCAGTAAACGGAGAAATAAAAACTAATAATCACTAGGCATGCCAGCCTCGGGCAGGCCTATCGGAAAGAGTAAATAGAGCACAAAATAGCTCAATAAATTTTGTATGTATATTATTAATGAGACATCACAATATATAATTAGTATTATAAGAGTAATAAAGTATAATTTGGATTGCACTTATAGTACTAAATATAATTTAATATAAATATTTTAAACTTACACATGTTGTAAAATATTTATAAATATTTATATAACAACGACTGTTTTGTAATATTATTATTTTAATAGTATTAAAAACAATAATAACAGTAAATCAGAATACAACAATAATAAAAATACGATGAAAAAATAATTATACGATTATACAAGTATATGTACAAAATAATTTTATAATTACTACTTAGAAACTTTCAGAAAAACAGTAAGTTTTTCAACTTTCATGTGTAATTTTTAAGCTCTTTAAAAATATACAAATAAGCTGAGAATATGATTACACACAATGCAAGACCCAGGTATTATCAATGTAAGAATTCTTAGGTTTTTCTTCCATTTCATTCTTAAAAGTTGTAAGAATAAGTGAAATAATATTTAAATTTAGTCTAAGAATTATGAATTAAGAATTATGAATTATAAATTAAAACAACGCATGTATCTGTCATTTCTCCATATTATGGTTTGGTAATCAATGCAAGGACGAATATATTTATTTTTTCTTTTGTAATAAAAATCCGCATTACGTTCTAGTAAACTATACATAATCCTCGAGAAAGAATGCATGAATGGTTTTCTATAAAATCTATAAATATGATATTATTAACAATTTGATATTTTGCGAGCAAAAACTCTTCTTTTATTCCTAGAAAATACGCACTATAGCGTAGGCTAAAAATAAGTGAAGAAATTATTCCAGTTGTACTATATGAATCGACAGACTAATATAGTTTATTTATATTATTTAATTTAAGTTTATTTTATTTTACTAGTATAGTTTTTATAATTTAATTTAATTTAAGTAAAAATTCAAAAGATTAAAACATTTTTACATATTTGTCAAATTTTTAAAATAAACTTTGATTATTATTGTATTTTACAATAAAAGTTGAAATTCAAATTTAAACATATAACAGTTATGAGCTTAACAGTATTACGTTCTATTTGTAAAATATGGAATTTGAAGTTATAAATACATATATACGGGCATTTATGTGCTCAGTATAACGGGACTCGCGTTAAATAAAGAAAAATGTTTAACAAAAATAAGAAAATATAAAAGTGGCGCAACACAAATAAAACAAACATAAATAGAGCAAACAAAACAAAAAACTCTATTTAGTAAATAAACTGTGTCAACGGCACTAGCTCTATTTGAATGACAAGAAAAAAAAAGGAATATAGTGATCGGCGTGAAATAGTAGAGATGTGTAACTCTCCAGCAACTACAATGATTTCCGAAGGTGGACTGAAATCCTCAGTAGACTAATAGATATGGACATTTTTGCTTATGTGCATGATCTACTTGTACTTGACAAGGCAGATAACAGAATACAGTTGAAATATTTTGGACAACAAATTGTATAAATGGTTGAAAAGTGGTTTACCGAGAATAAGCTAATCCTCTCACAAAAGAGATTCGATCTCCTTTGTCTGACCAAGGCTTATCAGATGGTCTTCACCGATTCGTTATAAGTTATCACTAGGGTACTTCCGCTGAGTCTTGTGTTAAAGGAAAAAGGACTTATATATATGATACATAGAAATTTAGCAGTGGAGTATGGGCTGTTCAAGTACCACTCAAACTGTCGTCGGCATGCAGAGACGGAGCTATGTGAAGCTTTCGTACACGAGTGGAAGCTTGACTGTGACTCTTTCAAGAAAAAAGAACTTCGTGTGACATGTTTCGTACAGTCTTGAGATGGATTTCGCCTGGACTGTATGTGTCTTAAATGCTAATAGTACACGGTAATTTTAAAAAGAGCCTAACACGATTTGGTTTCGTGGGCTCCAAACTTTCCGATTGCGGAGAAAGAGAAACTTTGGAGTATGAGTTTTTAGACGCGCGCTATTCTTAGATATTGCCATTAATCCGTTGTTTTTACGCTATATCGTTAATCTATTAAGGAGTAGGGAGTTGGATTTGGGACGCATTACGACGATCTTACTCTTTGGAGCGGCGACTTCACCTCTTCTTAGTCCTTTCCGGGTAACGTCATTTTCTAACTGGGCATCTTTTTTCCCAGTCGAGATCTGGTAGCTGAAAGTGACGCTTCCAACAACATGAGAAAGAACTACTGACCCTTACTCGATTTGTCGAGAGGGTGGCATTATACCAAGTTTACTTTTTCTCCAAAATTGATACAGGGTTTTACTGCAGGTGGATTCCAAGGATGGTCGATGGGCTAAACATAATTCAACATCGGTAAGTAGAGGCTATGCCCCGAGATTTACCGTCCACCATGTTACCGGACACTTACAATACATGTCCGAAACAATCGTAGTGCTGCTATTGTAAGATACGGACATAGTAGCCAAACCTTACACGTGCTTTCAATAGCTCTTTTTGAAAGAGGAAGCTTGGTTTATAGGTAGCAGCAGCGTTATACTAGCAGCACCATATTTTGGCGTCGAATTCAAAAGCGAATATTTATCGTAAAATGCTCAAAAATTCTCGAAAAACACACATATTTGTAAGGAATGAATATCATGTCTTTAGATGTTGTTCTATAATTAGTGTATAACTAATATACTAACTAAATTATAACTTTATTATTATATTTTCATTTTTGGAAATCTATAATCCTTTCGTCATTATTTCTCAATTTTGTATATAAATATTTACTTGATATTTCTCGTTTCTAAACAATATTTAGAATATTAAATATTATCTATTTAAATAAATGAGTTAAAATTATTGATGATATATACTCTACTTACAAATTTCAAATATAATGATCAATAATTTTTTACTTCAATAAACGAGGTTTAATTTTTGTCGCTATCCAGAAAGTGATCTAAAAGTTTTAAGCTCTCCTTAGATATTCCAGAATCTTTTCAAAATAAGCATAAATAGAAAAATTTAAATATAATTAAAAAAAGGATTATAAATAGGAAATTAATAGACTCTGCAGTTAGTTTCATTTACTAAGAATATCAGATAAACTCACTCTATTAATTCTTTTAAATAAAAAATTTTTCTCAAACATTTTACATAAAGTAAACTTTGTCAAAAACATTTTTTTAATCCAAGTACACTTTATATGCTCCTAAATTAAATTTTCTTTTTATGTAATAAACTTTTTTATATATACTATTAGTAAACTAAAGCTTTTTGAAATTAACCATTTCAAGTTATCATATACTTTAAATGAAGTTAAGAATATTTTAAGTTCTTACTCGTAATACTTATAAAGTTAATTCACAGAGTTAGTAATAATTAATCTATTCTTAAAATATATGGAATATTGAGTAGTAATTAATAAAAAATCTGGAAATAAATGTTTGTTTTTGGAGATTATTTTTGTATTAAAAAAACAAAAGATATTAAATGCTATTGAATATCTATGAAAATATAAGAAAAAACTTTTAAAAGCTATTTTTTTGTTCGTGAATATTAATTTAACACATAATTATATCACCTGCTTAGCCAAGTTTAAAATATGATCATCTAAATATATTAATTGAGAAACTGCCAAAGAGTAGCTACAGCTTATTCGACCTCTCACTAAGCGATATAAAAAAAGTATCTGATCCTTATCAATTGAAATTTCGAATGTCTGAAATAATAAAATTATATAATTAAATAAAAATCAAATTATTTAAATAATCAGCTACTTCACAAAAACAAAAGACAAAAAACATAGACCTATCATAACCACTATGTATAAGTTAACTATACACAATAAAATAAAAAAACACTTAGATGAATGAAAATAAACATAAATTTATTATATCACACTTTGTACATTTTTTATAAAATGAAATTAATAAATAAAATATAACCAATGTAGATTAACAGGTAATGAAGAGTCTTACATTATTGATATTAATAAATTTAAGAACTCGCTGCCAAACAAATGAAAACGTTAAAACCAGGGTCAATATTTACATTATAAGTTTACATACTTTGATCACAAAAATATATGGCTCATACAAAAATTTTCCTCATACAATTTCAAATTAATTATTTTAGTTGTTTATTTTAGATAATATTTAAATTTGTATAGATATTGTTTTTTATCATACGATATATTTTTTATTAATATTTTTATTACTATTTATTTAATGCAAGTTTAGTTAGTTTTAATTTAAAATGTATCAAATTTTTAAATCAATGCATACATTAATAAAGCTTTCAGAAACATACAATATTGAATTTAGTAAATGCATAAGAAGTATGTACTTTATCCACTACAATTTTTTGTTAAAAATAGAATCCAGAATATCAAATCATTTGAAATACGGTAATGTATACTGTACTATACACTTATCCAAAAGTGGCGCTGCATTCAACAATCTTTAATCATTATTCTTTTCAGATTTTAGCTGCCCTTACCATAAATAACATCTGTTAGAGTTACCATTGATTCTTAATATTACTTTTCTTAACCATTCTTATGTTTACTTTTCTCACGCACTGCCTTCTTACGTTTTTATTTACGCTGCTTCTCTAAGCCTCTCTACCACTCTACAATTTTCTCTCTAAAAAATACTTCTGTTCCCTTTTCACTAAGACCCTTATGAGTAATTTCATTTTTCTGGTATAGTAGATATTTACAAGCTCCCAATAAGTAAACGTCATTGTTTCTAATCGTTCTATACTTATTAAACTGCATTTTAACTGCTAATTTATTGATAATCAACATTTTATACATGAAAAAAATAAATTTCTTTTTTATTATTATTTTTCATATAACTTAAAAACTAGTGTCAGATGAGAATAATTTCAAGTAAAAATGAATTATTTTTACTTAAACCTTGAGAAGTTAGAAAAACTTCTGATTAGTGAAGAACCAGAGAAGTTGAAGTGATTCTACCTAATCAAAACAACTGAAACTACGTCGAAGCTACTGAGCTTATCAAGTTAAAGCAACTCAATCTATTAACAAGTAAACATACCGAGGTGTATCTCACCGATTTTTTTAATATTAAGATATATTGTAGCATATCAAAAAATATTATACGGATGCTCCTTCTTACGTGCTAACTCGGCGATTTAAGAGTAAAAAGCACCCTTAAAAGTTACACTCGAAAATATTTTTTTTAATGTCTCAAAAACAAATTAAAATTTTGGAATAGAACCAACGCCAATTTATTTTTTTTTAAAACACGCTTATGTGGCAATTGCTTTTACTCCAAACGGTTGCATCCCTTGATTTTAATAAGGATAAATATGATCATTTTCCTTTCTGTTTCTTTAGAAATTTAAAAATTAAACATATCTGATAAAAAGTCATTCTATATTCAACAATATTGAAATGTAAGGTATACGTATTTTTGAGATTTTGAAACAAAAATTTATTACCCTTAATAAGAATTTCCTAGTTGTATAATTCTTGATTGTTTCCTAATTTTGTAATGTATTATAAAATATGATAAAAAGTATAAGAAATATATTTGTGCGCATTTATAGGAACATTTGAGATGTAAAAAATATCCTTACAGTACACTCTTGAAAAATAGCTTGACCAATTTTGAGATCTGAAATTGAGTGTTTGAAAAAACAAACCCTGTTGAGATATTCAAAGGCTATAGATATATTCAACTGACTTTAACACGAGACTTCTGACATGTAGCATAAGCCAATTTTTTTCTTTGAAAAAGACGTTTTCGCGAAAATCGCTTTTACATGAAGGATCACGTACCTTATTTATTTATTTATTTACTATTTTTTAATACAGATAATTATCATATAAATAATATTGAAAATTGATGTTAACACATTGCGAAGATTTTGAAATAGAACCCTTAAAGTTTAGCACCTAAAACGTTTTTGTAAGATTTTTTACTTAGTAACATATTTTTTTTAATAATTTGCTTGTGCATAATTTGCCTATGCTATCAAGGATTACATTACTTATTTTCATAACAAGAACAGATATCGCAGGTAAGGCCATAAGCGCCCTCAAAGACTGAGACTATACTTCTTACTAATCAAGAGATGTGCAAGGTGCAAACTGGTGAGAACCTTAGGCAATATACTTAAGACAATATAATCATTTACCTTGTAAATATATGCAACAAAAAGGTAGAATTAAATAGAAATACGAGAGGTGAAATTGAATCGCGGACCAGTTAACCAAAATCCGCGAACAAATGCAATGCATGAACCTAATTCGGCCATTAAGCAAATCAATCTCCTTAACTGTCTGTAAATGGTTCTGCTATTTTTTTCTAAAGCATGAGAGAGTAAAAGGGAAAAATTGACCACTAGTACCAAGATACCACCGAAAAGCGAGTAGATACAGAAAACAATAGAGAAAAATATTAAATTATTTCAAAATTTAACTTCAACTTGAAGTAGAAGCGCAGAAAAACAGAAAAATATTCAAATTCAAGACACCTATGATTTAAAGAAAAACAAACATATAATTTATATAAGAATAAAAAAATTATAACTTTAGAACTTATCGAAGAAAGTGGACTTAAATAGAATATACAAAAAATGAGTACCGAAACTCTCAAAATAATAAAAGACATAAGTTATGAAAATGACACAAACTTGTCTGATAAACATCATTCATAGATAAAAAAATTCATTATAGCATAAGAGATAATAAACTCAATAGAATTGAAAAAATTTTATAAAAAGAGGATTAAAATCAAGTACGAAAAATAATACATAGATGATATTACCCAATCTAGAAGGAAAAAAACAGTTAGAGGACAAACATAAAATTTACAATAAAGTAAATGGGCCTAGATGGCACAAGCCATTAGATCAGACTTTAGGTAAGAATAAGTCTGACATTTGCGCTTTTAGTTACAACTAGTTCAAGCAATTTAAAAAAAAGATTTTCTTAAGTCATAAACTATAAGGAGTTATCATTGATAATTAGAAATAATAAAATATTATAAGTAAACATTAAGCGTGCTTTTTACTTCTTTAATCGCCGAGTTAGCTCTTAAGAAAGTACACCTGTATAATATTTTTTAATATGCTACAACGTATCACAATATCAAGAAAATCGATAGCGTACATCTAGGGATTTTTACTTGATGTAAATAGAAACAACTAAAAGTTCTATGTTAAAGCCACTAAAAGTACTAAGTACTAAATCTACAAAATCAAAACATTTAAAACTACTAGGTCAGAGCAACTAAAACCACCATACCCAACTACTATATTTTTGTGTCAAAAAAAAAGGGATTGACAAATTCACCGAAAAATTACGAAATTTATACACGCGTAAATACAAATTTTAGGAATGTTGTAAAAAGGAAAAGATTTAAATATCCACATAAGAATTAGGGAAATATTAATAAACCTTTTTTAATAATCAAAAGAAAAATATAAAGAATAAAAATTTATATTAAACCAATGGATTATTCAAATGCAGAACATCATATCAACGCGAATGTTATGAATGTTCATTCAAACTCCAAAAAAACGATTCAGAAAAAATCAAACAATAAAAAATGTAATTATTATAAAAATATAGATCATTCAATCTAATATTATAGAAAAAGCCAATTTAACAACAAAATACTATTAAAGTTACACTAACATATACAAGTCATGAAATTAATGGTAACAGACATTCAAATAATCATCATTTAAACTAAATCCATCTTTGAATAATAATTACAAACACAAAAACTACAAAAAATAAATTTAATTTATAATTTATAAAATTATATAATTACATATTATATAATAAATATAATTTACGAAATTAGAATTCAGAAAGTTTTAGTAGTAATATAAATCCAAAAACTGCTATATCTACAATAAATTTAAAAATTAACGAAATTAATTCCAATATCAATTTTAGTAATATTCAGATATATTTTTAATAAAACTATTTAATTTTATGATAACTAATAATTTTGAATGGATTAGTGAATAGCAAGAAGTATTCGAAATTTTAAAAGGACGATTGATTTTATCACTAATTCTAAAATACACAAATTTACAAAGAAATTTACTACAAATGCTAGAACTTTGACATCGGTGCTATTTTAGCTTAAATTACTAATACACTCGATATACCAAAATGCCTATTCTAGCAGAATATTAAACTCAGCAAAATCAAATTACTTTTTAACTTAACAAGAATTATCATAAAAATTTAATTTGATTATTTAAAATTAAAGATTTAAGTTCAAAACATTTTAAATTGTGATTAAAGTTGGAACAATATAATTTTGTAGTAGACTCTAAAACAGAGAGTTTTTATTCGGAAGATCATGAAAACGAAACTTTGTTTAAATGTTTCTGCAATTTAAAATAAATTTTAATAGACAAAAAAACAAAATTCTATAAACTTAACACAAATTTTTTTTTAAATAAATGATAGTAATTTTAAAATTTAAACGTAATATTCATTTTCAATGTTTTGATACATTTTTAAAAATACAGTGACAATTGGTTGACGCCTCCCTGCACCCCAGCTGAACGTTGTCCATGCTTGGTTTCTTTCGCCTAGACGCGGGGATGGCTGGATTCTTTTAGGGGAAAACGGTGAGTCAGGCATTCAAATCAAGAAATTTGCCAAGTTCGAACAAAAAAGAATATTAATTGTAGAGGCTGATTACCCTAAGTTGTACCTATAAGCTGAGTACCCTAAATATGAGATTTTTCGCATCAGTTTACGGTAGTTGCGGGTGAGGTGACTCTTTTCACGGCTGTGGAAAGTAGTTAAGTCTTGAGATGGAACCGCTGATGGTAGTAGGTGCCGTACTTCTTTCCTTGGCCGCAGGCGCCTCGGTTGTGGACTCCACCCTTACTTTGCTTCCGTCAGGCCTGTAGAAAGGAATAGATATTTTGTGGTATGTGAAATGACTCTTGCGTTATCCTCTAGTTCGCTTGCGGCATCAGTAGGGAGGGGCTTAGGAGCATGTCGAATAACATATTATGAGGAGGAATTAATTAAGGGGAGCATCTGAGATTGGGAAAAGGAGGAACAAAAGGATGAAGCAAATTTGTAGCAAGTACTAAGCTACAGTGCAATCAGTTCGCGCAAGCCTGATTAGTTGCAGCGTTGGGCGCTGTATTTTTCTCGCGTTTTCCACGAATACAGTAGTCATTGTACACCGTAATGACTGTATTTATTACTCGACCGTTAGAATGCGGTCTGTGACTACCGCGCTTCGCGTCGCAAACGTAGAATACTTTATGAACGCCTTCGTTGCTCCAAGCGTCGGCGACGAGTGAACTACAACTTAAATAACTGCCATAGCAACGACGCCAAGACAGATCGGCGTCGTATAAAATAATATTAAAATAGATATATAAATATTTATTTAAACAAATTATGAATCCTGTTTACTATATAAATTAATAAGATAAAAAAATTAAAAGTCGTTGCAAATTGCTACACCTTTGGTGAGATATTTTAAAAAAGTTCTTTTTATATTGTCGGTTCTTTAACTATTACTGAGGTTGATAATTAATTTATTAATTAATCGACGAAGTTAAAAAATTTACATTTAATATATTTAAAAATGTAGCAAAACTTCTTAAAAGTAATTAAATTACCGTATACCATTTGTAAATAAATCGTGCTTTGGAAAGTATTCATCAAAAATTGATTATTAAAAACATTTTATTAATGATAATCAAATTTATTGAGACAATTATTTAGATTATACATTTGATAAAACAATATTATTGTCGTGAAAATTATATAAACCGCAATTTACTTTTATACTTTACTTTAATTCAATCGTTAAAACGTTAAATTTCATTCATGAAATCGAAACAAATTAATTTAAATGATCTTATCAAACGTAATCACTTTAAAAGAGGATAGTTTAATGACATATGTAATATCATAAAAACAATTACGGATAATTTAGGTAATAATGATGAATTTAATCATGCGATCGATAAAATTGAATGTAACAAAAAAGAAATGGTGTAGCTTTTAAAATTGCAAATCCAACTTGTTAACTTATTTTGACAATCTATAACTACTTTACATAAAATAGAAAAAGTTTTTAATAAAAATAATTAAGAAATAAACAGTTATTCTAGAACGTAAATTTAAGAGAATTTTCAGCGAACAGGAAAATATTCGTTAAAAAAGCGCTTTGCTTTTTAACGCTTATATAGAACAAAATAAATAATTAATTAAATTCTCCAATGCAAATTTACTCTCTTCATTTAATGTTTTACATTACAAAATAATGTCTCCGAAGCAGTTTATTAATAAGTTATAATAAAACAGAAAACTCTCTACTTCAAGGGTTGATTTATCCTTTTTCTTTAATAGAATGTACATGAGTATCTAAACTTAATAATCTTGCATGCATATTTCTCTAGCTTGTTTTCATAATAAAAAATCCTTTGATGACGGAAACTGCTGATCCCAAAGTAGGATAACATACATATTTTTATTAACCATCAATAAAATATTTAGCCGTAACATAAACAAAAATACAAAGTTCATTATTCGACTAAGCAATTTAAAATTTTGTTGAAAAAATTTATTGAAAAATATTCTAGGATGTTTTTCTACACTTTAATTGTCAGTGATGATAATATAACAAGAACGTCTTACAATTCTTAAATTTTTATTAAATATTACAGTTATTCAGTTGCGTTTGCTCGTCCCCGTTAGGTCAAATCGACAGAGCTTTTGTAGGTTTGATTTTTTCGCTAAAAATGAGTACAGGTTGAAAAGTTAAGTACCTTGAATAATATGCCACGGGAGTCAGAGATTATGTGCACATCAAATAACGTACAACAGAAGTCGGAGATTATGTGCAACGGGATAAGAGATTGTAATACGCATAGAATAACATGTGATGAAATTGCGGTGGCTTAAGTTTGTCAGCAACTAACTGGGCTAAAGCAGATCGGGACTGTTTAGACGAGTATCACGGAAGAACAGTTGAGATGTGCTTTGTCGCAGATCGGTGGAAGATGCTGAAAAACTTTTTGATCTATTTGATATAAGTAAACTTTTACATTTTACTACTTGTTAGTTTTTTGTTATAAGTTTCTGTTAAAACAAGATGAAAAAAAATTAAATGAATTGATTAAGACGTCAATACTAGCAGCTAAAATTTGTAAAAATTATTCATCATTACTATAATAAATTGGTTCAAAGTTTTAATATAAAATTAAAAGTACATTCATTAGATAATTATTAAATTATAAAGATGAATGTAATTCAAATTTATTTAAATAATAATAAACAACTGTTTCTGAATACCTGTAAACTAACTAACTTATTTTCAGGAATCCATTCAAGAATCTTAAGAAAATAGGTCACTATTAATATGTGAGGACATTCTTCTTCTTTATTTAACAATTCGATAATAATAGCTGATAATAAGGCAGTCGCATCAATTTCTGAGGTACCTTTCCCAAAATCATCAATAATTATTAATGCTTCTTTATTATCAGAAGAAAGAGCTCTACTGACCTGATAAAAAGATAATTTTATTTAATTCAAAAAGATCATTTATATTTTATCATAATATTATTAAATGAATGCTTAATTGTTTTTAATTTAATGATAATAGAGTAACATAATGAATAGAGTAAAATCTTTTATTTTAAGTTCATATATTACAAAAATTTTCCTCTATAGTATTGTTGATTTAGATAAAATAGTAAAACGACTTGGATATTGATTTTGAAAACTTATATTTAATTTATTTTATTGTAAAAATACTCATGTATTATCAGATTTTAATAAGTTCATCAATTTTATTAATTCAAGATAAACTAATAGGATATTGCAATAATGCAAATCAAGATTGGAGGTTATTTATATCATATATTTATACCATAGAATATTTATATCATATAAAATTATCAACTTATTATATGATTAATATAAAATATTTAGTTAACATTCATTTTGAATATAAAGCAGTAACTCATTAAAAAATTTAGATGTGCAGAATAATAATAATAATATATTATTATTTCTATTTTATTATTTTGATTTGTAAATTTTATCAGTAAAAATATCATGTACGTTATGTTTAAAAGAATATTGTAATTAAGTTAGCTATTTGTTTTCAATTGGATTAATAATATTATATTTAAATTGAAATATAGTCCTCCTGGTGTAATGGTACTGAATACATTTGCTATTTCATTTTAGCATGGAAAAAAATGTCCAGGTACAATCAGACATTCAAGGTTTCTCGGTCAATCTTGAAAAAAAAGTAAAGATAATCAATGCAATATTTAACTTGTCTTTCAGCTCAATAGTGAAAATTTTATATCCAACCAGATTGTTGGAGAATTACTACATTAATGCCATTTAATAATGCTGAATCTGAGGAATACTACATACCTTATTTCTCACAAGAGATACTCCTTGTTCATTACTGCGAGTTCTGCCAACTTATCTTTTCTGTAACAAACTACATTAAGGACCTTCAACGCAGGAGCCCCTATGTTGTAAAGATTAGTATAAGCTAATTTGTGCTAAGTTTTGTCTTAATGCATTTTGAAATTTTATTTTTATATTTTATATTTCCAATGAAGGAAAAATATTTAGTTAAAGAAATATTAAGTTAAGTATCACTGATAATGTTGAGCATTGTTGTAATTTTATGAGTTGTTTGAAAGCCACTGTATGATTTTACTTAATGGTGATTGTATTAATCACTAAGAAAAATTGAGATATAAGTAAATTCAATTGTATTTTTCACTGCATAGAACTAAAATAAAACAAAATACAATCGAGTATAATAAAAATACTAACTTTAAATACTTTGAATAAATATTTTACTCGTAAATTTTACCAAAAACTAAGAGATATACAAGCTACATATTGCACCTATAATTATTGATGTAATTATTGATTTTTTATCATCCTATTTTTAATAAAGTCAATATATTACTGAACAGAAAAAGTTAGTAACTGGCCTCCTGTTATCTATGATCTAAAAGCGTTGCGATTAGTAAATCGTTTTTCATACTGAGTATCAGTCATGCAATTAGTATAATTAATTTACTTTATAACCTAAATCCGATAAAAATAAAAAATAAATTTATTATATTAAATATAGCCAAATGAAGATATAGGCTGTAATTCAAAAATAGTAAAAGAATCAAGGAATCTTGAAAACTGCTTTTTTAATGTAGAACAAGTAATGATGTTTAAGCACTCTCTCCCTCTCTCTCTCTTTCTCTCTATCTCCATTTGCATTTTTAATCTTATGGTATGATATTACTATTAAAAATAAAAGAAATTGACGAAGTATTGTATTTATATAGAAAAAAACAGTTAATTGTGGATGTTTACAACTGAACTATAAACTAGGATCTGCTTTTGTATGAAATATGTCAAGTGTCAAACTAAGTTAATCTTTATCTTAAATTTATAAAATATACAAGGAAAAAACTTTGTTTATTTATTTAACAGTTAAATACAAACAACTTTTGAATCTATTATATTCAAGTTAAATTTTAAATATAGTTAAAGATATGCATAAAAAAATTCTTTATCACAACTAATTACTATATATAAAAGAAATACAATTGAAAACTTCTAGTTAAGGAAGAGAAGCAAATTGATAATGGCACATCATATAGGATTTTGTGTTCTCAGGAAGAAAATCTGTTACATATTCATGTACAAATTATATCACTTTAATCCTTTAAAATTATATTTGATACTTAAAAGACTGAGTTATAATCTGAATACAATTTAAAAATAACTTGTAACAAAATTAGGACTTCTCTCTATGATATAAAATATGTTTACAAAATAAATACAGTAAATATACCTGTCGTATATCTTGTAAAAAAGAACTTGATTCAAGAGATATACTTTCACAACTTATAATTTTAGTAAATATTTGTGATAATAATCCAATGATTGCAACATTTGCTGGTACATAACTTCCTATATGAGCCATGAATACAATTAAAGCCGTTTGTTTAATAAATGTACTTTTTCCACAATTATTTGGTCCCGTGATAATTGTAAGTAAGTTTTTGTACTCTCCAGATAGTGTATCATTTGGAATAAAAGTCGTCGTTTGTTCAATTAATGGATGTCGTCCACCGAAAATAAAAATTTTATGTTCGTTTACTATCTGTGGTCTTACATAATGTTGGTTGTGAGCAACTTGATAAAGGGCGATAAGACTGAAATAATATTAGAATTCAATGTTTATGTATGTAAATATATATTTATAAAAATTTTAAAACTTTACACAAATATTTAATTAATGATTTTCAATCCATGCCTTGAACAATTTTCTTGAAGAAAACTTGTGTTTAAGTAAAATTTTCTTTTTATTCAAAATTATGTTGATTTACATATACATATATATATTAATTGCAATATAAATCTGGTTCTAATACTGTAAGATAGTGAATATTTCGTTAAAAATTGTATTTAGATTATTTAAATATAATTATTTTACACATTATTATACTGTTACATTATTATATTATATATTATTATTATTTATATTAACAATATTTATGTTTAGAAGTTTCTTACAACTTCGCATGAAGAATCCAGATATTACTATTTCAACTATTACTATAGTCAACTTTTCGATATTACTATTAGCCAACTGAGATTCAAGCTGATCTCGTACGTGTCATGAAGACTGTTTCTTTCTCTGTCTCCTGTACAGAGACAGTGGACTTTATTTTTATGTTAACAAATCATTTAAATAGAAGAAAAAGAAAGTACAAAAGTTTTTATGATTTTTACTATGTATAGATAATAGACTTAATTTTTTCATATAGTGCATTGAACAATAAAAGAATACTTAGTGAGATATTAATAAATTAACAATGTAAAAATAGAGATTGTATTGAATATAAACCCTGAAGATTTTTAATGATGTTTAAACTAGTAAAGCATTTAGTTTAATTGTATGAGTATTAAGAGACATTTTATTTTTATTTCTTAAGTATAGAATTTTTACAAAGAATTCTAGTCTTTTTTTAATTCTTTTTTCTGGTGTTATTGCTACTAATAAATTGATATAATCATAACGAGTTAAACAAAAACTGATTTGCTTCTTAGATAATTAATTCAAAATTTCTTTAAAAGAATATTATTCACTGTTTTTTATTTTTTCATACTAAATTTATTTAATGAAATTTACGCGTGTTTACTTACTCTATGTTCTTTTACCAAAAACTGCTTTCAGTATATAACCATGATTCAAAGGAATTACATAATAGCTATCTAAATTCAAGTATTAATGCAATCTAAGATGTTCTCATTTAACAGAACTTCAAAAAGATTGAACAATTATTATCCACAGATTAGTGTACAATTACTACTTAATATTTTACCTTTAAAAGGTATTTAGAATCTTTTAATTTAAATAAATATGTTAAAGAGAAAGAATACATAATTTCATTCAATGGTATATTATAATGTGAAAACACACATCTTAACTTTATTTTTAGAAAAATAATTAAAGCTGATATTAGGTTAATAACTCTAGGACAAAGGTAAAAAAAAATGAAAAATGTACATAATAAAATAGTTTTTTTTGCAATACTAAATGGATTGTTATTTTTTCATATAGAATTATTTACTGAATTAAGTACAATAATATAAATTGGCAAAATCAACCAATGACATGAGGATAACCACAATAGTTAGAACTTAAAAATATAACATGATAACAAAAATTAAATTTCAATATTATGTTCTTTGTATTTAAAACTATATAAATAGATTTTAAACATATAATACATATTATATGTATTGTATATAAGTAATAGTAGGTATGTATTAACCAGTAACAGTTTTATGTAGTTGTCTAATCTGTAGTTGATGTGTGTAAACTTATTGATTATGTGCATGTATACATAAAACTAATCTATATTTATGTATTTAAGTGTATTTTTTGAATAATTTTGTTACACTACCATAAGCATTAAGTTAGATGTTTGTCTTTAATGTTGTGCAAATTGATGTGACGGTTACACATACTCCTCTAAATGAGGAGCAGCATCTGAAAATTTCAAATCTTGAAATTTGCTACCAGAATTCTATGTTTTATTCCCACGCTTTAAATCCATCACAAACTTCGTATCTCAACAGCGTTTCCATATTTCATTCCCATACGTGCATCTTTCTTAAATGCTTGGTTACATTATTCGATAAAATGTCGCCTTGAAAATAATTCATATCTTTTCAGTGAGTTTTATATACATAAGAAACAGCATTATCCTTTGAACAGATTGCTACTTACTTACCAAGTAAAACTTAATTTAAATATTTATATTCGAGTGTGATATATTTTTTACAAATATTATATATTTCATACACGTTAAATTCTATTTATTCTATCTATTTACTTTTCTATGCATTCTAAATATACGTTATGTATTTATGTAAAAATATTATTCGTTGAATTTTATAAGTAATGATTTAATATAAAATCGTTCACTTTCATTGTCAATATAAGTTACATACTACCTTTCGAAATTTTTGGCCTCTTTTATTTTTAAGGCACGAAAAAATTCATATCATTAAATGTTATCGCAAATACCATAGTAAAAGTAAATTTTAATTACTTTTCCAATTTATATATGTCATAACGTCGAAGTAATTTTTCAATTTACACTACGTGATTCCAATTACACAGACACTGATTTATTAAAATGAAATAATCACCTAGCAATATTGTTTCATATAATCATGCATATGTTTCAACTTATTATTGAAATTAAATTTTAATAATTGAATGAATTCCTTACGCATCGAGTTCTGCACATCTTTGAATAGCACCTAATATTGTTTCTGAATAGTATTTAATATAATCTATTAATTTTAATAGTATTCGAGATGATCTCATTCTTATTTTTTGACTTACATCTCCAACTGTCTGATCTAATTCTGAAATAGTGTTGAATAAATAATTTTACGTTTGTAAAATTAGTTTAATATTCAAAAGTTAATAATAAATTAGATGGTAAATACATTGTAAATATAATATTAAATGTGAAACAATTTTAACAATCATGCTGATAATTTAATCAGTTACATAAAGATAAACATAGAATGTATTTAGTTGCAAATTACCAAAAAGCATAAATATTAAAAAATGAATAGAAAATATAAATATTTTTTTATAAATAGTTTTTTTAATACATATTTTTTACAAGTATTAAAACATAAAAAATTGTAATTTGGCTAAAAAAAATTAAAATAAGAATATATCAAAAAACAAATTAAGATTAAGTCTTCAGATTCAGTTGTACAATTTTATCTTATTTTTATCTTAATAATTTCTCAAAATATTAAGTACTTAAATAATACGATTTCACAGTGAGATTTTGTAGTAAGTCATTTTTGCAATATATTATTAACAATTGTTCACAATCATAAAGGAAAAACACTTATTAATAAATTTATAATTATAAGCGCTCAATTTTTTTCTTAATATGCGAGGGAAATAATTCAAGTTGTTTATGAAGTAGTTAGAATATTTTGTTTACATCGAACCAAAGATACCACAAACTCAACTTCAGGAACTTGCTATTGAGATTCTCACACTCAACGAACCCGCATTACCTTTCATTCGAGAGTCGTTTATTGCACTACTTAGCACCCAACTTTTCCCATCAATCCCATCAAATTCGAAAACTGTTTCACTTCTTTAAAAAACGGGATAATTCACGGTGGCCATAGCTTGAGCCTCGTAATTCCTTCCAACGAGGATTTTTTTGATATGGTTTATTGACGATACTTACGTAAAAATATGTAGATCAATTAACAAAATTTCAAAAATACTTCATAGAATTTAATAAAATTAAATTTTTTATTACATTATTTTTCTAAAAAAAACAATATAATAATTATAAAAAATTAAAAAAATGCTTTTTTAATATTCAATTATATATATATATATATATATTTGTCCATCTTACTTATTAACTTTAAAATAGTTTTTCCAAATAGTGTTCACTAGAAACTGACATTTCATTTCTTTGTTATATTAAATTAATATATTTCGACATCATAAAACAAGAGAATGAAGAATTACTTATCAATTCATATAACTAAAATTAATTTTTTTATATCAGTTTAATTTAAAAAAATTGAAAATTATGTCAAATCATAAAGACTGATTTTTAGTTAATCAGAAAATAGAATGTTTTCTGCAACGTGCCTTATCTCTTTACAAGGAAGTTCAAATCCTGTTTTCTATAATAAACTGATCAAAAATATTACTTCTTTACTAGAGATGTCGAAGTCTTCAGCGGAAACTTAATACTTAGATTATCCAGAAGAATATGAAAATGACATAGAACAGTGCACAAAAGGAAGTAAAAAATAAAATTAATCACAATAAATGTAGATGTACAAATTGACGTGTATGGCTCTGTGTATGCCAACAATTACGAGTTACACAAGTAATCAAAACAGCAAACTTTTAAACAAATATGTAAATTTCAAAGGACCTTCCAACAAAGCTAACAATCAGCTTAAAAACTAGAAAGAAAAGATCACCTTATTTTCATACGCTTCACTCTGCTATCTTACGTGATTAAATTATAGTAATGTCAATGGCTACCGATTAACAAATGTTTTTAATGTGGAGACAGAGCGAGCACTGGCTGGCACTCCCTAATATGAAAGGTGCTGAACAACCATCAATGCAGGGAAAGGTATAGAATTGCAGTGCGGTACTTGAAATCAGTCTGAAGTGCATTTTTGTTTGGCTTTACCTGATATTGTAATTTCGAGAGCTTTCTAAACCATACTAAATACATACTCGTTAAGGTTCAGGAAATTTATGAACAATATTGAATAAGATAAATACTTTTAACGTACAAAAACTGCATTTAATTTGAATATGCACATTGATATACGCTATAAAAGGCATAAAACGAATGCACACAGAATATCGCACATAGTGTACAGTGTAGAATAACAATAAACTTCTACAATAAATATAATAATAATAAATATAAGATACTGACAAATCAATTCTTTTAATCACAATTATATCCAAGAAAACGGACAAATTACTGGAAGTTAAGACAAGGTTGAAATAAGCCATAATATATAAAAGTAACGCTCAAGTATATAATACTCGATAGCACATACTTACATTAACATTACTTATTCTAAATTTAACAAATTGAAAAACCTTGATTCCGGTACAAATACTTTAAAAACATTTGCGTTTGATAGTTATTACTTTCTACACTTTGAACATGAACATCGTACGTTAGATGTGTTGATCAAAACCAGTTTTTCAAATAATTATCTTAAGTTCTTTCGGTGGAATATAAAGAGAAATTTTTCACAAACTAGTAATTATAAGATTTTACAAATATTATACTTTTAGATGAATAAATAAATAATGGATTCAAAAAGATAGGCTTGCTCTAAAGAAAACAAAGTTATCAAAATTAGATGATAAACAAAATATATCTCACCTTTTTAATTTAATATTTTTGTATTTATTTTTATTACGTAAAAATCTATAGAATTAAATTAGTTAATTGAAAATGTTCATATTATATTAGAATTGTATTTAAGAAGTAAATACGTCTTGGAAAAGAAACAATGTCAGCTCAGATATTTTAAAAATATTGGATTTTAATAGAAAAATAGAGTTTAGAAATCTCTCATATATTTGTAATTATGAGAATAATAACTTTCTAGTAATACTAAATTAACATGCCAGTATCGCTTCGCTATTCATTTTTTCTATTATGATCAATCTGTTTTTTAGTCTATAGATCGCTTATTATGCTAAAGACATATCTATTGATCATTTTATTTTTTTCACTTATTCTATATGAAAACAGAAAGTTCTATCATCAGAATTAATAATTATATATTTGTAATATATGTATTATTATTTTCTCGTCTTTGTAGGATTGTTTAAAATTTTTAGGAATGATACTTTCTTAAAGTCTAATGTTTTTAAGTGATGAATACAACGTATGCACACTTATATGAAAAGAAAAAAATGTTATAAACCTTTATTTACAAAATAATAGTATATAAAAATAAAAATATATGTTGTCTTATACACTAATATTAATATATTATTGAAAGTTAAAAATAATTTATATAAAAAATTTTGAAATTTATACTTTAAGATTACTAAAATAATTTTAAGCTCACTATAGTATAATTACTACAGTTGTTAAATATATTACTTAAATATATGACATTTTTTTAAATTAAAATTTTTCTGAATAAATTTTTAATTTATTACATTAATTAAAAATAGTTTAATATTATCTAAATACAATTTAATATAAAATTGTGTTAATGTTGTTTTTACATTATATATATATATATAGAGAGAGAGAGAGAGAGCTACAAACGTAAGTAGACAACCCATTATATTTTGCTAAGTAATAAACCGGTAATATTTGCAAAATAATATAATACTTAAGAGAAAAAAATGTTGAAATATATCTACTTTATTAACCTATCTAATGATATGATATAATAAAATTTATTGAAAGCAAAATATGAATATATTATTTGATATATATACTTTTTGAGATATGTAATATCTCGTATCTATACTATAAGTTCCACAATAAAAATTTAACTATATTATATTATAGTATCTCTTCATGCAGATATTTTTCGTATTTATAACTAGATTTGATTATTTATTAATAGAGTTATTTTGGTATTCGTTCAAAAAAACTTTGATTTTTTTATGGTTTTCTTTCTCTATTTCGTTCTATCTATCTCTCCATTTTTTTACTTGTTCTTTCTTCAAATAAAGTCAACTTTAAATTTAAATATTGATACTTTCTTACAGTTCTTTATATACTATCTTTTTCTTCCAAATTAAACTGAATTCAAAAGCGATTGATTTTGAGATTTTTTAATATGAAAGAAGTAACTAATCTTAATTATCAAAAGCTTATTAAATTAGTTATTTTTACTTATAATTAGTAAGTTTAAAGTAAGTTTTAAGAAAAGTAGGAAATCATTCATAATAAATTAAAATATATTACAAAGTATTTTATTATAATTGATATAAACAGCCATTTAATAGAATCTTTTATTTACAATGTATAACATATATTATATGGAAATTCTTTAGTTATTTTAAATCAATACAGTAGGCAATATATAAATATGTTATACATTGATTCAAGTGCCAGGGTTTCTAGTTGATGAGATTTGTAAAGTAGCACTTGTATTTACCGATGATTTTACTTTACACAAAATGTGAGGTGATTACTATCATTTAAGAAAATTAAAAAATGTATAAATAGAAAGATAAAAATTATGATAGGAATACTATGCAATTTTTTTAAAAAAATGTACTTTGTATTTTTTAAATAATTAAACTAAAATAAAATATATATTTAGAAGCTAAATATTACTTGATATTGTAGCACACATTTGTACGAAACAAATAAATAATACAAGACAAAAATAGTCTTAATGAGTTTAAAATACCTTTAGTAAGAGAACTTTTGTAATAATTAACACCATTTGCAGAAAACTTATACTCTATATTTGGAATATTTCTATAATTAGATACTAATATTCTCCATTTTGTCACAGCAATAGCATATCCTACTTCGGGAATATATACTAAATGACAATTTTCAATTTCAGACGGCAAGGATTGCAAGTTTTTTGATGAAATTGATGACAGTATCTCTGGTAAATATAAACATATACTTTTCACTAAAAAAATTATAGTAGATTAGATTATTTAATTTTATAATATATACAAATGAAAATATGAAATTAACATGCAATTGAATTTATTTTTGAATCGGTGTAATATAATTAAAGTAAATGTAATATTTGCTGTTCGGTATATTGTTTATAAAAATAATGATGAAAATGTTGAGATGTAATATTTTAATACAAAGACAAATGCGATTTATAAAATAACGAACTTAAAGCATTGGTTTGCTACAAATGTAGTAGGATTTATCAAACAAGCTATGAAAAAATTTCAAGAAGATTCATGTGGACTTTACATTCAATTTGATATTTTATTGTAATTATCTATAAATGGAGTTTGATTAAGGGCAGTTTATATATAAAAATTCCTTACATAAAAAAATGAAAAAAGCATGCATTTACCAATATTCAAAATAATCATAATTAGCTTTGTATTTCTCTTAACTGATGTTTTGAACAATATAGAGATAATTATCTAAAAACATATTGGTGAGATCCAGCGCACTACAACATTACTCCAGATTTGATATAGGATACAATAATGAAATTTATTACATCTAACTAGAATTGCTTATTAATGTCAATATACTATTATTTTTTGAACACGTATTAAAAGAGGTATAAGTTAATGTTGCAATTAATATTGTATAGCAAATAATCCTTATTTGAGTGAGAATTATAAGTCTCATGACTAAAATACGCATCTTATATATTATGGTATTAATAAAATTTATAGTTTGTCAAGATGCAATCATTACATTAACCTGATTTTAACATTTATATATACTTATGTTTTATAGTACTGGATAATAATTCAAAAGATTATATTCTAGAATTCAATCTAGAATATTCAGAAGACATTTATTACGAGCATAAGGATCTACTGTTCTGTATACAATACTTAAATTCGTCAAAATCTAAATATCAGAAATTGATAGAAACTAAGGCACTACAGTATTATTCCAAAAGAATTTAAAAAGAATGAGCAGGTGAGCAATAGATACGAGAAAGGAGTAAAAAGAGTAGTGGGGAACCATCAAATCACTAGAAAGAAATTTGAAAGAGGGGATTGTAATGTGATAGAAGCGTTGACTATGGAGGTTGAATATTGGTATAAAGGATATTTCTATATAAGCGGATACGTAAAATAAAGATAAACATCTGTCTGAACATTCTGCACGAATGAACAACGAAAAGAATGCTAAAGCAAAAATAGAAATTCGAAGCCACATTTATAAAAATGTAAGAAATTCTTTTATTTTTTAGACAAATTTAATTATACTCAACGAAGTATCATGTAAAACATTACCGAAAAATTTACCAAGTGAGAGAAATTGACACTGAATATGGTGTTAAGTTTCTACCATAGCTCTAACGAAAGTTACAGGTAGCTGAATAAGCAACATGTTTTTTTCCCCTTTTTTTAAGAAATGAATGACACTATGTGATGTCAATTTAATTCTTCTAATTGACACATTAGGTAAATAAAAAAATAACCAAGAAGAAATTCCTGCTTTAAGTATTAATTTAAAGAATCGCCACTGACACGCATGATTATATTTTATTTTTACAACTCGAAATCTTTAATGTCTTTCTTTGCTTCAACTCAGAAATATATCTCAATTTTACCTATTAGCACTTGCATTTATATAAATATTTTAGCACTGGTTATAATTAAAAGTAGCTAAACAATATAGATGGAAGAGTGTAAGGGAACAGAGCTGTACCTGTAAAAACGTATGAGAAAACAGGTTACATTTAATTATACTTCAATAAACTGGAATGTCTTAACATAAACTTTCTATTGTCTAAACTTATAATATGACGAAGCATTGATAAGGCAAATAATATAATATAAAACTTTATTTTTAAAAAATCCTCACAGGATTGTACTCATTTTATTATTATAACTCTGAACATATTGTGACAGTGATAAGTGACAGACATACAAAATGGAAAATTGTTGTATGTAACTTTACCAAAGATTTTCAAAGATTTTCAAATTCCATACATCTGAGGAATATTTATGCAAAATTGTACTTGACATAAAACTCTTTATCGAGTATAATCATCAATAATCTTGATAACTCGTACGGACCTGGAACACACTAAGTCCCGTATCGTAAACATGGTGACAATTATATATTTCAATAGTTTCGCTAATATTAGACATCCTCTAAATTTAAAAAAATATTTTGAAATTCATGAAATTATGTATAATTATATACGATATTAAGATTTTAATAATTACAACTGTGAACATTTAAGTTGAAAATTGTTGTAAAAAATAATTAATTTTAAAGCTGTATAAATATAATGCAAAACAATCGTGGCTTTTTTCTTGACTAAGCAACCACGAGTAAAACACTTATTAAATCTTTTGTCTTCTTTATTTATACTTGAAGCGAATTCTTTTCCTCCTATTGAACTTTCAGTAAGCAATAATTCTGTGTTAGGTTTATTAAAACTTTGTAACGTGTCGACCCGTCCCCAATACGTGTCCTTTTGAACGCCGTGTGACGTTCGAAGCGTTTTGAGTTTCGTGCGGTTTCGTTCCTGTTTATTCGTCCTTCTGATGGTAGCGGCGACTCGGTTCCCCGTGCTCCTTGACTGTCCCATCCGGGATGGCTCGAGGTCGGACCAGGTTCGTGGCGGGAGGAGTAAGCGCGAAGAGACCGGGGCGAAATAAACAAGGCGTTTTTCTTTTACTTTTTAAGATCTAAACTTACGATTATCTTTATTTAAGAAAATCTATAATGATGTTTATTTTGCGGTGTGCTCACTGCTTACAAAGAAATCTTAACAGTCTAAAGTTACAAATAATGATTATATTTCTTAGCAGATATTTACACGGTTTTGATTTACACGTCAACTTTCATGTACTAGACGGTGAGGTTTTATTACAGATATCCGTCATTTGGTGACGTGCGCTTTTTACACACTAGGCGGCGCATTTTACAATAAAGATTGGTGACGTGACACTTTCGCATATACGGTACGGCGGTATTACAATTTTTTTTATTTTACGGTGGCGGCGTATCACGTGAGTTTATTCGGCGGGATCTCACTTTCTATCGCAGGAGATATCGGGGCGGGGGGGAGTCTAGCCCGCAGGCTGTGTTTCCGGATGCGCGACCGCGTATCTATTCCTATACCCGGGGAAGTGCGCCTAAAGTCGCACAACCGGGAAGCCTTCGCTTCCCGAACTCCACCTCCGTCTCTCGATTCTGCGTGAGCGCGCCTTTTTTATACGTTTTCGCGGGCGCTTCCCCTCACGCGTTCGTGCTCGCGGGCCTCATGGAGGGGCCGCGCCGCTTAGCCACTGCCATTACAGCCGTTGGCCAGGCTGGTAGCGGGGAAATAGCGGCAGCGGTGACGCAAGCGCGTCGTGTTTGCTCGCGTATAGCCTAGCGTTGCGCTAGCTAGGGCACAGCCAGGGCTAGACGCATAGCCAAGGCTTCCCTCCACGGTCCCATGCTTTCTCTCGCTCACTCATTCATCATTCTCTCTCTCCACACACTTTTTCTCACTTGCACTTCTTAGTTTTTCAGGCGTCGGGAGCTTGGCCTCTTTCTTGTCTTCCTTCCGGCTCTCAATCCACGGCAGTGTTTGCCTCTCGTAACGAACGTATTCGTAGCAACTTTCAACTTTTAATCTATACCAAATTTTGATTAAGATAATAATAAGCTTCTAATAATTTATAACTCATGAAGATATGTTAAGTTAGAGAAGGTTAGTTCAACTTGCTTTTAAACTGTCAGTCAACAACTTACGCCCAAAAGAGTCTATCATTAGCAAAAAAAGAAAACGTACAATCGTCGGAGATTAACGATAATGATTTCAGCTTAAAACATTTAAGTTCTAAAAAATCTAAGCTTAAGTGTAATTCTTTATGAAATGTAACGTATCATTTTTGTTAATTTAAAAAAAATGAAAAACATTTAAATGGTCGTCCGTCACTTACGATTAATCCATTGCTGATTATGAAATTCCTGAATATCAACCATATACTGCAACCATATTTAATAGTAGCTATGAGATTCTTAAGAAATTCAAAATCAAGATGTACCTAATTCACGCAGTTCACTGCGTGCGTGTGGTAGACTTACAAAACTTATATTGCATATACTAAAAAGTGAATCAGAATTAACATAGAAAATTTTAAAGTTAAACCAAAATAAGCATATCTTATCAACTGATAAATTAGACAAAATTATTACAACAAAAAATAAAAACTATTTTATTTTCTTGAAATGGATGGAGAAATTGAAAACTTGATTGAACACAAAAATAGAAATGAATCTTTTTTATTGAACTGCAAATGTTTTAAGTAATAATCTTTAATGATCATCTGTTACTTTTTCCAAAAAATTCAGACCAGTCTGACATCGACACTATTTTACGATTTTCTTTCAGACTCCTTGAATTCTTAGACAAATCTGCAATTAGACATACTCTATCGTAAATTTACCTCTATATGCCGAGGATTTGTCTTCTATGTAACGATTTTCTCATGCCAAGATAATAAAAGTGAGACGGGATCAGAACTGACGTCGAAATATTCTGAGACTTGTGCAGACGCTTTTACTTATATCTAATATGTAATCATTCAATAATATATATTATGTCGCAATTACTTCACAATTAATGATTAAATAAAATTTTATTTTTATTAGATTTTATTTATTTACTAGATATTGTTAAAATGTATATATTACCAAACCGTACATAACTTCCATTACAATTTTGTTCATTATTTCTTATACATTATTTTAAACTAGTAAAATAGCTATGAAACAACGTCTTCAATGATGTAAAATTTATTATTACTTATTAGTTATTTAAGTATATTAATTAATTAATAAAAGTATATATTAATTAATATTTAAAAATATTAATTATTAGTATTTAAGTTATTATTTAAGTTATTATATTACTTATTAGTATTTAAGCGTATACATAGAGTCTATTCTCATACTTATTCTATTTAATAAATCGAAATTGATAAGTGATAATACATGAAACAAGTTCTATTCACATAATAAGAAAAGTATCCAGAAGAAAATGTGTCCAGACTATCTAATATCATAATCAAATATCAAAAGAAAAATTGCCTTACCCATTTGAAATTTAGTCATAGCTTTTACTAAAGATTGCGGACATTGATATAATGTTTAGCTTGCTCAATAATGCAATTAAAAATATAGACATATTAAGATAAAAAGTTTATTTATAAATCAATTTAAGCAGTTAAACAATGCAAAAATTTTCCAAGGGCTCGTATTCTTTTGCGGTTGTTGAGTTTATAAACAAAGTGTGCACTAGTTGATATGAGCGTTTATTATTATACGATCATGTCTGTGTTCAGTGCTCCAGTCTCTGCTTTCTCGACATTTTTGGTGTTAAGTCATACTTTAGGCTCTTAACAACGAGCCAAGCGTATAGGTTTTCAGTTTGTGCTGTTTAATGCTTTGTAATTTTTTCTATAACTTGCTTTTGTAACTTTTTTAAAACTTACTCACAATATAGCAGTGAAATCAATTTTTTGCCCAAGTACTTGGTATTAATTAAATATTATATTTTGAAATCTTTACTAAGATATTCATTAGAATTTGAATGTATAGTTGTTTATATTTTATTTACTTATAATTTCATTTCAAATATTATTATATATTTGAATAAAATATAAAATAATTTATCTAAATTCACAACTTACGTCTTTCTTTTTATTTGCTAAGAAAATTTCATAGGTGTTTATCTTACGCTATTTATGCAAGAGTGAAATCACTTTTTCGGATGATCAAACTAATATCAACAATATTTCATACTACACTTATAAATACAAGTAACTATTTTAGAGATAAAATCTCACACATGCTAAACTTTAACTACAAACTTTTTTAATTTTTTCACTCCTATGATCTTTAGATACAGCTTTATTACTGCTATTTTATTTCCGGGCCTCTGTACTGTTGCTCCGCCTCGATTTATTCTCTTTCATATATTAATTTTTATCATTTGTTTACAAAACTATTTTCAAATAATAGCAATTCGTGAATTGATGAATCATATAATCATATAGAATTAGTAAACATAATTCATAAAAAATATGAAAGATTTATATTTTTGCTTTAAATTTAAATATCTAGCAATGAGAAGAAGTTCATTTGTTACAGAAAAATATTTCAATGGCGATTAGTTATTAATAATGGAAAATCATGATACTTATATAATAATACAAGTTTAAAAGAGATATATTACTCTTTTCAGTTTATTCAGTTTGATTTACTTACGATTGAGGTAAGATAAAAGCTTTCTTAGGAGATACGTTGAGTAAATTAAAGATAATTTATTCAAACTATAAAGAAAGATCCTTCATGCACAAGCTTTTTTCTTCCTTGCTAATGTTTTGTGCTCTTGCATTATCCTCTAAGAGAAAAAAAAGAAATAGAAAAATTTACAGAGATGCCTGCGTAAACATTAACTAACGTGACGGAGAGTTATCTCGTTGGAAAGTACACTTGTAAAAACATTTGTGCATATACACACTTATCCATATACATACAAAAGCTTATACACATTTATAATTAATATAAATATTCTATTGAACACATACATGTACTTATGCACTGATTTGATTGCAACGAATGTTTCTATACCGTTTCCTCTTTTGTCAAGGACGTCGGATAGAAAATCCTGGACTTTCTGGTACTATTTAGAATGGATCTGTTAATTAGTATAGAGAAAAAGTGAAGCTGCCGTTTCAATCGAGATAGCGCAGTGCTTTTATGAAAATATTATAGAGAATAATGCTTCGGGTTGGTGTCTGTATCGCGAATAACGGAACGGTATTGAAAAGGCTTAGTCGAAGCGCATTTTTTACAGTTCTGTGGTAATGATTAGATCACACAATGTACGTGTGATTCTTTTCTGAACTGTGTGAGAATCTATATACTTAAACTGCCATACGTCAAATAGTAGAAATAAGTAATTTTACTATGCTATCATTATGTATTGTTATTACATATCTATTATGGTATCGGAAGCAGTATTTGTGTATATAGTGCTATAATTGTGCTATAATTCCCGCAGACAAGATTCGCGGTTATTGCTTGCAGCTGTATAACATGCGTGCGAACTCTCATAAAATTATTTGTATGTGTGCTGGCAGGTACTACTATCACAACATAATTACTATAACGTTAACGTAAGGATATAGATTAAAGCCTTAATATGGATTAAATTTGCCATAAACTCAAGTGACCTGCGTGTTGTAAACCATTAAAATTTGTATTCTAGTATTATGATTTATTAATATAATATGCAGATGCACCGAACACAGTATAAATATTTGGTATATTATTTGTATGTTGCATCTTTTATGATAATTACATAAAATTATTAAAATGAGATATCCAAATTTTCTTACTTTTGTTGTGTCTTTGTGTCATATCAATACCACCATCAATTGTATCGTAAATCTGCGATACGATTACGTCGGATATCATATCATAAGCAAGTTTGCTTATTACATATAATACAATGATGAAACTTATAAATTACCATAATGTGACAATAAGTACAGAATTGCAGCTTATATAATATATTATTTATTGACGAATTATAAGCTATCTTCAGGTAAAAATAACTTTTAGAGCACAATTCATACACTATATAATATAATAACGTAGGTTATAAACTTTCATAGGGCTTAATCACTCATGGCTACAGAATTGTCCGTGTTCTACTCAACATTTTTTGTCAGTTCTTACTTACAACCTGTGACGGCCCTTGTGTTCATCAGGACTAGTATGATATGCGGTACAGATACACTTCTATATAGGATAGTAAGTCCTACTCTTTAATTTTATCTCGTAGCGGATGTTCTTATTGCTCCATGTACTGGCGATCGAATAGCTTGCTGATCGATCTTGATGGTTTGATATAGCATACTTTATATAATTACTTTCTCTTCTCTTTGTATTTTTCCTTGATTTTGAATATCACAGGAGACATCTTGCGTGTTACAATGTATTATCGTTTGTACTTGAAAGCGTATTTTAAGTTAATGTCCCTTCTTTTGTCCGAGTAACATAAACTTTTACTAGTACTTCGTTTTAAATCCTAAGTTGTCGTGATTTTCAACGATGGATTTAATATTAGCTCTACTGCTGAAAACTTTCATGCGAGATGTTGAAACTGACCAGCTCTAAAGTATCTTGCGATAGGTGAGCCAGTATTGTAGAGCAAGTTTCTTATATCGTCTTGTCTGGACAGTTCCAAAAGAGTTTTCTTTTAGTATTTATATTGGTTGAGGTGAAGCCTGGTACTTGCGATTTTGTAGTATTATTCGCAAATGCTAGCTCGAGTAAATGTCTGTAGATTTTGTTTTGTTAACGACCAACGTACTTCAAGATCTTCACAACCCGGTTAGGGCGCTTTTTGTGAATGTAATATTGTTTCTATAGAGAAATCATTCTTCGGTGAGTAGTTTCGCAGCTCTCAAAACGACATGAAAATTTTTCGCTTACGAATTACTTCCTTTGTCCGTGATGACCGTTTAAAGGCATCCTTGTCATAGTATCATAAGGTGCTTTATTTTAACTATTATAACAAGTCTATTTACCTTCCTCAGAAATGCTCTTGACTAATTAGGTTAAACTATTTCTTAATAAAAGAGCCATTTGTTTTGGTCATGGAAGATTTTCTAGGTGCCCACCAAATCTATCAATTCCATCTGCCATGGCTCCTCGACATTAGTGATCGTCAGTCTCTCTTTAGGTATCTGATGTTGATTTTTTGTGACTTTAAACTAATTGGAGTCAGCTATGAACCTATAGGGCGTCTACGTTGAAAATCTTTGAGTATTCAAAAATCGGACTGATAATTTTGCCAATGCTCAGATGATCAGCAGTCAAGGAATAATGATTGTTAAAGAGTACTCTAACATACTCTCCTCTGTGAACGTATAAGTTTTATTCTATATTTTCGTCGGCGTCTTTGAAGTAAGCGAGTTCCGTACGTAGCGGTAGAACCATCCATTGATTTTCCGAAAGTTCGATTATTTTTTAGATTTCTTTGGTATGTATCCTTGCAACATGGGAACGTTATATTGATGAGTACTACTTTTTTCTCTCATATGCGTGTGTCAACCAAGGTTTTTTCAGTTATCCGTCAGTATCTGATTTCGAAGTTCTGCTGTCTGAGCTGAATCTCCCAGTGCAAATTTAAATTGAGTTTTTTTCATAAAAGCGTGTACAGCAAATATTATAAATATTACTTGTAAACATTTGAAAAATTACACGCGTTATGAATGCTATAAATTATGATTCTAATATTAATAAATTATCTAGTCTGCTCATTATAAAAATTTACTATCGATTTCCGAAACGTGTTATAGTAATTGAAAAACATTGCATTAAGGCAAAGATTATGTAAAAATATGAAAGATTGCACTAATTATTTGGTGATCCATATCATCTTTTATCAAGAATTTAATTTTAGGAATACTCAAAGATTTTTTTAATTTTGTACATAGCAGTCCTGATAACTAAATATAATTTTCTCAATTTCTATGTGCTACAAAACTTGATTATATATATTTTTAATGTTTATAATCTATCTTACGAACTCGTTAATTCATTCATAATATATTATATAGTATATTATAATATATTATCTTCTTCTAAGTTTAAGGAAATTTATAAATTATTTAAAAAGCTTTGTAAATAATATTAAATTAATATTACTTAATTTGTTTGAAATTTGAATAAGAAAGCGTTAAAACTTCTAAAATTTATGGTATCAAGTGTATTTACAAAATAAAGATTTTTTGTAATTGACAATTGGAAGGAATTTATAATACTATATCGTTCAATGAATAAATATAATCAGTTATATATATTTATAAAAAAAACAGCATATTATTACAGTATATTATTACTTTTTATTAAAGAAACTTATTCAAATTTTTTTATTTGTAGAAAAAATTTTTAGAAATATTATTCTTTTTAAATTCACTATTACATAAATCATAGTTTTACGAAAAAAATACTTACGCTTATCAAGTGTACTATCCACACCATGTTTTATAGAAATATTTTGAGTTTCATTATTTTCAAAATTCAATACATATTCAATAAGAAATTTTATAAAACTTATTTTATCAGTGACACTATTTATGATTCTTTTAAATATAATTGGTCCTGTCATTTCAGTTTCACACAATTCTGAAATTTGAATTGTAACTTTTAAAATCTAAAAATAAATAAACTTTGATTTTTTATAAGTTCTAAATTTAAATTAAAGTATGAAATATTAGAAATAATAATTATAACTTTTAAATGATTACAAATAAATATGATGAATAATTCGGAATATCATATCTAATTATGTGCATTTTATTTTCATGTTAATATATAAATATTTAAGCGCTTGGTACTTTTTTTACTTCTCTGTTCGCTTTGACCACGATTTGTGCATAAATATTTACAGATTTGAACATAAGTCTGTTAAGAAAAGTAACGAACAAGTGCAAAATAATTTAATTTTGTGGGTTGTAAAAAAATAATATATAATAAATCATTTCTGCACTTTAATTTTCAATAAATTAATTGAGTTTAACTATAGATACATACTGAAAATCCGTCCTTATATATGCTGATTCTTTTGTCTGAAATCTGACGAGATCTTATTTCACTCGAATAACGATGATCTAAGAATGTCGTGTTCACATATATCAATTTTCGACTTAAATTTACAGAGGGAGAGAGGGAAATTCTAAAAATAAGAAATACAATAAACACTTGAAGTTATTTATGTTACAATTGCAAGTATGCTTTTTATTACAGAATTATTCCTAAATACCTATAGAAATACTACAATAATTACTTAACAATATTGTAACAAATATGTCACTAATATTCGCTACAGTCTGCTTGTTACTCTTTATTAAAAATCTAAACAAATAGTAATCGTATCAGAGCTTATTTTGGCACAATACAAATAATAATGCTGATACATTGAAGCTTGAAAGTTGGTAAGAAAAGGAGGAAAATAATTCCCAAAAACTATTCTCAGACAGTTACAATCTTACGAAATTAATGCTTTATCCAGGATTATATATAGCAAAACAAGTGAACATAAATGTTAAGATTTTCTTAAAAATAAATAAAAAAAAACTTAATTTAAAATGAGAAATTCAATTAACCAACTCACTTCTATTCGTTTCTATTCTAACTATTTTCTATTTATATACGAGTAAAAAGTATATGTAAAATATAGTTATAAAAGAAAATTGCAAAACATAATGACATTAAATTCAGATTTTAAAAGATTATTTATACAGCCCATATGCTATAATAATTATGATAAAAAATTTTACCCAAAACTAGATGAACAAATATTTATAATAACAGGTTAATGTATGTTTTTACTCTGGATTTTCCGTGGAATATTTCGTTTGCCTGTTAATTTGTAGAGATCCGGCACTTCGAGAAACGACATGGCGGAATTTGATGCATCAAATACCATCGCCTAAGCTATAATCTTTAACGCAGTAAAAATTGTTAAAAAAACATGTGACGCTTTTTCCTGTTTTTTGTTGCGGTAGTTCGGTTTTGCCTCCTGCAGCTCCTATTGGTGTGTGAACTCGAAGCCTGATGACACACCTGCGTCGCCTTTTTATCCACTCCTTTTACCTGTTATATAGACAAGTTATCTCGTCGGCCAGGATTCGATAAGGCCGGAAAGAGAGTGGATTTCAGACAAGGTCGATAAATAAACTACGCGAGAATTATCGAGAAAATTATCAAATATTAAAAAAAAATTATCGAGAAAATGATCAAATATTAAAAAAAAATTATCGAGAAAATGATCAAATATTAAAAAAAAATTATCGAGTAAATTATCAAATATTAAAAAAGAATTATCGAAAGAATTATCAAATATCGAGAATTATAATAAATAAAACATAATCTTTTTATTTCCGTCCTTGTTCTCGGCTGCTCAACGCTGCAAAAAAAAATTTACAAGAGTTAGGTATATATATGATAAATTCCACTATTTTGGTCGGCGATACAATATTCTTGTATCATAACTGAGTTAATCTTGTGGGCGAACAATATATTCGGGTTTTCGATTACATAAATTTTATTGGCGCGCAGTATCCACGAGTTTCCGAATACATCAACGGTATTGGCAAACAATATCAGCAGGTTTTTTTATGCATACATCCACTTACGTTCATGGAGCTGTACCCATTATTACCCCTCTGGATAAGGGATGTGTGGATGTCCAGAATGAGAGAACGCTATAAACATTATTCTCGGTATGGTTAGGATGACGTAGCTAACCGCTTTCGCTCTGGATGGGAGGCGCAAATCGCGTCACTTCCAAAACAGTTAAGGTGACGTTGCAAACTGTCCTAGAGGAGAAAGCGTATCTAGATTTCGTTGCGTGCTCTGTGGCACTTCTTGATTCACCCTTAGTTGCACTGCTTTTGTTCTCCTCTCTCGCTTTTTGTATAGTGAAGGAGGCTATCCTTGCTTCACTTTTCCCTTCGACGCCTAGCAGGGGAAAATTAGTTTCTCCTCCTTACATTAGGCGGTGCAAGTTCGTTGGTGAATGAGCTACAGTAAGGCGGGCGCTCGATTCTGCCTTAGTGTGTAGTTATACTCCCCTCTTTCACTTTCATTATCTCACTCACTGATTCCGTATTGCGTGCCCTCGTGTTTTTTTCAATATGGCGCCAGCCACATCATGTTTGTGTCACAGTTGCGGATGCATGTGTTTTTTTCGTTTTTCTGGCTTTTTTCTTTGCGAAAAAGGGAACTTTCCGTCGTAAACAAATAACAATATATCATTAGAGTAACAAAATATGGAATAGAAATTTCATCTATGAAATCGGATCCAATAAAGCACAAATTATTTTTGCAAATACATTGAGATACGTCACAAACCATCACGTTTAAAGTGAAATAAGATATGAAAAAGTTTATCAATTTTCGGATCGAATCTGCCCTGCCAAAAACTGTCGTCATCAGGGCCAATAAAGTACATTAAACAGCATTTTCTTTGAGACTACAGCGTAGTCTGACAGAAACTATCGTCAAAGCAGAATCAAAAGCTTATTTCTCTTAAAGGACCTGAAGTTATTGACCTTGAGCCATCGCACAAAAGCATTTTTGTCTGCAAAATGTGGTGGATTTTTACACGTTTGTTAATGTATCAATTCGAAAAGGCGGCTATACTTGTTCGCGAGTAACACGAATTAGATGGAAAATTATAAAAGTAAAATAATCTATAAAATAATCTTATGAATATAATCTACGTACGTTCATGTTTGTGAATTATTTACATATGGTTGCATTGCGACTTCTATGCCTAAATTTATTCTGAATATAAATAGAATTTTATTTACTGTGGAGAGAAATATCACCTTGCTGTACATATAAAAAAGAAAAACGTTTATAATTATTATGAAAAAAAAACAAATAAAAATCAACAATTGTTATTCACAATGATAATTTAATTTACAGTAAAAGAAACTTTAAAAAAATGACGCCTAAAGAACTTTTTACAATTATATTACTACAAAATAGTTTAGATACATTGAAAACGTTACAAAATAAATAGTTGCTAAATATGATTCTACGTTTAAATAAATACACAATATGTTGAAAGCAAACGGAACTTTGTAAAATTACAATGAGCCAAAAAATGGTATATAACTTATTATGTTGACGTTATATGTTGTTATATGTTGTTATAGCTTATAAAGACTCCACCAAAAGTACCGCACCACGCCGCTATAGCTATATATTAAAGTGCAACAGCGTAGTTCCATCGTATGAGATCAATGGGCATGCTCAATCTAGGCGCGCGCGAATATAATTAAGGCTACATACCACAATTCTCAGACATCCATGAGTACTCGCCTAAATAGTCTACCTTCCAAAGGAACTCTGCTGGGTCCAGCTACCGTCTGTCAATTTACCCATTGTCGCTAAATTGTTGCTCATTATTTGATGTGCATTCTAATCCCTAACCTCTTGACCATTATTCACCATTCATCTTCAACCGCGTCATACAATATTCGATGTACAACCCGATTTCATCTTCAAATAATAAAACAACAACCTTAGAGGGCTCCGGCTGCCTTCACTTTATAATATACATTAATAGAAAATTAATCAATAAAAATTCAAATTCTCGTCAGCTTTCATTTGTCTCCAACCCTTTCTCCGATGCCAACTTTTTAAGCAAACTCGAAAAAATGCATATTAAAAGCAAAAGAGGCTTAAGGTTAAGCGATGATTGAAGTCTATAATTTTTCTATGTATTAACAATTTTTACAGTGAAAACAATATGCAAATCATAATACAATAAATTTATATCAGGTTCATTATTATTACATTTCATAAAAATTTCATTTTTAACTTAAATGTTTTAAATTTAAACAACTTTATTATAATTATATACCTTATACAATATTTTCCATTCTTTACATTTTTCTTGAAGAATGTAAGACTGATTTAAAACTGTTTTGGGTACATTATAAATATCTGATAATAATTTTTTAAACTTATATACTGTAGTGATATTTACAGGATCCATACAATATTGTATGAAGTCAAATCTTTCATTCAAAATAGTAATATTTCTAGTTGGTTGTTTAAATATTTTCCTTCAAGATAATGTATTAATAATTATTATTACATAACAAGTTATTTTATTATCGTTATTTTAGTAAATACCATAAAAATTGTTCTCCTAGTCGTGTTTGACAATAATTAAACAAGGAAAAAAGGTCCATATTATTACAATCATTTATTTCATTACCATCAGTACAATAACTGTTTATCTTAGATCGCATAATATTTAAGGCTTTAAAAGATTCTTTATTTATGCTTACATATTCATCTCTAAAAATTCAAATGTATTGTGAATTATGAAATAGAAAATATCAAATTCAATATTAATAGTTTTATAATTTTTCATTAAGTTAATTATTTATAGATTCTTTTTTCTTTCATTTTTACTACAATATGCTTTCTTATAATTATTACTATTATTAAAAAAATATTTTTTGTTATTATTACAACATTATACTAAAGAAAGTTATTCCTAACTATAAAATCGACTTTTCTTATGTTTGAAATAGTGAATAAGAAATTCGAGAAAAAAAATTTAGTATTACAACTAAAATTATTTTCAAACAACAAATATTATACCGTGTTTGTCAGAAAAATCCTTAGGTGTTCTTTATCAAATTAAGATGAGACAAGTAATTTGCTTTGCTAACATATATAAAGATACGTTAATGATTAAAACTATTTGCTGCAGAATGTATGTAAGAATTATTTTCTCCATTTAAACGAGTTCATAGTGAAAGTTAGTATTTATGGTTCTCTCTGCAAATTTAACTAGGCATATATAAAAAAGGCATAGGCTCTAATAAGACACAAGCATGGATAACAATGACGGACGTTGCAGGAAATACTGAAACGCTCTTAAGTGCTGTTGCATCTCTCAGAGGGAAAGTGAAAGAAGACAAACAGACAATTTTATTCTGGCGATTATATGCAAAGGAAAAATAATGTTGCTAATCTCTCTTTTTAAATAAAGTAAAAAATAACATAAAAAATGTATTTATAAACATATGTGCTATTATTCGAATATAATTGCCCGGTGGTAAACATCGAGCAACTGTGCATATTGTACCAATATATATGGTCACTGATAATGGTCAGACATAATAGATAGAATTGGTATAACACATTGAAGCACTTTTAGAGCGACTATAGTGCGATTTTTTTATCTTCGAATCAATACGCGTGGTCCAGATCTCAAACCGCTGAGTGCGAAACTAAGTCGGATAAATGTCGAAAACTCTTAAGAGGATATCAAGAGTAAGCTTACAATTCTTGTAGAACGGAGAATAGAACCCTGGGAAAAGAAAAATCGCTTGGAAGATTCGGAAAACATGTACAGGTGGAGTAATCCCACCACTACCATATACGTGGTACTTTTGCTTTGAATCTGTAGCCTTCTCATAGACTGAATGAAAAATGAAACTTGCGGGTGCACTCATTAATGAGACAAATATATTTTGAAGAACACGTCGCATGTTCATGAGGGTCAAGTTGCTTGATCAGGAGATGACCAAGTACCTTGTTAAAAAAATAAACTTGGTAAATGCATAGTAATTCAAATGCCGGGATGTGGTTGAGTGCAGAAGAGCGAACCCGCTCTCCCGGGTACTTAAAAATGAAAATTTGTTTAATTATTACTTAGAATGCTTAATATAATGACAAGTTTAAGCTGTTTTAACAGGCTATTATCACTCGTGAAATTAATATTGAAATTTTTATAGTAATTCATTACTTATTCATAAAGATCATGAAACAATTTCGTATTACTAGAGAATTAAAATAGTATGCAGATTTATTATATAGAGACTAATAGTTCTATTCAAGATTAAATCAAATTATACTACGTTCTTACCCATCTCTGTCCCTCACCCGTTCTCTCTGTTTCATTCATGCTTGCTAGCTCATTCTTGTTCTCGCATACTTCTACCATTCTTTATTCTATTTCTTAAACTCTTATTTTTGTTTTATCTATGGTTTAAAAAAACGAAAAAATAAGATATGAAAATTCTAAACCATGTCTACTTACAGACAATAATAATATCTCTAAAATATTTTCAATTAATTTCAAACTAAAGAAATTTTTTATTATTTTACATTAATTAATTTTAATAATAAAAATAAATAAATAAAACTTTCAAATAATCAGTGAATTTATTATTTAAATATCAGTGGATTTTTTCTTCTTTTAAATTGTTATTACTTAAAAATAAAAAATTACTTAAAAGTAAAAACTTTACACTATTATTTTATACAAAATTAATGGTGTGCTGATATTATCATGACCCGTAGTGACTGCGCCATGCGAGTCCAAACCGGAGAAAGTGATTCATCGTGAGTCACGTAAACAAATGAAGTGAAGTGACGCGTGCCGAGAATGGCGTTGCGGTGGTTTTGGCGGAAAGTGTCCCTTCGACAATTGGCGTGGCGTTGCTTCCGACTAGTATAGCTGCGAGTACTCCCGCGTTGACCGAGTGGCGTCGCTTGGGGTACAGTGGCAGGAAATCGTTTTTCCGTACATTGGTATGGTGTGGATTCAAGCCGAAAAAGTAGGAAGAAGCGTTGCGCGGTTATTGAAGCGGCGATGCTCGAGTTTTGAAGACTTAAAAGATCATTGCAAAGGCCTGGAGTCAGTCGTATGGGCAACAGAGATCGCATTAGACATACTGTGATTGACTGACTCGTGATAGAGTTGAAATATTTGTTTCTTTAACATCCATCCTGAGGAAGTACCTTTCCTCCACTCATAAACAGTCCTTTTCAAAGCGATTAACGTACGAATAACAAAAAAGTATTCAGTGTAACCGCTATTTAACGTACAAACAAACCACCATTTTAGGGCGCTTCCAAGACAAACCTAAAAAAAGGTCAGCCCGGACGGACTGACAGTTTAGTGACTGACTTGCTTTTAGATTGCGAGCTGATCAGAAAAATTGATAAAGGAAATAGGTTAAACCCTAAACGAGGAACTTAGTCGTCTTTATCAGTACTACATTAATAACAAAAAATATATTAAACATAGAATAAATATTACTTACACTACGAAGTATTTTAAAGAAGAATATCTCATTGGTAATTTTTGTAATATATGTAAAGATTTCAGATTTTTATCAATATATAATAAAAGAAGACCTAATGCATTTATCATACAATATGAAGTAAAATTTAAAAGTGAGTTTAAAAATATTATTCTTTCAGCTCTGTTAGCATATTTTGGTTCATTATCAAGTTTCAAACAACGAACTCGATTGAAACAATTAAAGTAAGAATATTCTGATCTAGGCAAAATAACCAAATTGTTTAGCAACGGATTATGAACATCTGTTTGAGACGATTGTATAATTTCCTTTAAACGAAAATAAAGTTTATATGGTTGTCCTGTTACTGTAACAATTTTTTGAGGATTTAGTTGCTTGCATACACAATCAACTACATCGAAAGTATTTCTTTCTTCAAATATATCTTCTAGAATATTTAGTGTTGAATCGTACCAATTATAGTAGGCTACACCTATATAACTTTTATTAAATATTAGTGAAAGAATAATCTGAAATATAGCAAAATTTAGTTGTCAATTCATTAAAAAAATGAAGTTAGTAATTTAGCTTTACATTATTTGAATGATTCTTTATATTTTTCTGTCGCTTATAATGATTTATAATGATTTCTTCGCCCATATTGTTATCCACACTAAACTTGTTTATCTTAATTTAGGCTTGTTTAATAATTAAAATATGTTTCAATTTACTGTAAAATAATAAATTGGTACTTTAAATAAATCGTTTAAAATATTTTTAATATTTTAATTTTATTTTATAATAATTAATTAACGAAATAAAGAGTTATTAAAATAAGTACAAGAGATCAATATAAATTATCTTTTATAAAATATATTTTATAATATACTTTTATAATTTAAATATTCATTCACAAAGTTATAAAACATTATGAGTTTTTTATTCGATGAATTTTAATATTTTCTATACAATATAGTGCTGCCGTGAAAACATATTTTTTGATAAATTAAGATCCGAATTGTCTATATTACACTCTCTACGTCTAATTAACTTATTAATAGATATATTAGTTGTGGCTTTATGTTAAAAGATACTAGACTGATTCTAGTTCATTTAAAAAAAGAGCCGAAACCAGCATATAACTTCGAACAATGAATCAAAACCAGCATAACTTTGATCAAAGGAAATTATGGAGGTCTTGTACCTTAAGAATTATTAGTATGCCAGAGTAAATCTTATATCCTCCCCTCCTCCGCACGTCAAATTACAGTGATATAAATGACTAGAGTCCCCACCCAGTTACTAAAATTTTATCCTCTTCTCTTTTATTATTCTATATTATTTTTATTATTTTAATTTTACTTAATTTACATGAGTCTTTAATATCACAACTGAGTGAAGTATACTGAAAAATTCACTTTTCAATTATTCATTTGACTTAAAACAATTAATCTCATTAAGTGGCATATTATTAATATATTCATTTCTGGTTAACAATAGTTCAGTTTCGTATAAGACTTTTGAAATTTGTATACATATAATTTAGCATATTGGTTATGAGTAACATTAATGGTTAGATTTCTATAGAGAAACTACTGTAAATGAAGAAAAAGTTATAATAGAGAAATATTACTGTGATCAAAGAAACTAAATTTAGCTCTTAATTTTTCCTGTAAGTTTGAAGACCTAAAATGTCAAAACTTAGTTGTTACAGTTGTGTTTAATGTTTTACCGTTCAGACATGCATTAAAGTAGTTGGAAATAGTGGATATTTATACGAATAACAAGTATAGAAACTTGGAGATATATAAATTTTTCTCAATACATTTTAAGAGCTTAAGTTTAGAGGCATCAGAAAAAAGGACAATAGTCACTCAATTTTCGTCAGTTCTTATTTAAACTATTCATTAAGTGCTTCTCTATCTTCTGGTATCTTTATTTGTAAAATAGCATTTATATCACTTCTCGATCTTGTAAGTATAAATTTATGTTTTGCATTGACTACAACTTTTACTCAATCCTTCAGCAATCCAAGAATTGATTTAAGTAAAATTGATATTCTAATTGACAAAGAATTCTTCATTGTTAGTAATTGACTTCAATTCTTTAATATCTATCCATCCATCAATTTGAATTTATAATTTTTAATTTGATTCAGAAAAGTAAAACCCTTAAACATAGTGTAAATCGCTAACAAACAGCGATGGCAGAAAATATACATCTTGATTTTAAATAGATATATGAATCTCGTTGTTGTTAATGATGATTCCAGAATATGGTTGATATAAAAATAGACACTTTATTTTCTACCAAGATCATTCTTATCAACCAACGATTGTATGTTTTTTCTGCAATAACTGAGAGCTTTGAGTGTAAGTTGTCAATTGGCTATTTGAAAGCATGTTTAATTACTAATATATCCTCGTGAGTTCTAAATTAAACTCATATTAAATATATGTAATCTAACCATTATAATGTCTTCAAAGAAAAGGAATAAAGACAACATCTTGATAAATTATCCAAAATTCAAGATGATTAATGTTCATAATGACGATGAGACGTGACTAACGTTTAATGGCGATTCTATGATCTACTTACCCGATAGCCGGAATGAGTCATGTATTTTATGTACCCGACGTTTATTTATTTGAGCTTCAGATATTACCTTATGCTCAACATATAATGCATTAATCTTGAAAAAAGGTCAATTAGAAGAATGTTTAAAGTTTTTAAACAAAAGACATGGAGTCACATAAAAGTAGCATATAATTGTTATTTATTGCAAGTTTATTAAGAGAAAAATAATTCGCTTCATGTGTAGATAAAATAGACGAATGACTTAAAGTAAGTATTTAATTCATGTTTATTAAATGAAGAATAAAGCAGCAATCATTTTGCATCATATTTTTAAAGCTTGAAAATTAAATTTTTTAAATTAATTAGTATCCAGGTCCCATTGGATCATCAAGATGAATGATGGAAGATTCTTGGTAATAAGGTCCTTTTAAGGTAATTTTTTAGTAAAGTATTTTTTATAAATATCCTTCTGAAGTATGAAATTTTTAAAATATTTCAATATTTTATAAAATTAAGATTAGTCGATGCTTTTTTAAGTAAACTTATGTCAATCAAAATTTTTTTTCTTTAAGCCTTCACCTATGAATCGTTTTAAGAAATAATCTAAGCCTTGTATGATTAGTTTTAAATAGAGACCTTCACCGAAAACAATATCTTCCATCATCTGGTTATGTCTTTGATTTATCTCTAGTTATTCTACAATTACTTTCGTATCATTATTTATCTTAGCGATTCTGGGAATTTTATCAGGTATTTCATCTATTGTATTTGAACCAGTAAATAATGGTAACAAAAATTAACAGATTTTCGCAAAAAATATATTCTACATGGAATTTTAACGCTCCATTTATTAAGAATACTTTCAACAGTAATACGTAGTCTATTAAAAAACTTACTTTTGTTGATCTTTACTGGATTACGTTGACAATAATGATTCAATAATTTTATTCAGAGTTAAAGTATATTCCTTTTTTTCTTGGGTTTCTCCTTCAATATCATACCTATTTTAATCTTAAGAATCATTAGATTAGTTACTGCATAGACTAAGCTTTCTCACCAATCTTTGAATCTTAACTCTTAACACGTTGTTCAGATATATGAATTAAAACTTTAAAATAATATCATGTTCTTTATAGTATGTATTAAGTAATAATAATTTCTAAATAACCACGTACAAGATCTTTACCTAATTTAGTGCTAGTATTAATAAGTCTACAGTATTAACATATAATTTGATAGTTTTTTCATGAATTTATTCACTACAGCACTACTACATTTCTATGTGTGTATAATCATTATGATTTAAAGAATGAATTACAACTGATGCTCAAATATATAAAAAATTGCTATTTGTACGTTACCATCAGTCTTATTTAAAAGTTAATCGAATTGACATTGATTTCAAAGAGCAATCGATCAAGTTGAAAATGTTTAATTTTTTATAGAAGAAGTAAAAATTATCATAGATAACTAGTACAATATAGCTTTCAAACTATATTTTTTGGATCATCAAATATAAACCATTTAATAATCTACATCTAAAAATTAACACTTATAACGCATTTTAATTGATTTAGACTTGAAAATATATATGTTATTTAAAGTCATTAGACCTGTAAAAATATAAATATCTTGATAAACTATTAAAATCTGTGAGTGATATACAATACTTTACCTATTAGCAACAATAAGACTGAAGAATCTTTAGATAATATTTCTAATAATCACAAAATTTGATAATTTAATTAAAAAAAACAGAATGATATAAGGGCATTTTTGGTTTATATATCTTTTTATATGTGAAAATCATCATACTCATATGAATGTCATACACAAACCACCCTATAAGGCATAATTTAAATTTATTGACATGATTCTAACGGGAAGGTGTAAACCTAAAATAATTGAACTAAGATCTTTTAAATTTAGTTATTACTTATACGGTTTAAAAATTTATGCATTAAATGTCGGAATAATAAGACACGTAATTTTATTATAATTGATACAAATTAATCAATAGATAATGGTATATATAGAAAGTGGTTTGACTGTTTTGCTATAAATATAACATATATAGTAAAAGCAATACAGTTTGTCTTACAAATCAGAAGCTTCAGCATGATTGATAAACTTAATAAATACATGCTTGAATATACATATATATTTAAACGAATCATTAAATCGCTTAAAGAGCTAGTGGTAGTAGCGTTACCGATAAAGCAGGATATTAAACATAAATATTTGTCCAAAATTTTTAAAAATGACGCAGTTAATACTAATGATTCTTCAACGTTTGATGTCAAAGAAAATGATATTGAAATGATAGAATCAAATGAACTTTTAGATAAATATTTAATAAAAATATTAAAAATCGCAAAAATATGTGGATTATATATACGAAATTCGCAAGGATAATACAATTATGATTAAAAACTTATCTATAAACTTTAGAAATAAATATGTGTATGTAAACAAGAAAAAGAACCCTTAAACCTCACAAAAGGCTTTTTAAACTTTTAAGAAAAAGAAATTTTCTCTAAATATAAAATATCTAGAATAAATCTGTTTATAGATTATACTCATTAGAATGATGATTATATATACTATACTCAAATATCAATTTTGATCAATTTTCAAATGAGTGTCAGCGTATTTGGGTCTCAATTAGGAAAGTGCATAGATAATCAAGGAATTTCAACTTTTAGATTAAAAGTATCGGTTGATGGACAGTTGATCTTCAAAATAAATAACTGAAATATGCTATGATACCTAGCAAACTTATTCAGCATATTTTGCAAAAAAGATAATAAAATAACGCTTCTTATAGATAAAATGAAAATGATTTTTCAAATTATAATTACAGCTAATACAACTGATATAGGGATCATAATTTAGAAATTGAAAAAATTAACTACTATTAGTTTTTAAGATATTTTAAAAATTAAAACATTGCTGTAATAGTAATAAATAAACCGAAGAAATATTAGGTGGTAGTATTCGAAAAAAATAATAAATCAAAATTAAAATTTGGCAGAAAGAGCAAAACTAAAATTATAAAGTGAATTTAAAACTAGTATTAAAAAGCTTCAAAAACCAATAAACCAATCGTAATTATAAACATCGAAATTGAAGGTGTGATGTCTCAATGGAATAAGGCAAAGAAATCTGAACGAAATATCTTATGCCGAAGTTATAAATTCATTCTTACAGTTATTTATGTATGCTCTAAACATGTATAGACCATACCTCTTGAACGTTAAAACATTTACATTATCTGTACAGTCTGTTTTATGTAAAAAGCGTATACTATAAAATTTATATGCAGATCGAGGTAAGGGATAAAAGTTTATAATAAAAGTTTTCAAAATTTCATAAAGCAGAAAAAATTATTTCTATACAAACTTATAAACATCTATATATAAACACATCAATAAAAAGCTAAGGAATGAGAAGTTATGTAGAGAAATAAATAACAGTTCACCTGCGTATTAATTCAGTATTTTATATAGAAACATTTTCCAATTACTTCTTTTCAAAAATCTTTAGAAAAATGTAGTATTATGAATACCATTATATGTAAGGCTGTTACGTTTAAAATACTTTTATTATAATATACCTCCGTTTAGTTTTTGTTTTATATTGTGATGTCCTCGAAGATTTTTAATTTTAAAGTAAAACTTAAAATAGCGAGCTACGGAACTCATTTACTACGAAGCTCATGACATAAGAGATTTGTAACCTAATATTTATAGAATAAGGAAACAGAAATCGTCTCCAGTCACGATGACGTAAATAATGATGCAAGCGGATATAAAAATATTGCGTCGTTGATTTAGAACTGGATTATTAGCATTTATTTTGGAATCTGAAATGATCATAAATTTTATGCAAGAAAATGCGGTAATAAATTTTGTGTAAAGGAAGCAGGTTGACAAATACGAAGAAGCCCTTGCCCAAATTTGGTGGATAAGAAACATAATATTAATACGTAGAATTATAGAATTTTCATGTAAAACCAGCATTGTAAAACATTTTTTTTCGTGTAAAACAGACACGTCTCAAACCTTCTTTTTAAAAATAATTATTGTAAACATCTAAAAATTACGTCAACGTGTTTTCATATCAATAACACTTATAGTTTATAGTTAACAATTTATAGTTTTATTTATAGTTCAAATTATTATTAATTTATTTATAGTTCACAATTTATAGTTAAAAGCAAGAACTCTGAAAAGAAATTGAACACCGAATAAAATAAGACTAACTCTAAATTCAAAGAATTATGTCAACACATTTCTGTATCAATAACATTTTTATAACTCAAAGCGAGAATTTTTAAGAGAAATCGAATATCGTAGAAAGTAAACGATACGAAAGTAGATCTAAGTTCAAAGAATCGATTATATAAGCAGCATGTGTAAATGACTTTGATCTCTACATTATAAAAAACCAATATTGTAAGACGTAGAAAATGCTAATCTCCAAAACTTGTATCAATTTGTTTTACAAACATGTTACACGAATATTATTGTAACCTCAAAATAAGCCGCAATCAAATAATATAATCTTCAAAAAATTTTATAACCCAAAACGAACAGACAATACTCTCAATACGTATCTTTGTACTATTCTAAGAACACTTATAAAACTCAGTGTAAACAGGAAAAACCTACGACAACATCCTGGAGAAGGAAATAAGAAATCAAAATATCAAGAGAAAACAATGACTTGTAAACCAATGACAGGCGATCAAGAAGGCGATCAGAGGCATAGTATATAAACGAAAAGTAGAAGCATAAAAAGACAGAGTTGATAAGCATATAGTGAGAGTTTGAGTCTAGTTGGTTATTATAAATTGTAGCCCGCGATATTCGCGGGAACGATTTTACTTAACAACCATTTGATTTATAAAATATTTGTAACTTAACAAGCCGCTTTTATTTTTGAATAAATATACATTTATACTCAAATTCAATTCTCAAAAATTCAATCTATTATCCACCAAAACCAAATCCTTTTAAATTCGAGTAAAAGCTAAATTTCGCACAAAATATTATATCAAGAAATCAAAATCAAACACCATCGAAGAATTCTTCAGAACCCTACTAACCAAATTTGAAGTGGTGACAGCAGCTACCTGGACAAGAAAGCCGTTTACAAATCCGCAACATCCGATCGGATATCAGAGCTAAGTAAAAATCTTATATCTTACTAACCAATCAATGACGTAAAAGTAATAAAATCTACCAATAACAAGGCATACCAGCCTTTCGGCCTGTTTGAATAAAATGATTAGATAGAAGATATTTGGTTGTCAAATCTTCTCGCGTAAATTATTATTAAGACGTCACAATATATATATATATATATATATATATATATATATATATATATATATATATATATATATATATAGTACATTATATGGTACAAAAATATATATAGTACTGTGACGTCCCCGTAATTTTTCAACTTCACATCAATGATGCAATTTACCGAGTTACAAAACTTGACAATAAATACATTATGTCTTAAAACATTATCTAACATAATAATAATGAAATAAAGGAACAGAAATCATCTCCTCTCACATTGCGTAATAAGAGATAAGAAATATTAATGTACATATTAATATACGTAATAGATCAAAGAACTTGATTATCGACGCTTATCTAAAAATAAATAATCATGAAACATATGTACAGGAAGCAGGCTGACACGTGGAGGCAGTAAAAAGACATTCAACTTATTTTTATCAATCCACATACTTCTATGGTAAATATAATACCAGTATTGTAAAATCAACATGGATTAAGCCTCTTGCTAAAAATAATATTACGTCAGACCAAATGTATAATATTTTTAACCGAAGCGAGAATTCCTATGAGGTAATAAAATGTACAAGCTCGTTCTGTAAGACACCGACACGTATAAATGACTTTAATGTCCAAGAAGATAAAAACCGAAATACCCGAAATATATTCTAAGAAAACTTATGTAATCAAATAAAGCTATGATTGTAACCATGTGCAGAATATCTAAAATCTTAAGAAAAACACTTGAGAATGATCAAACAAAAAAGGGATTATAACTAGAAGCGTATGCGAAGACTATTTAAAAAAAATATGTAATATAATCATTCTATTTAAAAATCAAACAAAGAGGTCACTGTAACATGAAATACGTATGAAAATATAAACCAACTGTAATCTCGAGTGATCTCATGTCACAAACCACTGTACGAAACGAAAATGCGTATCAAATAAACATCCTTTAAGAGATAAAACTCCGCTATATGAAAAGAAACTGCGCATCAAATAAACACCACCATATGGAACTACACATCAAATAAACGTCACTATACGAAATGAAACTACGCATCAAATAAACATCCCGTAAGAAATAAAACGCCACAGAAGAAAAGTAGATTACGAACGACCAATGATAAACAAAGCAGCGACAACATCAAAGGATATAAAGACAGATGCTCACAGCAAGAACACTTAATCACTTCAATTCATACCGATTACTTAGATTCAATCGATCGTTACTTTGCGGTCCGCAACTTCTCGCGAGAACGAATTAAATTCGTTTGCATTATACATTTCAAGTATTTATATCGCTGCTTATTATATTTAATCTTTGAATAAATTTATATATTCCACTTAAAACCCAGTTTAAATTCAATTCAAGTCCTTCTACAAACACATTATCATTTAAACTGAGTTTTTTGATCTCATATCAACTTTCATGGAGGGATTTTCAGGGCTCTGTCAAGAAACTCCTGGAGTGGTGACAGTGACTGCTTTAAGCAACTTTGACACAACCATCGATTCCTCACATTGCTCTTCGAACGTAAAGCTAGTTAAGTAAAAATCTTTTATTTCTAATAACAAATAACGAATTGGGACTAACGGAACCAAGCATCATAAGACATACCAGCCTATCCGGCAAACAGAAATAAAGTCAATCACGTAGATCCGATTGAACCAATAACAATTAACGCGTATAGAAATAGTGAGACGTCAAAGTACAAAGTTATTTACATCTAATTAAAAAAAATTTCAGAAAAATGTAAAATTATATTAACGTTTTTTATGTGGAACAATCATCCTACGTGACGAACAAGTGAAATTACTTTATGCTAATAGTACTAATTATATAAGAATAGATGATCTATCCATATTGAGCATCATCAAGTTGCAGCATCTGGTAAATTTATCTTAATTTATTAATTTAATTTTCTACCTTATTAAAATTATTTTATAACAATTTCTAAAGCTTGTATTAATCATCACCTGATTTTATATTCAGAGGTTATAGCCGTGTACTACAATATTCATATTTATTTTATGAGAATCAAAAAAATATATTTTAACAAACAGAAACATATTGTATTTTAAAATATTTTAATGATTCAGATATAATACTTCAGTGTTTATTAAGTTCTGTTTCTATATATAAATACTTCAGATAAAGTTTTGACTCTTATCCTAACTAAACACAATGTTAATTTAAAATGAATATTAAACTAAACACAAGTTTAATAACGTTCATGAAAAGATTGATTAACAGTTTTTATATTCGAAAGTGTTTCATCCATATATAATAATGAAATAATGTTCATGAATCAGAGTTTCTATCAGAGCACTCTTAAGATAAATCTTGAAAATTTGACTTATTATTTTATATTGCTTAAAAAATTTCTTCATAATAGTTATTGCGTTATATACATTTCAAATTAAAACTAAAGATCATAAATTTCAATTTTGGTAATAGGATTTGATAATGTAACAATTCTATTGTATAGTTTGTTGTCACTTCATTAACCTAACATATTTTATTTTATTAAGTTTTGGAGGTATTAAATATAATTTAAAAATTTGCTACTTTGTTGAAAACAGCAATTAATACGTCATTTTTAGAACTTTCAAATACTTTTCATCATTACTTTTATACATATTATGATACATTTTCATGCAAAAGGATTTCAAACAACCTTTGTCATTGAGTTTAAGAAGTTCGATGTAAGTGGTGTTAATAATTACCAAGATGCTTGTACCAATTGTTCTATTGTAGATTTTTATTTTCTTATAAAATTTATAATAACATTATTTTTATTTAATTAAGCTTAAAAAATTAATATACAAAAATGTTGTTTTTATATTACCAAAATAATTCTTTCATCTTAGTATAATATTCAATCTGATATACAAAATCAAGTTATATTGATGAAATTAAACTCTACATTTAGTCAAAAAGTTAAACTTGTAAATAATAAAATTAATTTTTGAATTTACATTATAAAATTGAGCTAATATTTTTCACTTAAGGTGGCAGCTATATTTTTCTAGAACATATTTTTTCTTTTATCATTTATATTGATATAATTAAATAATTATGTTTAAAAATAATATATGAATTATTAGTATCCATGTATATTGATATGTGAAGTATTAAATAATCAAAATAGGCGTTAAGAAAATAAATTTAAATTACTTGAATCCATTTGTTAAATCAACCTCTAAAAATATTAATTTTAAAATATATAAATGGAAGATGGAAGTGAACACAAAATTCCATGAGTATTTCATAATATTCGTAATAGTATTGTATTAATATTATATTAATATTAATATACTTAATTAATAATAATTCATCATATTTGTAAAACGAAGTAAAGGGAGAGAAAAAAACAGAAAGTACATGTGTAATCAAAGATTTAAAATTCAAAACCTGATCCATATATTTTGCGAATAAACATTGTCTATAATTATGTAGTGATTTTTTGATTGATACTATAATTAATGTAGTATCTTTGATTCTCTGATACTATTGTTAGTAATACAGAAGTTTTTCTGAAAACTGAAATAATTCATAATATTTTTTTTATATTAAAAAGTAATATAATTATAATGTAAATTATTGGTTACACTTAGAATCAGCTTTGAGTAATGCTATACTGGACAAACTAGAACATAATATTACTTGTATTACTAGTTTAATTACTAATAATAATACATTTTATGTTCAAATGGTTATATAATTAAACTTAAAGTTTAATTTATTTTAATTTCTTTAATAAAAAGTGTAATAATTTTATTTTATGAAATACAAAGATGATATAAAACATGGCAATAAAAAGCTATATGTTAACATTTTTATAATGAATATTATTAATTATAATATTAATTCATTTTTTATTCAACTTTAATTTATAATTTTTTCTTGTTGTTTTAAATAGTACTCTCTCTCTCTTTCTCTCTCTCTCTCTCTGTTAGTAATATTATTACGTTTTAATATTAAATTGTTATTAAATTATTAACTTTTTATTTTTACATTAAAAAAAACAATATTCATCCTTATTAAGTCCATATAAAATTTAAATTTATGTTAAAAGCAGGACAATAAAAAGCAGTTTCAACATAAAAACATTTTAAAAGAAAAGCGAAGTCTCAAATGTAATGATTCTGTTTTATTCATTTTATTTCTTTTTAGATTATTATGTAAAAATTTTAATTATAAAATCATTGAAACAATGATTTAATATATTAAAAATATTTGAGTTAGAATTCCATTTAACAAATTATAATAAATTTAACAAATTTAACAAATTGTTGTTATCAATATATAAAACAATTATAAGAATATATTTAACTATAGTTTTTAAATAAATCAATGAATATATATAACGTTTATAAACGATTAATTATTTAAATAATAGTTAAATTTGAATGCAGATTTTTTTATAAAGTTTTAATTTTTACTATTTATTTAATTGAAATTTTTTAACAAGAACTATTGTCCCTTCTTCAAATTCAAAAATACTAAAATAATATTTATTATGTAATATCAAAGTAATTTTATAGTTTGTTAATTACTTGCGAATTCTGTTCGAAAGAACTACAGTGAAAAATGTTTGTCCACTTACACTTATTAACATATAAATATTGTTTTAACATTTATTACAATTTCTCTGCTTCATATATAAATTATTCAATAAAAAATATTATATTGAAATATTTATTCTATATTGAAATAATACTATTATATATTTTTAGAAAGTTTGTGAAGTTCCTAAAATTATATATATATATATATATATATATATATATATACATAATGTCGAAGTAAAGGACTTTCTGGTTTAAAATTTAAAAAACTATGAGAAGAATTAATAATTAAATTTCATATTATACTAATATTTTAACTAATAATATTAAAACGCGTATTCGTATAAATAAGAATATGTAAATATAAATGTTTGTGATATAATCATATACTAATTTTTAATCAATCTCGAAGCATTTTTATTTTAAGTTTGTACGAAATTACGTAAATTCTTTTATAGTTCTACTAAATTATGATATTTTTGTACTGACAAAATTATTATATACTTTTATATCAAAATCATACGGTTAGAGTAAAATAAACTAATTTTACATCTAACGTAACGTAATCTTACTAAAGAGAAACAAATTTTTTTCGTAGTGACAAAACTATTTCTCAACTCACAATATTATCCCTACGGAAATCTGAAACTTACCATTACCTTAAATCAGTATACTACATCGATTATTTATACTGACTTCCAGTGTACTTCTGACAATAATAATTTTGAGCCAATGTTGATAAAGTAAAACGTGATACTTATTGTAATTGATTATTCTAAACGAAGCATAATGACAATTAAAAACTATTTTGATAAAAATGTTTTTATATAAAAAAATTAAAAATTACAAAGTTTACATTCTTATAAAGTTAGATATTGAAAAAAATTGTTCTGAGCATATTTAAAAATCCAAAAATATCTTTGAAAATGTTAATAAGGTACATTTTTTAAAAAAAATTAATAAAAAACATAAAGAATCTAATGAATAATAACCGATAAACCGATAAACCGATCTAAAAATTCACTACAAAGTAATCTTAAGCCTTGTTATATGTATTTATATGAATGTTTTCAATAATACAGTTCTATAGGAATAGGTGTTAGAATATCAAAGGATATATGATATATATTACACATAATAAAAATTAAATAACGATAATTGTATAACAATAATGTTATTTTTTTACATATAGTACAATTTTTAAAAATATTAATTTCTGAATTAACGAAGGTCATAAGATAATTATTTCTATTCAGACAAAAATTTTTAAGTAATTAATAATGATAAATTTCATTTAGCGTTACCGTGTTAACTTATAGTTTTTATTCTTTGAAAATTAAATAATAAATAATGTTCTTAAATCATTAGATCAAAAAGCAAATTAATTTATAATTACTAATTATTGTATATGAAATGTTACTATTGTGTGACGATAATTTTCGTAAAAAAAGAATTTAGTTAATAATAAAGTATAGCGATGCTTTACTTTTTACTAAGGTAGTTTAGTTAGAGAAAAACGAAACTTTCAGAAATGACATTTTTTGCTTTCATCTCATTTACTCTTAAAAATCGTCATTCTATACTTTTCTTTTAGTTAAGATAATGGAAAAAAATCACATGAGTCTATATATATAATATGTATTAATAACGAATATTACGTTCAACTACATAAAAATTCAAGATTTTCAAAACAAAGCTTTAGCTGTCAGCTGTATTATAAATACTAATATAGTCCTTCCATTGAAACTACGAAATTTTTAACTTTTCGGTTATTTTTTTAGCAATGATACTGCAATAAGTATGTCTATAATTTAAATTAATCATATCTATTGGAGAAAAAAGTAATCTAATTTTGAGAATAATATATTTTTTATATTATATATAATAATAATACACCAATATCTTCATAATATTCATAATGATTACGCAAACGTAAGTAACAGAATAACTTATTACGAATCAATTAGTCTTATATTTTTAATAATATAAATTTATAGGTGTAAAAATTTATAAAAAATTTTGTTATTTATAAAATATAGTATGAATTAATTACTACTACTTAGTTTTTTATCATGTTCATAAAATTTTTTATACATTTTAAAGTATACAATTTAAGCATCTTAAGTGTAAGGACAAAAAGAATATAGATATCATAGATGAATTTGAAATTATTAAAAAAATATGTATAAAATCAAAGCATGCTATTCATTTTTTAATCAATCAATATTTATTAACAAATTTATTTAGCCACAGAATTAATTTAAACCAGATTAAAGCTTTTATTACATACTTTGTATATATTTTACAAAATACTATATATTAAGTGAAATAAGCTAATTATAAAAATTTTTTATTGTTTTCAATTATAAAGTTTAAATTCTGTAAAACTTTGTATATTAGCGTTAGGAAGACCTTAAATAAAAAAAGTTAACGAACGATTCGTTGAATAAGCTGTTATATACTGTTGCAAAACATATGTTGAACAATTTCGAATTACTAAAAATACTTATTAATAATTATATGATTAGTAAGTAAAAAAATTAAATTATCCATTAAAAAATATCAATTTATGATAAGTTTAATTGTTTTAAATATTTTAATTAAGTATATTTACTGAAAACTATTTTCTATCAAACTCAATTATATTTATTTTAATTAATGATATTTGTACTTAAAAGATATTAACTATATTCGTGAAAACTTAAAAAAATGTAAAAAAATATAATTATAAAATATTAATAAACGTTAATTAATGTAGCAAAATGAAAAAACAAATCTAAACTAGAAAAACAAAAAAAAATTCTTTTAAAATATTCATCAATATCATATGAACATCTGTGCTGGAATTATGGAGTAAGAATTATATTGCATTACATAGATAGTCATAGTGGGCGTCGGTAACCGACAGCCTCACGATATTCTACAGACTGATGTGTTCAGGCCTAAGCAAGTCCATTTTAAGACAAGTCTTTAGTCTGTAGAGTCAACGCAATGATGTCTTTACTATTTACATGATTTCGCAAATATATTATATAAATATACTTATAAAAATATGGTGATTGTTACAAATTAAGTGGAAGTATCAAATATAATAGAAGTTTATAATAGTCATATTTACTATATATTCATTATATATAGTATTAGTTATTCTCTAAGCCAAATGTATAATAATTATTAAAAATAAACGTTTACAAGAATTTATTTATTATATCATACGAATAAACAATATTATCAATTATGTGGATGCATTATTTTATAATTTATTATTTAATATTGTTACAATACTATCAAAATAATGTTTGGACATTTAACATAGAAACTAATCACTATTCAATTTATAAAGGTGGTGTGCAATCTATGTTCGGTTTTTCTGTAGCAGAATATCGTGACAAACAGCATCGTGGATGGTAAGTGAAGTTCAAGCATTAATGGTTGAATAAATAGATTTTAAATAAATATATTTCTGTTATATATCTTTAAAAATTTATAGATATATATTAAATTTAAGTGTTCTCTTATATACGCAAATGATAGCATATGAAGTTATATGCTTTTTTAGTAAAACTAATAAAATTAGGCGTTGACAATGCAAAATTGAAAAATATTTAAATTAATTAATTAACTGATTTTAAAAATGTATAAAACAAAAATATATAAAAGAGAAGTATAATATTGTATGGATTTTCATGATATAGTATATTTATTTTATTCATTAATTGTAATTAAAATAAAAACTTTAGATTAAATTTGAAAACTAATTTTAAATAATAAAGATTTAAATTTATATTTTTAATTAAAAATATTTCGCGCTATATTAACTTATATTCCAATACAAAAAATTAACATAAAAAATGTAAGAAATAAAAGCATTAAATGATATTTAAATATAATTGAAATAATAGAATTTAATCATTTCATTGAATCTAAAGATAAATAACATTAAAAATAAGTTATAGTTACCTACAATTTTTAATTAGTGAAGTTTATATATATTATAATAATAAATAATTAAAGAATATTTTTTAATAATAATAATTCATATATAAATATATTATTTATATATGTTTAATTAGTTTATTCAACTGAACTTATCAAATCATTAAAAGTTTGTAAGGACAATAATTTTATCTGGTAAGACATTTTTTAATATTTATATTTTTAAATAAATATTTAATATACAATATTCTTCCCCCGAACTGGGTTAGATTTATTAATATTTTTAATCATATTCATTTATCTATATTCAAAAAAATATAGAAAAAAATATTCTACTAGAAATTGTTTATAAACAATTCAATGATAGTAAGTAAATTTGCATTATTTAATAATATTTCATTTTATTACAGACAAGAACTGTCTATAATATTGTAAATGCATCTTTAAAGTGTCAAATGAACTTGACACATATAAACTTAAAAAATGTATATTTTAAACCTGCAAAATTTTCAAAAATACTTTTTTAAACTAATTATTTAAAATAATTTATAGATAATACAGCAAGAACATTATTTAATTATAAATTAAAAATTTAAATTAATTTATGTTGTAGCGAAATTTTAATGACTATATTATTGCATTATTATATGAAATAATAAATAAATTCGATACCTAGATCTTCGATTTTGCGTAAGAATTCGTAAGAATTAACTTAACGTTTTTACTCTTCATTTTTCTCTCTCTCTCTCTTTCTGTAATTATCTCACTCGCAAATTATAAAAACATTTCCTGAAATGTATTTGTATCTGTCAGATACAAAAAAATATCAGAACATAAAAATATTGTAATTTTCATATTATTGTAATAAAAGTACCATACATTTTTTACTTTATTTAACAACTTGAACAACAATATTTCGGATTCATTTTAATATTGTAATTATATACGTTTTATCTAGTCTTACATTAGGAACTCTATTCTGAAATAATATTTTATGTAATGCGAAAACAGCCTGTGTTATTAACAAGAATTTGTAGTACATATATGTACATATGTGCTTTTTACTTTATTCAACAAAGTATTCAACAATGTTTTGAATCGATTTTAATCTTAAAAATATATACGTTTTATTTGATATTATATAGGGAACGATATTTTGAAATAACATTTTGGGGAATATTAAAACGATCTATGTTATAAATATTTTAGTAAACTCCATGTAAAGTTATTGAATCGCATTTGACTTTTCGTTTAACAATATACAACACATTGCTATTGAATGATTTTTAATATGAAAATTTATATATATTGTACTTTGTGTAAGTCACGATATTATGCAATGAGAATTTATGAGATATATTAAATTAATAATTAAAATGTGGATATATTGTTATGCACATAAAGATTAGTGCGTTTACAGATTCATAGCATGGTGATCGAATCAATTGTTGTTGAAAACAGTGTCTCGTATAATTTTTGAATATAAATTTTTTTACGTATAGTTTATTATGCGCTTAATATTAATCTTGTGAAATCCTAATAATTTTGGACTTATGAGTTTTTTAGTCTGTCAATCATTTATAGGAGTTATACCGATCTTAGGGGTTTTGTTATGTACTCAGGATTTCTTCCAGCTCTCCTAGTTCTGTTCATAACGATACCTCGGCGAAGATGTTAGCGGCATTCGTCATCCACACGCGTGTAACTTGACTGCATCGTAAACGTTGAGGTATGGAAATCTCCCTCCCTATATAAATACGTGCCCTTGTGAAAGTATCAACCTATTCTACATACTAAGCGGATCCCTTCGTAATAACGTAGTATTCAAATAAAGTTCATTTCTCCGCGTATTACATTTTATTTTTCCTTTGTGTAGCACGAATAATCCAGAAGAAGGAGGTAAGTGACCACCTCCAGCTCAACCCGAATGAGACCAATTCTATATAGTTATAGGCAATCAAATAAACATATTATTTTTTTTTAACCATAGTGTACCAAATTATTTGAGTCACCCAGATTCCCCCTAGTATAAGAACTCCGAAGTATTATATTTCATTTCTTGCATATTAAATATATAAGAAATTATATATTAAGAATATAATAAGAATATTATATTACATGATTTCGAAAAAATATTGCCTGAAATCTTTGATTATTATTTGGTTTAGATTATTTGGTTGCTTTTGATGGCTTTCGCCACTATATATTAGTCATAATATTATTTATGACTGAGGCCGTGTTAGCCTATTGTACCCATCTGAACCACATAGTCACATCTGTTTCCGCATTTTATGCGGAGATGAAGTTAAGTAATTATACACTATTCTAGAATTAGAATGAAACTATGGTTTATTTAAATACGTGATAATTCTACTTATCGAAGGTGTCAGTACTTTGATGATGTTCTAGTGCCATATTTATATGTATTATAGGGTAGTTGAGGTTTGTCGCCTTTTTCTCTCTCGGGTTAATCGTTGAATTATTAGTTAATTGTCTTTACATGCTGATCGGTTACTCTGTCCCAAAGCAATCAATGTTAGATAGAATTATTTTTAACAAGCTGCGGCATAATAATTGTCTCGATACCCTATTTGTAAGTTATTGTATCAGTCATTGAACTTGCTGATCTTGGTTTGGCAACTGGTTGATTTTAATGGCATAACCTATTTCCGAGTTGATGACTTGTTTTTAGTTTAATTATTGTTCGTATGATTGTATCTTGTATTTGCTGACATTCTAGGCGACGTATTTTTATACACGGGTTAGATAATCACGGCATCAAGTATCCGAAAGATGAATAGCTTAGTCAGCGTACGTGATAATATTAAGCTCAGATTAGTAGCGATGGATCCACGTTTCATCCGTTGTTACGAATTTGTGCAAAGTTTATTTTGATTAAATTAAAAATGTTCTAAGCCATTGCTGTTTTAAATGATTAGAGAAAGTGGTATCCATTTTGTTCAAAGTTTTTTCATTTTAAAACGTTCATATAAAATATTTTTCACATGTTCTGTTGATATCTTTATGATATGATTTATTTCCCTCATTTTTACTTTCTGAGCATTCAAAACTATACTGTATTTTTTATATTATCCGAAGTTGATGTCTCAATTCGATTTCCAGAATGTGTAGTATTATCAGTTTTTTAAGATGCATTGATGAATGGTTATTTTAATTGAGCAGGTGTACCGTAAATCTTCAAAATTTGGGTTTGGAGGGTCTTCGTTCGTATTTCATTCTTAAAAATCAATGTTTTATTGTTCTATTGACTCGCACAATTTTTTTAGTTAATTTTGAAATTAATCTTGAGTAATACTTTCTAAAAACAAGATGAATATTTGGTTATTACTATTGCGCCGAATTCGAGGATTTTTTATTCAATGTATTATATTTCTATTACTGATTTATTTTGTTCGGTAGAAAATAAGCTTGTACAATATACTTTGATCAGTTTAGTAATCAGATTTTCTCTTATAAATGTTAATTTTGATCCTGTGAGTGTAGATATTAATCTTTAGCAACTTGACTACCTATTTGTCTATACGTCTGCTCACAGAAACGCACTATGTAATTCTCAGTATTTTAATACAAGGACTCAATTTTTAGATATCCATATTTACAGGAGTTATTTAGAGTGATAACAAGTATCGGAAAGGCTTGCATAGATAATCTTCAAGACAAACCTTACTCAATCTTTAGAGCTAGCTTAATTTCCAATTTATTGGATAACTACAAATATAAAGCCTTTTCATTATTATAATTTTGTCTTTATCCTAGCGATATCTTTCTTTAATATTTATGAAAAGATAAACAGCTATATAATACTTAGAATTTGGTATTGAAGAAAGATGAAGTATCGATATAGGTTTTTGTTTTATTAAAGAATAAAAGATTAAATATTTATTGAGCTGAAACTAATTTAAATGCTTCTTGACTAGTCTTACTTCTATCGAGAAAGACTAAAATTTTGAATTACCTCTATGATTGATTTAAATTGTTGATTTAATGTAATGATTGTGTAATATTTAAACACTGTACAAAATTTACAGAAATTTGTGAACGAATATGCGTAAAGTTTCTATGTATAAATACTGACATAATTTAATTTATTATCGTATAAAGATAAAATAGACGCGACAGATTATGTCATCTGTGAGACTCAGAAAATGTACAATGCTGAAATGAGATAGAAAAGACAAAGTTTATCGCCATCAAAAATGGAAATATATTTTTTGTTAGAATATAAATTTTAAAGTTTTGGTATAATTTACTTCAATTTATTTCTACTTTCACGGGCATTTCAGGTCATGCAAGCATCACTATTAATATCTATTGCCAACGCCTGACTGCTATACGCTTAAGATAAAGCTATATCATGTCGATAAATACATCGTAAATACAAGTATGGCGCTGTTAATATCTCGCTAACACTAGGTACATAAAATGCTGTCCTTCAATGACAATACAAGAGACTATGCAATATTTCGGTGCGAGATATTGATCCATAACTCAGTTATAGATGAACATGATTGTTCGGAAGATCTTCACAAATATGCTACTGTTATAAATTATAATTTCATAGCTAATAAATTAAAAGTAATCCTGGCTTGCAAATATCAAACTACATAAAATAGTTAATTATTTGTAAATTTTAAATTTATTCTAAAACTAGATATTTACCGAAACCTAGTTGATTTGAGTCAGAAACCAAGTATGTATTTTCTTGTTCTATCTCATTTATTAATAGTTTCTAGAGCTTCTATATATGGCTATGCATATGTAACAAAAATTAAAATATAAACAATGCTGTATATGTTATAATATTAAATTTTACCACTACTCAAAAATTTTAATTCAAGCAAGTATAAAATATAAAATTCTTTCTAATTATACAAACTTAATATTATACAATTATTATTACAAAAATTATTAAGATACGTTTACGAAAACAGACAAGTAAGCAGATTTTTAATATAATTTAAAAAGTGAATTTTTTACTATTTAAGATTATATTTAAGAAATCCTCTTTACATAAATATTATTATTATATTTATAATTGAAATTTTAAAATATTTCTACCCACAATCTAGGATTATGTGTAGAAAAAATGATTGTTAGTGTTCTTTGAATCAGCAAAATGAAAGTTTATATATTTTAAAACCGTACTAGATCTTTCTTTTTAAATTTGAATTTAAATATTTCAGCTTAATAATTTTCATACTATTAGGCCTTCGTATTTTTTATAATTATATTATTCTTAACGTAATTAAATAATAATTTTTTTTTAAATTATAATAATATTCTTTATAGGATAATTGTTGGAGCTCCATTAAACGAAACGTTTCAGAAAGACATTGAGAAAGGAGGAGCAGTATATAAATGTGATATATCAGAAGACAACAGATGCTTTCCTATTGAATTCGATAAAAAAGGTTAGATTATTTTATACTTTAATAACTTTCAATAGATATATTTCCTATAATCTTATATTTATATACAAACATTTGTATAATCTATATACTTTCTTTTTTGGTCAGTTAACTCACATTGGATATTCAGATGTTATTAATGCAGTAAATACGAATTAAAATTTTTTTATGTATTATAAAGAGAAAAATCTTATTACAAAATTTATTAATTGCAAAAGTTTTTATGTAGTTTTAAAGAATATAAATATTATAGTTATCATTGTTATTGTTTATATTAATTGAGTAATCTTGTTATAAATATGATACAATATTGTAAAGGAAAAACTTCTTAAGATGTTAAATTTCTCTTACATGCATACGCAACACAATGACGAAATAATACTTTTATATATAATATACCGTAAACATTACACCATTGTAACAAATGACTTATGCTCATTGCAGTTTTTCTATCGCGAATGTAGAAAGGTGCTGGACACATGGTAGCATACTATTTCCATGTGTAAATAGAGTAACGATGTGAATGAACTCACAAAAATATACCGGCATGGGAAAATACTTATGTAAAAGACGACATATCCACTAGCAGGAAGCGATTGGTAACTAAAATGAGAAAAATGAAACTAGTAAAAGTAAGGGAATAAATTTGACGCTAAGGTTCACCAAAAAAGCTATTTGGTACTCCAATATATCTCCGCATTTCGACATTATTTTTATTTGAATTTAATTTCAATAATTCTTTAGTCTGTTATTTGCATGTCCACGCTATTTATGTTTTCCATACATCATATGACGCAAATTCGTGCTAAATAAATTATTTAAAAAATTTTTCTTAATTTTTACTTATTGCTGTCATTTTAGACAGTGTGAGAACTAAGTGTTTTTAATTTGTTCATGGTATTATTAAATATTTTAACGCTTACTGCAATTAAATTCTTTATTTTACACTTATCTTTTTAAAATTATTTTAAAAAAGAGTCGATGTGGGTAAATACGTATGTATTCCCAAACTAAACCGTCAGTATAGCGTACAATTAATTTGTAACAAAATTTTACAAATTTATACCGTAGATCTTAAATATTTTTTCTACCACACGGTAAATATATTTTATGAATTATGTAAACGAGAAATATAAATCTGTTTTATTCTTTCATTACTCGAACATTATCTACTTAAATTTTGTTTTGCCTTTTTTGTTAAATATACCATAACAGTTATAAATAAATGGAGCAAATATAATTTTTTTAAAGTAAACTACAGACTATTATTTTGTGTTTTCTTAATATCGACCGAGAATTCAGCAAATTATTCAAATAAAGAAACAAGGGTATTGAACCGTAATCAAATTATACACTTACAATTTTTGTACCGCGTTTGCACGTCCAAAGTCCGTCCTGTCATAGACTTATAAAAGATTTTCAGTAACGAAATCTCTTCTCTCCTGTATGTGCATTAATACCACAAGATATATAGATGTTTTATATTATTAATTAGTATTTAAAAATAGGTTTTTATTTAATATTTTAAAGTACATTAATTGAGAAGAAAAAGTTTATATTGCCCCAATGATGAAGTACGACTAATTATCTCTTGCAAGAAGTTTGCAGTTTAACTTGAAAAAAAGGAATCTCAATCTCTCCCGTCTGGGAGAACCGCTTTTTTTCCTTTCGCAGAAAGACAGGATTGTTCCTTTGATCTAGAAAAGTCCGAATAGTTCTTCTCGTTCTAAGGACAAGATCGTTCTTTTATTCTGAAAGAGACCAATAGCTCTTTTCGTCCTAAGAAGGACGAAACTGTATTTTCGTCCTTAAAAGGACGGAGTCTAGGGAAAAAAAGAAAAAAAAGTGATTAAGTTTGTTCCTTGCCGTTGGACAGCAATTGCAGCACTCTTCCCGGTTTCGACCGATAACTAACAACTGACCCAGAGAGGTATTTTTGGAGGACCATCTCTTTCGTCCTTCGCTGCTTCACCACCCAGCTAAATACATAAGACTAAAACTATACCAGCCTAATCTACCTAATCGAGAATTTTCTCCGAGCGTTGCATCCCTCACCTCTTTCAACGCCTGATTTGAGGTTTTCCCGGCGGCACTCGTCACCCAGGTAGGTATTGCCCTTACGGATCAGAACCTGCACCGCGTAGTTGCCATGAATCGGGGTCGATGTATTGCACGTCAAACTGTAATATGGTTATAATAAAATGTGTTATTAGCACTAATATATTATTCGAATCTTTTATTTAATAAGTTTAGTAAACGTTTTACATTATATAAATATAAGTTGATTGGGGAAAGAAAATAATAAAATGGAAATAAATAGTGGATTAAGATGCATTAAATGTAGCTATAGCTAAATATTTATAAAAACTCTGAATACTTATATTTAAATATTTGGATATTTTTTAAATAATGTAGAAATATAAAAAATGCGAAAAAAAATTAAATTTTTATTTAATTTGTAAAATTCGATATTGTAATGTTTACAAATGCGGAATTAATGTTAGTATTTAGATAAGAAAGACTAACAGAAACATATTCATCTATACAAAGTTCAATCTAATAAGATAAAAAAAGATAAAAAATATATTATGTATATCTTTAAATAATTTTTTTTTATTTTTTACTGATTTATTAATTAATTTTTTCTGAAAAAAGTATAATTTCGAATTCTTTAAAGAATATATATGTTTTACATAGTTCTTAAATAAGTTAAAAATATGAATTAGTTTAACATATGTATAATTATCCTACTAGTATAAGAATGAAAAATAGATATTTGGATTTGATTTAAAAAAGCTGTTATTTGTAGATATATATTTTTAACTTTTTCCTTCCAGGGAATTCCTTTCAGTTTTCTTAGCTGATACCTCTTTTTCACTATAACACCCTCTTTCCTTCCTTTATATATATATATATATATATATATATATATATATATCTCATTTTCTTAGTCTTTCTCTTCTTTATGTACAATTCATAAGATTTTTTCTTATTTCAGGTGTGGATTATGTACGATCAGCAAAAAATCCTAAAGGGATAGAACCTATTGATGATAAATCATATCAGTGGTTCGGTGCAACAATATCTACTTCTATGACAGATGGTGGTCCATTGTTGGTTAGTGATTTTTTTAGTGAATTTTATAAATAGTATAAAAATCTAATAATATGAATTCATATCTTTAGAAGTTTCACAAATCTCTGTGAACACATACTCGGAAAATTTTATATTAAAATTTCTATAATGAATAGCTTAAAAAATTGCCTTTCAAGGCCTTGGCAAGCCAAAATACATTTTAAACTGAAGCAGTTTGCTGTGCTTAGATTCTATACCTTTTCTTGTTTCTCTGACTACAAAATGTACTTATTATCGATTACTAACTGATGCTTGCTCTTTTACCTCAATGTACACCTTTGCTGTCTAATTATGCTTGACAACATTACTATCTATTATTCATGAGAAAGAACAAAGAAAAGATCTAGTTACTTCTTTTTATATAAGTTTAGTACTCAAAATTTGATACACCGATGAATCCTTTAGGATTTTATTATATTTTGCTATATATGTAGCAAATATATTTCTTTCTTTTCTCGATCGCTTTCGATAACTCATAAAAAAGGTATAACATAAAAAAGAAGCTTTAGTTATATAATAACTTTGATTAAATGTAAGTTTATATATATTCAGTATATAGTAAGGACAAAAAAAATTTATAATTTAAATAACTACATTAAAATCTGTTTGTGATAATTAAACTCAGTTTTGTAATAAGTGATGTTTATTCTCTCTCTCTCTCTCTTTCTGTAAATTCACATTTAATTATAGAAAGCACCTATATAAGTTCTTGATAATTATCATAAGAGAATAACAAATTATAAACAAGATCGTGTATGTACCTATGTACAGAAGTGGCTAAGAAAACTGATTCTTCATAGCACATGTACAATTATAAATATATCTGAAAGTTTGTTTTTATATATTCTTTGATCATTTGAAGTTTTAGTTACTGATTTATAAGATATAGATTATTCATATTTTATTTCTAATTTATGTACATAAGAATTGATTGTACCATCTAATTGCTTTTTGAGTTCTAGAATCAATACCCTGTAACAAGATGGTAAAAAGATTTTTTACTCAAAATGCAATGAGTAGTAGAAAAAATGTTAGATCTATAATTTTTTGAATATTTTTTAGCTTATATACCCTATTACTCCTATTCCTATTTAAGGAAATTAATTTTGTTTTCTATTTTTAAAACTTTATCTAAAATATTAGAATGTAGTTTTCATTTTATTTGATACTGTGAATTTTTTCAATATAGACTAAAACTACCTGAAAACTGTATTTCTAACCTTAAAAATGTAACGTTTAAAAGTATGATGTGGAACGGTGCGAATTCAGATGGGCTGTTGATTATATACTATTTTAATATATTTTATCATAAAAATCATGCATATTGACAGTGACTGAAAAAATGCATTCGTATATGAATATAACTTGAAAATATTATATGTAAAAGTAAGACAAGTTAACATTTTACTTGTTGATTTTTAATGTAAGACATCAATGTTAATATACATTTGCATTAATCTAATTTATTATGTTTCCCCAATATTTAAAATTTGATGATTCTCGTGTGAAAATGTAAACCGTTTGATTACGATATATTATTAACGATGTTTTATTGGACGTATCAGCTCAACCCCACATTTAGCACATGGAAAATGTGGAATTTCCAATTAATATATAAGAACGGAAAAATGAAAACATTAAATAATATTTCAATCTATTTTCTATTTTAACAAAACTTAGTTTAGTATTAATGTAATTTAAAAAAGAGAATATGCATAGTGGTTATACTAATACGAAAAATATAATCAAATTAAACAAGTTTCATATTTTTTACAGAAAAACTTGTATCGATATTAAAAAATATCTTAAAAAAGCAGGTCTCGATAGAGTTTACATTACATTTTTTTCTTTAAACTAAAAAATCAAATGAATAAAGAGGATTTATTTTAGACTGGCTAAGAAGGAAAATTATAAAAATTAATAATACATTTAATATATAAAAAATATTGAAAATATAATCAGTGAAGACTATTGCACTTTATTACATTTGGAAAAACTAACTCAAAGTGCTTTTGGCTCAAATATTTATACCAAAATTTATTGATTTATTATTAACTGATACTATTATATTCAGATATATTTAATTTTATTAGAATAATGCATTTATGCAAAAGTTTGGCCTATTTTAAGCACTAAATAGCATTATATTAGAAACTAAAATATTATATATTTCAAATGTGTAAAGTGGAATATTATTTATCAAAAGAAAGCGAGTACTTAGAAAAGTTAATTCACTATAAGTCATTACATATATTATGAATACAATTAATATTAAAATCTTTTTAACTTAAATTCAACTTGAGAAATTAGAATAATGTAATATATAATTGTATTAATATTAATATGTAATAAACTGTGTTATTATACTCTATATTTTTATACTGTAGCTAACGTACCCAGAGAAAACTGGTGAAACAACAATAGTACAAGTTTCTGATAAGGAGAATGTTATGAATATTATGACCAAGTAGGGTATTCAATTTAATCAAAGATTGTAAATTCTTAAAAATTTTTTAAAATTGTTAGTAAAATGAAATTTTATAAAATATCATTAAACATTTAATACAAATTCAATTTTCTACAGGCTTGCGCTCCTAAATATCACTGGTTTGGCTATATTAAAGCCAATTGGTCGGTTGCTGGATTTAAGGATGTTGTTGGTACATGTTGGTTAACCACAATAAGTGATGGATCATCTGTAGAATATTCACCTTGTCGTAATAGTAAGCTATACTGTAATCAACTTTATTATTAATATTAACTACAAATTTTAATTACAGTTGCGAAATGAAATTGTTCTTGCAAGTCAATAATAATAATTTTCTATGTTAAAAAATATGAGTTGAATTTATTTAGAATTAATACTTGAATAAATTTGTAAATATACTGTTTATTATTTTTTACGCTAAATAAACATCTTTATTGTGCAACAATACTTATGTAAACAAAAGACAGTTCATCTTTAATGATTCTCTGTAATTTCATTGAATATACTGTTCTAAAGAATTCTAAATTATCTAATAGTTATATAAATAACTGATTGAATATAAATAAAAGTATTGTTGTTATCTAACAAATCAACTATTTAATTTTATTCATCATTCTTTTATGAACAATGTTTATCTAATACAAGAGACTAATTTACTTTGATTTATATGTAGGCTCAGTTTAGAAGGTTTGAGGAATTAAAAAACGGACCAATGATATAACTGAATATGACTTGCTTAAATAAAGTAACTGACTAACATCTCATAGTTTTGAATTACAAAATATTTCAGAATAAAGACGAATAAAATGATTACTTTTATATAAAGAACACCTTTATTTAACAGTTAACGCAAGCTAAACGAAAAACTGTTGTATGTTCATGCATAAAATGAAGAAAGAAGATAGGAAGAAAACCATCTCAGAACTAAAGAGAAGTTCTTATCTTTAAGTCTTTGCTTATTTCATTAGCAAACTAAAGAAATGGATGAACAATAATGCCTCTTCTTGAATACATTTATTCACATACTTAATAACAGAACTGTAAAGGCTCACTTACTACAATGCTATAAGATATTCACACACGCGCAAGAATGGATACTTGGTGCAGAGTTCTATGCATATGTATATGCATAGGTCGAACGGATACGGCTCTCATTCGAACAAGAATATATTGCGGAATAGCTAGAACAAACATGTACAAAACCGTCAGAACTAACGCGTTTATATCTGTCACATGGGATTGGTTATGATGAGGAAAGATCCCGGTTGAATAGCCAATCGAGAAAAACTTATCACTGTTGGGACGGGTCAAGAAGAGCAGCAAAAAATTATTTTAAACATCTCATTTTTCAAATATTTCAGAAAAATCTGTTTCATTGAAAATTTTTCATAGATATTTTTTCTTAACCGACAATTTAACAAAAATGTTATCTACCAACTAATTTTATTCAAATTCTGAGATGCTTCTTTGGTCAGATAATAACTTTTGCGACAACTTTGTAATAAAAAAGATAACCTTATACTTTTGAAATATATGCTAAATATATCGAAAACACTAAAACTTCATCTTTCTTCATTTTAAAAAAAAAATTATAAAAGTAGTGGGAAAATCTAATTGTAACTGTCTGTATCTGTACAAGGAAAAATATTTAAGCATTTCAGATATAACTAATATAAAATTTAAAATTATTTTTATTTTTAATTTGAACAGATGATACAGCTGGTCATCATCGACAAGGAATGTGTCAAGCTGGATTTGGTGCTGCTCTAACAAAGGTAAAATCTAAAATATATTTAATAATCTATAATACAGTTTTTGCAAAATTTTTATCAGTATTTTAATTGTAACAAGTTCTACAAATTAAGTTATTTTTAATTACGAATAAGCATTCACTTTTATTAAATTTAAAAAATTTTGAAGCTGTAAGTTTCTTTCTTTAGAAATAGAAAATTTGTTTATTTCAAAATAATTTTTACATAATATAAGTTTGTAATTATCAGAAAATCTCATCATAATTTAATCTATAACAGAAATCTACAAAAAACCACTGATTTATACACTTACTTATGTAGATATCATAGAAAAGACTAACTCTCCCTTCGTTACGGTCACTTTATAGGCTCTAAATGTATTAAATAATGCAACAATATTTAAATATCATTAATTTTGTTAGAAAAAAATAATGCAGAACTTCATCTGACAATGTAGCTCTTCTTTGGTTCAAAATATTGCCATATCTGAATGTTTGTCAGAATTTTTATTGAATGTAAGATTAAGTTTATTTTATCATCTGTGTCTTGCTTTATGGGAAGGTAGTCTTTTATATACCTGATAAAATAAAGTTAAACAAATTACCTTGAAAAAATACTATTTACAATGCTTAAATGATATGTAAATAAAGCTAACCATTTAGCTTTCTTTCTCTTTCCAAATCTTAAATCGTACTTAATAAAGACCAATGTGACCATCTTTAGCATTCTATTTGCACAAGATTATCTAAAAATGATATAGTTATTTTACAGTGATATATTATGGGATCGTGTTAATATTTCTTGTAATATTACATGTTTATATAACTCGTATTATTACTTGTTCATTATAAATAATAGTTCTCTGTACTTATTATAATTAGCACTATTTTTTTTGTTTTATAAATATTTTAATAGTTGTTAGATGTCTGTAATATAATTAAGCAGGACTGATTCACGTGAAATACCTGTTAATAATTTATACTCACTTCTTTTTAAATTTGTTCTTATTATTAATTACTTATTTAGAGGACTTTCCTAGTTAAAGAAAAAGAAGCTGTTTAAAATATTTATTAAATCATATATTCATTCATAACTTGCAAAATTAATTTTGTAAACAACTATTTGTGTTTTGTAATTTATAAGGTTACAATAAATACACTCAATCTAATGAAGATATTCTTTTTAATGGTATACCAATGCTACAAATCATTTTTAAAGACGGAATAGAGTAGAAGCAGGGTATTTGTAAAGGTCTTAGCTATAATTATTGATAATCACGCGACTCATTTTGTGCATCAATACCTTAATAAATACTATTTAATTAAATATGAATATCTACTTATAATTAATATCAAGCTTTTAATTTTCTTATGAATTATGTTTTTTAACATAAAAATTAATATACTTAATATTATTAGAATAATAATTTCTTTTTATAATAGTAAAACAAAAAATAATTTTTAAAATTCAATAATAATTATTTCTAATTGTCTTTACAGGATGGAAAACGATTGTTTATTGGTGCTCCTGGTAGCTGGTATTGGCAAGGTAAGAGATAATATGATTTTTTTTATATCGTATACTTTTATTATATCAAAAATAATTTTAACATTAGAAAACATACTTGGTTTTCGAATTTTTTATTACACAGTTGCTCAGAAATTCTTAAAATAGAAACTTTTTTTAATGTACCTCAAGTATACTTTTTGCCACTTTGAAAATGGAATCATCTAGAAGGCATGTTATTTTCTTGGCAACAAATTTTCTTGGTCGGCCTAAAAAACAGGTAAATGGTAGATTATTCCTTCACGGCAAGCGCTAAAAGCTAAGACAGACCAAAGCTATACCTTATTAAGTTGATCTGCTTTGACGATAAATATTCATATGTTTCTTTTTGGGACTCTAACTGTTCCATTATAAGAGAACACCTTTTAAAATTAGTAGGCATTCCTCCTATTAATTCTGAGTTCGTGAATTCGGACTTGATATCGATGATTATGATCTCAAGCATAAACCGAAAGTGATTTCGGGTGACCTTTTCTTTGCTGAACTCTCCAAAATTACATTCACCCTGAAAGTGGCAGAATTATTTATTAAAATGGTATCGACTTGAAAAAGACGGTTGAAATATGATGAAGACTAGATGAAGTATACGAAATGTGCCTGGTTGTTGAAGGGCACCAACGGTATCTCGCTTTCCTAGTTCGCTCAAAGCATCTGAAGTGAAATCGAGAGAGAGTTTTTTAGGAGTACTGCTAGCCTTTTCAAATCTTCGCTCCTTCTAGTCTTACAGCTACTATGCGCATGTTTTGAGCTCTGGCCCGAAGCGACGCTGCTCCAATCGGAGTGCAATGTTCCAATCTCCAGTTACCAGACTTAATCGACATGTAGCCCTGGAAAGTCAATCATATGCAGCTGGAGTTGAAGATTATCTGTTGATTCTCTCTACCTCTCTCTTTTCTAAAACAAGCTCGCGCAAGGCGACCTTGTTCGTATTATTCAAAGCTTGTGTGCAAAAATTCAACAAGTTGTTTAAATGATGCGCTGGGTGCTCCTAGAACGCGTCAACACCTACAGTTGTGCATAAAACCAAGTTTGTAAACAACGTTTACCAAGGGTTAATATTCTTGACGAATGTCAAATTCGTATCTTGTTTTCTTTTAGATAGTGTTGCTGATTTTATTTCTGCTATTGTGTAATAATTTAAAAGTATTTTTATTTTGCATTTTTATAAGGTTAAGTTTAATGTGGCTATGAGTATACAACCTGCTAAATGTTATTTATTGGTTTTAATGGTTTAAACTTTTTCGGAATTTTTAATATTTTTCAAAATCTAAAGTCGCGGTTATAAATTATGGGTTTTCTTCTGGCGAAATTGTCAATTTAATAAGTTAGAGAGTATAGCTTATCTTTGTTGTTTTTCTATGACATGTTTTTTACTCTATTTTAAATGTTTGTTAACAGTATGATTATTTTGCACAGACATCTTTGTAAATAGCTTCAACTTTTCTTGTATTTTCTGAAAAGTACAGTATATCACAAAAGATTCATTCTTTTCTAACAATGTTTTCTTTAATTAATGTAAAACATGTAATCAAACAACACAAGTTCTGAAGTAGTATTGCACTAACTTGAATGAGCCTTGTATCGAATATTAATCTGGTACAAGAAAATATTTCAAAAATAAAATATGCTTAAATGAAAATGACTTTATTGAAATATATTAAAAGAGCAGAATGATGTGCTGGATAACAAATTCAAATACATGACTTGGGGTTCTAAAATATTCTTTCGTTATCTTCAGGGTTGTTATTAATTCGTTACACGAGTTATTTAGAATTAAAAGTTGACCTATAGTCGAATATCGACTTCTTTGTTCCTGCTGAAATGAGTATCGGGTATGAAATAAATATTGGCTGAATCGATTAGCGAAAATGTAACATATATTAAATTCAAAATATAAAATTTTTTTAAAATTACACATGCGCGAATTCTAAAAATACACGTTTGTAATGTAATATATAATTAATTAAAAAAATAAACTCTTCTTTCTAAAAATATACGTGCGCGTATTCTAAAAATACACGTTTGTAATGTAATATATAATTAATTAAAAAAATAAACTCTTCTTTCTAAAAATATACGTGCGCGTATTCACTAAATATAAAGCATCATTGGAGATATGAAGTTCAATACGATCACTGAAATATTTCAACGTGTCAAAAAAATATATAATGTAAGATTTATATCGTAAGCAACGAAAAATCATTGATTAACAAATCTACTGGTTAAAAGGGTCTACATATAGTTATGATTACTTAAGGATTAGATTATTTAAATTTATCTTATTATGTTGATCATTAATTCGTTCTTTTTAATTACAGGTCAATTATTTACAATTAAAAGTAATGTAACTTTACCATTTGTGCCTGTGAAAGAAGCTCATAAGATACCAACGAAAGAAGGTGATAAAAAAACAAATTTTATTCTATATTGCATTTCCTACATTGATTCATAAATTTTATATATTAATTTAAGTTAAATAATTTATAAAAAAAATTAATGCACATATTTATATATACAAATTTATATGTTTGTCAGATATAAAATTTGTATAGAAATTTTACAAATTGTGAATGTATTGTTGAATTGTTTCTGATATTTTCTTACCAATTTTATTACCTAATTAACAAAAATAATTTTTTTAAATATTAGAATATTTGGAAATATTCTCAGATAAAAATGAAATAGAACTTGTGAAAAAGTGTCAACAAATACCTATTTGAAGGAGTAATGGGTTTTTATGTATAAATCGTAAATGAGATGTATATTTTTAATTTTTATTTATGAATATATATTTCTGTGCATTCTTTTCATAGTTTAATATGTGTTACGAGTGTATTACTTATTAATTGTATTTTTTTAATAATATAAATTTTTGTTTAAAAATGTATTTGAAATTATTCAATTGCCCATATTTATAATAATATAAAAATATTAAGTCGTGAATAGTATACATATACCAATATGTGAATAATCTATTTATTTGTATTGAGTGAATATAAATCAAGAAACTAATTACTAATGAAAGATCATAAAATATAAAATTGAAGAGAAAACATTGTTTTCTCCTGGATTTGAAAACATACAATCACGTCATAAATGGAGAGTATTTTTAAGTTACAAGGAACTTCATCCAACGAAATAAATTACAGCATCCTTCGCATCGAAATTTTTTTATTATTTTTATATGAAGTTGATATCATCGCACATAGTGAATGGTTTAATGTTACACACGACGAATGTTAGTACACGAGCGCGCTGCATACGTCAATACAAATGTGTATGAGATTACGGGCCCGCTATCCTATTTTGTCCAGTTCAAAAATTTAAAGTTTTACATAAAATATCGATGTAAAAACTGCACTAATAAGTCATTGTAAGAATAATTAACTTTGTAAATTTAAAGAAGATTTATTTGACTTTAAAAAAGAAACAAAATGTTTATTTGAAGTATTTAAAAAACGCTTTAAAACACTATTATTTAGGAAAAATAATATAATGCTACACGTTCATATTTTTATTACATGGCAATTACGCAGACAGTGCATACTAAACCACGTTTATTGAGCCTTCTCGAAGTTTTTCTTTCCAGTCAAAAGAGAGCTAAATTAATGCAAATAATTTGTACAATAATGAAATTACAAAACGTAATACGATATCCAAAAAATTGGCTACTTGCTTACTTAGTGTGATGATTGCATTTCTTAGTTATTAGTTTTAATTTCATGAATATCAATTTTTGTTACACTGATGTAAACTGCTTAGCTATCGAAACAACTATAGTCAATTCATAATTTATTGTTAATTATGTTGCTTGTAATTTATTATCATTAAAAGTAATTTATTATATATAAATCATGTAATATAGAAATTTTATAAATTGTAAGTAAATAAGAAACAAATCAATTTTATAGTTCTTCTAAACATAAGATTTTTATAATAAAACAAATATAGGTATGATAATCTATTAATATTTACAAAGGTATCGCAGATATTGATGAAGATAAACTTTGAAATTATAATTTCAACTTACTTGATCGACAAATTATACATCTTTTTCGATGTTTTCCCATTACATCTTAAATAACTCAAGTATGGATGTAACTTGGATAATGAATTGTAACTGAAAAAAAGAATAATTGGCTGTTTCTTATCTTGACTTAAATTGTATTTTAAAATGTTTTACGTTGGAATGATCAAGACAGCACGATTATTAGTATGTATTGAAAGCTGACTAAACTATCGCCTTGATCTAAGAGAAAAAAGAAAATAAACTTATGTAATGCGCCTTACAAACCCAGGACCAAACGGGTATATCCTTAAATTCTTTCATAACAATGAATAAACACCATATTAAAGAGGAGCACAAGATTCATTGCGCAATAACTATGCTGAAAAGAAACGCTGTACTCATATCAGATCATTCTAGTCCGCAACTCTAACAGTGGTTTTGAGCCGTTCGACCAGCGGCGCCAGCGACTAGTTGGCTAAATACTTATTCTAAATACTAAAAACTAAATTCTTATTCAACTTATATCCAACGATAACAATAATCTGTCACGTTTCCGTCGGATTCTTCATTTTCTGTCTTCAGAAAATAAAGAAAATGTGGAGTGGAAATGGACTGGTAATCAAAAATGATCGACTGCGACTGAATACTCACAGCCTTTATTTATACATTTATATGCGTGCATATTTATTTCATGACTAGTACCTTTAGATTTATGTTGAACTACTTGCTACATGTGATAGTTGTCCAGTAATGGCTGTGCACTGTATAGACTAGCCGCCAACTTGAATCGTCAACAGCAAAGTATTGATATTTTATTCTTACAGTTATAAAACTCATATTAGCGAATAAATTTAAGTAAATAGCAATATTGAACTAAAATAATATTATTTAGGTACACTGTAAAAGTAAATGAGCATGTAGTAAACTTATAGATATACTTTATGCTGTATATTCATAAATGTATACTCATAAATGAGTATATTTTATAATAACTATTTAATAGTAATACTACAACTTTTTATTTATATCTTTTATTACTATTATAAAATAAATTAGGTTAAGGTATAGTTAAAAGTTTATGTAAGAAGTGAGTGCACATTGTTTTAAAAGAATTTTAAATTTTATATGTAGGAACCGTATTTTTACAATTAATTTTTGTTTAATCAATTTAGAAATGTTATATATATGTTACAATAGTTATAATTTATAAACGTTATGGCTGTTAATAATTTAATTTATGTTTGTGTATAATATTTATTATGTATTAGTATTTTTTGTTTGGTAACAAACATAAGTACGTGTTAGGAAATTTTAAGATAATTTGCAAATGGCTTAATAAGAAAGAGAGATGTAGAGTATAAAAGTTAAATTATAATTCTTACATTTATACATTATTTCTTATTGTAAACAAATTTATAAAATTTCTAACTTTTAAAGTCTATAAATATTGATGAGGTTGCGAATTGTATTAAAATCCGTATTTTAATTATAATTTTTACACTTGTTTTATATAGACTCTTAAGAAAATTGGAGATATTTGTTAGAAAAAAATTACGTTGCCACGCCATAATATCATGGAATTACGGTATCTGCTCGTAATAATTGTAGAGGCCATGACATTTTTAAAGATGAAATGTCGCTTCTGAGGGATTTCTATGAATTTTTAATATTTGTAAATTCTTGTGTAACTGTAAAAGGATCGATCGAAATCTAGAAACCTGATATTCTTTTCACATATATAATTATGAAACGCTTTTTTATCTAAGATAAATGCAACTCAGAACTCACATTTTTATTTCTTATTAATATTTGGAAATAATTTATTGTAGATATGTAAATAAAAGTTTGTAGTTATACGGCTATATATATATAAAATACACAAATTTTTACCAAAGTGCAACTTTATATTTTTATATTACTTGTATTCAGTTTTATTATTATAACAGTAATCTTCATAATACCTAATACTTATACTTAAAGATTATACTTTATATGTAGGAATTTTGTTTAAGTATATAAGTGGCTTGTGAGATCTGTAAAATAGAAAAAGCGATATATATGTATAATATTTATAAGCATGAGTGCACGTATAAATGTGCTCACTCAATAATATGCAGCATTAGTTTCATGTGTTAGCGAAGTTTGCCAGAGATCATCAACATAGTTTGTAAAAGATTAAACTATTTCGGTCATTCTACTCTAACCATGCAACAAATTAACTTCTTTCATAATGTACATCAAAAAGTAAACCAGTATTCATTTAAGTAAAGAAAATAATATCGAATATGAAAATATTATAGTTTAGTCTGTAGATATGAAAATAATAATTCAAACGTAGACTAAATACATTAATAATATATAAACATCTATTATTAATAAGATTAATTAAATAAGGCATATATATATCGCTGCATTATTGCAGACACGCATTAATTTATTTTTCATTCATTCTAATATTTCTATGAAAAAATAAAATATCCAAAGTTTTAGTATTATACATTTATTAGTCATATTTTATTTATAATTGATTTTGTATCTAATAGAATATTTATTATCCAAAAATATTTTTTAATGTAAATATTGCAGTACAACCATGCTGTTGTATTATAAAGTAATGATAGAATAAGTAGTATGTACGTTAATCAAAAGAACGTGTTAACGTTTCAATTCTAACATTTTAATTTTTATACGTTACCTCTATAAAATATAGTTTTACAACGTTTTATGTTAAATCTTTACTTTACAAAGTCAACATTTTTGCATTATATTAAAGTTCGGAAATCCACAAATCCATTTTGACTATACCTAAATAAAACTACCAAAAATTTAAATATTTACGATTATAAAAATACACAGTTGTACAATTATTAAAATAATATATTCTATACGCATATGTACGCAGATTTTTTTTAAAGTTTTCAAGTATTCAAGTTTCAAGGAGCTTATATGACATTTCACCGAACTACATGACGAATGTAATTATTACAAGGTTCACACGAGTACGCTTTCTTGTTAAGAACTATATCACATAGTGACAATACATTATGTACAGAAAATTAACCGTAAAAATAAAAATGTACATATAATATAAAACACAATAATACACGACGGAGTTTAGTGGTCTGCCGGCCCGAACACGAACGAACTTTGCCATTGTGGGCCTTACAAGAAATATCTTAGTAGTACATGGCCATTTACTTTTGAACACGACGGAAAACTCTGTGTCGACGTTAGCAACCTCGAGCTACAAAGCTGGGTGTACGCAGACACTGAACGTGCTACCGATTTCAATAGGATGCACTGGGTAGAAATAATGCGTTTGGGTTCTCATTTTCGCTTTGATGCGCAAACGACGGATGACAAACGCACCGGTACCTTGTCTTCACGACACGGAAACTCACAGCAGCTAGCACTCATGTCGCGCTTAACGAAAAATTTTCACGTAAAGAACACAAAAAAAGGGACAACTTCACCTGTTGACAGTAGCTCGCACTACAAGAAAGTGCACACGCAAATATCTTACGGGAAAACATTAAAACAATGGCTTGCAACAGTAGTAGAGGTCCTGCTATGGTTTCCTCTATGGCTTCGAAAAAACTTGTCCGATCGAAGAAACGTGATTCTGTTATCGGAAGACCTGAACGATGTAGGCAAACTTATGCTAGCGTATTCAAAATCCTATTTTGAAAAATGGTAGTCTAGTTCCTAAAATCGAGTATTTCACTAAAAATACACAAAAACATGAACAATAATATAACAAATTTTTTGTTCTTTAATTTTTTTAATAATACCGAACGGATCATTGACATTATTAGATATCTGTATTTAAAAACGAAGAAAAAGTGAACGCTAAAAAACGAATAATTAATTTTTTGAAGCAATTAAAAAAATTTAACATTATTAATATTTTAGGGTTAACATCATCTTATGAGCCATTAAGTTTATTAGCAACTTCAGAAGGCCCAGCCTATGAAGATAATAATTATCTTGGATATTCTATAATAGTTGGTGATTTTCTTGGAAATGGTGATAGTGGAGTAGCAGTTGGCGTTCCACGTGGAGCAGAACTTCATGGAAAGGTAAGTTTTATTTTGCACCAAATCATATTTTTTAGTAAGTCTTACATTGTAAAAGTAAACTATCAAATATATCTAGTAGTTTGTTGAGAAGACGAAAAAGGGCACAGCAGCAGAGCAAGCTTAAGCTTTACTATTAGTCGCAACACTTACTTTAGGAATGATATTAGATGAATTTAATGGTGTCCATATAAACTTACCTAAAACTGCATTCAAATTGCAAGATATATTCTATTTCAGAGAATTCAAGAATAATATGTACGATCAAGTTGTAAAGACTTGTATTCAAGCTAACTATCAAAATGTTTGAGTAATTATCCATTTTTCACTAAAAACTAATATAAATCTTTATAAATATATATTTTATATGGTGTGAACATCTATAATATATTTATGCAACAGTCTTATACCTATTTTTGACAAGATGATCATTCTGTACCATCCTGCACTAAATTTCACGCATTCCGTTCCAATGATTATGGTTTCCTCTATGAATTCGAGAAAACTTATGTCTAGCTGATTTATATCTGAGTCTACTAAACTCATGCATGCGATACTAAGTGTTTATTTCTTCTATATTATTTACCATAGAGACCATCTGACTAACTAAACTTAGATGAACTATCACGGAATATTGACATCAACACCCTGAATCCTGCCTTTTATATTCTAATCAAAACTGCAATGATCGACATATCTTAGCCTCTACTTATTCAAAGTACTTCTGAAAACAAGAAGTTCTTTTCCAAAATTTAAATCCTCTCACTTTGGATAAACTGGTCTTTGAAAACAAGCACTTCAGAAAACAAGAAGTTCTTTTTCAAAACTTAAATCCTCTCACATTGGATAAACTGATCTGTGAAAACCACAGCGCGTCTACGATTATACAGAATATTAAAAGTCGATACAGCTTGAAACTTCCGTTTGCAGAAGCTATGTTAAAATAATAAAGTACTAATTTTTCATACTAGAAAGAAGATTCAAACAAACAATAATTTTAAGCTTCTTCATCAATGTAGAAATTATAAAAATATCTTTAAAATATGAAATGTTCTTAATCGTTCCGTAAATACGGTGTTCAATTATTGTTTCCACTTAAGATCTTAGATACAAAGGAAAGATTTAATGTTTTACTAGGATCCGGATCGTTGGGATTGTGTTCTTTGTTGACATTAAACAATTTCAGATATATTGTTATTGATTTACGGGATCACTGTTTTCTAAAGATATTCTAAAATGAATCAGACGACGAATCTATCAAAGCTTTTCAGCTTTGCACAGCTACATACGTACTTAACATGTCTTTATTTTAAGTCGTAAGTACTCTAATACAACTCGTGATAAATAAAAAAATATTTTTCCCTCAAACCGCTAAGCCTTTTTTAAAAAATTATTATATTGTAGTTATTTCAGCAAAACATTTTTCTTAATATATACTCAATCCTTAAAGACAATATATTTACTCATGGTAAGTAGATCTCCCTTACACTAGTGGATCTCTAATTAACCGTTTTTATTATAGAATCTAACGAAAGAACACATCGCAGTGAAGTAGGCTTGGGTAGAATGGGCAGCTCAACAATCTCTTTCTGTTACGAGTCTCAAGCTTTTGTGAATAATGCATTTTTTTTAATTTTGTCATTCTATTTCTTATAAGACTAATGTAAAGACTACTCGCTACTGTTTCTCTCTCCCTTCATCACTCAAAATTTTGTCGCAGTATCTTGCCATAAATGGTTTGATTACATTGTTATATATTCCTAGATTAAGAATTTAACCACATAGAGAAGTCATAGGCTACCCTACTCAAGGCAGATTGATACCACGTATTTAATAAAGAGAACTCTGCTATGTCCAAAGGAGCTATAACTATCATTAATCTAGTTACTTAGCTTCATATATTAACTACTAACATTTTCGCACACAAATGAGTCAGCGTTTTCTCTTTGAGATTATGGAAGCACAGATTAAGGTTTGATCAAAGTTTACCATAAAGGAGTATAAACTCAATTTGATTTTTTAATATGTACAGATCATTTAACAAATTCTTCTTAATAAAAAGATAAGAATTATAACAAATACACAATGCCATCAATCACTATACATAATTTTTCATATCTAAATTTTGTAATTTTGCAATTTTCTACTGACCTTCAAATACCAAGTCACAAATTCTAGAATACCTACACACATGCAACTTTGACATTCATATAACTATAATATTTAATCTCTTCCAATTTTTTTAACAATAGCTTGTCACAACAAGTTCATTTGATACAAAATTAGATAGATATACACGAACCAAAAAAGCAATAACAAATGAGATTTTCATAATAATAAATAAATAAAACAAATTATAAATAAGAATGGAACTTTAACCATATTATTCTGATATATTATTATGATAATATTCAATCACAAACAAGATATCTAAATCTATAATATTGAACTAAACAATCAATAAGTTAAGAAATAAAATAAATAATATATAGGAAAATATATAAGATCAGTAAAATTTATAATCCTTATAAAACTTCAATATAAGTAAAGCTCACCACCTAGAACATGAAAGAAATAATATAAGCAATAATAGAAAAAAAACATATAGAAAGTGAAAATACGGAAAATTAGAACCAAAATAAATATACATATATAGATCATGAATGTATATAAGAAATAAATAGGTATATAAACTATTGTAATGCGAGTCTTGTTGCGGTCCGGACGGATGCTGCCTTTGGAAGGTACTTCCTTCTATGCCTTGAAGACCTCTTAGGCTTTTTTTCTTAAATTCTCTGACGAAGCTATACTGCAGCAATTACACGTGGCCTCCCTACTCCGTCTTGGGATTTATCCAGGTAAAACACCACTGCACCAATCATACACGTCCTCTGTTCTGCGTTAGACTATGTTCAAGCAAAGCTTCGCCGCACCAATCAGACGCAATTTGCCTTTGTCTTACTTTCAGGAAAATTTTGCTGAACCGATTTGCTTGAGGTAAAAAATCAGGAAAGTAATGTCAAACTGTAAAAAATATGTGTATATATATATATATATATATATATATATATATATATATATATATTGTTATCGTATTTAAACACCTGAGCTACAACAAACTACATCTTTTAGTGTAATGAACAAATGTGCATAAATTTATTCAAGTATTCAGAATATATAAATAAATGTATATACATTTTAATATGACTTAAATTAAATAGTATTTACACATTTAATGAAACAAATCAATTTTTAGCAAGGAAAAACACAAGAATTAGTATGCCAGTTCTAATTAATAAGATAAAATAAAAAATATTCAAATTATACACATATACGTTTTTGAAGCTCAAGTCCATTGAATAATAACCTACTAACAACTAACAATTTGAAAATCTTTACCTCATAAATACAAAATAGCTTTTATAATCTCAAAGAGACATTGAGAATTTTATAAAAATATTTATTGATTAATAATGAGTCAAATATTCCATACGTTGTTGATAATATCAAGACCAAATTAACAAGCCCTTAAACAAGAAATTTAAAATTACTCCAAGCACATTATATTTTACTGTGACATTATATATACGAATACGTATTTCCTGATACATTGAAGCTAAATAAATAATAAAAAAGTATAAAATGTAAAAACAATTAAATATTACCTGAAGTACCACAGCAAACCTTGAAAAGATTAATTTTATAAAAACCATTATGTCACTGCTTATTGAAAACCTAAAAAACGAAGTTCATAAACAGTAACAAATGTATAGATAAATTAATGAATAATGAAGGAATAAATTTTGTTTTATAAGAAAACAGACATATATCATTATAAAAATGTTCAACTAATAATTTAAAATTTCAATGACAATACTAATAAACATTAATAATCACTTATTATTGACAATGTTCATCAACAATAAAAATAGAAATTATACCAAAAAAAAGTCAACATAAAACAATTTGTATGCAAGTACAAAAGTAACAGGCTAAACAGTTGATCAATTACGTTACCTCTTCATGAGCTAAGATTTCTTTCAATATCATCTAAACGTGACATTGCGTATTAATTATTTAATAAAAAATTATGTGAAGCAAGAAAATAAAACACACTCTAACAACATAACAAGTTAGATAGTGATAAATACAATAAATGTCCATAGCGGCACAATAGTAATAAATAACTTAAACGATCGGTAAAAATAATGTAAAAAATCTTCGACTATGACTTAAAAGAAAATATTTCTAAAGGAAAATATATAATTAAGAAATTGTAAAACGTGAAATCCTAAGCGATCTAATTTTAAGGAATCAGAGAGACAAACAAAGAAGAATGTAGGAAAAGAATTTTCTATGAAATACCGTCTGAGCACGTTTTTTTTTCTTGTGAAGAAAAAAGCGCTCCAACTACATACTACAAGACTTCAAGCTAATAAATAGGGCAAAACATAAAGAAAATTTACTCAACCTCACTTGATAGAGTAATTAACGTAGTTCTCGATATTTTTCTCTCTGACCTATGATTAAACAAGGGTCATTCTAGAGCTAAAATATTAGGGAAAGAACTTCACAACCATAAACTCGCATAAAATAAAATTTTTAAATTATGTATATGTGAAAATTATTACGAAACATATTCGTCAAGAAAATGATCTCTCTGCTATTGAATCGGAGAGATCGATGTAGTATTTTGTTTAATTATTTTGTAATGATTGATACGGTTAACGCCATGGGTCCATATCGAACGCTATATCACTTTCGATACGTTTTACGTTGTCGCGGCTTGAGTCTAGCTCTCCTGCTTACTCGCCCTTCTGATGATGGCGCCGACTTGGTTCCTCGTGCTCCCTGACTGTCCCGTCCCAGATGGCTCAATGTCGGACCAGGTTCGTGGCGGGATAAGAAGGCGCGAGGAGACCAGAGCGAAATAAGCGAGGTGTTTTCTTTATATTTAAAATCAAAACTTAGGATTATTTTTATTATATTAAATTTAGAGAGGCTTTATTTATTTTGCGGTGCGCTTACTGCTTACAAAGAAATCTTAACGGTTACAGTGATGAATAATGATTATATATTTTATAAATTCTTGACGTACATTTAAATAATTGCGAAACATGCGACACTTTCTTACGCACCAGACGGCGAGGTTTTACAAGTATAAATCAGTCGGTGATGCGGTGCTTTTTCATACCAGACGGCGAATTACAACAAAAACCAATAAATCAGTGATACGACACATGCATATACTGTACGATAGAATTACGATAAAGATCAACAAATCGACGATGCGACACTTTCGCATATACTGTACGGCGGAATTACAACACTTATTGAATGGCGGCGGTATATCAACGCGAGTTTACTCGGCGGAAGATAGCGAGGGGGGGAGTCTAGCCAAGAGGCTGTCTCCGGATGCGCGACCACGGACCAATGTCTATACCCAGGAAAGTGCACCAAAAGTCAGCATGACCGGGAAATCTTTGCTTCCTAAACTCCATTCTGCGTAAGCGCGCTCTTTTTATATCTTTTGCGGGCGCTTCTCATGCTTTCGTACTCGCGGGTCTCGTGGAGAGGCCGCGTCGCATAGCCATTACCCTTACAGCCGTAGAGGCGGGAAAATAGCGGTGGCTGTGGCGCAAAAGCGTCGCGCTTGATCGCGCAAAACATAGTGTTGCGCTGGCTACGGCATAGCCAAGGCTCTCCACCACGGGCTCATGCTTTCTCTCACTCGCCCGCTGAGCATTCTCTCTCGTACGCATTTCGAGCCACGTACTCCCACTACGAGGGCATTCACTCATCATTCTCCTTGCACGCACTTCGGGCCGCGTACTCGCACTACACGGACATTCTCTCGCTCACTCACTCTTACGGCTTATGCTATGCTACTTACCCGCTTTCTCACTCGCACTCTCTTTCATTTGCACTTCCACTCTGCGGCTGACACTATGCGGTCCGCGCGTTTTCTCACTCTACACACACTCTTTTCCACTCACACTTGCATCCCTGCGGCTGATGCCACGCCACGTGTATACTTTATCATTCACACTTATATTCCCACACACTCTTACTCACACTCGCACCACCACAATTACTCACAGACATTGTTTGTTCGAATGTAGGGATCGGGCCTCTTTGTTTTCCTCTCGGCTCTTGATCCGCGGCTCTGCTTTCCTTTCGCGCAGAAGGGATTCATCGCAATTTTGAAAACATTCTTTTACAAATATGAAAAGAAGATGAAATCGAACTTCCGATGCCTTACACGCGATAGAATAAAGTAAGTCAATAAAAATATAATATAAAAATGTACATTTTCTAAAATCATTAATGAAGAGCAAAGGAATAAAATAATTAAGTAAAAAAATTATGTAATAAGTTAGAACTGCAAAACAAATTAAACTAATAAAAAAATTATAATGTCTAAATTATAATACATTATTACTATTACAGTAATTTCATGAGGATAAAATTATCGTTTTAAATTTACAGTCTCTAATTATTTCTATTCCGGTGGTTAATAGTATTGACAATTTCAAAAGATTGTATGGATTTCTTAAGTGTATACGAGCAAAAAGCGTGATCCACGCGACGACGGAAAGCTAGAAGGTGCGCACAATGCATGATGCCGCAAGCAGAACTGAAACTTTGGAAGCACACCTAAGTGCCGAATGTATAAATGCGAGTAAGAGAGCATGTGCAAGTGTGAGTCTGAGTAAAAGAACACGAGTGCGTGTAGGAGTAGGAGTGCATTAACGCACCAAAGAACTCCTGGCCAAGTCAATGTTCGCGTCGCTCCACCGGCGGCTGCGGTGCATACCATGGAAGCACTATCAGACCCTGTAATGACTGAGCGCGTCGATCAAATCGATTCGTATGAATAGTTAATTGCTATTAATCCATCGTGCATCGAACCGCGCAAAATGGGTGAAGCTCACGGCTAAAAATTGGTTGCATCACCCGAACACTCTTCTAACCTGGATCTAATAGCGGCATTCATGATTTACATTGCTGTTCTCGTCTTCCATGATCATGATACAGTCCGTGTACTCTCTTCCTGGAGCATTAGTAGTTTTCTGCGCCTATTCTTACCATCCCCGTGGAAAAGCACATTTTTCGTCTTCCTATCCTAAGGTAAGTGCGATGTACAGTGCTTATCCTTTGGAACACCAGAGGATGACAATGTTTGCTGAACTCATCCGGACATCTGGAGAGTAATACAATTAGTGGTCTTTCTTCCCAATATACCAGCGATTTACTGTACCCATTGCGACGTGATTCACGCACCTACCAAGCTCGAATAGATGTGTCGGACGCGTAGGAATCGGAATGCTTATCGAAATGTGCCTGTATATATGTAAAATGTATGTATAGTGTATGATATTTTTATAGCGAACATCGAATACGTTTAATAATTCTTAGCATTTAATGTTCTATTATAGATAAATTCGTCTTAAGTTTTATATTTTTATCAAATTTTATTATATATCATTGTTTACTGCTGTTTCGGTTTACTGCTGCGGTTAAGCCCTAAAAGGCCAATAAAATACAATTATTTCTAAGAGGAAATGAAACGAGTATAATTATTTTAATTTTATCAATCCGTTACTTAAACATCTACTAATATTCCACCCCAACAAATCCTTTCAGACGAATTATTCTAGCAATAATAGCGGGCATGGGGAGCGGTTAAAGAGATACTGCGGAGATCATGTACTAGGCTTCAAACCCCGAACATCAGGCGACTGAAGGATGCGAAACCGTCACATATTGAAAGTTTATGTTATTTATTACCAAAAATAAACAAAATATGCAGTGATCAGTAATATCTGATAAGAAATGTTTTATATAGAATTAGTTCGCAATGTTCTGTAGTGAGCGCCTCTAAGGTAAATTCGATGCTATATTGTATTATTGCGCCAAATGTTTCTTGAAGATTGGCATGCGTTATCTATGAGTTAGGATAATGAGTTTGGCTTCAACCCATTACACCGTAAGCTCAGCAATTACGAATTAAAGGTGGAACTTCTGACAAATGTTATTACCCGATAATATCATATTTTTATACAAAAAATTATTTGAAAACCAATGTAATAATGTGCTATTATCGTCATTAAAAAAAGAATACAACATTTTTTTATACTCAAATTGTTTGAAATAGTTAGAATAATAATTAACAAATATACAAATCATTTAACCAAAGTCATTAAACATTATTAGTACTGAATATTTTATTATAGATCTTTGCAATCTCTAATTATAGTAATTTTTTAATACATTCATACTTTTAAACTATGATCAACATAACGATAAATACTTTAATTAAAAATGTTTATTTCAGACTTCCATTGTAATATAAAATTAATGTTCTCAGGTATTACTTTTTACATCTCAGATATTTAATCATCAGAATATAACAGGAGGGCAAATGGGTGCATACTTTGGTTACGCTCTAGCTGTGAATGATATAGACGGTGATAATCGAGACGATCTTATTGTAACCGCTCCATTTTATAGTCGACCTGAATTCGCTGGAGTTAAAATTGAAACGGGAAGAATATACATTTTTTATCAAGGAGATGAATCAACGAAATATCAAAAATATGATATCAGGTATATTATTTATTAGCTTTTATTAGCAATATTAACTATATTATTTTGAATTTAATAATGTTATTTCTATAAAATACTTTGATGTAAGTAACTTAAAAAATCATATTCAAATAGTACAATTATTTTTTTAATTGAAAAATAAAGTTATTTCTATATTCAAGAAGGTGTTAAAATGAATTTACAACTGTCTTCTTTATTTTATTAGTTTAAGTAATCTTCAATTTGATAATTAATAATGAAATATATTTGCTTTTGCAGGAATGCACTTGATAATGTTCATACATTGTTCTGTTTGATTGTACTGTATAATTTGTAAGTTCCAGAAACTTACTTCAATATTTCAGCACAAATAAAAAATCCATATAATTCACAGACAGTAAAATGATATTTGTTTACGAGTTGCAATTAATAAGTGATGAACTCTTACTGCACTTAAAATTAAAAACAGTTTTGTGTATTACTCAAACCTTATTGTTATAGAAAATAATAACGCTCAAATCCAAAAATATTTCGGAAAATCTTACGGTACATCTGCTTCATAAACAAATGTTTTCATTATTAAGTCAATTTAAATACAGTTCTACCCCCGTTCTCCAACGATTGTACACTTATTGCACTCAACTTTTGTTTCTAATTTATATAATCTAAAAAAATCCACATGACATTTCATAATTTAAGGCCTAAGATCAACTAAGACATCAACAGAATATATATGGAAAATTTTAAAATTAAAAGCGATAGTTTAGTTCAATCTAAAATTTACATATTATAATATTAAATAATATTTATTAATAATCTACAATTAACGGACCAATATCAGATTGGCAACTAAATAGTAATATACGTGCACTGTCTCTCGCTGGATCTCTTTTTTTTCTCCTTCTATCTCTTTGACAGCTCAGGTATCCATCAGATCAAACCTAAACGATTTTGTTATCGCGAAATTACAATATAAATATAAATTTGTTCCAAAAATAAATTGACTTATCTTGTAAAAAGAAAAACAGATTTCACAACAAAAATTACTCAAGGTAAATTGATTCTTAAATTAATCAAATAATTTTTATTGTATTATAAATTATTTATTTACTTATCAATCATGGTAATAGGACATTTTTAATAGAACATCTTTATATAATATTGTATATTATATTTTATAATAAATAATAATTCCTTGCAGCTCACTTAATTATAACGTACTATGTAACGCATTCTCGATGCTGATTCTTCCTGGCCTGTCGTTGACTTTGTTGTATGACTTTTAAGAATATTTAATATTGAAATTTTCATAATTGTGGATGCAGACTAGCATTAAGTATAGATTTAAAAAATAGAAAAGGCGCTTATGATCAATTTTTGGGCAGAATACAACAAAAATATATAGATTAAACCGAGAATAGCTAGTATTCGTATGTTATCAACTACGTTTTTTCTATTTTGTTCTTTCCTAGATCATTAAATTTGACTTTATTACAATAAGCCTGCAATGTAATTGTCTCTCTCTCTCTCTCTCTCTCTCTCTCTCTCTCTCTCATGCATATACCAGCTTTGAGAATAATTATCATAAATAACAATCTGTACTAAATGTATAGTTTGTACCAAAGGGAAAATAAATGATAATTGAAATGTGATACGTTTGCTCAATTCTTCCTATACCGAATTATTTTTTGTACCATATTGGAGATAAAAGTACTATATTCAAAAAACGCTATAAATTAATTATAACGCATGTAAATATAAATATTTATATTTAATATATACCGTTAATAACAATATTATTTAATATTTTATAATATTTATTTAACAAACTTTAATATTAATCTTTAAATATTTTATCCCAAAAAAACATATATCTTAGAGAACCAAAAGAAAATTTATATTCATTTCAAGACCTAAAAAAGTTAAAACAATTCCTTCCTAATGTTACTGTGCAGAATTTTTAAATCGAAAACAAAAATTGTGCATACTAAGTCTTTATCTAGAAGCCATTATAGTTTATGTACAATAGTCCTTAGAGTTGCTTATAGGTAATTAAGCTACTTTTATAGTAAGACAAGTTTTTTCATAGCAATAAAACTGAGTTTTATTCGTAGTTTTAATCGTCCATACGCGAATGTGCTAGTACTTTTCTATAACTGTTAGCGTTATTTTCTTATCAAAGCACTGCTCAGCGATTAATACAATCGTACTTAGAACTTACTTAGAGAGTACTCACCTTCTCAGTGATACTCAACGCCTATAAACTGCTCAATTTTAAAAAGCGATATTAAATCACCAAAGTTCAGATTTGAACTAAATTTTCTTTGCATTTGCATTGAAAACCAAATATTTGAAATAATACATTTTTATAAATAACTAAAAGAAAATTGACCTATCTTGTAAAAAAAAACATATTTCACAACAAATATTACTCAAGGTAAAATCTATCTTGTACATAATACATATAATATTATTTAAAAAAACCGTATTTTCATTAGCAAATTTAAAAAGTGTAAATTTTATGTATTCAAATCGTACTTCTTAAAATTTAATATTAGGTTTTATTTTCTTTATTACCTAATCATATAGCCGAATAATATTGTAATGAATTATATTTCTCTTTCAGTATTAAAACATGAAATACTGCTAATAATGTTTATGTTTTAGATCGACATCAATACAGGGTTATTGCGAATGGATGAATTTAATAATGCATATTTATTGGAAAAAATTATAAATTAAATTTTTAAATTGTAGCTAAACACAAATTGTATCTAGAACAATATAAAAAAGACATATATATACTCGAATTTGATTCTATATATATATATATATATATAATAATAATTTCCTATAAATTTTTTTATACATAAATCTAGCGGAACTAATAACTTTGTATAAATAAAGTATTGACCGTGAGTGTATAACAGAACAAAGTTTAAATATAAATTTATTACGTATGTGTACAGCAACAGATATGTGAGCGTAATTCAAAAGGAAAAAGCTGTTTGTGAAGGTTTTGGAGCCGGAAGGTTTAGTGAGAAACAACGTCTAGGACAGAGAGTGGAATAATCGAAAAAGTATAATTGATTACTGGCATGCATAATTTTTCTCTTACAAAAGGAAGCTCTCGTTTCTTTATCGCATTATAGTAGCAATTAGCAAGACCATTTAAAATTGCGATAAGAAAAGTTTGTCATGTACTAACAGCGGCACTTACACTATATATTCTTTCACCCTTTATACATACACAAATTTACCTACAGAACATGCATACTCTTATATGTGTATGAAAAAAATATATTCAGACCAGTCATATATTCATACTTAAGTACCAGAATGATGATGATGGATACATCGATCGTAACATCATATATATAAAGCTAATTTTTATTAAAATTCAAACCTGTTCTTTAAATTCTTTTATTCATAAATATAATAATGACATAATAATACAAAAGAATAAGCCAAGTATAGGTGAAGCATTTATTTTTAATTAAAATCTAATTGCAAATACATAAACTAAAACTTATAAATTTTAAGTGTGATATCTTACAAACTTAAAATCTTAATTCGTTATTATTACTGTTATGTCAAACGTAATTTAAAATTTGGCGCCGTCTGTCGCACATTTGTAACCCAAAAAAGACGTGACAATTCGTTTATTGATATACTGTAGAAAAAAGACAAAAGCTCGCGCCAGTACAATTTAATTGCTCTAGAAAAAGGCATTATAACACCATTGTTTAAAAAATCTAGCATCATCGCGTAAAATAAAACAATACTCAATTTATCTAATAAAATAATTCAGTATCAGTTTTTCATTCGTATATATCTTTTTATTTAATAATATTCATTTTTGTTCTTTTTTTATTCTATTTCCATTACGCTAAATCGGTCGATCGTGATTTTCATAGTGCATTCGTTAGTGAGCAAACTGAAGTTATCCTACACTTATTACGTGATTTGTCTCGGACAAATCAAAACAAAAGCGTTTAACGCTACATCGACGCAGTAAGTACCATACATTTATTACTTTAATTGTTGAAGACAAATTCGAGTGGTTTTTACCACACAAGGTGGTCTTAGGATCCCAAAAAGTGAACGCGCGCTTCGTAATCCTCTGAACAATCCATTATCTGAACACATTCGATAATTGATGAGTAATACAAGACAAGCGTTACACAATCTTATTCATCAAATAATATAAAAACAAACATATAGATACATTGAACATACGATTCACTCAAAAAAAAAACATCAATTAATTTAACAATTTCTATTTTATTTCAATTAGAGAGGGGTTTTATGCTGCAAAGCTTTTCCCTCTCAGAGCCAAATAAACTGATATATTAGCTCAAATAGTAGTTCTTTCTTTTCGCCATTTTTTCCTAAATTTTAAAATAAATTAAAACCACAAACCTTCCTAACTTTTGAGAAAATTTGTACAATAAAACAATTACCGTATTAAAAATGCATAAAGTTTTTTATTAAATTTAAGATTTTAGAAGGGATTATTTCATATCTATCTTTGAGACAAAATTCTTTTTGAATTTTTATCTTTTTTCTGCTTTTATTGTTTCTTCTAAATTTTTATTATTTTGGATTTCTAAGTATATTTATTCTATAGAGTTCTTTATTGATCTCAATAAAAATTAAATATTTGAGAAAATATTTTTGTTATTCCTATCATAATCTTTTGAAGCAAACTGAAAAAATTGTCTTAATTCTTACTAGTATCTATTTGAATTGTAAATATACTGTACAAATACAATTCGCTTTTCATTCTCACTAACACGTTCATTTTCTCTCATTCGCGCATTTATTTTCACTGCCTCATTTATTTCATCTTCCTCGCTTGCTTCACTCATTTACGTACACTACTTACTGTGATGCGGCCTATCGTACCATCCTTGCGGGTACATCTGCGCTTCGGATACTAGAATCGCACCCAGAACTGCGAAAAATCACGCACTAGTCACGGAGTAAGGGACAAATCTCTTTTTTTCCAATCTTCCATCCACGACCCGCAGTGTTAGAGAATACTCTCGAAGAACAGCTTCGTCACAATTTATAGATTCATGAATTTATATAAATTATTTATAAGCATTAGAAGTAAACAAATATAATTCCATAGCAATTTTATATAACATACAGATTTAAATTGTATACATCTAAAATATACAATTATTATTTAATTATTCAAATTTAAACTTCATTAATAATTGCTTACTTTTATACATTCCTTAAAATTATAAAACAATAAAGTGATAGTGTTATTACTTATTATAATATTCATACAATTAAAAATTTTTTAACGAATCTTAATTTAATTAATTTTCAGATATTATTTACTAATTAATATGTACATTTGTAAACTGTATGAAAAAAGTATATACTTATAGAAGAAAAACATTAAATTATATTAAATTTCATTGAAATTCAATATTTTTTAGGGATGGTGACAACAATAGAGGTCAATTTGGTTTATCAGTAGCCTCCCTTGGTGACATTAATCTTGATGGTTACGGAGATTTTGTAATTGGCGAACCTTATGGTGGCCTCGAAAATCGAGGTGCTATTTATATTTATCATGGAACTAAAGAAGGAGTCGAAGAAAAATTTTCTCAAGTTATATATTCAGAAAATCTTGAGAAACCAGTTCGAACATTTGGTTGGTCAGTTAGTGGCGGCATAGATTTAGATGGGAATAATTATCCCGACATAGTTGTTGGTGCTTATGAATCTAACACTGTCACATACTTTCGATCCCGACCCGTGCTTAATATGTATTCAGATATAAATTTCCTGTCAGAGTCTATCAATTTACAAAATAAAACTTGCATTTTATCTGATGGTATGGCTGTAGCATGTTCTGAATTAAAAATTTGCTGTATGTATACAGGATTAGGATCATGGTTTAAATATAATTTTACAGTCCAACTTTTACTAGATGACAAGAAGAAAAATCCACGTCTTTTTTTTCTAGACTTTGAAAACAAATACTCGTTAAATTGGACAGTTACCATTATAAAAGATCAGCATCATTGTCGACAGATAAAAGTAAGTTACAGTAATTAACATTTTTCTTCAATTATGTTATTGCTATGAATATTTAATATTTTTTATGATAAATAAAAGTTATATATAATAATTTCTAACTGATTTAAAATAAGCGTAAATCAAATATAAATCTATATTATAGTCTAAATAATATATATTTGAACACATTTGACCCCAAAATCTAATACTTATTTTATCAAATAGCATGACATATAATAATAAAAGTTTGTACATTAAAGTATTGGAATATTTTTGCTTATTTTTATCGGCGATATTGATAATTTCTCGCTCCCGCCGTTATATTAAGCTCGGTGGGGCGAGTTTTCGGAGTTTCCTTTCTTTGCCTTTTTGTGGCAGTGGCTGGTCCTTCATATTTTCTGTGTATCCTGTCCTGGATAGCTCGAGGTCAGACCAGGGTTCGTTACAAGAAGAGGAATGTGAAGGACGGGAAAAATAAAGAAGTGAGATGGTCTTTTTCGGTTAAAGATTTCTACATTCTTTAGCAGGTTTTTTTTATCTCTTATATCGGGGTAACACAGTGATATTATTTCGATTCGTTGTTGTGACATTCGCGCTGCTTCCATATATGGCAAGTTTTTTTCACGGCAGTACATGATGGTGTTGTGGCGCTTTCTTATATAGCGGTGAAATATTTTACAGGTTAAAGTTCGCGGCGTTTTCTTACATTTTTATTCGGTGCTATATAGTGGCGGCGAAATTCCGATTTAATTTGTTAACAACTTGAAGGTCAGGTTTTACAAGAACCGCGCATGGCAACAACGAGTTACTCTACGTATTTTATTATTATCGCGATCAATTCCGAAGGTGAGGTCGTATAAAGACCGCGCTTGTCAACAAGTTACTTTTCCTTATCCTATTCCTATCGTAAGTACTGGAAGACCAGGCCGTACAAGGACCGTGTCTGCCAACGAGTCATTTTTTCCTGTCTTATTTCTATCGCGATTTCCTGTAATTTAGTTACAAGTAACTCGAGGTCAGGCCGTATATAGACCGTCTGATAACAGTGAGTTACTAGTTTAATCGGCGAGCCTTAGTGGCTACCGCGATGAGCTGAAAACTTCCAAACATTCCCTTTTGTTGAAGTTCGGTCTAGAGGCTTGCCCGGTGCGACGCTAGAACGTCGCACCTTGAACGGTATCAATAGTTGGCCGCCCACCTGACTTACTTTTTACAGGAGACTTCCTCCTGTAGTTTCTTCGAGCCACCTAGTGGAGGAACGCTTCCCTCCTTATAATTCAAGCGCAGCGCGATCTTGTTGTCAACGGCGTGGGTGACGCGTTGGGCCAGTTGGGCCTCAGCTATTGTGCGTAACTGAAACCCCCATTCCGCACTCATATTGTATCACTCACGTGGTACACTTTCCATCTCCACTCTCTCACTCTAATACTCGGCGCTTTCACGAACTCACACTCTCAGTTGGGGACGGACGCTTGCCCGGAAAAGTTGTACTGTACGTTCGTTACACTATCGCGTTGTAGAGGGCAGCTTTTTAGTTCTGCCCTTTTCTTACCCAGTGGTAGTCGTTTGTAGATTTCGCAACGAACGCTTCCGTCGCAGTATAATCCTTTATAATTGTGTTGCAATACCCTTAGTCTTCGCTATTACATATAATAAAATATTTTCTACGTCTACTGTAAAAGATTAGCTTTACATTTCACAGGTTTTATTTAATTAAAACAGTCGTAAAGTTGCAATTATTTTTTATTATGATACTTCAGTACACTGCTATCGATTTTTCGGTAATAATTTCTAGAATGCGGAAATACTCCATAATTATAAAGTCAATTTCTGTATCTAAAACTTCACTGTTCATAATCTGATCTACGTAATAATATTTACAGCAAATAATGCAAAAGAGGATCTATGTATTTCACTACACTTTCCTTTAACAATAATCGGTATTCAAGTAAATTCTGACAAGCAATTAATTAAAGAAATTATATCTAATCAATCACTTGAAAAATAACGATATTCTGAAAATTTTGCATATATTTTAGAATTTTTATTGTTTTTAAGCTATCATTTTAAACATTAGAACTAATGTATCTAACAAAAAAAGTAAGCATTGAGAAACTTATGTACCGTTAAAAATTCATGAAAAATGCGCGTTTAAATTTTTGGACAAACTTGGAGGTAGTTGAAATCATCTTTAGGATGTCATTCCAGGTGAGTTAATTATAGCTTTTGTTTATATTTAGTATATATTGCCAAAATATATTTGCAGTAATTATTTATATCCACGAACATTTGCTTCTCATGCTTCAAAATATTAAGTGGTAAAATCATTTATATAACAACTCTGCAGACTTATTTTTATCTTGTAAGTTGCCACTCACACTATGACTATTTTCTTTTCAGGCACTGTTGATGAGCAGATTTTAATTTATTGAACTAGTAATAATATATTGCCTAAATTGTAAATTTTATTTTTTTACTGACTTACTATCGATCGATCAATAGCTAATCTATAGTATACTCTCAACTTATCTACTATTTATGTTGACAATTTTCTTTTGCACTAAATCTCTCTTTGTTCTTTATATTAGGTTATCAAATGTCCATCCATTTTTGAATGATATCTTATAGTATTTCTTATTAATACTATTTCATAAAAATAGAGCTGAAATTATTGCTATATCTTCTTCGTGTTACAAATTTAAGAGTATTACTTTAATAAATTAAAAATAAAGTAACTATTTCTACAACTACCAAACGAACTTTAGAATTCTGCACGTATTCAAAGTAAATATTACCATGGAAGCATCAATGTCACTGCACGGTTTTTCTATCTTACTAAAAACCTTCCTGGAATTTTATACATAATAAATACCTTTGAAGAATTAAAAAGATTAAAGCAAACGAAACAAGCTTCAGATATACTAATAATTTTTTTCAACGTATTTTTTCTCAAATAATCTTAAACAATTTTTTTGCATATTATGTAGTAAAATGAAAATAATAAAGTTATTTTTTGCCCAGCTGACTAGATATAAACTTAAATTGATTCGTCAGTACATGTTTCGCTCAGTAATTGTTTGCTCTCCATCATAAAATAAGTATACATACATATATATATATACATATATATTATTAAATAGTAAATATTTTATAAAAAAAGGTTATAATATATAAGACTCAATGTATAATTAGTTTGCTGATATTAAATTTTCAAAATTGTATATGATTACCATCATATCATAATATATTTGTCATATTTATTTAATACTTAATAATTCATAAAAATAAAAATTTTTATTTAATATAGGTGTACGTAGCGCCACATTTACGAGATAAATTATCATCATTGGATGCTGAAATGTATATAGAATTATTAGAAGATAATACCAATTTATATAGTAACTGGAAGAAACGTGATCCTAAACGAAACCTAACGGCTATATTAGATCCAAAGAATACAAGAAAACGTGATTCACTCACAATTCAGAAAAATTGTGGATCTGATAATATATGTATACCAGATTTAGTAATAAATGTAATAAAAAATGTTGATAAATATCTTCTTGGCTCTGGTAAAATACTAGAATTAAATGTAAATATACAAAATATTGCAGAAGATGCATTTGAAACTATATTTTATTTACAATTGCCAGTTGGTATAGATTATATTAATATTGAACATCAAAGCGAATCTACTGAAATAATTATTCAGTGTTCTGCTCCAAAACCCAATAATAATAATACATTACGCTGTGATATTGGTAATCCATTACCTGGAGGAAAAATGGTTAAATTCAAGGTTTTTTTGCAACCAATAACTTTTCATGGTATGAAGCCAACCTATGAATTAAATATGAAAGTAAATTCTACAAATGCTGAAATACCTGATACTTTAAAGAACAATATTTACGACATTATTTTACCTATATGGATTGAAACTGATTTATCAATAGAAGGTGATAGTAAACCTCAGGAAATTGATTTTAATGCAATTGATTATGCAAATGGTGATCCTAGTTTTTCCGTAAGTACGTATGAATTTGGACCTATAATAACACACAATTATACTATACGAAACAACGGACCATCAACTGTTTTGAATATTGCTACATCACTTATTTGGGCTGCAGAAACCTATTCTGGAGATATTTTGCTTTATTTGATTGACCAACCAGATATTTCAAACAATAAAATTCAATGTGATTCTGCAAATGCTAATTACTTGAGCTTTAAAGTAAGTATGTCAAACTTTTTATTAATTTTTAAATCTATTATTAATGTTTTATATTTGTAAGAATTTTAAATTTAATCAAGACAAAAGTATTTAGCTACCATCAGTACGTATGTAAACAAACAGTATGTAAAAATATATAAACTGACAGAATATTTATCTATAACAACATATTTAAACTATAGTCCAAAATTACATTGCTAAGATAGAATAATAAATGTCTTCTATTAATATATTTTAACTTTCCCAACTCAACATTTATATAATAGAATAAATGATAATTAGAAATTTCTTTATAACCCAATAGTTATCACATTTCGTCTGCTGATTCGAGTCTGGATATTTGACTTCTTCATATTAATAAAGACTGGGGTACCCTACGGTAGAAGGTTTGAATTTGTTATTATCTCACTATATCTATCTCTGAGACCAAATTATTAACGTATTTTCTTATATTTCGTGAGCGAATATATAAAAAGCCGTATATATTGACGTGGTTGTTGCATTAATTAATGTGTTACCGTGTGATAATTCTAAATGATTTAGAATTTGTGTATTTCTTTTTGGCACAGATCAACAGGTAATTCTTTCACATGAGGTTGTGATGAGCGTTCGACATTTATCAAGGTTTCTATGTTGTCACTAATCGTGTATAATACTTTAAATACATCCTTTAGCCAATAATTATATTATTTATTAATATTTTTAGATATTTTATAATTCTTCATCATTTGCAATCATTATTTTGTATTTTATTTTCTACTTGTTTCAGAATGTCGTCATCTCAGTTAATCTTTAATAATATTATGAATATTTTCTAATTCTGAACTAATTCGAGAAACTATCTTTAATCTTTTAGAACTATCTTCGTGAAAAGCTGTCTTTATAGGTAGACAGCTTTGCTGATATCAAATTTTGAAAATACGTTTCAATCGGATTATCAATGCACGATAACGAGGCAGTGAACTTTTTATAAATTTAATTACCATATTATCTTTTAACACATTGTACTGCGTAATTCGTTTTATACATTTCATACCATTTTTAATATGTTACTAAAAACCTGCCATATGAGCTTATAAAGACGATAGCTATCGCTAGATTGACCGGTCAATCAACATTACTTTATAAGTAATTACATAATACTACAGTTATAGTATATATGATAATATTGTAGTTATAATTAATATACGAATATAATACTATGAAATATATATAGAATATACGTTTCATATATTTTAAGAATTTTAAAATTATATATATTTTCTTCTATTCTAGTTTATTATATATTTTTTTATTTATGTAACTTTACTTTTTTCTAATATTTTATTATTTTTTCTCGAAATTGGTACTTATTATTATTTTTTTGTTTTTTCCTTTCAGAGTTATAAGATATGGATTAAAAAAGAAACTATTTTTTGCATCATTAAATTATATAATTTTAAATGTAGGTCTCATTGTAGCTAAATACCATATAAGTGTGAGCTAAAAATTTCTTAAGTTTGAATTAATAACCATTTTTATTATTTTTAGGTTTTTGTCTACATGTACTATCTATACATATTATTTCTATATAATTCAATGTTTTAGGTACTGTAATTTATGATTTTTTTAGAAGCTAACTAATCTTTCGAATCTTAATCAAAGTTCTTTTGAATTTTTTAAATGCTATTTTAATGATTCACAACTCTTCTATCCAAAACTCATGTAAATAATATCATAGTCTATATTAACTTCGAATAGTACTGTCAAACATATTAATGTCTAGATTAAATAGATCCAGAACATTGACTAAGTTGAAGATATTTTGCAATAACCAGAAAATGTTACAGGAAAGCTATATTGAAACTCACGTAATTTTAATCTACTAGTTATACTCCAAGATAAATTATATAAAAATTTTTGTTATTTCTAAAATTCTGAATAGAAGAAATCTTTCTATGGTAAGAAAAAGACTTAATGTAGTTTAATAGTAAAATATATAAGTTGTAATTATCAATAATTGATTAAAATGACATTTATATTAAATTTAATTGGATTAAAAATAAAAAATAGAGTAAATTCTAAGACAAAAACACAATTATATAATCAAGGAAAATTACATAAACACATACGTATAGGTTGATTCATTTGAAGAATATTTTAAACCAAAGATACTGTTGTCTTTAAGTTAATAGAGTATATAAAACCAAGTATAATTTATACTTTATTACGTTCCAAAGGAGTTGAATGAAAAAGAAAACTATAACTGCTTAGAATAAAGATAATATCCGGTATCAAAATATTTTATTAAAGCATGATTATTTAAGTTCAAGAATAATGAGAAAACAAACAACATGATATTGTATGAAATTCTAAAAATCAAAACCTAATATTTTTGTAATAATAGATTTAATATTGATAAACTGTCCTGTAAAAAGTAAAGCTATCTCGTTTAAGGTCAATATTATATATCTTAGGAACTAGATTATATAGTTATGAATTATAGACAGGGTACTTTTGGTTTTAATTGCTTAAATCTAAAGATGATTTTAATTATGACCTAACCAATAAGAATCAAATGTAATAATTTAATGGCTTAGTAAGTTTAGATCATCGACATTTATCGAAAAACAAAATAGTATAAAGTAGCAGTAAAGCCCTGTAATTAGTGGTATTTTTTGTAGGAAAGGAGTGATATTTATTTAATTCAAAATTATGAATGCTTTTTTATATGAAAAATCAGTTTAAAAAATCAATCTTTATACATATTCAGTATTCTTAGAATATGGTGGTTTGTAACAAAGAAATTTTCTTGTTACAATATGTGTTTATTATAAAGGTGTTACCTTCTCCAGCTGTTTCCCCGCGACAGCATAGAATCAGCAAGATTTCGATAAATTAATTTTTTTATACGTTCTGGTCAGGTTAGCTGAAGTTAAAAGTCCTACTAGATTCAAATGGTGAGGAGGGTCGGAAAACGGGAAAATGAGTAAGTTACATGTTTATAAATTGAAAAAAAATCTAATTTATTAGCTTAAGTTTAACATTCAGAGTATTGCGGGCTGGAAAAATCTAATAGTTCATTAATCGATAAATTTCGTACATATATATATATTTGGATATTTTTAAATTTTCGCGGATTTTTACGTGTTTAGAGACGAGGAGTAATTAATTTAATTTTTTAATTTTTTTTTTAATTATTAACATACGTCTGGTAATAATTTACATAATTTACAAGACAGCCTACAGATTTCACAAAAATCTGGCGGTTTTCATTATGGATATGCGGAACGAGGATATAGAACCGTAAGAGCATACCCAAGTCCCTGGGTGCGGTCTAAAATGCGAGCAATCGATCGGAAGTTATTGTTTGATGAACCGAAAAGCTACGTCAGCAGAGACTACCTAAAGGTAGTCCTTGAGTATCAAATCGAAAGATTGCGCCAATAAAAAGCGAATCTGGAGGTACTGCAAGTAAACCAAAAACTATCTCGATAGGATGAGTACCGATATGGCGGTACAAGAAAGGGTGGGTCGAACGGTTGCACCCAAAGGGACCAACACTAAAGGTAGTTCAAAATAAACGCATTCAAAAGCTGCGATAATTTTTTAAGAGCCTTTTCGCTACTCGCGAAGTTGAAAAACTGTGCAGGCTGTCTAGAGCACCAAGGCTATTACTTCGAATGGAATCGAAACAGCATAGTACTCTAAACTTAATCTTTTTACTTTTATTATATGCTCCAGAAGAGTTCCCTATTTATTTGCGAGTCCGGTAAAGGAGCAACTTTATCTAGTCTTTGTACTTAAAGAATTTCGGGCAAAGGCAGCGAGAACAGCGGTGGTGGAGGCCCAGGTCCTGAGAAGTGTATCTAGGTTTCCCAGCACAGCCTCATTCTTTCTCTCGCACACTGTATTCTTTCTACCACTTGTATCCAGGACGTCATTATCACTCACTCACTGCACTCTCTCTTTCTATTTTTATTTATGCACGTGGTCATTTAATGACCCGCTGTATCACCTTCGCTACACTTCTTCACATAGAAACTGCGCATTACGCCACCTCAAAATAGAAGATGGTCTTATTTCATCTCTTCTTACCACCCCGCGATCCGTAATGTTTGCCAGTCATCGCGATAGGCGCTTCCGTTGCAATTTATATATATATACAATATATAAAAAAATATTTACTATTAATGAACAAAAACTAAAATGTAATTGTAGGTGTTTTAAATCCTTTAGTTCGATTGCTATATCTTATAAAATTAATGTATAATTAAATCACTTTAATTTTTTATTAATGATACTTAGAGACTAATAGTTTATAATTAATAATTTTTATTGCCTAAGTATATTTCAATAAAGTCTATAATATATATTAATATTAAATCGTAAGTCTACCTATAGTGATAAACCTATAATTAAATGATAATCGTTTACAAATTCATTTATACTCAACATAAATTAAAATTCCTAAATGAAACAAAATTATTAATATTACATAATTAATATAAGTATATTAATTTTCAAGATATTAATAGGACATAAAATTTTTATTTTAATAAAAATAACGAAAAGTCTCAGTGATGTAAGACGACGTGCTCAGTAAACGATTTGTAATATCAAAACAATTATGATCTCTCTTTTACTTGAATCAGAGTCAACATTAATCACCTTTTATATAGAACTTTTAGAATGTGTTCAAGAAATACTCAAAGAGAACATATTATTGTTTAAATATCAAGCACAAAATTTTCACAGAGCATAGATAAATTGAATTTTAATGTTATAGTTAAAATTAATATTAAAATAAAAATTATTCTTTTATAAAAGGTAATGAAAAATATTGAGAAAAACTAAAATATTATTCTTATTTTGCCAAAAATGTTTTTTTTAATATTGGCTTGGCAAAGAGGATATTTATTATTTTTTTTTATATATTGTTACTTTTGAAACAAAAACGTTTTGTTTATCGTATTGCCAAGTAATCCTTATTACAAAATAATGAATTTAATATGAGTTAGAAAAAAATGCTTTCCTTTCTTTTTAACCATTCGCAAAAATAATTAAACTTAATATTTTAAATTTTAAATCTAATGTCGCAACGTTGCTTAAAAAACAGTATACATAGTTTTAATTTATTTGATAATTATATTTGTAATATAATATCGAAGAAAAATTAAAACATTTTAGTTCAACTCACACTTCGATATGATTGATAAAAACCCTTACAGAAATTTTATTTTAAAAAGATATTTTTATTAAATTATGTCTTCATCTTAAAAAAGTAGAATTTTTTGAAATTCTTTGTTAGGTTTATTCTTTTGCTATAAAGTAATTAACGTACTTAGAAATAGAGACGCGATTAGTTTTACGCAATAAACGCAATGATTGTATCCGACTCATTCAAGACTTACTTATCAAGGACCGAATGACGCAGCCTATCAGGCCGACTAGCTGGAGTAGCTTTTTCACACTAATCAAAGGAGAGAGGTGAAAACATGGTTAGTTTTTTTATCACTGAGAATAAGAAAAAAAAACAAGACCAACGATAGAAACATTGCACTCAGACTGGCGCTAAATATAAACTCACTTTCACGCGCTAAACTGCACGTGATCTTCCGAGAATTAAGAGCTCCCACTTATGACATTCTGCTTCTGTAGGTGAAAAGGTGGCATTATTTTGATTCACTACGTCGAAGTAATGATTCTACACATAAACACGATTCGATTGGCGTAAATCATCGTGCAACCGAGCGGACAGGACAACGAGCAAATGCATGCCACGAAGAAAAATTGCTTGTGAAAATGCAACCTAGCCTGCAGTCACACTGCGCTCAGCGGCTTGGAAAATTCATACAAAAATTTATCGTCATCCGGCAATAAAGGCAGCAACGGACAAGAACTTTGAAGATTTTGTTTTGCAGAGTTTCTTCAGTTATAGCATTCATCAGAAGATCCAGTGCTAGTCATATACAAACAACCAATAGCACAGCTTACTGAAAATCAACTTATATTTTATTCTATGTACTTATTTTTCCCACGATAATGCTGCAACTGTAGAAAAAAAACTTGTTTTATTCTCGAACTTTCCGTTTGTTTTTTCGCTATCTCAACTTGTACGGCTGGCACCGATTAGAAATCATATTGTATAAAAAATTAAAGAAAATTATACTAATCTCATTTTACTAAAAAGTCAACCTTGTATATTCAATATAACTTACTCAACAAACCATATTTAAATCCAACGATATTTAACAGAAGAAATAATAACGCTTTCGCTTGCAGTTTACACTATACTTTCATTTACACAACTTCAAACATACGCTTATGTTTGTACACTTTCTAGTACTCGTTTATTTTGAGTATTTGTCATTATGCTATACTTGTTTATTAATAATATGTATTTATAGTTTTTCTTCAGCAAAGTTTGCGACTTTCGAAACGTGTACATTTTTGAAAAGGATCATTAGAGGCGGATTGTCTGAAATTCAAAATCCGACATAAATCCAATCATGATATAGATTCAGCGATATAGACCATAAACGTTTGCATACAGCCGTTTTTATAGGCAGCTCAAAAGGGACCGTGTATATTCACTAGTGAGTACAAGTTGGAGAAACAACGAATATTGTGCAAGTGAAACAAAGGAATCGGCGTATTACTGCGAGTGTGAACAAGATAATAACTTGATAATAACTACGAACTCCGCGTATGTGAAGAAACTAATAGTTACTTGGCTCTGCTCTCGTCTGGATGAACACTTTTATTAAATTAATACAAAGCATTTTTTAAATGTTCAAAAATATACGTCAGCTTTATTTAAATGAGCGAAGTATAATATAAAATTCTTATTACAAGATTAAGTTTTTCAATTTTATTTATGAACATTGGTTTTATTTTAAAATTACAAGTAATGAAAATGTAATAAAAATTATATCTTCATAACATATAACGTTATTTTCTATTTTAACTTATTATTACTATTTTTTAATAAATTATTTACATCAATATATTTATATTATTAGAGTGTCACTAAGTTTTATTATTATAATTAAATTATTTACATGTTTATCTAGAAAACGTCACGAATATAGATAAATAAAAAAAGTTTATATCAAACGGTTAATTTATTTTCATATAATTTCGTTATCGTAAAATTATGTGTACGTAAAAAAAGGAAAATACCAATATGTTATATTTTATACTTGTAAATTGCAAAAAATATACGCAAATATTTTGTTTTTTTCTTTAAATATTTAATTATGTATATTTTTTATTTATAAGCTGTATTGCTGTTAATTTTATATAAACTTAAATTTATTTCGTATTTTTTTAACAGGAAAGTAAAAGAATTCAAAGTACAATTCAGACTCCTAACGAATTTGAATTATATACGAAGAGATCATTGAGAAATTCATGGTCAAACGTAGAAAATACAACAAAAAGTAATTTTATTCTTTATAAGAACGAAAATTCTCAAGAAATATTTGAATCATTATTAGATAATAATACTTCGCATAAATCTGAAGTACATGAGGTAGAAAAAAAGTTGCAAAAAAAGTATGTACAAGACAATTTAAAGAAATATCCGAATTTTATGAAAAAATTAAATAATGAAGATACTAGAGAAAATATGCGGAATGAAGGTAAGTTTCATATTCGAAATAAGAAATAAGTCTATATAAAGAGAAATTAATAATAAAAAGTTGTAGTTTTCATACAATAGTAGCTTCTAGTAATCTTTACTAATTGCTAGTGCACGAAATATTAATATATTTTAATAGTTTTATTTAAAAAATTATAGTTCGAACTATAGTAGTTCTTATTAGATCTGATTTTTCAATGTATATTTGTAACTCTATTGTGGTTCATTTAAGTATAAAGTAATTTACAGTAATGCATAAGTTCCTCATAATAATATTTTTAAAAGAAATTGTCCGTTTTAAGGGTAAAAAATGTGTTTTTTGCAATATTATTAAAAAAGACGATGCTAATAGATTAAACATTGTAGATATATTATAATGGATATGTAGAAAGTGTAAATGAAGCCCATAAAATTTACTTGCGATAAACAAAATTTGCAATTTAATTAATTTTGACACATTTTTATAGTGCGTTAACTACAAAACTCTTGAATTTGGGATAAAGTAAAAAAAATTTAATTTGCTGTCACTATATAAACACCATGATTTTCCCTTTATCCAAACAATGAGCCGCTTATAGTTCAAAAATAATTACATGAGAACAATCAAAAGATCACCCAGCATCAGCCAGAGGTCTTTACAATTAAATTCCAAGTTAAAATTAATACATAAAAAAGTGTGAAGAAAAAAAAATAGAAAATTGGTTTTTTATTGTAACCATTAATAAATGGTTAAATACCACATTTTAGTGGTAAATGTTATTTTCTTTACATCAAATTAACAACTATTTCGGTGTTAGACATTCTATGGATTTCTCTCTATTTGGATTAATGTCAGAATAATATAATCGTGAGATACAACAATAAGAAACAATAGACCCCGGCTATTACTCGCACGGTATCCCAAAGGTGAAAGTGTGCTGTTGCATATTTAAAAGTATTGCATGTCAGTAGGGTAGTTCGTGCATATTTTCGAGTTTTGCGATTTAAAGAAAAAGCACTCACTCATGTTAGCAAAGTCCAAGAATTTTTCTTCCATTTATGTATGCTCGTACGGTTATTGCATACGATGTAACTGATTAACGGTCAAATTGTCGACAAATCTAATAATAAATGTTGCATACTATTATTGATTGTTATAGTAGAAATATCATCTATAAATAATTCGTAATTAGTATTTATATTACTAATTTTTTTTTAACTTTCTATATAACGTGATTACTATTATGTGTGTTTCCGTATGTAATAAAATACAATATATATATTTTACAGATCGATTAAAATATTTATCTAAAAGAGCGACTGCGGAAATTAATAGAATAAAGTTACAATCAAATGTACGTAAAAATTTAAAATTGAAAACATTTGAGAAGAACGTAAGATTTCAACGCTTAGCAACTAAACAGATACTTTTACGAGATGAAGACAATAACTATAATACTTCAACATTTAATACAGAAATTTTATGTAGCACTGCACAGTGTGTTAAATTGAAGTGCCGTGTGGGTCCTTTAATAAAAGATGAAGAAGTGTCAATATCTGTGCGCTATCGAATTAATATAAAATCTTTACAAAAAATTACACAAACTGAAAAAATAAAAGTTTCAACCAAGTTATTTGCTATTGTTACTTCACAGCCATTCATTGGAGAGCCAACTGAACGTATTATACGAAGTTATGAAATTTCGACTTTAATTCTACCTATTACAAATATTCATAGTTCAGAAATTGTTCCTCTTTGGATTGTGGTAGTTTCAGCATGTACTGGAACAACGATTTTATTATTACTTGCTTATCTGCTCTATAAGGTACTTATTAATTAATATTCATACTATATCAAGTAATTTAATATTCAACATTTTTTGTTATAAAAATACAAAAACTTTAAATTTTTAAACACCTTATATTTATATTATTATTCACAAAACTTATTTAAAAGTTATATTTAAACCCATAAATAGAATGTTTATTATCGCTCAACTTATTTGTCTTTCACGAAGAGCTCTCTCTCTCTCTCTCTCTCTCTATTTCATTTCCTCATTTATTTTGTATCTATTTTCTCTTTTTTATTTAAATTGCCTTCTTTATAGTTATATTGAAATTTCAGTATCACTTTAATAGTTTAAAAAATAACAAAAAGCTAATATAATAAAATAATACATAATGACTTACTAATTTAATTAAGTAAAGATAACATAAAGATTTCTTTTCTTCCAATAGCGACAGATTTTTTTGTGCATACAAGAGCTTACATGAACATAATATACATTAAGAAAAATATCACTTTATTTTTTATGCGTTACGATTACTCTAGTACCAACCATCTAGTAAATTTATCGTATAGGTTTGATTCATGATGTATTTTTTACTTTACACACAGTTTTAAACCCTTTTTAAGAATACTTTGTATTTATTGCTGCTTGTTTCTTTATTTATAAAAATTGATATAATAGACGTTATAGTAAAACTTAGAAAAAATGTAAAAGAACTAAAAACCGATTATTCTCATGTACTAAAATTGTAGTGTTCAAGGTTAAATCTAGAAGATAAAATTCAAAAATATGAGAGAACAAAATTTAAAAAACGAACAGCATTCTCAAGAAAAAAATATAAACAAAATAATCACGAATATCGTGCAATTTTTGAAAGCAGCAAGATAAGAAATCGTTAAAATTGTAATTGAAAGAATTATACCTATAATGCTCAGATTCAATTTATACTAAAATATAATTTAAACAACCTATGACTCATAACTTCAAATATTAAATGCAGGCTAATAAATAGAAATAAAAATTAACGTTAAAAACTATATATTTATAACTATTAAGAACAATAATATAAATGAGTTTGTAAATGAAATACTAAAATTTCAGATACTTATAAATTATAAGTTAAACGATAAATTCACTTTTATTTTTAGTCTGATTTAACATTTTTTTATTGCTTAAAAGAGAATTTTTTATATAAAGATTTAGATATGAGTAAGCTTTGCATTGAATCTTTGTTACGTTTGTTAATAACTATTAGGAGAACCGTATCCAATACTACATTCCTAAAAAGAAGCATCATTATTTTAATGTATATTGAATAATATAATTTTGACTAAAATATAATATAATAATATAGTCAAATAATTTTGACTATAATTTTGAATAATATAATTTTAACTAAAGAAAATTGAACAATAAGCATCGATTGTTATGCTGTTATTAAGTATAATATTATTATACTTAATATATACTTAATTACGATTGTTATTAAGTATATGTATGTATATATATATACACAGTTATTATAAACTTGTAATATTGAGCAAAGTGCACGTTGCATAACATTTTATTCACAAATGTACATGCGTGTCTGTAAATATAAGTGCGTCATAGACAGCAATTATGTATGTGAGCGTATTGCACACCGCGGATGCATAAGTATGCATAGAGGTGATCACGTCGCACTTTGAGAGTGTGTGATTGTGTAAAAGGTTAGCGAATCTGCACACAACACGGGCGAGTAGGAATGCCATACAAACTGCACTAGTATGAAATACGCTGTACTAAGAGTAGTAGGAAAGTGATCGTACGCGCCTTATCAGTTAAGTTGATACGTATATACGGGATGTATGGCCCGTATGGCGATTATGTCGGGATATAATTCTTCCTCGGACCCCCCTCCCCGATGAATCAGGAATCGTGTGAATGAATTAATATGAATCTATAATAGGCATTTTTCTGTAAATGGTGCAGTATGCCTAGATTTCGATTATATATATTTGCTTTGACTAATATCGTGAATCATGTATTATAGAATTACATAGTTGTACACCGCAGCCAACGGCTTATTACAACGTACGTACAGTAATTAATTGTAAGTTAACTGATTTTCAGTTAACTAATGGATAGAAGAAATAAACCGCCACGAAAATTCAAATATTCAACTTTGCTCTTTTATTTGCAAATTCCCCGTAAACTCACTTCTTACAAATAAACCCTAGACGATTGTAAAAATCGGGGTTGAAAAACAGAGAAACGAACACTTATTAATTTCCCCATTTTCGGTACATGGCACCAGAACAGGGACCATGCACACGTTTTTCGTAAATATGAGTATTTTGCTACGTATTTTATTGAGAAATGCAGTGAATAAAATATATATTTATTGTTAAATATAGGATTACACTTCCAATCATGAAATTTAAGATACAACTTTATCTTAAACATAAAGCGTGCGCAGTCTCTCTCGTACACGTACTAGTATATGCGGCGCGCATGATCACTTATAGTACAGTTAGTACAGCGTATTTAATCCTAGTATAGTTTGTACGGCATCCTACTCGCCTGTGTAGAATTCGCTAACTTTTTACACATCACACACTTGCCAAGTGTAACGCGATCACCTCTACGCATACTTATATACCCGCAGTGTGCAATACGCTCACACCTAATCGCTGTGTATGACACACTTATATTTACAGACACGCATGTACATTTGTGCATAAGATACAATATTAATATATCAACCTGAATTCTTTTATCTAGTGACAACTGTATTGTTTGAAGGATTAAAATATTTTAGCAATAACCCAGTTAAAGTTGCTGTAAATAGTAGATTTGAGGGAGGGATAATTGTTGCATCTGTTTTTACGTTTTGGTAATGACGTACTAAAAATGTTACCCTTAACATTATTGTAATTAAGAAATCAATGAAAATGATAAATAGAACCTGAATTTATTATTTAATTTTTCAGATTTTTATCTTACTCTTTTTCCCTTAACTATTTGAAATGTTAAATTTATTTTTCTTGAAGATGAAAAAGTTAATACAAATTATATTACATGAACTATAATTATGTATTGTCGGAAGTGTTATCGCGATATTTTATTAAAATAAAAGAAAATAGTTGAATTAATAAAAAACTCTATGATCTATATTTATAAAAATTTGCTTAGTCTTAATTATTCATCGTAAAATTATTTAGTCCATTATTAAAAATTACTATTTTATTTTAATAAAATAGTGAAAAAATATAATAAATAAAGAATTGTAGCAAAAATATTTTGTGCAATAAAATTATTCATATAAAAAAATACAATTAATCTTATTTTATACGTTTGTTTTCAGTGTGGCTTTTTTAAAAGGAATCGCCCATCAAGTATACCAGAAAAAGAGCTACTTAATAGACCTAGATATCTTTTAGATAAAGAAGATTGATATAATTTTACTTTATCAAAATATCGATAGCATAACATATTATTTACAAGATGTAAATTATTAGATACTTATACATCTAAAGGTATTGATTAATATATGTTGAACTTTTATTGTGAATTACTTTTGACGCAAAAAAATTTCGGATACTTTCAATTGAAAATTTTGAAATAAACTGTATAAACCAAGAATTCAGTATAGTAATGTTATATGATTTTTAATAAAAAATTTAAATTAATTAATTATTACACATTAAAAATATCTCGTCACTCTTTCATTGGCTTTAATCTTAATAAAAATGTACTACAATATTGAAAAATGTAGAAAATAAATAAAAGAAAATTTTAATTCGTTATTTATATTTAATAATATTATAAGAAGTGGTATTTTTAAGTTAAAAAAAATTTGATTAATTAGATAAACTACGAATGTAAAAAAAAATATAATAATTAACACACTTGCTGTTTGTGTATCCAAGTTTTTCTGAAAAGCTTATATAACTCTAATTCTTTCGAAACCTTGTCTAAATAATCTTTATAATATGGTTGTTTCAATTGGACATGTTGTGTATATACAAAACCATCAGTTACTTGTAACTGCAATGTTTGATAAACATATTCAGATTTATGATTTACAATAATAACAATTATGATCAACTTGCACGTAGAACGAGATTGTCGCAGTTCTTTTATATCTAAAGTTTGGAAAGATTCGTACCGTCAAATCAGTGAACTCTGAAAAACCGTGTGATTGTATCTGACATCGAAACCTAAATAGACATTTTATCTTTCCATTTACAACTTCAAAGAATTTCTTTTAATAATTTAAGTCTGATTTAAATTCACAGTTAGTGAATATGCAAATAATAATCAATAAATTGTTCCAAATGGTGCCTTAATTTATAAGAAATACTAATGCTATTTATAGTTGGAATAATATTTTTATTCAAATTAAGAGGCCAAAACTAAAGTACATTGAAACGCTAAGAAATTCTTAACACAACCTTAACAATAATTTGATATTTGATGTTGATATAAATAACAAACTTTCCTAGAGTATATGCTATTTCTATTCTTGCAAGAATAATCTTGTTTTAGGCAGCTTAAAAATAGTTTCAAACTTTCATATAAGAATTTTAAAAAATATTGAAATATTGTGTTATAGATAAGAAAGAAATTCCTTATTATAGTGAGATATTAAAAAACAGAATCGATATCAGGAGAAAAAAGTTTGTATTCTAAACAATACGTTTTATTTTATATTGATTACATTTTTAGATTAATATTCCAAGATATCTCGAAGTAACTTTTCAAGAAATTGATAATTTTAAAATTCAGTACAATTTTTAAGATAAATTTTCACTTATAAATATAAATTATTATTTTGTATTTAGTATTTTTATTTGTAATGTATAAATATATATATCGTGAATCTCTTGATTATCTTTTTCTTTTTTTAATATAAACTTTTCTATAAAATACAGGTGTTCTTGTTATTTTTTGTTTTATCTATGTATTTATTTTTCATTTTTACATTTTATATATTTACTTGATTTATAATACCTTTTTTAATTCAATCTCAATTGTAAAACAGCATAAAAAGTAATACTGAAAATTAAAATATTTATAAAAGACAACATCAATCAGTAAAAAATAAAAAGATAATGGTAGTCAATTATAATTATATTGATCTATTTTCTGGTTAACTAAAATATTAAATAAAATTTAATTAATCAAGAAACATTTTTTATGATTACTACTATTTACTTGCAAAGGAAAGGTATTTTTATCGGCACTACAGAAAAGAAAATTTGAAGAATATTTACACATTATTACAAGTGGGCATCCCTAAATCCTCTATACTTAAAGTAATAATGTACGAATTAAATCTTAGACGAGTAAAATTATGCAAATATCAATTAAAGAAACAAAACTAAAAAAATAATTTAAGTAACTTAGTTTTCGATATGAAAATATTAATTAAATCAAGGGATAAGACTCGAATATATAACAAAGTTAAAACGCAATACGCGAATCTTTATCAGTTCAGCACTCACAATCTCTACATGAAATTCTTTTCATTTTGGCGTTAAAGTGGATTTTTGGATGTTGAAATGTTCTGAAAATAAACGCGATGCAGCAAAAAATATTACCTTTATAATGGATCTGGTATACCAAGTTATTAAAAGGCAAGAATTTTAAGACATCGTTTTCTTTATGTAGGGAGTAAATAATCAATAATCAAACATTTGCTTCCTTTTATGAGAAGAGAAGAACCTTTGCAAAGAGCGAACATCTCTTATTCATTGTACGGCCTGAGGTAAGTGAAATGGAAGATGTACAAAGATTCACACAAAACCAACTCAATTATTAATCATCTTGCTATCCGTTTCATTTGCATATATTATACGCTTTCCGCCTTTCAATATGATTTATACGTATACGTATTCTCTTTCATACTTACAATCGTATATATTCTGCAGAGTAGTATCACACTATGCACTCTTTACTGTTTAGTGACGACTAATGTTTTTCAGCCCTTCAAACGCGCGCGCGCACACACCCAGTAAATATTATAGAAAAGATTTATTGTTACGAAATTCGAAAAGATCAATGTTCAACAAAAATTATGACAAATTGTAGTAGTTAATTTGCATATTAATCCCCGTGCTGAAGCTCGTGTGCAATATTTAAACGTGGTGGCAATCTATATTAATAATATTAATAATAAAATAAAATTTTCAATAATTCACCTACAACAAAATATTAAATATTAAATGAACAATGATTAATCTTAAATAAGGATAGCGACTATATGGAATTATATACTAACATAATTAAGCTTGTATTATTAAGCAGTTATCACTAATATAGAATGAGCGGTAACTGAGTGAAGAACTGCAAATTACATACCAAATAAAAAAATAAGGGTTGATGCTAAGTAGTATAAACTATCAGTATTACATAAAATACTATATTTACAATACATAAATTACTCGTAGTTACTGTTATTAATGTGTAAGTTGATTAAAAAAATATTCATATACAGAAATTTACGTAATTTTAAACAATTACAATGTTGAAGGAACCATATTTTTAGATTTTCGCGATTTTGGAGATTAATTTTAATTATGCAGCGACTCAAGATCTTATAGTTCAAGCCTGAAATAAGTAATAGACCCTAATAGCTAAATAATTAACATAATCTAAATGCGGTAAATATGAAAAATATAATTTTAATATAAAATAACATACAAAACGAAACATTTTTTTTCTCTTTACACTGTTATATCTTTAACTATTTGCCAAAAAAAACCAAATTAATTTTCTAAATGAATCTCTTACTCGAGAATAGAATATAAAATGAATTTTTTGTTTTATTAAATAATGAACTTAGATGTTAGAATATATAAAAAAAGAAAGTCGCGAAAATGTAGCAAATTTAGCATTAGCTGAGTTGGTATGAATGAGCGACAGATTGTCATTTACTATTATCAAAACAATTGTATCTCAATATAAAGAACCTATACTCATTATTTCGTTTAACTAAGTTTTTTTATTTCAACAATCTTCTAAGACTATATACGGTATGCATCTAACATTATATTGTAAATCAAATGACCATAGTACAAAAAAATTATTGTATAAAGTTATCACCATAACTTGCCTTTTAATTAATGTCTAAAATTAAAAATATTTCATTTTAATTGCAATTAATACTGTATATTAATTATTTCCTCTTCTTAAATGAACAAGTGATAAACTCAAACCACAATGTAATATACTTTAGGTACCCTAATTTGCATCAGAGTTAAAAAATTTTGAGACTTATTGATAAAAAAGTGTTTTGCATAGTCTATAATGCCTTTAAATTTAAATTAAATCCAATTTTCTTTTAAATGTTAGGAAAAGCATAATAAATACTTTCCAACAAAACAAGTTAACAAATTTCACTAAATTAATACAGATATTCGCGATATTAAAAAATAAAAATGCTATTATTTTTAAACATAATTAAATTACATGAATTATAAATATTCAGAAAAATAGTAATTTTTCTGTAGCGTGGCTTCGATGGGAAATTTTCCATATGCAATTGGCGCAGTGTCACTTCAAATCATTGTAGTTACGAACGCCCCCGCGTTGATCGAGCGGCGTCAATTGGGATGAATTGGCGGGAATTCGCTTTTACGTGAATTAGCGCAGCGTTGAGTCAAGGAGGAACATTTAGGGATAAACTATTCATATAAATAAATAAGACAAACACAATATAGCGACAAACCACCCTTCTCAGGGCAAGTCCAACGCAAAACAAACGAATAAAATTAGATCAGTTGAGCGGAATCGGCAAAAGAGGAAGCGCGTCGATCTCCCAGCCAGGGTTAGTGAAGTGCTTTTTCATTAGTATATCTATAAACATTTGATTTTAACAATAAATAATTTAATGAATCTATAATAATCATATTTTATAAGTAAAAAATTAATAAATATAGTTATTAATATTAATACTGATAAACGCCAGCGCGGTATGCAATATGTTCTTAGTAAGCTTAATATTATTAGATTAATTATTTGTAAATGACTGAAAATAGTAAAGTAAATTATCTCATATATATTCGTTTATTCAGAAGGGTTTATTTAAAAGAACATAGTATAGTAGACAGATCTTTAAAATCAGAAAATATTATATTCTATCAAAATATTTACAAATGATCCATATGTAGGAATTTATTTCAAACTAATTTTAACGAATTCTAAAGTTCGCTCTAAATAATATTTGTATCTCTCTAAAATATAAACAAGCTTATTGTCTTTCATTAAACTGTAATCCACGCCATAGATAGTAAAGTCATAAGATTAGAAATGTATTAAAGCATAAGTAGATATTATTGTTATTGTTTTTAGCATGAATGAGATTTTATTCAGAGTCCTTATGCGTTATGAGGAACAAAATAGGTTTCTTAATTGTAAGTGTATACCAACTTTAAGATCCTTCAAATTCTAACTTTTTACTATTGATACTACTAGAGTTTATACGACAAAAATTTATATATATATAATATTACAAGATATTTTTCACTTTTTAATTTGTATATTTAATCCAATTTAAATTTTTTGTATGTAGAGCCGGTTGTGATCAAGTTGTGGCTTTTCCTTTTCACTTAAATTAGATAATAGTTTCTTCATTTCAGCAATAGCACTTCCGGGATTCAAACCCTAAAAGATTAATAAAATCTAATTTAGTTAATTTAAATGGAGTACCATGTATAATATTTAAGTATATTATATTCTAGAGAAACTTCGAAAAATGTTGTTTAATATAAAATAGTAACTCTTTTTCAGGTAATTTATATTTTACCAAAGTAATTTCTTAAATTATAAAATAATGAAAAAAATAATATTTATTTTTGCAGCATAGTGAGACAATTTTTAAAACAAGTTCCTAAAATCTTATTAATCTACTTCTTTATTTTAACAACCACCGTCGCTGTTTTCGTGAGGTCGTATTCGCTAGCCTTTGCCCAAGGACTGTAAGGCAAAGACTAAGAGATGTAACACCTTCACGAAGCTCTCAGAGTGCGAGTACGTGAAGGATAGCGCCAGCTTATTATATAAAAACGGCGAACTCGCGCAGGAACGATGAGTTTAAGAGTCGAAGGTCTCCCGAAGTAGATGACCTGTTTCTCTGCGGTTATACAAATTTTGGCGCGGATTCATGATGTAGCCTTTTGGTGCGTTCCCAAGTAGTGCAGCCTTTCGGCGCGCGGCTCCTGGTGTAAGTTTTTCGACGCATCAGGTACGCCAGAGTGTAATTGTTCAATGCACCCTGGAGATACAGCCACGTGGATGAACGATCTTTGCTGTAACTAGCCCGCAGAGTTATCCACCTCCGCGATTCATGGTAAAAAAACTTTAAAACTATGTAGAATAACCACAGCCATTATAAAATTGTTGAGATTATGTAAAATAACCGCCGCTATGGTTCGCCGTAATAATACAGCTAAGAATTAATAAGAAAACCACCGTTATATATAATTAATTAATTAAAATATTTTTATTCTAAGTTGCTCAGATATTATAATAATTGATCGAATCCGTTTTTTTTTAAGATTGTAAGAAAATAAATATTGAGTTCTCCTTCGGTCTTAAGCAGCTTTGCTTTATATATATTCATATATATTTCTATATGTATAAATATATATTATGTAGAAAACGAAGTGTAAAAAAAGAAGGGTAATTGATAAATATATCATAAAATAAGAAACTACCTAAAATAACCTAAAATGAACGTAGTAAAAGTAATACTGTATATGGTACTTTAGAAAAAGTTTTTACTAAAAATATATTTAAAAAAATAATATAATAGAAGAAATATTTTAAAACCTACAGAATTTTATAAGGAGACAATATTAAAATTTTGAAAATACCTTTGGACATGTTCGAGTACAATTCATAATTGTATGACAACGATACAATGAATATGGATCTTTTAACTTTTCTAATCTTTCCAATACTGCAGTGTCTCTTGAATCGATAATCCATCTGTATGCCTAAAGTATAAAAACAATACTTATAAATTTTGATAATTAGAATATACTTAACTGAAAGATTTTAAAAATAGACATCGTGTGGATAACAAAATTTTTGCGTACAATTATTATTATATTTATTACTTAATGATTTAATTTGTAAAATAATTATAGAAGTGTGACATTTAACTTAATTTTCGAACGGACTTATTGGAATATCTATACACTTCTATGAGAATATGTCGCTTTTCTCTCAGCATGTGTTTCACTATATTTAGTCATAATTTCTTCTTAGTATCTAACAACAAAATGTTTTCTTTTCTTATAATAGAAAATATTATGTAAAATTTCAACTTAATTGCGTAAATATTATTTGAAAATCGTATTCCACGACATTAAATATTCGTTTTTAATACGAAAGTTTCAAGTTAAATAATAAATAAAACTCGTATTTTTTTTAAATAATATAAAATTATCTTGAGAAAACGTCGATCAGCCCGTATTCCGAAAAAGTGGCCGATTGGAGGAGCTTTATTTTTTTGTTTCCGCCTGTAAACGGCGATCTAGGAAACTGAAATTCAGTCAACCGTCAGGCTGCGAGAGCCTGACCGGGTCTCTTCCTAACAATTCTTCCTCCGTAGAAGATTGGGAAAATATCACGTCCTAGTACGGACTTATCTTTCCTTCAATTTCGAAAGAAATAGAACAGCGTTTATCTGTCCTGACAAAGATGAAATCGTCCCTACGTTCCGAGAGGAACGGAATAGTCTTTCGTCCTGAAAAAGACAATTGTTTCCACGTTACGAGCGAGACTTGTTACTCGACGAATTAATTGCTTTCTCCTAAAAAGGACAGATCATTGGAAGGAGAGATGAGAGGAGTAAAATGATAAAACGACGTATGCTACTGTCCAAAAACTAACCAGACAACACAATGCACGCTTATTATCGTTGGAAGGGCTTTGGCTTCTCCACTTCTCCTCGTCCATGCAAGTCGGAATCTGCACTGTACGGTTGCCAAAAGTACATATTTCCTGTACATCAATCTATTTCAGACTTACATAATGTATATTTAATTTCTATTGCAGTCTCTAAAATATTAATGCTTTCCACTATGCAACATTTTTTTCAACATTGTTGCATTAATCAACTACTATTTAAATGTAAATCTTTAAGCAATCGGAATATTTAGAAGAATTATTCTACCTGATCCTGTTTATTAAAGTTACCATTACTATTTTGATTAAATTCATCTCGGCATTTTTTTAATGTATTTGTAGTACCTAAATTTTTCATAAATAGGCTTTATAACTCTTACAATATCTGCACGTAGCGAGTGATTATCATGAACTTTAGTACTTGCTTTGACACACTAATAGGAACACAATAAGTCAATGCCTTTAGGACACATATATTGACTCTCCTAAGCTGCGGTGTTAATATGTAGACCCTATCGTTCTTCATCATTTCTATTCAGTTACAATTTCTACAGATAATGAGTGTTACCTATAGTTTGTTTATATATCGTTTTTCACTGTTCTCTTTGGCTTCCAGTCTTTATTTTTTTTTTATGAAACCATTTTTTGATATGCTCAAATATACTCGTATTTATTAATGAAAACAACCTCCTATGTAAACGTTTTAAAATCAGTAGATTTTTTAATCATCATTGATTTTTCGTTTAAATATTTCAATGATGGCATTAAACTCCATATCTCTAATGATCCTTTATACTTAGTGAAAACGCGCACTTGTATTTTTAGAAAAAATTAGATAAAAGGTTCGAAGTTTCCGGTCGAGGGATTTCGTTTCCGCCCTTCACCAAGCTTCTTCGTGGCGATGACCGTTCCTGCTAATCCATTTATTTAAGTTGACCGGATCTTTTGGCAGGTTAGCTTCGTCACCCTGAGAAGGGCGGTTTGTTATTTGTTTCTACGTTCATCCTAATAATAACATACAGTATTGGAGGGAGAGGTTATCTAACAAAAAAGAATCACCTCTATTTTTAAAATTAGCCAACCAGCCGGGAATCCTGCGGTCCGTCCTCTTCTATTGGCTTATCCTCGCGCGTGCTTCTAGTCTCCGAAAGCCAAGCTTTGCTGCTCCAATCACCTTCGAGCATTCCTCACCACTGAACTCCGCTTCTCATCACTACGATCCTCGAGTGACGCTGAAACGCTTTCTGGCAAAGCTATGCCGTTCCAATCACTGCGATGGTATTTTTAGCGGGAATTTGCGGGTTTTTCCTCGGCACGCGTCGCTTTGACTTTGTTTGTTCGCTGGCTTCGAATTAGTCACCACAGGTACAAACCCGCACGGCACGGTTGTCATAGGTCGTAGCCATACTAACACGAGTCAACTTTATATTTTCTATTTAATGTATGTTACATTTCGTTAATTGATTCAGTCGATATTCATTTCATCGTGAAACAAAGACGTCGATGTTCGACAACTATAGGTCAACTTTTAATTCTAAATAATTCGTGTAACGAAATAATAACATCCCTGTAGATAATGGAAGAATATTAAAGGACTCCAGATCATGGAGGATTAAGTCTCTTAGTAAATGTTATCGTGAGCACATCACCCTGCTGTTTTAATTTTGTTCAATAAAGTCATTAAATTTAATTAAATTTAAGCATATTTTATTTCCGAAATATTTCTTTAAGGATTAATTTGCAATACAAGGCACCTTTAAGTTGGTGCATAAAAGTTTGATCCTTCGAGCTGGATTTACAATCTTTAATCCATTTAATTAATTAAGGATTTACAATCCGTACAAATAATTCATTCATTTACGAATTTACATCCCGTACAATAAATTAATTCAATTAATTTACGGATGTACAACCAGTACAATTAATTCATTTAATTGCTTTAAGAATTTACAACCCGTAAAAGCAATTTATTTCAGAAATTTCAATTAAAACACAGAGTTAAAGTGAAGTGCCATTACACGGTGAATTTAGTTCAAGATAAAAAATATCTGTAATATACAATAGATCTTATTACAAATTAATCAATCGAATTATTGGAACAAACACATTTATATCTCTTTTGAAGTACGCACAATTTAAGTTATCATTTTATTGATGAATATACAAAAACAATATAAAGGTCGTCTTTGTCAAAAATACATAAAAAATCAAGTTTCTAATCACTGTCGGCAACTTTTCTCGGAAGCACTTGAGGCATCAAAAGCACATTTCAATTCACAATTAGCGTTTTATTCTAGAAGCGCAAATAACGTCAACCTCATCGGGGACACAATTTCACTGCACATCAAAGCAGTCATTACAACTTCGAGAGGGTTTATCTACATCATCTGCGCAACAGCAAGTGCTTCATTGTTTGAATCACCTAAGGTTTTTTAACCACGAAAAGAAATTTGTCTTCATTTCAAAATAGACGATGACACAAAGCTTAGAAGAATAATGTTACAGCAAGAAACGACAGTGTCAAATGAGAAAATTTCAATTATTTTTAAATTTCTATAACAAAGTCATTAATCCGCATCAATTACCAAATGATTACAAAGATTAAATTTATTTTTTGAATATGTTGCCGTAGCAAAAATGAAATATATGCAATTTTAAATAATTTTTGTAAGTTGTTAAATCATAACTCAGATACATATTACGGATAGTTATATTGGTCGCGAAGATCTACTTAATTTAATGAGATCGCAAAATTTTGACACATTAAATGATACACAACGTACAAATGCATCTAAGCACAAAATTAAGTTGTCACAGGCGTCTATATTGTCTTTTAAGGGTCAGCTTGAATAAATGCTTGCCTTTAAAAATTTATTCGTGTCGATGATTCATAATCGCGATGATTATCGGACATAGAAAAATTACTTGCAAATAGCTTGATATGATGAAACTTTAACGAAAATACAAGTGTTTCCAATTTCGGAGGATAATTACTAAATTTTGGGACATCTTAATAAAAGCATACGAAAAATAACTGTTTATAGATCACTCACTATTTATCGCTGTTGTTACCTAATAAAGATAAGGATGGCTACAGTAGCATTGCAAAATTAGCCGACGAAGCACAGCAAAATATGCATTTATTAGCCAGTTTAAATATTAATTTATCACCCGAAATCGTTGTACATATCCTTGAAGAAAAATTAAATAAAACAAAATGGGAAGAAATGCTTACTCGCGCATACTTTCCTTCTTTAGATCAACTTTTTATATAAAGTTCTTTATTCAAATTTTTATATGGATTTTTTATATAAAACCGTAGTTTCTTTTTCAACCCTAGAAAGATAATCTAATAATTGTTTTACTGATAATGGTCTTGTAAATTAATCGCAGAGTTGCTCAAACGGTATATAGACATATGTAATTAAATAATTTAATAATTCTTAACTACAAGAATTGTACGCATACATGTTACGTACTCCTTTGACATCTGCCAGGAATAGAATTTCTGATAACCGAAATTGTGAAGTTCTTATATTCCGAAAATAGAATCTGAACGAGTAGTATAAAAGAAGTAAAGTTGTCCTAGGCCGGAACAGAAAGGAAAGATAAAGAACTGAACACAGTAAAATCTGTTATCTTGAACAGAAAAAACTTAGGGTAGATTAAGTTGGGCAGATGGTTTGGATAATTGGATACAATCGATAATGACTGTGCGCATGTAGTCTCTAATTATACCTTTACTAGAACTGAGCGTGCATGCCCGTTCTGTGCAATCTTTTTGCTATCTGCTATCTGTGATGGTTGCTGGGCAATGGTTGCAACGCTTGAGGTTTCTTTGGCCATTATGATCATTTTATACAAAGAAATATGACAGTTACACTTTTCTAGAATTATGTAAGTAATACACGTATTCTGCCTGATTAAATACTGGGCTAACCATGCTTTCAGCTCAAGAAGCAATACAGCATTCCTTGCAAAACATAATTATCTACAACAAAATAAGTAATACTATCATCGCAGTTATAGTTATTGTTCTTCATACACGTTAATTAAAAATAATTTTGAGAAAAATGTTTTTAAAATTTTCGATATGAAAAAGATAACTTTTTTTCAGGTTGTGAATCTGTATCAAGCTATTTCTAATTTTTCCAGAAGTTCCTTAGCTACCTTAAGTAAGTGAGTTTCTTAAATGAGATTTTGTTTTTTGGTCAATCTTAGTTAATTAAAGCATTCAAGGTATTGATTTTTGTCGTTTCTAATGCATCTATGTGAATATAAATATCTATTACAGATAACAAATTTAATTTCACTATCTTATTCTAAATTTTAACTTTTACATTATTTGTGAAATTACAAAATATTCTTCGAATAAAAAAGCAATCTTAGTTAAAATTTTAATATTTTTAATTTCAGAATATAAATGCTTTGATACAAACGCAAAGTGATTACATTAAAATTTTCGTTCTCATTTTACGTGTGCGCGTCTAAGTATCATTTTTCCTTTTACTTCTGTGGTTTATTAACTTGACATGTGCACTAATTATAGGAGCAATGCAGGTAATTAATTTTCTGTGAGTTTCGTATTATCGAAAAATAAATTTCAACTTATCTATAATAGTACTTTCCATTTCAGTAACACATTTAATATTACTTAAAATTGCTTATACACAAAGGTTATTAAATCTTAATTAAAAAGTAGTTAAATTCTTATGTCAAAAAAATCTTTTACAAAAAGTTAGCTATTTTATATTGCAAAATCTCAATTTTTATTATTAGCTTTATTAACAAAACCGATTAAATTTTAAAATAGATTTAAAATAGAAATTTTTCATTTTTAATATATTTATTTTTTATGTGCCATACATATTTCAGAGCTTTTTTCAAAAAAATATTTGCCTCTATAAAGAAGATATAATATTTAAACTATGTATAACGTTTAACAGGTCGGCATAGAGATCTTTATAACTGTCACTTTATAGTGTTCAGTAGATTGGTCTAGCAGTACTGAATGTTTTTTTTCCAGTTTTTATAGATTTAGAAAATACTGATTTGTAATATAAATATTCAAGATATATCTATTATTAATTAAGCATTATGAATAAAATACTAATGTATGAAATTATCTCAACTCCATTTTTTGTCAAATGTTGCTTAAAAAATTAAGTAACATTTACAAGGAGCGGGATGGAATAAAGTAATATGCAGTATATTTTATGCAAGAGACTTAGAAATAAATAATTACAAATACAGAATTAAATCAAAATATCTCAGAAAAAATTCATCAGTATTTTAGTTAAAAATGGGTTTACAATGATTCAAAACTTTATAAATATTAAAGCAATACGAAAAAGAATAAAGAACATTATAACTTTATCAAATAGATTTTAAAAAATTGGATTATTTTATATATAGCTTAGATAATTCCGAAATAACAAAAATGCAGAATAATATTATATTTAATGCATATTCTGAAGAATTTTGATAGAGTATTAAAAAAAAAAAAAAGTTTAAAAATAGTGTAAAAATTACGAATTAAGAGGAAGAAAGTATTTATGAAGGCAAAAATTATTAACGCAAAAAATCACTATAATATTATCGATAAAATTTTAGAACAAATTTAGAGTTTAAAGGCAATTGTTTGTATATATTTTTATAAAATAAAAATACAAAATGCATTATATACAATATATCTGATTATTTTCGAGAATTTTAAATATTACAACGATAGAGAAATAGTTTGAAAGCGCTTCATTTTTAGTTTCATTATTTTATAAATATGCAATGTCACGAAAAAATCAATAGTTTTATAAAATATAACTTATTCATTTAAAAACATAAATGAATAGTATTATTCTATTTATTAACATTAAATTCAGTTATTAATTTCTATAATTATGAGGTATTACATAAAAGTATCATATATTAACTTTGTGATAATTTTACCTTTCTAGCTGTTTTCGGCATCGGCATCGGCGTTAAGTCAAAGAAATCATGGTTCTTTCTCGTTCTATTAGTTCCCGTTTGAATAGCTCGAGGTCTGATCAATTTTAGTTTGCAAGAATAATAATACTATGCATTTTATGATTGAAGAACTAATGATTTAATTGATCTAAGGTAACAATAAGTTTAAAGAATATCGCAGTTTGTAGATAACTTAAATGCTGATTTATACAGGCTACAAATTACTGCGAGAGTAGGCGATCGATTGCTCCAGGATTTTTGAAATTTTAGATTTTTAGAGGCGAGACGTGATGCAGGAAATTCACTTGGCGGACAAAGCAAAAGGATACATGGACTATAAGACGGAAAAGTGCTCAGAAAGACTGCACTGAAAAAGAAATGTTCGCCGATGTACTATGATAGTTGCTTTCCGCCTTAGAGATCTCTACCCAAAAACTGCTTCTAATTACTCGTTCATGCCCTTGTTATTTTTTCAGTAGGGCTTTCACCATTGAATTTTTTCTCACGGAGTCTATTGGAGGAGCGACTTCACGTTGCCTTTACAGGGTTTATGCAAAGGTGGTGAGAACGGTGGCAACGAATACTGCAATGGCCTTAGTTTTACTCACACTACTTGCCGTATGGAGGCCCAAAATCTAGCTTAACGCAGGGCCATAGCCTAGTGCAGAGCCTACCTGGACTTTATCCACGACCTCTTTACTGTCTCTTTCATGTACACAGTTCTTTCTGTACCTGGCTGCACCACTTTCGTCTTACTCGTGTTCCGAATAGGTTGCACCTATCCAGAGCCGCAAAGAATTGCGCACCACTTCACGCTATCGTGACATAGAGGACGGCTTTTTTCTCCTTTTCGTGATCTACAATTTTATCAGACGCTCGCGAGGGATATGACATTTGTGCATTATTAGAAATAAAGATTGAAATTAATTATGAATATTTCAAAAAATAGAATGTTTAATGCCACATTAATAGTAATGATAACATACTCTAAAAGTATATGCCTTTGTAAAATATAAGCAGGAATAAAAAAATAAAATATTATCGTAAAAATAATTTTTCTTAAAACTACTTTTTACAATACGAAATTCTTACCCTTAACAATAAAATATATAAAATAATATATAAAATTCGTAAACTCGAACATAAATCAGTGCGGACGTTTTAAACTGAAAACAAAAATTGTCTTTTCTGTTCAGACACTGAATACCATCATTTATTTAAATGCAGAGTTTCAGAATCTGTCAGTGAATCAAAAATTGAAATTGTTAGATGCAAATCTGTAATAGTTGTTTTAAAAATCACGGATACGGCGAATGTACATTCGGAAATTGTAAGACATGTGGTAAAGAAAATCTTAATACTTTGCTTCATTCTGGAAGTTCAAGAAAGCCATTAAATAGAAACACTCACTTTAATAAAAGATCCGGAAAAATCGAAATGACTATCTGGATCCGAGCGCGTGAGTCAGTTTCTCAAATGTTACTTTATCCCCTTTGATTCACCTAATGCCGGTATCTATTCTTGAAGTCATTGTTTTCGAACGTTCTCGCGTTAAATTCTGAACACTGTTAGATACGTGTACGACTATAAATTTCATTACATAAAGTTTATTTAGTGTATTAGAAGCAAACGAAACACCATGTTGAGGATTGAAACAATGAACAATTTAAGCACTAGATCTAATTATTTTACAAAATTAATCATTAAATCGATTCATTCCAACTTCTGAAATTATTATTTATTCTACAGAATATAACAGATTTTTGTTCAATAGAAAAATTTTCAAGAAAAAAGATAAAAATTTCATCACATGTAAACTTAACCGATTCTTACTTAGACGAACCGTCAAAAATCAATATGCTTTTACGTGATAGTCATATTTTATCATTGTGAAGTAACGGCCAAAAGAATTTTTTAAAAAATAAGAATCAGTGGAGGCCTAAATTTTTCACAAACTGATAAGCGATCTAAATGCATGATAACAAGCGTCACTAAAGTCATGAATGAATACATTAATTTAAATACTTATAAAAACGTCATAAACTACGAGGGATTTTATTTACTTCACGCCGTCATAAAGTAGTCGATTAACACTACCAAAACAAGAATAGTTTATAACGCGTCAGTAGTTTTTCCTGAAGAAGGTTCTATACTTAATACATGTTCAATATCGGTCCCACAATTCAAGAGTTTGTTTACTATTTTATTGAGATTCAGAATGACAGTTTTGAAAACTTTATAGTTCACGAAAAAGTATCAAAAATTATTTTGATTTTATAACGAAATTAGAGAATACACATTTAAAACAGTTACATTCGGTATCAACGCTACGCCTTATATTATTCTTCGACGTTCACATTGATGGAAATGAAAAAAGTCTGCAAGATCCTGACTGGAGATATCTGTAGAACGTCCTCTTCCTTCACTTCAATCGGTTCTGAGCTTTTTTGCCCCTTCTTTGTACAACTGCCCTGAAAAGGGCGATTTGCAATTTGTTTTGTACATTCTACGTCGTATTCAAATGAACTTTCTGTCTATTCCTATCATATTCGCCCTGAAAAGAGACAGCATCTCAGGGAGCAAGGAGAAAAGTGAAAAGTGATTTCCTTCTTCTAATGGCACGTCCTTCCCCTTTCGATCTGTCCGCTTAACTAACTCTTCGTCCCCGCGGCACCTCCTTGTTTCGTTTTCTCGGATGCCGCTGCACCAATCTCTCGCCACGCTCACCCCTACCCTTTCCTCGAGCGCACGATGCACCACCACATGGTAAAACAGTTTTTCCCGCTGATTCTCCCCAAATCACGCAACGGCAACACCGTCTGAATCACCACGGCGCCATCGTGGCGAAAAATCTCGGGCCCACATTCCCCGGCGCTCGTCGCTCCGATACACTAGCACTGGATGATTCATCATGAGATACCCTTTCTGGTCTGGACTTGCACGGCGCGGTCATTTGTGAGTCGTCGCAAGGTATTGTTTGGTGCGCGTCAACATGTTTTTCGAAGATGAGAGATTGATTTCCGTTAGCAGTTAATATATTAATAGAGGACATGCACGTGGATATATTAACCAACACTAACAGAATAATCTAAGCCCGTGAAATATGTTGATTTGATAATAAAATTATTAAATCATTTGAAGATACTTGAGAGTATTGCGCATAACGATTAAATTCCCGAAAAAATAACTAAAAGAAAAATTCTTTTCGAAATTATAAATTTTTTTTTATATTATAGGTTTGTTAAAACCTATAATTTTATTCGTAAAGAAAATAGTGTAAGATTTTTGACAAGCTAAAATTATATGGGCGCGTCAATTCCTTGACGTTACGAGGGTACTTTTTATACACAACTACAATCTATAAACGGTATTCAATATGATTGAAATACACTAATCCTTGACTTGATATCGAGATTAACATTCTGTAGATATAAACCCAAAATAAAGATTCTCTACTGTGTTTAAAATCTCGTGTTGCACTATTAAAAACGCGAATACCGCAATTAGAATTTTGCGCTATGCAACTACTCGCAAATTTGTTCAATCAAATTAAATATCCTTTAGACATAAAATTACATTCAATTAATTTTCGATCCGACTTAAGAATTGCTCTTAATTGGATACATAAACTGTTTAATATATTAAAGACTTTCGCGTAGCAGATACACAAATAAGAACAAAAATAGCATATTTATGTTATTACGGCGACCAAAAAAGTAAAAACAAAATTTTAATAAAAATACCAATAATAGAACAAGTAGAGAAAGGCAGGGAAGAGTAAAGAAAATAGAAAAATAGATGATATTACATCACACTTTTTACTTCATTATTCATGTTGATTTAATGGTCTATTATCTATGTCTTATTTCATATTTTCTCTATCTCTTGATTTTTCTTTCGCCTTACCAGTGTAAATAAGAAAAAAACATACATATATATAAATGTATATGAATACATACATTCACTAAATAATTATAAATCTCACAAACTAATTATGCAAAGATACAATAAATAATATTAAACATAATAAATTATTCATTATTAACATACAATTATAAATGAAATGTAACCAATAAATAAAATTAAAAAGTATGAAACCTTTTAAATAAAAACTATGCATTACAAACCACAGTTATATATTGTATACACAACATAAAATCATTTTAATTAATTGTTGCAACTTAATTTAATTAAGGACTATTGTAAACACATTTATATATAATAATAATAGTATATTGTACGTTTTATCAAGAACAATAACTTTTAAAGAAAATATCACTTATAGATTCTTAAATAATACACATATTATACATAAATATTTCATTATACACTGTGAACACAATTTTAACAACAATATTTTTGCAAACACTTATTCTTAAATTACAGTTACACTTTACATTATATATTTTGTAATCAATGACACGAACAAATAATATATGAATATATAAGCTAACGATATTATTTAACGCATTTCAGAAATCAAATTAATTCAATAAATAAACTTCAACACTTTGCAAATCTATCCACAAAAAAAACTGTGTAACTATGTTCTACATTCGCAATATAAAATTGTATTATTATTCATTGTTACAACTTAAATTAACTAAAAACTATTGTAAACACTTTCTCTTGTAATGATAATAGTACATTCTATATTTAAACACGAATAATAATTTAATTCTTAAAAAATGAATAGTTTTACATTATATTTATTAAATAAAACTTAACAACAATCATATACATTATTTTTTTATACAAATAATTATTTTATTTTTTTTATAAAAGTATAAGCAAAAATTGCAGGAACAGCCCCAGCCGAATGCAATTAAGCTTAAAATTTAACTATTATATTAATCTTATATAATTAATAATTATTTTATTTTGAATAATAATATAAGCAAATTGTAGGAGCATTCCCAGCCGAATATAATTTAGCTTGAATTATTCAAATTTAATTATTATATTAAATTTATATAATTCATATTTATCATCTTATTAATAATAAAAATATAAACTAAAGTTGCATATGCGGATCCAAGCGAATAATCTACTTTTCTTTTTTTGGAATTTTTGTCTTAATGATAAAATATTATATATATATACACTCAACACATTGCATAAAAGGAAACACGAACAAAAATATAATAACTAAAGAAAATATTCATATTCTTTTGGTTTATTACTTATCAAAGTCTTAGTCTTACACACTCATGATATTGTGAATAAGTTCGTAGACATAAAATAAATGTAAATAATTATAAGACGTAACAACATCATGTCAGAACGCAACACAAGAAGTAGAAAATGCAATAATATGATTAATACAAAAATCAATTTTTAATAATGAATTTCAAGTCCTTCATAACGAAAAAGTCACCAGAAAAAATCAATTAATGTCTGGATTCATTTATCGATAAAAACGGTATTATCCGGGTTATCATCAGCGGCATTGCATTCGCAAAGCAATGGTGTCAATTTCATAACGTCATCCGTTTAATCTACCTAAAAGCAATCTCGGTCACGTTCAACTTCAACAACGCAGGAGTTGATTTTTACGGTCCTTTTTATATCAAGAAAAAGAAGTACAGAAATAAAAGATTTATTAAATGTTACGTAGTGATTTATGTTTGCATGTACATATTAATCATAGAAGATCTTTCTAGCGAGACATTTCTGGCATCCTTACAGCATTTCATAGCAAGAAGCAGACTACCAGAAGCTATTTATTCCCATAATGGATCAAATTTCTGTAGTGTTCATAACGAGTTAAACAAATCATAAATGCTACTTAATTCAGATAATTAAAAAATGAAAATAAACAATTATACATCTTTTTTTACATCGAATTTCGTAGGTTTATGGGAAGTTTTTGTAACACAATTTAAACATCATTTTAAAAGAATCGCATACGACAAACGATTTACTCATGCCGAGTTTATAATATTGCCTCTTAGATAAGAAGAGGAAATATTAAATTAGAGACAACTGACAATATCAACGAATATTCATCATTTAGCAGTCTTATCTCTTAGTCATTTTTTCATAGGTCATTTTCATAGGTGAGAAGCCTTCCTGAAATCGATTATAAAATAATTTTGATAGACTTAATATTGGGCAAAATATTAAGAAAGTCAAATAAGAATTTTGGTCGCGTTGGCACAAGGAATATTTAAGTACTTTAAATATTAGAAATAATAACATTAACAATATTCTAGATTTCAAGAAAGGTTTATTAGTTTTAATCAAAGAAGACAATGTACCTTGTAAGAAATGAAATATTGATAGAATAGAAATCTACATCCATAGCAGATCATATTGTAAGAACCGTTACCATTAGAATTAAGCATAAACTGTATAAGTGACCAACTACTAAAATAGTAGTACAGCCGATAAAACCGTAAATATTTATAACAAAATAAACTTCAATCAAACGAGAACTTATAATGTATCAATCGATGTATCAAACAATATAATTTTTATCGCTACTCTCAAAGGAGGGGGGAAGTATGTACACACGCATGTGTATTTTTAGAAAGTATTTATATTTATAATTTAATTATAAATTTAATTATAATTTAAGCAAAATGTTCCATTTTCGCTTATCGATTCAGCCAATATTCATTCATAGCCGGTATACATTTTATCGTGAAACAAAGACACCGATATTCGACAACTATAGGTCAACTTTACATTCTAAATAACTCGTGTAATGAAATAATAACATCCCAATACATAACGGAAGAATATTTAAGGATCCAAGATTACGTAGGTGTTAATCTCTGAGTAAATATGATCGAGAGCACATCATTCGTCTTTCAATTTTTTTTCAAGACATTTTCATTTAAACATATTTTATTTACATAATATATCTTTGAACCAAATTAATTTGTGATACAAGGCACCTTTAACTTAGTGCACTTACTTAGTACTACATTTTATTCATTCTTATAAAACCAGTATTTACATTCTGCAATATAATTATTAAAACTCTTCGAGTAAAATATTTTTCTTTTTTTTTAATCACGCATTAAAGAAGCATGCAATTTATTAGTGCTACTGTATCCATCAATTTTTCTTAGAAATTTATAACAGATTCAAATGCAGCTTTATGAATTGTTTCATGGAGGACCCACAAGTCATCTGACTACTTGTCAGTTAGCAAACGAGAGCACATACGTTTGGGATCAAGATGTTCTAGTATAGTCATACTGTCAGCTTGTGTAGTAAGACTATATACGCGATCGTGTTTCTCATTTCAATCACCAATTCGTGTGAACTCTTATGGTCTTCCGAATAATATTTGTCACTGTAAATTTCTCGCTTCTCGATTACTGGTTTTTAATTTTGATCTTGCGACGAAAAAGTCCGTCGCGAATTTAGCGTTTGTGTAGTGAGGTGTTTGTGCGTGATAGTATGTGTAAAACATGGAAGCTTATGGACATGTGGAACGCTTCGGTGAAAATGCGTATGTGTAAAAGAGAGCAATGTGCTTGAGCCACTGCCGGTCATCAACAGGGGAAAGGCTAAGCGGGGCTGCCTCACCGAGAGTAAGAGTAACGATTTCATCCGCCAGATGGTGGATTTTAAAATTTTTAAAGAATGTTGATTCTAAATCTAGTCATATTTTCGAACTGTTCGAGAAGATAGCTTAAATAAAACTTGAACTTGACTATGAGACATTTATAACATTGGGACCATAGCCAATTTCAAATCTTGATAGGTAAACCTATAGCTCTAAGTTTTCGTGTTTCATCTTGTTACTCGAATGGTCACAAGCAATACTTAAAAAGTCATTGTTAAGGTCCTTTCGATATATTTTGAATTAAAAGAACAATAAGTTGATTATTCGTCTTTAAGGAATTCATCAGTAAAGTAAATGCGGTTTGATTATCGTCTGAGCCCTTGCCGTCGACAAGGCATAAATTTTTTATGTGAATGGCAATTTCAATAGGACATTATATTTAAAGGTAGAGAAATCTATTATATCAATGTTAAAAGAGGCCAGTTTCATTTGGATCTTTGATCAATGGAGGAGACGTAAATAGTGAAAAATACGTTTTTCGCATTGTAAAGTACGATAGGTTTGTTCTAGGTTTATAGATATTTTTCAAGATCCGGCTACTTATAGTTTTAGTAACACTGTAGATTTCCAAACAGCAACATCTGTCATCTGTTTGCGTGCTATATTACTGATTTCAGAGTAAACAAAGATTTCATGGTGTTCTTTGACGATTACCTCTTTGAATGTTGAATCCACCTTCTCATATTCTTTACTAGTGAAGGTCAGTTTTTAATTTTTCTTAGTTACGGTCTAGCGGTTAAGTGACTGTATGTTCAGGAAAGACCTACTCACTTGCAATTGATTTGTCCGTAAGGTTGAGTTATTCCAAGCTCACTCTTTCTTACTGGTGAGAGGAATTTTTCTGCTTGTAGATTCAGTGGTAGTTAAATGGATCGACTAGTTTCGAAATCGATTACATAAAGATCACCCTTTGATTTCACCATCCGTTTCTTAGTGGAATATACACTATCTGTCTGTTGTGAAGTATATATTTGTACCATTTATTAAAATATAAGATGGCAGAAGTAATTGCTTTTAATAAATAAAAGGTGTCTTAAAGAACAATGAAAAAAACAGTAATAAAATACATTTATACTCAGCATATAATCTCGTACTAATAGTTCAATAAGATTCTAATTATGACAGAAAAAGTATAACTCCATGCGTTCGAGTTTTACAAAGTTGAAAATATTACTGATAATAAAATATCAAATATAAAAATAATAAGACATTAATAAAATAAAAAACCTTAAGATATTCTATTTAGCCTTGATCCAGGCTACAAAATTAATATTTTTTTATATGCAGAAATTTTATACGTAAATAACTATATAAATATGATTTACAAACTACATTGCTACATTCAAAATGTATAAATAAATTTGAAATCCAAACAATATTAATAAGAAATAAATTAAATTAGTTTTTACAGTCTATGCATTTATGTATGACATAAAAAAATTTTTATTGAAATCAAACTATATAAAATATTAATAGAATCTACATTGGTTTACAAAATCTCAAAGAAGTCTTCAATTTTTGTTACTTTATTTTATCAAAAAATATATAATATATATTTTTAAAAGAATTAGTCTTCTACTTTTGCAACATTAATTTAATGTATAATATATATACTCACACATAAATAGTTGTCCTTAAGAAATATTAGAAAATTTATTTTATTTATTAATATTTTTTAAATAAATAAAATTTGTCATTAGAAAATCATATTTGATTAGTACCTGCATTAACACTGCGGGTCCAAGATATTTATCATCATTCCACCAATATGATGGACAGGAAGTACTGCAACATGCGCATAATATGCACTCGTATAATCCATCCTGAAAAAGACTATAAATATAGATAGATAGATAGATAGATAGATATCAGTTTTAATAATTAATAGTCATTGTAAATAATTTAACAATAATAATGATTTTTATAATAGTAAATACATGGTATGAATTCAATAAATTAAATAAATGATTCTTGCTCTTTATTAATGGTGTTAGGTTCACAATGTAGGTTTAGAAAATGTTATTATAGTAAGCCACTTTTATCTCGATCTTAATAATATTTAACACAGCTTGATAAATTCAAGAAAGCATAAAGCAATAGCAACACTAACTACAGACGCAACACAAAAAATTTAATAGGTTTATAAGAAAAACATAAGATATATTCGAGAAAATCCAAACAGTAAAAATAATAAAAATGTGCTCTACCGGTAAAAATAAGAAAGGATCTATAGATGACATGAATGACCAAGCCAAGTTACCAAATATTACGGAAAAATAACCGTTCTCAAACTGTAATTTATTATAATGGAAATTATTCATTTTTAGCAAAAAAATCCTTATTATATTTCATCAAATGAATTTACACTATTCGAATTAATAAATCTGTAAATTAGGCAAAAGAAAAAAACTAAAATAGTTCACCAAGACAGTATAAGAAAATTAGCATGAAACTTATGTAAGAAGTTAACATAGTAGTTTCGAAAAATCAGTGTAAATAAATCGACCTGATGAGTGCATAGTTTAAATGCAGCAAACATACTAAAGCGTTTAAATTAAATATAAAAGTTGAAATAAAAAAGTTACCTTAATTTTAACAACGAAAACCAACGTTATACATTGTAAATAATAAGTACTAAATAAAAATAATTGTAGTAATAAGGCTGGATTAAATGAGAAAGCTATGTATAATGCAAATTACACTTAATGCGAACTCAAGAAATTTCCATTTTTCCATCCACCGTAGATATAAAAGTAATTATGCAACAACTGTCGAAAACTGAATTATTGATCATACTAATAAAAAATTACTATAATATTTCTTCTTCTACTTATCTAGTTATCACGTTACTATACTTTTTGAACTTAAATTTAAGAAATATTTAACAACTTAATGTAGTAAGTTTTTTATAATTCTTAGAACTCAAAAAAATTTTTTTAGTATAAATTTACAATAATAAATTAATTGAAATAGCAGTTACATATTTTTTGAAATATAATAAACAATAGCAAGCAAAAATAATTGATTATTCGAAAATAAGCGCAAATAAAAATTTGGTCAAAAAATCTTAAATCGTTTATTTATATTATAATTTCTAATAAAATAAAAGATTTTGAGTTGTAATTCAAATTAGAATTAAATATCCTTTTAATATTTAAACATTAAGAAATAAATGAATAAAACTTAATTAAACAAGATAATATATTAGTTTCTAATCTATTAGCAAAATTTTATGTATAATATTCATTTATGAAATAAGTCAGGAAAAAAAAACCATTTATAAAAATTATTTCAGAAAATAATATGTAACATAAAAATTATTCAATAAATTAGCGATTGAAAACTCGTGGTTAATATTTACAAAAATGCAATTTAAAAAAAAATTCATTTACGATAAAAAGATTTTACAAACGCTTAATTATAAATAAAAAATACATATGCATTTATTTAAAAAAGAAACATTCTTCACATCTACTTCAAAAGGACGTCTATTACATATTCTTATCTTTCAGATGTCTTGTTTCTCAGTAATCTATAATTGGGCTACACTTATTTTCCTAAGAATTTGAATAGTTTATTTTGTTTCGTATTTTTATAACAATATATGAGCAATGAAATATGCAACTATTTCAACAATTACTACCTTTACCATATCCAATTTTCAGGTTAATTTTGAAATTAATTGGATTGGCTGATTATCTGTATCATTTTGTAGTGAATTTTTACTAATTGAGTTATATATACATATATAACTGTGAATATATATATATATATAGTATAATAGTTATATACACCACAAACGTAATAGTTATATATCAATATAACTATTATATTAATCAATTATTAACCATTATGTTAATTATAATGAACATCATCGTCTGCATTGATACGATAATAAAACTATTATGAATCATTAATGTCAAAACTATCTACTGTGTTTCGAACATTAATTTTTTGAACTGTAAAGATGAAACCTCGTAAATATTGAGTTTTTCATTTATTTAATGAAGTATAAATTAATAATGTTATTTAGATTTTAACTAATTGTATCTTGCGACAGAAACGTCCGTCGCGAAAATTCGGAAGCGACTATGGCAGGTTAAGAGGAGACGATAGAATGAAAAAGCCGCCCTTTACGCTACGATAGCGTAAAGAACACACGAAAAGTGAGTCATGCGAGTAAGAGAAAGAATGAACATGGAGTAGGGGGTCTCAGCTGCGCGTCACAGCTGAGGCTTAGCCAGCCTAACGCGTCAACCCCGCCGCCGCCACGTCGATGGTCCATGCCAACAAACTCGCGCCACGATAGAAGTGCAAGAGAGAAGCGTCCCTCCGCTAGACGGTGCAAGAAAAACTATAGGAGAAAAAGTCTGGTATAGAAAATAAATAAGGCGAGCAACAAAGTATCGGCACTGTTCAGGGCGCGGCATTCAATCGTCGCACCGGGCAAACTCCTAAGCTGAGTTTTCGTGTCTAGAAGTCTCCGGCTTATTACGGCAGCCTACAAGGCTCGCCAGATTTAATCAAGCGAATCACTGTTTGCAGGCGCGGTCCATGTACGGTCTAACTTAGTCTCCTGAAAATCAATTCCAACTAGATAGTAACTTGTTGGCGGATGCGGTCCTTGCACGGTTCGACCTTCGAGCTACTCGCGATAGGGTTAAATAAGTTAGAACGTAACTCGTTGTTGGCGAGTGTGGTCCTTGTATTGTCCGACTATAAAGTTACCCGCAATAACGAAGAAAACATCCTCTTCACGTAAAAGAATGTTGCGTTCTCGATTAAAGCAAAAATCTACCACCGCAAGACAAGATTTGTAGAAAGATATGTCGAAATTTTCACCGCCGTACGTGGATTTGTTACGATCGAAACAGTTCTTGTTGTAAGTTCCGTCCGAAAAATTTAAACCGCTGTAATTCGCCGTACGTCAAGAAGTGAAATTTATATGTAATAACAGGAGACCGCTGCAGACCTGTCAAAATGAATAATACTTATAATATAAATCTAGAATAATCTAAAAACTACCGTAATTTTCGCGTTGTTATTTCTAACCGTTTCCTCACGTTTCCTCCTCCCATAACAAACCCGGTCCGACGTCGAACCATTCGGCTCGGGACAGACAGGCAGCATGAAATAACGAGTAGCCGTCAAGAGATAAAGAGAAGTATGATAATGGTAAGTACCAGAAAGAAGAAAGAAGAGGAGAAATAAAGGAGATAGCAAGATAGAAGATAAAAATAAGATAGCAATCATCACAACCTTACGAGTATAAATTATTTAAAGAATTACTCATGCTAAATTAAAAATTTTATTTTAATTCTATTTTTGTTGTTTCTATTATAGCTTTTTCAATTTTGCTATGCATTACTTTAAACATTAAAAAAATACTTGTTATTTAAGGTTATTGTACTTTTTTAATTTTATATTATCTATTTTTAGTAAAGAATAACTATAATTAAAAATTAAAATTTTTAAATACTTACAAGTTTTTTGCGATCTTCAATACTTTGCAGAAATTGATACAATCCCATTTCACTTTTATTAGTAATTTGAAGCCACGGTTTTATACTTCGATATTGTAAATAAAAATTATTCATGTCTGGTACTAAATCTTTTATTATGTACATATGCGGTAACGGGTATATTTTAGTTACTTTATTTAGGTTTAAATCTGTAGTACTAAAATAATTATTAACTATTAATAAAAATTACAGATATAGAGAAAAATAGTATCTTATACAATTACCTTATGCAAGCTAAAGTATTTGTACCACCTATATTCATTGCACAAGATCCACAAATTCCTTCGCGACATGATCGTCGAAAAGTCAAGGTTGGATCGATTTCATTCTTAATCTTAATTAGTGCATCTAATACCATTGGACCACAACTAATATAAAATCACATTATTACAATAATAAAAAATAAAAGACTAAACTAAAAACATGTATAGAAACATTTACCCGTTCAAATCTACTTCGTAATCTTTCATATAAGGCTTTAATTCTGGTTCATCGGGGTCCCATCGATAAATGGAAAACGTTTTCAAGCGAACTGTATTATTTGAGCTGAATGATATACAAAATGGACGAACCTATGATATAAAAACAAAAGTATTTTGGTAATGTAATTTACAAATTTAACATTTTAAACACGATAGTTATATAAACATAAAAATGACATTCAATTTAAAATAAATACATTAAAAATGTTATTAAATGCAGATTCATTTCCATTAGAACTATTACTGAGCTTAAATAATTAGTAGTTAAAAAAATCTTGTTAGACAATTGTAAATAAACAAATTATTCGTAAATTAGCTATTATTAACTTTATAATAAATTCACTTCAACTTGATGTTTATGATGTTTTATGATAACATTACATTTACATTCTTACAGTGTTTGGGAGATTGAATTAGAAATAGAAAACAATTCCAAAAAGGTTTATCAGTTATTAACACTATTTTTTCTATAATAGAATTATTTCTATATTTATATAAAATAGAAATAAAAAAGACACTAAACCTTTGAATAACAAAGAAAGAACAAGTCAGCCTAGAAACTATGAAACTCTGTATTGAGATTGATAAAAATCATTTATAACGAGTATAAGTAAATACAAGAAAGTATAAGAGCACTAATTTAAAATAACCAAAAGCACGAATATAGGTGACTATTTGAACTAAAACGTAGAAGCACTAAGTAGTGTTAGCTATTTACGATACACCATTCACAGACTGAAGAATCACGATAGCCGTCAAATTAATGCTTTCTACGCTTGTACGTAGATTTCAAGTACTATTAAGAAATCTTAATTGATAAAAAAATTCTTGACTCTTAAAGATGAATTATAGTTGAAAAAATGGAAAAAATTAACTTTATTTGAATAAATCTTTTTTCACATTTTAAGAAACTATTGTTGCATATATAAATAATAAATATAATATAAAATATTTTCGATTTTTTATTAATGTTCAGACTCTAAATTAACAATAAACTACATTCCAGAATAAGGATTAAAATCCATATTACATGTTCTTATAAAAATTGTGATATAACAACAAGAGAAATAAACTTCAATAATTCTTTTTTATATTTTTTACTTTAATACTTTAGACTTCAAAAAATACTAAGATATTAAAAAATATTTCGACAAAATTATTATATTTTTTTAACCCCGCCGTCTACATTCTAAATGAATTAGATATATTTTTTATCTATGAAACAATATTTATGATATTATCAATAAATTGACATTATTTATACAAAAAATTTTGAAGATTGAAATTTACAACTAATCCATCATGTTATATTTGATATAGTCTTTATGATGACAATACAATAAAAATTGTCACTCCTTAATTTAAGTCGAATTACTTGGCCAAATGCCGTTTGGTCGTTATTAATAACTAATTTTTGACTGAGACTTGAATGGAACTATTTTAACCACTGAACATGAATATAGTCAGTAACTACGAAATACGATAAAAATATAAGAAATATATTTGTACGCAATTATACTAAGCTGAAATAGTATTTCTCTTAATCATCGCTCCCAGAAATGATTTAATATCGTTATCTTTCATTATAAACTAACTACAATCTTTGTCAGTTCCAGGATTACATAGTGATATGAAGAAAGATAACTATTATGTATATAATGACAGGATGCTGAGCGAACCTAAATTCAGGCCTCGATTTGGTCAAGAACATTAGAAAACTTTTTACAGGATGACTCCCGATATTATGATTTCAGTAACCCTTTTTGTGATAAACAATTTCCATTAAAATGGTAGCCATTGGAATAAGGTAAAAATGACATAGGACATGAAACGACATAAAACGACAATTATAGGATCATTTGAGGTGTAAAAAATACTCTTATAGTACACCCTTGAAAATCATATTTTTAATTAAGAAAAGAAACAATTTTTTAAGGTAAACCTTTTAAATCGCCGAGTTAGCACGAAATAAAAACACTCGTCCATTTTTTTTTATATGCTACAATATATCCCAATATCAAGAAAATTGGTGAGGTACACTTTGGGTAATTTCTTTGTAAGTATAGTGACTGCGTAGAACTCATCAGAAAAAATATAAGACCTTTGTCTTTGACAGATGTTTGAAAATAAATACGAATTGATGCTATTATGGACTCTACTCTTTTAGCTAAAAAGAGTGTAGAATCAGTTTTGCTCAAAGAACTAAAGATAGCAGTCAAAGGTTCTTATCAACATTGAAAGTTGTTTAATAAATAGCTGTATGAAAATAAAATAAATATTTTTTTCCAACTACAATTCAAAGATAATAATGATACAAACACTAAATTCTAGAACTCAAGAAACCTATACGATTGATTGCTTTTTTCAACACTGTTTGACAATAGCGTGATCAATTAACAGCGCACTCTCCCTACCTAGTAAATAGTCGCCACCAGGGAAAAAGTTGTCAACATAATGATAATGTCTAAGAATATCTGCATGTATAGATAAACGACTTTATTCCATATCATTTAGTTAGAAAAGACAATCCTACTCTAAAAAAAGCAGCGTCAAATTGCAAAGCTTGTATTTCAATGCTTTTTTCAATGTTTTTTATTTATCCATAATGGGTAATGTCACAAAAAATAACCATGACTATCATCGATTTCAGCAACTGAAGATGGCCAAGATCCTTATACTCGATTACAAATTGGGTTTATGCACTAATCGCTGCAAATAACTACCTAAAAGAAATGCTTTTTATTCCAACAAGAGGAGGCATCTATTAAATTGACATTAAGAAAATTCACGGCAGTAGCCTAATGTATCCTATTAATACAGAAATTAGAAAAGTGAAACATCTTTTCTTCTGTAGATCAGCGAATGATAGATGAAACGTATTATCTGATAGCGGATAACGAAAATACAGTGAAACATAGTACAGTAATCATAAAAATTAAGAGAGGATGAGGTGTCTATTACAAAGAATCATCCAAAGTCATCAAAAGACTGTACGGGATGTTAATGAAGAATCGGCCTTGTGGAGTCTTACCAAATCTTACTGTGCATGGTCACTTCATGGTTTAGAATTTAAAATACAGCCTAATAGGCATAATTCAGGCTTACAAAAAGTGAATCAACATGCTTCAATCTCTGGTTAGTTGCCTACTTCCAAATGAAAACTAATAGTTTACAAATAACATTAGGTTTGATCACTGATCTTAGTTCTTTGCATACCATATCGAAATGTTTAGGCAATAATAGAGCTTAAATTACATACGCAGCTTTAGTCGATTATTGTAGATTCTATAGAGATTCAAAGGTGACGAAATCGGGAAGAATACCTTCTCGAATTTCTAGCAGTTTTGGTGTTCTTATCGTTTAATGTCAGAACCACAACTTACTTCATTGGCTCAGCATAAGCCGTTTCAATGTGTAGATTAGTGTGGTATATATACTACATAATAGACGTAGTTTTACTGCTAGACAAGCTTTCACGTTATCGATGGTAGGCTGACGATTTTAGCAGTACATTAGAATTTTCTTGCAGAATCTTCTTATCTAACTTCTTGTCTCTTAAGAACATTACCGTTGATTTTTTACTAGAAGCCTTAGTGCTCTTTAACGTTGACTGGAATTGATGCTCAGTGACCAGATGGACCTGATCTCTATTTTATATTCTATTCTAACAATTTTACTGAAAATATTTGATGCTTCAAAGACTTAGAACACATTGAACATCTGGAATATTTGATTCGTATCCTTCTCTAAAATTTCAGCCTAGTTTAGACGCGTTAAAAAACCGTGTTTGCTATCCAACAAATAAACTAAAATAGGGTTCTTTAAATTTTTCCTTAAAAAATTTCTTTGCCTGCTAATTACCTTTGAAGCTAAAAACATTTATTTTTGAAATGATATTGCATAGAGATAAATCTATGCCAAACATACCACTTTCGCGTTAAACATGTGTTCCATGAATAATGGATACTCCTCAGTTACATTATCTACAACTATCAGCTCGTCATAGCATTTCGAATCTTGTCCAATGATCATCAAGAATTTGCAATCTAGTCGTAAAGTTGATCTCTGAAACGTGTTTGATTTCAAAGTATTCTTTATAAAATTCATGATGCTCTCCAGGTCACGCCATAAAATTCTTCTCGAACTCCGACTAAATTAAGTAAGATCAAACAATTTACGTATTATACGTGAAGATATTTATGAAAGAAATAATCAGTTAAAATAACGTAAATATCAACCTGAATTAATTGATAGAAAATTTTAAACATTATATTATAGAACTGTTATACTTGCTGTACCACCTATCAAAAGCAAATTTGTATGTACCTTCGCTACATAAAAAAAAACGTAGCCGCATAATTTTAATCGAAACATATTTACAATTTTACAGAAACGTTACAAAATCTATATTGCTACTACAAACGATTTATTGTATAACATACGTGTTGTACGTCATTTAAATATTTCTGAAATTAAGAACACTAAAACTGTCTTAATTAAATTTATATGGTCATAGATATCGAAAAATTTTTTTAAATTGTAAAAGCCAGTGGAGCTCCTGGATTATACATAATAACCTCTATGAAGATATTTCTTTTCGAAACGCTATTTTCAATGCTGCCGGAAACTTTTGCTCTAAAAACGTTTTACATGAGTAACTGTTAAGTAATCGTAATTAGCGCACATTTTTCGATTGATATGCTTATTTTATAATTAAGCAAAGCATTATTTTTCTTTGAGTTCTTTTGTATATTTCAAATATCTATCAATTTTTCTATTATTTTTGTACCAAACATTTGACTGTTATTTTTAAGTTTCCATTTATTCGAATTTTTTAGTGTTTCTATCAACACAAAAAAATCTTATTTTAAAAACAGTTTGCTTCTATATATTTAGAATTCAAACAATTTAGGTAAAGATGGATGATACAGTATTTTGTTTAATCTCAAATAATCAGAGAAACCTTTGGTTTACTAGAATCATTTGCTTAAAAGTTTTTTGTGCAACCAGAACAGTGTTATATTATCATGCTTGAACACAATATTTATCTGATTATCCTGTCTGATGGTTTTTACGACAAGCATTGATCGAACTGTACTTAACTTCTTTTTAAATTTAAAAAAGCAGTGAATATAGGCAATTGATGTAGATTATCATTGAACCAGAGATCTAATTTGATGCTAAGTTAGATTAAAAATTTTACTTTCATCAAAAATTTCATCAGTCAAGGAATTTATTCATTATTGGCATATTAAGAAAATCTAAAACTAATCTAACACAAAAACTGAACTTTGACCATGTTACTTCTCAGTTTTTCATTTTTCACTTTGCTTTTTTCAACAAATAATGGTTAAACTAAAGTATAAACAAATTCAATAAAATAGTTTTTCACAAACATCAAAAGTACAAATAATATTATACATTAGATATGACATACTGAAGCTTTTTTTACATATAATTGTTAATAAATTACTTTGAAAATTTAAGATTTAAGAATAAATGATTATTTTTCTTACATATCTTTAAAATAGCCTAAAACTTGTACTATTACAATACTATTACTATTATTATTAATACATTTATATAAATATCTTCAACTAGGAATAATTTACTTGTAAATAGAAGAGAGATTTATGTAGATATATTCTAAACTTAAGGTATATTTCAAATATAAATATATGTTCATAAACATAAATTTTTCAAGAATTTTATACTATAAAATAATTCTTAAAAAATTGTTGCAAAATTATACATTATAAAACCAATAATAATATACAAATAATATACAAGATATTGTAATACGAATGGATTAAAATGAATGTAATAAGAGCAGACATTCATTGGTCATTAAATTATAAAGAATTGAAAATAAATTAACTACAACTAATTTTTTTGACATCTATAACATATGAAGTCGAAATATTAACAAAAAATTAATAATATGTAGAAAATTTCATATAAATATATATCATAAAAAATTTATATAAAAATGTCAATTTAATACAAAATTATAAATAATATACCTAATACGTACTGTTGTACATTTCAGTTGACTTAGTTTAGTACTACTATAAATCTCAATAAAAATTCAAGTTTTCTTGTTCCGAAAAGGATAATTGTATATAAATAAAAGCTATATAGTTCTTTACTTAATGTTAAATGAACAACTTTGGAATACTAAGATATACTAGTCTGGTAATATAAATTAAGAATACAATAGAAATGCCAATAGATTATAAAAGGATCTGTTAATCATAGTAAGTGTCTAATGTTCTAATGCATATATCTATTTATACAAAAACTTTCTTCGTTAAAGTTGTCTTTATTGAAATGCAAAATATTATTTTTCATGCAGAATATTTATTTATTATATTATCTGTTAATAATTTTTTTAATCCACATTTGATCAAAAAAACATTATTTTTTATTATAGTAAATTTAAAAATGCAGTTTAAGAATTAAAGGTATAGTATACCATTTACAGATCAAATTCTAGGTGAACAATGATATAAGAATTAACAAAATTATACTCTAATTTATGAAAAGGAAATTTCAATATAATAAAATGTAAGCAATATAACAATAATAATAATAATTTAGAAGCAGATTATAAATTTTTATTTTTTACATATTTCATCAATTATATTAAAAAAATATTTAATGTATATATTTTATAATTATTAATTAAATCTGGAAAATAATATAAAATGTCAATAACATTAATTATTATAAATTTACATAATAATCTAATCATGAAAAAACTATCTTGTGGGTTAAAGTTAAACGTTAACATGAAATGTGTAAATAAGTCCTATTATTAAAACAGAGGTATAAAAAATCTACTTACGAATTTTAAACCAAAAGTTCTTGAAACTGAAACCAATTTATTACAAACTATATGTGCCATATTTATTTTTAAAAATTTGTTATGTATCTGAATAAAATTACTAATGAAATAAATTATCCCTTTAAATATATTTAAATTTATTCTTAAAAGTGGATTACGTATCTGATAATTTTTCGTATTATTTTTTGTTTTAACTTATGTAACACATACAAATATAATAATGTGAAGTAATATTCTCACAAGTAGAAAACATTCCATTTTATTCCATTTTATTGGGCTCGTTTGATCTTTATTTATATTTCTTAAGATCAGATCGAGAAAAACTGGAGTGTCTAATGTTTGATTGCTCTTCGTTCCCTATTTCCTCGTCTAAATAAGTTTCTTTTACTTTCGCGTCAGGATTAGGATAAATGTAACGTTATACTTATTTTAGGAGTCAAGTCTTGTAACTTGTTCTAAAATTTCGGTTGGTCATTAATTCGTTGTCTGTTTGGGCTTTGTAGGAAAAGAACAGCTTCTTTATCATCCTGACAGGCTGGTGTCACAAATTCGAAAGTCACTGTGTCAAGGGTACCGAAGAACCGATAGGGTACGAAGAATGAAATGAATTCAGCTTCCTTTTAGTTAGAAAATTCTTTAGATACCTATTGAATGAACTTCTAATACTTTCTAATCTTTTCTTTGATCTGTATTATTTAATTATTTTGAGTTTACTGATTAAATATTTAAATTATCTTGAGTTTATCCAAGGAATGTGGATTTTCTTAGAAATGTTATTTAAAAAAAACTTGTATTTGCACTGAGTTTAATTTATTTATTTAGCATCAGCTTAAAACTGATTTACAAAATTTATATAATTTAAACAAACAAACTTTGTTATTGCGAGAATCGCAGGCTGCGCGTCTAAAACAAATTATTGAATTGCGGCTATCGCCTAGTACTTATTACTTATTAAAGTCAAAGTATCTCTGCTGTTTGTATTTATATAGGCCAGCGTTGAATACTTCTTTGATTTTTTACCACCTCTGAATTTTATTATATTAATATTAAATAAAAAGTGTGTTTATTTTATGATATCCGATGTGGCTTATATTTCGTTTTAGTCTTGGTACTGATTGTTTTATCTTAATATAATATTTATTGTTGCATTGGTTGATTTATTCTAAGAAAGCTTATTTGGATTGTAGCGAGTTTTATCGGTCAAAGCATAATTTCGATGTCGAAGTTTATCGGTGGAGTTGTTGGAAATAATACATCAAAGGTTACATATGTCATTTACACGTGGCTCTATACAATGCTGAATATTGTATTCAATATATTCGTAGTAATTTTACAAGTTTTAGAAAGCTTGTTTATAGTCATTAGATGTGTTGAAGATTATATTTGTTGTTAATACGTAGCTTTATATAACGATAAATATTATATTCCATGGTATTGGATTACATAAGTTTGTGGAATGGAAGATTACAAGCGTCGTTTATTCGTGGCTCTATATAATTATAATATAATATATAAATTTATTGAATGTTAACTTAATCATATTGATATGAGTTAAAGGTTACAATGATCGTTTACGCATGTCATCTATGATGCTGAGTGCTATTTTTATTCGAGTTATACAAATAAAATATTAACATATTTATTCAAAAACAAGAATGGTCGTTATTTGATTTATAAGTAATTGCGCATAATCCAGTCTTTGATTTAATGCGTATTAATTTTCGTGCGCAGGCATAATTTTCCTTGTTTCTTAAAATGATGCAATAACTGAAGGCGATTTTATATTCTAAATTCTTTTTTTATACATAAAATATTCATATATTGAGATGTTGTAAATAAAGAAGGCTCGTAACTCGACGTTTTATTCAGCTAGATGTTTTAATCGTGTAATTAAAATTATGTAGAGTGTCCGGTCTCACTAATTTTATACACGTTAAATTTTATGAGTTTAATCGGCGTTGATATTTAACTGGCTTGATGTTCAAAGGGCAGTGTGGGCAATGGATGACTGTATTCAAGTTTCTTGAGGCAGCTGCTGTCACAATTCCAGAAATTTGTCGTTAGGGCCTTGAAAAATCCCTTGATGATTGCTGAAGTGATCAGGAAAATCGATTAAATTGACAATGTATTTATATAAGGAATTTAAATTGAATTGAGACTTGATTTTGAATATAATATATGAATTTATTCACAATTAAAATATAATGAGCAGCATTACAAATACTTTTAAAATGAATATAGTGTAAACTAATTTAATTCGTTCTCGCGAAAAGACGCAGACCGCAAGTGATATAATAAAATATACTCTGACTTCTGATCACGAATTCAAGTAAATCTGCTGTGTGCGCCTGTCTTTATATATTTTTGATGATGTCGTTACTTTGCTTCTGATTGATTGGTTGTAATCTGTTTTTCTTCAGTGGCGCCCTATTTCTTACGGAATGTTTATTTGATGCGCAATTTCGTCTTGTATGTCAGTATTTAATTGATGCGTCCTTTATTTTCGTATAGCAGAGTTTTATTTTTTACAAGGTGTTTACACACTTTCATTTTCGTTCAATGGTTCATGTCATAAGACCACTTGAGATTATAGTCGGTTTACATCTTCTTATGTGTTTCGTGTTACAGAGGCCTCTTTGTTTGATTTTGAAGTAGAATGATTATATTAAATATTATATAAATATTATATTATATTAAAGGCTTGGCATACGCTTCTAGTTATAATCCCTTATTTGTTTGATCGTTCTCAAGTATTTTTCTTAAGGTTTAAATATTCCGCGCATGGTTAAAATCATAGCTTTATTTGATTACATTTTGATTACTGTCTTAGAATATCTCTGTTTTTATCACATTGAAGGTTAAACTCATTTACATGTGTCGGTATTTCTTATAGTATGGGCTTTGTACATGTTATTATCTTTCGGGGATTTTTGCTTAAGGTTTAATTCATTTACACGATCGGTATTTCTTACATTACGAGGTTTGTATATTTTATTATCTTTTAGGAATTCTCACTTTGGTTGAAAATATTATACATTTGGTCTGAAGTAATTTCAGACTTTATAATGTGTTGACTTTATAATGCCAGTATTATACTTATCATATGTGGGTTGATGAAAACAAGTTGAAGGACTTTTGACAGTCTCCATGTGTCAGCCTGCTTCCCGTACATATGTTTCATGTTTATTCATTTTTTGATAAGCGTTGATAATCCAGTTCTTTGATCTATTGCGCAGCATTTTCCATATGCGTACATTAATTTTCTTTATCTTTTATTGCGCAATGAGATCGGAGGCGATTTCTGTTTCTTTATTTCACTATTATTATGTTAGATAATGTCTTAAGTGATGATGTAGTTATTGTCAAGTTTCAAAGACTTGGTAAATTACATCATTGATGTGAAGTTAAAAAATTACTGGGACGTCAAAGAAAACATTAATTTTTTCACAAGCAGCATGTAAAAGATTGATATTATGTATAAGAAGATTCGATCAGAGACAAGTGCAGATCAAGATCTCACTTATTATACACTTATACAAGTGCACATCAAGATATAACTTATATATATGGTAACAAAATATATTAATCCCACCACGTTGTAAATATATATTGAAGCCACAAATCATAATTCTATGTCAATTGTAAAACATAAAGTATACAGACTGCCTTAGAATAACAAACATTATTATGTGCACGTAGATGTTCGCTAAATGAATTGAAGGTTTTGATTGGCTGAATCAAGGTCTGTAACATACACAGCTGAATGGCGTCCAAAAGCGTTGCCCAGATTGAGCAAAAGGGCGATTATAAGCGGCCTCGCTTTAGCCTTAATCCTATACTAAACAAGGCATATGCATAATATATATGTAAATACATATGTATATGTAGAGCATGTTTGCATCACCTGCATTACATTATGCTTATTGTACTTACATAAATAAAGTTATTATTTACACTTTATTTATTATTTCCCGTGTTGTAAGTGATCAGCAGCAACTAATAGAGAAATAATCGCAAGATTTCGCTAATGTTAGGCAAATGAAATTCATAATTTAAATAAACTGCAAAAAAGTCCAGCGTTCCCAAGTGATATCGCGAGTAATCACGAGTAAGCATGTAAGGCTAATATAATAACATGTATGTACTAATGGAGAAATATGCATGCGAAGAAGGTCGCATTAGTTGTTAAGACGTAATTATAGAATTCAATTATAAACTATAAAGTACGATACGATCAGATAATTAATAAAACTACAAAAGCATCATAGATGTTTTATTATTATACCATAATAAAAGTAATAATTAAAGCAATTTGCAAGCATGTGAATAAACGTCCTAAGATCTCTAAATTTTGTAACTGAAGTACTCTTATTTTAGCTATAGGTTAATAAGATAGATTGTTAATACGGAAAAAACATAACAATTTGTCATAAGAAAGATTCTAAAAAGATTACTTCGTTTCACTATATAGTTTTTATAATATTATTATGGATGAACAAATCAGTTAGAATTTTTATTATGTTCAAATTAATTATAACGGATTAAATTTTTATCAGAAATTATACCGTTATTCAACGACAATAATAATCTAATTATTATTCAGACAAATTATATTTGCGAATGGTTATAACAATAGCACATAATTACATTCGAGAAAATGTAAGAAATTTTAATCGAAAATTCATGCGTGTTAATTACTTTATTTTGTCGTACCTAAAAACATTTTTTTATACATAGTACAGGAAAAATATATCGGAGCTACTAACAAATGTACATTAACTTGAGATGAATACAAGAATTTACTATTAAAAAATTTAAGAAACTATTTTGAACATAAAGAAGACTCAATAAACTAAAATTAGAAATGTTGTAAATTTTCTTAAAAGATATCAAAAATTATAGGGCAAGAAATAAAGAGTTGTGATGTAAAATAGGACAATTAACACACATTTTCAAGTGATTAATCTATATACAAACTTGATGGAAAGAAACCTAAAAATCCCGGCTGGGGAGATCTGTGAGGCGTCCTCTTTGCTTCCAATCAGCTCGGCTGAGCTTTTTCTTTTTTTTAATCTGCCTTTTATTGAATATCGCCCTGGGAAGTGCGGTTTGTTGTTTGTTCTAATGTTTGAAATGAAATAAGTTTATTCCTAGCGTTCGTCCTGAGAAGGACGGTTGTATGTAGAAGAGACGCGGCGTTTCGGGATGAGGGAGGTAAAACAAAAATACAATTTGGTTTCTCCTTATGGCCAGTCAGCCACGTCTTGTCTCTTCGATTCCATTCACTCAACTGACTTTGGGTCTACGCGGCGCCTCTTTATATTTTTGATTCCGAAACACTGCCGCTCCAATCCTTCGCGACGCTCAATCCTATCCTTCCAAACACGGGAAGGATCGAACCGATCATGAGTAGCGTTGTCGCACGGGAAAACAGTTTTTCCAACTGACTCCGCTTCTCCCAACGCTTCCGCCGCAGCAACGCCGTCCTAATTACCACGGCGCCATTATGACGGAAAATCTTGAGTCTACTCTCCCTGGTACACTTGCACTAAGTGATTCAACATTAATCACCCTTTCTGGTTCGGATCCGCACAGCGTGATCATTGCGAGTCGTCGTAAAATTTGGCGCGCGTCAAGCTGCAAAAATAAAAGAATTCAAGTATTTTATTTTCGCTATAATTTATATAAAAGACAGAGTTGTAAGTTGAAGGCTGCAACTCCTGAGAATGCAATGAATTTTGCCTTAAATGTAGAAATGATACTATCATGTTGAAAAGAGACCCTCTAGAATGAGGTGGTCCTCGTTTGGTCTATTTTCAACGGCGGAGAAAAACTTTTTCCGAATGACCTTTTTTCTTACTGTTTCACGCAAAGTACGAGGGTCATCCATAGTGACCCACTAAGCTACTTGTATGAGTACATGTCCTGAGAAGGGTAGATCGATCTCGATAAGGAAAAGTCTGTTTCACGACGAACAATAAAGAGTATATTATAGATTTTATTATATATTGCAATTTCAATATTATCAATATACATTAATATGCGCTACTCATGATATATCAATATCATGAGTTACTACTACTATTATGAGTTAAATAATAACAATAAAAATTTATGAAACTGATAAAATACTACAATTATAAAAGATGCAAATACTTTTATCTAATTAATAAGATTATAATAATTTAAGAAATCAAATTAATCTTATAAATGATCTATTAGTATTATATTTATCATATGGGTTATAAATCTTTCATGAATGAATAATAAATAATGCATTTCATTTTTAAAATTTTTACAAATTTTGTATTATAATTTAAACACTGATATTGATAGTGTATTTTTTTATTAAACTCTAAATAGTATAATTTATGTAAAAATAATATTTTAAATGTAAATAGCAAGAATGATAAAATTAATTATAACAGAATGGCATTTTAATTTTATGTAAGATTTATCTTATAAAAAATTTAATAAAATAAAAAGTGATATTGCGGTTTTTCAAGAAAAAAGAAAATTATATATTAAGGAAGTTTATGAGTCCAGCACTACAATTATTCAATCGAAGAATTGTTTGTAAATTCTAAAATAATAACGAAGTCAAACCTAAAAAGCAAACTAATAAAATATTTCATTATTATTGAATCCTTTCTCGCTAATCTAAATATGTAACTTAAATAAATAAAAAATTCTTTGAATATTTTTGTTGTTTTCATTATTGACATTATTCGTATGCGTTACAAATGAAAGCACTAAACACATCAAATGAGGCAATCGATAAATAATACTTTTGTAGAGACGATTATCTATATCAAAAAATATATAATTAAAACAGATATGGTAATTATTTCTCATTCAAGTATGGACTGTGTATTTGATCATAATACTAAATTTTTTATTACATAATCCTAAGATACATGGAAATATCAGATGAGTAAGATATGGTCTAACTACAATTGTTCCAAAAAACAAAGCCTGTAGAGTATATGAAGAGTAAGGCTAAAAATACTGCATAAATCTGCTAAAATACTGTACGAATGATAAACATGCTAAAATAAAGTTTTAATTAATATAAATGATGTTGATGAGTGCGTGTTTACTATATTCATGCAAAAGCTTTGAAAATTGTGGATAAACTATTTCAATATATTCAATAGGAAACAAAAATTAGTAAGAAAAGGTAAAATTATGCCAATAAGGACTATCTTGCTGAAATTTCTATTCAAATTCTGGAAATTCTACTTAACGTGCTACTTATAAACTATAAAGAGTACTGATTTACTTGAGCTCAATAACTGGGATGAATATTTAAGATCACTAGATGAAACTTTAAATACATGCATAAATTACATAAGAAGATCGTGAAAGATATTTTATGGAAAACGAGAAGACCGAGTATTTCGATATATCAAATCATCTTGTATATGAACAAACGAATGCCTGGCAAGGTCGCGAAAAGTTAACTGTCCATTAATAAAGGATTTAAAACTTTTATAACTGAGGTCAATTGTATTATTTCAAAGCTGTCTCTGCGTTATGACAGAGATAGATAAAGTAGTATGTGATATGGCAAATATGTATTAATACAATATGTATTAATAATATGGCAAATATGTATTAATTCAATGTGTATTAATAATATGACAAATATGTAATAATACAATATGTATTAATAATATGACAAATTCTTGTATTAATACGAGAATCATGAATTGTTAAACGTAACACTTGAGAATTAAGTTGATGCTACAAATTATACGCTCACTAGAAAAGCCGAAAACTTATATAATACGAAAGGACTGAAAGCCTCCCTGGTACCGAACCGCACGAACAAAGATTTATCTAACGTAAGAAGAAAATATAACGAACAGGGGTAGATAATTTGAGGTAAGCATATATGCTTGAAAGAGTCGCATCTTCGCTGAAACAAACAAAAAAGTTGGCGCGAGAATGTAAAATAGAGAAGGATTTCACTTAGTTTCGGATTTTTATATCAACTCGCACTATAGAATTGAGAGAATTTTAAAAGCGCTTTTTTAAAATTTCAGTTATACACAAACTTAAAAATATTAAAAAAATGCACTCTGCTGCAATTAGTTTCAAGGAGGAGGTAATAAATATAAATTTATACACTAAGAGCATTCTAGAAAAAGTAAAAGTCTAAAAGATCGATAAAAGTTACATAATTTAAAAAAAAATCCAAGAGAAAGCCTACCCTACAAATAAAATAAAATTATACGCTGACAATGAAAGTATATGAAAAAGCTAAGTCGTCAAAAAAGATAGATAAAGATCTACTTGTGTGAAAATATCCTTCATCTTAGAAGAAGTAAGAACTAGCTAAATTATCTCTAGAGAAGGTTACTAAAGGCTTGGTATGAAATTGATTAGAATACTATTCAAAAAGTATTGAAGAATACATTCGTACATTAAAAATCGTAGGAGAAAAGCACTTTTTAGACTGTAAGAACTAAAAAAGATACCTTTGAAGATGGAAATAAGCAAACACATTTGCAGAAGTCAAGTATGATCAAGTATGACTAGCTGTACTAATATTTTAGATAGAGTAAAATAGGCAGTAGAGATCTTCTCTATAAAGTCATAGGGGGTAGATGGCTTATCGGCCTACATTCTGTTAAAAGCCTTTAAAACGCTAGTCTGCCAATACCAAAAAGAAAACACTCTCGCGATGAATCTGCCGAGCAATAATTGCATATATAATATACAATATATACAATAATTAGCTATTAAGATCAGCTCTACACGAATTGTAAGCACATTGAAAAAAAAAAATAAAAGAAAAGAACATGGAGCTCTACTTCTTTCTAAACTTTAAGACAAGTCGTCGCTGTTTCACAGGGAGTGATATTTGAAAGAAAATTGAGCTAAATAAAATATCTTCCACTATTATGAAACAGTTATATTACTTTGTAATTGCACACGAGTAAAGACTATTCTCAAGGTAAAGTGCTACCAACTTTGATTTGGAACGTTGTAGTAGATGAACTATTCCTTAGAGAAAAATATGTAGGTTTTAAAACGACTGGGTATAGAAATTTATATTGGGGTAGACTTTGTCATACAAGTATGTTGTAAGAACTTACACACATTGAAGTTGATGATGAAAAAAGTTCAGGGAATGTCTATGATTACTGCGAAGTAGTTGGATTCTCTATCATTTTGAAAAAAACTACTTTTGTGCTTTTCATTAATAAACACAAGAGACTTTAGTTAAGTAGCCGGTATATCTACGATAAAGATGTTGAGGTCTGAGGATTGCGATGTGAATGAACCCACGCTAGTCTTTTATAATAAAAGAGTGCAGAACCGCCTCTAATGTTTGAAAAATCTAAAAAGTATTCAAAAACATTCTGAAAAATTATATATAAATAAATATAATTATATATTATGAGCAACATGAATAGTTCTTACAGATGCCTTTGAAATAATAATAACTTCTGCTGACCTTGAGATTAGGAAAAAGGTTTGTTTTCTGGCCAAGGAACAATTATAGAAGAGGTAGAATTAAACCGTGAGACATTGTAGTATTCTGAATGAACTAGGATGTGAAATTGATTTGCTTGCACGAAAAATGCGAAATACTATTCCAAAAATACTATTCCTAAATAATCTAGGATCTTGTTCCCTAGAAAGAGTGGCTTTACTAAGCCCTTTATTGGTACTTTTAAGGGAGATAATTAGTTCACAGATGGCTTGAAAAATTGACGAACATAGTCTCAAATATCTAAAAAAAATACACTAAAAAATAAATTCAAAGTTTTTCTTGTGAATGTTTCTAGGAGTTTCTAAAGCGAGTGCTGCGTCATTCGTGTATCTCGGACAAGAAAATAGTCGTCATCCACACTAATAAGATAGTGCGTTGCAAGAGATAACAGAGAAAATTAAAGAGACGAGATACGTTTTAGAACTGAAAAAAAGGGCAGTCTCACCAAAGGATGGAAATCAAGAGGATAATCTGTAAACAAATAAAATCTATTTTTAGAACAAAGCTAAATGACAGATGATCTGAAGAGATAATTAATCTCTCTAGATCTAGAAACAAACCTATCCTAGGCTAGCTAAAAGATGCTTGCCACTACAGTACTGTATTTAAAAAAGTATTAGACAATTCAGACTGCAGACTAAGTTCAGATCTTGAGAAAGCCCCTAATTATGTGATGTGTATATGTTCGATTCTTTCTCAGAATAAGTTGAAAAACTTGGGAGTCGCAATGCTGAATAAAGAAATGATATGAGAACGTTGATAAATGAACGAACAAAAACTTGATAAATTAGAATTGAGGAAACAGATAAAGGTAAGACAAAATGAGATTCCTAATCTGGGTACTTAGAGGTGATTTTATATTTCCCAGACCTTCTTTAAAGAAAAGTGCTTAGTTTTATTTTTATGTTTATCCAAGTATAGTTAAAAAATTAAATGAACAATTATAAATATAAATATTATTAATTAAATATTATAAATATTATATAAATATTATACTGAATTTATTCAAAATATAAGTTAAAAATTTAAGCAAAATTAAAATCCATTGTTTTATTTAAAATTAGAATTTATTTTTTGTGTAATTGGAATAAAATGTTCAGCTCTCTGAAATTTATCAAATGATTTTAATGACAATAAAAAGAATAATTAGAGTTAATAATATTATAGTGTAAGATTCTTCTCAGCGAGCTTCTACGTCAGAATAATTATCAAGTAAAATACGCTTAGTACTATGAAAAAATAGTTTATTTCTTTCTGAACATGACAACATCTAGAACTTCATTGATTCACTACTAGGTGTTACAACATCACAGTTCATAGAAATATTTATAATTTAAAGATCTACTAGGTTGTGCATGTAAAAGTTTGAACTACCAGTTTTGACCTGTCCTACTTAAAAATTACCAGTTGAGACAAGAATATTGGCAATTTTTCGATATTAGTTCAATAATTAAATACGAATGAAATTAGTAAATATGTTAAATTTTTAAAAAACGCTAAATCCTGCAATCTGTTTCGATAAAAGTTTTATAATAAGAATTACATATAATTACATAATATTCTATGAGTAATTGTCTAGTGGATGTAAAAGATGTAATCGTGAACGTAACACTCTACTTTACTTAGTAAATTCTAATAACTTGCAATAAGTTTTGAAGATCAAATTATTGACAGCTCAATATTAAATATTTCATCAACAACAAATTTATATGCTTTGAATGATTCAGAGCCTTATTAAGCACAGCGAGCATGTTAATATTAGATAAATAAAAAAAAAATATTCTATAAAGATTTATGATGGAAGATCACAATACTATTTTATAAACGTAAAAGTATGAAAAAACTGTAGTATCAAGAAATGTGTAACCAATAATTAGATTGCAAACAACTGGTTTTTATGTGAAATAAATTTAGTCACACTATCTAATATAAATGGTTAATTACCCCGTAGATAATTAATAAATTTGAGTTATCTATGTCTAATAATATAAAATTATTGACTCTAATATATAGAAAATCATCAAAAATTGGATGTATTGATCAACAATATATTTTTTATAATTTATTAAGCGTTGATGAAATTAAACCCTACAACAATTATTTTATATTACAAAAAATTCTTGAATTGTTATGTTAAGGATTATTATTTCACTTTTTAAAAAAACGTAATGGATTTCTACTTACATACATATTACCAAGAATTCAAATAATCAATTAAATAATTTTTTAAATAATATCTTTCTAATAAAAATATTAATTGTGATAATTATTTTTTTAGAACGTTAGACGTAATTGAAAGGTAACATATATGGTAAAAATACCTTCAAGTAGAAAAGACAATTAAATAAAGATCAATATCAAATAGCATTATAAAGATATCTTGGATTTTAGAAGAAACTAAAATAAAATCAAGAATTAGCAGAAGAATATAATAAATTTTACGAGAATATTTAAATTTAAATTCCATAATAGATGTAACAAATATAAATAATAAATAACGAGGTAATTATTTACTTCATCATCCAATAATAAAGGAATCAAGTGCTATAACTAAAATTAAAGTTTAAACTTCATTGGGAATTTAAATTTCGTTAAATAGTGCTTTGATCTACTGTTCAGGGTAACTTTAGCTAATAATCTTATGTTTTTATATATATATATATATATATGAATTTGTTCTAACCGCGAAAACTGAAGATATTAAGACAAATATGAATACGCTTGGATGATATAATTTATAAAATAATTCTTTCGCTCTATAGTGAAAATAATACTATTAAAATATTTATGTTTAAAACTGTCACTGATGGAAACCACATCAGCACCATTTCTTGCAGTCTAGTGTTTAATATAAATATTATATGATCATGTAAATCAATAACCTCTGACTGCAGCAGTTATTGATAGAGATTTATAAGTCAATGATCTCCTAATATATGCCAATAATTTTGATGAATCAAGAATTATGCAAAGAGAATTAATATAATTCCAAATTTTAGGAGGTTTTAATTTACAACAGTGGACATCGAAAGAACTTAATGTTCTAGAAAGTATACTCAATTATTCTTCTACTCAGATAAAATATCTAAATTTTATCTGGAATGTGAAGAAGAAATTGTAAGTATAAAATGATACTCTCAACCAGAGACTAGGAGAAGTGAGGTTTCTATTTTCTCAGGGATCTCTAACTTATTGTCCTCATCCCACCATCTTTATCTTTCCTCGTTGTTATTTTTTCAGCGATATTGGACAGGTGAATACGAGGTGAAAGGAAAATATATCGAGCATTGTAATGTATATCATGACATTATTTTCTATTTATTATTTAACTGATTCAAGAATTACTTTCAGGTAAAGAGTAATTTTTCACAGTCTATGTATCGTTCTTCAAACGGGACTTTAGATAATCCAATTTCTGAGCCTGAAAAGGTTCACTTTTTCATAAACTAACATCTTTAATATATTATTAAAGTCTAACCACTTGGCATAATTCTTAACAAAAGTTGATAATTTAAATTTTGGAAGTAGAATGATGTTTTTGAAATTGTTTATTTGCTCGTTAAAAAGATATATAACAATCCTTAAAAAAACGTTATTTGAGATAATTAGCTTTTACGCACGACTTATAATTAAAAATAGACTTGAATTCATTGAGATTATTTGATGTTTTCTCAAAATCTATTCAATTTTTATATGAATTTCATCAAATTTGTCCATAACATTATCTAAATTATTTATATCAGTTTAATTTCGGTACATTTGGCTTGTTCTAATACTTAAAAACTTAATAAACTTTCTTTCGTAATTAAAACTACCTTTTCTTGTTAAATTCAGTTAACTTACAGTTGAAATTTCTTTGAACTTTAATATGCATAAATAATTAAAATTTTTAATGAAATTTTGAGTTAAATTTTTTTTTAAACGATTTTTATAGAATAAAGCTTATCTTCGATAGGAATAAATAATGGTAGGTATTGAACAAACTTATCTTTGACTGATTTTGAGATACAAGACACATAGATGACCCAAAGATAGAACTTATCTCAAAAGAGTATGTAGTTAGTAGCATAATTTGGTATCGTTGTTCGTAGATCAGTGAATCCATGAAACTGCAAGGATGAATAAATTATAATTGAAAATTTCGTAGTTTAGGACTTCGAATGATCTTTGACATGCACTTAACAAAAGCACAAATTCTTTATTGAATTTTCTCAATACAACACTATTACTTACAGATTCTTTCATAGACTATATTTTTATTTTTATTCATTTATTATATCTTTAGTGTTTAATTTTTACACCTTTCTTAATATTCTTTCCACATGTACTCAATGAAAATATAATCTTTACTCATCCTAAATTATTCCCTTTTCATTTTTCGGAATTTATCTATCATTCAGCTCGACGATCATGAGTTGTGTGCTTCATCCACCTATGCTCGGCAGGCAAGTTGAAAAATATTAAATGCGTTTTTAAGAATTTAACAATATGCGGATATTATGCTAAAGGTATTTAAAAAAAAATCAAAAATTACTGTTTACAAATCTTAGCAATATTTGTAAAAGAATTTCTCTTTCAGAATTAGTTTCATTACATAACAATTTCATGTAACACTACAAACGTTTGCTATATCTATATAGGCAACTTATTTCTCATATCGGACAGGTTTAAAAAGTCCAATAAGCTGGGACCTATACTGCGCATGTAACAAAAAGGTGTCACATATTGCACTCATAGGTGAATTGCTATACAGATTTTATAATTAATTCGTATGGAACTCTTAAGTAATTGTGTATTTAATGTATGTGGCTAAAAACAATGGCAATATTTATTATACTATATTATAATAAATTGCAACAATCTAATATATTAAGTAGATGTATTTAAAAGTATATAAGAAAGTAAAGAAAATCACAAGGTAGCAGGTAACTAAACAAATATTAAATAATTTGTTATAATAGATGAAATGCTTCTTAAAATATTATTATATTGTTTATATTTAATTTATTTTAAATTTTATAATTTTAAAGTGATATATGAGAAGGTTGTTAATATACTATTAATAGGTAAGCTACATTTAAATAATCATATATATAGATTAACACTCTAGTATATACGTATCCTACTTTTTAATACTTGGCAAAATATTATTTTGTAATAATACTTTAACTTAGTATTAAATTTATGTATATATTGAATTTTTTGTTTTATATTGTATAAATGAACCAAATTCAAGATTAAAAGTTAATCACAAGTAACTATTGTATTATTGTTTTCAACTACAAAAAAAGGTTTTATTTCAGCTTTCTCAGGTTCTAATTATAATTTTTTTTAATTGAAAAGATATGTTATTTGTTAAAATAACTAGGTTTTAATATAATATATATGACCTGACACTTATTTATCAAAAATTTTCTTAAGAAATATTCTTAAGAAAAAGGAAGCTGTAACATAATAGTTATTATTAATTTAATATCAATTAATAATTATTTGATTCAGATATTTTTATAATACTTATATATTTTCAATAAATGGTAAAACTAACTCAACAGTAATATTATAATATATATTATTTTAAGAAAATAATTTAAAAAAACGTTTACAATAAAATGAAAAGTATTTGAATAATTGAACTTTTTATTAAATAAATTTGGCTAATCAACTAAATTAATTGTAGATATTTTATTTAATAATTTGTTAATAGCTGTGAAATTATTTTTTTAAATTCATAATTATATTATCACCTTAAAAAATTTTTAATTAAACCTAATTATAAAATCAAGATTGAACAGTTATATTTGTTATATTCTGATGTATAAATTTATTAATATAAGTACAGATTTTAAATTGATTTACCTTTATAATTCAAAATAGATTAAAAAACTTAGTATTATCCAATTATTTAAAATTCAATAAAATTTGTATTTTCATTGCTTTTTAATTCCTATTTTATTAAAAGAATTATTATTCTACGTTATTTGACAAATATTATTCAGTGTTTATTGTTTAGGTAATTGATAATAAATTGATCTTAATTTTCATATGAAAATTCAAATTGAAATCGGCATAAAAACTAAAATCAAAAAGTTACTTTAATAATATCTTTGCTTATATATATATATATATAATTATAAAGGTTTCCAAATACTTAATAAATATTTGTGTTTTATTTATAATTCTACAATAAATTATTTTTATTATTTTTATAGTATTATTATATTTTATTAAATTACTTTAATATGTATTAGTTCTATTCAATTATATAAGAAATATAGAGAAAAAGAATAAAAAACAAACTGATTAGTTAATATAAGATATGCTGGCATTAACTAGAAAATATTGTTACTTGCTTAGATTAAAATTATGTAACAATAATTCAAGTAAAAACATGTTAACTAATTTTTTTTTAATACAGAAAGTATTGCTTTTTTTATATTTAACAAATATTCAAGTATCATGATATCATTTGTACCAAGTATCGTTTATTTTCAATTGTAGTAGATAATATTTACTATCATTTAATAATATGAGTATTTAATGATAACAATATATTACTGTTACAATAATATAACTTTAAACATTCAATATAGTTAATGTATATTTTCTATAATTTTCATGAGACAAATAATTTTATGCTATACTTTGAATAACTTTTTATCGTTCTTTACCATCCTAAAACAACATAAAAATTGGTATTTTCAAGTTGACTTCCTTATCTAGTACTTTATGTGTCGATAACCGATGTTACAAAACTAATTTTCTTAGAACATTCATGTATTTTTAAATATTACTAAATCTCAAATGAAGGCATTTAGAATATATATCTACCCTCAATACCTAATAAAATACAAGTAAAAACTCATTTAAGGGTTAAGTTTTTGTGTTCTTCATACTTTTTTCAAATTCCATATTAAAAATAAAATATTCTATTCTATGTAATATCATAGAATAGAATAATATATTATCATTTTAACAGTTTATAATTGTTTTACACATTCCAAATAAGTAATTTTTTAATATAATTGATCACTCTAGAAGCCCTTTAAATATGTTAATATAACTTTCAATTTTAATTATTAAAGAATATTATATTCATCATTTATATTTGATCTTATATATTGTTTATCAGCAACTCTTAAAGGATTACCTTTTGATTTGAAAGTATGTTACCTTATTTATAGTTTGTTCTGAATACGATTTTCGATTAAAAATAAAACTATCAAAACTTTAGCTAGAAGTGGATTTTCTATTTATAATAGATTAGTTTTATGTGCAAACAATACATGTACATATATATCAACTTATTAATAAGCCAACAGATGAATACAGATATTTCATGTAATAATAAATTAATATATGATATTATTTATTTTATTTAAATGCTTCTTTATGAACTTTTATAATTTATTTTTATTAATTTATTATAGTTTTCTTTCATCAGCTAAATCATTAATTTTTGTTTGTACACATTTAGCATACTTTGTAGCAATTTAAAACCTCGAAAATATTTTTTAATGATCAGTATGCTGCATAGGAAATTATTCAGCTTTTTTTAGATATTTAGTTTTGCAAAAGAATAACATTTTAAATGTGTACTTTTACCAATAATTCAAGGTAGGTGAAATTGATTTATTTATTATTAAGAAGATATCAATAATTTCATAATAAAGTGAAAATAAAGAATTGTCATTCACAAGTTAAAAGAAAATTGTAACATAATGAGAATGTATATATTTAATCAAATTATTTTATCTTAAATGAATGAGAATTTCATCTTAACCGAAAGTAGAAAGTTTTTGTTGAGTTTGTAGAATTTGTTTTTCTCTACTCAATTCTCTTACTAAGCATTTCACTAAGTTAATTCACATATTTTAAGTTCCATGATACTTATTCTTGAATTGGTATACTAAAAAATTAGCTGTAAAGGCTACATATAAATCTGCATAATTTCAGTATGAAAAAAATTTCTTAATTTCTTTAAACTGATCACTTTACACTACCAAATTATAAAAATCGACAACAAGAGACATTCACAAAAGAGATGTTATCTTCACATAGTGCAGAAATTACTAATGTTTTGAATAAATAAATTAAGGAAATAAGGAAAATTTATGACGAATTGAAAAATGATGAATAATTGTTAATATATACATAATAAGCTCTTTGTATCAAAATCCAAGTTTGAAGAAATAATATTGTGAATATTACTACAGATATTATAGACATCTGAAATATTAGATTATTAATTATAATACATACGAAGAGTTTAAGTATCACAGTAAGGTAGACTAGTTTTAATTATCATACGAAAATCGACGAATGTATCACATTTTTAAAACGATGTTTTACATATACATTACATACATAAAAGGACGTTAAATGAGTTGTCTGGCTAATACGGTTGAATAGTACAAACTAAATCTTATGTAAAATGTTTGCAATTTAATAAATATCATATTGAAACTAAAGTACCTCACTGCTATTACTAAAATTGTTAGAAAAAAATTATGTATGTAAGAAATCTGGAAAGCGGAAATTAAAAAATCTTTTTACTATTTAAGAAAATTGAATGTTTTTAAACACTTCAACTAAAAATAAGATAATCCTTTTGACGAAGTTGATTCTGCAATGAATTAATGTATTTTACAGTTTTTAAGTCTAAACAAAAAAATTAAATGCAAAAAGTGCAATAATTTTTTAGAATTAGCTTTTAATAATTATTGGAAAATTCTTGGGTAATAAGACTCAGACTAGTAATGAAAGCTTAAATATTTACATTTGAAATAATATTCTACAGTATATGGTTTGATACAAAATAGTAGCTTTCATGCAACTTCCATTTTTCAAAAAGGATTTTTTCATTATTAAAAATAAATGAAGAAATTATACTTGTAATCAAACCAAAGACTGTTGCTTTTTTGCTAAAATTGTTCATATTCAGTGGAAAGAGAATGTTAATAGACGCAGTACATTAAATATATCGGAAGATGTTCAGACTGCTCTGCGAAATTAGAAAATAGAACCAAATATATTTTTTAAAGAACTTCAAGGTACTACATACGCAGTTCATTTCACTAATCAGATGTAAGTATAATAAATTGCAATTTACAGACTAAAGACTTTAAACGCATTTTTCTCGGAATAATTTTTTGTTATTGGTTGAACTAGTTTTAAATAAACTATAAGTAAAATAACTTTTAATAAATTTAATTTACAAATGACTAACTATTTTAAGATATTAGAGTCAACTTTATTAGTATTTTTTTCGTATTACATTTGAAAAAAAGAAAAAAATTACAAAATTTGATAATTTATTTTTAAACTTCCGCCATTTTGTCATTTTTTTAAAGAAATTGTTTAATTATAGTTCCAATGGTAACGATATTTGTATAGTTTATAAATGGCCTTTTATTTTTAATTTTAGGTTCATGGTAAATACGAAATCAATTCTGAGAACGAAAATTATTTTGTATCTATCACGCGCAGGTAATGTAAAAATAAAAATATTGCACGTATAAGTCAATTGACTAATGTAACAATTAATAATTATAATAATCACATTAATATTTTGCAATGTATCGTGAGCAACTAATACAAAATCATTATTTTCAGACAAAAAATAATAGTACGTACAAAATATCCATATCAGAGGCTCTTCATATTGACGTATTTTTGAACGGAATTTTTTTCAGTTGTTTTTTAACATCCAAACGAAAGTATCATTAGTCAAAATTATAGTCCAAGTATTTAATTAAAAAACCTTTAAATATTCAGTTACGTAACATGAGAAAACACAGAAAAGTGGTCGTGGTAATCATCTAGTGTCTTCAATTATCAACATTCAAACGAAACTATTCAACTATCATTTAAGCTATCGTCATTTACAAAATAATTAATAATTACCAATCATTTATCATTAAACTTACGTTTACACAGCTTCGATTCTGATTTTATTGCGTTATCTGTATATTTAAAGAATCCAAGCAAAACTTGCATTGATAATTTTATGGAAAAATATTATGGATGATTCCGATTGAGCGGATCTAATCTACATTTATCCTATCATCGCTTTATATTTCGCAAAATACTTTCAATTAATCTCTAGAATTTTTAAATAATTTATATTGATATAAGTAACGTAGAAAATATATCGATTTTTAACTCATTAAGCGCATTTTCTTTAAAATTTTGTTATTTAAGCATAACCAGAAATAATGCGCTGAGATGTTAATGTTTCAACTTTAAATTTCAAATAAATGTTCAAAACATTCTTTGTAATAGTTCAAAACGTTCTTTAAATATACACATTTATAACAAAAATTTTTTTCCTTGTACATTTTTGTAGTTTAATTTGTGTGAATTCAAATTGTTGATTGTTTGTTCTAGGTAAAAAGTTAAGTGAGAAGTTTTTTCTATCTTAGAACACCACTCATGTATAATACTTTTTTTATAAAATTTTCGCAACATTTTTTATGTTGAATATGTAATAAATATAAATAATTTAAAACAAAATTATTGTATTAAGAAAATTATTCAAAATTAGATTAATTTTAAAGTCGTAGAATGATCATAACCCCACCCTTTAGTACGTATTATCATAAATTTCTAATAATTTGACTTAATATTTCAATGTAATATTTATGGATTTATTGTTTGAAAAAAATATTGATAAAATTTAAATTAATAAACGATACTGCAAGTATTTTTATTAAGACGTGAATGTGATTAGATATTTGACTTTGAACAGTGATCAGTACAGATCTCTAGAAAATAAAAAATTTATACATTGATAACTTTGTTCATGATAATTTTATTTCTTGGCAAAAGTTGTTATTTAATAGAAACAATACAGTCAAGTAATTTAACACTGATATTTATTAATGTATGTTTAATGTTTTCTCGTTTAATTATGTTTTTATTAAAATATTTAATGGTAACCATGTTATTTATTTGTTTAATTATACATTATAATATGAAATTCTAATATAATAAATTTATAAAATGAAATATGTCGAATAACAAAAGAATTTCATATTACAGGTGCTAAATATTATGGCCACTTTTGTAAAAAAAAATGGCATCAAACCTATGAATAATGGAACTATAAGTCACATTGAAAACGTGGAAAACTTTAACGACAATCGTATTGCACTAACAGGAAAAGAATCAGATATACTTGACGTTCATGTTCAATCTTGTTTAGATGACTCCGACGAAAAACCAGAATTAGACATAATAATTAGCAATGTAGTGTGTAGTTTTAGTGTGAGATGTCATTTAAATTTACGGGAAATCGCACTAAATGGGTCAAACGTTGAATATCGAAGAGAAAATGGGGTATAATTTTAAGTTATCATTTAATATAATTTTTATAAAAATATCAGAGGTGTATGATATGACAGGCTTTAACAAATTGTGTACATAATTGTTATTTACAACTTTTTAAATGTTGAACATTTTTAGATCTTTTTTAAAGTTATGTAACTCTAAAAAAGAATACTAAGAATATTTTAAAGTAGGTTAAAATTAAAAGGTGATTATAAAACATTTACATCTATATTATTTGCTGATACTAATCTATCAATGAAAATTTATTATTTATTTATTGGAAAACATTCCACTTGTTTTTTATGTCTTTAGGTATATGTTTATAATGTAACATAAAAAATTGAAGGTAAAATATTTTCCTCAACTTGTGAAAACAAAATGTAATTTTATCAAATTCTTACAAGTTTAAAGTTTCGTGACTGTTAGTGTTTTGGCGTTTCTTGCTCGATTTCATAGACGCCGCATTTACAGAGTGAGTAATGTGAATCCAAGCTCTCTCCTGGATTTTTTAGGTAGAGAATCCTTTTTTCAAGAAGTCGTGTTGACGCGACAAGTAAAGGCAAAGCATTAAAAACTGTGCAGATCTTGTTTTCATTGGCACTGTAGTTGTGCTTTTTTGCCTTCCCATACATCAAACGGCGTACTTGCGTCTTACCGTTCCATCAGTGCCATCCTTGGCCATTGTTCTTTATCATTCATTTCGCATATGAGTAGGATACTATTGTATAGTATATTTCTTAGTAAGTTGGATTTCATCTTGCATTTATTTTAACTTAAAGTAAATCTTTATTTTTGTGACAAAAATTTTTTATTTGTGACAGGATTTGTGACACATTCAAATGCTCGTACAATTGAATTCGTTAATTTTAAAATGTATTCTATACTGAACTAACATATAATTAAAATTAGAATTTTTTAATATAAAAATATACTTTAGACTTTAATTTTTTTAAAATTGGACATGTAAAAGAAGATGAATTTATAACAACAAATATACTCTATATAAGTTTATCATTATTAATCTTAATTATAAAAAATATAAAAAGTTATGAGTATTTCTATTTTTACATTATATTGTATAATATATTCTCAACTAATATAAAACCAACATTAATAGTTTTATATGCAACAATATTAATTTTAATAGTTAATGTCCCATTGATAGTAAAACTCATAAATATCGCTAATGCCAATTATTTTATTTGCACGGAAACAAAAAAAAGTAAATCACAGATAAAAGCTATACGGAAAAAATGTGAATAATTAAATATACTTTTTTCAATAACAAAAAAGGAACGTCACATATAACAGTTTGTTAAATTGTGTTGGAAAACCTTGCAATATTTTAACTAAACCTTATTATGGTTAACGGAACAATTATTTTCATTATAGGTATTGTGATGTATTTCTTTAGTAACGTACAAAAAATGGAAAATCTAAACAGATTAAAAATGAAGAACAGGATTTTCACATTTAACATTCACATAAATCACGGCCTTGGCTTACTAAATCGTCATCAAGCAATTTTCTCTAGCTCTTTATTAAAAATAAATGTTTAATATAGGGCAAAAAAAATTTACCTTCTAAAAGACAATGAATATATTAACTCATAATATTATAAATAAAATTTTGCATAAAAACTAAAAATCCAACAATTATTAGTTATTTCTTTTAGCCAACTTAATTATAAGTATTTTTCTTAAAAAATTAATAACTCAAAATAATTTTTTTCGAACAAAATCTACATGTAATAACTTTTTATTTACTAAATAGAAAAAGATTATACTATCAGACATATTTAAGATATATCATTTTTCTATAACACGATATGAATAATTTTAGAAATAACAACTTCATAACATTTTTTATCTTAATCTTATTTAATTTTAATTAACAACAGAATAATGATTTTATGTTTATATAATATATACTTTAATAGATAATTTATTGGCAATACACTCAGTTTTAATTTTAGGTGTTAATATTTTCTGTAAAATTATTCTATGTATATATAGTTTGTGACTTTGGAAATGTTTAAGAAATTTTATGCAGGATTAAATGCACTGATTATAGTACTTCAAAACAAATAAAAAATTTATTAAAAGTTTAAAATATAAAGAAATTTATGTTAGATTTGATATCATCGAAATGTGTTATATTGTCATGTGAGTACAAATCTATCTAAAGTTTCTTATTAAAAAACTTACTAAGGTACGATAATCGATTTGTATAGAAAATGAAATAGATGATACTAAAATATTTCTAATTACAGCTTATATCTAATTAATTATGAAATAATTAAATTAAAATTTTAAGAATACCGGTACTAGTTACAGAATGTAGCATGGACAAATTTCTCTAGCTACATTATCAGCTTACTAAACTGATGGCTAAGGTAACTAGAAATAATGAATGCCAATTAGGGCCAACTTCCCTACCTTGCTTCAAATTTATGATAACAAATTAATGGCTCATGAATAAAGAATGACTCATCTATAGAGTTTTTTTAATCATTTTAGAATATTATTACATTAGGATAGTTATCTTTTCTCTCTATGCGTTTACGTACTATTTCTTGTCAAATTTACTACTAAAACTTTAAAAAAATTAAAAGTATAATTATTTTTTTTAAATCGTACTTTATACAGTTTATTAACTCGATAGATTACTTTAAACTAATGTTTATTATTTATATTATATTGCGTACTGACACGTCTTATACAATTTGTGCGTAGAAAATAAATTTAAGAATCGTCTTTGTAACTATAATATAATTGAAACTATAATGTTGCGTGGTTTTCGTTTATCACGGTTTAAAAGTGCCAATAGTGCAGAATAGGTTAAATTGTGTCAAAAATAAATATTCATATTATCAAAAATTTATTGCGATTATAAAAAAACGAGAGAGAAAAAGCAAATCATCTATTCTCGTTTATAGTCATCTTTAAAATGAATATTAAAAAAAGTATTATTTAAAACAACGAATATTCATTCAGTATTAAGTTGCTGAATAAAATAAAATTTAACATTAAAATATGTGTGAAATATAATACTTATATTATTTATTAAATATATTATATAAGATCTGTAATAAATTCATCGTAATATTTTTTATACGAAGTAAAAATATTCAATTTACTACAATGTTACGTAAAATTCTCATACAATATAAAACAACACATTTTAACAATATACTATCTGTTCAAAATTTTTTGAATTTAAAGTATAGGACTCAAAGATGTTATTTATGTCTTAAAACTGCACATGTCTTCAGTATATAATCATTTTTAAGCCTATAATATCAAAATAAATTGAAAAATTGCACGAAAAATCTACCTAATAACAACAAATAAGTAAATATTAGGAAGGCATAATTAGTATCTATCAAAATATATAAACAGTATTGATTATTCCATAAATATATAATCCAATTACATACTAAAAAATTACTGAACTAAGAAAGAAAACAGAAGTATATAAGTCCTTAAAAGAATTTAAGCAGTCAATGAAATTGTAAAACCGTAAATAAAAATTAAGTGAAGTATTGAAAATAGTGAATATACTTAATTATTTTACATTGTAACGGAAAATAACTGAGAATAAAATATTGGATATTTTAATAAATATAATTGTAGAAACTTTTATAATTATATTAAACCGAAATTTTTAATTTTAAAAGTTGAAACGAAATCATAAATATTCATTCTTGCAACTATGGCATCGAGATCTTCATTACTAAATAAATTCATGACAATAAATGTGGAATAAAAAAAACTATCTAAAATCCGATATCATAATAAATATATTATCATTTAAATCAATTTTTTACTTTTCGATCCGTAATCAACAGACTCAAGCGAAATTTTAAACCTTTTACATAAGGAACTAAGATGTAATTATTGCAATAGATTTTTCGTAGATAAAGTCTGCTGTCAGGTTACATTACAAAAGTTTGACAATGTATGAATTGAATTTTATGCAAAAGAATAAAAAGATAACAATGTACTAAAACACCTTATAAAGCTTTAAATCAGTAGATATTTTTGTAAGAGCCATTGTAACAGACGTTAGCATAAATAAAGTGATACGTTTTGTGACTCATTTACAAAGTACATAGTTTTTAAGTTATTATGAAAAAGTATCTGAGCCACCAATATATTAAAGTATCTCTAAAGTATTAAGTAAGATTAATACCTGCGTGTAACACCTGGGTGTTACAAATCTCCATAATTGATTAATTTTAATTATGGAGGATGTCGGATATCAATTTTCCTTGCGACATTATGATGTTCAAGGAACCAATACATAGCATGAATGATCACAGACAATGGTTATATCTATTTTATGAGAGTCCAAGGTTTTACTAGAGTTTAATTTTAGTTTGTATGAAAATCTTTGAAGATTAAGCTTTCTGAATTACCAAATCATTAAAAATTTCTAGATATGAGAATTTAGGATTAAAAAAGGTTAAGGCAATTAGATGCTATATCGTTTAAGCTCTTTAGAATATTAATATTTTCATAGTCTGTCTGAAGATTCTTTCGCTTTGGGAATTAAATTTGAACTGTACAATTGGGCGCTTAGGCAAGGGGAAGTCTACTCACCCATACTCGACTTGAATTAACAGGGTGACGTTTTATCATAGCCAACTCCCTCTATTCCAGTTTTGATTTAAAATGGAAGTTATCACTCATTATTTTCTACAAATCATATGGATATTTGGTTAGTGTTGCATACTATTTTCAAGACGTTTTAGTTTATATAGTACTATTCTCAACACAGTTGAAGTTGTTAATGCATTGAAGATTATGAAATTTCCTATATAGCAATTGTGTCGCTTACCGTCCAGTTCAGTAATTCTTGTTGAAATTTGTTGAAATTAGCAATTCATAAATAAATCTGCTTTGGCTGCAAAGTACTCAAATTTGATAGAAATTAAGGGTTTGAAATATATTAAGACATTTCGAAATATGGAATACCATAATAAAGATTGATATTTTTTGCATTATTCAATCTAAAAGTATATGAGGGTAAAAAATTATACTCTCCTTCGTGTTTGATTAATATTCCAACATAACATTATTGTTATAATTTTTTGATAGGTTTTTTTCAGTTTTATGTTCTTATTCGATATTAAAATATTACATTGATTTGATATTAGTCTTGAAGATCGTAACTTCATTCTCAGACTGAAGAGTAATTTTTGACAATAAGAATACACATTATTAATAACTAAAGCATCTATTCCAATTCGTTAATTAAAAAAAAGATCGTTACACACTAGATATTGAAATATTAAGGAACCGTAGTTTATGGATGACTCCCTTGTTAGAGGTTATATATGTGCAAAATTCAAGTATGTGCTTTTATCTACCTTTAGCATGAAGATTGAAGTACAAGATTTAATCATTTTGAAATCTTCCAGATTCCGACTACGGTGAACACTGGAGACAAACTTCTTCAGAGTGTATCATTTAGTAATTATGAGAAAGAATTATTTATCTGCTTTTACAAAGCCTGTCAAATCTATTTTTCTAAGTTAATTTAAGGGGAGATATATTTTTTGATTGAATAAGGTTTGTCGGTATCACAGATCAGCCCTCTCCCAAACTTACCGTATTTATTCGATTTATACCGTTATTATTCGATTTATTCAGTGTTATTAAACGGGTTTTTCTCGAAGAATATTTTATTAAGAAGGCATATGTCACAGATTAATTAAAAAATAGTTTTTAAAAAAAAGGCATTTACCAACTTTGAAAAAATGAATTTAAAATTTTTACTATTAACAAAAAATAAAACATTTTGTATTTTCAATGATAATTCTTCAAACTTACGTAGAATTATGATTTTACAGTCTGTATAATATTTTAAACCCTAAAAAGTATTAATTTCTTGTTACTGACGAAGCATTTTTTTTTCGCAGTGCTTCTAGCATTTGATTGTCCGAATCAGAATAATGCTTCTCGATATATTTATGAGTTCGGACTCTAGATATGACTTCTACTCATGATATAAAAAATTGGTAGTAATATCCAATGATTTTATTAAATATAAATTTATCCAAAAAAGCTGCTATTTTAACAGAAACGATACTAATTGAGGTTGTTTCCAGGTTTACTTTTGAAACTAGCGAAGTATAGATTTTGTTATTTTGTTTAAGCCCACTAATATATATTTCTAGTAAATTTGTAATATATAGATCTAGGTTTATGCGTCTTGTATATTACGAAATATACTTGCTAATGAGTTACTATCATTCTAAGGCAATACTTGCATGTAAACTAATTTACTTATAATATATATCAAAATTACTATAATGTAGTTAATCGTCAGAAAATATAATTTACTCAATATTTCCCAAATCCAAGTAATTTATTACTTGGATACTTTGTTACTATTGCTATACACTACATTACTTAATGATTGTTTAGTATCACAATGAAACCTTAACTTTTATTCATAAGTATGGTTATTAAGAAATTGTACTCAAACGGAATGATGTTTTGTAGAAATTAAATTGCTTTTCTTGTAATTTTATTCATAAATGATATGAATTAAATTGCGGACTTAACGTATTCAAGACTATTTCGATGTCATATCGCATGTTATTTGGAAACACGAAAATAATTAGTTTTTATTAACAGATTTGTGTTTCAGTCGGTATAGTTTCTCAAAGTACATTGATTTAATATTGCAAATTTTTCGCTACTTAATAATGAAAATAGAATGCGAAACTTTGGATCTGTTATCGATATCACAATTGGACATTGGCTTATATACTCACAGTGTATCAAATTGTATTTTTTAACAGTCGGTGATCGGCTGAGAAATAAAAGTCCAATTATCCAATCAAGAGGATATAAAATATTAAAAATTATAATCTCTAAGACACTCTTGTAACGATAAAAAAAAATGTTCAAAAGCCAGAAGTAAGAAATGAAATCGAAAAGTTCACTGCCTAATATAAACTAGATAACAAATAATTGTATATACGTGTTTATTTTGAATATTTGTTATGATAAATATATAAATATACGACATATAATATATGCTTTTCCTATTTACGTTTATAATTTTAATGAACAATAATAATAAATTTATTTTAATTTTCATAAATATAAAAAAAAAACAAAATTTTATCGGAGAGTTACATTTATTTTATGGACAGACAAATTTAGTATTAAAAATTATTTGTAAAATAAAAAGATTACAGTAATTAATGACTAAGTTAATTAAAAATCTATAAGATTAAAATAAGATTAATTAGGTAGTTAGGTGTATATTTACATTTTTAACTAAAAATTTGTTAAATCCTGTTACGTAAATTTTCCAATGTATTATTTATTATCTATGTTCATTAAGAATAATTTGTAGTTGGTCAGAATGAGGCTGAGAAAACCATGTACTTTAGCTTCAATTTCGTCATCTGGTAAAGTAACTTGCACGGGAGCTACAAGCGAAGATGAAGCAAAAAAAGCAGCTCGTCGATGTGCAAGATCCCTTCAAAAACTTGGTTTCCGAGTCAGATTTAATAATTACAGAATAGTTAATGTACTTGGAACTTGTACAATGCCTTGGGCGGTAAAAATAACATCGTTTTCTGTTCATCATAAAGATGTAGTACAGTAAGTTTTTCGTAAAAATCCAAAAAAAATTTTCCCAATTTATTTATTATCTTTTATTAAAAATTAACATTCTTTCTTTAAATCACAATGTGTCTAAATATTTGTACATAATCATAGATATGAACGTTTAACTCTGAAAAACGTTCAAACGCAATAAATTATTTCAGGATAGACAACAACTTTGCTCACTTTTAAAACGAGGTATAACTATATAATAATTTCAGGAAATTGTAATAGATTAAAATTTAACACCGTGAAGCTGTTGTATAACCAGCAAGATTAGAAAAATTAGATTTAAAATAGAGTCACTTAATTTTAATTTTGAGTTATTTTTTATATAACAAAGGTTTTTATATTGATTATATACTTATCTATTAGTATAATTAATTGTAGGTAAAAAATTAAAATGTATAAATTTTCAGAAATTTAAAAATTCTTTGAATAAAAGCGCAATAAATGTAGATTTTATTATTTTGTATTTCAAATAAAGGAATATTCATTTAAGCATTTTATGAAATTAGAACAAAAATTTTTTTGAACTATGTTGATTTATATAATTTAAAGATCCATAATAATTTATAATCAAATTTAATGTATTAAAATGTTTACTTTACTTTTGTAAATTTATAAATGTAAGATTACTAGTTCATATGTAAAATACTTAAAAATGAAATAATTTCATTATGTAATTTATATGTTAAATTCTTAACAAAAATTAAGTTTTCGAATAAGTCATTTAAAAATAAACTAATATCTTTATCAATTTAATATACATTTTAGAAATTGTGTAAAATTAAGATTCTCGTCATCTTCGTTTTATGATATATTTGCTTACTAAATGATGTTAGTTACTTTAATAAGAAATAATTTTTAACTATATATAGCTAAGAATTTGTAAATTATATGAAATTTTTTTATTAACATGGGCACACTGAACATAAGGCTGCAACAAATATAACGAATATAATTTAAGTTTTATAATATTTTTCTAAAAAAATTTTGTTATACTTAAATATTTGTTTTTACAATACATGTTATCCAATTTAAATTTTTATAAGTATATAAGAAGAATTTTAGTTTGGTGACCATTATAATTCTCCTAGTAAGAACATTATTTTCATCAACCTACAAGTAATACTTTCAGTTTAATGAATACAAATTACTTTATTTGCAAAATGATCAATTATAAATTAATACAAAAATTAAGATGTATTCTTGTGATGATAATTTTCATTTCTGTAGAAAATATATCTTATTTTTAAAATTTAAATGTTTTTAGTTAAATCTTTTACTAATTGAATAATTAAAGTACATATTAAAATTAAGTAATTTTATCTTTTAAGATGTACAGCAAATCATTATATGACTACATCATTTGAGAATGATAAGTCTTAATGCATAGCGGATTTAACTAATAATTACCTCAAGATAGTCGAAGACTAAAAGCTGTCGATCACCTCTCGAATATTTGTCATAACTTATTCCATCCTTTAATTACTTGTTTTATATAATCAATCATGACTTTTGCATCTCTTATGAGTTCGGATCGCATGCCACCCTACTGGACCCTTTTTTCTATGTATAACTTAATAACCTTATACTTACCTTTATTAGGTAATACGCATTTTTGCGTTTAAGAAACCGCTAGATTCATACAATTTTATATATAAGACTTTAAAACTCACATAACGACTTACCATACTTTAGTCATATAAAACATTCTCTTATGTCTTTGTGAATCTATTATATTTGTCTGAGCTACTTTATTTCTTTTATTTTCTAAAATACACTATAATTGACACCTTTCTTGACTTCTTACGCATTTATTTGTTCATGCACTTAAAATTAAATAATATGATATATGTACATTAATATATTATTCTAGAAATCTTATTCTATATGTTTTTAGTTACATTTTAGAGTTTTGTTATGTTTGTATCACCAAATATTATTTTTCTAAATTTTTACATACGTCAAAGCAGCTCGATAGACGTCAGAAAACTATACAAATAAACCTTCATTTTGTTTGAAAAAATGACAAAAATGTGACAAAATTTTTTCCATCCAAGTAGATAAGTGTTGCTTCATGCTTCATATATTCAAATAGCTTCAAGTATTATCGGCTGTTGTAAAACTGCAAGATGATCTGCGTTTACCGCGACGCGAGCAGCCAAACATTATGCAATGAAAGCGATCACATTAATACAATTTATGTTGGGAATGTAATTTTTACAACTGACGCAGCAAGGGTTAGTCGAAAAGTCTGTGCATAGTGTATAAATTGCGTCGGTCTTCGTCAAGATCACAGACTTTATGCTTTTTTAATTTTTATAGATTCTTCAGTTTCGATTAGTCTTAAATAATGCGATTTGCATACCAGTGATCTATACCTCTTTTATCCCGCACCTTAGGTCATCTGGTGAGCGTATTCAACTTCCAGGTGAAGGATGATGATTCGCACATCCATTTATCCAAAATTATTCTATTTTTCCATTTCCCTTTCTTCAAAGACTATGAATGTATATATAAGCAGGAATAGGCGAATACTGCAATTAGAACATGTTCGGTATCAAAGATCCGCACGATAACATATCTGATACAATCAGTTGAGAAAATTGAGACTAACTTACGGTAGATGAGTGGAGCATGTCTCCAATACGTAAAGCCACCATAATAAACACTACTGTCACACAATGTAAGATTGTGGAAACACTCGTGAACGGTATACTATGATTCACCGCAGCTTCTCAGTTCAAGAATTGGCCGTGATACAATGTTGAACCAGAAATCATTAACTCTTTAATGAGTGGGAAGATATTCTGCTGGTATCGAGATAAAGCTTGATAGTCTAGCCAAATGACTGCATTGCCATTCTGATAAACAATAAGTAGAAAAGATTATTGAAGCCATCCTGAATTGACGAAGGTGGTGGTGACCGGGGTGATGCAGTCCCTGAACTATCTAGTGATTCTCTAAATAGATATCCTGCATCAGCGCTATTCTTTTTTTTATTTTCTCACTGGCTCAACGATGCATTCAGCAATGTCAGAGATATCGGTGTGTCTGATTTGATCAACAGCATTATAATTTTGAGCTTGGAGCTCTGGAAGTGCTTATCTCCAAGGAATATTAATTATGAGAGGGTGTACGAGGTGCCATGTACCAATAATAGCTGTCCGTTTGATGTATAGATCATAAAAAGTGTTATTATCATCGGTATCCAACATTATAATAAGTGATGAATCTAGACATAGAACGGTTAAAAAAAGTAATAAAACTATCTAAAACTTTTGAGTTAACACAGATTTGTGCAGATTACTGAAGATTTAATACCGTGACCGCTATCTTGTATATATTTCACAGAGCTAGACCCTTGTATATGATCGATCTAAAGATTTGATTCTGATAAGTATCCCATACTTTATAGTACCAAATCGACTTGTCGACCAAGTTATCATCTCGGAATGAGAGTTCCATGTTTTCTGACACAATGTACATCGACGCCTAATATAATAGACATTAAGATGACTGTGGAAGCGGAATTGCAATTCAATTGACAACTCAGAAGATGATAGCTGATATGAGTCATCACGTCACGGAATATATATATGCAGGAATGGAATAAGTCACGGATATCTAGAAACTAGCTCTACCAACGAACAACGAAGCAACTTCTTCACTTAGTATTATGTTGTTATGGTATCACCACTTTTTATTGATTATTGTCATAAAAAATTGGATCTACTCCCTAAACTCTTTCCAAACTGTCGAAGTAACATTAGTAAATAGCAGCCAAAGATGTTCGAGATTACTCAAGAAACTATTGTGCGAGATTCCCGTTTTAGTATGTCTGAACTTCAAGAAAACTGTTGAAATAAGTACCATGCCTCTGGTATCATAAAAATATCTAAAGATTTTAAGAAGAATCAAACAATATTCACACTACTGTATATGTAGTAATGAAGCCAGACTAACAAAGTGGCGCTACAAGCGCCAGCTGGAGTAGTGAAATCAAGAACCATGAAAAATGATTTCCATAAACCTAGTTAGTCCACAACCAATTTCGCATAAGTTACTACATGGCTCTTAATGATATAGGGTAGTAGTTCAAGTAAATTTAGATAGCTATTATCAAATTTTATTACCAGCTACACAACAAGGAATTTTAAAGCTTATCTTATTACCCCATACCATACTCATTAAGATAGTGTACAAGTAAAATACTCACGATCTTTTTTGCGTAATGTGAGATCGTTCATTGGAAATACGGAAAAGCCTTCATTTAGAGAATCCTCATAGCCTACCTAAATATTAGAAGAGAGTTCACACCTGATGCATTACATTGTCATTCTAGAAAGTGGAACTACCTATTGTACGTTCAGGGTGTCCTAAAATTGATTAGAATGAATTTAACAAGAAAAATTCATGAATATAACGAGAATGCGGCTTTCGAGGCAACAAATATTTTTTCTGACAAAGCCAAAAACACGAATAGTAATCCGGCATAAAAATTTGAGGATACGTACGATGTTACAAAGAAAAATCAAGTAATTTTTGAAATAAGCAAAAAAGGAAGACAAAAGACCGACGTCCATGGTATATTCAATATACAAATATATCATACCATGGAGAGAACATCATGCGTTTGAAGAGCTCAAAATTTGACTCAATAAAACTCCGGTACTAGTGTTTCTAAAAGGTTGAAATATAAATGATATTTAGATGATATGCGTCTTAAAAAAGAAAAATCATAATTTATTATTCGGTAAATGCACGACTCGATGATTAGATACATGTAAAACCCTTGCTTCAATTATCGAAACATTACCACTGATCATAAATTAAGAAATACATAGACAATTAATCTCCCTAGCTACATTTGCTAACAGTTGTCACTAAGGTTAAGCAAAATCTACAGTATTAATCTAATTAAATCTTATTAGTATTCCAGACTTTTCTTATGTCAGTATAAGAAGTTTATTTATTTCTTCAAAATCTTGCATGAACAGACAAAGTTATAAATGTGAACTAGCCTCTAAGTAAAAAGGCTTGTAAATTATTAGGAATAAATTTTATCCGTCAGTTTCGAGATACCTATGACAGAATGGCAAAAGACACGAAGATATATATAAATGTATATAAATATTATTATAATGTATACAAATATATATATAAATATATATATAAATATATATATATATATATATATATATATATATAACCTATCGTGTAATGATCAATCATTAGAAAAATACTATAAAGACAATAATTTTGAAATATAACCAGCAAATAATGAAGTCATGACCCATCTTCAATCATCTAACAGCGACGAAAAATATGGATTACCTCTTGTTCAAGCAACATCAAATAACTTTTAAAGCCTACTGTCGGTTGCACTTATGTAGATATTAAGTGTTTCCACTACTAAAAGGAGAATACGCAAATGTCTAGATAATTATCATCAAGGACACGCTAGAAGTCTTATACCTACGATTTCTTGACTAAGAAAAACAGGGTAGCTCTGTGATTATATTTAAATCAGGATCATTATAACACAGACGCCAATTATGCGTTTAAAAGTGCAAGGACACGAAATGAACTAATTGAGAAAGCGAAATTGCAATACTAAATTAAAAATATCCAATTATTCTATACCACAACTTTTCTCATGGAAATAAATTTCTACTGACTACAAACAGCTTCATTATTAAGTCAGAAAAATGTAGTAAAAACGGTAGGACGATCGTTGGTGAGGATATAATAGTCTGAAAAAAACTATAAGTAAGCATGATTTTATTCTGCGATTGCTTAATGATAAAGGTATTCATAGTTTTCAATTGTAGAAATATATTAGATTGAAAAAAATGAATTTAACAAAAAAGTATATGTAACAGAAAAAAATTACAAAATAATCATATGATATTATCCGTGACCATATTCAGCTGTATTATATAATAATTTGAATATAAATATATATTTATCCTCATTATTCCCATGTTCTATGAAATATAGGAAATATCTTTCTTATTTTTCGAGATTATGATTACGTTCGAGAGCATTTGAAACGCTACCTTTGTTAATCGTGATTAACTTTTTCTTGGAAGAGCCCTGTACTTTTTTACTATTTTCGCTAAATTTCTTGAGAACTATGCAGTACTCTTCACATATTTAATGTACCGCGACAAAATTTTTAGATATAGAACGAATAAGTTGCGCATCTAAGTTATAACGCAGTAATTGAATTATAGATGGGACTATTTTAAAGTTGTAAAATGTAAAATCGAAAACTAATTTTCCCAGATAAGTATATTCAATAAGCAAAATTAAAGACATAATTGTGTAGATTTTTATGATAAAAACGTTTAATATTATGCGTTATCAAACCGGGCAATACCAAAAAATGTAAAAGAAAGATTGCGTGAAAAAATAGACAAATAAAACTAAAAAATGATAAGGCCGAATAAATTACGTTATTACTTAACAAGTGGTACGTACTAAATTATTTATGTACGCAAATTGGTATAAGTTAAAAATGAATTAAAGAATATTCATATGTTGGCCATTTTTTATCTTCTTTCCTTAGTAATATTGAATTTTTTTTACATGTGCTTTGTTGAAATAAAAGGAAGGTGCAGTGCTAATATGCGCCCTGTATTAATAAACAAGACTACCAACAGTTTTATTGTACAAAAACATAATAGTCACATCTGTATTGAGTGTTAAGTATGAGTGTGAAGAATAACTGACGCTTCGGATTAAGGTCCTTTGATTGCTGGTACATCACAACATTTGACACGCAACAAATCGAGTTCGAACACACCTAATACATTTTTAAAAACCATTGGAAACGCCATCAAAATAGTAGTAGCTGTACTCAATTGATATCTCCATCGATACAGTCACCATGTTCATCCCACCTTTTCTGTCCTATTTAACCATTGTTCAAAGCGCTGAACACTTATTCTCATCCCATTATACAACATGCTAGATCTTTCTACCTTTACCGATGATCACAGTTTTTGACATACAGATTACTTACATCGTTATCCTCGTTTCGACACGTTATTCGACATGCCAGATAATCTTCTCCTGTAGACCATGTTATTTAATGTGTTGAGTATTTTCATTCTTACTAATTTTTTTCTCATTATTCCTGCATTAATTGTTTCAACTAAGATACACTAAAGTGATAAAATTTTATTACTAAGTAATAGAAAATAATAAAATATTTTATTTTTTATGTAACAGGTAACAAATATACAGTTTTGTTAACAATAAAATTTAATAATTTTGTTACAAATAAATCGATTATCTACTTCATTTTTATCAACTACCCTGTCTCAAATATAAGTTAACTGTAACAGTTATATGTCTATGCTACCAGTAAAAGCTATAGAATCAGCGTCAAAAAAGATTTAATAAAACAAAAAGTATAAAATATGAAAATAGAACAATAAATTAAAAGATAAATGTTATTTGTTGAAGTAATTTTATGTATGTTCCTTTTATCACGAGAAATTTTTTAAAGAAGTGACTGACCATTAATAACGTAAGCTGTAATGTATTATATGAATAATTAATTATAATAAAATTAAAATACAAAATTCGAGGTTATCATATGGGTATATTTGTATGCTCCTATAAGGAAACTTAGTAAAGAAAGGATATAAATTGACACGTGCCGATATGATCACGATCCGTGATCACCGCTCTGTGCAGATCACTTAAACAAGTAAGGTAAAATGGCGCGTGTCGATGAAGAACCCAGAATTTTCCGCCAAGATGCCGCCACGGTGATTGAAGCGGCGTAGGAACTCCGGCAGGAAGCGTTTTTTCAGCGATTGGCGTGGCGTGGCTTCGGACCAGAATGGCGAAATGTCCTCGCGTTGATCATGCGGCATTGCTAGAGGTAAAAGTGTTGAAAAAACGTTTTACCGTCCATTGGCGTAGCGTAACTTCAAGCCGAAGGGGTAGAGAAATTGTTTGTCTATTACGAAGCGCGCGCGGAGGTCCGGGTCCAGTTGTGGAGAGTATCGGAACATAGAGGAACTGACTAGCTAATTACAAAACATTTTGTCTTTTCCTTTCACGAATACCCCTCTTTCTCCCACTATCATCCTTCCTTGTCAAAACGACCAAGTTGGGATGACAGCGTTGAAACAAACAACTGACGGAGGAACAACTTTTCAGGGCGACTTCATTTGACTTGCGGAGTCCGGTCGACTCGCTTGGAGGTTGTAAGGCCGATCACCAAATTGATAATGGCATTAGCAATATCCGCAGTGGAGACATAACACCCATTTTTATCAAAATTTTTTAAGTAACACTACATAATTTAGAAGATAATAAAAACAAAAAATATATTGTTTGAATGAAAATACATGTATTTTTTACATGTATTACAATGTATACAGATTTCAAATGTGTATTTATACTTACATTATGATATTTATAAATAGAGTGAATATTTTATTAGTATCTCTTGCATGAAATTATTATATATATTGAAAGATAAAAGCTATTTCTAAATTATTTTTGAAATAATTTAATAAAATATAAAATATATTTTAAATAGTATATTAGAAACCATAATTTTTAATTTATTTTGATTCTTCGTGTAAACGTAAATTTTAAATATTTTTTTTAATTCGTATGTTAGCATTCTGTCAATTTTATGCCGATAGATTTTAATTGTCAACTAATTATACCTTATGTTTTTATATTAGATATGAACCTGAAATTCAACCTGGAGTAATCTATAAACTAAACAATTTAAGAGCTACATTAAGGATATTTTCAACAGGAAGTATTACTGTCACAGGTACTTGTATCAAAATTTTCTTTTATTACTGAAGAATTATCGCATTTATTTTAAATTATTTAACAATTATCATTAACATCTTTTTAGCTCCAAGTATAAGTGCCGTTCAAACAGCGATTGAATATATTTATCCTCTAGTATATGAATTTAGAAAAGAGAGGACAGTTGAAGAACAATTTGCTTTAGAAAATAAAAAACGTCGATTCATATTTACAATACAAGAAAGTGTAAATGGAGAAAATGAAGAGCATAATGATAATTTTCTAGTTGAGGATGATGAAAGTGAAAATAGTGATACAAGCTGGTCCTAAATTGTTTTTATAACTATGGTAACCTTTCTTTCACTTCTAGACATTTAAATCACACTGAATATTATTTTAAAAAACTTATGAATACATGGTGTGTTGTCTAGATTAGATATTATAATTCCTGTTTAAATAATGTTGGACTTATTTGTGATATTCTAACTTTTTGTTAATTAAAGCGAATTTTCCTTAAATGTGTTAAGAATATACTCGCTATTAATTACTATTTCTAAAGACTATGTAACGTCTACACTAATGTAAGTGTGTTATTATATGAACTTTACAGTGTAATTAATTATTCTCTGTTTTTTCAATGATATTATTGATAATTATTGAAATACTGTGAATGAATCAAGAGTCATTCATTCCTTATAATTAATAATTAACAGTGTAAAATTTGTCAATTTATTCTATTTATGTGCTCTCTTATTAGTTATTTTAAACCACTTTAAATACGATAATGTAGTTTTACACAGTTTGCTTCAACGTATTGTGCCAAAGATATGTATTGAATGATTTCAAACTATTTCCACATCAAGTTTAGTACACAATACATTTATGTATTTTACGTAATCCTTTTAAAGAACTGTGTGTATGTATGAACAAGTATGTATGTATATGTATAATATTATTAATGTATAAAGAACATTTTTGATTGTTTTCTACTACACAATTACTTAATAATATTGTGTTAAATTTTACATACATTATAAAGATAATATATCAATATTCCAAGTATAAAGAACAATACTCCAAACTTGATTCGATTTCCTTGTAATTATAAAATTACAAAGAACGAGAATCTGAATAAATGTCATATTCTACAGCATTTTTTATTCTAATGTTTGATTATTTTAATTCAAAGTTTGAACTATAAAATGACACTCATTTTTCTATTTATATAATATAAATAAATTAAATAGAATAAATATAAAAATTTATCTTTTTAAAACATTTCTTAAATATAAATAGAACTACAATTTAAATAAAAAATCAAATATTAAAAAGAAAATTTTTTAAATAAATGCTAAAATGAGTATTTAATTATATCTAATATATATAAAAATCTTTATAAATTAAGTTAAAAAATATAATTTCTTATAATTATTAATATATATATATATAATATTGACTCTGATATAATAAAATTTGTTTAGTTTTTATTAGTTACGTTTTAGTAAAGTTATTTAGTTTAATTTTCAATTTAATATTTAATTTACCAATTAACTAATTAGTAAAGATTTTTATAAATATTTAAATAGAAAAATATTTTGTAAATTTGTAAAGTGTGCACTCACAAAATCATAAAATTCATAAGGAATACTAAAATTATTTAAGAATTTGTAATATATAAGTAGTTAGCAAATTTGAATTGGAATAAAAGCATTACTGTTGCCTTTCGATTATTTATTTTTTTTATCATATTGCTATTTTAAAGAAAATTGAATTCGCATTGATAAATACTGATAAAATGGCGCATACATTGTTTCTCATGTACATGTGTACGTACATTTTTCCATTCTTTATCATTTTTTAATAGTAATAAATAATTTAAAACAATAAAATTTGTATTCCATGAATATTGAATTGATAAAATTATTAAAACTAATTATTTTTAAGATTTGTCAAATAAAATAAATTTATTGAATAAATAATTAACAGTAATTAAATATTAAAAGTTCTAAATGAAATTCTACTATAACAGTAAAGTGTATTTACGTAATTTATATTACCAATTCAAGTTATCAGACATTTTTAATAACAATATTAAAAGATCATAGTTTCGGCCAAATTACATCTGTACTTTTTAATAAGCATAAGAAGATTGTTTTTAAATCAAGTGTATTTTTATTTATATTATTATGTTTGCATGGTGCTTAATATAATAAAAGCAATAGTAAAAATGCAATTTGAAAAGTGAATTTAACTTTGAAGAAAGTTTTAATTAAATACTACTCATGTAGGTGACAAAATAAACTTTTGATTCGTGTGTATTTTTTAAATAAATTAATTATTTCAGTTATCTAACACATACGTACTATTTATAGTACGTACAACCAACCTGTATAATCATAAGTATCCCTCATATTCAATCTGATTTTAAAGTATATGAGAACATACTAATATTAGAGATAGTATAGTCAATATATACTATACTCATTCACACACTCACACAATAATCATTTACATTCGTAAGCGTAGCGTTCATCTTTGCTAATTTTATGTGTCATTGCTATCAGAAACAAATTTTGTACAAAAAATACACTAGAATGATGAAGATTTCCCATTCCATTATTGCAATTAAAAATTAAAATATTGTTTATAAATCAGAATATTCTTCGATAATAATGTAAGTTTAAAAAGTAAGATTAGTATATTTTTGTCATTTAATTGTATTGAAAAATTTATTTCATAAAAAAGTTTAAAAATATTTAAGTAACCTTAAAAATAATAAATTGTTATTTGTGTTTTTTATGTATAGTATTAATATTTTTTTCTTTTTTTTAATTAATACACAAATAAATTCTTTAGCTACATTTTGGAGTGATGGCTCCGAAAAATTGATGCGAAGTCGATAAAAAAGATGCGAAAAATCGATTTTCTTGTAGCTATATAAATTATCATGATACATAAAAATTCATATCTTCATAAAATATATTTGTAAATTGACTTGATTAATAAATGGTTATTCTATTTTCTTTTATTACAGTAAACTTTACAAGAAAGTTTTCATATAGTCATGATATATTTGCAAACAATAATTTACATTATATACCTTACAAAAAACTAGGTGTTTTATAATGTTATTAACTGTTTCTACTTTTGCCTTACCGAATATTCGTTCGTAATTGACTTATCATTCTTTTCCTTATATTTTGCTGTTCTGTATAATATTATATACTTATATTTTTCTGACGAAAATTCACAAGCTTCATAAAATTTAATTTTAAAATTATCTACCGCTCTCATGTAGGTTGTTTAATAAAACTTTAACGGGATATTTTAAATAAGGAATACTTTTTAAGATTATTCGTAAAAGATTAGAATATTCTGATTTAAACCTTACATACATATTAACTATTTGAATTAACAAAAACAATTCAGCAAATAGGTAGCGTGTAAGTTCAAGTTCTAGAAAAGATATTAGACGATACAACGATTTAGACTTATTAATAATCTAAAATAAAATAATCAAATAGGTTAATCAGGTAACTTTAGCCAGTAATAAGTAAAAATATAGAATCTTGAAATGGAAATCGTTTGATTATATATTTTTTTACAAGTTATTCATTTTGAGTTTTAACTTTTGTAAATGTAAATAATTGAATGTAATTCTGATAGGAAGTATAAATACATATTTTCTACGAAATATGTACTAAGCGGTAACTTGATTGATAACTTGATAGGTTTAAAAACAACAAATCTATTTATTTATAGCTATGATTATGCCGTTATGTTTGGTCCTTTATAATTACCTATTTTTTTAAAAGGTCTTGTATGGTTAATAATTTCTTCATCTTGTGAATCTGCTATTTTCGTGTCAAACAGGATTGACAAATGATTTACTTATAGAACGTTATCTTAAACTTTCATTTTAAAAAATATAGTGATACCTATATGATAGTCAAGATTAATTAAAATTTATCTTTTAAAATAAAAACAAGCTAATATTTCAATTATCTTTATTTATGGAAAACGTGTTTTACTCGACTTTCCAAGAATGTAAGAGTCTTGATCAACTTTTCTTGATAAAACCCTCCATTCAATCCTTTCTCTTTCTTGAGGAGTAGACGACTTTGAATAAGGTTTTCACAACTCAAACACGAATTTTAACGCACTTTTTTTAATCTATAATTTTTATTTGTCTGCGGTTGTATTCAATGTATCCATACCGACCTAGGTGATGACTGTATGAATTTATCCTGGCTGCGCTTAAGCTTTAGTTTTCCAAAATCAAATGCTTACCCTGAGAATGAGCCCTTGTTATCCCTCATCGTAAAACTATGGCCACCTAGTTCCACACTGGAGGTAACGCAATTTCTTGTATACTACAAGTACGTAACAAATGTATATAGAATCATGCAAACTAATAAACCCGAAAAAACAACAAGTGCAAAGTAAGAGCGAATAGTTTAGATATTTTTTTATCATACTTCTAAAAACATTTCTTATTTATTTTATTTGAGAGCATCAGTAACTTGGATCTATCGCCAAAAGGAATATACGCAATTTTTTGAGTCCGCATTTTACGAGCGTTTAAGTTAAGTTTTTCTTAGACTTAAAAGTATCCTATTTGTGTTAATTTTCTTTCTTTTATAAATAAACTAGTTTGAAGTGTAATTATTTAATCAAATCAATGGAACTTATTTTATTTTCTACTATTCATCCGTGTAAGATCGATTATCGTAGATTATTATAAAATTAAAAAGTTTAATCTTTTGTATTAAAACAGAGGATAAATTTATTTCTTCTATAGAAAATGACATCCTGACTGACCAAGGACATCTAAATTAAAATAAGATAAGAAAACCTTTTCAGTTGCACAATAACTGCAAGAGAAGGTAAATTCGTCAGAATATTTTAATTAAAGATGTAAATTCACATATTTCAAATTTTTTGTATGAAACTTAAAAAATTGTTTTATAAATTTTTAAGCATTTTTTAATAAAGTTAAGATATAGCTTTCTCGCTATTAAACAACATTTGTAATATATAATTTTTCTCAAGAAATAGTATTATAACGTAATTTAATAAAATGTACCTTTTAAAAGATTCTTGGAAATTACATAAAATAATAAAAATAACCAAATTATTAAATATTAAAAATTTTTTTAATATAATATTCTATGTAATATATTAATGGAAAAAGCTTTAAAAAATAATTTAATTTATTCAACTTTTTATCAAATTCCATGATTTATTACCTGTATATTTTATTTAAAACGTCTACAATTTTTATATAAAACTTGTTCACGCGCTATGATTTTCTTTTTATATCTTTAACAACAAAACAAAGAGTATAAGTAAATAGCTTAAAAGTAGAATAACGAAGTACAGAATAAATAGAAAACTGAATAATAAAGTGATTCACAATAAAACTGAATGTATTGAATTGGTGCGAACATACAACCCACCTTGATATGATTCATAGACTATTTGGATTTAAATATAAATATGCAGAACTATAAATAAACAATTATGAATTAATTTGAAGATTATAACCATTGAACAACAAAAATTACTTTGTTTACAAAAACACAATAGTTTTTAATCGCCTACTATGTGAAGGTGATTAAATGCGAATTTAGGCTAGTCATGGCAATTTTACGATGAACATTCCAAAGAGATTCTTTAAATGGATATTAAGAAAATGTTTGTATTACTTCTCTTCTGGTGTCAATCGAATGATAAATGGAATTTTTCTTTCATTTGTCAAAACTTGGCTACAATTTAAGATAACTCTTCGTTCATGGTAGGGTTACTTGATCGTGAATCAGCAATCATACCAATCAATGCCCACTCAAATACTGAATGGCGGGTAATTAACATCTGCTGGTCTTACGTATTTTTGGAAGCATTATTTCATTATAGACTGCACCGTTTAAAATGCAGTCAATGCAGACGGATTTAACAAGAGCCTGCTAATTCAGTAGCTAACTTGATTCAAAAGAAAGGATGAAAAATAAAGTGTAGCGTAGGATAAGATCGGTACTATATCGAGCTACAGCATTTATAATGCATCCTAATCTTGTTAAAAACAGCAGCTAGCTTTTTTAATAAGAAAAGAATTTGTGCTATATCTTCTTGAGCAATAAGCCTTTCGGTATATATGGAATCCAGGAAAGTCTGAATAGCAATCCAATATCTTTGTGCAAATTCCAAAGTGACAGTGGCCATATAAAAAAAGGAGCTTCTACGGACCAACTCCAACTTTAAGAGCTACATTGTTGCAATGGTTGGAAATCTTTTCACGTTTAATGATTTAATTCATATAAACAGAATTTTCGTTTTAACATACGTATGTCTATGCTGTGGTTTGAATAGAGACTAACTAACGCTCTTGAAGAAAACATGTTGACACTATCTGATGGATCATTTTACAATTAATTCCTATCAGTAATTAAGGAAATTGTTTATGCTGCAGAAACTGCAACTTTGCTATTTAACGCTGTTGACTTCGAACTAAAAAATACCAGGTATGCAGAGGTAAATTTAGATTTATACAACAAGCTAATATTTGACTTTGTTAACGTAGACTAATTAAGGTTGGTTTTGTAAAATCTTGATACCAATATTCAAAATGTAAGCCTAAGTTTTAAGAAAATTGTAAAATTCAGTAAATTTTGCAGACTCTGGGTCGCTTTCTAATATTTTAATGTACTTTTTTGTGGTACTGTCGAACTACTTTCTTCGCAAAAATATATATGATAATTATAATAAAAGCCAGAAGTTTCCCTTTTTTGTGACAATGCTGGTTCCAGTTAACTTTTCTTCTTTTTAGAAGAGGGTTTTGATGATAAGAGAAAATGAAACCATGTAATACTTTAAGTTTGATAGCCAACATCTCTACCAGAAATCCTTCAATGATTTGTTCTTTCTTTTTGACTTTTCTCCACACACTACTCCTAAACCTACGCGGACCTCCTAAAATGGCCAAAATCCGAAATTCATCGCCATAGAGCATTTCCCACCACTGCGATCCGATGTTACGCTGCTCCGATCAGTGCGGGAGCGCTTCTTGTCATTACGGCTTGAAGTTACACTGAGTAAATAAAAACAGAAGCGCTTCCTGCCAAAGCTATATTGTTCCAATCACCACGGCGGCGTTTTCGGTGGGAAACTCCGGGCCTTTTCTCGGCACGCGTCGTTTCGATTTTATTTATTCATTCTCCCTTCGGACTCTGGATGAGTCATTTTACAGGTTCGAACCGACACAGCGCTGTTGCCACGTATCTCCATTTGTTCTTTTTAGGCACGAAAATTAATGAATTAATGAGCTTATTAACGTGGAACGTGCTATCAAGATTAGCATCGTATTTAGATTAAATATTCATACAAGTTTAAGAAATTAAATTTTTTCTGAATGAGATACTGTCTATAATTTGAGATAAAACTCATCTAATATAATTTTTTTTTTGGCTAGGTCTTGTAATATAAATATACTACTCATGCCATAATTTTGTCACGCGAATTCTGTCTAAATATATGCCAAATGCTGACCATATTTTTTGCATTAATGTGATCCAATCAATTCCTAAAAATGCTAATCTAGCTTCATAGTTGAATATCGTGAAACCAATCTAAGATTTTAAACTTTTGCATTAATTATACATTTATAAAATTCTCTTGGTTAAAAACTTTCAAAATCAACTATAAAAAAATTAATTAAGATTAAATGGATTTAAAAGCATGGAACTTACAGAAAATTAGACGCAGAATTACTTTTTAACTCTTTTAAGTTACAAACAAATTTATTAATAAAGCAAAACTATAAAATTATAATTATAAAATAAATCAATAAATGAAAAAATTGTCAAAAGAATTCTATTTAAATATATGTTTGCTTGGTTTATAATTAAACCTATGAAAAATAGAATATTTTCTCATTACTTATGTCTAGCAGCGGTAGTTATTGTTTAGATCTTAAATATCTACACGATTCATTACGACTTATTAACAGTTCGTTTTATTTCATGTCCCTAGACTTCATTGGTTTTCAAACATATTCTCTCTTTTTATTTTCACTCGCTCTCAAACAATCGCAAAATAATTCTGAACTGGTTTGTACTTTTTGATACTGTGCACTTTGCAGGAGATGTCATTGTTCGTCTGGATGAGCTTTTATAATAATAATGTGTTTTGATTCGGCGTGCATGTACACTGTCATTTCCACCTCTAATCTGTCAAATCACAAAACCGTAAAATGAGATAGGTAACAAAAAAGTTATACGAGACAAAGATATATTATTAATACCAAGCGTGTTTCATTTATGTTCTTCAAAAATACAAAAAACTTGAAAAATAAACTATCCTTATACAAATATTCAACACCTCCGCCCGTATCTCATCTCGAATTCATCGGTATAACAGGGCATTGACCTACGTCAAGCTCCAATTTTTCGAGTGTTGCGTTCAATATATTTCTTATAATATAATATATTCCTATAGTATTTCCTATATGCGTTAAATTTGTTATATAATTTTATGTATGTTAATATTTATTTTAAGTCCTGATAAATATGAACAATATAATTCAGATTTGGATTAAGTCATTATTAAAAATTTTTAAGCTCGTATGGTATTCGTATATTTTAATTTAAATATTTATAATAATATTTATATTTAATATAATATATTTTTATAATAAATACATAGTCATATATTTATGTTATTTTATAATTTTATAATTAATTCAGAATATCTAAAGCAAATATTTTCTAGAAAAAAGCATTGTGCTGTTGGTGCTACTTGAAATACGTTTTATTATCTAATCTTGTATAATGTTCTTATCCGATTATCCAGAAAACTACGATCTCTATAAAACATGCGACAAAACGACATTCCATATCGATCTTTGAACCAACTAATTCTTATACAACAAATATGCCTCGGCGTAGTTATACTATCTACAGTAGAATGATATATGCCTAAGACAAAATTGATATAATGAAGAGTTCTTTAATAATTGTTTAATAATTATATGTAAATGTTAATTATATGTATACATAAAAGTAGTTTGTAAAAAGAACATCAAGTGATGGATTTCGAGGAACCATTTATTGCTGAAAATGTAAATATACGTATTTTTATTCAAATAATTTGTGTACGAATATGTAACCTTATAAATATCAATAAATATCTAAACTTTCAAATTGAAAGCTTTAAAATTAGACAATAAAAATATTTGTAAACCTTTTTATGTAGATACTTTTATGCTAATTAACAGATTTCGCATGATGTATAAAAAATAATACATTTATCATTTTTTGATGCACAGATTTTTGTAAAAAAATATATATATTATAATTTAACAAATAATAAATAACTTGAACATATTTTAAATTAGATTTAAAACAATGCAATATATGATTTGTTAATTGAGTTTAAATATAATATTTAAATTATAAATTCACTTCTAATAAGGTTTTTAATCATAATACTTCATAAAATTATTATAGATTAAATCTATTATATATATTTTATATATATTAACATAAATAAATTTTAAATAAATTTGTAAATGTTAAAAATTATTAAATTCTTAAACTAAAATTTTATTTAATTATATTTAATTAAAGTTTAAAATAATATGATTAGCTATAAAAGCTTTCATAACAGATTTTTTTATAATTAATGCATTTAACATCATTTAATAAAAAATAGTTACATTAAAATTATGTATTATATATAAATTAAATAATATTTAATTTAATGTTTAATATTAAATTACATAGAAAAATATTTTAACTGAAAAAAGCGCATACATAAAGATAAATATAAAGATAATAGAGATTTTTGCAAGTTACGATTGTATCTTTATAATAATTACAATTTGACAATAGAATAATTTGATACTTTAGATAGTTTAAAAATATTTAAATAAAGTTGTTTATTACTATTGTATAATTTATATATAATTGTTAAGAATAGATTATTTTGAATTTTTTTTAAATTATTTACATCACGTTTTAACATAAGTAATTAATTAATATATCAATTAATACCTGGGTTTTTATATTCTTTTATGCATATATGTATTTACTTATAAAAGATGCATTGCCATAGAATATATTAATTTACTATACTATAATAATCTTAATTCCAAAATTGAAATAACTTCATAGTATTATTCGTAACAATGTAATTGATTACTTTTTTCTAGAAAAATTTGTAATAATGTGTCATTTTTTGTTTGCAATATTCCATTGAATTAATGAAAGCTTTATATTCTCTTTAGTAAGGATTTCAAAGTTCTCTATTATCAAAAAATAATATCAACTTTAAGAATTAGAACAAATGATCATCAAGAAAGAATATTTTTCCAAGTGAGAATAGGAATATCAAATGTTATTTTTATTTTTGAAACCTTTAAAATGTAAAAATATCTTTTTAATCATAAAAGAATACTTTAAGAAAGAAATTTAAGTAGTGTAATAAATTTAGATACTGGTTTTTGTGCTTATGTAATTAAAGTTCACATTATTTTCGTATGAAATGAACATTGATTATTGTAATTGAAATTAACAATATAATATCATTGTCATTGATAAATTAAAGTCTGACGAGTTATATTAAATTAGATAATATCAAAGAATACAATTTCTTATGCTATTTCATTGGTAGATAGAGGCCTAATTCATTTTATATAATTAGATAAGTGTACATATAATAATATTGTTTATTACATCTATAAAGTAGTCAAAGTAGAATTTTAAATTTTCATAAAATGATTAAGTGTAGAGCAAGAACTTAATATGCACAATTAAATATTAAATTTAATAAATAATCATAATTATTAGAAGAAAAAATATTTTTTAAATGTCTTATCGGGAAAGTTATTGATTTAGTAAAAGAAAGTTGTCAGACTTTTTGAAAGTAATTGTGTGCATGTAATATCTATAATAATGTAAATAAACACTTTTTTATTAAAAATAATTTGTGTACAGGTAGTTGTTACTTTTCCCAAATCAATAATTTAGAAACTGACCTTTGAATTTTTATTATTTTAAACATTTTAGAATACTTAAGGTGTACTTTTAGAGAATATGAAAAAAAATTCTGTAAATCATAATTGGCTATAACTCCTTAAATTTTTTAATATAAATTAAGTTATTTAAACTATTTTATTGAGTTAAGATATTGTTAGTACATTTCTTAATATAAAAAACTAGTTTTTTGTTTCAACAAGAATCATTATTATAATTTATTATTTAAACTTTTAATAATTACTTTTCAATTTAATTATTTAGTTTTCAAATGAATTATTTTTGTGCTGGTAATGAAGATTATATTTTTCGTTTTCCATTTGAAAATTCTAGAAGCGCTTGCTTAGCGAGCTGCTAATTAAATTGTCGATTATATTACTTTATTATAAATAATTTCTAATTAAATATACAAGATTTAATTAAAACATTATTCTAGGTTTTATTTTTGTGTATTATTGTATTATTAAAATTGTATAAATTATTTATAAAAATTTGAATTTTTATAAGAAATACGGAAGCAGTTAGCAACGTATAATAGTGATAACTATTTGCAATGAAGTTAATTATTGAGACATAAATGCATATTCTTCTAAACGTTAACTTGTATAAATTTTAACATTCATGGAAGCAAATGACTACTTGAAACCTGATAAACCGCGGTTGTTTTTAATAGTTATGCACATATATAGGAAAAAGGATAAGTGTAAAAATGCGTCCAAGTAATCATTTAATCGTGAACCATAAAATAGTTACGATAGAAAATCAAAATAAATTGCCTTCTCTCCTTAACGCAACCACAAGTTTATAATTTAACTATTATTCTTTCTTCTATTTTCTCAGTTTCTCTCTTTCTTGTTTTCTTATTCTCACCACTTAAGTGAAACAATTAAGAAATTACGAAAGGCTAAATCATAATAATTAAACATATATTGAAGGAAAGAGAGAGAGAGAGAGAGAACAAGACCTCGAGAGTATTACAGAGAAGAAAGGAATCCAAAACATTTTTTTGTATTTTCAATGTATTGAAAATATGTATGTTCAATGTATTGAAAATATATATGTCAATGTATTGAAAATATGTATGTTCAATGTATTGAAAATATGTATGTCCAATGTATTGAAAATATGTATGTTCAATGTATTGAAAATATGTATGTTTAATGTAATTATTTTAATATACGTATTTAATTATTAATTTTAGCACATCGCGTTATATAAACATGATTATTGCGGTATTTAAGATAAAACACTTTTTGTTTATCCAAGGCATTAGTATTGTTTTTTTTATTACATCCAGTATTAAATTGCACCAATTATAATAAATTTTACGTTTTGCAATAAAAGATAAAGTAAATAATTATTAATTTTTACGAAAAAATTGAGTTTAATATATTTTAAAAGTTAAATTGTTAATTTCAAACAAAGTAACAACATTAATTATGAAACTTAACAATAAAATAAACTTACTGAAAAATTTAATTTGATTTATATAATCCTGAAAATGTTTATTAAGTCACCAAATATAAATATTTTTTAACAAAAATTTTTATTATATCGGGGATTATACATAAATTCGAATTCAAAAGTTTTACATCGTTGGAGTTGTAAAAAAATTACACATTTTCCAAATCAATTTTTTTTTTTAAATAAAAATGATAAATAACTATAAATATTTAATCAATTATGTCTCAACTGATAAAAAATAGGTTTAACCTTAATTCAAATTTTAAAATCCATCTTTATAAGAGGGTGAAAATTTTCAAAAATCGTAACAGAGTCAATTTTATTAAATAAACAAATATAAAAACCAATATATTTTCTAAATTTCGTTTAAAAAATTTGAGAGGAATTGTCGTTGATAACTATTGGGCAACAATATGTGTACACGAACACGGGTAACTAAGATTGTTAATAATATGTTACCCTAAGTAATTCCACTACATTTTTTTCTGAATATTGTATAGTCAAAGAATATTATACATAGAAAAAGGTTTTTATATAAAAATAGCGCCGGTTATTGATACGTACATTTCAATGCACATGCACTTTAGTACACGTGAGCCTACGAAACGCCTAGATTATTAATGATAAATTAGTCTAAAATATGTCAATAAATTTTTTGAAACGTCGCGTATTTTAAGATGATTAATACGCACGAAAAGGTTTTTATATAAAAATTGATAAGGAACATTTGAATGCACATGCACTTTACAAAATCACGGTGCTCACAGTCTTTACAATTTTCTCTTGTCGATACGTAGTCCATTGACAATGCGATAAGGCAATGTCGATTTTTTTAAACAAACGTCTCTAATTCCCTTTGAGTCTACTACTCCATGAAAAAGTATTTTCATAAATAAACATTGCTATGTATATAAATTTATTTGCTAATGCGACAGTTTTATAATTTTAAGATTATATTTCAGTAATTAGTGTCATTGGCATTGGCAATTTATAGAAGCCAGTAAAGTAACATATATAAGTTTTTTCCTAATATAACATTTTCATCATTTAATAGTAATAAATGATTATTAATAATTGTTTATAGAATCAAGAATAATTATATGGATTAATTGTTTTTTAAACAAAAATTCGTTTTAAAAAAGTTTAAATTTTCAATGTAGTTTCAATGTTTCAAACTTTATACTTAGATATTGATTTGTTTAACAATGTTTAAACGTTTCTTATTGATTTTAAATATAAAAAATTTAAATATTTATTGAAATTTATACGAGTCATAATATTTTGCAATAAAATCTTCTGACATATATTTAGATGACAATTAAGTGCTAACTGTCCTGTACGCGAATAAAAATTGTAGCGCAGACGCAATAGAATCTTAACGTGATATTAGAAATAAAGTCGATAAAAATAATGTTTCGGGTCAATTTTTCATATAAAAATTCTTGCATTTATTTTCGAACTTATCATTTCTTTAAATCTTTGTTTTTTCAATTTATTAAGTGTAAGATATAGCGTCGGTCAAAAGATCGGCTTACTCCTAAGGTCACAGAGCAAGCTGAGCTTTTTTAATTCAGCGAATTCGGCAGTCTGTTGCACCCATAAAAACAGAAGAGATGGTCACATATATAAAACACTATATATATCAGCCTTTACTATTGTACAGAATTAATAAGTCACTTATATATTACAAAAAAATCTATAGAAAAGTACAATACTTATTACTTAATTTATCTAATATATATCATATGAAAGTTTATAAATTTTCTGTATATATTAATATTATAATTTATTATTCATGTGCGACGAAAAAGTCCGTTGCGAACTTAGTGTTTGTTTAGTGAGGTGTTTGTGCGTGATAAAGTGCGTATGTATAAAAGAAAGCAATGTGCTTGCGCCACCACCGCTGCTGCGTTCCCAACCACCGGTCATCGATACGGGAAAGACTAAACGGAGCCGCTCCTCAGCGAGCTAGAGTAACGATTTCATCCGCCTGAGCGCAGATTTTCGAAATGAAACTTTGTTCGTTTGTGTAGTACATAATAAGATGTAAGAATCTGAAAACAAATTTTATGTAATGTTTTTGTAAAAGTTTTTATTAAATATATACACGACAGTATGTGGGTATATGCATAAGAGTGCAAAGGCATGGGATATAAATCTACTAAAATCTAAGTTCCCCGTCGATTTTTTTACGTAAATTTTTCTTTTAATTTATTTATTATATTCAACTACTTTCATTATAAAAAATTGTTGAGCAATATTAATATTTATCCCATTATGAGTTTTTTCTAATATCAACCCTTACTAAGGTTGACGTTTAAAGGTTGAATTTTGAGGAAAATTATGATTTTATCGTTTTGTGTTATAATTATTAGTTATTAATTGATTTTAAAAGAAATTATTTCATTTTAAACATTTTTAATTTTTGTTGCAATAAGAATGTTGCAAACTTTAAAGTTATAAAAGGAAGAGCAAGAATATATTAAAAGTCACGACAATAATACTTGCTTGAATGTTGATCGTTAAGAACGTTTTGATACAATGAAATAATTGTAGTATAGGTGTAATATTTTTTATTTTAATTTTTCCCAAAACGCCCTTTATGTTTTTACAAACAATGTAAATATCTTTATATATGATTGGTTGTGTATGTAGTACACAATTGTGCTAATCATTGTAAATTTCATGAATTGTTTATACATTCGCGTATAAATTATTAAATACTAAACGTACTTTTTTATAAATTATAAATTCTATAATATAAATTATAGAATTTTTATAAAATTTTTATATTTTTTTCACAAATATTTCTTTTGGGCATTTTATTTTATGTGGGGTTTTTCAGTTTTAGGATTTTGAAACAGTTTTTTCTAATTTAGTACGTTATTTTTTCAAAAGTAACGCGATTTATTCAGTATAACTTATAAGAATCTACAAACATTACTATTCTATGTTGGACAAAACGGAATGTTGCATTTTCTCTCCTTTATTGTAATAAGTGGTCCAATCCTCGTTTGATTACTTTGATGCTTTTTTGGCTCCTCACCGGGACATATGAATCGTAGTTAAGTAGAGCATGCGACAGATGCATATCAATATTATACGTAGATATTTTCGATAATGCTGTTAGTTAACGCAAAAATTACTATATAATTTACTTAAATTTGTATACAGTCACATATAATAAAATTTACCAGTCCATAATGTATCAATAATCGATTTTTAATTAAAAAATTTATGATCGAAAAAAGAAAAAACTTACAATATTTGATTTCTTCTTTTTTCAAAGTATAATACTACACATGTACAAACTCCGAAAAAGATAATATGAATAAGTACATTTCACTTTTTTTTTAAAGTAGATACACAAGTTGAAATAATGGCTTAGTTATGGAATTTAAAATTTTTTAATTTATTATATAAGTTATTTTTCAATAATTAAATATAAATAATAAATTAATAAATTTTTAGGAAACAACACGCGATGAAAAAAAAGAAAACGGTAAAAGGGGACGCCGACCTGGAAGAAGATCATCAGATAAAGCGGATATAAAGGCAAAATTAGGTATTAGATACTTTTATACTATTAAATTATTAACTATCTAAAAAGACTTAATTTTTCATTGAAATTATTATTAAAAGGTGCAATGTAAAGTATATCTGAGTAATTATTCACGAGCCTTGGAAACTGCACTACCATAACACAAAATATGTTAGCTTAAAGTACTTTTCCAAAGAAAGAAAGAACAAAAAACCGCATGCTCAATATTAATAATGCATTTTTGACTTAAATAATTTTATTTGTTACCTACATTTCTTTCTCTAAGTTCATAGACAGAAGTGGGAAAAGAGCTTACAAGCGCGATACACACAGAATTTCAAAGGACTTTTATTGGACTTTAACTTTGAAGACACATTTAACCGTAAATACCTAGCTAGAGAAAATAGAAGAGCTAAAAATTGTACAATAATCAATTTCATTACTATGCTTTTACACAGCGAGTAAGACAAGGTGTGATTTTCTATCAAGAGTGTCTGGAAAAATAATGCAAGTTAGACAAAAAATGTGTGAAGGTTGAGTATTCAGTGCGGTAAGTCAAGATGCTCGGGGTACAGAAACCTTGAATAAAGTATGATAAATTATTTTTATGATAAGATGGTGTTACTAGTATTGTGCTATCTATCCGATATCGACTTCCAATCATCCGCGAGAAGCACCACATATAGATGCAGTACTTCAAAATAAGAATTATGCAGGTGACAACTTTGTCAATTTACCTAAAAGATCAGTGTAAATCAAAGTCATTTCAATTGAGGAAGCAACTCTACTACTTAGGTAGTACTTAAAAAAAATTGAAAAATTATATCGGTGACAGTTTTATAAAAGTAGGCTTGCGCATAAGATCTCAATTACGCAACTAAAGCATAGCATACGGAATTATTAAATTTATCGATTCGATGTAGTCGCTTTAGAATCAATTAGAATTACATTATAGTGCCTGCAAGAACCGAAATAACACTTAAGTTAAATAACATTTTGATGACAAAAGTAAATTTTCATTGGCTTTAAATTTAAAAAATGGAATAATATCCAACAAGTATAAGACCAAAACGGTGAATCAGTTTAAAAAAATAATCAACATACATGAGATTAGGCACTTTATTGATCTGCCGAGTTACTTTTTAGAAAACTTATCAAAAACTGTATAAATTGTGTGGCCATTAATTTCTCTCATGCAAATGATCGAAAATGAACATAATAATACGAGATGTAAAAGAAGTCTCAGAAAATACAAAAAGCTACAGATCTTGAAATTTTGGGCCTTTATAAGAATCAAAATTTGACATGGATTTAATAAATTAAGAATAGGTGACATTTTATTATGAAAATAAGTGATCGAAGTGGTCTAGTAAAGCATACTTTACTAGACCAACCACTATGGAAGAGTAGAATTATAATATCTATGAACTCATTACTCTTATAGTAACAAGTAACTTACACAGATTCTGCGTATATATCAATGGAATCATGACATGACAAGATTACATGTAATGTACGGAGCCGAAACGCAACCAAGAATCCTGTAAATGCACATGATATATTGAAAATCTACTATTGTTATATATAGCACAAAGATTGTCTAACACTGATGTAGCACTAGAATGAATGTTCTTACCGGTTGGTTGTCGAGGAAAATCACTCTTGAATAAGATGAAAGTGAGGCGTTCTTGATCGGACTATCAAAAGTACTCGGACTTGTATGAAATTGCTATGACATATAAATTATTTTTTTTGTATTTTTTAGTAAGCTGTAGTAAAATATGGCTTTATGCAAGTAAGCCTTCGTTATAACAATATTTAAGAGAAAACTTTAGTATTTGTTATATGATTCAAAGCAAAATGAAACAAAGACTCCTAAAATATAATTAATTTTTTCGATTAAAAAATATATTTATTTAGATAAAAAGATATATTGTGCTTTGAAAAAAATTAAATTAAGGTCTGTTAAATACGTATATAACAAAAAAAAACGGAAAATCGGTAATTTATCTCTCAATGTTACAGTAGTCTTAAATTTGTTTGTCTTTGAATTGTTTTATAATGGTATTTATCAATAAAAGTTGAAATTAGCAATATGCCGATATATAATACTGTTCTTCATAAATATCCGTATGAAATACTGTTTTTTGCTAAAGAATACCACTTCAAAGATTTGTAGAATTTTTAATTTGAACTTAACTAATGTATGAATTTGTAGCAAGAATTTATCGATTTATCAAACTGTAACTTCTAATCGCGTGAAATATGAGATTGAAATCTTAAAAATTTAACTGTAATTCAAAAGGCTCTCGAGTTTTCAAAGTAAAAATTCGATACAATTCACCAACCAAGAGAGACACTAATTCGAAGACAGCTACGATGTTATTCTTCCTGGAAGCCGTTGCAAGGGTTCTTAGAAAAACGATGCGTTCATTTCAGGATGGACAAGACTATAAACGTAGACTCTGTGAGCACCAGAGCTATGGCCGCTGTTCTTAAAGTGATAGTCTAAAATATTCCGCTGATACGCAAATGGTAGAACTTAAGACTGCTAGAAAACTAGTGGAAACTTCTTATTCCCCAGCTTTTTTCAGTTCATCATATCTATTTTTGTCTTCAAAATGTCTATTCTTTAATGTCTCTAAGCGAGATTTATCCATTCATTATGTACTATGTAACCTTTGTCCACACGCTATGTCATTAAGTTGTTAAGGAGTAGAAAAAATGGCAAAGACGATGACTCTAACGGTCTTATTCTTCTGAGCGCCGACTTCACTTACTCGTGATTCTCGTTGAACAATGTAACATCCAAGCTTGACATCTTTTTGCCTAGTTAAGAAACGACGGCTAAGTGAGTCGCTCCCAACAATATTAAGGAAATCTATTCATCCGTATTCGACTTATCGAGAGGGTGGGACTATTCAAAGCTCACCCTTATTTAAATTTTTAAAAGATTGTTCTTGCAGTGGTTTCAAAAATCTTAAATTAAAATTAAGATTAAGAAAAATCTTAATTTTAAATTAACATCAATTATGCAAAAAACATAAGAATACACTTTGAATTAAAATTTTCAGATTTAGAAGAACATTAATTCTATTTATGCAGGACTAAAAAAGAGATTTAAGATAAATTAAAAATTATCAACCTATTTTTGCTTAAATACTTACTATTAAAAATATATATATTTCAATTGTCTTCTCATTTGCTTTAGATAAAATCATATTAAGATAATATCATTTTCTTATTATCATATAATAAGAAAATATTATTCGTTTTCCATTTATAATGAACCAAAACGTAGATGTTATCATTTTTCCACTTTTAAGAATGATAATTTTTCTCAATAGTTCATTTGTCATTATATTCAATGAATGTGAATTATCATAAAAAGTTTTTTTAATTTAAAAACATATTTAGTAAAATCATAAAATATTATTTAATATTTAGCAATATAATAATTTTGTTTGATATAAGTTTATATTATAAGGAGGGAACACAATTTTAAAAAGATAGATTATGTTCCCGGGTTAAAAACAGCTATTAAATTATTTATATAATTAACGAATTTTTATTCAAAAAGAAAGAAAAAATAAAATGTTTCGTTTGTGCCAATTTCGAAGACGGATGTTTTTATCCCCTATTATTTTTGTTTCTGATAAATATAGTTTGTGAATTTCAATATGCAAGACAATTGTATGATAGCTGAGGTATTAATAATTCTCTCGCTAATTATTACATATAATTAAAGAGGAAAATCGGTGCAAAAATTGCTAGTACATTATAATTGATACTAGAGAGATCTGCAAATTTTTAACTTTATAAAACTGGAGTTCAACGATTAGTAGACTATTAGTTCAAGATTACTTTTTAGATGTGCATAATTTTAAAGAATGCTTTCTTTATAAAAAATTTTATTTGATGCGTGATTTTCTTGTCACATGTTATCCAGTTGTGATGAATTTTATTCCTATTTTTTTAATTCTATGGATACAATAGAAAAATATTAAATGAAAAACAATAAATCATTTAGATTTTTCTAAGATGCATTATTAAGCATAAGATAATTATAATAAAATAATAATCAAATATTTTCATAGTACATAAATAGTATAGTACAATAAATATTAATTTTTACATACATTAACAGGTAAACGAGCATCTGCTATAATAAAAATCCTATTTTTTCTTTAAAAGAACCTTTTTACTTCGAATTTATCAGTTAAGAATTATTCAATAATTTTAGTTACAAATAAAGTTTGAATATTAATAACAAATTTGTTATTAACTTTCATTATTTGTATTTATTAAATTTATTATGTTCCTTTTTGCAAGTATAATATTGTCGAATAATGAAGTAGTTATTTAAATGAAATTACCAATTAAATAATAATTTTACTAAAATTATCAGTTAAAAAAAATTAGTTTATGATATATACATGTATAAATTTTAAAATGATTAACGTTCAAATATTTTATAAAAATATTTTTAAAATATTCGTAAAGTGCAAAATTTATATATATTAAAAATAACGATCGTTTTATTTTTAATTGTAATATTTTGCTTATTTTCTCTTATATAAATTGTATTTTTCATTAATATTTATCTTATAAGAGCTATAAATAATTATGTAATAATTATGTAATAATTATTTAAATAGATGCGAATCATTTTTATTGATATTTATAACTTTTTTTTAAATATCAATGTATAAACAAGTTATCGTTGGTTTTCTAGAGCGAAGCCGCCAAAGTGCAAGAGAATGCAGGGCAAGGAAAAAGTTGCGTTACCAATATTTGGAAGAACTGGTTTCTGATAGAGAAAAGGCTGTTTTTGCTCTTCGTAAGGAATTAGAAATGGTACATTTTTATTATGTATTTAATTAAATTAACAAATTGAATATATTGATAATTAATTAATTAATGTTATTTAGAAAGTTTTCAACTATTTTTAGTACTTACTGTTAATACAATTCTCATCGTATAAGATTAAAATATTTTTTTTTATAATATCAGCCGAAAACTCATACCATACCATAAGGTTAAAAATATGAAACCTCAAATTAAAAAAGATAGATACAGAACTAAACGACAGCGAAAGTAAAAACCCGCGAGAATAAAAACGCCAGGCACATGAACATGAACAAAACATTGTAATCAACAGATGATAGAATAGGAACTGCATTATCACAAATATATTAAAGATTTTTACAAAATAGTATCAAAAATTGAAAAGAAGCTTTGGCTTAAGCATATGTTAAAAAAAATATTAAGACTTTTTTGTATCTGAAATAATAAACGTAAGAATATTTGAAATTCCAAAAACTAGTTAATACAATCATTTTTATAATTTATTTTTATTTATCGAGATTGTCTTATGCTGCAAATATTATAGTTTTTGAAAATTTTATTGAAATAAAAAAACAAAACACCTTATTTTGTAACATTATAATAATTTACCTTTTAACAAAACATATGAAAATATATAGAAAAATTATTAAAATTTATTTTCAATTTATTTTCTCTAATCATAATGTTAAGGAAAAATTATAAATCTAAAAAATAATGTATTGTTAATAAATTGACCTAAGATCCTGCAATCATGAAATGATTAGTTACATTCGAAATGTTATGAAAATTTCCATCGTTTTGATGAATTAAAACTGTTTATAATTCGATTCACAAATTTAAAAAATGAATCATCAATTTTTCTAATCATTAATTATATTATATAAGAAAATATATACAAAGTTTAAAGGCAAATTCAAAAAGTTTGCAAGATACGTATTAAGGAACAAAAACTATTAAACAGATACACTAGAAATAAACAGGAGAAGATAGCACGCTCCATATTCTAGTACTTAATAGTTTTTATTATCTTACAATTAAAATCTTAGATTAGTCGATATACAAAAATATTAAGGAAAATCATAAGATTATTGACTAAAAAAATAAAAAATAATGATATTAAATATGTTTTATTTTAAGTCAACTACTTTTAAGTATTGTGTGCGAAGTTAATTTATTATAATATCCAACTTAAATAATTAATTTATCGTGGGAATTGTAAACTCTCATAAAGTTAATAGTCTCCAAAACGATAAATTTTATCGGTTCCAGTTATTTTGTTATTTATAGGATTCTAAGATAGCGTTATTTTGACTATCATAACATACGATCTTTAATAAACACTTTATTTGCAATATTAAAACAATGAAATAATTTAGTAACTTTTTTTCTAGTAACAATTTTTTGTGATTTCTTTCTCAGTTTAAATAGCCAATCATTAAAGTTCATCTTTAGTGAAAGTATGTGTGTACATACAGGCTTACCAATAACTCTATGTAAACTGTATATATAAACTGAATATATAGTACTCAGAATCAAGTTTATAATTAATATAAATAAGTGGGATGTTTCCATTTAATTCTATTTAAAATTTTAATTTTATTATGTAATCCTTAATATATTAATGAAGATCTTAGAAAGTAATACATTATTATTGTTAATAAAATTTGTTTCCTGTGTACTAAAGACATTTTGTATGAAGCTAATTCTTAAAGATCTTTTGTAATTTCATAAATTTAGAAATAATTTTTCTATTTATACTATTATATAAATTTTTCAACTCTAAAATAGCAGCTTAAAATTGTATTTATTGCATAATACTATATTATAAATGTTATAAGATATCAAATTTCTTATAAGTAAACATTTGGATATGTTTAAAATCATTTATGAATTTTTTGATTTTTTAGCATTGAATGTTTTTAAATAGAAGTTTTTAAGAAATTTTAGGATTAACTATTTTGATAGTTATATATCTTTTTATTAGCCATGTTTGACAGATGAATCATAATTCACTTAGTACAAAGTTGCTTCCAAATTTAAGGTAAAAAGTAGTTCCATACTAATAATAATTTTTGATTATTTACTTTTACGTTATTTACATTATATTACAAAAAACTATTAAATATAAGTAAGTATTTGTACATCTGTTTACAAGCTGATTATACTATTAATATATACGAATTTCTATTAACAAAAGCAATAAAATAAAATTAAACTTCACTAAATTCAAAATAGTGTTTTTTATAGAAAAAAGATGAATTTATTTGATTGATCATAAAAAAATGCAGTAATTTTTTTAAAGTATACTATTCTGAAAAGTGCTACTATGACAACTTTTATGAATAAATAATTAAAGATTTCATGACATAAAATAAACATTAAAAAAAGTTTTTTAGGGAATTTTGCATGTTTAATATATTAGAAAATTGTTAACATTTCTGTATGTAGAATAAAATAAGTATACTAGTTCTATATATAATTATCCTATGTATGCAGAATTTGATTGAAATTTTTTTCAATCAATTTTCATTATAAATTAAAATATATTTTCATTGTTAATAATTATTTATTGTATCATTTTTAACTAATTTATTGAGGTGTTTTCATGAAGTAAAAATTTTATTTTTTCTAGTTTGAAAATATATTTTGTATATTGAAGAAAAAAAATTTATAAGGAAACAAGACGAAATTCGTATCGAATACCTTTGTGAGGATTAATTGCAATACATCACTATGTACCTGTAAATATCTTGATTTATACTTACATAAGTAATTTATTAATTTTATGTTATAGTAACAAGAAAATAATTGAGTGGAATTTATAAATAATATTTTTAAATTTCTAAATATTTTAAAATCATTCCCAATTCTATTTTTAATAGTATCAAATATTTTTTTATGTTTCAGTACAAAACATGGAGTCAAGAGTTAGATATTGGACATATTCCAGAAGGATTAACTTCTGTATTAGAAGATTTTGCTACATTAAAAAAAGAAAAGAATAATAATTAATATATATTGCATATATATATATATATAAATTCGCGACCTACGCTTTTCTTTTACAAAGATAGTTTTTTTTTTTATATTATTTCTATGATTAAACAGAAAATTAGTTATACCAAGTCAAGATTGTTAAAATCAGTTTTTATTAGTTATTAGTACATGAAATATTTTTATATATTTAAATATTAAATTTACGATATAATATTTATCAGATTGAGTTTTTATTGTTTGTTTTTTATTAATTAGTTCTATTATACTTGTATATTACTTTATAATAAAAGAGTGAATATAAATGTAATTATTTAATATTGAATCGAATTTCATTAGCAGATTTAAATTGTATACTTAATGTAAGAATTTAATATAAATCGATTGTTTTTTTAATTATTAGATATCTAATTTCTTTCTGTATATAATTACTAAAAAATTTCTAATATTATTTAAAGCAATTATATTTATTAATTATTAATAATTATTAATTACATATACGTATAATAATTTAAGAGTAGCACAAATAAAAAAAGTTCGTTGATTTGTTTCGTGGGCAACCCAAAATAGTACGAGTAATAGTAAAAAAATATTATTTCTGAATATTATTGATTTTATTCATAATTGTTTATTTTACAATCAACAGATACATTTTAAAAACAATAAAATTTTATCTTAATAAATATTTGGCGTCATCAGAATTACTTTTTGAAAACTGTGTATAATTTGTAACATTAATAGTACCTATGTACAAATCAGTTTTGTTGTTTGTACATCATCATAAACTAATCAGTTTAACGTTTAATTCTCATACTTCATATGTGTGATTTTCTACGCTCACCGATAAGGTATTAAAAAGACGAGTTAGTGTTAATCTCTATAAATTTATCGAATACTCTTATTTCTGGTTACAACAAAATTTTACTGCATGGTTTTTAAAATATGTAAGAGATTGTAAATAAAATGCAACTACTATAGTAAATTAATTAAAAATATACAAAGAAATGATTAATAATTTATGCGATGCAAAAGTACGAGTCGGATGAAGAAGGCTGAAGTTGGTTCTTTAGAGTTAAATATTTTTAGTCTCCTTGAAATGGAAGAAAGTTTATTCAATAAATTTATAAAATTTTATTGACATTTAAAGTAGAGAAATAAATAAAGATTTTTTAGACTTGTAATATAAGAAAAAGAAATAAAGAAATATATTTTATACAATAAAACACCATGTATTATGAACTTATATTTCACAATCTTCTGTTTTATTCAAGACATTCATTTGAAGCTTTCTTAATATAGTTATGTTTTTATGTAGTAGCAGAAATTTTTACTTATTATGGACATTTAAAATAACTATTCTATGATCATAACATAAATTCTATTGATCGAAACAATATTTTGAAATGTTTTTGCGAGTACAAGTTCACCAATTTCATTATGTGTGAATAATAAATGAAATAATATACTTTTTAATGATCCAATTATACCTCTTTTGCTTAACAAACATATTTTAATATGATCCTTTAGAAATAATATTATTAACAATTACCGAAATCTTTAACTATATTTAATATAAATAGCTAAAAATTAAAAAAATATGAATGTCAATTTTTTCATGTACGTCTTTACAAACAAAAACTAATTTAAATTTTATCGTGAGTTTATAATTCGAAATTACTACCAATCACTTATTATCGATAACACAATAAAGATAACAATATGTTGAGTATAATAATTATTAAAATATAATTAAACAGACGTTTAAAATAAGAAACGGAGTAAAAATACAACTTTTAAGGATAAAAGATAATTATTAAGTATAATTAATATTTATTGCGTTAATAAATAAGAGATCAACAATAGCAAATTGAAATGGATCCATATACTTTGCATATTGTATTCATAAATATTTACAATAAATATAACGGCAGTAAATTAAGGAACAGTGAAAATATAGATGCCTATTAAAATCATTATTTCAGTAGCGTTATTGAGTCAGAGATAACTAATGGTGATAAGAGGGTCATTTACAATAAAGATTCAAATATCATACAACAAAATTTCGTTATCAAAATTATGTTATGAGCCACTTGGCTTTAAAATCCTCTTTAAAACAGTAGATTCCAAAGGTCCAGATAAATTGAGATACGCTCACTAGGTCTCTGAACAATGGGTACACACTACACCTAAAGACAATGCAACATAAGGACATGTAAAGTAGTTGATCGAGAAAATACACAAGTAAGAATATTAATGTGACGGTGCCAAGATTCAAATGTTCAAAGCGTGTCAATAGTCGAGACGTGTGCTCTTCACATCTCGCAGTAGCACTATATTTTCTATCTTTTTCTCTTAATTCAAAGGTAGAACTCAAACACCAAAGAATCAACTCACAGCTGTAAGCTTTTTGTATGACTTGGTCCATTTGACATATAGTATAGACCCATAAGAAAGAAATAACGAGAAAATCTGATCATTACGTTAGTTGATAGAAATATTTTGATTCTGATATGAATTTATTTTGATTTCTTTTTTTTTATTGTACTATTAAATCATATTTTACATTATTAATACTATTAATAATTCATTGTTACAAAATAAGTTTCTTGAAGTCTTTAATATTAAAAATTTTAAACATGTAAAACATGTTAATAATATCATCATTCGTAAATAAAGACAAAAGTTACAGAAATTATTTTTTAATACAATCGACATATTTAGGAATATATTAATATAAAATGAAAAATACCTACTTAGACTTTAATTCATACTTTTCATTGTGTGTTGGATGGGAATACAAAATGAAACAATATTTATTGTGTATATCAACATCAGCGATGTATGCTGCAAAAACTTATATGAAAAATGTTAAAAATGTTAAAAATGAAAAAAACTTACTTGAAAAATGTTCTGAAACCTTGAATAAAAACGATATCGCGCATGTAGAACTTCATTAGAAAATAATTATACTGTTATCGATTGATTTCCATACATTTTAATATTAAAAGAAATAGAAAATTAATTAGACTCAATGGAATATTAATATGATAATTACATACGTAACGACAAAAAATAAAAATACTGTAAAGGAACAAATGATTGCAGAAGATACGCGTAAAAAAGATTACTTTAAATACCCAATGCATAGATAGCTTTCCCTGCCTAGGTGGATGCTGATAAAATTCTTAATTATTTTATTGTTTTATTTTACTTACACTTAACTACAAGGTTTAGTAACAAATACATTTGTTCGCATCTAAGAAATTTCTTATTTAACATTTTATATAACATAATTTTACTATAATAAATTAGAAACTACAAATTTAACAATATACCTTGACAATGAAACATACTGAAGTATACATTTGGACAATAAATATGATTGAAGGAGGAGTCATATTGCAGGAGCAATATTTTCTGTTAATTTACTGTTTCGTTTTTTTGATTTTATGATAATGTAACGATAACTTAATATCAAATGTCTATTGTCAGTGCTTTTATTTAGGGCTGATTTAGATGAGCCGTTGACGCATAACAACAATAAACTTCCTTTAACAAAACCTCAAAATTCCGCGAAATATAAAACGAAAAGAAATCATATGAAAATTAATTCCGCAAGAAGATATGATAATAAAATATGATATAAAAATAAATTTGAAACTGAAAATTTTTTATCTTATGCGGAATTTAAATGTGTGATAATATAGAAGATAGAGACGACTTTTATGATGTAAATCGAAAGTGAAAATACAGATTTAGAAACTAAAAATCTGTTAATCTAATAATCATTTATTACAATTAGTTATTTCATTTTCTGATATTTGTTATGAAACTACAACTTATTTTTGGTTATTACACATGTTTTTTTCAACTAAAAATAGTATTATTAAATTCCCAAAATATATTTCTAGGCTTATAAATAACTTTTTTATAAATAAATTACTAAATATTCATAATGATATTATATTAAAATTTTTGTTAAAGTGTTTATTAACTACAAGATCGTGTAGCGGACTTTGTAGATTATTATCCAATTATTCATGTCATTTTTCAAGAAAAAATTTAAAAAATCCACTAAAGTAATTATGAACTAATTGATTACGTTAATAGTAGGAAAAAGATACTATTTTATTTAATTCTGGATTTAAAAATGAAACATCGGATGTCATAAAAATAGAACAAAATTAAGAAAATATACTGAGAAGGTATTATCAGGTAAAAACTCAAAATTTAAACACTATAGAGATAAAAACATATATAAATCCATTTTAACTTTTAGATATAGTTGATTTTAATTAGATATCTTGATGATTATCTGAATCAAAAGTTGATCTCAAAATAATATATCACCACTAATTAAAATTATTGAGCATGATTTTTAAATTAATGATAATTTACAAGACTTCAATATAATATTCGAAGATGTACAGAAAAATATTATCAACAAAAACGAAAAATTAAAAAATAGTGCAAATGGAAGAAATGTATAGTCAATTTGAAAAGTAACTCGTTGCTGGCGGGTGCGGTTCTTGTACGGCCCGACTTTCGAGTTACCCGTAATAATGAAGAAAACATCCTCTGCATGTAGAAGAATGTTGCGTTCTCGACACTAGGAAAAATCTACCGCCGCAAGGAAAGATTTATAGAAAGATATGTCGAAATTTCCACCGCCGAATGTGAATTAGTTATGAGCATCCGTCGTACATCGAGAAGTGAAATTTGTATGTAATGACAAGAGACCACTGCATGCCTGCCAAAATGAATAATACTTATAATTTAAATCTAGAATAAACTAAATAGTCTACCTTAATCTCGTATTGTTATTTCTCCCGTCTAGTCATAACTTCTCCTGTAATGAACCCGGTTAGACATTAAGCCATCCGGGCCAGAACAGACAGGAAGCCTGAGAAAACGAACCGATGCAGAGATAGAGAGAAGTATGATAATAGTAGGTACCAGAAATAAGAAAAAAAGAGAAATAAAAGAGATAGCAAGATAGAAGATAAAGATAAGATAGAAATTATCACAAATTTAGATTCAGATTTTTAATATTTGTGATTTTGAATATAGTCATAAATTCGTGATTGTATAAAAACTTATAGAATTAGTATTACAACAGAGGATTTTAGTTTTTTTTTGACATAAGAAATTATTTTAATGATGCTCTATAATAAAATAAATAGAAAAATTATTATTCAATGAAAAAAATGTTTTAACAATCTTATAACATTTTATTAATAAATTTTTTTAATAAAAGATCTATATAATTTTAATGCAATAAAAATATCTTTCAAGAAAATATCTCGAGTTGTACCTCACCGATTTTCTTAATATTGTGATATGTTGTATCATATCAAAAAATATTAGATGAGTGTTTTTTTACGAGATAACTTGGCAATTTAAGGGGTGAAAATTATCCTAAAACTTACTCTCGAAAACATTTTTTTTAATTCATTTACAAAATATAAGAAATATATTTGTACGTAATTTACATCCATTTGTGAGGTAAAAAATACCCTTATAGTTCATCCTTAAAAAATCATTTGTTTAATTTAAAAAAAAAGATTTTAGAGGGTAAATTTTAAGGGAGCTTTTCACTCTTAAATCGACGAGTTAACACGTAAAAAATTACTCTTTTAATATTTTTTGATATATAACAACATATCGCAATTTCAAAAAAATTGATGAGGTACATCTCGGGATGTTTCGTTGTTAGTGAAAGTCTTTTATCTAAGAAATTTTGAAAAATAATTATTATTATTTATTTTATTGATATACTTTTTTTTAGTTTATTCCAAGGACCAAGCATATTTTTGGCTAGTTATAACGTGTTTATTCTTTACTAAGCAAATTAATCACAGTAAAAAAACTGTTCTTTCTATTGTACTGAATCCATATAATGTGAGGTGTAAGAAAAATAGTTTTTTGTAATTTTTTTCTACTACCCATTTTCTTTACTTGCTTATACTAACGTATCCTTTATGCTTACGATATCGACTGCGAATTAGAACATTTTTCGGGTTACCAATTATTAAGCATTCAGCTGTTTCCATTAATATTTCTTTAGTTTTGCTTATCTTCACTCATAATCTTAGGTTTGTGCTGAACCAATCCTCATTAATCGTCGCGATAGTTTTCCAAGCCGCTAGCCATAGTAGCTAGCACAAACAATACTTTCAAATTGCGTGAACAACTTACTTTTATACTTGCTACTTATATTCTTTTATGCATAAACATATTATTTTAAATGTTTAGAAACATTTTAAAGAAAATATAAATATTTTTCATAACCTATTTTATTAAGTAACAGTGATTATAAGAAATGCGCCTCTTGTTAAATAGCAATTAATTTCATTAAATTATATTTCCATATTAAGAAGTAATCGTAGTCGTAATTAGACTAAGTCTTAAACTAATAGAGTTTAGTAAATAAATAAAAAATTTAGTAAAAATAAACTTTTTACAGTTTTGATTCGTTTAATAATATGCGTCTGATTTGCTCGAAAACTCGTTGAGTAATTTAATATGACAATAATTTTGACCATTTACTAAAATGTATTTGTTAGAATCACGATTATGCATAATAAATATTGAATCCTAAATATCAAACTCAAACAGACCAAACCGTTAAATTAACATAAAAATATCACTTCTCTAGGAATAATCCGGAAGTAAACTAACTGGCTGAAATTACTTCTATGTTCTACAATTAATGAAATGCATGTATATTATGTGTACGTAATATATAATAATTACAAACATGTTTTTAATAACAATGGCAAACAAATTGAATAAATGAATCATAATTAAATAATGCGTCTAAATTTGTGCACATGCGCAGAATATATGTACCTAACAATGCTTGGGAGATTTAATTTTTTGTTAATATTAAAAAGACATTTAAGTATTCTTTTTTTACGGCTAGGCAAATTAAATTAGCTAGTGAGCAAATTTTCCACGTTAAAAAATGAAGAACTTATTCACAATTTTAAGAAATATCTAATACGGAAATTATTAAAAGAGATCCTTCATTTTTATTTTTTTATAAAAATTTTGAAATAAAGCAAATTAAACGAAAATTTTTTTGTTAGGGGCAAATTATATTCTTTATATAAGTATTTATATTTTTATATAATTCGAAAATTCACTGAATTGATAGGAAATTTATCCTTTACAAGTATTACTTGTAACATAAATATTTGATCAAATTTTCACTTTATGTACATAAATGATAATACAACAATATCGTATCTTAAATGAGTTTTATATTAATTTAAATTCGCAATTTCAGCGTTTTTAAGAGAATAATAATACATGACGTCTTTATATTATCTTAAGCATAAAGTATTGGATAGCTAATAATGTTTAAATCCGAAGAATCATCAAAAGAATATTTTCTTTTACAAACAAAAACAGCAAGAGAAGAACGTGCCAATGAAAAAGATCGAGAAATCGCAGCTCTCTGCATTCAAAAATATATTCGAAAGTGGTTGAGACGTAAACATTTTACCACTAAAACTTTGTAAGTTGAATTAAAATTATGAAGAAGCAACATATTTATAAAAATATATTTATAAAAATATATATAAAAACAAATAGTATTAAAAATATAATATATTACAATATATTATGCATATTTTGCATCAAAACGTGTTCTTGTATGTCAAAATCATTTAAATATTTATGTATTATGAATTGTAAATTATAAAAATGTATATTGTATCTAATTAATGAAACAGGCGTGACCAACAAAATATCTATACATTTAAAGCATTGTTCGTCATTCTTATAATTGTCTTAGGCAAATTATTTTTATAGTTTATATTATATTATTCTATAAAATAATTGATAGAACTATAATCCTATTATTTTCTGTTTAATTGAAAACATTTATATGAACAAAATGGAATATAATATGAAATTGTTTCTGAAAAATTTATTTATACTTTAAAATCATTAATTTAGAATTTTTAATAATGCATTATAGAGTTAAAAAATTGTATTGAAGTAGTAATTTATAAATATTTTAGTTTTTATTAACATACATGTATTTATGAAATTTTTGATAAAAAATTATACTTAATTTATTTATTAATTAATAAGATTATTAATTTTTTAGAACTTATATAAAATTAAACAATATAAATTAATCAATTAGTAGTTTAAAGCAGAAAACAAAATATAAAGTTAGTATTTATATAATCTATGTAAAATGGTAAAATAAGTTATGCTCCAATATATGTATGATAATTGAGCAAGTTAAATCTAGATACATACTAAAATGCAGTTTGCAGATTTTGAATGAATAAGATTACAGTTTAGTTATTTGTTGTTAATTTATACATTTTTATACAAGTTTCATAATATATTTTTACATCAATTGATGTAGAATGTAAAGTTAAATTTTAAACTTGTTTTCTTTATTTAGTATAACTATTAGTTAAACTATTAAATTATATATTTTTTTAAATTTATGTACTTGTATTTTTTACTATTTGTACTATTACTTCTATTAGCATTTATATATTGTAAAAATTTACAAAAATTGTTTTTATAAAATAATGTTGCTGTTTTAAATTTTTTAAGCAATTAACTTTTTTTAGTTCACTCTTCTTTTATATATTTATAAGTATATTTTTTATTATTAAAATTAAATTATGAATAATATCACAAATGTGATTTAGTTTATGATTTGAATATTTCCAACATATTTACAGTTCATCTTTTCAAACTTAATAAAGCTAAGAAACATCAGAAAACTATTACTAGTAAATAACAAATAAATTGAGGATCAAAAACAAAAGTCAATTAGGTATAGGATATAAATATTTATATGCTTATATAAATATATTTATATAGAAATAAATGGTAAAATAGTAATATGAATAAAGGCAAAATAAAGGTTATGAATTATAAAATATATCTATTATAAAATCAATTAGCGATAAACTTTGTACTTAATTCTTTGATAACAATTAAAAAATTGAAAATAAAATTAAAGAATTAAGGAATAATTTATCAACACTGTTGTTAAAATTATCATAAAATGAGTCGATGATCGAACTAAAAAGCGATGAAAAGATTAAATCTAGCGTTAATAGGAACAGATATCGAAATAAAAAAATTCCTTGTTCTAGTTGAATGTAACACCTACTAACAGTACAAATTTGATAAAACTTGATCTAGAAGTCGTGAATGTTTTGAAATATACAGTTTTTTATACCCCAAATAAATGGAGTCATTACTACCATCTCATTAATTTCATACGTTACAACAAATTTAGATGAAATAAGTTTGCTTAACATTGTGCGAGAGTTCACGTGCTCAATAAAATGTGATCTGTTTTGACAATGAAAGACAAATAAAAGGGAAAAGTCATAAACTAGGTATTAACCATAAAATAATAAAACTGGAAATTTAATTAATAATCCGATGTGTTAACGGTAACAGCCCTTTAAAGAAAAACAAAAGTAAAATGGCGCAATATGATCCATACAACTTGTAATTGCGGGATGTGTACAAGCTGTTTGGTGAATTTCCGGTTGTGCCACGTGGTCAGCTTGAACGTTTCGAGGTTTACAACTGTTCACATCACACTGGTGCCACTCGCTTTAACGCAACTTTCACAATTCTCTCATACAAAACTATAATAAAAATATAAATATATACAAATATAAAATCGATGATATATACAAGCAGGATTAGCGATCTGCCGGTTGCACCACGTGGCGAGTTTAAATGCTTCGAGACTTGTGTCATTTACTCTAAAACATGTGAGTACAAAAGTCCGAACACGATAATCGCACTATATGGGAAGATTGAAGTTAAAAACCACCCTTCCACTTACATCACCTGAAGAACTTTGCCCCTTTGGGCCTTACAAGATATGCCATGCAATACTTGACGAACTCACGGTGTATGGTGATTAAAAACTGTGTTAAATCTTTCGATCGTTCCACGTAACGAACTTTACTGCTACAAGTTTTATTAACTCGCGAGTGCGATGATATAAGATCGACGTCGCGAAGCATAATATATGCAGACATCGAATGCGATGCTGGTTGTAATTAAATACACTGGGCTGAGAGGATGCACCTTGGGTAAATCTTCGACTTCGAATACAGGTCAAGGATGCGCTTGTGTATGAGCACACATATCGCACTTAACACTTAAACTTTACGGAGGTAACGAGAAGAAACAGAAAGAAACGACTTCATCTGGTTCCAGCGGCTGGCGAAAGTAGAAGTGTACTCTAAATACCTTAGAAAGAAAATAACTATGAACAATGAGATGTCGACCCCCATTGTCAAAAAAAGGCTCGTACGGTGGTGTTCTTACGCTAAACTTATATCGACTCTAGCGGAGGGTTTATTTCTTTTATAGATTACGGCAGTTTCAGTAATTATACCGACGAGTATTTTACAGAAATTATTACGAGTTACAAAAATCTTAATTTATTGCAGCGGCGAGTTTTTCATTACGAGTTTTTGGCGGTGGTTCATTCCTCAGATCTAGCGAGTTACGGCGAAGAGAATCGAGCCACATTGCTCTTTTCTCTGGGTGCGTTAAGCGACTACATCCACGAGGTTCCTGGGACGTCAACAGACTACACCAGGATGCTGCGTACTGACAGGCTGCATTTCCTGGAGTTTCCTGGTTTGTTGATAGACTACACCAGGATGCCGTCCGCCGATAGGCTGCACTATTTGGCCGGTTTCTCGATCTCGTACTCGGTCGATTCTTTGAACAGCACTCCAATCAATACTTCGCTTAACACTCTAATCCACACTGTTCTTACCCCGCGAAATCGCCTCCTTTTATTATCTAAAGAGATTTTTCTTCTCTTGGTTTTCCATTGGCCTTCTAGCGGATGAAATAGTCATACCTACTCGTGGAGAGACAGCTCCCCTTAATCTTTATCCTTTCAAAGACTAGCAGCGATGATGGCGCAAGCGCGTCGCACTTGCTTGTGCAATACCTTAGCCTAGCGCATAGCCAAGGCTTCACGTGTAGCTAAGGCTCCCTTCCACAATTCCACTCTCGCGCTTTCTCACTCTCATACGCACCACGTAGTGCTTCCTCACTGTGAGGAATACACGCGCGGTCTCACTCTTATACGCATCACGCAATGCTTCCCCACTACAGGGTATACTCGCGCTCTCTCTCACTTTCATACGCACTATGCAGTCTTGCGACCGACGCTATGCCGCGCACACTCTCACATACACTCACTTCACTGTCGCGCAAGCGTCATTCATACAATCATGCGTACTTTCGCCGAAGCATCCCGCATATCTGTTTATTGATGCGTAGGCGTCTATTTTTACGCACACTGTCATATCTTTCGCACAAACACTTTTATTACCCATACACTTTATTACATAAACATTTCTAAGTTCACGACAGACTTTTCCGTCGCAATATCATAAAACCAGTATTTGCAGCTATTCATATATCCTGCAGAGTTCAATATATTAAAATAAATTATAGCAAAACTACAAAAAATTACATAGTTTACGAATAATATATTAAAAATATAAGGTCATTAAGCATTCTAAAACAACCAAAAAGTAAATATCAGTATCACATGCCACACAAGATACGTATATACAGCAGAAAAAAACTATCAATACCGACATAGTAAACAATAAGATACGTTAGCAGTACTTAGGAATGATTGATACTTTTTATGTTGATTATTGCAAAATGAACATTGTCTTTAAGATTAACTCAAACCTCCATATATTAAGGTTATTTTGCATTGGACAATTTATAAAACTAAATCTCTGAGTAAGAAACAGCGATACTTGGCTATTTACTGAACTTGGCATGGACCTATTCGAGTAAATATTTCTGCTTTATGGTATCACAGGAGATCCTTTTCAGCTGATGACCAATCCGTTAGTCAATTTGAGAAAACTGGTATCACGCTATAGATTGATAGAGAACATTGATGCTAATTGTACTTGTGATCACAAGAAAGTCAAATATTGAGCAGGCAAATAAGAATAAATTAAATCCATGTTTTATTTTGACTCCGTCGAGCATCATTTCATACTATAACTGAATTTCATTGAATTTTATGTTAATGCCATTAAGTGGATTCTATGCTTTGCTAGTATAGTTTGACAGTACACGAAGTTCATCATCCTCAGCGAAGTATTCTTGGTACAACACGTATAAGTAGTTTTCAAGTAAACAAAAAATAATCAGAACTTCATCATCTAAAATAAAAAAAAAACAATATGGTTTAATTTAAATAAGAGTTTATTTTGACTGAAGGATTTTCAGAAAAATTAATTCAGTTTAAATGATATTTATTTGTAAGAAAAACTTCAATTAAAATCGTTTAGTGTTTGCGTTTGTATGTGTAGAATTTATAAATAAACTTACTAATTTTAATGATGATTTCAAGCTGATTAACAGCTTGCATTTTTTTTAAAGTGATTTTAAAAAAAATTATTTTAAATTTTAAGAACAGTTTCCATTATAATAAAAAATTCTTATCTTAAATGTGATCATTGTTTACAAGGTTATATAATAGCCTTTCTGCATCATGCGTATCTTTTTAATTTTGTATTTAATACTTGCGTTTCATTTTTCTGACTTTTGCATTATTATTACGTCCACGACACAATGCCCCTTTTTGGCCTATACAATCAAGTATAATAACCAGAGTTGGGCTACGATTCTGAAATAATAATAATGTAGTATTATATATAACTAATAATAATAAGTTTTTATCACTTCTTACAAAGGTTACTAAACTACTTCTAGAAACGAGATTTGAAGATGAACTCTGGTGCATGGAAAAATGCGCACTTTTTTTACAAAATTTAAAGTACAAGTGATTTAGGCAAAGAGGGGATTTTTATTTCTTTTCCCGGAATAGTTTATACAGCTTGTATACATTTTCTAATTTTGTTGATGAATTAGTATTTTTACTCGATTAATTATTTAATTATCTATAAAATTCGATTCGCAATTTAGTTTATCGTAGTTGTACAGTTTTCATTTTATCAATTTGTTAATATTTGGCCTGTTTTTTAATAATATTAATTAAATTAATAACAATTTATGGTTACAATTTGTTTTTTTCGGTTTTTGTTATCATTTTTTTATTTATTATAATAATTGTTATTATTTATATTATTAATATTGATATTAATATTATTGTTGTTTTATTATTATTATTATTACTAGTAACTACTATTTATTTATTACTATTTATTTATTTATCTCTTTATATTTATACATATATATTAATAAGGAAAACAAACAATCGATATGATAAATGTTTAGAATAAAAATAAAAATTTTGATTTTATTTCAATCTGATAATATACTTATATTATAGTCGCTTTATAATAATTAGTGAGATACAATTATATCTACAAATATTTGTATGTGCATTGTTGTTATTACTTATTATAACTTAACAAATATTATTAGATTGGTTCACAATTATGTTTTAACATTTTATATTTATATTGATTATTTTTTTATTATAATTTATATAATTATTTTAAGAGCTATGAAATGCTAAGAATATGTAGAGAAAAAAACGCTTTCTTTGTTAAAGAAAGTATGCAATTAAGCAGTTGAGGGTGTTGCTGTATGTGTATTTATCAGGCTTCTTTTTTTGATGCACGTGCAGATTTAAACATGTCAAAATATTGCCCCTCTACTGATACTATTCTAGACCTAGATCAAAGCTTCAGATCTTAAAAAGTGTTTTATTAAAGCAAAAGAAAATAAAAATTATTTCTACGAATTTTTTGCTTTCTCCCATTATTTTCTTGGCACTAAGTGATGTAAACCTATTGTTCATCTTTTCCAACTACATATACATGTGGATTTTTACTACATTCAACTTAAATTGCACTCATTTTTTATAGTAATATTGAACCTTCATTAAATATGTAGACTGCTATATAATCTGATATTCTAACAATCTTTGAGCCAGGAATGATTTTTGGGCTTTTTTTTCAGATTAGTTGATTATAACTTAAATTATTATTCCGCCGAGATATATTTATAGTTATTTTTTTTACTTGCACCCTCATAATTGCATTTAAGAGCTCTTAAAATATAAATCAATAAAGCGTTGTATTCATATAAAAACTCTGTAAAATTATTTCTGATCTCCAAACATGCGTACGTGCACTGCTATGATAGTTTTTCTATCAAGCAATGTTCATGTTTTAAATTTTTATATCTAAAATTATAATGATAGTTTTCTTCTGATACTTTCTAATGAGTTATTATAATCAGTTTATATATTATTTTATTTGCAATTTTAATTTGTCCAGGAGTCCTTATGTTTTCTTTATTTCACGTAATAGATTTCCAATTCTTAAAGATGACCGATGAAATCTTTTTTAGTATTATTTTTATAATGATTAGCATTATAATTTGTTTTTGAATTACAGTTATATTATCCAAACACCAAAAATGTCCGAAAATTTCTACCATTCGGGTAATTTCTATTTTTCAGATAAATCTTAATATTTGTTAACATTTGATATAAATGCATTTCTTTTCATTCTTCATTTTCGATAATTATCAATTTTTGTTGAACTACACACATTTTATAATATGTTTTAATTAAATAAATATTCTAAAAAAATATCCTACGATTAAAACTACACCATAAGTAGAGTTAAAATCTAGTAAAAACCTTGTGCTTTTCATGTTCATTATCCTGAAATCGTTACTTTATTATTAATATTAATATTTCTTTCTTTAAAATTTTCTGCGATTTCTTTTACAGCTTTTGTAAAAAGCTTATTATACGCTAGTAAAACACAAATATATAAATTATTTATGAATAAATCATAAAAACTTTTATGTAGAAAATTTGGCGTAACTATAAACCGACAAAACTTTTCGACAACTTATAATTCACATTATAAATATGAGTCTGTTATTTATTTTATTTAAATTTTCTATTAAACGGATTGTATATTTATGAAGCAAAATCTTTATATTGTCGTTATAGTATTTACATTAAATGAACATCGAAAAAGCAGTTAATATTGTAATGTAATTAATAATTCTATATTGAATTGCCTTGCTACTTAATACGATAATATCATGGTGCATATTAATTGTTTTTATTGGCCAATGAAAACTTTTGGTAAACATTCGTCGATTTTGAATTGTAATGCTTTTTCTTTAATTATGATTCTAAATTTGCTTCAGTTTCTTTCATATTTTAGAAGAAAACGTATTTTGTCCATTATCTAAACTTTTTAACATCTCTTAAGTATACATTTATTTCTGCTTTTAACGTATGAAGCAAGACTTGAAAGAACAACTTGTTAAAATTAGTTAGAATATGCATACTATTGGTACGTGACTGTATTTATATAAAAACAATTTATGAGTATTTACATTATATAAATATTTGACATTATTTAAAGTATTTATCAGAAAATCTAGACTGGTTATTAGTACAAAGCTTCAATTGAAAATCTCTTTCTTCCTTAATAATGTTTCGGAGGATTAAATATAAATGTAATGTAATGATTATCAATTTATTTTTTCATACAAATTTTTGAAAGCTAAACTTAGAATTAGAAAGAGTTATAGAAACTATTTTCTTGTTCTAAACAAAAATATTCTTTTTTGAACTATAAATTACACTTAATACTATTTTAAGTACATACAATAAAAATAGTCAGAAACAACAAAATTGTATAAATTTTTATTATTATTCAAGTAAAAAAGAAAGAATAATAAACGCATATACAGATATCACGATGCACGTGCAAAGACAGTATATTTTTAGAGTAGAGTAGAGAAATTTATAAATAAAATAAATCCTTTTTTCAGGGAAAAATTTGATGAATATTTTTCTTGTTACTCTACTGATGATAAAATCATAGACGTGAAACCTGTTATACAAATTTATGGAAATCTTACGAATTTTCTAATTGTTTATAAGAAAAAACGTGATCGAGAACGAATGGAAAAATTATGCAAGTAAGAATTATATTTTAAATACATTTATTTAATTATAATCTGTTTTAAATTTTCAGATATCTTGTACTATCACTTAACTCTGAATCTCCTATAGTTTCGTATGTAGGAGTTGCTTTGATAAAATATCATTATAATTTGTGGATATATCAATTAAAAAATATTTTATATTATTGTTTATTCGAATTGGAAGATTTACATCCTGAACAACCACCAGATTACAAATCTATTCTCTTAAGACTACATACATTAATAAGTTTTACTTCAACAGGTACTTGGGCTATTATGAGAATACCTGAAATGAAAAAACTTAAAATAGGTATGAATCAACTTTGTGCTAATGTAATGGGATATTTAATCAATAATGATTTTTATTTAATCATGAAGGTAAGTTATTTGAGATTTTATTTAGTATAAAACTTTGATCATTCAAGTTAACATTAAGATAGTTTTATATAAAAAAATGAATTTATTATTGATCAGTGGTACAAAAATCTTTAAAATGCGTATACAGTTATAAACTCGAATTTCCTCATTCCTTAATTACATGAACGAAAATCTTCATTTTCGTTAATTAAATATTTTGCTTATTAAATCAATTTATTAGTGATTTTATGTTTTAGTTTGTTGCTTTATATTTTTACTTTCATTAAGAATTTACTTAAAGCACTAAGCAAAGTATCCATCTGCAAGATCATTTTAGTCATTATTTAGTAAGAATCTAGTTATATATTAACTTTAGACAATATTTTTTGTAGAAACTGTTTATAATGAATTAAAGAGAGAATATTACTAACAAAATAAATTTAAGATTCTTAAATATGCTACAGAGTAGAGCAAGTACATTTTGCCCAATTAAATTATCTGTACAATCTGATTGTTCTCTCAAATTCTCTATATAAATTATTATAGCTATTCTTAACTGTATAGTTATATGATCATTTATATAATTTAATTTTTATTATCATCATTAATTATAAATTAAAAATAATAGTGTAAAATTGTACATACAAGAGAGTATAAACAATCTGGCTAATCGTTAAAAGCATAATAGTCATTGTTTAATTTTGATCACAAAATAGACATCATTAGAATTCAAGAAATATGTAACCAGAAATTATCATCAGGGAAAATATATCATTAAAGAACTTATGAATGTCTTCTATCTATATGCAGTATAAGTCAAAGAAGTGGAAAGAAAATATTGAGTTATTCTTTATTCTTGAATACATCAACTATAAATAGATTTTATTTTGGATTGTAGAGTAATATAGACAGCAGAAAAAATGAACAGAACATTGCAAGCAATAAACAAACTGCTAGCAAAAGATAAGCAAGGACTGAAAATATGTAACTACTTCAAAGACATACTTGTTAAACACATAGACAAATATTTCAAGATATGATTTCACGATCTTGCTTAGTAGATAGAGAATCGATTAATTTTTTTCATTAAAAAAAACTTGTAGTTTCGTTTTTCCATACAATGTATGAGAGTATGTGAGTCGTTTGGAGAATTTCAACTGTGCAATTAAGAAGACACGAACTGTTTACCACTGAATCATAACTTGTAAAAGTTAAACTGAAAAAGCTTGATAGGTACACATAGCTTGATTCTGAGTTTAGAAATACCTTTTTTCAATGTTTTAATCGTAGTATCAGATAATAAAAACGTTACTCACTATGTACCAGTGTAAAAATCTTGATTTGGCACTGATACGAAACAAGTTAGGAACAGCAACGGATAACCTTAGACTAAAATCTTTATAAATCAAAATATATAATTGTATAAAAAGATCTAAAGCAATATCATAAATAAGTAAAATTACTTTTAAATGTAATGTGTAAGAAAATGTTAATAAAATTAACTTTATCAATGTTTGATGTGAATCTCCCCAAAATTTAGCATTATATGCTTCTAAGTCATAAGCTCTTGCAGAGTTATTTAACTGTACAAAACTACTACTAAGAAATTATAATATTCACATATATAAATTTGTAATTTTGTTACTAATTTTAATGATATATTAAATTTATCTTTTTCTCGAATTATCAAAGTTTTAATTGCATATTAAATTATAACAAATATTTTTTAAATCTTACATAACAATATTTTAGAATCTTCTTACTAAAGGTTTATGCAGAAGAAATAATGTTTTACAACCTGTTGCTTTAACTGCTATAGTGACATTAACCCTCAGGCCACTACTCTTCTCGAAAATGTCGGATAAATTATTATCGTCATATTTAGTAAATATCATTAGTGTCCCTACATTAATATATCATTTGAATAATGTGAGTAATATCAACAATTATTTGAATTATATATATTTAAATTATACATAGAATTGCATTGTTAAAATTTAAGTTATAGAAATAAATATATATTATAGAAGATACTAAAAATGAAATATAAACAAATGTGTTCTTATTTCAATTCTAATCTAAACTTTATATGATGATATGATGCATTTTTTAATTGGTGTCATGTCAAAAAAAATCTCTTTGAGTTTTACTCATTTTTCTGAGTAAAACTCTAATACGCATTATATTATATTGTATAAAAATTATTATGTAGCACTGCATCTTGATAAACCAGATTTAGTTTCCAGCAGTAGTATATTATTTTGATATTATTTTTTATTTGACTAATAAGTAGTATTCGTAAATAAAAAATAGTTCAGTGTATATTTTATACTAAAAGTGAGATTTAATTTTATAGTTTAAATCCACCACTTCATAGCAACTAACAGATAAAACACTTACCAAACAGAAAAAGATTCAAAATTAATAATGTTTATCTACAAAGCAATTTCACATATAGTCCGCTAATCATGGAATTACAATAAAACAAAAAAAAATCTTTCACTAAGTTTTACAAAGTTGAAAATTTGCATATCTTAAGTATTGAATCATGTACACAATAGTCTGTGAAAATTCGGACCTACTTTCTCTTTATATAATTTACAAAAATCCTCCGTTTTTTAATTATTAATTTGTAATCGGTTTTATAATCAGATATTTAAATATCGCTTGATGAATCCAAAAATCTACATAATCTTGAGAATCTTATTTGTAAGCTCTTAATAATATAATGAATATCTTGCAGCTATTCTCATAAATTTCAGAACCATTAAAATATCTCTGTATATACTTATCTAAAAACGAAATATTCATCAAGTCTTTAAAAGTTTTATTGGAGTTTTTTGCTTTACTCTGGTAATGCGTCCAAGGACTAAGCTTTGCGTTCTATTCAAATACTTAACCATAGTTACGTGCTTTTATTTATAAGCTCAAGTAATTAATTCCAAAATAATCCTTATTTTGGTAATTATTTCATAGAACCATTTTCAAAATTAAACAATAACATTTTGGTATTTCATTTTGTTGTATTAATGTTGCAAAAAATATAAGCAATAATGTTGAAGAACAAATTTTAAAAACTATTAATTTTTTAAATATTTACATTATTTTCAGGAAAACCACTCATTAAATAATTTTGTAATTTTTATATACAATAAAAATTATATAATATAATAAAGAAATATAATAATAATATTATAAGATTTTTACATATTACTCTGTTACAAAATATTCATTGATGGATACGTTAATACTTAAATCTAATGTATTTACTTTACTAAGAAAATAAACTTATTTCTAATATTTTACAAAATTTACAAAATAATATTTTTAATTCCTAGGATCAATCTCCATGTATCTCATTATTTAGAAGAAACAATTTGTTTTCAAAAAGTGTGAAATTTTTAAGCTCTGAGTTTAATATGAAAACTATTTTCAATATATTGAAAGGCAATTATACTCTAAGCTTATTGGCTAATTTAATTGAACTTGCAAACATTGAGAATGATGAACTTGAAAATGATATTTATTACCCTCATTTTACAGTATGTTACTCTTATAATTTTTACTTCTTTTTGTATTGTATTAAACGATGGACGTTAGAATTTTACGATTTATTTTACGATTTTATTATTTTATCTTTCTAGTTTGTTATCACACATTTACTTGAATCTTGTCAACAATATGTAGTAGAAAAAAAAAGTAATACAACATACTGGCATCCAATTCTGGGGTGGTTTGAGCAACCTGAAGAGTATTTTCTTTATGAAGTTATTCCAACAGTTAAAAAACAACTTTCTTACCTGTGGACGGGGAACGTTATAACACAATTAATTTGTAAGTCTTCAAATAATTGAAAAGTTACTAGTAAATTTATGAACATATACTTTTACTGTTTAGGTAAGCCACTTGAAGAATTCGTGCAAGCAGAGAATTTGATAACGACAAATTCTCAAAAAGAAAAAATAAATGTTTTTTATAAAGCATTTTTAGAAATTCGTTCAAAGAAAAATTACAATAGTAAGCATTGTTACAAGCTAGGTAGTCCATCAACAACAAAAATTGCTTTGATATGTTCATTATATCAAACTACTTTAACTACCTTAAGAGAAATAAAATCTATTATTCTTACAGGTATAATTTCACAATAATCACTAATTGTATAAATTAAATAATGCAATAGATTATTAATAAAAAAAATTTAAATAGGTTTATGTTATAAAGATAAAAATATATTATATAATTTATGGATCTTTTTGAGAAATCTTGGACCACACTGTGGTCTTAAAGCATTTCTAGATCATTTTGCTACAAATCCTACATGTATATCTCCGGAATTTCAAATGCTTATACTTTTCTGTGATTGTATGACACATTATATAACGTAAGTATATATATATAATAAAATATATTTATTAATTTGTATGTAATTGAAATAATAAATATACAAACTATTTTCTATAAACAGCATCTTGGATGATATAGAAATGTATGAACAACAGGATCTGTTTAAACTTTCCGACTTTATTTATATGTCTTATTTTCTAAATCAATTTCTATATAAATCTATAGTGAATAATTTGTTTGGTAAGTAAAAAGTCTATTATCATATTTACACTACTTAATGCTCATTTATAGAAATGCTCAAAAATAGAAAATGTACAAAAATATGTATTACGAAGATTGTATTTGCATTGAAACTTTTATCATTATTATTATGTTTGAACCATGGGCAATATTTAATATCTTCAAGATTCTGCTTTATAAAATTTCTGCATTAACACAATAAGTTTGTATGTAATTAATTCCGGCTGGTGTCATTAATACGATTCTGACAGGAAGTAAATCTTCTATACTGCAACAGTGCTAGCCTTTTTATTCGTTATTTCAGCCCTAATTTCTTTAGTTGGCCAGGATTCATTTGAGGGAAGAGTTTTCTACTATTTCTTCTAAATTTTTTTAATTCATGTAAATCATGTTTAAAGAATATACTGATGACGAATCGTCCATCACAATTGTATTCTATATTTTCTGAAAAGCGTGTTTAACTATAATCTTTTTTTTATCGCTGGTATTATTTCAGAAAAGCAAATTTAATTCTTCAATAAGGTTTAAGTAAATCGTCTAATTGTTTGTTTTTTAATAGATTGTATGCAAGTCTTCTTAGTAAAAAAGTAAGGACATCAGAAATGATTGATCCATATATGGTTTTTAAGAATAATTGTCCGATATATATAATAATTTCAAAAAGATTAATGCAACTATAATTAAATATATAAAACCTTTACTGTTATATTTATACCTGATGTTATTTTAATATTAGTGGTTTGAACATGTTTATTTAGTATATCTTCACTTTGAACCGTTGGTTTAAAGCGTTATTGTTCATATGCAAGACTAGCCACACCTTCAATACGGTCCAAAGTTGCATTCCTTTTTTCGGTGCCAGTTGAATAAACGATTGAAACAAATCTTAGCTGTTTGACTGTTTACTTACTTACTGCAATGCACATTCTCTTGAAGTGATGCATGCGTAAATAAGGTGAACACAGTGCCAAATCTGACATGTTTTTTTAAACGTAATTACTGCTTACATTTTCAAATTCTGAATACGTTTTTGTGTGTTTAGTTATTTTGTTTTCATTTGTATCGTTTGAAATGATCTTATCTGTGTTCATTTTTTGCAACAGTTTACACTCTTTTTCAAGTACATATATAAAATTTTATACAATTGGTTTTTTCAACAGTTGAATTGACGATATTCTATAGTCTTGTTGGATATTTTAAATACCAATAGAGATTTTGAGTATCATTGACACAATTCTACATGCGATTCCCTGTTAGTAACTTCGTGCAAGGTTTTAAATAATGTTTTCGAATCTTTATATTTATCTTTTTGAGTTTTCCACGTAACTATATAGTTTGCTTCAGAAATTCCTAGTATTTCTATTATAAGTGCAGCATTTTAATGAAACGCAGAATTAAAATGATGAATTTTCTGCATTTTATTAAACATATTATTATCGCAAATTAATAATGTAAATGTATCGCAAAATTTAAGCTAATAACCGATTGCTTAGTCAAATGTAGAGTGATTAATTTCCGGAAGGTTAAGCCGATTATTATTGTTCCGTTAGTTTTTAGCGTCATGATTTTAAGAACCAATATTTTAACCTCAGGTAAAATTTAATAATTTCAAGATTTAGTTTCGAAGAATATTTTTATTTACATCATAAGCAATATTAACTAAATAATAGGGATTTACAAAAATATGAAACTCTATTAATGATGCAATGAAAGATTGCGGGAATTCGCCCGGTGTTTAACTATGATCGGAGGCTATTGCAATACCGCCCTTATTATTTCAAGACAAATGCCTCTAAAGTATCTCTTTAATTATAAGGATTTATATTTAAGATTCTTTATCATTTATTTAATTTATAGAATTTGCAGGAATTCAACCTAATTATCCGAATTGCAAATGATTCGTTAAGGATAACGAGATAGTATAACGCAAGTTCTTTTTTAAATAAAATTTTGTTTTCTCAGCATTCCCACTTATTACGCTTTATTAAACTATTATTTATAGTACTGAAACAGCTTATTTTTTTTCTTTACGTATACATTGTCTTAAAATTATTTTCAACTAGAATAAGAAGCACAATCTGTATTCTCCTATAATTAATATAAAAAAATTAATTACAAAAGTTAGATATGATTTAGCAGATTCTTCGTAGAGATACTAATAAAGCAATAATATATATACATAGGTAAAATATGTGTAAATACATAGTACGCATCTGTGGTTAGCTAGATTGTATTTGATACAAAGATAGTGTTACAATTTCATCAGCAATATAATTGTTAGATTAAATTAAACAAAATTAGATTCAAGGATTATAAACGAAGGTGCAAAAACAGTACAAAAGAGATTTAGGCTGTTAATAATGTAAGAAAATTCAGAAAATTTTGTTTTACAATATCATAAAGGCTTTGCAAATCGATCTAATACAGCTAAGTAGTATGATAAATTATAAATTATAAATATATTTAATTTTATTCAATCATTAACAAAATTTAACACAAATATACTGTTAAATGTGATATGAGTAGAATTATTTGACTCTTGCTTACATGGAAATAAACAACTATTTTCTTAAATAAAATAAATACTTTGACAATAAATTAAATTTAATATAATGTAAAAATAAAAACAGGACAAATTATGGTATAATAATCAGAATTTTTTTAAAAGTGAAAATTTTATGTTAAATAATTAATAAATAATAAGAACATTGCCAAATAATTTGTACTTTCTCTAAACTATTTGGAAATTACAAAAAAAATTATAGTTACTTAGAGCTAAATTTGTAATAATTGAACCTATTAAGAAATTTATAATCGTATTTATTATTTAAAAGAAAGAAACAGTTTAAATTTTTCAATAATTTAATATAACTTTAGCGTATATGTATAAACTTATTGTTGCACTGACTGTCGTGTAAATATAAACTTATTATTAATAATTTAATTTTTATAAAACTAATTAATAAGTTTTTTATATTATTAAAAGTAAATTAATATAATGTGAATTCAGACGTAATAAATAAATATGAAATTATACCATAAGTTAAGGAAAATAATTTCATGTATTTTACTGATTATAAGTGACAGTTCCATTTATCAAAATTATATTGTTTACAAAAAATTGTGCAGTTAAATCTAGTTAAATTTAGTTAAAATTAAATTACGATATGATTTGAAAATTTATCTTTTTACAGAGTTCTTAAACTCTTAATGAACACCATTAAAATAAAATAAGTAATGAAACTTTTTTTAATCACAGTATTGAATTAATGGATGAAGTATAAAACGTATTTTACTGCTTCCAAATAAAGATGAGAATTTTTTACCTCACCCTCTAATAGCGTATCTACTATATTCTTAAGAGTATTAAGTTTACAATTAAATTCTATAAATTTTTGGAAATAAATGCAATCTTAATGTTATATTAGTTTATATGGATGATTCTTCGTTATATTAAATATTAAAACAATAAAAATACATAAAATGTTTAAAGTATAACTTCACGCACCCTGTTTCTTTACAATAACACGTACACCTCCGCCTTTCTCCACTCTTTTATCTATACAATCTACCTGATATAAATTGTAACAAGTGTACAAATAACTATATAAATTTAAAATCTAATATATAAAATTTAGATGTATTTTTGAGAAATATTTCTATATATAAATATATATATATATATATATATATATATATATATATATATATATATAAAGCTTACGAGAGTTTAATACAAAAAAAAACAGTTGATACGCATTACTGGTATTTTTAATAATTAAACAAATTAAGCATAAATTCTATATTTTTTATTCACCTAATGAGTGGATGAGAAACTATAATTAACACCGCATCGTGTCATTCATTTCTTAAACAAAATACTAGGTGCCTAATAATAATCTGTCTCTAATATTCATCATAGCAGTGGTAAAAACTTATCTCTGAATAAAATTAACTCTGAATACTGAAAAATGTTGAAAAAATATTTACTGGTTATTGAAAAAACCAATCTACCACCCTTTCATCTAAGTACCAGCGGGCTTTATTGAATTATTACTCTGAAAATATTGAATTAGTAATTTTAGCTGTTGGTGATTCTACGTATGAGTATAATTGTTCAAATTTTAAATTTGACAGTAGCTGGAGTAGATGTTTTTGAAATATGTTGGTATCGCCTTATATTTCTTATTTCTCTTTTGTTTTTTATTTATTGTTCGCGGAAAGAAAATACTGCCGCTATAATTGTGTCAAGCGAATTTTCGGCGCTATTTCTCTTACCGATGGTATGTCGGTGGTATACCCGTTCTTGCACCGAGTTTTCCGGTATATCATAGGTGCAAGTTGATGATTGTAAGACTGGGTCTTAGCTGATATGCACGGGACGATTTCTGTTTAATCAATCAAGTGGTTTGATAGAGTACAATTAATATAGTTCACTTGTTTTTACTTTAATTTATTCGAAAAAGATGTTATTTTATTTAGTATCATATTTTCTATTTCTAAGGTCAGGTCTTTTTAATAAAAGCTAATTTCAGTACAAAAGTTTCTTAATGAATATTAAGAAATAGAATACACTCGCAGGTTCTTAATTTTACAAAATTGAATCTTATTAGCTTTGCCATATTTTTGTCATTTTTAAAAATAATTATATAAGGTGGGGATACAATCATATTTTTTTATATCATCATAGTGCATATAGAATTTTTTTCTCCGTCCATTAACTAATTATCGAAATATTTGCATTATCATTTTATATTATAGGGTGCTCGTTTTCTTAGAATTTCTATTAAAAATAGTTTACTCTTGGTAGTCAAATTAACATTGTATAGTAATTGTTCTTTTTAATAATGTACTTCATTAATACTCTTTCTGCTTATCATAGAAATACATTGTAGATCGTATTTTTTTTCATAATAGCGGCTCACTGCACGTTCTAAAATCGAAATTTAATTGCTTCTTGATCGGAATGCTTGATGAAACATACGTTTTCAGTTAAGAGATCAAATGTAGATATTTGGTATTGTATCTTATTCACTTTTGCTTTTAGGTTTTTTACTCGTTTATTTGCTAATTTTCAATGCCATTAAGAAATAATTTGTTTGATCACCTCAAAATATTTATGCTAAAGAATTATATATTAATTATAAAAAGGCCTATTGTACAATGGGTAAGAAGAGCAATACGTTCTCTCTATTTCTAAACATAGATCGGAATCTATAGTGGCAGCGTACAATTTTTTTGTACTGTTTGCTATAATTCATAATTATCAAGTGTAATATTTTCTAAATGTAATAAAAGTGTAATACTTTCATGTGAATGTATAAAATGCTTGAGTAATATGTGTGTAAATTTTAATTTTATGTGTTAGCTTAGAAAAATTCTTAGTTCTAAAAAATATATATATTATTTTATACAGATTTTATTATGTTTTTTTATTTATGTTTATATATCTAAATTTTTATTATATGTTTAATCTTTATGATTTTTTAATTATCAATGTAATAAAGATAAGCTATGTGGACCAACTTTTGAACTTATTAGGCATCTACTATAAACTGTATTAATCATTTCAGATAAATTTATTAATAAATAAAATGTACTAAAAATATTAATATTATATTTGCTATAAAATATTACTTATTTGATATATTGTTTATAAAGAATTTTTTATCACACCTCTATGTAAATAAAAAATAAAACAACTATCTCGAAGATAATATCTGTAAATTATATTATTATATAATTATATTATATAATATTATTATATATTATTTTTATATTTTATTAACTAAGAAATATATACTTATTTAAAAATAATTTCATATTTGCACAATTAATCATAAATTGTAATTTTATTCTTAGATGTGACGGATTACTCACACAAACTAATTTCAGCTTATGTTTAAAAATTGTTTTTTAATGTATTAGAGCGACGTGTTCCGAAATACAAGTGTAAATCAAACAGCTCACTTGACGAGATTAAAATCTTAAGCGCCCTTTACTTTGTTTGTCATAAGTAGTTATCTTCATTGACAACTTTTTCTCTCTGAATGATCTCGCTTTTTAATGGGAACTTGTAAGAGTGGCTGAACGAATTCACGTCTTCTTTTAGACAAGCATCAAACTGATCTTTTCAAGACTTTAAATGTTTTGCCATAGTTATAATTTGCCAAAATAACAAAGACTGTTCAGGAATTATTGTGTAAGCAACACGCTACCTTTTACCATGTCTTGATTTGCAAAGAAATCTGTATATACTTTTTGTTCCCTAAACCTGTCTTTTTATTCTTAATTCTCTGTCTCAATTGCGATTCATTTGCAGTGAAATGATATTTACATATATATATATATATACATAATACAGTGAAATACATTAGCTGATTTTTTATTGTAAAATACTTGTTTTTTTTAATTAAAATTCTTAGCTTCTCTTTTTACATATAATTATTTTACGCTTAGATTAAATTATTGTTTTGTTTACATTTTCTGTCACAGAAATAATAAGTTAGATAAGGTTTTATGAATAATTAATTTAAGTACAGTGGATTCAAAAAGAATTATTTGAACATATAAAATAAAAATTCGCTCGCTCTAATTTTCTCTTCATTATCGGTGGTGTCTAAGGTTTTGAGGAAGCTTTCCATACCCATTAGTTTGCATACTTAATCTGTATTTGTTCTAACTTGCCCTTGGAAGAACCTTACTTATTGTAATAACGTGGGACAGGACATACCAATATTACAAATATATTTATTTTAAAAATTCTATTTAATATAAATTTTCTGTAAACATATTGCTATGTGATCAGTTATCCTTAAGTACTACAAAAGTATTCCACGCAGCGATAATTCTGTTACAGATAGACATAATTGTGTGAGCATTCGCAAGCTAGTAACGTGACCTGGATCGCACAAAAATTAACAATTATTATTATCATAATCTAGCATACAATTAAAAAAAATAATAAAAAATAAACAAAAATTTAATTTATGAAAAAAGAATTTAGTTTATTTAATAACAAAATTTTATATTAATGACACTGGATTAACGGAAAAAAGTGTACAAATTCAAGCGAGCAGTGACGGAATCATAACGTCTCATTTACATGGCATATACAATCGATGTTAAATTATGGTCATGACGTATTTTGGATACTAACTCGTGGTAAGCGAGAACGCTACGGAGTTTACTAATTTCGCCTTACAACTAGTGGTACACACTCAAGCGCAATATTTAAGGGGTAGACGTTAGACGTTGACATTTGATACCTCAATTCACAATACATGATATACTCATCTACCTAAACAAAAAGATGTTTTAGGAAAAGAGGACTTGACTATGATTCCTCTTTACTCTGAATGCAAAAAAACACGTACAAATCCAATACCGGCTTATTTTGCGAAAAGCATATATCACTCTCGATAGCTTTCTCGTTTGCGATCAGCTAAACACATGTCGACATCAACACACGAAAGAATGAATAGAAAGATACTAAAGATACTAAAAGATACTAAAAAAACTAGAAAGTTTCAAAGTCTCATTAAGACACTGCGTTGCTGTCAGATTGTTAGGTCGAAGTATCCAGAGCGCTCGCGAGATTAATTTGAAATTGCAAGAGAACACTCAGATAATAATGGTTCAGTGAGAATCAGATAGAGGTGGCATTTGCAACTAAACTAATTATTTGAAGATCTCAAATAATCTAATCATCGAACAATAAAAAATATTTTTTCTTCTATTTTGCAGAATCGTAAAGAAACGAGATATGGAACATTGAGTTTGTTAATTGTAACAATACACAGTACTTTTTAATACAGTACAAATATTTTCAATGTTGCAACTGAAATATGTAGTTCTTTAGAACAAAAAATCAGTCATCAAATTCTTTCTTGGTACATAATACTAAAAATCCACTGGCGCTTTTCAAGAAGGCGTTGCAATAAAATAAAACTGTAAATGACTTGCTATTTTTGAACTTATGCTTATAGGTTACATTTCAATGCTATCAAAATGTAATTTTATGAATGATAAACATTCAGAATATTACATTTTGATGTTTGCCTTTACGATTTAACTTCCTTTTCAGCACAATATATTCTATTCTTACTAAAAATGTAAGAGCTAATTGGTGTCCATATTTAGTATATTGTTCGTAACATTATTAGATTGTAATGAATCAATTTTCTTATTTTACATAACCTACCCTTCTGAATATATATATACAATATTATTTTATGTAAATGTACTTTTAGTTATTACTATTTTTTTATGATTCTCAAGTACGTTGCAATAGCCGAGAATAAAAATGTAAAAATAATACATAAGAATGTACTAGAAATGCATGTATGACGTGTGTGTATTTTTTATATATTTTTTTTAACAACAAATTTAAATATTTCAGATATAAAAACTGTTAGTGACAACATACTTTTTACATCTCTTCATACATTACTCATAACAATATATCGCCGAGATTGTCAAAAGAAATTTTGTGTGAGTGATCATTGGTTAACCAAGTTAAGTATATTTTAATATTGTATGCATTATAATTAATTTGTTTATGAAATAGTATATAAGAATGTTTTAGAATGAAATTAAAATTATAAATATTACTTCAAATATTTTATTTATAAATAATAACTAGCGAACTGTATTCTTGAGTAAAGGAACTCTGAAAGATGCAGCATGGATTATTATATATTACTCTTATTAATCTGAATATTGAAAAATAATATTATATCTGAATAATATCTGTTGTTACCAAGTTTAGGTTTTACATTCTGCTGTAAGCTTTATTGTCTTAAATACTAAGTAGTTACGGATTCTGTCAGTTCGTTTCAATTTGGACATGTATTAAGTCAATACTTGCATTTTAGTTTTATATTAATGTTGATATTTAAAAATTAGGATTAAGTTATTTTTTGCCTTCAAGGATTTTACTCGTGCAAGATGAATACCGACTGACAACAAACTAAATTTAATTTAAACCATTACTTTTGCTTTATTCAATATGTATATACGTATTAATACAGCACTTATAATAAAAGAACCAATGGTAAATAGCAAATAAGTCGTTACATGTTCGTATACGAGAAAAATTGCCTGGAAAAGGAAAAAATAAAACAATGAAAAGTCTGGGAACTAAGAAAAAGGAAAGAGAATAAGTAAAATCAGACCTGAACTGTCGAATAGAAAAAGAGATCCTAACGGATCTTCATTTATTATAACTGACTGTAAATTGTATTATATTATTTAAATATATTTGACTAAATATTCGTAGTGCAATTTGTAATAATAAAGTCAACAGTGTTAAAGAATTATTTTTTATATTTTTTATTTTATTCAATTCCACTATTAATAATCATTTTTATTTAAGTATTTTTACTTACATATCTATATATATTTAGTATACCCAACTTAAATTATAAGGAAATTTTTATAAAAATCTTCAAAATACGATAAGGATTTTATCTGTGCCTGATGAATAAAAATCAATTTTTTTTAAATTATTATGTGAATGTTGAGATGCAAACTTCAGGCAAAGGCATTTTTATGGAAATTATATCTCGTAATCTTGCTAAGCAACTTAATTGATTATTTTTATAGGTCTTTCTTTCATCGTCCTTATCTTATTGAGAGAAGATGACACCAAGTCCGTAATTATTTGCATCAATCTGGATAAAAAATATTTTATTAAAATCAAAAAAGTAAGACCAGGAGCATTGATTAATTTGAACTTTTTAACATTTCGAAGACTTATTTTTATTTTTCTCATTTTAATCTCTTTCTTTTATGTAGTAGCTGGTTTAAAGCGGCGTCAACAGTAGCGACATCTAATGGTAACCATTTGTACATTAGTTGGAGGCTGAAATACTAGAATAGCAGGGATTTTAACTAAATTGATCTTTTGTATCTCGACTGAGGTAATTCATAATTCTTGCCAAAGTGATATTTATTTCAATATTTTATCAATGAGTTTGCATTAAAACAACCAATGCTAAAAAAATTCTAAAGAAAGTTTTATTTACAAAGTAAAAGTCGGCAAAGTCGGAAAAGTCGGCAAAGCCGACATCTTTTATATCTTGGATAGTAATGAAGCCACAGCAAATAAGCAATAGAAGCTGTGTGTTCTGAAAGACGACCGATTCAACGTACTTCGAGTAAATCATGATACTGTAGGGTACTTTAGAATAGCTAAAGCGTCTAAATTTACGCAATTTTTGTTACTGAACCTAAATTATGTGTGATGTTACGAGAAATATACTTGAGTGTATGTTTTGTCAAAAAAACAAATTTACACAACAGACAAGATCAGGAAAAATATATTTCACAATAATGTGTCATACCATTAAAAACTGGATTTAATAGCTTCAATCATGTTTGAAAAAAAAAACACTTTATTACTAGTCGTAAAGGACTGCTATATAAAGTGGTCGTTGATAGTGGAAGTTAGTCGCACCCCGAACAACACCGAGTTAATTTATAAACGATTACTTCATAAGCTAATTTTTTTAGTAAGCATTTTTAGTAATACTAGCGAACTAGTATATTAGGGGATATGTATTACTCGTAAAATGAGTTGATGCACCAAAAACTTTCAAAAACCTTTTTACTGAATCGTGTGTAACATATTTTTTATTATATACAAAAATATGTAAGGAAAAAAAAAACGTTATAATCGATACGAGTAAAAAGCTATATTTGAATTAGACGAACTATGTAATAAAAAAGTAAATAATATTGCATAATAATATTAATATGGTTATATAAATTAGCGAATAATTGTATTAAATTTAATTTTAATAGATTTAGAAATAAGGTAAAGATTTTATTTTTTAAGTGAAAGATGAAACTTTGAATGTATTAAAAGTCTATTTTTCATTGCAATTTTTCGATCATAGGTATACATCATAAAAACTATAAATTTCGATTATAAAATTTTGATTTGATAATTATCTTAATATTAATAAAATATGACTAATTTTATGTATAAATAAAAAATTAACGTTTACATTAAAAAATGATTATTGTGTTCTCTTTAAATAGTTTATTTAAATTTTAACTTCTAAATAGAATACTGTGTATATATATACAGTACTTCATTTCATCTTATAAGGATGAATATCATTGAATAATAGTTAGTAGTAGTACTGACTTTATTTATTGTGATAACTAATAAGGAATACTACGTTTATATAATTTAAATGTTTCAAATAAATTTTCAGTTACAGTAATTAGAATTTAATATACATCTAATAACATTATACATATCATATTTTTACCTAAATTAAAGTAGAAGGAGAAAGATTATATTTCTTGAGCCTGTGTCTATATTACCTTACATATGTAATACTAAAGAAACATAAAACAATTAGAATATGTATAAATCATCTATAATATTTTATATAACATTACTTATTTAATATATTTTTATAATCTATTTGTATATATTTTTTACACAAAAATAATTTATAAACATTTTTTATACAGGATGTTCGAGTAGCGTGTTTTCTATCAGATCTTGAAAAAGGCAAACAAATCGCAGCTTTTCTTTTATTAAAGATGCCACATATTCTACCACATTCTGAACGAGTGCTGCTATTCCGTAAATACATAAGTGATGAAAAAGCTGTTTCAGGTTTAACTGAAAGTGCTTGTATTGGTCCCCCATCAACATTAATAGCAGTTCACAGGTTAAACATTAATTTTTAATTCTAATATTTTTAATATTTCCCGTATGTAATAAAATATATGTTAAAAAATGATAATTCTTTTGCGACGAATAAATTCGCTGCGAGTGTTCAGCAGTCGCGCGGGTTAAGAGTCGGGAAAGAAAAGCGTAAAGCGCGATTTCTTGCGGCTCTAGAAACAAAGATTATTTATCTAAAATGTGGGAATGTTAAAAAGCACTTACTAAGCTTAATGCCTGAGGTAACTTCAAATTTCTTTAGTTATTCTTATGTCTCTTTTCCTTTTTGAAAATAATAGTTTTATTAAGGATGTCAACTATGTGATTAGATTGTTGCTAAATTTACACATGTAGCATATAACTATCATAGCTTTCTACAGAAGCACCTATAATTTATTCACACTAGTAGTGCGAGAAAGAAAACGAACAACAGTGAATCTGAACATTATAGTCATTAGCTCGTATATACATTGAAAACGAAAAAAGAATAAAAAGTGTAAAACAGAAGTTTAACGTGTAATCAAGTAGATGTAGTCGGGATTAGACCAAAATGTAAAAGCGTTATGTAAACTCGGGTATCTATATAAATTTTGACTTTCGTGAAGTAAATATCGTTGAAAGACTGACATACACCTGAATATTAACCTCGAGGTACTTTCCCTCTCGTCTTGCGTTTATCAGTAGAAGGAAATTACGCCACCGAAATATTGACATGAAAAGGAAATAATACGACCACGAAGCCGCATAAAGGAATGAAGCACCGCCTTCCTGCGGCGCTTCTCAAAAATTATTTTTAGAGAAACTTTAGTGAGAGAAGGTATTCAAAACAATGGCACATTTAAGGCGGCGTCGTTTCCTAAAGTAAATAAATAATATCACTTTACGTCCTATAAGATAAAGAAAGAAGAGATTTAGATAGGGAGTCGAAACGATGTCGAAACGAATGTTCAATTTAAGAGAAATCGGGAAAAACCATCATTCCTCTCCCCCTGCCTTACACATCTTAAAGTCAAAAGAACTTCAATAAAAAGAAAATGAATTTAAAATTACAAAAATTTAATCGTAATGAAGCTATACGTATACAGTTATTACTTTTCAAGAGGGACATTTCTTATATATGATTTTATCTGACGATATCAATTATTTTTAAATCTGTAAGATATATATAATATTTTTTCACAAACACTTTAGGTAATTAATAGCATTATTTAGTCAAAATAGTTAAAAAGAACAATAAAATATTATGGACTATATTAGTGATAATTACTTTCAAAAAAATATATATATATATATATACAGTTACAAATATTAACACAACTATTTTGAAATTATTTCATTTAATGATGTGGTTTCTTTAAAATAAAAAGATATGAAGTTTAATATGAAATTGAAATATCATTTTATAAAAAAATTATAATATTTATCATTTTATAGTAGACAGGATTCCATATCAAATATTGATCAATATTATATTTGATATTAAACACGAGGTTGTGTATGCTATTAAGATAAAATAAACAAGATATTAACTAGTTTAGAAAGTTTTAATTGATTTTTTATGAGACAAATATATTTTTTTAGATCAAGAATAGTGGAAGATGGTTATAGGCAGCTATCAATATTACCACCACAAGCTCTAAAAGGTATAATAAGAGTTCGTTTTATTAATGAACATGGCTTAGATGAAGCTGGAATTGATCAGGATGGTGTATTCAAAGAATTTTTAGAAGAAACAATTAAAAGAGTTTTTGATCCATCTCTCAATTTATTTAAGGTAACAAGTGAAAATAGGTTATATCCATCATCAACTTCTTATGTACAAGAAAATCATCTTTTATTGTTTGAATTCATTGGTAGAATGCTTGGTAAGGCTGTATATGAAGTGAGTAATTTTCTTTAAATACAATTAAAATATATAATTTTGGATTATTCATAAAATATATTTTATATAATGAATTTTTTATTATTATAGGGTATTGTTGTTGATGTTCCTTTTGCATCATTTTTTGTATCTCAATTTTGTGGTCAAGCAGGGGGAGTACTTTACAGTTGGCTCGATGAATTAGCATCACTTGATCAAGATTTGTATCGAAGTTTAACGATGGTTAAGCATTACAAAGGAGATGTCACAGAATTAGAATTAACTTTCTCACTCGATGATTCTGTTATGGGAAAAATAGTGTCTTTCGAGTTAAAACCAGGTGGAAAAGCAATATCAGTTACCAACGAAAATAAAATTAATTATATTCATTTAATGGCTCGATTTCGAATGTATGTTCAAATAAAAGATCAAATAGCTTCATTTACAAAGGGATTTCGTTCCATAATTAATTTGGAATGGCTTAATTTATTTTCTACACCAGAGGTTAGTTTTATTATATTTGAAAATTATTTAAAAATAAAATCTTATCAAATTTTTTAATTAATTTTTGTTTTTATATATTGGTTAAAGTGGCAAAGATTAATCTCAGGTGATAACGTACCTTTAGATTTATATGATTTACGAAGCCATACCCAATATTATGGTGGATTTCATGATAAACATAGAGTTATTTGTTGGCTTTGGGATATTCTTGAAAAAGATTTTTCTGAATACGAGAAAAGTCTTTTTTTAAAAGTATGTATTTTTTGGATATTTTAAATTCACAGTAATAAAATAATATAAAAATTTTCTTTAAGTTTGTTACTAGCTGTTCTAAATCACCACTAATAAGTTTTGCTCATTTAGAGCCTCCATTTTCAATTAGATGCGTTGAAGTTGGCGATGATGAAGATACTGGAGATACTATTGGTAAAATTATAAATTCCTTCTATTTTATTAATTTCGAGTGATTAATATTAATTATTCTTAATAATAGGTAGCGTCATTAGAGGATTTTTTACGATTCACAAAAAGGACCCCCAAAATCGTTTACCAACATCATCAACATGTTTTAATTTATTGAAGTTACCGAATTATAAGAAAAAAAGTATTTTGCGTGAAAAATTACACTATGCTATCACAAGCAATACTGGATTTGAATTATCTTAAAATTTTGTTATATTTTGAAAAATACATATTTTGAAGATTTTTTGTTCATTCATTCAAATGTATAGTTTTAATAATTATATTTAAATTATAATTTATGTACTATTAAAAATACTATTAGAATCATTGACGATTTTTTTTACATTTTTTTATTTAGTGTAATTAACATAAGAAATTTTAACAAATTGTAAAAATAAAAAATTTTTACTATAATTTTTTTATAAATTAAATAAAAATCATGAGAGTGTAAATAGCTAATTGAAAATGAGCAGAATTGATATAAATTTATATTCTTCAAGGCATCTGTAATGTCAGTTTTTAAGAATCTGAACTGATATAAAATTCGCTTGAAGACTCTTTAGGAGAATTTGTTTTAAAATTTATCCACAATAAGAATTAAAAATGCATTAGATCGAAATGTAAAAAAGACATGCTACGTCCTCATTACATTTTAGGTCCACAATACACTTTCGTTAAAAATAAAGATAGAATTAAAAAATATTGTAGTTTATCTCTAAACATGAAATTGAGTTTTCTTTTGGCGTTGTATGGTGATAATATTAAACAATAATAACTATAATGTTTATTATTATTTTCTATAATTTTATCGGGTATTTTAAATACATAGTTTAGCTTATGGCTCACTCTAAATGTTACAATGCAATCATATTTTCATACCTTATTAGTAGTGTGACGTCCCCATAAAATTTTAACTTCATGACTGAGAAATAGAACATCATGTTACGAAACTTCATTATTTACGAAACTGCGACATAAGATTATTTAGCATAACAATAAAAGAATTTAGAACATGAAATCACCTTCAATCACTACATCTTAATAAGAATTACGAAATAGTTACGCACACATAAAAGAAAGTTATTATGACGTACATTGTAACAACGTACAAATACAAATATACCGTATTTTTCGTAGTTGCCTAGAAATTAAATATAGAAAACAATCATTTCTCGTTTTATGGAATCTTAGAATGACTATATTAATCGTATAAATGAAATAGCATTAAGAAATATGACACGTGTAAATGATCAGAGTAACCTTTAACTTGCGTCAATGCATTTAATGATCACAAGCATACATTCCATAAACACTTACGTGAATATAATATTAGCATTATATAAACGATATATGTACAATTCTCAATATAAATTCCATCATTATCAAGAAGATAACAGAAGCTCCCATGACAGGTACCGTCCAGTCGAACAGCGAGCCTATTAGACGAGACATCTACCAATAATCGCGTCAGGTTAAGGAATCTGTTCAAAATTTAAGTAGAATACTGTGTTTTTTTTACTCACAAAATGATAGGAGCAATATTAGATAGAAGCAAAAGACAAAATTATGAAGTGTACTAGCCTTGTCCATGTCTAATCGGAAAATATAAATAGAGCACGAACTAACTGAATGAAATTTGTGCGTACATTATTCACGAGACAGCACAGTAGTCTTCTTGTAAAATATGTAACTATCTAATTATATACGTAGCTTAAATACTTTCGTGTGCATTTTCTGTAAATAAATTGCAGATATTGTATAAGCTTTAAAATTTGTATTTATAAGAATACCTGACTTTTCCAATTTAATATCGTTGAAAATTTTATTTTAACACAAAAATGTAATATCGTTTAGTAAAATATATATCCATTTATATTTTTAATTTGATTATTTTATATACCGTGATAGAAACGCTGTCCGGTTACGAGTACGCCCATTTCTATTCCGCCACTCTCGAGTATCTTTCACTCTGTTATTGTTAGATCCTTTTCTTGTCTGCCTTTCCGTGCATCCCATGAGAGGAATTTTGCGTCCCCTTCGAAGGGCGATCACGTCATCATATCACCTCGCCATAAATCCCTTTTTTTCCTGCTTTCCTCTCGCGCTTTCCTCGACACTGACACCCTTCCTTCGTTTTGCTAACCTTGATCTCTTCCGTTTTTCTCTTCTCAATCTTTCTACTCTTTCCTCCACCGATTTGTCATATATGTCGAATTTTCAAACGAAATGTTTCTCAATGCAGTTCTTTCGCGTTCCTATTCATTACCCCTAAAAATCCTGTTTGCACGAAGTGTTGGAAGGATGAACTTGCGCTATCAAGTTTCGGCGCACGTCAACCGTTTTTATACCGCAATTATCAAGAATTTTTAAAATCGAAAAATAAATTAAATTTTATAAAAATATTATGTGAATATAACATACTTTTATGAGAGCGTTTGCACGTTCAATAAAATGACCTAAATCACACAAAAAATCAGCAACAACAAAAATGCACAATAAGGAAAATTATATAAACATACACTTAATATATTTATGCACACAATGTTTCCTGTTTGTGAGTATCTAAAAGTACAACTCACTCAAACACAAAAAATAGATGGGCAGAAAATAACAACCATGCTATTGAGCTTTAGAAAGCTGCACGCATCACGAAGAAGGCGCGTAAACTAGAGTGTCAATGAATTAGCTATCTTCCAGCAAAACCGAAATTCATATTAGGTTAATATATGCTGCGTTGCTATCATATGGTTTGCGCGGAAACTTAAAGTGCTTGTTTGTGATCTTGAAATTTCTTTCAAACAGAAGTATCGTTTTACATTTGCAGTACCATGGCAGTGTTGTCAATAATACTTTAAATTTATAAAAGAGCTGAGAACTTACAAGCATTATATGTATAATAATTTAGAAATATATAATTAACAAGATCTTATTTTAGAATTGTTTAAATAGCTGAGCAACGAACAATAATAAAAAAATATTAAAACAAATATCATTATTAATATCAAACAAATATTAAAACAATCAATTCTATACTAATGATTGAATGAAAATACTTACCATACAAATTTATAACTGACAAAACAATACATTTATTATTGGAGAATTATGTTTACGATAAGTATAATACTAGTACTATAAAGTCGAGATGAATCAAGCCTCTTCCTAAAAATAATATTACGTCAGATCAAAATATATAATATTTTGGTAACCGAAAGTGAGAAATTTCGAAATATAATAAAATATACAAAACCGATATTGTATGAAATATCGACACATGTAAATGAGTTTAACCTTCAAGACGATAAAAAGAAAGATACCTGAAATATATTCTAAGAAAGCTTATATAACCAAATAAAGCTCTGATCATAATCATGTGCAGAATTTCTAAACCTTAAGAAAACTATTGAGAACGATCAAACAAAGAAGGAATTATAACTAGAAGCGTATGCGAAGCCTCTTTTAAGAAAACATGTAATATAATCATTTTATTTCAAACTCAAACAAAGATACCACTGTAACACGCAACGCATATGGAAATGTTAACCGACTGTAATTTCTGTCAAGTGGTCTCATGATAAGAATCATTGTATGAAAACGAAAATGCGTATACATCCTGTAAAAGAAAAGGCACCATCATGCTCGACGAAATTACGCATCAAATAAATACCGCCGTACACGACGAAATTGCGCATCAAATATACAGTCCGTAAGAAATAGGACGCAACCGAAAGAAAACAGATTACAGCCAACCAATAAGAAGCAAAGTAATGACATCATCAAGAATATATAGACGGTCGCACACAGCAAAATAGACCATTCGAATATTCTGCTTACATACTTCGATTACACTTTACGACCCGCGTCTTTTCGCGAGAACGAATTAAATTCGTTTACACTATATTATATTTTTAAATAATTGTAATGCCGCTCATAATATTTTAATTGTGAATAAATTTACATATTGTATTTAAAATGTAGTCTTAATTTAATTTAAATTCCTTCTACAAATATATCATCAATTTAATCGAGTTTTCTGATCTCACATCAACAATCATCGAGGAATTTTCAGGGCCCTGACGACAAATTTCCTGAAGTGGTGACAGCGGCTGCCTAAAATAACTTTGAAACAGCCATCTATTGCCCACATTGCCATTCGGACAACAAGCCAGTTAAGTATAAAATCAATAACGAATAGAATATTGAATTGAACCTGTCTGAACTAACTATTGTAAGGCACACGAGCCTATTCCGGCCAAACTATAAAAGTTTAATCGCGTAGAGTCGATTGTACTCATAAAATTTAACATGTATAAAATTAGTGAAACATCACAATGTGTATATATATATATAAGTGTCTTTTATCGTATTAAAATATATTTTTATTTTTCAGGTATATTGAAATTTTTTAAGTGATCTTTCTACTCTTTCATTAATTGTATTTTATTTACCAATATATTATACGAATATAAAAAAAGGTTAAATGTTTAAATTATTATCTCAGATTATTTAATTTACGCTAATAAAATGTTTAAAATAATAAGCTAAAGATGCATAATTCTTAAGTAAAAATGAGCAACAATAGATAATTTGTAATAATTTATATTACAAATTCATCTGATATAATTAATTATAATTAAAAACTATTATAATAATTGGGACATTATTCTTTTTACGACATAATGTTTGTATTTTTAAAAAAATTTCCGCAAAAAGATTCTTTCTTCTTTGTTTTATCTTTTTTTTAAAGTAGTGTAAAAAAATATTAGTTATATAAATGCCTTTATGATTCACTATTTTATATTTTTAAATTTAATTTTTTTACTTTAAATATATATGTTTTATCAACTTTCATGACATTCACATTGTGTAATTTTATATTAAAATTATAGTAAAAAATAATATTTATTATTGGTATATTTTTTAATATAATTAAATCAATAGTGTCAAAATATACAAATATTAAATATTTAGTGTTTCAAAAATTATGAATATCACTGTGAATAATATTATTATTAGTTTTTCAGTAAAAATATTTTTAATAGTGATTTTATTAAACATTATAAAATATTTATCATTTATACTTGCCTTTATTTATGCTTAGTAAATGTTATATAACATTTCAATATTTTACAACGTTCTATATTATAACTGACTTTCCTTTGGTTTATACTTTTTTTTTGCTTTGACAAGAGAGTAATAAAACTAAACAAAGAATTAAAATTGTAACAAAAGGATTCGTCGCAAAGGGACAACAATTTCGCGGGTCAAGGGCCGGGAGAAAAACGAAGAAGAGGCCCCTACGCCCGAAAGAACAGCGAAAATGTTTTTGAGTGATTGTGCGGTAGTGCAAAACTATCTGCAGGAATGTTAATGTGAGTGAAAAAGTATGCACGAGGCGTAGTGTCAGCCGCAAGAATGTAGGTGTGAGTGAGAAAGTGTGTGCGCGGCGTAGCGTCAGCCGAAAAAGTATGAGTGCGAGTGAGAAAGCGTGCGCGCGACATAATGTTGGCCGCAAAGTGGAAGTGCGAATGAGAGTGTGCGGGAGTACGAGTGCGAGCGTGAGAGAGTATGCACGGCATAGCGTCAGCCGCAAAGTGGAGGGGAAAGCATGAAAGGAAGCGCTCACGAAACATTTAAAAAGGTCGTGCTCACGCAAAATCGAAAGTTGAAGGTGGAGTTCGGGAAACGGAGGTTTCCCAGTCATGCTGACATTTGGCGCATAACTCGTAATACTGACTTTTAACGCACTAGGGTACTCTAGGAGGTGTTGACATTTGGCGCATGACCAGGGATAAAAATATAGATCCGCGGTCGCATATCCGGGGACAGAGCTTCTTGATTACTCTCCCCGCCGTCTTTCGCCGAGATGCAAAATGAGTAAATCCCATTTATGTATTGTCGCCGTTCGATAAGTATTATAATTCCGCCGTATAGTGTATGCGAAAGCGTCGCATCACCGACTGATTTATGCTTGTATCGCAGTCGTTTAAATTATAAGCTACCATGTTCGCCGAGAATTTATAAAAATTATAATCATTATAGAATATTCACCGATAGTATTTAATTTATCACTGTAACTGTTAAGGTTTTTGTAATTGGTAAGCGCATTGCAAAATAAATAAACCATCTGTAAGTTTAGTTGTATAAAAATAATCTTAAGTTTGATATTAAACATAAAGAAACGTCTCGCTTATTTCGCCCCGGTCTCCTCACGCCTCCTCCTCTCACCACGAACCTGGACCGACATTGAACCATCCGGGACGGGACAGTCAGGGAACACGAACTGCCGCCGCCACCAGAAGGACGAGTAAGTAGGGAAAATGAACAACGATCGAGAAGAGTCGACACACGCTTCAAATCCCTCTCCTCCTACCTACTCAGTCGTTTTCACAACATATACAAATAATAACGAACGATCCGTATAAAACGTTACATGACGCCCGAACAGGGACTTAAGTCGTAACTATATTAAACATTACAAAATCTAAAGCAAAATGAACCATATTGACTAAAGAAGAACCAACTGCTCGTGTTAACTAGTAATAAATTTAAATATACAACGAAGCATAGCCACTGTCTGGTATCAAAAAACGAGATGTAAGGCGAGTAGCGCGGTGTGATGAGAAAGCATAGTAATACGCTTACAATGCATAGAGTTCTTCGCTGTTCTTCCACAACTCCTCTAAAACTGGGTACTTAGTATCCGGCTTAGACTTTTTTTTGGAGGGTTAAATACCAATTTTTCAGTATTAATCTTGAATGCCTTGTTTTGATTTGACCCCTACGCTAGCAATGAATGGTATAATAAGTATATTCTTTTTAAAGATGAGACCTTAGAACGCCAAAACAGAATCTTTGTATATGTAAGTTTTACGTAAAATAATTCTTTACAAAACACTTATCACTATTTTAAATAAAATAAAAGTATTTTATTTAAAAAAAGAGATTTTTCAGATGATTACAAACCTTACTCTTATCCTATTGAAAAGCTACATAAACTCCTAAGAAATCATATTATCACTGAGCCACATATAACTCTAAATCATTCATAAAGGTGCAAATTTCGCTCTCAAGGCATTTTTCTAAACATCTCTTTCTTTATTCATAAACCGGTTTAGTCATATAATCACTAGTTCTTATTATTTCCTTTTGTGTAATAATTTCTAAAAACTATTTTAGTAATTTAAATCATTAATTACACGATTTGGCCATAATAATTATTGTGATTTTGTTATTAATTATAAATATATTACATTGGATTTTTACAGAAATTTTGTTTACCTTTCTTTATTTATTATTTCTTTCAATTAATATATTTTTAAAACATAATACTACAGTTACGTTTCTTAGAGTAATATACATAAATAAAGACTCATTGCAACTATTTTATTATGAAATTAATAAAAATTACAATAAAAGTAACTTATTGCAGATATTTCAACTTTAATTTTAGTTGGAAGCTTGTGATATTAATTCCTATACATTGAATTGAGCAAATAAATTTTTATTTTTTTATCAATAATACATACATAATTTGAATATGGATAATATCAAAGATTTCACATAAATGCAAGTGCGTTCATAAAGTTTACAGAAAAGATAAGAAATTTGATACATATTTTCAAAAAAATAAAAAAGTTTAGTTAATATTAAGTAAGTTTTAAATCTCATACGTTTTCACACAACAAAGAAATCAACCCGTTGAAAAAATGCGTTGAGTAAATTACGATAACAAATTTATACTAACGCAAAAAATTCAAGTGCACTTAGAGGTCTCTACCATCAAAATAAAAATAATGACGGTCATTGCCTATGCAACCCATTACGTTCAAATCAACCCTCATCGACTATAAAAACATAAAATGTTGATCATATGTTCTAAATAATTCTAAATAAGTTAATAAATGTAGTTTATCCAAGTGTATTTATTTTGAATACATTCTGACAGCCGTGTTACCGGATACCTTAACTTTATCGAGATAATTAATTATTATACATATAAAAATATATATTCAAACGTAATATAATGTTCCGATTAAAACAGCTGCTCTTTTAGGCTTAAAGAATTGTTTTACCAATAATGGTAATATTGAGGTTTGTAACTAAAAATTACAAATACTAACTACGAATTTAATATAGTAGTAAATCTAATTGTAATGCTTTTAATAGAAAACCATTTGATTCTAAAAAATATTAAAGTCGGATAATAAAACATTACAAGAAATATTAAAGGGAATGATTTGAAGAGCTCAATTAATTCAAGGAATACATTGAGTTATACAAAAGTTGGTCGATTTTTGTATCAATATCGGCTTCGCGGTTGATGAACCCCGCTGTTAAAATCAGTATTGTTCACCTAATTATATGTTCTGATATTGTAACTTAATATTGCAGGTGACGCCGTTTGATTTTTGGGTTACATAATTGTAGTGTTCAAGTATTCGAAAGGCAAATAGCCTACTAGACATATGCGACTCTTATGCATTATAAAATATAATAATATAATATTTTAAGATACTTAATTATTTAAGTTAATGTAAATCAGTAAATTTGAATAACACTTAATTTACATTAAATATGTTTCATTTCAAAATATTTATATATCTAATAATTAAAAAATTATCATTTATTAAACAGAAATGAAACTGTATCTATTTGAAAAATTTTATAAAAAATCTTTATTAATAAATCTTAATTAATGTTATTGTTGTGTGTACATTCTAATGATTTTTATGTAGGTTATTTAAATGTTTTTTAGATCTTGAAAAAGACTAATATTTTTAAATTTTAAATATACTTATATTTTTAAAAAACATGTATATTTAATTTGTTTATATAGTTGTTAATCATGGTACTACATTAAATTAACAACTTACTTGATCTCATGGGCTATTTAATGCATCTATAGTTCTTTAGGAATATCCTCATCTTGTAGTGGTTTAAGAGCAGATGCAAAAAACTCCAGAATTGGAGTCTTAGGAACAGCCTTTTTTGAAGGCCCAACCTCTTACTTGCAGAGAATTATAAAATTGTAAGAAAAATAATTATTTTCTTTATTTAATATTGAACTTTATATACTTGGACAAATTTATTGAATTAAAATCTTAATTATATACATATAGAGATAAATAATAGCTGAAGGAAAATTTTAATTAAACGACTAAACTCAATATAAATTCAGTATTCTATATTCAATATTTCAAGGATCAATCATTTAACCAGAGTGCATTTAAGTTTCTGTATACATGGTTATATAAGCATTACTATAGTCTTGTAAAAACTATCAACATCTTTCTTTTTTTTACGTCATAGCGATTCTTTTGAAGAACTATTTTGTATTTTAAATTTACTATTGTTTATCAAAGATTCAATAACTTACAGTAATTTTTTATTATTAGATTTAAAATATTTTATTCCACTTATTATTTACATTATGTTACATTATCAATAATATTTATAAGTTGATATAAGAATCATTTAGCAAATCTTTTAATAAAAAAATCTATCTTAAAAGATCATGTCAATAATAATAGTCACCTCAATACAGGTCATGAAGTATTGTATAATAATATTATAAAATAAGTGATAAATTTCGTTAATTTTCATACTTTTATAAATCTTAATTATATTTTAAACTCCATTGTTTCAAATCATATAAAAAATGTGTAAAGAAATTTTAATATTTCAAATTAACTACAACTAATTATTATATTTTACTTAAGCAATTAAATATTTTGATTAGTAATTGGATACCCATTGAATATATTTAGATATGTTTGTGGAAATAATATTTTAAAATAATATTTATGTAAATTTGGCATTTGTGTTTTGTATTACTTATTGTTAATCACACTTTTAAATACACTGGTAAGAAAGACTTAGAAGCAAATTTAAGAAGAGAATCATGGTAAAAATGATATATGAACTCATTATTAAGATAAAACTAATAAGTAATAGTAAATGTAAATAAAATAGTAAAGTAATAATAAAAATTATTATTTATAATAATTAAGAGTAATAATAAAAGAAATCATAATCTCTAAATGTACAACTATTATACATGTATAAATTTGTATATATAATGTAAGCTTCTTGAAAATATACTTATATTGTTATAACCTTTTCCTCGTAATATTCAAGGATATTTTTTATTTTCTGAAAACCTTTTTAGTTTTTTACCAATGAAATATAGATTATATATTCAAATAAAAATTGAAATAATGTACTTTTTGCTCACAGCTTTATATTTGAGTTTGTTTTTAATATACATGTTAATTATTGAAACTTATTAAAACGAAGGAAATGAATTCTTGTTTATTCGAATTTGTCTAAAAGTTGTTTAAAAAACAAATATTGCTTTAATAAACATTTTTTATTTTAGAATTGAATAAATATAATATTTAATTGAATAAATATAAAATAGTTATTTACTTTTATTTTATAGGTTTCTTTGTAGTCTTTTGTACAATAATAAACTTATTATATTGTGAAATAGAATTTTTTCTTTTGTTGCTATCGTGTAAAACCGTATTTGGTAGTATGCATGGTGTTGTATCTAGGTATGTATAATATGTATATATATGTATATATTGCTGTTTATATCGCGTGCGTTGCGGAACCAATGAACGCAACACTGCGCATGCAATAAAAACGTTTTCTAAATCGTGTTACTGTACTTCATTATCATCGATCTCTTTTTTCATCTCTGGTACAGTTCGATTTCGTAGTACGTCATCGCGAGCCAATTAGTTTAAGCTTTAGTACGTCTGCTTCAAATTTGTATACCATCAATACTCACTGATTATAGTTAGTAACAAAATATAATTGAGTAAATTTACCAGTTAAAATAATGTTCGTTTTTTTAAAAAATAAAAAATTGATGATGATTAAGCAATGACACAAATCAATAAATTTGTTGCTTATGCACATTGTGTGCTGGTGCAAACTGTACGTGAGCATCTGTTATATTTCCATACAATTTATCTATAATGTTCTAAGAATAAAATGTAAACACTGTCCTACGTTATTGTTCAATGGAGTTTAATATTTAATGTATGATATTTGATTCATTAATTTTCAATTTAATGCGTGCCTTAAATTCTGTGATTAAAATAATAGTATATATACGTTGATCTACGTGCGCTACGTAGACAAGTGTGTAAGCATATCAAACTTCGTTTAAATAAACAATCAGTAACAAAAGTATTACTGGAATATATCATTAAGTTTAATATTTATAATAAATAATAATTTAATATATAATGTATTGCAGATTCTAACATTGTTTCTTATTAGGTGAGTTACATTGTTTTATAAAAAAATATGCTCTTAAACATTTTATTGTCATTTACATGACATATTTAATCATGTATCATAGAATTTAATTACAGTCATAATTGTATAATGTAAATTTGATTACACAAAATATAATTTTTTGAAATAATGTTTAAAACCAAGATAATCATTAATTTTTCCTAGAACCCATTACATATCAAATGAAAAGCAAGATGATTATTCTCTAGTTTTTTTTTGTAGAAGATATGCATATTTAAAAATAAATGGATCAGCAAGTATAAAAATATATAATTTTAGTTTATCTATATGTTCTTATAATTTGGAACATCTTATACATTTGCATACAGTATTTTTTGTATGATATATATATGCATAGATTCAACATTAAGCTTAATCATTAAAAAGGTATTGTGAAAGTTTTATTAATTTAACAAGAAAAGTATTGAATATATTGATAAATCAGAATTAAAAAATAAGAAATATAAAGTTTAATAACATAATTTAGTCAAACAAAAATAAAATTTTAATTAAAAAATAATTGGAAAAATTTAATATTATTATTTGAATATATATATATATATATATATATTATATTTGCTTAGATGTATTTTTCTTAATAATTTTTCTTAACAAAATGATATTTTATAATTTATTTTATTATAAATTTTGTTTGTATCTAATAATTAATTATTTATAAACCTTTCATTTTTGTAATTCTAAGCATCTTATTTTGATAAATTTTATTTTTTAGAAAATAAAGGTTTTTAATTTATTCATATATTAGTTAAATTATTTGGATATTATCTTCTTCGAAGAATTATTAATTTAATTTATTAGTAACATTAATATGCACATAGCTAAAAAGGTGTGTATTCAAACCTATACAATTTTTTCTTATTGTATTATGAGGTATTTATCCTCTTACAATTTTATAATTTCAACAATAAAGGTTGTTTGTTACAAGGGAAAAGTAATGTAAATATTTTCCTTTGTGTCTAGTAGGTATTACAAATTAACTTTTAAGGTACCGTTTAGATGTCTTCATAATATAGATTATGATGTTAAGCATAATACATGTATGTATATCATTCGATCACCTTGAATAGTCTACCAATAGTAATGTATTGTTTTTTATATTATTATGAGTACAAGGTATTGAAAAAACATTTTATTAAAAAATAGTAAAAACATTTGATAATTTCAATATGTTTACAATGATAGTTTAGTAAACCAAGTATGTGATTATATATAAAGAAAAATTTCTTTTTACATGCGTAAGTGGTACATAATTAAGTTTTATATTGATTTTGTTGTTCTTGAGATGTTATAACATTTGTTGAACTGTCTAATATTTGTTATTTAATAAATGTCATAATTACAATAAATATTTATTCAGTAATATCTAAATTTCAGAAATTTAAAAGTATTGATATTATCTGTAGAATAGTGATTAAAATATTGAGAAACATTGATATTAGTAAAAATTTAATCAATTTTTCAGATTTTTAATCAATAGTTCCAGTAGTTATATAATCTCTGTAGAAAATATTCATCTATATCCAGAATAGCTTCTTATTATAATTAGTCATTTTTTATAAATAAAGTTAATAAAAACAATTTCAATAAATTTTTCTGTATATATTTATTTCTAACATTGATGTTTTTAATTTTCAATGAATTTTTTAGGTCAGTTATATTTTATTTAAAAATGGGAAGTGGAGAGAAATAGAGATTATATTGGCAAAATAGCAAAACCTTATTTTTCCTCCCAACTGCGTACAACCACCATGACAAGACTGCTCATCATTCCTCTTTCTGAAATTTTCCATCCTCCGCTGATGCAACAGTCGTTGTGGGCATTTATGGTTCTTAATTCTTTTTCATTTCAGAAAAAAACAAATTTGATTTTTTACGAAATGATAAGGCTTTCTAAAGAAATGATAATCTTACGCATGAGTTTTATACATTTATCATTTTTACCGCTCTTATTTACTACTTCAACTTCTCTAGACTTAGAAATGACTAAAGTTGTTTTAGACTATTATAAAACTTTAGTTGTAAACAAATATATCTTTATTACATAAAAAATTGTAAAGATGGATTTTATCGAGTGTTACATCAAAGCAATTCAAATACTGAGTGACACATGTCACGTTTTTAACACATAATTATGCTTAACCCAATTATATTATATGGTTGAAAACGTGACAACTACTACTGTAGAGTAAATTTGAATAAATTTAATAATAAGTAAAATTTTAAATAAGCGAAAATATGACACAATTTATTATTACCTGAAAAACTTTTAATGCCAATTAAAGTCGCATTTTAAATAAAGCAATGGACATTTCTTACTAACCATAAACAGTGAAATGGAATGACATCTAATTATTAGTTAAGAAACATTATTTCCGGACTGATTACGAATCTATTACACAGATATAAACTCATTTCTGAAGAATGAATTTCAAATTTTTAATACGTATATTCATTTATCTCCTAATCAGTGTAATAGGATTGGTATTTCGTACTAATTACTGAATACATTGTTTCTAAAAGTAAAGAGCGAAATGTTGAAATAAAGTTTTTAAATGCAAAAACGAATGAAATTTATAAAACTACAAATTTAATTTAAAAATTTGAAATATTGGCTTGTTGCGAATATTTCTCAAATTTATTTATTAAACCTGAAATGGAAGAATTTGAAAAAGGGAACTCGGGATGGACAGTAAATATTTATAAATATAGTTCGATTAAAGGTAGTTTATATAAAATTACGTATTAAAATTTAAAAAAAGCATAAATGTATCAATGTCCAAAATAATGATAATCGAGAAGTTCAAATACGTAATATTATCAACTTTGCATTCTTACAATAATGCAAATTATGTATCAGATTATTTAAAAATGAACTATACCTTTAAAAATTTATTTTTCCAGTAATACTGATAATAAATTGAAAATTTGAAAAGAAGATATTTCCATCAATTTATATATTCTATAAAAGAATAAATGGAATTTCCATGTATCTTCACGTTTAATTTAAAATGTTTTCTTATTACGAGATTATTATATATATTAGGATAAAGAAAATACTAATAGGTTAAATAACGATAACGATCATTTACCAGTTTTATTACATTGTATTAAAATTTTATTAAAAAACGAAACATTGCATTGAGACGTAAGAAGTATGAAAAATTGATTTATGTACGATAAATTTTTACGTTTGTATTTATTTATATAAAAAAATATATTACGCTTTTTCCTCAGAATAAGGATTATTATATTTCATTTATAACGTATATTGAAGGTTGCATTTATTATATTCATCAATTCTTTTCACTTTATGATTTTATAATTAGATAAATTAAAATTTTACTTTAATCAACCAAATATCGCAGTGAATGCAAGTAAAAAAATAATACATCAAACCTTACCTACATAAGAAAAAAATGTTTCCTCTGATTTTGTTTCCATATTTCCTTCAAATTATCTTTCAACAAGTTAAAATCAATTATTTACTTAATAATGAGAAATCTAATAATAGCCTAAGTGCTAGTGAAATTAATAGTTAAGATTATAAATATGCGACAAATATGCGAAATACGTTTAATATAAAAAGTCTTGAAAAGGACTGTTACTAATATTAATTGTAAGAAAATGTTCACTATTCCGAAATTTATATGGAGTATGATGCTGAAAATTTCTAAAATACAATTAGAATTGTTGACTGATGATATTGACGTATGCCTGGTCACTCCGAGTCGTGGCAACCGTGTCGTGCAGACTCAAGCTCGCACGTAGGAGGCTTGCTCGAGCGACGCACAACAGAAGGAAGGTCTTACCAGCAACATCAAAAAGAGGTGTGACTGCCGCGCGCGAAAAGTGAGCCTAGATTTTCCCACTAAAGCGCCGATGCGATCGAGAAAGTTTCTTGCGGCCGTCTGTTATTGGTTTTGGCGAGCAAGTTGATGGTTGGCCCAGGTGGTGGTGGCGGGGAGCGTCTTATAGACTGAAAACTGGTTAGGAAAATTAAAAATGATAAGGTACAGTAAAAATGTGTATATAAATATCTTCCTTACTAGATGACAAGCACAGTCAGAAGTCGTTGCGCGCAACTCTGATATTTTGTGTATTTATAGTTATGCAGTTATGTTTTAACTGCAGAAATCGTGTAAAATTATTGCTAGAAGTATAGGTCGGGATTTAAATATTGTCAAAAGTCGGTAAATTTTGTAAAATTTGTAAAAAAAATTGTTTAAATTTTAATGATAAGGTGCAGTTTTGGTAATTTTGTTTTTATATTATTTATGGTTTACAAAAGCTTTACATAAATTGCCAGAAGGCAAATTGACGGCTAAGTATATAAAAAAGGATAATATAGTCAGAAGTTTCTCAAGCGGTAAAACAACGTAAATATACAAATTTATCAATTTTGACACTAATGAAAGAAGAGCTGTACTCAAAGATTTTATTTTCATTAAGAAAAAAAACACGTTTCATCGCCCGTCCACTACACTTTCGGGGAGCGACTAATGGCTGCAGTGCTATGCGCTTGTCATCTAGCAAGGAGAGTTTTTATATAAAAATTTTCACTGCACCTAAGTATTTTTAATTTCTGTAGCTAGCTTTTAGACTATTACTCTGGTGCTGTTCTTTCTTTCTATTTCACCAACCCTCTTTAGAACGATCAAAGGAACAATTCGTTCTTTTGAGAGCATGGAACTATTCACGTACCATTTCAAAACGAAACAAACGTGTTCTACATATCTACATAACGCGAAACTATTTCAACCTCTTGCGGGATTGAAGGAGCGATCCATTCTTCAGGTCGAAATAACTACCTCACCCTTTGCAAGACGAGAAAGTTATTTCCTCACCTACAAGAACAAAAGAATCTGATCGGGCTCTCGCAGCATAGTATTTGAGAATGGTTGCCTGTGCCCGAACCATTGCTTTCTTAGGTTGCCGCTGAAAAGTAGTAACAAAAAATAACTTCTCGAAGCGGCCACCTTTGCAAGATACGCGCCGGTCAATTACCACTGGCAATTACTGCCCTTCTCAATATGTTATTATTATTTATAGAACGCAGTATTAGAGACGGTAAAAGTTAATACTACAATCAAAATGCAAAAGAAAACTATCTTAATAAGAATGAAAATTGTAAGCCTCACGGAGAAAATAAGTATCTTATATAGTATAATGTTAATAATCGTTATATATGAGCAATCATGCACTCATTATCTTACAATAATATTAAGTGGTATAAAAATATTAATACATATAATCCAACTAGTTAAATTTTTAAAACATATCTATAATACCTAGAATACATTCATAACGTAAAAAAAAATCTATTCTGAACAGATCATTTGTATCGAAATGTAAGTTGAAATTAATAACAACTTTATACGCGAAAGAGTACTTTCTAATGCTTTATTGCGCGTTAAAGTAAACACTTAGATAATATGTATTAATTTTATCACGAATAAATGAAGAATCGCATAGGTAACAATTGTAAACTATTGTATACTGATAGTTAAAGACTTGTATATGAAATTAGTAATATTGATATTTATAAAATCATGAAAAATGATCATAAGGAACTCAATACATTCGACTATCCTAAGAATAATAAAGTTGAAATATCAACATAAAATAAAAAGATCATTGGTCTTATGAAACACGAATATAATGGAAATATTATGACTGAGTTTGTAAGTTTAAAAAGTATACGAATAAGGGATAAAAATTACTTATGGTGCGAAAGGATTAACATTAAATAATATTACATTTCATATTTAAATGGCATGTCGATCAGAAAATGTAATTATTACACGTGAGCAGCTTAGTATCATATTAGGAGTAAACATAAATCATATTGAAAAACAATAAAATAACACGATGTACCTATAATAATAAATACTAGATACAGTGCTATGAAAACACTGCAGCATTATTTTAGAGGAATTCCTCGAAATGAATAACGGCTACGTGGAGAAAGTAAAGGAAGTAATAGGGAGCCAACAAACCACTAAAACGTTGGTCTAAAGAGGAAATTTTTTAATAAGGTGAGGAGTTTGACTATAGAAGTATAAATTTTAGTAATATGAGAATTAACACATACGCAGATGTATTAATATAATGATAGTCATCATCTAAACACTAAGTACCGATGAAGCAGCGAAAAGACAGTTGAATCAATAATACCAATTAAGTGCTATATTTGAGTAAAGTAATAAAATAAGTATAAAAATATATCTTAATGTTATTTTAATTATTTTTCAAATCATTAAAAGTAAATTAAGCTTTTGTTTCTCAGATGCATTTTACTACACTCAACAAAATGTGTAAGTTTCGTACCATATAAGAAACTTACCAAGTTGCGAAAAAATACCATACATGGTAACAGTGCATGAACTAATAAGTACTAAATAAATAATCAAAGCGGTATTCAAGTTTCATTACTAATTTCTAAATATTTTTACCAAAACAAATATTAGCAATATTTAAAAAAGATGAAGACTTTTTCTAAAATTTTCTATTGAATGAATTTTTGTATTTTTATACATTGCAAACAGATTTTAAAAGAAAAATATAATAAATAATTTAAAAAATTCATGTAATATATTTTTTTTTGCGTAAAAAATATATTCAAACATTTTTTATTAAATTTTTTTTTCAATTTATATAAATTACAGTTTATGAATTTCATTTTCGGTATATTTTTTTACAAAACATTCATTTCGTTGTCTTTTGAGAATTTTTTCTGCAAGATAGGCATCTGGACATTGAGTTATTAGGAGTTTCTCTCATAGAGTTCATCTAGAAACCACCAGAGATTGGTTGATCTCAGTATTCTTTTAGATGTTAAATTGTAGGGTTTGTTCCTACTACTCAAACTATTGTAATATTCAGTTAATCAGTTTGGTGTAAACCTTTCTTAAATAATTGCTTATATTAATGACGCCTATAAACTTAAGATTTATAGCTGTCTACTATCTTGATTGAATGTTTAATGCTTAAGCTTCATTACATTATATTTCTTATAAGCTTCATACATTAAAATGCTTTACATTATTGTAACAATTTATTAGGTTCGATAAAATATGTAGCCATTTGTAATTATATCGTAAGCTAAACTGTACTCACGTTTTATTCTTTAGCGTTGCAGTAACGCTTTTTGATGATGATTTTAGGTTACTATATATTGAGTAATACATAATTATCGGCAATTTTATTAAATTTTGAAAACTTGTAATATAGTATTTTGCTTCGATTTGGATGCAAATTTTTTATGTACCTATGTGCAAGATAGACTACTATTATTGCAACTTTTTGTTTGTTTTGGGAGGATTGTAGCTATGATTTCAGAGGAAATGGATGAAATGGTTTTAAAATAATAAGTTTTTATGTAATCGTTTCAACTTATACAATTATATTGCGTTCCTTAAGTAAAATAGAAAATAATCTCTAGAATAGTTAAATTGTTTATTAAACAGTTAAATTCTTGGCTATTAAGTATTATGTACAATTGTATTGAAAATGATTACTAATGATTAATACTAATGATTAATATACTAAAATGTGGAAGATGACTAAGTAAATCTGAAGTATATACCAAATCAGGGGAGAATTTCGTATATTAGAAGTAGTATTGCGTGTTAGAAGTCATGAAGGCGGCTTTCACTTAGGGATATGGTGGTCGAATTCATAGTAGATGTATATTATTAAGTGAATCTAATAATTTAACAGAGGGTAGGTTTAATTTTATGTATACACTCTCAAATTTAAAAATAAGCTCTGTCGACATCCACTGTATCAATATTATAAAAATTGAACTACAGAAGGTTAGGAGATCAGTTTGCTTCATTTTTTACACAATCCCCATTGTGAAATTTACCGTTGATCTTATGAAAGTGATGTCTAATTATTCAATGACCCTCATCTGTACCATTAACATTATAAAATTTTCGCTTTTAAGTTTGCTTACACTAGGCTTACAAACTAGATTTTTGTTTTTTAAATAGTCTCTTGTATAGTTAATATATTTATTTTATGCAAATTTAATCTTTTCGTCTACCTTAAACCATTAGCTCTAGATTTCTTCTCAGATTAAGCTACTATCTTTTTATTGTACAAGAAACTTTAATATTTTGGTAACTACGATATATTTGCCTAATTTATTAATACTAATCCTACACCTATGGATATGCAGAAACCATAATTAATACTATTCATGTCAAACATTATTGCCCTTAGTTTTCTAAACAGATAGTGTTTATTTCCTCTTTCACTTGTTGGTATCCAATACTGATAATAATAATTTATTAACAGTTAACTTACTAAAAAAAAGTTTTAATGAGTAGTTAAACTAAATAATGTACATTTTCATTTGGCGCAGTATTTATTTTTGATTCGCATTTGAATTCAAACTGAGGTAGAAGATTTTGTTTTAAAAATATGTTATTTATCTTAATTTTAAGTAAGTAAAATGTGAAACGTATTTTCAAGTAGAATACTCAGAATATTTAAATTATGTTCGCATTTGAATACTATTTAAAACGAATCTTTAGCAATATAGTTTCTTTTCTTCCCACGGGTTTAAATATGAAACCAATATTCTTTGTCTTATATTGACAATTTTTTACAAAGCATTGTATAAAAATATGTCAAATAAATTGTAAAAAAAAGAATTTACTACTTTCTTGCCAAAAGATGTATTGATCTTACTTTTTGTTGCAACTTTGCATCAACTAGCGACATTAACCTTTTCGGCTTGTGACAATTGGTAAGCTTGCTATCGATACGAAGTTCAAATTGGGAATGGGTATCGAGAAATAAATTTTACTAACAATTATATTTCAAAAATATATAAAGTAAATTTATTTATCTTAAATAAAAATCATTTGTTTAGAAGTCGCCTTTTGATCCATTAAGATTTAATTTAGTTGTTTGTGACTTTTCCTAGTACTTAAATCTTCATAAATCTCAAATTTATAGCTATAATTTACCTTTAATTGAGGGTACAGTTTTAAAATAGACAATTAACATTTATTTATGCATTCTAAAAGCAAAATAATTATGAGGGTAAATTATCTGTTGGTTGTGGGATAGGAAGATGCGAAGGAGATCATCAGGAGATGGTGTGGGTATAGGAATTAAAAGGGATACATGGGAAAGATATGATTGATCAGTATGACGAATAATGTGATTAAAACATTTAATACATTTAATAACGTGGCTATACAAAATCAGTGTAGATATGATCTATACGTTTAATAACACGGCCGACGTCTAATGTATAAGAAAGGAAGAAAATATTAAAAAGAAAAATTTCTCTATAAATTAATATATTATATTATATCATTTGTTACCTTTTTTGTAAGTTCTTTAAATATTACAGGTGTTTGAAAACATCCAGGCACTATCAGAAATGAAAATTAATTTAAAATTTATTAAAATAAAAATGGTATAGTTTATTACCATTCTTGAAATTTTTTATCAGAAATCCTTTTATGTTACAAGATGTTTCTAATACGGAAAAGTATAGTTTTTTTGTTGTTTGGTTTATTATTACAATTAATGAAGTTCAAAGCACAGATTGTTCAACATTGTCCACCACTACCTGAAATTTCTCCATGTACTTGTAGCATTAAGAAAAATGGACTGGATGTTATCTGTGAGTTCACCGATTTTAATCACATAAGTAGGGCAATGGACAGTCTCAAAAGGCGACAAAATTCAATCATATTTTACTTAAAACTTAGACATAATAATATGCCGAAGCTGCAAGGATTTGTTTTCTTAGGCTTAGATATACATCATCTTACTATTCATAATAGTAGTCTTGCCGTTATTGAAGAAACATCTTTATCATCTATTGGTGAGTTTTATACTGAATGTGCAAAATCTTATTTAATAATATTTAATCAATTTAAATGTTGGTAAAATTATATTAAAATAAATTATTGCAGACGTTACACGTGTACTATTTAGCAATCTTTTATTGTATAAGGAGTTATATATTAGGTAATATATTATCAGAGAGATTATCCTGATTATGATTATTTATTCATAAAATATGAGGTTAGGTTAGACCATGCCCTAATTAATAAGTACATGCACAAAGGTGTGAATAGAAAAGATAGGGCAAACTTTAAAAAATTTAAACGTTATTTTAAACGATATCAAAAAATTGAGAAAATAAGACTTAAATGAGCATGATTATGTATTGAATATTTTTAAATGTAATATACGAATTTTTATAATACTTTTCGTGCTTTGTCTTTGTTAACATTTAAGCTATATACGAGGTTCATTGTACCGATTGCTATTTAAATTGTTTTTTTCTAAACAATACCAGGCATTTCGAAAAATATTTTTTAAGTATTTATTATAAATATTATATTTATATAAATAATATTTATATTTACATGAAAAGGTTAAAAACTTAAAACCTATAAATTGAACAAAGTTATGACAAAATTAATATTAAAAATTATTAGTTATTTATTAAAGAAAAGTTTACTTATTTATTAAAAAAAATAGACAATCTTATCATAATAATAAGCTATGCAGTTCTTAGTATTGACAGTGAATAATATAGTTCCAAAAGATATACTATTTTATAGAACTATTATTCTCATTATTATATTTATATATTTTTTCGTAGTACTATTTATTTCGTATAATAGTTATTCTTGTAAGAAATTCAAAGCATATAATTAAGTAATTATCAAATTTACGTCTTTAAAAATTCTAAACAAAATATTTTTAGTAGCGGTTATTACTGGTTAATCGAATTATTAGAATTAAAAAATAAATACTCTGATCACTAAGAAAATGTTTCTTTTGAATAAAGTGTTTTATATTTTTATTAGTGTCATGTACTTTATACCCTAAGTAATTTTTTTCATTTAATTTTATATTTTTTAGGTAAGGCCCTAACGCAATTAGATATTTCACAAAATTCATTGGTATCCGTTCCATCTGCAGCTTTAAAAACATTACATCATCTCCTTATATTAAATATTAACCATAACAAAATTATTAATATTCATCGAAAAGCATTTCAAGGTTTAGATACATTAGAAATATTAACACTTTATGAAAATAAAGTTATTTCGATTGAACCTGATGCGTTTAGAGGTCTTGACAAGTAAGTAAAATTTTTTAAATATATCAGTCAAGTTATTTATTTATATAGGAGTGTAATGTATTCAAATAATAATAAAAACGTATAAGCTGAATGAACATCTTTTTAATATTTAACAGAAACAAAAAAAATATGCTACTACATAAAATATTTTATCATTATAGATTAATTGAATTAAATAATATTATTAAATTTTTTGTTTAGTCTCTAACGTTAAAAGTAAAAATTCTATATATTATATAGAATTATAGTTTTATCTCTGTAAGCTTTACTTTTATCTTTAAAAGAAAACTCATTATCGTTCAGGAAAGTCCGTGAACTTATTTCTTAAGCATTTAGACGGTGTGCAGAAAACTAACCACAAGTATTTCAAGTGAAGTAGACAGAATCAATTAACTTATGTAATTTTCAGTTAACATGTGCGTTAAATTCACATAAAAAATGTGTATTTAAAGTTTATAATGACGTTTGGGAACAAATTTTTGGTTTAGCTATCAATCTACATCCAAAATCTACTGCACTTTAATTATACTTTATTATAATTTAATATGCTTTCTCCCATTCGATTCTTTCGTATTCTTCGAGCAGATTGGATGTTTGATTAGGCGTTGCTCATATCTGTGGTAATTTTATGCTTGAAGTGTCTTTCTCTATATAACCTCACCGACTCGGCGATGACCAACGGCCGCCTGAGCCCGATTCAGAAGGGCTTCCTGGAGTACGAGGGGTGCCATGAGCACAACTACGTACTGCAGGAAATTCTGAAAGACGCGCAAAAGTCAAACGGGGAAGTGGTGGTCACGTGGCTGGACCTGGCTAACGCCTTTGGGTCCATTCCTCACGCGGCCATACATGGGGCCCTCCGCCATCACTGGATACCCGCCCCTATCCACGACATCGAGGCTTCGGCCTACATTGATGCCTCCACCACTATTGCAACGGGAAGGGGACCTCGGAGACCATCCAGATCCTGGCGGGAGTCAGGCAGGGGTGCCCGTTGAACTCCATAATCTTTAACCTGGCCCTCGAGCCGCTCGTGCGAGCGATTACGGCTGAGGGTCATGGTTACGGGTTGTGGGGTCAGACGTCCAACAATTTGTTGTACGCCGATGACGCGGCACTCATATCTTCCTGCCCCGCTGGGATGGGTGCGTTGCTTCGGCGCGCTGAAGCGGTGGCCGCCGATATTGGTCTGCGGTTCAACCCCGCCAAGTGTGCAACACTGCACACGAAAGGCGTGGGGGGATCGCGGGTCAAACCGTCGGTCTTCCGTCTTCAGGGGGAAGAGGTCCGCGCGCTCAAGCCGGAGGAGCCTTACCAGCACCTCGGCACACCGACGGGGGTTCTGGTGCGAGGAACGCCCACCGAGATCCTCATGGGGTTTGGGGAAAATCTCCAGGCTATGGACCGGTCTCTGCTGGCTCACTGGCAGAAGATCGATACCGTGGCAAATTTCATCTTGCCGCGGCTCGACTTCTGTCTTCGGGAGTCGCACGTGGAGAAAGGTCCCTTGACGGAAACCGACGGGGCAGTCCGCAGGCTGACCAAGTCGTGGATGGGGCTGCCCGAGAGGGCCAGTGCGGAGCTGGTCTACTTTCTGCCGTACATGGGCGGGGGGGACTACTCCTATTGGCCGACATGGTGGACTTTCTGACGGTCGCGCACGCTTTTCGAATCTTGCATTCTAACTATGCGACCGTCAGAACGATCGCCGAGTCCGTCCTGGGTGCGACCGTCTCTAAGCAGCTTGGTCGGCGTGCACATAATGCGGACGTTGCACGCTACTTGTCGGGGGCTATGGATGGTGACATGGCCCGTCCATTAGGGGACACAGAATCCTTATGGTCCAGAGCCCGCAACGCAGCCAGGAGATTGGCTCCGAAGCTCGGATTGGGTTGGCGGTGGTCGCCCGAACGCCAGGAGTTCTCGATCGCGTATGTTCGGGAAGGTGTTAGGACGGTCGTTGTGCCGCCGTGGGCGAAGGCCAGGTGGTCGCGAGGTTGCGGGGGGCTGTAGTCGAGCACTACAGGGCGCGTCTCCTTGCCAAAAAATATCAAGGCAAGGTCTTTGAGATGACTTCTCGAAGTAGAGTGAGCAATCACTTTCTCCGGGGGGAAGCTTCACCCGCTTCGCCGAGTGGCGCTTTGTCCACCGGGCTAGTCTCAATTGTCTGCCGCTTAACGGCGCCAGGCATTGGGCTCCCGGTGGGGATCGACGCTGCCGGCGGTGCGGGAAAGACCTGGAGACGTTGCCGCATGTGGTGCAACACTGCAGGCCTCACTTCGTCGCGATCACTCGACGACATGACACTATCGTCCGCCGCTTGGTTAAGGCTTCTCATGTTCCCAGGGACCTGGCGGTCAACCAGACTGTCCGGAGTGTCGACGCGGAAAATGCCTCGCTTCGTCCCGACATCGTCATTCGTGACGATGCGGGGAGGCGTATTATAATTCTCGACGTGGCCGTTCCGTTCGAGAATCGTTATTGAGCGTTCGAGGAAGCCAGGGAGGAAAAATACGCAAGTATCACTTCCTAGCCGAGAATCTTCGGCGGAGCGGCTATGTCGTCGAGGTCGAGGCTTTCCTCGTCGGCGCCTTGGGTGGCTGGGGTCCGTCCAACGACGCTGCCATGGGTCTCCTCAAAGTCAACAGTAGATATGCTGTGATGATGAGGAGGCTCATGGTCAGCGATACCATCAGATGGTCCCGGGACATCTATGTAGAACATGTCTCGGGGGTGAGGCAGTATTAGGCTGTAAGGGTTGGGTGGATTTATTTTCCTTTTTCTTACTTATTAATTTTATATGGGGTGGGATATATAATTTATTATTTTTTCTTTGGGGATTTTGTCTTTTAGTTACCTAATACTGTTTTGCCCCCTTTGCTGGGCACGTACCTAATAATAAATTGTTATATTATTATTATTGTTTATATTGTTTATATATTGTTATATTTTTATATTGTGCTTATTGCTACAATTTTAATATGAGACGGCCTATCATTTATTATTATTATTGTTGTTGTTTTTATTTATTTATTTATTATTTTGTATCATTATTTATACCTTGTTATTATTTTATTTATATACTGATTTAATTATTTGACTAAGTGATTTGTAAGTGCAATTTGAACAGATTAAGACTGAAAACTGTGATAATATTTATATATACGTGCGATACCTGGACTATCTTGTATACTATTATAACGTGATCGTTAGGGTTAAGAAATGTTATTTATTTATTTATTGTTAAGAGAGGTATGTCCCGTGTATGCGAAGGAAATAATTAATATGAGACCATTTTGACTGGAAGTATTGAAATTACCCCCTGAAGATATAATTTTTACTGTTTATTGAAAACAAGACTGTATTGTCTATTGTGAACTATGTATCATCACTTGTGATGAAAATTATTTTCTGGCTGTTAGCCGAATAAAGAAAAAATCTGCTTTCTCCCATTCGATTCTTTCGTATTCTTCGAGCAGATTGGATGTTTGATTAGGCGTTACTCATATCTGTGATAATTTTATGCTTGAAGTGTCTTTCTCTATATAACCGTTTTGTATCTTTTTCAAACTTTAGGAATTTTAGGGTCAATTACTTAGACATATTAAGTGACAGGATTTTAGGGAAAATTGTCATGCTTTATTCAGCTTTTGTCTGAAGAGTATCAAATTCAGAAAACGTTCATGGCTGAGCTACGCATTTGAAAATGCACTAGTTTCAGACATTCATTTTAATGATTCTTTAATTGTTAGTCATACATCTCTGTTTTACCTAGAAGTAATTGATGGAGAAAAAGTCAAGTATACGTATAGGAAAATACATGTTTTCGCTAACTAAATTTGAAACGCTTATTCGTAATATTTTTTTATTAGAGTAGTGTACTTTCCAAATTAGTAATTGAAAATAATTTGAAACTGAACTTTTGAAATTAAGTTAATTAGATTAGTTCTTGGAAGAGTCATTGTAATATCTAGATTTTCAAGATGTTCTATATCATAGTGCAACTAGAAGTATCAGCTCGATGATACTTTCTATGTTCAGGGGGATTGACTTTTATTTTCAACAATATTAGCTTTTATACCAAATCCTTTAATTGGTTGTTACATTTGTCATGATTATTTTACTAAGAGCAGATTTCTTGTTCTCTACGTTATTGTACTTTACTTATATTTTAATTTTTTACATATCAGTGGACTGTCATCTGTAACTATTACATAATTGTTAAATTTTCTGGGTTTTTTTTTTAATTTTTCAACATCACTTCTTTTGTTTTTTATTTTATATATTCAATATTACTTAATTTTTTCATATAAATTGTTTTTAAAGTGAGAATTTTTAGTCGTTAGATTTTTTAATCGTTAATATTTATGACTGTTTATTATATATTATATTTTATTGCTACATTGCAGTACATCTTTTAGTGTCATTTATTTTAAATTAATTAAGATAAATGAATTTTTCTTACAATAGTCTGCCGTATGTTAGTTTTCGGCATAGAACGTTTTTGCACTGACGCTACTTATAAATCTGGTGTCGAGTGGGTATTTTTTTTCTTACCAATTTTGAAATGACTGATCTTAAATTTCATTTAAAATTTTTAACATTTTACCATGGGCTTAGCTACAAGGTACATTATGGATTTTACATTTTCAAGTATTTTCTTTAGTCCTGACTCAATTATTGTTTTTTTGTCAACATTTATTTACTCTTAGGTGAGTTTTAGTACATTTAAACTACTATAATACAGTTTTTATCGTTTTTTCGGACTGCCAATTGATCATTGACTTAACAATCACGTTTTAATTTTGTTCTAATACTATTTATCGCTGCCTTCATTATTATAAATATCTGCTGCATTTTGTTTTTTCTATGGTAAAATTTTGTATATTACTTTTGCATTTCAGAGATTATTTTTACTAGCCAGTATTTTTCTTTATAAACAGATATGGTTCTGTTTCAGTCTTTTTCTTTACAACAAGTTTTTAAATTCGAAGTTTCTTTTACTTCTATAAAATTTAAAAATTACAATCAAACTTTTTTGAAATTTAACGCAATTTTCAACTGAAACTTTATACTGTCATTTTATTTAATATATTCTATTCCATTCTCGTTTATACTTAGTCGGGATAGCAAATAGAGTTGAAAAAGAATTTAGAGAAGGACCTGGCTAAAAATGGTTCTGTTTCAGTCTTTTTCTTTACAACAAGTTTTTAAATTCGAAGTTTCTTTTACTTCTATAAAATTTAAAAGTTACAATCAAACTTTTTTGAAATTTAACGCAATTTTCAACTGAAACTTTATACTGTCATTTTATTTAATATATTCTATTCCATTCTCGTTTATACTTAGTCGGGATAGCAAATAGAGTTGAAAAAGAATTTAGAGAAGGACCTGGCTAAATAAGTAAATAAGTATTCGAAAGTGAGGTAGACGGAAAATTCACTAAAAAGGCAGTAGATAGAATTGTAAGCGCATCGAAGGTAGTGTTTAAAGAATCACGAATCCACCAACAGGCAATTTTATCAAAAAGCTTAATCAACTATCTAGTTGGAAAAGAAGAATCCTTTTTCTCTACTTGTAAACTCTTCTTTTTTTTGCGGACTCTTCCATTCTAGTTGCTGTCCAACATAGAAAACGTGATTGGTTGTAAGCTTATAGCAATATTTATACTTACATTTACGTATTTTACCGTCAAATTCATACTCGTACACATACTTAGCACACGTTCATTTTGGCAAACTTTTCCATATAAATGCACATATTTAGTTGCGCTCTATAGTTTTTCTAGAGATGAGACGTGTAGTTCTCATGTCGGTGCGTCTCTTGCCGATATTTTTCTGAGAGTATCTGAGTATTTTTAGAAGGTATATTGTTCTTTTTTGCTTGTACTCTCTCAGGAAAGTTAACTTCTAAAGCATTGCTGTTCTAATTCTTTCTGTAGGATGGCAAATAAGTCTATATTCGTGCAAACAGCAAATAATAGTGTCTTAGAGTATTCAGTTTTCCGCTATTTATACTCATTTTTATAGCTGAAATTTGTTCTGTTTATGATGGCTTTGTGTAGTGAAAAATTTCTTATGAATGCATAGCGTTAACTTTACGGTTTTTTTTTTAATATAATTATAGTTTTGTTCTGACTATTTTTGATAGTGCGAAAGCGTTATTATATTTTTTGCTGTCATGTATTGTATATATATTTTTTCTTTCAGTTAAATACAATATTCTGAAAAAATTCCATCTTTTAAGACGTATATGAAGTAAGCAAAGATAGGTGATTAATGGTAGTTTAAAAAAAATCATAGGATGTAGAAAGTTGTAACAATTAAAAAATAAGCAGTAATCGTATTTCTGAGCATTTGGTAGAAATTAGGTTTTATAGTTTTAAATGTGTAATGCTAGATATTCTTGAGCCTTATTTTTTTGAAAATATTTTTTTCCTGGACATTGCCTTAGTCTGCTTCTCTTTACAGGTGCTACCTTTTCTGTGGAATGTTGTCCATCGGTACGTCTTTTTTTGAAACCTCTATTCGCCACGTTTTCTACTTTAAATCTTAAAAACACGAATTATTCTATCCGTTTCTTCGCATTCAAATAAAACTAGAAAATAGTAAGAAATAAATGTAAACAATTTGTGAGTTACCTTTTTTTTTGGAAATAATTTTCAACTATACCCAACTGCCATTATAGAAGTTTTAGTATGTTAAAAAATTTAAAATCTTTCATAATTTTTATTTATGTAAATTTACTTATCTTACATATGCATGCAATAAAATATGATTGCATATCTTGTAATGTTAAAAGTCTGCCTTTATGTGAATATGTTTTGATAATTCTAGAAAGTAGATAATATATATTTATTATCAAGAGAATCAAGTAACTTTCTATCCAGATAAAGAAACGTAATGAATCAAGAATGAAAAAAAATTAATAATTTTGATGAAATCAGCTAAAACAGGAATTCAGAAATTTTATATTTAACACGAAAGATAATAAATCAGTTTTCAAAATTTGATATGTATGATAAATGGTTTCATTGGAGTTTTAATGAAAATTAATAAAACTACATACGTTGTCATAGTCAATAACTCTCATATATCCATACTGTCTAAATCTAACAATGATAATAGAACATTCGAATTAATTAAACTAGTAACAATCTTTTTTTAATTTTACCAGATGTTCAAATTCCAGACACTATTATTCTTATATTTAAAAGCACTAAATACATTATTTAAAATATTCAAAATTTAATCAAATCGTAATTCATAACATCTTTTAGCAATAGTAACAATTTTATTGGTTTGTGAAAGTAAATATTTAATTTTAAAACTTATATTTGTTTATATAAATTAATTGTATATGAAATTTTAATATGTATTAATACTTATAATAAGAAATAATAGATTTAAGATTTTATAATTAATGAAAATATTTGTAATTTAAGTTAATAAAATAGCAATTGATATTATTTCATAATTAACGTTTAGAAAATAATTAATAAGAAAACTGTAAAATAAAGTAAAAACGATTAATCTATGCGATGAAAATTTCTTTTCATGCTAAACGAAAAATACATAAGTTGTGAATTCACTGATGAAAAAAACATGGCTGATGCTACGTTATTAAGAAAAAATGTATGTTTAATATAATGTATAATGCACGAAGTTGATAAGTGAAACTGAACACTCGAACTCACCCAAGTAAGTAGTGGGTAAGTAATAGCAAGTGAGAGGGAAGGGCGCATACAAATGGTTTGAAATCGATTGATCCAGTCGATACACGCGCCGCAATGCGTATCACCGATACTCAATTGGACCCAGCAAGAATCGTTGCGAATGACAACTCCGCCAAAAAGATAAAACGATCGAGCAAAATTACAACTATAAATGGCTATGCTCGCAGGACTCTCATCGGATTACTCGGGAAACCTTTTATTCTGGTCCCCAAAAGGGCACGGTTGACTTACTGTGCCATATTATCGAGGAGTGACGCAGATTGCGTACTTTTATGCGGCGCTGAGAATTTTCTGCGCCCATCCTAACCACTAGGAGTGATGCAATTCGAATACTCCATATTGCAGCAATGCGTGCTCTCCTTCTAGGTGTTACAATTTGCAAATCTACAGCTTATCAACAATGCGTTAAAGACACGTAATTACATGTGTTAAGGTTTGTGTATGTGATTATTGTATTTTGTTTGATTCTTATCTTGAATACGATCATTAGTGGTGTGTGTGTGTGAATTAACGGATGTTAATCAAATATACTACTTGTGAGAATTGTCTCGGCTTAAATAGCGGGCTTGGAGAGCTGTGTGTCAAGATGTTGCGAAGGTCGTCTGGTAAATTTTAAACTTTAAACGATACCAAAAGACGAAACTACCACAAGATAAAAATATGCTACAAAATCACTTGTTCAAAAATTTATATGCTATACCTTATAAACTTTTTTACGAGTATTTTATTAACCTATGTTTGATTAATAAAAATGTTTTCACTTTACAGAAGGAAATTAAAAAGACTGAACTTAGGTGGTAACGAATTAATTGATGTACCAACTTCTTCATTAGCTCCTCTGAATATGTTAAAAAAATTAGAAATACAAGAAAATCATATATCTATTATAAAAGAAGGAGATTTCCAAGGTACGATTTATATATTAATACATATTTCTTTACTATCTTTCATTAGAGCATTAAAATACTTTTTAGTACAATATTAATTTTCATGTTATTGTTCAATACCATTCATATTAGTTTAAATTCTCTTATAGCTTAGTTTTCTTTTTTAATTTTTGTATTTAAAATACAATATATCAGTAAGTATTTATATCTTATGCATGTACATGATTTTGAAAAAATTTAGCTAGATTTATAGTTAATTATTTTTACGAGATAAATGGAAAATCTTAACTTATTTCATATTAAATAACTCTTTAAAATTGTGTATTATTACTAAAACCTTATTAAAGATCATCTAGTACTTGCCTAGTATGATTTGTCGAAACTTGAATCTAGCCATATTAACTGGTCAATAATTATGTTACTTTTAATATATAAGAACCTAATATAATATCAATTTTCTGCATTGCTTTTTAAATTAATTTTTTTTTAATTCTGAATATTAGATGTTAATAAATATAAAAATACTACAATCGGTGTCAATTAAATAATATGGGCTAGAATATGTCGGGATAGTTAAAATGATCTACCTTTTATACAGTAATAGTACCAGTCATCTTAAATTATTTTTTGAAGTAATAAAATTACATTATATATCATTTTTATAAAATGTCCAAAGCAAAATTTAAAGAATTTTTGTTTAGTAACTTCATTTTCTCTAATACAAGTGTTGATTTTTATCCATTGGTTGATGGATGGTAAGATATCGTACATTATCATACATCCTTATTTTTTTCAAATTTTTTATATATGTGTTTAAAAATAAAATTACTTTAAGAATATTCAGGAATATGATAAAAAATAATATCACTTCTGAAAGTAAGAGAATCTTACATTATATATGTATGTAAGCCATGTGAGTAAGGGATAAGTATACTAGAGTTAGAGTTATACGAAACAGTGTGTCTAAAACATATCCATTATATGTATACCTTGAAACAGAAAAATATTTAATACATTTACTTCATCAATAACTAGTCTTGTAAATTGTATTTTATTTTTAATTTTTTCAAGATTTGAAGCCGCATACACTAACGATTATTTTTAACTGACCTACTAATTTTTGAAAACTAACGAAATTCGAGATTAACGCGTCAGTTAAAACATATTATACACTATAAGAACTCTTACGATATACTGCAGCGATGAAGTTATAGATATTACAAAATTCTTACTATTAAATTTATGGAGAAAAAAGAACAGGAAGAACAGATTTTAGTAGACAAGATGACAGTCGATTCTATTGCAGAAATAATTTTAAAATATGAGAAAAAATTTATAAAACATGTAAATTGTATTGGGGGTAAAAACTCAAATACATTTCCTAAGATTTTAAAATGAAATACGAATGGTAATGATTGTTTTGTATAAAAATCTGTGAAATGTAGACAAAAATGAGCACCTTTTTGCAAAGTGTAATAAAAAGAATAGCTGAGCGATAAATTTGGGTTTACTAATAATCTTATTAATAAACTAACAAAATACTATCACTTAGCTGCAGCAACAAATCTTAGTTCTGTTAAAAATATTTTTCAATAGATTAAACACTATAGATGAAAACTTAAGATAGAATGAGTTCAACTTTACGATAAATAGCTATTAAACATTTTAAGTTTCTTCTCTTTATACCAGGAGAAGAAAATTATTTTTAATTGTATCTTTAATCGATCTAATATTCTTATTGGTGTTGAAGTGGATTCTTTGGAATTTTAACCATTCATAAGCTTTTATTCTATTCGCAGATTATCACATTTCATGATTGAACATGATGGGTTTTGCCCATTATGACCAAACTTGTGCACAGTTTATGTTCGCACGAATGAAATTAAAATACCCTTCAGCTCCACTGAAGCTACATGGAGCTGGGATTCTTCTTAGAGTTCAGATTATCCAGATAAAAACAATGTTAATCTGATCACTATGTTTAACGCCACTTTTATTAAAGTTTTAATGTTTTATTTCGAAACTATTGTGAAAGCCTGATCAAAAGAAGCTTGTTTCTTTTTTACTACAAATCAGTTGATCATTTATCTATATACTTTCACTGGTATAAGATATATAATTTGTCTACTATGAAGTTTCAGCGGAATTTGTATTTTACATATCTAAGATTTCAATGCTTTACTGAAAGAGTAAATATTATAATATAGATCTTTATGAAAGACATTGCAACTTGTAGATATTGTTGATTCACTTCAAATAGGAAAGAGACTTTATTATTATAAGGTAAATCGTTTGAGAAGAAATTGCAGTATTTTATTACATGTTCAATAGAGTCGGATAAGGCGATATGTTTGCCTTAATCTTATCAATACAATAATATTAGTATTACAAATGTTCGACGTTTAGTTATCAAAAAAAACAAAATTAAATTCTACGAGTGATCAAAATAATACTTTTTGGTACATTAATTTTTTACCTTGTATGTATATTTGTTAAGTTTCAATAGTAATTTTAAAGAGAAAATAATGCATTGGTGTGTTCTGTAAATCATTAGATATTTAAATTACAGTCTATTTTTCATTTATGTACCTAACTTTTTATTTTGTTCCAAAAAGTTTATTCAAGTTTTAATGATTCTATACAATGCTTTCTGAATTAACACTCCTTTGTATTATGCATGTATACCGAAATTATTTAATATTACTAACATATTAATTTTAATATTAATATATGTTATAAATAATATTAATATTTCAGAAATAATTTAGGTACTAACTTCACGTGTAATCAGTTAAGAAGAGAATTCAGGAGTTTAATTTTTATCGCTAAAGTTGATTCCAGACAAAAGAATTATTTCAACAAAACTAATCAAAAAAGCTTCCTTATGCTAAAAATTAATTACATAAATTTTTTTTTTAATTTTAAAAAGTTTATGATATATTTTGTAATAATATTAAACTAAAATTTTAAATTAATAAGCATTCGTTTTTTATCATTAATTTTCTTTATGTATTTCTGCGTTAATTGCTCAAGAGTTGAAAAAGTTAGGTTATGAATACTAATCATTAAAAGATCGTATTAAAGTTACTGTTTTCGTCTCTTAAATCTGTGTTTGCATCAATTTCGGATACGATCGATTTTTCTTTATCTAAAACACCTTCAGCTACTGTGAAAAAATTATTAAATAAATTTGTGATGTTTAATGTAGATCTTCTATATCGAGAAAAACGAGTGAGTAGGTAGGAGGAGAGGGACTTGAAGCGAGTGTCGACTCTTCTCGATCGTTGTTCTTTTTTTCTGCTTACTCGTCCTGGAGGCGGCGACGGCGGCTCGTGTTCCCTGACTGTCCCGTCCCGGATGGCGAGAGGAGGAAGCGTGAGGAAACCAGGGGCGAAAAAAACGAGACGTTTTCTTTATGTTTAATATCAAACTACATTTATCAAAATTTATTCATCTAAACTTACAGAGGGTTTATTTATTTTGAGGTGCGCTTACCGCTAACAAAAACCTTAACAGTTACAGTGATAAATTAAATACTATCGGTGAATATTCTATAATGATTAAAATTTTTATAAATTCTTGGCGAACATAATAGCTTAAAATTTTAGCGACTGCGATACATAGTACATGCGGCGTTTTTTTACACACTAGACGGCGAGGTTTTACAAGTATAAATCAGTCGGTGATGCGGCGCTTTTGCATACTAGTCGGCAAATTTTACAAAGACTATTAAATCGGCGATGCGACGCTTTCGCATACACTATACGGCGGATTATAACACTTATCGAACGGCGACGATAAACGGGATTTATTCGTTTTACATCTCGGCGGAAAACGGCGGGTAGTGCCTAGCCAAGAGGCTATGTCCCCGGATACGCGGCCGCAGACCTATCTATATTTCGGGTCATGCGCCAAATATCAACATGACCGGGAAAACTTCGTTTCCCGAACTTAGAGTTCCCCAGAGCGCCAAAGTTCAGCACTAAGAGTTATGCGCCAACTGTCAGCATAATCGGGGAACCTTCGCTTCCTAAACTCCATATTCTGAAATTCCCCAGTGCGTAAAAAATCAGCATTAGAAGTCATGCGCCATATATCAGCATGACCGGGAAACTTTCGGTTCCCGAACTCCACATCCAACTCTCGATTCTGCATGAGCACGCCCTTTTTATATGTTTCGCGAGCGTTTACCCTCGTGCTTTCGTACTCGCGGGTCTCGTAGAGGGACTGCGTCGTCTAGCCATTGCCCTTACCACCGTCAGCATGACCGGCGGCGGGGAAATAGCGACAGCGTTGGCGCAACTGCGTGGCGCTTGCTCGCGCATAGCCTAGTTTTGCGCTAGTTAAGGCATAGCCAAGGCTAAACGCATAGCCAAGACTCCCCTTCTGGGTCCCATGCTTTCTCTCACTCACTCGCTCAGCATTCTCTCTCGCACGTATTTCGGGCCGCGTTCATCCACTTCGCGGGCATTCTTTCGCTCACTCAGTGCTCTCACTTTTACGGCCGATGCCATGCCACACATATTCTCTTTCGCTTGCAGTCGTACTTCCGCACATACTTTCGCACTACCGCACAACACATGTCTAACACTTAAAAACATTTTCACTATTCTTTCGGGTGTAGGAGCCGGGCCTCTTCTTCTTTTTCCCTCCAGCCCTTGATCCGCGATATTGCTGCCCCTTTGCGACGAGTTCATTCAAAAAATGTTAAAAATTGTCCTACTTAGAAACTAGATTTAATTTTTTTATTACTTATATAAAATCGATACAATTTTACACCATTTTATAATTACAACCCAATTTTAAAATATAGTAAGATAAGAACACAAACTTTATTAATTTCTGAATACTGAAAATCGAAAATTTACTTGAAAATTAACTTTCAAATAAATTAATTGTATTTATTAGATTGCAAAAAAACATGTACTACAATCAGTAAATTAAGATAAAGTAAAACTAAAATGAAGGTAAATTTTTAAAGACTTGACTGGTTAGTAGTATATTATTGATTTTTAATGTAAATCACTCTCAAGACTTTTTTTATGTATTCGTATTATATAAAATATGATGTTATAATCTTTAAAAATTGTTCAAAATTCATTATAAATTTATTCAACGTAATATCGTCTCATATTATTTAACTATTTACTAAATTTAACTATTAAAAATTAATAAACGTTTTTATAAAGAATAAGCCTGTCAATTTGATAATTTATTTAGAAAATGTTATTTTTTAAAGTTTTGAATAATGATTGAACAATTTTATTAAATCTTGTGCTTATTAGTAGAGACAATGAATTATATCAATTAGATATCATTAATCAAACCAAGATAATAGTAATATGATTTTTTAAAAAGAAATGTAGATCTTTTCCTTAGTTACATTGCCGCATTTTACAAAAACTTAAAGTGTCAATAAATAGTATTATCTAATCGTTTTTAGCAAAATTCAAACTGACACAATAGTCATTCAATTTTTTAAATTTGGTACCTTGTACTTTTCATCATTTTTTCTTAATGTTTAATATTATAAATTAAGCTCCATTTTTATAATTACATTCAAATTAATTTTGTAAAGTTCTCACAATTATTTAAACGTATTAATATACGTTTATTATATAAAATGTTTTCTATTATTTTTTTATTCCAGGATTAAGAAGTCTTGATTCATTAGGTCTTGCTCATAATCAACTTCTAGAGATTCCTGCGCGTGTATTTTCTCATTTAATTCTGTTAAATTCTTTGGAACTAGAAGGAAATCAAATTACTTATGTTCATCCTGATGCATTTATAGGATTAGAAGGTAAGCTTAGTTTACTTTTATGATATAAATCTAATAATATATTATATTGTATACATCGTATACAATATAATATATTGTATTGTATACATACATTATATATAATATAATGTATTGTATACATTAATATTAAATAGTTGATATATATACTACGACGTATGCTTTTATTTCTATTATGAATAATTCACCGCATTGTAAAGAAATTTCAGATTGTTATATTTGAACTTCCTCGAATGCACATTGACAAGCACGAAAATGGCCAAAGTGCACATAGCCACCACATCCCTCATATTTCTGAATAGAGCACCACAAATGCTATTGTGCTTGTTCTTTTTTTCAATATCTGTCTTAACGTGTAAAACGTGTTATTAACATTCAGTATATAAAGAACAAGGCTAATTGAAAACAGCTATTGTTGATTCTCAGTGCATTATCCTCAATGAGGTTGATCTTGTTTAACTATCTTCGTAATCTCTTTGAGATCTAGTGAGGACAAGTGTTTTTCGTTACAATTTTCTTGTCACCTAATTCAACATCTCGACATGCTGACTAATTTTTGACTGACAGTTTCGAAAGGACAAATCCTTCCTTGAAACGATGTAGTACTCACTTATAAGCCTGTGGAAAGATCGCGATTAACATTCTCGTTTTCATTATTAATAATTTATGCACTTTTAAAAGATTCAAATCTTGTAAATAATTTGTATTTTTTAATAAATTGGCCTGTAGAGTATATATCCAATAAGTTCATGTCATGTTTGGTCTTTACTTTAGAAAGCTAGTTTTAGAAAATATTCTTATAACTCTTGTATTTCTGTTATGAATGAAAAGTTGCTATTCTCTTATCTTGCATTTAAAAATTAATTATTAATTAATGGTCGACGATGTACCTTCAATTTAGAATTTTCTTTTTATTATTTTTATAATACGGTAATCACAATTTTTATTATAATGTTATATTTTTATAATTGTGATAATTCAATAATATAAAATATAATATTTATAAATTATATACTTATATAATTTCTAAACTTATAATTTTTTTTATATAGTTACCTATGAATATTAAAATTTTAATCTTAACGTTTTTGCAATGTTTGTTTTATTATTTCAATTGACTAGTTCTTCTTTCATTTTTATAAATGCAAGACTTAAATTTTTATCTGAGTGAGAACTTCTTTAATTAATATAAAATATGAATAAATAGTAATTTTGATGCTTTGTTTCCGACGTAGATAAGAAAGCCCGAGCTTGTAATTAATTAAGAAAGTAAGAAAGTTTTTAAGTGAATAAGTTTTAGTATAACGTTGGTGAAGTGTTAGAATCAGGGTTTGAGATCAGGAGTTGGAGGGCTACTGTAGTTGTGCTGCCATTCGCCGCGCTAGGAATTCTAGGAGGAGCTGCTATTCGAAGCGCTAGGCACCTCCAGGAGTGCTGCCATACAGCGCATTCTTCTCCGTGCTGCTATTCAACACACGACTCTTGGTATGGTCATTTGGTTCAATAGGAAGGAAACATGTATTTTAAGTGTCTGCCTAATCGGCGGACGGTGAACCCTAGGTAGGATCTGATTTTGCCCAGCAAGGACCACGAAGAGGTGGAGTCGCTGCTCCGAAGAGCTAAACCGTCAATGCGCGCCACGTGACTTCTCTATTTCTCGATAGCTCAACCACATAGGGTGAGAAAAGGTAGCTGGTGCTGTCCAAAAATGTGTTATGTTCCAGCCGAAACCAACCGCCAAAAGTGCTCCCATAAAATCAGAGCGAAGCCCCTCTTACCTCGCACGCGAAAAGTACGTGCTTCGCCGTTTCACTTTCTCCGCAAGTATAAAACTGGGAACCCACGAGACCAAACCTTGCCAGATTACTTTTCAAATTTCCGTCGCTCGTTAACGTCTGAGACACGTAATGTCCAGACGCAAACGAATGCATCACCACATGACGCTTAACATCGGGCAGATACTCGTGAGTAGTCCGCCCCTTGGAGTAATCCGAATGCAGTGGCCACTCGCTTACGAGAACATCTCGTAGCTCCGCTGCTGTCTGCCGTCCACACGAGTTTGGTTAGTACTTAAGCCGCCAAACTCAACAGCGAAATTTTTACATATCATATATAGAAGCCTCCTCTCCTACAGCACAGGACATAATAGAATTATCCCAGCGATTACCTGTATACCATCGGTGGAGATTGTCCGATAGGCCTAGGTTGTGTGTGCTACTGAGTAGACGTGCGTGCCGTGCTTGTAATAAAAGAGGCCCACGCGCAAGCTTCGTAGTACATGACAGCCAAGAATATTCCCTGGTAAAATAATCTTTGGGTTTTAAGAGGAAGCTCCTAGTTTACCCTAGCCGGCTTAGCGAACAGGTCAAAGATTAATCTATTTTTAGCAACCACTATTTCCAGATGTTTCTGAATTGACAGTCTTGCACCAAATATGACGCCTAGATAGCGGACACTTCGAGAGCTTTAATGCTGGTCCATGAATTCTGATGGTCGAATCTCTTATTCGTAGAGATTCTTTCAGTAGAATCATTTGGGGCTTTATCTCGGATAGAATCAACTGATTTTCGGCGAACCACGTTTCGACCGAATCCACGACCTGCTGTCCAAAAGGTTCCTATTGAATCCTACTATCTACCTTGACAAGAACAAGTAAATCATCTGCGTAAGCAAATATATCAATATATGACCGGTAGTTCACCGAGATGACGCAATACAATGTTAAACACGAGAATCCAAAACTCTGGACCCAGGATTGATTCCTGATGGCACCCCCGCGTGACCGACTTTCGGAAGGTATTATAGATGCCGGAGAGTTCTACGACTGACGGACAAATAATCTATGATATACAAGAGATTATTTAGGTAATTTGTCTTTCTCAGTTTGGCTTCGAGGAAAAGCAATCAGAGATAATCAAGGACCATGGTTGCATAAAATAGGAGAGCTAAGGTATATTTTCGTAAAGTCTCTTAGACTTGCTTTCGTAGATCAAACATCGCATCCCCAGCTGACCGCCTGGCCGGAATCCATACTGACTGGGTGAGAAGTACTATGGATGTTCCATAGTACTATAGTATAAAAGCTGACTTTTTCGCCAAGCTCAGGTAATCGAGTAAATAATTAATACAGAATCTATTAAAATTAAATTTGAAACTTAAAAAATAAAAAAGTTTCGGGGAAACTAAAATATTTCGATATTGTGAAGACAATTTTGTCTCTTTTCGTGCGATAAAACTACTCAATAGAACTCTTAACGTTTCTTTTGCAAAAGTAGTTCTTAATATGTCAAATTAGAATTAATTAATATAAATCTGCATTAGAATGACGATTTTTTTTCAATACGTTATTTCATGCAAATAAGTGCGTTGCACTAACAAATTTTTTCATTTAATTTTTGATTGAGAACAAGAAAACCAAAATTTTTTATCTTTACATTTTATAAAAAGTACATACAATTAGGTTAGTTATTTTTTGAGATATTTTAGTGAAATATTTTAAATTTAATTTTTAATTGAGTTTATTATCAAAGAATTCTGAACTTTATAAAATTTTACAATTAAAATTTTTTGACATTACAATGATGTCTCAAACTTTTTTGCTGAGGATGACGCCTAATTAACTATAATTTTAGATGCCTATGTTCATAAAAAGTTTACTGCATTTTTTTCAAATTAATCTTTGATTGTAGATACAATACACAAATTATTTATAGCTTTAGATAATTAATACAATCACTCTGTCTTCACCAATTAGGTACTTTGTATGCTCAAACTTTTAATTATTTAACGCTATGAGGTGCTCATTTTTCAAAATTGATTTAAAATCTATTTTAGATTAAATTACTCTATAATATATTTTTCATCTTCTTTTTTAATTTATAACAATAAAGCAAAATTAAACTTCAAAGTTGGTATAATTTATTTCATTTGGTATAAGAGAATAATTTTTGAAATTAATTAAAATTAGTATATTAAAGGCTTTAAAAAATTTCCTATTTTATAAGAATTAATTTTGAATGTGATTAACTATTTTAAATATTAAAATTTTTTCTATTTTCAATTGAGATTCTTCAAATTCAATTTTTAATTATATTCTAATTTAATCTAATTCATTCTTTTGTATTATAACCAATTATTAGTGTCTATATAAAAAAATTTTTCTACCACTAATATATATTTATGACGTGATTGAAATTGATAATAAAAAATTATAACTTTACATTTTTAGGTTATAAATAAATTATATGTTACTAAAGCAAAATATTATACTGTGTACAAACAGTAGAATATATTTAAATTAAGAAATAAATATTTTGCTATAACACTTTGTAGAATCAATATTTTGCTGATCACGGTTAAGACTTTCGATTTTATACTAGAGATTAATGGGTGGAATAATGAAAATAATTTTAAGTTATATTTCTTTTCTATTTAATAAACTTTTTTTATATTACAAATCAATAGAAAACAGAATTTTTTTTGCTAATAAATGACAGAAAAAAGAACAAAATGCACCTAATTTAATATAAAACTATATACAATTTAATGTTTATAACACCTATTAACTATATATAATAAATATTTTATATAAATATTGTTTTTATTGATATATAAACATATAAATCCTAAAATAGAACTATTAGAATTTAGAAATAAGATTATATATTATTACATATAACTCTGGTAAATTTCGTCTGTCACATAAGCTCAACAAATATTGAATTGTGATAATCGCAATGTCTTTGCAGTCTAGCATGCTTATTCGAAATTTCATTGTTCCCGATTGTTCAGTTGGACCATTTGTAGTCTTACCTACTTCCATTCTAAATGACTAATAAATCAGTTACTAATCTGTATCATTGTTGATTATTTTCCTGTAACTACTAACAATTACAAATCCAGTAAGTCAGAACGTCTTACATGCGGCAGATGAAAAGCTTCATCGGCATTGTTTGAAAAAATTATCGTCTTTACGGGTAATAATATTAATTGTACTTTTTATTGATAATTTTATAAGAAAGTTATTAAATTATTTATAAGTAGTATATTTTTACTACCTATAAGTATATATATATATATATACCTTTATTGCATAATATTTCACTATCTATTAATTAACTAAACATTTTTATTTTTAATTAATAATATACTCGAAAAAAGATAATCTAAAAATTTATTTCTAATATTGTTCGTTCTAACTAGAAAAATATTCATTATACTATATTTATACAATAAACAAAGATCACGGTTGCTTATACTTTTTTTAGAATATAAACATTCACATAAAGTTTATTTTATTTCAGAAAATTTACAGTACTTAAAATTAGGTGATAATAATTTACATTCAGTTCCAAGTGATGCTCTTCGTCGTTTACATCGTTTAAGACATCTGGACTTAAGAGCTAATAATATAACTGTTCTTCTGGAAGATTCTTTTACTGGCTATGGTGATTCAATTACATTTCTTAATTTGCAGAAAAATATGTAAGTTACAATAATTCAAATTTTTTTATTTTAAAAATAATTTATATATTTGTACAATTTTAACATGTCTAAAACAGTCTTTGTTAAATTAGAATATTTTAAGTATTGTATATCCTATGCTAAGTGATAAATTTCTATTTCGTTATCTAATTCTATTCTACTTTATGAATTTGACTAGAAATATAATTCAAAAGCGCATTTTATCTATCGCATTTATATTGTAATGCGGGTTTTTTTACTCTGGTTGTTTTTCTTTTTCTACTTATTCGTCCTTCTGTTGGTAGCGGCGGTTTAGTCCCTCGTGTTCCTTGGCTGTCCCAACTCGGATGGCTCGATATCGGGCCGGGTCGTGGCAGGAGGAGAAGGTGCGGAGAGATTGGGGAGAAATAAGCAAAGCGTATTTTCTGAGTATTAAAATAAAAACTATTTTATTCAAATTGAACTGACAAGTGTTTCTCTATTTTACGGTACGCTTACCGTTTACAAAACATCACTATTTCTTATTCGTTACGGCGATGATTTATACGCTATCAGTGAATATTATACAATGATTTCGCGGTGTTTATAATTTCATATAAATTCTTAGGAGAATACGACGGTAGTTCATAATTCAGTGGTAACGGTACATATTAAACATTAGACGACGAAGTAATTTCTTTACAATAATGATCTAACGGCGACTGTACGTACATAGTAAACGCGGCGCTTTTTATATACTAGACGGCGGTATTGTACATTAGGTCTAAATCGATTTCCGCCGGCAGGTAATTTACCTCGGTTATAGAAAAGAGTAGTTCTTTTCTCTGGGTGCATCGAGAGACCTCACCTACGGGCTTCCTGGTGCGTCGACCGACTACATCAGGATGCCGCGCGCCTACAGGCTACAGTTTCTAAAGCTCCTTTAGTGACTCAAGAGGCTTTGCTAGAAGCTGCAGGCCAAGAGGCTGTACGGTGAAGACTGTGCTGATGGGCTACACTCTTGTAGTTTTTTTTGCGTGCTAATAGTCTGCACGATTTAGGGAGATCTTACTCCCAACCAAACTGACTTCCTCGTTGGTTTGCCTCCCTTTATTACCTAATTGAATTTTTCATCTATTGATTTTCATCCGCCGTCTAGCGGATGAAATCATTGTTTCAACGCATCGAGGGGCCCCGCTTAGCCTTTGTCCTTTCGAAGGCCGGCGGCGGAGAGTGCGGCGGCAGTAGTTGCGCTTGCTTGCACAATGCCTTAGCCGCCTACGGCTAAGGCCTGGTACCTTGCCAAACTTAGATGCGTAGACAAGGCTCCCTTCCACTTGTCCCATTCTCCCTCTTTCTTTCACTCTTATGCGCATCGCTTAGCGCTACCCTACTACGGGGCATACTAGCGTTCTCTCTTACTTTCATGCGCATCATACAGTCTTGCGGCCGACGCTATGTCGCGTTCACATACTCTCACATCTATACTCATTTCACTGTCATGCAAGCGTTATGCGTACTTTCGCCGAAGCGTCCCGCATATCTGTCGGTGCACACTGTTATGCAAAAACACTTCACTACACCAACACTTTTATAACTCATACACTTTTTTTTCGTCTGCACTTTTAAGTTCGCGACAGCCGTTGCAATATTTATCTCGAAAATACACAATAACACTACAAATATATTATTTAATAATTAATAAACAGTTAAGAAACTTTAGTTATTTCTTTTAAATTTATGTTTAATCTACGTTCGTAAATAATGAAGCTTGGTGAATAAATAGAGATTATCGGGAATCAGAAGAAAAAAAGTTATTAATTGTTATTAAATCAACGAGAAAAAATTGTCGATTTATCTATTGACGTTACACTTTAGTTACATCATGGTTAATTGTAAGTATAATTTAAATAAAAGTTAAACATCAGATGAGAATTTCTGCATTAAAATTTAGTACTCCTGTCTCAATTCTGATTTTTAGATAAAAAATTTCCATAGAAATATTGTTTAACAAGATTCTATACTGATTTAAATGTAGAAAAACACTCCGTAAAAAAATATTGTACAATAGAATGGAAAAAAAGTATTATATGATAATATATCCAATACAGAAATGAAAAAGTAGTTTGATGAAGTATGGATCTTTCATTTGAAGCCGTAAGATAGATTATTCGCTCGCAAATTAAATTTTTCCATTTATGAAATAAACGATACACTAATATCATAGTCGTCAAGTTTGAATAGTAATCGGAATTATAAAATTACGAGCAATTTCTTACACTGGACAAACGAACATATTATATGTATGTAATATATCAATAAATATTACAAGATTTATACAATTAAATTATAATTTAATTGCAGAGAATACTTTTATGAATGTGAGACAACAAATAAAATGTCGAGGAGAAATGTATTTGCAATTATTATAGTTTGGAATTCAAGTGTATAATCTTTGCGAAATTATTTTAAAAAGTAATATGAAATGAATAGAGCTTATACTGATAACTACAAAATAATGTATTATGGATACTAGCGTTTCTTGCTACTATTGAAAATGCATTAGTCGTTAAAAATTTTGCAACGTAATATATCTACAAAATCTATTCTTTAAGTCAAAGACTATCGACGTATTATTAAAAAAATTATTTATATATGTTAAAGTTTTTTTCTTAAAATTATATGAATATCTTCTAAATAAAAATAATTTTAAATAATGTATACAACATGTTTGCAACGAGCCTTTACAGTAGGAAAGTAAAAAATTTTTCAGAATTTATAAATATTTTAATTGCAGTGACATGATTTACGTAAAAATCTAATAAATTTAGATGTCCAACATTCTTTTGTAAAGCAACAGTTTACATATTTCTTACTGTAACATTGATTATATAATTTATTCATGAAAGGTTTCCTTCTCTTATCCGAAAGTATTTCTATTAACGTCAAAATTTGAACGTATAAATTTGATAATATATCTTAGAATATATTCATTATATCCGTATAATTATTGACTAAAAGAGTTAATGCTTAATTTATTTAATGTCGTTCAGTATGAAATGTAAAAAGCAGAATTAATCTTTAAATCTCTACTGGAGTTTTTATGTATTCACTGACCGATAATTTAAATTCCTTCAATGTTACATTACTATTATTAAATATATTTGATTGAAATTATAGATCTGGACTATCGCTTCTGATATTCAGCCTGTAGAGAGAGATAGAGAGAGAGAGAGAGAGAGTGGTAACACTATGTAATATACTCTAGGATCCGTTCATTATTCAATTTTTTACTGTGCGAGTGTGGATTCAGATATCTGCTGGTCATTGTTTTATCACTCACAATGGATTATCTGAATCGTGTATTTTTACTATGCCAGTAGTTTTTATAATGTCCAGATAATGTCAAGATACAATCAGAATTGTCTAAGCTAGAAGGTGATGATAACATTCGAGCGAGTTTACCTACTTTATTATTAGTTTACCTATTTATTACATACTTTCTCTTTGCTTTGCAAAGAGTTTATTTTAGATGAAACTAACGTATGTTTTTGAAAGAACTTAGAAAATACCAGCTAATTCCCAGATATTATTCAATTTCATATGCAATTATTTCATTATTTTAAAGACCTTAATATTAGCAATTGTTGCACTTTCTTTTCGACATCAATCAACCCTGGTAATCTAAAGAATATATAACTCGAAAAAGAATTCAAAATACTTACGTTAACCTATATCCTTAAGTAATAAATCAATATCGTATTTTACTAAAAAATAATTTTATATTTATTTTCAGGATAAAAGTACTGCCTACAATGGTTTTTGAATCATTAAATTCATTAGAAATATTAAATTTGCAGAATAATAAATTAACTCATGTTGCAGAAGAAATAACAGAAAATATAGTTGATACACTAAAACTTGTTGATATAACAGGTAAGATTTGTTTTACTAAATATTTATGCTTGTTCTATGAACATTTTTTATTTAGCATATTTTATATTTAGCATAAGTACAAGTGTGTGTGAGGATAAGTGTGTCGAACACAGCGAGTGTGCAACTGATGAATGTAAACGCGCCCGCAAACTCACCATTATGCCTATCCTCGGCGATAGTTTTCATTGCATCGAAACAAGTTAAGGTGACGGATTTTACCACACTTTAGTCGCTCCCCAACTACAACCCATGCCTCACCAAAACCGCCTTGTAGCAAAGATTTCGATTGCACTAAAAGATCGCGAACCAAAACGCACGGGTGCAAAGGCTACATCGGGACACGATTATACTCAGAGTAAGTATGATAAGTGCATTGCATTTTACATAGGTTTAGTCTGCGTCGAGCATATCTATAGATTACATCTACATTTTGAATATTTACGTTAAGCATTTGTATCACATACGTTTTAGGATTCAGTGTGTGCGTAATGAATCTTTAATTAAGCTTGTGAAATTGTGTTTCATGCAGGTCCTTTTCTATTCATTTATTTATATTTAATCTTTCTACTTTAAATTATTTTAAGATGAGAGTATCTGACACCACGCTGATTACGTTTTCCCTATAATATATTTCGGATCAGCAATAAATAAATAACGACTTTAACCAAGTATTATCATTTCTTTTATTCCAATATCCAAATTCCAATCTTGTATTCCAATTCTAAAGAATTGGAGAAAGAAAGTCCACTTCAAACTGTCTATTGGTACCTATAGCCTACGCAGAATTTATTCCTTCATGATTTAAAGAGTCCTCAAGCTGTCCTCCTGTGTCTAGTAAGTTTTAAGCAAAGGGTGAATTATAAAACGCTTTATAAACCAGCACGTGGATTCGACTACGTTTTCCCTTCTTTTCCTTAGTAACTTCAAAAATAACGAGGTATACACGATTCGTGACAATAAAGAGTCTTATGTAACTTTATAATTTATAGCTTAACCAGCAGTTTATGGACTTTTATTCAAATCTGTGAATCAAACTCGAGTTTTCACTATTATTAGTGCTCACTATTGCTGTAAGTTCCTAAATAGAAATTACCCATATTGGAGCCTTTTTTCGTTGAACATGATTACAGTAAACTGTCCATTATCGGTGATAATGCACTCCAGGCAACCATGGTCTAAAATTAACAAATAGATTACATTTCTTAATAAGAAACTCAACCCAGATGTTGTCAATTGCGGGACCATAACATACTAGAACTAGGAGCCCAGAATCTCTCTTCATCAACTTCCTAGAGTGGTAATAGCAGCCGTCTTATACATTCAGTATGCCGGGACCGGACAATTGGCCGTATGGACGATCATAAAAAAACCTAAATGTCAAGTTTTTCCTGAAAGAAATAATGAGACATTTTCACATTCAAAAATCAAAACAGAGTTTTTCGAATAAATAAGTTGGAGATATCACTATGCATCTGAATCTGGTCTCGCTATTTAACCATCAACCTTGGTAGAGACAACTAAATGTAATAAAAAGTAGCACTGCATGTACTCGAAACGTTATAATCACATTTTTAATAATATATTTTAAATTTAAGTCCTATCAGTATAAATATCTGAAGAGACCTTTCGGATCTAATAGTAGTTAACTACATAATTCTTCTATACTATAGCTTGTAAATGATTTTAATTATTTGTATTTGAAAATGAATAGGTATAACAAATAATCATTACAAAAGTTTAAAATGTCATTCTTTATAAGTAGCTTTTTGAAACATAGAGTAATTATATCTCTCATAATTTTAAATTTGATGTAAAATGTAATTTTATAATATAAATTTTTAATAAAAACTCAATTTTCATACTTTTGTGAGATTTATGTTTCTTTTCTCTAAATGTTCGTTAAAAATTATTAATAAAACAATAAATATAATCGAAAACGAATTTCGAAAAGCAATGATATATGATATACTATAAGTTTCAGTTTTTAGAACATTCAAGGGAAATTCAACGTAAAATTCGAAATTACGAAAACTATTCAATAGATTATTGTCTGCAAATTATGCATAAGTTCATTTAATATTTATTATTATCATTATCAGAAACGAATTTATATAATAGAACAAAATAATTACTTATAAATATTAAAAAAAATATTTGCGAAGAAGTATGAAAGATAAAAATTTAGTTAAAAATAAATAAAATCTACTTATTTGAATCAAGAAAATCTATATAAAAATCTTTGTATCTAATAGATTTAAATATTATAAAAATCATTACGAATCATCTATATCTCTTGATCCAGGTAACTATATCTTTGCGTTTACCATTGGCTTTTAAAAAATGAGTTGTGTTGTAATAGTCTGCTTTTACTCTTTATATATAAAAAACAATAAATTAGAACCAAAATATGAAATAAATTAAAGTTGAAAATAAATGAAATTTATTCAAATAATAATAAGATATAATTGATTTTAGTATTACAAGTTTACTACAAGTATTACTCAGTTACAAATATTTATTTTAAAATGAAAACTAATTTTATCTTGAAAAATATTTTTTATTACTATTAGATAGGTATTTTTTACTAAAATGTACGTTTATGTTTTCTATTTTATTGTTATTAATTTTAGAATCTTTGTGATAGAGTACATATTATACATCTCTATCAGTAACCTATAAATACATACGAATATATATAAATATATATATATGTATGCGTCGTTAATTATTTGTGAGAGTGCAAAATAGTATTCATGTACACAAATTCTTCTGCTTAAATTATCAGTGCTAAAAAAAAACTATTTGTTATATGCTGCATATTAGAAAAGAAGGGCCCACTAGATGTGGTCAATTTCTCCTAATCGATTAAAAACAGCCACTCTTCTACGGATATATGCGCCAAATCCTATTTTTTTCTTGAAGTATATTAAGGCCTTTGTATACGCCTATTTCTATTAAAACCTAGATAATATCTTTAAACGTACATACCCGTGATATTCTGTTAACTTATACTTGTCCCAACTGACCGAATATCTTATGTTGTATTCGTAAGTACTAAATTTCTATTTAGAAATACTGTGTATAGTACCTTTCTTTATATTGTGAAATTAATAAAATATTCTAATAAAAAATAAGTTCACACTCTTAAATGAATCATTTCTTTTGTATTTTAAATTTTAAATAAAAGACAATGCTAAAAGTAGAGACCTCTAATTCAGGTAAAAACATACTTCTATCACTCTTTCAGAATTGAATAAAAATACTTTTAAACTATGGTGCAATAAACATTGTATGCTTACGAATTGCTTACGTTGAATTCTAGCAATATTATTCTTTCAATTGATACAATGCTTTAATTAAATACATAATGCATTCTAAAAAGAAAGCTAATATTCATAGTTTTGGTGTTCAAATTAAAGACGCTTTTTACATCTGACTTAGTATCTGGCATCTTTCACATATAACGTCTTATATGCTTCGACATTGATAGCTCAAGCATTTCTTTAAAAAGCAACTTAACATTCGAGCAATTTTATCCATGAAAAAAGAGAACAACAGGCTGACTATGTATCACATAATCGTGTATTATTACAACGAGTGCTACTGTATTCGTAAGTTTTTGATATAGAAAGTCGATTCACTCTTGCTGTCTCTTATATAATCAGGCTATTAGTAAGATCTTTATCTCGTACTCTGAATATTTCTCTGTCATAGATAATGTAAGATATTTTTATAAATTTCCTCATTAAAGATAATTTTTTCTAGGTGATTAAACCTTCTATTTCTGTCACTATTAAAATAACGCTTTTAGATTTATTTCTTTGGTAACTTTTTTGGAATCAAATCAATTTTTCCTTTCTTTATTTTACACTGTCATACTTCTGGATAATGTCGATTTATTCTAAAAGAGTTGCCCAAAAAAAATCTTATTTGATCAGAACATTTAGGCAGTTCTAGAAATCGCTGTCTTTCTCAGATTTTGTGTGATCTAACCTGTCTCCTTGTAGCTAAAATACTTTTTTATTATTGCATAAAATTAATGAAATAATTTTTAAAAATTTAAAGAAAAATTTATTGGTGGAAAATATTTTTTTAAATCAAACAAGCTTTAATAGCAACACCATCTCTACCATCATTAATCATCTGTTTCGTAGCCTAAAATTATCCGAAAGTACGATACAAATTTATAATTCAGAATGACCACGCAGGAACTATTATTTTTAACTATTATTTATCATGTCCAAGACCTCAACGAAGCTAAAAAAAGTCGCAAAAGTAGAAAAAAGAACAGTCACGTGAGATAACATCATAATGATCAAACCATTTTAACGATTATCTTTCCAATACTTTATATTGTACATTATATTGTACATTATTTGTGCTTTCTTGACTTAGAATTTTAGAGAGTCAATAAATAAAATATATTTTTTTTCTGTACTAGATTTAGTATCCAGAAAAATTATTCTTTATAAATAATTTTAAAATATGAATAAACATAAAAACTCTTAATATAGTGATATAATATAATATAATAATTATATTATTAGAATAAATTAATAAATTATGCATTTATTTGTTTACTTTAATAAACATATGTCTTATGATAGATAATCCTCTCATCTGTGATTGTGAACTGCATTGGTTTGCTGTTTGGTTAACTAATCTTCGGGAGAAAGATGACGAAATAATGTCAAAGAAAAGAACTATATGTACAATGCCTTCAGAACATCGAGAATATCCTGTTCAAAAAATACCTTTGCAAAAGTTGGGATGTTCCAATAATAAGAATCCTATTAGGGCATTATCGACGTCTGGTTCTAAATACAAAAAAAATTATCTTATACTCACAATATGGTGTTTATTAAGTGTAAAATAAAATATTGTAAATTTCTTTACGGAGATCATTAAGGCATGTCATTTTTAGATAAATTTAAATGAAAGTTTCAATTTCCTTATTAAATTAAATCATAAATAGAGCTATTTATCTTTTAGATATATTTAGATATATAGAAATATTTAATTGAAAACTGCACATAAATGTACTTTCAAATTTACTATCAAAATAGTTAAAAAAAAGATCAAAAATATATATGATTCGTCGATGCGTTTATTATAATTTCCATTTAATGTACAAATTTCAATCTAAGTTGTAGAAAATCCATAAACTTATATTATTTCTGAGTGGATTTTAAAAACTAGGTTTTTTATATATATAAATTCGTTTATGAGTTTTAATTTTATAATTTTATAAAATATTATATATAATTAAACTAATACTTCTACGTTATAAGTGCATGGATAATATCAGTATTTAAAAATGTACAATGAAACTTCAATGTTATTAAAAAAGTCTATACGTACAACATAAAATTGTTTTTAGCCTTTAATATTTATAATAAATGATTATTATAATGTAGAAATGGATAAATGCTTTCCTAATCAATTATTGTTCGCTTCTTACTATATATTTCTTAATTTAATTCAGTGTATAAAATTCATTATTATTCAGTAATAAAATTCCAATAAATCATTATGAAATAAGTAATTTATGAATTTACTGAATAAATTTAAAAAGAGTTATATAAGACAAGTCCTGGAAGTTGATAAGGAGTAAAAATCTATAATTTAAGCTCAAGATGTTATTGTTTACGATATGCTAGTTTCCAATATAAAATAAAGTTAAAATCAACGTATCGACAGTAATTTTAGTACGATATTGTATACTTTACAAATTAATCTATAAAAATAGTTTGAAGATATTTAAGGCAATGATATCCAATTAGATATGTTCGTTTAAATTTTTATTAATTATAATTGTAATTAAATATATTAAAATACGTGGATTGTTAAAATGATGGAAGTTATAATAATTTTATTTTATTTAAACATACTTTTACTCTAGTCAATTAAATTAATTACTAATTAATAATTGAATTTAAGTATAGGTAAATTTATAAACGTTAGTACTATAAACATATTCTATGAAGAAATCACTAGGAAATCCATAAGAAATTAAAGTAAGTAACATACATTTATATATAATTCGAGTTAATAAGACATTATAGAATTGTAAGCGTTATTGCTATCTTTGTTGGTAATATTCTTAAATTAGTATTTTATTGATTCACATATCTTAGAATATATTAATGTTTCTAAATGTTTTCTGTAATTAAATAAACTATAAATATTGTTTAATGTAAATATATTTTTTATGAAAACTTCAAAATTTTATATAAAATGAAAGTAATTTCAGGTTCTAAAGTAATTTCAAATTTGTTATGTTGAAATGATAAAATAAGAGGTAATATTTTATAGATTCTTTTTATTTAATAATGATCTATAATAATTTGAAATGAAAATATGATTCGCTTAATTTTTTAAAAATATGAATGTATAAAAAAATAAATATGTAAGAAATGCTGTAGAAATGCCCAGTTAACTGTGACCGCGCCATGTGGGTCATGGCCGGAGATGGTGATTAATGATAAGTCACCCAATACAAGTGAAAACCAAAGCGATGCGTACCGAGGGAAGGGAGCCCGGGATTTTCTGTTAGGATGCCACCGCAGCGATTGGAGCTGCGTCGCTGCAGCGGGAGGCGTCCTTTATGTAATTGGCGCGGCGTGACTTTAGCAGGAAACGATCCTTTTACGAATGTCGCGGCGTGGCTTTAGCAGAAAACGATCCTTTTGCGAATGGCGTGGTGTCGCTTGGGGCTGGTGTTGATACGCCCCCGCGTTGACCGAGTGACGTCTTTCGTGGTAAATTCGCGGGAAATCGCTTTCTTATGCATTGACGCGGCGTGGAGTCAAGGAAGAGTGGGCGGAAACGCCACGCAGTAATTGGAGCGGTGGTGCTCGAGCGTCGGGTATTTAAGGAGGCACTGTAAAGACGCAGGGTCGGAAGGATTCAGAACGTGGCTCGCTGGCTTCGAATAAAGCCAATATCATTGCATTTCTTTATTTCTTTTCCGCACTGTGAAGTAATACCTTCCTTCCGTACTACAAAAACCGTCCTTTTTAGGACGTACACTTAGGATGTAGCTATTCACTTGAAAAAAAAAGAAGAAAAGCACAACGTAGCGACAAATCGTCCTTCTCAGGGCAAATCAAACGCAAAACAAACGAACAAACAAAAAAAGATCACTTGAACAGATCGGCTAGAGAGGAAGCGCATCTATCGCCATAGCTGAGGTTAATGGGGCGTTTTTTATCAACTGTAATACAACATGACCGAGAAAATATAAACTTGACAAAAAAACTATATAGAAAGTTGAAATGAAGGGAAAAAAATGTTAATATATTGATATTATTATACTTTTAATTTTACAAGTACCTTTAACTCGCAAAAGTTAGTTTTATACCTTTAGAAATTATTTCAGAGTTAGAATTAAAATAGAAACAAAATATCTAAAGAGGATATAGTGATATAGTTTTTACTTAGTAGAAAAGAAAAAGATATAATTATAAATGATTATTTCAATAGGGCTTTCTAACTCATTAATTTAAGTCAACGCGATAGACATTAGAATTTATAAATATTAAATTATTTTAGTGCATTTTCTAGTTTTATAGATTTTACAGTATATGTCGGTTGTAAAATATAATCTGCTTACTTGAAAGTATAGAAACGGACGAAAAATTAATTTTTAATGAAGTTCGTTTAAAGCTCTCGTGTATATTAACTTGTTTTGATTATAAGTAGATATGTTAAAGTAATGATAAATACATCAAATATAATATAAGTAGATAAGTTATGCTGACTCATTTAAATAATGATTCATAATCAGTATAGAACTAGATAAAGAAAACTAAATTACACGCTTAGGGATTAGCCTTTTATCGATTTTTCTGATCGGCTCGCAATCTCGAAGTAAGTTGATCGTCAAGGCTGACCTTTTTTTAGGTCGGCCTTGGAATCGTTCTAAGAAGGCCGGTTTGTACATTAATTAGCGGTTATACTGAATAGTTTTTTGTTGTTTGCACGTTAACTGCCCTAAAAAGGACGGTTTATGGTGGGGAGGAAAGGTACTTCCTCAGGATAAATGTTAAAGAATCACGAGCCAGTCAGTCACAGGATGACCTAAGCGGTCTCTGGTATCCGCACAACTGATCCCGGGGTCTCCGCGGTACCTACTTAACTCCTCAAAACTTGAGCAACATCACTCCAATTACCGTGCGGTGCTTTTTTCCACTCCTTCGGCTCCATTACACGCCACGCCAATGCTTCGGAAAACGATCTCCCGCCATTCTACCACAACTGATACCGTTTGGCCAACGCGGGGGCGCTCGCAGTTATACCGGTCCGGAGCGACGCTGCGCCAATTGTCAAAGGGACACTTCCCACTGTAGCCACGCCGCCCCAATCACTGCGGCGGCATTCTGGCAGGAGATTCTGCGCCCTCCCTCAGCATGCCCCGCTTTACCTCACTTATTTACGTGACTTACGATGAGTTATTCTCTCCGGTCCTGACCTGCACGGCACGGTCATTACGAGTCGTGATAATATCGGCGCGCGTCAAATCTAACATTAAGCCAGTATTAACATAGTTTTAATTCGACAAAATTGTGAAGCCCCACCTTTCAATAAATTATGTTATCTACGCGTAGGGTGCATTCTTCACGCTCAGTGAAGCCCTCTCTAATTACTGCAATTTAACTTTCACTTTTTTATTTCACTTAATTTATATAAGTTTCTTATCATCATTACTAAGTGGATTTTACTGAATTATGCGATCATGTACAATCAGGCAGAAAGATGACGTGTCAGTTGGAAAACTATTTTGTGCATCAAATTTCAAATGAATTTCACTTCAATGTTTCATTTTACCTAAAATAGTCAATTTTGATTAGGCGCATATTATTAATATACTTTTTCTTTCTTAACAATGGTTCGAACTAGTATTAGCACATGATTTTTTTGATGAGTTTGAATCCCAGAATAATAAGCGTTGCTTATCTAGTTACGCTAATATTTTTACTGATCATTTATACTGTTTTGACGTAGTTAGATGTTTAGGGTATTCGAAAAATTTCAAAATTCAGAAATAGGTGTACCATTCTCAATACATCTTAATCTTTAGGTCTAGAGATATTGGCACGTACTTACTACATAGAGTATTAGCCACTAAATTTTCATCAGTTTAATATAAATTCTTCATTGGATGTTTCTTTTTCTTCTTGCACTGCTAGTTTTCAAACAACATTTTTATTCCTTCTTAATCTTCTAAATGTGAGTTAATACTTTGCATCGACAATAATCTTTCGATAATCCTTAGTAAAGCAGAAAATCAAATCTAGTTAAATTAGTATATCAAAGTATCCTTTATTGTTAGTGATTGAGTTATACTTTAACATTAATCCAAGCAGTATTTCGAATAAATAATGTTTTACTTTTATTAAGAGAAACTCAACTCTTTATAAGATTAGTCAAAACAACATTTTTTGTTCTATCTATTTCTATATCATTGAAGACTTGTCTTACATCATAAAATAAATGACAAATTATGGTTTTGACTAATTTTGTATAATTTAATGTACTCTTACAAGTGTTATATATTTACTGTATAGATGCAGTGAACTACGTGATGGTAGAAGTGATACATCTTGATTTAGAATAGATTTATGAATTTCATCACTGATGTTAAAGGTGGTTGCAGTAAATGATATATGTGCGTGAATTTCATAAATTGCTATGGATTCGTTGTGAGTGACGAATGATTAAATATTTAGAATACCTTTCATTTTTTAATTTATAGAAAAACAGACACCTTACTTTCAAGAAAAGCTACTTTTTGTAATTCAATATTTTTAACTGAAATTGCTCTTAGTCACTGAGATAGTATTTTTTCTGTTTTTGTTGGCGACTGATTACTTTGAGAACAAATTATGTATCGATTGGCTGTTGGCAAAAGTTTTTGGCCATACTTATACGGGTACAGAGATCACATTAGGGCACAATTTTCCTAAAGAATCATGCATTAAGTTACAGGTTTCTAAGATTGCGTCTCTTATATTTTGTATAATGAAGTTTTCACTCTTTTCACTTGTACATTTAGATTGAGTTCATATTTCTAGAAAACATAACTTTACATATGCATATTATTTGAAGTCTGTGTTTCGCATATTTAAAATAAATTTTCATATGGTTACTTAGGTTGAGTTTACATAGCACACATTTAGGCTAAATTTCATCTAACGTTTTTTAAGCTTGCATAATTATATATTGCATTCGGCGTATAACGTTTCGGCCGCGTTATTTCTGTAGATTATTAGACAACGAATTAAGACAATCTTGTTATTCTTTTATACAAAAAATCTTATTATCCTCCTCCGCAAACAAACCCTGTCAATTTAAACCATCAGAACTGTAATAGCGCATAGCTCATTGCTGTGAAAAAGGGAGAAGACAAGATGACGTACTCTACTCGTTTTCCAGACTCACTGATCATAGAGTTCAACGACGTTACGTTATAATACTCGAGTATTAAAAAATAAATCCAGAAAGTAATCACTGAAAATTCTAACATTAAGATTAATGATAAAGATTATATCAATAATATTAAGTAATACTTTAAGAAAGAATATACAACATATTTGTCAACTGAAATATTCATAATAACTCGATTAATAGAAATAAACTCTACAACCTATTACCAAAAAAATAACTGGTGTCTTCTACAAAGGGAAACTTCTAAAAACTGAATATCCATATGATTATCTTGTAAAAGAAAATTTTTAAAAGATTCGAAATGAACTTTTAGAAAATGATTGAGATTTAATAAGTCTCATAACAGTTGGAAAAGAAAAATAGTTTATAAAAAGAAAAAAAATTTTTCTCTAAGATTTGTTTTTATTATATATAAAAAATATAAATTATAAATTGTAATTTTAAATATAAATTGGAATATATAAAGAAAACTTAATACAAAATATTTTTAAATACATTTTATTTGTTAATAGTGTTGTAGTGTAACGGAATAAATAAGTAATTAATGGTATATGGACTTCATAGTCTCTTTTCGGATGCCATGTAACGCGATACACGGTTTCGAGACGAACGGTATGAAAGGAAAGATCATTATCTTACCCCCTTAGCTACTGCAGTGGTATTCGTCCTTCTACTTTTTAACCCAGATAGATTAAGTCAAACAGAGTTTGAGGACGGAGAAGAGAATCGATAGGGAAATGAAATTCAAAGTTTTATTTTAATATTTAATTTAATAATTATTCCTTCCATCTCTGTAAACGTTAAACGTAGAAATACTTAGTATAAAAACATAATTGAACACAGCCGCTGACGTATCGTACAACTACGGAATCTTACTCTTACATACGAATCACGCTCACAATCTATGCAAAAGTACACAACTTTAAGCTAAGAATACAGCACAATTTATAAGAAAATATACAACACAGCTTTAGATTAAATGAAACGCTAGTTAAATTAACATTTGCGGCTCAACAGGGAAATCGTATTCCGACGCGGTCACTGCGCTTTTGCGCTTACACTCGTTGATCTCCCTACATGACTGCGTATTTCATCAGAAACAGACGTTTCCCAACGATTTCTTCATAATGGATTGCAGTTCACTGGATTAGAGCTCATTCCGACATTTTCTACGCCCTTGTGTCTGGATCAACAGTATTGCCGATGGATGGATCCGGTACAACGCAGACCTTTAGCGCGACACTAACTTGATATGGTGAGAATTGTAATCGTAAAGCAGGCTTGGCTTAGTGAAAACTAGCGAAGATAGAACTCTTCGCAGTAAAACCTGTCACCAAGGATCAAGTTGTAGTGCGATGAAAACCGTCACCGCGAAAGAGGAATAGGTGGAACAAACACTTTTGTTCACGATAAGGTAGGACTGATAGTTTTCCAAGATTGGCAGGAAGCAAAACACGGATCAGTCGAATGGTACACGGTCTTATATTTCCTTAGGAAGAAAACTTGCACATGTTTACTCGAGCTCATCCAGGACAAGAATCCCTTATGTTCATGAGTGCTACACGATTCACATTCAACTTGTGCAATGCGCCAGCATACTAATACTTATATGCATGCATTCTCACACAATCGCTATGTGCAGCGAACTAACATACTTATATACACACTTACATGTATTCACGCATACATACATATAGACTTATGCGTGCCTTACAGTAGAATAAATGTATAAATTTAATTTGCACAAGTATTTTAAATTATTACTGTAATTTTCTCTTATAATCTATTTATATCTTATAATATATGTCATATATACATAAATTTATTAAATAACAATTCTAAGATTATTCTCGCCTAAATATACAATAGATAACTTATATTTATTAGCCACTATTTTCTCTTCACTGTAAAATGTTCTATCTTTTTTAAATTACTTTGATATTCACTTTGGTAAAAATATTTAGGAATGATATTCGAGAAAGTTCTGAAAGTTCGAATGTTTTGATTCCGTATTTAGTGCTTACTTGTTTAAGCACGGTCACCATGTATAGTGTTACTTTCTCCAACTCAGTAAACTTCTCAGTTGGTACAATAATTTTACACAATATTTTGTTAAACATCTGGTTAAATCCATTTGGAAAATAAAATAGTTAATTAATATTTTGTAAAATGAAAAAGGTTTAAATTAATACTAAATATGTTATTATACTTACTTTCTTAAATTTTTTACAAATATAGCTCTAAATTTTTATTATTACTTTAGCTTTCTTTTCACTACTTTTATTCACCATGCTGAATGTTCAGACAAGTGTCTATTCTTATTATGTTCATACATTCGCTTCTATAGAAAGTTTCCTTCTAATATTATTTTTAATTCCATAGTCATCCCCTCAATTAGAAAACCTTATTAGAAAATCAATTTCCAATTATTTGAAGGTTCTCCACTACTTCCTTTATTGTTTTCACGGATCTATTACTCTCCCTCACATTTTCCTCAAAGAATTTCTTTAGAATACTGCAGAGTTCCATGGTGATGTATTTCTTTTTTGAGCTGTAAATAACATACTTAGAGTTATTTTCAGTTTGGTTTATATGTATTAGTGATCTGTTACTATGTTGTTCTAGTTATATATTCTAAAAGGCATGTTATAAAATCGTTAAATGTAATATCAATTAATATTAATCTTTTCATGCCTTTAGTCTTCTCTTTCACTCTTACGTTATTTTTTTAAACTATACATTTTATTTTTAAACTTACATAATACCTTAGTCATAATATTTCCATCATCTTTTTAAGATTTATCCATCAAAACTGAAAATATTTTTATTATCTCTTGGTATTATTATAATTTCAGGAGAGCCTGATGTATAGGACTCATTGTGGTAATTTCTCATAATTTTATAAATATGATTTTTACTAATTTCATATATAAAACTATCGGTATCACTATTATAATAAATATTAAATACTAAGTCCAATATAAATAGATTTGTACAATTTATTAGTTTTTAATAACTTGGTAATAATAAGCCTCTGCTCTATACATACATTCCATTTATTATTCTGTTTAACTCGACATGATTACGTTATATCGTCATATTTCACCATACATAGAACATCACAGAAATTTTGAAAATAGAACATTTAAAATTTAACCACAAAAACGTTTTTTATAAGACTTTCTTACATAGCAACATATTGCTTTAAATAATTTGCTTGTACATGCATTGTCTATATTCTCAATGGTTACATTACTCTTTTTTATAATGGTTTTAAATTTTAATAAATCTAGAACAATATATTTTTTCTATGTAAATAATTTTAATTTAATTGAATCTTATTAAAATTTTTGTATTAACGTCACATTCAAGTCCAGTACGTCGAATTTCGAAGTTTTCTAAAAAGAGAAAAAGGTGTAACTGTGAAATATTTTACTTTTTAGAAGAAAGAAATAATGTTTTATATAAAATTTTTATTAATACGTGTATATATTTTTTCATTATAAAAACTCATGTATTATTACAAAAATTAGATATAATTATTATTTAATATAAGTAAGTATATGAAAATATTATATATTTTAAATTAGCATTAATTAGTATTTATACGATGAACGATAATGGTAGTCATAAAAAAATATTTCAAACATAATGATTTTCCACACTTAGAACATCTAACAATTGCATTAACAAATTTGTACCAAAAGTTAAGTTAATTGGATCTTCAAATTTATCAAGTGCTACATAATATACAATAAATTGTTATATCTTGGTAATGATGGCTGATTATGTACCAAAGATTTTAACTTGATAATGTTATTCCTTAAATGTAGATTTAAATCCTCGGTCATTAATATCACAAAGTTAGAAAAATGTCTCACATATCTCTTCTATTCACTCATACTTCTAATGCCATAAACATTAAGAAGTTGTATTCTACCCGTGGTTGCTTTCAGAATTATTTTTAAGATCACTTCTTGTATAACGGCTGGATAATGTCCACTCAAAAATTCTATTGATAAAACGCTTGATGAACCCACATATACTTTTTTTAGCCACATTTTGAAACGATCGAAAATTAAATAAAATTTGAAAAATCAAAATTTTATTTGCAGCTTATCAGACAGTTTTTTTTTAATTACATGTGGTTAATTTTTTAGATTTAGATGCTGAATTAGAAATTTACCACTCTTTTCTTTAAGAATTAAAAGAATGGGTAAAAAAAGACTACCATCGACTGATATTGTTGTTTGAATTGTATAACTATGAGTTGTAGAAGTTACCGATTGCACCAAACATTGGATTTGTTTTTGTACTTCAATAATTAATGTACGTTCATATTGCATTTCTAATTGAAATTCTGATTGATCTGAATTTAATATAATTTTCTATACTTTTTTCTTGAATCAGTATTTTTATTTCAATACATAATTTATCAGCTGCTTTTAAAGCAAAAGAACAAATTCTTCCTATTTTCTCTTAATAGGTTACACCTTTATTTCATGTCTTTGTCCAACGTTTTAATTTGGTTATGGATTGAACATTGCAGAAACGATTTTGAATTGTATTTAATGGTAAATTTTTTGTCAATCGTTTATTCACAATTCTACGGCTCTTTCTTTGTAGTCGTGGTCTAGTATTCCTGCATCTTGTGTGCATTGATGTAAATCTCCATCAATTGTCCATATTTTACCATCATCTTTTATAATTTTCAATTCAATATCTTTAAACGATCCTTGACAATTTAATGTTATATATATTCAATATTCAATATAATTTTATATAAAGTATACACATTCAACCATCTCTTATTCTCGACATTATTTCATAGCATTTAATAGAATATTTTCAATATTATTTTTTAAACTAATCTTTTGTGATATCTCTGGAGTTTTAGGTAAATTCAATACTTGAAATTAGTTAACTTTTCAAAGCTATTACATAAATTAATCAAAATAATGCAAAAAGAAATTAATGATTACAAGACATTGCTGAAATAACAGATAATAATTTTATTGTTAGTGATAATTTGTGTATGTAAAAGTGCGTGAGTAATTGAAAATATATGCATATATATTTATGCTTTTTTAAAAGAAATTTGATTTTCTACAGTATATCAATAAATAGAGTAGATGGCATAATTCTAATAGTTTCTGATATAGAAAAACTTATAGTAATTGGAATAATTATCTGCAAATTAATTTAACATCTATTATAGGAATTTGTTTTATTTATAATACTGATCTTCGTATTATATTAAATAGAAATTTGAGAAATGTTAATAAATTCCTATTTTATGAAGAAACTAAAGAAGAAGTTTGAATATGAAAATAACGTTAAATTATGTGTAAAATAGATAGATATAAGATCACATGAATTGCAAACATAGAATTCATTTTTAAAGGCCTTTTAATTAATAGTTTTTACAGATAATTATTACCCAGAATTATACTATAGAATTAAAATCATAATCTATCTGCGATTTTATTTATACTCAAGCTTCATATATAAAATTACTCATTTTCTTAGGTTTTCCTATATGTGCTCCATTTTTACTTTTGCGACACAAATTCCCGGAAAAATTTTAGTGTTTTATTAATTTTAGTATAATAAAATAATTTGTTCAGAAACATTATTATTTTTATAAAAACTATAAATAAGTTAAATGATTAGTATTCAAACTCATAAGTGGTAGCATACGCGTATGTATTTTAAAGAGAATAACAAGTAATGATTTTCGATACTAATCTATCTTATAAGAACGAAAAGATTATTAAGAATATAACAAATGGATGTTATTTGTGTTATATGGAAGCAAATGAATAGAAAGAAGATTTGCTCAAAATAGAATCATTAGCAGCAACTATAGTGTGCTTCTTCTCGCTTCTTCATATGTTGCCTATCGCGTTAAAATTCATTTAACCACAAACTAAATACTTTTAAACAAATTTACATAACCACAAACTGAACACTTTTAAACAAATTCTCTTAACCACAAACTTATTACTTTTATAAATAAACTTAATAACAAACTGAATACTTTTTTATCGATCTCACACTTGCTTTCCATCCAATTGACTAAATTTTTGCGTGAATTTCTTCTGTGTAATAATTATTTTTCTTTCTTATTAATTTTTGTCTAATTTTATTTGTGTGTCTAAGAGACAGTACGTCTTGACACCTAGCTAAATATACCTGATTCTAGATCTCTAGAGATTCTACAATCTCTAGACTCACACCCGTTAATTCCATTTAAAAAAAAGAACTACATAATAAAGTTTAAAAGGTTTATATTACCCACTTTCTTATGCACATCGCAAAGCCTACTTCTAGGTATGAGATCTGAAGATTGAATTGAACTGTGTTTTGTATAGGAAAATTCGCTTTTTATATATAAAATTTAAAGCACAGGCAGTATAGGCAAAGAGGGGTTTTTATCTCTTTTCCCAAAATATGTACTATGCACCAAAATATAATCTATGCACCCTGTAACCAATTTAATTTCACGTCGTTATACAGTTTTTTATTTATCAATTTGTCAATATTTAGCCTGTTTAGTTAATTTAATGACAATATGTGGTTACAATTTATTTTTTTGTAGTAATTATTATTTAGTTATAATGGTTATCTTTATTTTATATATTAGTATTATTAACATTGCGACGGAAAAGTCCGTCGCGAACTTAGTGTTTGTGTAGTGAGGTGTTTGTGCGTGACAGCGTGCATAAAAATGAAAGCTTATAGATATGTGGGACGCTTTGGCGAAAATACGTATGTGTGAAAAAGAAATGAGATTATGTGTGAGAGTAACGTGTCTGGGTCATCGCCACTGCTGCGTTTCGCATCGCCGGTCATCGATAGGGGAAAGGCTAAGCGAAGCCGTCCCTCCGCGAGTTAGAATAACTATTTTATCCGCCAGATGGCGGATGAAAAGCAAAGGAAGAAAATCGCATTAAGGCAATAAAGGAGGCGAGCCTGCAAGGAAGAAGTAGTGCGGTTGGGAGTAAGGAGATCTCCCTGAGTCATGAAGACTATTAACACGCAAACAAAACTCCAAGGGAGGTAGTCTGGTTTGGAGTAAGGAGATCTTTCTGAGTTGTGCAGATTGTTAGTATGCAAACAGAACTCCAAAAGTACAGCCTAACTGCTCGTTTTTCGCCATACACACTTCTTGATCCATGGTATCTGATGTATTCTCTTGACTCACTCAGAACAAATTGTCTTACCGTAAAAAAGTAAATTATCCGTTCCCGTAATCAACTTATATCTATGTAAAATTCACTGCCATTAATATATAAGAAAAAGAAATATAGCTGTAAATCTGTTTGAATAAATATTGGTTTAGCAAATTGAAAAGAGCCGACATTATTATTTTGCCCGGTCTCTTCGTACCTCCTCCCGCCACGAATCTGGTCAAACATCGAGCCATCCGAGCTGGAACAATCAGGGTGTACAAAGGGAATAAATCGCCGTTGCCAAAAAGGCAAGTGAGTAAAAACGTTATTCGACGACCGAACGGGGTTTTGGTGGTCGAACGTCAAAATATTGTTATTTTTCTTATTTTTATTGTGTGTTATTTTATCAAGTTATAATTTATTATCGTCATTATTGTTATTTGCTTATTTATTTATTTTTTTGTGATTTTTTTATATATAAAAATATGAATAAGGAAAATGAAAAATCTGTATGATAATTGTTTAGAATAATAATAATAACTACAATGTTTAGTTCAGACTTATATTATACTTTTATTATAGTCGCTTTATAATAATACAGTTATATATATGATATTTGTACTTGTATTGTTGTTTATAACGTTTCAACAATATTTGATATGTTTATAATGGCATTTTATAATTTTTATATATTTAATTATTATATTGATTATTTATTAGTTTAAGAATTACATAACGATTATATATATATATAGATATATTAAAGAAAATATTGACATAAATATGTCAAGATTGACCTCTTATGGATGACAGTACAAACCTTGGATGACGATTCTACAGTCGTTAAATTTTTCCTATTTTAGAAAGAAAGAAAAGAGAAAAATTTTTCTACGCATATATTTTTTGATAAGCTTAGTAAACCATAGTCGTAAAACCCCATCCCTAAAACGATTATCCCATTTCTACAAATGATGGGTAGACGTCCTCAAGATTCTGTGGTTTTGAAAATTCACTTTATCACTGTATTATCATTCACTGGATTATTTTATTTAACCTTCTTTTGATAGGGTGAGAAAAGAACATTTTTGTTGATCATTCGTTATTGTTACCAGTTTCTGTAGTTCTATTTCTGCTATTCGTTGTGTATATATTTTTGTAGTTTTGAGATGCAACAGAAAATTCGTGACCAAATTCTAATCTGCTTCAATTATATATGCAGATTTTTTGTATGAACGGTTGTTTATCCTTACATTATGACTATTATTTATTTGACGATTTTTGTTATAATGAATATAGTGTTTTTTAAAGATCATGTGGTATTTTCGATTGTCTGTCCGTCTAGTTATCGAGCTAGTTCATTATTATTAAAATATTTTTTCTACCGAAAATATAATATAATTCCCTACGTCATCGAGGTCCTTTTCCGTATAGATTTCACTAGTTGCTAGTGTTGATGGATTTACGTATGTCCTAGTATTTTTTTATTGGTTTGATTATTACTGGGGTTTTGGCATCGTTAAGCCTAGATAAGCTCTTGTACCATTTGTTATCTACTAAATAATAGGATGGTAATAAATTTTGTTGCAATTTATTCTTGTTCTTATTCATTTTAGTATGTATGTTTTAGGTGTTAGGAAATAAGTTTTATTTCTTAAAGATACCTCAAGTTCTGCATATCATTCTGTACTATGTTGAATTTTCACTTTTACTGGTGTACATTTTATGATATATATTACTTTACCTGCAGTTATGGCCATATATCCTGGTCCCTGGTGCATGAACAGAAATGGCCAACGAATTCCTAAATTCTGGCACTCAGTAATACAATGCTGCATGATTATAGACTTTTTTTATTTGTCTTTTTATGTGTTTCTCAACGTAAATGAATTTAGAGTTTACATATGTCAATACCTCAAGATCCTTTATTAGTAAGCTTTGGTTTCCTGTGAAACTTGTTGTTTTGAATATGACTAATTTAGGATGTTCGGGTTTAATTACTTTATATTCACAGACATCTTTCACGGTTTTGGAGACTAACGCAAATGTAGTATCTTTGGTCGAAAGAGAATAAATGTGTTGGTTGTTTGTAAAATCAGAATCGATAATCTTGATCATAAAACCCTCATATAAAATACTAAAGTGTTTGAATTTACAATTATAAGTGAGTATAACATCTCAATAAGTGTATCCGCCTTCGCTGACCATACAATCTCCCTTCAACACGATACATACTGTTCCTGAATTCAAAATTATTTTATTATTCACAAGATTTACTTTAGCTCTATGTAATGTTGCTAAAATTTCGTTTTTTCCCTAGGTTATTACTGATTTCCAGGAGCCATAAGGATCTGTAAATGATGCGCTTTTATAATATCTTGTGGAATCAATATGCCCACCAAACACCATTGGATTTAGAGTGGTACGAATTGGTAGTATTTCGGTTATAATGTGGTTTTCTATACGTAATATTCCGAAATTATATAAGTCTAAACATTTTTCTCTAGAAATATCAGCAATATACTTTTGCCTCCCTGAGTTGAATCATATAAGATAAGAAAATATCCCGCAGTGGTGTTTGGTGAATTATTTATTAGATCACACGGTTTGGTGAATTTTTATTTTACATTGTACGACCTCCGTTTCTAAGTATTCATTGATCTGGAGAAGTTGAGAATATTGTTAAGTTACAATTGGTTGCTTTAAATTTACATCGCAAGGTTCTACATTGAATGTAATGACAGTGGTTATATTTGAACGAGCTTCACAATCATAGCCTATTAGTACAGTAGTGAAATGAACAAATCTGAGGAAGATTGTTAGTTTCTTCATATTGTCTTATTTTTTCACTAAAATCAGAAAATAAAAGATTATTCATCGTCTGATTTCTCTCTTCCGCTTTTCTTTCTCTCTGGTCTAATATATGAAATTTGAAGTCTATTTGCATGTACTATTTTAGTATTTTTTTTATCTTATATCTTAATATTAGTTGTGTTTACAATTTCTAAAATTTGGTGTTGACCCGTGTAGTGGTTTCCGAATTTTTTGGGTTTTGTACCGAAAAATTCGGTTTTTAATAAAAATACATAATCTCCTACTTTATAATTTTTTTATTAATATTCTTATCATAATATTTTTTTTATTTACATTTTAATTTCACTCGATTTTCATAGACCAATTTTTTTTAATTCAGTTAAGCGAGTAACTAATCGTTCGATATAGGTTTGGTATATGGTTAATAAATCCTTGTCCTTTAATGGTTCGTTTGATGGTAGTCTTGCTAGTCTTCTAAAGGTAACCTCATATGGTGTTAGGCTTATGCTTTCCCGGATGCAGGTATTAAAGTTTAACATAACAATATCCACCCAATGATCCCATTCATTGTCCTTAGTTGTGTATGCTTTAATAATTCAGTTAATGCATGATGGGAACGTAATAGGAACCCATTAGATGGAGGGTGAGATTCCGTTGTTTTTATTTGTTTAATTTAAATTTTTTTGGATATTCTCTTAATAAGTCCACTCAGGAAGTACTTGTAGTACTGTAGTTGTGGGAATGTAGAACTTCATTGTAGTTTCATTCGGCAAAGGTACAGCTAAACAGAACTTTGATAGTTCATCTTGAATAATTAAAATATATTCATTTCCATTTTTGGTGGTGGGCAATGGTTCCACAATATCCATGGCGATCTTTTCAAAAGTATTGCCCAGTGTATCTGTAATAACAATAGATTGACGGGTTTCTAAACGTATAAGATTTTTAAATAGGCATGCTAAATTGCTGCATACGTCGGTTTATCGCGTTTTAAATTTTTTCAGTAGTAATTTTGACATATTCGATTAAAGGTTTTTGGAACGCCTATTGGTGATTTATATAGTTCGAGAAAAATACTCTCGATCTTGTCTTTGGTTACGTATTTTAATATATCTTTGCATATTATTATTTTAAAACGGATATTATAGAAAATATATTCTATCAGATCTAGGATTTCACAGAATTTCATGTTCTGTATGTAATCGCTGCGTGCTAGTCTTATTTCTAGCAAATTTTTTATATTTATCAAATTCCGAAGTTTAGTTAAAGCTTTTTGTACTCAATTCTTGGAGATTAGTAGTGATTGGCGTTTTTGTTTCTAGATGTAAATGCTTTTGAGATCTATTACTTCTATTTTTAATTTCAGCTACTTCTCTAATTTATAAATTTTGATAAGCAGGGATTTTATTAATTTTAAGAAACCCTTTGACTCTATCATCACAAGAATTACCACTTGTAGAGACAAAATATCCAATTTGATTCTGTCGCGATTCCATCTCTTTGTTTTGATAATGTTGTTAGATATTGAGCTTTGATTAAATTTATCGATGTTATTTTTTTCTAAATCTATCATTACCGGCTTCATTTTTTTCACTACAATTTTCATCGCTGCTACTTTCGTCAGTCTGTAATTTTATTGTTGAAATTTTATGTTTCTCCATTCAACTTTGTGATTATTGATTTCTTTTACTTCCATAAGTTTTTTCTGATTTCTTGCCACAACTCCAATATTCCTTGTTTTGATTGGGTTCCGTGACAGTGCATCGGCGTTAGGTTTTATTTTTCTGATTTATAAACTACAGCATAATCATGTTCTGTCAGTTTAAATCGCCATTTCTGTACCCTCGTATTATGTTCAGCTGATTTGAACCAAACTCAAGATGATACGTGATAAAAATAATTTTTCTTCCATAGATGTAGGATCGGAAAATTTTAGCTCTGTTGATCATCGTTAAAGTTTATTTTTCATATGTTTTATAGGATAATGCGTCGAACGAGAGAGAAAAAACTGAGAGAATGAACGCTTAGAAGGGGAGCGCAGCTGAGCGCAAAGGCTAGTAAGCGCCCGTTTTAACGTAGCCCCCTTATCAACGAACTTGCGCCGGTCTACACTGTAAGAAGGAGAAACAATTTCCTCCACTAGATGTCGAGAGAAAAGCAAAAGTAGAAAAACCATCCGTAGTATGTAGATAGAGCGAGCGAACAAACGGAGAGGATAACGTATCAAAGTAGCGAAATGAGACAAAGTACGAAGTAACATAGTAAAGTAGTGTGAGTAACGGAGTAGAAGCAACAGAGGTAAAGTAGGTAATATCTAATCGATTCAAAAGTGATGCAATTTGCGCTCTCTTTTACAGGGTGTAAGCGGTTCAACATGCCACCCTGACTGATCAGAGAATGACACTGTGCGGACTCTTCTATCCCTGGCGGAAGTGGTTCGATTCGCTATCCTGACCGCACCAAGAGGAACGTATTTAGTGCTTTCTCATTCTGGTTATCCGTATATCCGTCATCTGGACATGTAGTTATAATTGAAGCTTTGTGAATATATGTGTGTATACATGCATGTCCGTAATTAAACTATAAACCGTGAATATTATATCGTTAATAAGATTAATGTAATTAATATATATAATTCTCGTCGTCGTGTGTATAGAAATCAAGCTAGAATAGGTTATTGCATTATAATTAAGTATTATAAACTTTCTTTTATAAAGTCAAGCAGCATACTAACGAGACTCTAATAAAGCGATCATCTCTTTTTTCATTATTATTAATTCTAGAGTTTTTTTGTTGACTCTTTCTGAAATCCTCTGCCTTTTCGTCCTAACGAATGCTGATCGGCGAGTTGTTCCGGCTGTATAATGAGCATAAGGAGTGGATGAAAAGTCACCGCGAACGTCCTACACCAGACCTCCAGTACACAACAACAGGAGCTAAACGAGGCAAACCAGAACCGCCGCGAAAATAAAGCAAAACCGTCACAAGTTTAATCAGGGAACTTTCATTTTCGTTATTCCATGAAAAATCTATCTTATCTTGCAATAAACGAGTTAAAGGTTTACCTATCTGTGCGAATGAAAATGAACCCTGAATGAATCTCCTATAATATCCCGCTAATCCTAGGAATTGCCGGATATTTTTCTTACTTTTGGGTCGCGGGAAAACATAGACAGCTAAAATCTTTTCTGGATCGGGACTAATTTTGTTTTTATTTAACATGTGATCCATATAGCGAACCTCCCCTTTTTAAATTTCGCATTTTTCAATCTGAATTTTTAGATTAGCGATCCTTAACCTTTCCATAACTAAGTTAAATTTAAATTGGGGTCCTTGATCGAATTTCTGCAGATGATTAAATCGTCGATATAACAAACCCCGTTATTTTTTGCATCCCTTGTAGCACATTGTCCATTAATCTTTGAAATGTCGTAGGAGCAGTACATAGTCCAAACGGCTTTTTTTGAAATGATAATGACCGAAAGAAGTGCTAAAAGCAGTTTTATGAGTGTAACATTCGACCCCAAACCCCGTTCGGTGATCGAATAACATTTTTATTTATTTGCCTTTCTGGCGGCGGCGACTTAGTCCCTTTGTGCACTCTGATTATCCCGGCTCGGATGGTTCGATATCAGACCAGGTTCATTGCGGGAGGAGGTATGAAGAGACCAGGCAAAATGATAAGGGCGGCTCTTTTCAATTTGCTAAACCAATATTTATTCAAACAGATTTATTAACAATCTGCACAACTCAGAAAGATCTCCTTACTCTCAACAAGACTACCCCCTTGGAGTTTTATTTTGCATGCTAATAGTCTGCATGATTCAGGGAGATCTCCTTACTTCTAACCAGAATACTTCTTCATCGCAGGCTCGCCTTCTTTACAGCTTGAATGCGATTATCTTCCTTAGCTTTTCATCCGTTGTCTGACGGATTTTAAAAAGAGGGATGTTATGCCTGTCAAATTTCGGTATAAGCTGTACTGTGTGCCTAATGGAAACTTGTTGGTTTGGATAACAATAGCGCCATATTGTTTGCGAGGACTCCCTAGGTGCCTGCTTGCCTTGTATTTGCAGTTTTCTTGGGTCAAGGAGGCCTTGCACTAGATCGCACTTTTCAATACTGTTTATAACTGCTACAAAAGTATCTCGCAGTATCTGTTACCACCTGGCATACAGGTAGTAGAGTAGAGAGAGTTGCCTCTTTTTTTGGAAAAAAAAATTTTCTTTTTTAGGGTTGCATTTTCATTCTAATTACATTCTATTTTTCTTCTAATATTTCAATTTTATCTTGCTAGGTTGAAAAAAGGTATCCTAAGATTTGAATAATGTCATATATATCGCTATAGCTACTGTTTAATCCTGTAAGCCATTTATATTGAAAGTCGATTCTCTTTTTAATTTTTTCCTGTTTTTCCTTCATTTCCTTTATAACTTCGAATAAAAAGTTATATGAGTAGAGTTTCTTCCGAAACTTCGATTTTGTATCAGAGTTCCTTCAACCTAGCAGTCGATGTTTTATTTATGCCGCAACGAAAATAAGAAATCGTGTCAACAATTTATCTGCTTTTTATTCATTATTATTATTTTTTAATTTTTTTTTCAAATATTCTTTAGATAAAAAAAAGGATGTAGGTAAGATTCGTTTTGTTCTATTATTTTCTAAACTTTCAAGGTTTTTTTATTCAATTCAATTCAATTATAGATTATTCAATTTTTATTTCTCATTAATGTTGAATTATTTTATTGTAATTCAATCTTTATAAATTTCGTTATAGTGAATTGAATATATTATTTATTCAAGGACTGAGGATGGAAGGGAAAATAAAAGAAGTCTAAATAATAATTATTATATTATTATATATTTCTCTCTTATCCTTCTTTTTACTCCAAATCTGGTAAATAAACGAAATAATATTTTTCTATAAATCTAATGTTACCTGACTACCAATAGTTTGTTTCAAAACATTCCAAATAAAATTCTTGTTTCATCGTTTTTCTACACTTCATGCAAAGAAAGTTACCTTTATATTATTTCTTTTTCCTGGTCCGAATAATTCTTTTGTTATTCTAATTTTCCGGGGAAAATCTTTTTTCGTTATATTTTTATTTAGGATTTTTTTGTGTTTCTTTCAATGATTGACCGATTAAAAAATACATCGTAATCGTGTGTTTTTAAAGGTATCTTAATTTTTTTTCCTTTATTTGTATAAAAAGATTTGGTTTTTTCGGCATTTACTAAAAGATAAAGTAAACAAAAATTAATTTAATATTAATATAATCCCGGACGAGCCCCTAGAAAATGTCTTGTTACGTTCACAACGTAATACCTTTTTTTGCCTATACAATTAAGTATAATAACCAGGGATGGGACATGGTCCTAACTTATTTCGCAATATATAAGTTTATGTACTTAAAAAAAATTATGTTGAAAATTTATATTAAAAACTGAAAAACGCGGCCAGACCTTTCGTTTCGCTTGAAATTATGTAGAAAAATTATTTAGTTTTTACAAATACGCGACTAGACTTTTCGTCTCGCCTGCAATTATGTTAATAGATTTTACTACGAGAATAATTTTGTGAGATCATTATATAGGGAAGAATCTTAAGGAATAAAAAAAAGAAAAGGATAAAGGTCAATCCAATTTAAAGATACGAACTACAAAATAAAATTTAAAACGTATTTATTAATCATTTTCTTATGCAGGTCGCAGATTGAATTGAACGATGTTTTGTATAGGAAAATTCGCTCTTTTTATACAAAATTAAATGCACAGGCATCATGACAATTGTTTAGAATAATAATAATAACTACTTATATTATACTTACATTATAATCGTTTTATAATAATACATTTATATCTGCATTTGTATTTGTATGTTGTTTATAACGCTTCAACATTATTTGATTTGTATATAATGGCATTTTATAATTTTTATTATTTAATTATTATATTGATTATTTATTTGTTTAAGAATTACATAACAACAATATTATATATAATAATAATAATAATAATAATAATATATATATTAAATAAAATATTTTCTTGAGAGTGCAATTGCGCAGATGAGGGTGTTGCCGTATGCATGCGAATATATGTAGGCTTCCCGCTGTTCAATGATGCAACGGCGATCATAAACACGTCAAGATTGACCTCTTATCATTAACAGTACAGGCGTTAGTAATGATTCTAGATTCATTAAATTTTTCCTATTTGAGAATGAGTAAAAAAAGAAAAATTTTCTCTACGCATATATTTTTTGGTAGGCTTAGTAAGACAGTCGTAACAATATTTTATACATATTTTGTACATATATTTTATTACATAGTTTATATAAATTTCAATATAAATATATTAATATAAATATGATTTGCTACATTAAAGGCTTATAATACATTCAGACTTAATAGTAATATAATATTGTTTTTGAATATATTTATAATTACATTTATTTAAACATTAAATAAATTTACTTTTACGGGTAACAACAAATAATGATTTTCTAATCTATAATTTTCATTTAAAATTTTTGAATTTATCTAAATAAGGCATATATAAATTTTTCAGTTTCAATTTGAAATTTTTGTTATAAAAGAATCTATTTTGTGTAACATTCTCTGCAATATATTAAAATATTTTTGTAAATTCTTAATCCTTAAATTTGTATGTCACTGAATTTTCTTAGATTTACAGTTTAAACATCATTTTTCCAATTTCTTAATCTGTATATAGTAATTTAATTATATAAATCAAAGAAATTTTTTCTCATAAATATAAATATTCATAGTCTTGAATAACATGATCACTACAAGTTGGTATTTTTAATTTATGTATATTTTAGTATAAATATTTTACCTTAAAGTGAAATCTGTATACATAATTTCCCAAATGTCAAACAATTTCTTGCAGGATTGCAAGAAATTAAATTTAAATTTTTTATATTTTAAAACAATATATATTTTTTAGAAATGTTAACTTCTTTATCATCTTATACTAAATATGTATTTATGACTAATACCACATTCTAATTTTTAAATATTATAAAAATTATTTTATATTGTTAAATTATAAAGTATATTTCAAATACCATCACCACGTGTATGTGATACATTGTGTTGAAGAAAAATTTAATTTTTTAATAAAGCTATTTATAAAAAATTTATAACTATAGCTTATTAAATAATAATGCGTAGTAATTCCTTATAAATCTTTTACGTTTTCAAGAAAGTGGATAACTACAATGTTGTGACAATTTGAACAAGTCGGGATTGCTTTTCCATATATCCAAAAAGTTTACTCCTTCTTCAGACAAGTGGTTTTTAATAATTCATAATTTAAATTGTTGTACCTATTTTACGATGTTTGTGATCTTATTATTGTACTGATAGTTATGAATAATTACCAAGCACAACTCAATAATCAGTTATTGCGCTTAGGTACATCTGCACGAACGTACACAAGAAGTATACAATTACATATACATAATTAACCAATTAACTAATATTTAAGCAATTATTTTTAAAGTCAGCTATTATGTTGATAAAAATAGATTAGAAACAATATTTATTGACAAAGAAAGGCCAAGCGCGTTGAAAACAATTAGTGTGGCTAGTACGTGGTAACTAAGAATACGAGAGAGATGTAACAAGGAAATGATTAACATAAATTTATTATTTATTTGAAAATAAAATAAAATTACAAGAAATTAGGTAATACTATATAAAAATATTTATAATACAAAATATTACGAATAAGGTAGAAGATAAAATCTATTCCAATCATGTTATTTACGGAAAAAAAAATAAAAATGTATGATGCAACGCAAAGGACATCGGATAAGAAAAATGTTGAAAAACAACAATAACAAATGAATATTGAAAAGAATTCATTAACACTCCCAGTGTCAATCAAAATCTACCAGAACATGAACCATTTTAGTGTGGAGTCGGTGTTATATAAACGTCGTATTCTTCCTTCGTCTCTCGAGAACTCCCACAAAATTTGATTATTAATAAAAGGTAATTCTAGCATAAATTAACTGCTGCAAAATAATCAATTGTAAAAAATTTAATAATAATAATAATAATAATAATAATAATAATAATAATAATGTAAAAATGAAAATAATTAAAAAATTTTAATTAAGAATATTTAAATTATTATAAAAAAACAATTGTTTCTTTTATATATTTTATTTTAATATCTTACTGTGCAGTAAGTATATATTAAAAATTATTAAGTAGTTATTAAGTAAGTTGATCAAGCATGCATGTATTATTTTGCTTCTGTGAATTTTTAGTGAAATCTAAACTTACTAAATAGACTTTTTAGTCAAAAATTAATTATTATATGTGCATATGTTTAGTAGTGTACTTTATGTAGTATTCAGGCATAAAATTTCTGATTATTTGAAAGACATTTTAAACAGATCAAATTATATCAATTTAAGAGTATTGAAATTTTTTTTATAAATGATTACAAAATGAAAATTATCTAGTCATGTTTATACAAATAATAATTTATTTTGATAGAACATTTTAATTCAAGATAATGTTTATCACGTTTTATTGAAAAAATTTTGTTCAAAATGAATAATTTGTATAAATATTTTAACTTATATATATACGTTCGTATTTTTAGATTTTAAGTGGGTGATACATACAAGAATACGGTGAAATAAAATTCTATATCTTCAAAAAAGCTTGTTATAATCATTTATGATCAACTCATGCACTTAAAAGAATTTACTACAGTATTTTTTATATAAATATTATATTGCGCAATTAAAAACAAAGATTCACTTAAGTTTATGTTTCAGATATGCGAGTTAATTTTATGCTATTTATTAAAAAATAACACCTAATGGATTTTTGTACTTTAGTAGCAATATCTGTGAGCATGATAACTTCACTTATTTTTGCAGGATATCTTTGAAATTTAGCTTTTTAATTCATCCAAATGTTTGTAATTTTTTTTACATCATATTACAAAGGAATATTTATTGGCTTAAAATTTTCAGCTTGCATTTGAGCGGCATTAAACAATATTTTTATTTTCCAGCGTTCTTTTACCTGGCAAAACTTTTAAAAGCTGCGGATTGCGGATTTATACAAAGTGGTACACGTGTAGTATTAAGTTGTTCTGCAATAAACTTGTGCATTTCCTCTGAAACAGAAATAAAAGTATTATTAATAAATTATTAATATAATTATTAATAAACTACGAAAATATTATTTAACTATAATGAAATCAATAGGTTGTGCGGCGAAGTACAGTTCTGAGAGGAAAGAAATTGTTTCTTTTTTTTGTCTACTGCAGCGGTGCTTGACTCACAGATTTTTAGCATCGATTTCTTTAATCAACTAGGGTTCATTTTCGGAGAGAGGGTAACGATTTCAGTAGGCTCTAAATAAAAAGTGAATCGAATTTTATAATTCAAGCTAAATTCTATTTATTTTCTCAGAGAGAATCTGGCCGATAGTGTCGCGGTGTTTCTCGTCTTAAAACAGTTTACTTACGATTAAGACAAGGCCGTTAGGGCGGCATGCAAATTCGATACTTTAAGTGCTTATGTTCATGATACAAGACATAATCAAGGGATAGTATACGAAATAACTAAGTGCAGAAGCTTAACGTAAGAAAATACGAATTAACCTAAGAAAATTTATAGTGTAGTTGTTTTGTCGGCAAATAGCTCTCTGCGATGTGAATCGCGCAATGTAATGCTGACCCGATACAGAGAAGACCGGCACCGAGAGACGGACTGCAAGAGTAGAGAAGCTAAGAAGAGAATAAATTGTTCACCAAGATTGATCGGAAGCGAATGACTACGAGTCGTAGCGTGTACTTTCTTATATTCCCTTAGGAGTACACGTGCATGACTTTTATCGTTCGTCCGGAAATGGCGGTTGCATATGCTCGCAATTGCTGGGCGACTAGTATTGTGTACCTGCGCAGGCTGCACAAATCAATACAGAATGCTGCGTTTGCTTGCGCAAGTCCGGCGGGACTAGCATATACGCACGCGTGGAGGAGACTTTAATCCGGGCCGTACATTACATATATGCGTAGTGGTTTGGATCACTGAGAGCACGTAATCTTTCTTGAATTTGTATGACGTATATTGTACGCATGGTATCTCATATTAGTATGGTGTATACTGCGCACACACTCACTTTTGCACTAGTGCGGTGCATGTGGTGCGCACATTCTCTTATGTATAGTGTGATCACTTGCTGTGTGTGACGCATTCATACTATACATACTCGTATACTCATGTGTGTGATACATATGTATACTCCGTTTGTATACAACACAAAAAAATGTTCTTGCGATAGGCGCTGTACAGCTCGTTACAATGCTATTATTAAAAGGAAATTTTCAAAGAAGTAAAATACATTTATTCACTTATTTACGTAATTTTCATAAAATTACCAAATGATATTATATTTGATATTTTAAAGCTGAATTATAGTATATAATAATAATAATAATAATAATAATAAAATTTTAATAATCTTCAATAATCATTAGAAGACATATTTATACTATATTAATTATCTGATTAATTGGCAAGATTTATACTTTATTTTTAGAGGCTTGTAAATTATAAACTGTATTGAATTTATAAATTTAATTTTTTTAATGTATAGATAATATTTTCTTTACTAAAATAATAGGTAAACTATCATTCATTGACAGAAAATATTAGATTTAAACATTTTAATCGATAATATAAATTGTTAAACAGAAAATGGAAAAAGAGCAATTACGCATACAAGAAAAGGTCTTGACAATATCATTTCTTAATATTTGACGAAGCTTACTTTTTCCATCTTTATAGAAGGATATACATTTATAATATGTAAATTAAATTAAAATAAACAATGTGTGTGTGAAAGAGAGAATAACGGAGAATTGGGTGTTTCTCTAATATAAGTTACATAATGATTTTCTGTTTTATGAATATTTTTATGAGTACATAATAATGTAAATATTAAGCAGTAATATTTAAGCTTTTTAAATACCTAGCATTATATTATATATTATGCGTATAACAATGAAAAAAAGAAACACTAAAGAAATTTTAATAAATAAATAGCCAAAGGTCGGTTTTTAAGTTGAACCCATCATTTGGGAAAAAATTAGGCAATGCCTTATAGTTAATGATGCCCATTTTACAGTATAAGCTATCCCTGAAGCACTGTCTAGAAAAAAAAGATATCGGTTTTTAACATTTAAATTTTTTAAAGGTTTTAAATTTTACATCAAAATTAACTTCAATGTTTTTGGTTAAATAATTCTTTCTTCCTGCTCAAATTTACGCATGTCAGTTTTATTCAATTTTGGTGTACAATATGTTTCTTTTCGTTTTGAACATTGGTTACCTTAACATAGGATTCATATTCTCCAAAAGACGTCATCTCAGTGTATTGTATACTGTAATTATCCGAAAGAAAAAGAGACAGTACAATAGACCGATTGATGTAACCTTAGCCTGTAGATGTCAAAGATACCAATAATACCAAAGGTCAAAACAAAAAATATCACCAGTCTCACGGGATTCAATCGATGAAATGGCCAAACGTTCTAGACAGGTTGCCATCACTATCGTTGACCGTCAGCAGTCAACGATCGACGCTATTTTCTGTTTCTAAATTTTTAGCTTTTAGTGCTTGTAGGTACAACTAATAGTAGAATATTCCATTTTAATATTCTATTTCGTATAAATTAAAAAGAAATATCATTTTCTTTGATATTTTTACCTTTGATTGAAATAATTTTTCAATTCTGCAATTTCTTCTTTTTTTATTTCACAGTTTATAGGACTTTTATTTTTATTATTAATAATATCAAATATTTGAAATTAATAAAAAAATACTAATAACTACAAACATCCATTAATAGTAGGTCAAATTAAAAATACTATATTTATGGATTCATATAGAAATTATACATGTTTCATTTCCTTATTGCTGGTTTTTATTCAGTATTGAGATCTATATCTACTTAGAAAGCTAAACTATATATGCTTTGATCTTTCAGATACATTTAGTTTTTTCTTACTAGATAGAATTTTTTTGTAACACAAATCAAATATGTTTTATAAACCACATTTATATCGTATACTAAATTTCTCTGGAATTATATAGTTATTATAATTAACATAAACGAGTTTTTCATTACAATAAATATATATTTTGACGTACACCGGATCTACTCGTACAGTCTAAGAGTGGTGTATATAATACGCGCATCTTGGCATAGCGCTTTTCTTTATCTATCCCACTTACGATTGACAAATTAACTCTATGAGTTAATGATTGGGTTTTTAAGATCAGATAAGGATAAAATTTCTTACGATCATCTCAATTTCTTCTTAATTAATATCTTGTTTGTAATTGCTTTGAACCTTTAAAATATTATAAATTACTTAGATGTGCTTTTGTTAATAATGTAGTACATATTTTATGTTTAATTGTTTAATAATTTTATAATTATGTTTAATTTTTATTTAATTTATTTACTTTTTTTAATTAAAATTATTTAATTTAATTATTTAATAATAATTTTATAATTAATTAACAGTAAGTATTAGTCAACAGTATATTTAACTATAAATAAAATATTTGTCCATTTTATATTAAATATATATTAGAATCAACAAAAATGAACAAAATTTATAGATTGTATCTGCTATAAACTTTTACTAAAAGACATTTTGGTAATAGACATGTTCTATTATTTCTTTAGGTCTTAAAATATTTTCGTTCACTTTTATATCACAATGAGATGAAAAATGTAGAAATAAATAAGAGAAGCATTTTTGGACGAAAATATAAAAAGAACAGCAAAATCGATTTTACAAAATTGCAGTTATATTTGTTATTAGAATAATAATATTCTTGCACTTTTCAACTTGATATTCATAAATGAAATATTTTGTTATTATAATTAAATTGCTTTAATGGAAACGAAAATGAAATTAATATCTACAGAAGACTTCAACGATTTCATAGAAAAGTAGAGGAATGTGAAAAAATTTATGAATGTAAATATAACAACAAGAAGTAAAGTATATAATAAATATGAGATGTAATTATATATAATTGTATTTTTATACACAATGTAAAAGATTATATTAAAATAGGTTATTACAAAAATCAATAAAAAAAATAAAAATTCATAAAGTGTAGGAAATGACAATCATCACTTCTAATACTTTAAGATGAAGAAATATAACTATTATAATTTCATAAAATAGACATTTTATATTAGTAATATAAATTATTTTTAGCTTGACAACTTCGCATTTCTACATGTCGTTATAAGTATTTTCCTAAAAAACTTCTAGATACTGCACAATATATTATAACGATAAGTTATATAATTAAAAAAATTAATCACTTAGTGAAAGACTTTATCTATATTATTTACTGGTGATGCTTTTTAAAAAATATATTTAATTTCATTAAATGATATTTTTAAATTGAAGAAAAATTTTCATTTATTTTTATAGTTTCTACTCATTAGGATTCTAGTTTGAAGATATTGAAATAATAATTATATCATTATAAAATCTTTTTTTTATTTGGTTATAAAAATTATAGAAGACTTTTTTCTTAAGTTTTCCAAAGTATGGAATTTAAAGCATTATGAACACATAATCTATTTCGTCAACCACATATTTCAATACGTAATGAATTGTGATATTTAACAAACCTTTGACTTGTTGAACACATGTAAGTTTTCGTTCCCAAAGATCATCAAAGGAATGTGTGGTTACTGGTTCAAATTCACCTGTATATTGTCGCATGCCTGCACTAGTTGTATAACAACATGTACACATACAAGAGTGATATCTCAGTCTTCCTTCATCTAAATATGGATGAGCCAATGCATCGCCTACTGTAATCCGCTTATCCTACAAAAGTATTGTTTACTGTAAAGGCAATCGTATACATTAAAATAGAGTGAATTAATTAACTTACAGGATCAAAGACTAACATTTGACAAAGCAGATGCACAGCTTCATGTGTTGCTTGACTACTGAGGGTATATAGAGCAGTTAGTGATGGTGGCTTAGGAGTACGCCTAAGCATATGAGATTTTGCACCTTCACAAGCATATCTCATATCTTCAAGGCTTGGTGTACCCAATAACTCTGTAATTAGCTCCAACTATCAATGAGAAAAACGAAGTTTTATTTTTTATTTAAAATGGTGAGTAAAGAAATTAAGTTTTTATTTAATAATATTAATAATTTGTATACATTAGGTAAATTAAATTTCATAAAATCATTTAAGATTTTTGATAGCACTTAATTTTGTAAATCCATTGTTATAGAGAAAATATAGATTTACTTCCCGAAAAAGTATTCGGAGTAATAAGTATAACCATAATTATTAACGTTTATACATAAGAAATAGTAAATATACAAAATAATATGAGAAGATGGATAAAGGGTTTGAAAATAAATGATTAAATTAAATATGATAATTGCAATTTAAACACAATTATATTCGGAACTTGTTGAAAAAGAATAATAAGTTTGAATAGTGGAAACACTTAAGTTAGTATAAACTATAAAAAACAAATATAACTTACTGATTAATATACTAATTGTTATTATTACTTATATTGGTTTAATAATATATATAAAGAAATCTATATTTTATAATCTAAAATATAAAATATTGATGCATATAGAAAATGAGTATGTGCTTATTGGTTAAACATTTGCTGAACTTAAATTTTCTAAAACTTCTAATTTTTTAACTTTATAACTAATACGAAAAGAAGAATGTCAATAAGATATAAAATATACAGAAAGGAGTATATAACATAATTATATAAAAACTTTTTAATGTAAATATTAATACTTAAGTTTAACACTACGCTAAATATAGTTATTTACTGCGATAAATGTTATGTCTCACTAAGAGTAACATATTTTTACATGTTCCATAAAAGTGGGATATAAATGTTTAGAACAATTTAAATCGAGAAGAATAAGTTTTTTCTTTAAAAAATATACGCATAAATTGTTTTATATACAATACTTTATAATAATTACGTTTCTAATACAGTTAATGCTAACCTGTTGAACAGGACTTTGAGCCTGGAAAAGAATACGTCGTCTTAAAAGTTCACCGAAAATGCAACCTACACTCCAAACATCAACAGCAGTCGTATAGTGTCTCGCACCCATGAGAATTTCTGGAGCTCTATAATACTGTGTAACTACCTCTTGAGTCATGTGCTTTTTCTTATCCAGTTCTTCTACACGGGCTAGTCCAAAATCGCAAATCTAATAAATCATATAAATTTGTCAATATTACATATCAAATATACATATATTTGATCAAATTCGAAAATAATTATCAAATGGTATAATAATGTGGATAAAATAAAAAATATGCCAGTTTCCCTTTATAATGAAACTTCGACATTGCAAAATAACAAAGTATTTAGACAGAAAAAATAATTATTTTAAATAATCATAGTCAGTGATTTACTATTTATAAGTTTAGAAAAAAGTTAAAGTGTCTTTAAAGCCAAATTAGGAATTATAATTTTGAACGACGAAAATACTTCTTAACGAAAACAAAAAGTTAATATGAGAGAAAACTATAAATTAAACCCATTAACTAGATTAATTGCAATAACATTTATATAGGAAATCACTTTCATAAACAATATGACACAATAAACTCTAAGTTAAAAAAAAATATTCGGAATGGGCTAATCAATTTGATTAAAAACAATTTATTTTTCAAATATAAATATTTTTCAAATATTTCAAATATCATGCTAATTGGAAAATTGTTTAGATTTCTGATGAGAATACTCTGGTTAAAAGCTGGTTTAAAAATCTAACAAGTATTTATTTTAACTCGAAAATAAATTCAGTTTCTTAATCACAATAGAATTAGCATGAAATTAGCAATTCTACAATAATTAATCATGGAAGAAAATAATATAAATGTCAATAACTTAATTCTAAATAAGAAAATGTATATTTTTATATTAAAAAAAGTAGTTTTAGTTATAAAATAATTATATTTAAATTTGTAAAATACTTTGAAGTAAATTAAAAGTATACTTTAAACACAGTTATTTATCGAAAAATAATAATATAACTTACAATAATATAATTGTTTAATTCTATTAATATTATACTAATATTAATATTTAATTCAAATCTGCGCTTGATTAAAGTAGTTTCTTTTTAAATGTACCCATACAAAGAAGTGAATTTCTACTTTCAACAGCTTGATAGTATATGTAATACAAAAACAGGCATGTTTTTGACATAGTTTTATTAATACATAAAACATTTTTCAGACATAACTACAATAAACGTTTATTTCTTTTATTCATAAAGTGAAGACAATATAATCAATGTATGTTTAAGCGTTCTAAGGTAAATTTGAAAGGAAAATAATGTTGTTTTAGGTCATCTATTATGAAAATATACCTAAAACATTTTCTAATTTTGTAACTACTAGCAACAGTTTTTAGCTCTTTAAAACTTTATTTTTTGACGTATGAACGAAATTTATATCCAGCCAATATGTAAAAAGTTCCTTATGGTTACGCTGTGATTTATTTCAATTATATTCAGAATGTGAACCGAGTATTTCTTTTGTGATGATGAATTACAGTTTAACACTTTGATTTTAGTGTTAAATGCTTCTTTTTGTACTATAAATTATATTAATTTTGTATTGAGACCACAAATAGCTTCATGACTTTAAATGCCTGTATAGATTTCAAAGACTATTTATATGTAATATGTTTTTCAACAATTGATAATTAATTTCGCAATCATTTTTATTTTAATAAGAATACCATTATTAAAAATACTATTTAGAGTAATATTTTCAGTTAATAAAATTTTGTTGATATGAGGTATTCTATAATAAGCTAAATATTTTCTCTTCTTTTGACGACTTCACGATTACATAAGATAATGATGTAAAAATAATAAATATTTTTTGAAAAAATATAAATCAAAAGAAAAACGTTTGATATCTTTCTAATTAAACAATGTAAATTTAATAACAATTTTCTCATAATGAAATACCATTGTTTTACACTCGCGATTTAAAAGCAAAATGAGGAATAGCAAAAGATGTGGTAACAAAGAGCAATTTAAATTTAAGTTTAAAACTGATTTACTAAATCAGCTAATTTTATTAATGTTAAATTTTAACCATTCGGGAAGTAATTGGCACAGCATCTTTTATACATCTTTTATACTAGGTATGTGGAGTTTCCTGCCTTGATTAAGAAGATATCGGTAAATAAAAGTTGGTTTTTGTATTAGATATTCAAGGTCAGTAAAAGAAGACTAATAAATCAAAGAATGTTAATCGTGATGGATAAAACCATAGCATGAGTACTGGTATAGTATGTCTCAGAACAAGGGTCTGTGTGTTTATTTCAATTTATTTCTATTACTCAATGTTCCAGTTCTAAAACATCTTATAATTTAAAAAATAATATTTTAACCGTGAAAAGGTAATTGAGAATACAAATACTATAAAAAATTTTAAATAATATATTTTAACATACTATTTAAAACATTGTTGAAATTCGCAATGTTGCTTACCTTTAAAATACAATTACTATTTACGAGAAGGTTCCCTGGCTTGATGTCCCGATGTAAAATTCTAGCAGAATGTAGATACTTAAGACCTGAAAAAATATTTATATTTCATGAAATGCACTTATAAGGTGTTTTATAACAAATGCACTTATAAGTTGTTTTAAAACAAATGCACTTATAAGTTGTTTTATAAAATTAATGCAAGTAACTGATTGTTAGATATTGAATATTTGTCTATTTTATGCCTGAAGTTTTGAGACTAACTAATTTATATTTTTTTTTCATCCATTAGAGAATACTGAAATAGATAGTCAGGTTCCTTATTTGTTTAAAAAATTTAGACATAAATATTTTCAGACTTAAATGTAATGACAATAAAATATAATGGTTTCATAAAACATGGTTTTATGAAATGATTTCATATCAAAGCCAAGAAAATAAATATAACGCAGAGTAAGATTAATTTAAAAAATTCTAAATCTTCTAAGATTACTCCGCCTTTATATAATCACATAAAGTCAAATCAGATCAATTTCTTTCAATCACCTATACTAATTTCTATCTTCATCTTTAGAATAAAAGTATATGTTTTAATTCCTATATTAGTAAACTCTATTACTTTAATGTAAAAAGAAAATTTGATATCTACTAGTTATTTACTTTATTAGTTATTAATTTACTTTGATCAAATAAAATAAGGAATTATCAATTTTTTCTAGTTCAGTAATCATAGAAAAATTGAAACTTAGTTTTTATTAAAATATTTTAATTACTAATATGCGCAATTTTAAAAAAACGTATTTTATGTTACAACAAATATTTAATTAAACAATTTCAAACTCGAGTAATTTAAAATGCAGTTAAAAAAAATTTGAAAAATGTATACACTAGAGAAATGAATTTTCAAATAAAAAAATAGAAAAAGATTAAAATTAGAGAACTGTTAATTTGTACAATACTGTTACAATACACAGAATATCACATGTAATTAAATTATTTTGACTTAATTACTAGAAAATCTTGAATTTTTTAAAATTAAAGTATATTACCAGTTCATAATAGTTAGCATTTTACTACTTTTTATTCGCACCGGTGTGTTAGAAAGTGTGAATTATTTAAATTAATTTTAAGTTCATTGTATACCACTAAGCCGGATAGATAAACAAATATGTTTTAAAAGTAATCGTATAGATATTTTTAATAGGCACATGAATATAGATAAAATAATAGATAAAATAATCATAAAATAATCAAATATAAAATAATAGATAAAATCATAGATAAAATAATAATATAAGTAAATGTTTATTCTTACCTCTAAGGATCTGATATAGAAAAACTTTGATGTGGTCTGGGCTGAGATGTTGAGGACTAACTATTATTTTATGAAGATCACTTTGTAATAGTTCCGTAATAACGTAGCTAAATTTATATATATATACACACATATATATGTAGGTTAAGGAAATACTTAGTATACTTAATTATACAGTAGAGAGTACTAAAGAGTAGTATTTATTAGTAAATTCATTAAAAATATTTGCGTAATAATACGCTATAATAAAAAAGTAAGAAATATAATTGCATATAAGTTACGAAAATCTATAGTATTATTAAAAGTAGTATGGCTATTATGCCTTTCTAGTAAAATATTATAGTTATGATTTTACGATATTGGCTCTAATAAAAAAATCTTTTAATTCTTTTTTGCCTTTACTATAGTTTTTGCTTAAATTGTAAGTTTATTTCATCTTCAACGGTCCAATGTAGTATTTTAGAGGTGACATTTCGTATTTTACCTGCATTCAGCTGGATGATATTTAGATTTTTGGCGAATATTTATAGTTCGTTATTAGATATAGTCTGTAAAGTTTATGATCCTATCGAGATTAATTTTTTATTGGGAATACTTTTTGTTCACTTTATTGTTTATACTCTTTCTTGAATTTTAGTTTATGTATTTTGAAGGCGATTGTTTCCAACTTTGCATACGTTTTTGGCACAGTTTGAACATCATGTTTCTGAGATAATAGTGCTTGACTATGAAAAGCATATAAGTCCTTGGCATTTGTAGTACTTGGTGACTAAAAAATTAGCATCTTTATAACATCATAGTACCCAGTTAGTAATCTAAGAAAACTTTGTTTTAATTATGAACTTAAACACTAATCAGCTCAATCTCTTGCTTCGTCTATAATAGGTTGTTTTTAGTGTCCATTTTGTTGGTAAATTCTCAAATTTTATGTTTTTTATTGCATCATGTATAATTACTCTCGGCAAGTATTCCTAAGTTTTTCTACCTTTGAGAATTACTAACAGTACTCGAAAATAGAAAATGTCTATCCTAGTATGGAACGGAAGATATTAGTCTTGCCTTCCATATGTCTTCCTTCAGCCCTTTCATATTCAGAAAAAATTTTTAGATTTTCCAGGCTTCGTTAAGTAGTCACAAACTTAGTCGTAGGTATTCATACTACAGCATTTGATTAGGTTTTAGTAATAATCTATGGTCAAGTTCTTTGCTGTAATTTAAGCATTTCGAGTTTTCTTATTATGCTTTTGTTAACGTTTTAATTATAAATATTATAATTATTGAAATTCTTTTTAACTGTGTAGTTAAATCATTTTCTATGTTTAATATTGAATAAAAAAACATATACACTTCGTAGTTCTTTAATTAGTTTAAGAAGTATATTAGTTATGCTCTATTAAAACTTCATTATTGATCTCACAAATTGTTCCGAGACAAACAGAAAAGTATCTGCGGAATATTTCATATAGTATCAATCTGTATTCCTATAATTTATTAATATTTTAAACTAATTTTATTTACTAAAAGGATACATTTCTTGAAAAAAATCCAGATGAGGGGGCTGGAGAATATCTAGAGCTGAAAGTACCTGAAAAACGTCAGATTACAATGTATAATGTTTTTGTAACCGAAAGCGAAAAATTTCGAAAGATAATAAAATATACAAAGCCCATATTGTAAGAAATACTAACACGTGCAAATGAATTTAACTTTAAGCAAAAATCTTCGAGAGATAATAAATATACAAAGCTCGTATTATAAAAAATACCGACACGTATAGATAAGTTTAATCTTAAGCGATATTCTTCGAGAAATAATGAAATGTATAAAGCTCAAGCTTACTCAAAAAAAGCTACAATTATAACCATGCCTTAAATATTTAAACTTTAAGAAAACACTTAAAAACGATCAAAAAAAGAGATTGTAATAAAAAACGTATGGGAAGCCTCTTCTAAGAAAACATATACTATAATCATTCTATTTCAAAATTAAACAAAGAGGCCTCTGACACGAAACATATGAAATGTAAACCAATCATAATTTCATGACACGAACTATTGTACGACAACGAAAAGCGTAAATATCTTGTAAGAGATCACCGCTGTACGAAATTGCGTATCAAATAAACACCGCCTTATATAAATCTCGTAAGAAATAGAACGCCAGATTACAACAAATTAATCAGAAACAAAAAAATGACATCGCCAAGAATATATAGAGACAGGCGTACACAGCGAATAATTATTCATCATTATTTCATTCATTCGTACTTCATGATAGCGATTGCGGCCCACGTTTTCGTGAGAACGAATTAAATTCGTTTACACTAAATATTTTAAAATTGTAACGCCGTTCATTATATCTTTTAATTGTGAATAAATTTTTATATTATACTAAAAGTTAAGTCTCAAGTCAATTTAAATTCCTTCTACAAATACACTGTCAATTTAATCGAGTTTTCTGAAAAATCGAGGGATTTTTCAGGGCCCTGACGACAAATTCCTGGAGTGGTGACAACAGCTGTCTAAAACACTTGGAAACAGCCATACATTGCCCACATTGCCCTTAGGACATCGATCCAGTTAAGTATAAAAGCTTTTATTTACAATAACGAATAGAATACTGAAACGGAACTAGCTGAACTATTTTAAAGCATACTAGCCTATTCCTGCCAACCTATAAAAGTTAAATCGATTAATAATCATAGAATCGATTAAAATCATAAAAGTGTATAAAATTGTGTATAAAATTAGTAAGACGTCACACATGATAATATGTTACTTTATGCTATTGATTAAGACATATATTTGCAAATTATAATTCTTTTTCTTCAAATTTGAATTTACTAAGTACATCATACAAATTTATTATGTATATTGTACATTACTATTGTACAAAAAATAATTTAAATAACTTTTAGCGAGGTTAAATTATGAAACAATAATATATTATATATACGCAAACGTACGTAGATTAAAATCTACTATATAGTGCTCTGAAAGTTACATTAGTAATCTTAATAAATACAGTATAATCAGAGTAACCTTTTTAATAAAAATAAGTATTAATCACATAAAAATATAGATATAATTATCATGACAATGATATAATAAATTTTAGAAGTGGAATATTAATATAATTAAAATATAAGACATATTCGTTGCAATATTAGCTTAGTACTTTAAAAAAAATTTCGAATTCAATAAAGATTTAACAATTATGTTTCCTCAGACATACATAGGCATACTAGCAAAAGAAAAGATGGTTGTAATTTAATTACAAAATTACAACAATAACTGTAACAATATATTTGCATATTAAAGCTGTCATGATTAGACCGATTCAGCCGAGCAACGCGTGGCGCTTGTTATCGTCAAATGGCGAACATGAAAAGAGACTCGATTTAAGGTTTTAACAGGTAGAAAGCAATAAGGAAAAAATTGGCGACACTTCTTATCCACAAATGTGAAAATGTGTGTAAAGTGAGTATGCCGTATTCACCGAATATTCGAGTGAGAAAGAGTATGCGTTGCATACATCAGTATGTTTATGAGAAACTACGCGTCGCACATACCAGGTTAGGTAACAGAGAGTAAGTCTCTCTAATCTCCCCTACGTCAGACCCTAGGCAAGTTTTCGTTACGCCAAGTTCGCGACTATATCATAACCCTCACCGCCCAAAGTTCGCCTCGTAACTTCTGAAAAAGATGCGTTGCCGGAGATTACCGAAAGTAAACACACGAACGCAGACCTCACCGGGATACGATTTTTCTAGTGAATTGCATACTTTAGTTTAAACAGCATTTCCGTTTAAATCTGCGTTATGTGTTTCACTATAATTTGCCCCGTGTTCCTAGGTTAAGTCTGAGTTTTGTTTAAATGTAGTACATGTATCTTATGTTAAAAGATTGTGTTTTCTTACGCCGCGCCCAATTGTAGCATATTGAGTGTAAATTTATGTTTTTAAGGCGGGAGATCGCGACATCGCACCAGCCACGCTCCCCCTATGATGACGCCAGATTATAGGGGAGAAATTAAGGACAACTATTATATTAAATATTAAAGAAAAATTGTTGATTTTTTCCAAACAACCTTCTTCCCTGCTCTCAAAAGCCTGCCCGACTCCAGTCATCGTGGTTGAAAAGCGGGGAGATGAGCACCGCCGATGTAGAGAAGGCAAGAGCACAATCTTTCTTCCTTTCGTTCAAATACAACTATTTATTATAACCAACTCAACTGATCTCGCTTAATACCCATTATTTATATTACATAGTTATTTTACTTTTCTATTTTTTTGGCAATTTTTATGTTCTATGAGATAGAAGAGGAGTTTTAATTCAAGCAGAAGAAAAATAGTTTATTTTCAATTAAAATGATCTTAATTTCTTCTATCGTTATATGTAATTCGTGTAGTATGAGATTAATTTCACAAAATATTATATTCAAAGACTTAGGTTTAAGTACAAATTAAGGGTTGCAAATATGATGAATGATTTCTAAATTTCAGTCTAAATAAATCAGTAAGAAAATTAATCCGTTTGAAATTATCTATAAAAAATACGTGCAATGATCTAAATATTGAATATAAGAAAATTAGTTTCTCAGCTATGATTTAAAAAGAAATTATTCATAAAAGTATACAAAAAACTGCAAAAATATTCGTCAATTATCATTCAATAGGGAAAGCTGGAAAAATAGGATTACTAATAAGCAAATATTAAATAAATAAATAAAGAATAGTTGTAGAATAATTTAACTTGTTGATATAAAGGAATCGGATGATTTTCGAAAAAAAGATAAATCGATTAAAAATTAATTAGGTAAATATTATCTACGATATGCAATAATGTTTTATTATATATATTCAATCAATAATAATGTTTTGTATGACGATTATTCCTACATATATGATTGTTAGTATAAATTGCAAAAAGCAAAATTTGAAACAAATTAGTCATATATAATCATTAATTACAAATCTGAGTTTTTAAATATAAATTATATTAAGATTTTTAATTGAAGATTTTCTTAAACGGTGTTTTTACTATATACTTAAAACATAAGTGAAACTTTGGATAATATGATCTCCAATTATTTTATCTTATAAAATATTATACTTTATATTTAATGAGAGCTATAAAATATTAACATTTATCTTGAAAGAATTGAAGCAAGCATGCCAAAAAGTACAATAAACAGACGAATTTAGAAAAAATTCACTAGTAATAATGGTACTTATTCGGGCCAAATATTCTACGATGATTGCGGTGCCACTCACACACCCACACAGAGTATACGATATTTATAAATATTATTCATAAAAACCATTCGGTACTTTCTTACTTTCACTTTCTTAGAATTGTACTTTATAAAAATTTTTATACTTAAAACAACTAACAACTACCTTAAAAAACTTCGGTGAAAATTGCGTCTATTGGCTAAGTATCGTAAAGAATTTGATCAATTAGTATCACATAAACATAACAACTATTAAGATAATGGTGCATATAATTATTTAATTTCATATTATATCTGTATCTTTGATTTTCATTTATTTGATTTAATAAATTAGTTATTTACGTAAGGGCGGTACATAAAATCTGAATGCTTTATTATGTCTTTCTTAATTTTCTATCTTAAAGTAAACTTTGTAAAGAATTTTTCTTATTTGGTTGTACTCAGGACAATATACGGTAATACCTATAATATAGACAAAGATCACCAAATAAACACGCACAAGTAACTTACATACGAATAACCTTACAATTATATTAAAGTGACTATCATAAGTCATTTCATTAAAAAGTAATTTTGCCCGATTACTTGCATGATTGAGAATTTAATACGGTGTTTGATTTTCTTTAACTCTAGTTACAGCAAATTTTTTTCATTAATCATTTCTATAGTGTACTGTTGTTCTATTCATTTTTATGTATTTATATTATTATCTGTCAAAATATTTTACTTTTCATTTATATGTAATAAAGATGAAACTATGATTAGTAAATAAAATAAAGATACCGAAATTAAATACTATATTTATTTTCATTTTTTATAATCAGTACATATAAAGTTGTTCTAAAAATGGTAAAAATATTTTTCTATTAAATAATACAATTCCTATTATTTTGAGTGCATTCATATAACGAATATACTTTCATATTACTGGATAATAAGTTTCTTTTCATTTTTATTTAGATTAACAATCATAAAAAGGACATATAAGTATATAATTAATTTTTTAATTTAGCAAAACCAGATCAATAATTAGTACAATGTTGTTTTTGTATTGATGTGTTATTCTTAGCAGTTCAAAATATTAATATAATTTGTAATACTACTGACATATTTTAATACTTGTATTATGATGTTTATAATTTGACAACTGTACAATGATTTGAAAAAATTAATACAAATCCTTAAAATTATTTGTTTTATAATTGTGTCACGTGAAATCGACATGCAACATATGGAACTCATAAGAAATTATGTAAAATCATCATTTAAATTTGTGAAAGAGATTGAGAATTAATGTTTTCCATATTGAGGGTCTTACCTACCACCTCTCTCGTGTACTTATGTAATCAGTCAAAGTCGAGTAAAAGTAAATTGCGAAAACTTGAAATTATCAATGTTAGATACAAGAGCCCTCCGTAAAATGCAGAGTCCATGATCGTCATTAAAATTAATTAAGATTTAAGTATTTTAATTTTCTGAATCTCATTTTTTTATCCAAGATACTCCGATATTTTGAGTTATATGAACTATTGTTTGAACTTTAATAGAAACATACATACTGTGTTTTTAATGATACCTACATTTTCATGCTTGAAGAAACATAACATCTTTAACTCTCTGAAAACTCTTCTACTGCTGATTAAACTTTGAAAAACATTTGGTAGCTTCTTCAAGGCAACTCGTTTTCCATCTCTTGGATCTGTAACAGCCCTATAAGACAATAAAATAAGAATATTACTTACATTTCTCTTTTAAAAAAATTAAATTAATTTTATTATTCAGAAAACTTATAAACAAAATTGAATACTATTAATTATTTAATTAGTTAATTTTTATGCGAACTATATTCTTTTAGATATATAATTTTAATATCAAGTTGTTATTTTTATTAGCATTTACTATTTTGTCTTGTGAATATGGCCACTGCCACATATTAAACTGTACAATTGGGCTAATCATTTGGTTATGCATTTGGCTTTCAGTATTTCTAACCATAACCCTACAGCGCAGGGCTTGCGTCTGATATAACCAAACTAACACAAATTTTGTAAGGCACAGCATCTACCGCGACAAATGTACTCATACCTCACTAAATGTATATGTAAATTATGTAACATGCAGCGGAAATATACCCGAAATTGTAGATAGTCTAGTGCACTTAATTTTCCGTTAATACATAAATTACACTGTTTGCAGGTCGATTTCCTAAAATCTTCGGATCTCCTGAAAATTCAATCCTTATAAATAGTAATCATGGCCTGCTCTCATCCTCTCTCTCTGTCTCACAGACGTATTTATAATGTACATCACTCCCTCCTTAGTTTCCGATATCTACTATCTCTTGCTCATCTGAAATATCCGCTTTTTCAATAAGATTTACTTCATAAATACAATAAAGTTCTTCCCAGCTGTTGAATTAGATCTGACTTCTTAATTTTCAATTTTTTATTCATACTAAATATTTCAAATTTCTAGCAGTGGATTAGAGAGCATGTTTATATTTCCTGTTTATTTTTCGAATATGATGGATGTTTCTTGGAATGTTTCACTCACATTTCTAGTCATGCGTCCTATACTAAATTAGATGATGATAAACGCCGTATCGTTTTCTTTCAACGACATGGTAACTATATTCGCTATAGATAAAATAGTTTCTAGAGATTATTTATCTTAAGTATGCAGCATATTTATATGTGTATCAAACTGTTTTTAAGCTATGGCTAAAATTTGCTTGCACATCATGGCCTATAAAATTGATTCGTATTTTATTATTCGTCTATTCACTGTCATAATTTTGTAATCAGTCAATAAAGTTACTGTTTGACTATTATTATATGTATTTGATTGTGTATGTTATTATTATGAAGTTATATCCTTTGAATTACGTGCTGCATTTAATTTATCTCCTTTTACTGTAAGCGACTCATGAACGTATGATATTTTAAACGGTTTATTTCTGCCGTTTTTAACGACTTTATCTAAGAAATTATCCAGAAAATTCTAGATTCATATGATCAGATTACCTTTATTATGAGTTTTCTATAATCAAGTAAGTTTTTTTTAAAGCTTGCACCTGTTTAATTATTACTGAAAGAATGAAAGAAAAAATGTTCTTAAAAATTTTCAGTAGGCAAGAAGAAAAGACTTTTTTCTAAGTGGAGACTTGAAATGGTTATCCCTTATTTCTTTTTTGAACGAATTGTAAACTGAAATTGGTCGTTTTTAGTCGAGCGCTTCTTTGATTCGATTTATTTAAGCAATAATTCGAAGTTCATATTTAATGCTAAAAATAATAAAAACAATTGTATATAACATATACAAATATAATTTTAATAGATATAAAGTACCTTACATTTCAACTGACTTCAGGATATTTGAAAAGCACTCTAAATTTGAGCTATTTTATTTTGTTTCTGCAGTTCTTTTCCAGTATTTTTGTTCTTAAGCTATTGAACCTATTAATTATTTGTCTCATTTTGTCTCATCTTAATCAAGACTAACAATTCTCTTTGTCCTTTAAATCTCCACAAAGTAATATAACCTACCGTTAGGTATTATTACCGTTAGATAGGTTAGGTATAACCTACCGTTAGGTATTATTACCGTTAGATAGGTTAGGTATAACCTACCGTTAGGTATTATTACCGTTAGATAGGTTAGGTATAACCTACCGTTAGATAGGTTAGGTATAACCTACCGTTAGATAGGTTAGGTATAACCTACCGCTGGGTAGGTTATATTACTTTGGGAGATTTAGGTTAAACCATACATTTGTTAAGGACGAATATTTAACTAGAGCGTTCATTCCTTGTCAAAATTTATATAACAGTTAAAAGGACATTTAGGAAATGGAAATATTTTATGTTCAAAATATATATAGATTCAGATAATGGTTAAAAATACTTATTATTCTTAATTTTCAAGTACTAAAATAAAACTTTTCTTAAAAATTAGCATTATGAATTACAAAATCTTAAATTAATAATTACTATTTTATAAATAGTAACTGGAAGTAGTGTTTGTTGGGCATCACGGAGATTTTAAATAAAAGTAATATACTTAAAATATAAAAACTTAGTTTTTGCAAATTACAACATACTCGTAATATAGAAATGATCATGTAAGATGTAATTGCTCTTTTCACATCGGGGATGTGTTTGTAGATCCTTCTATTTCTGATTAATTGATTACGTTATTCAGTGGTGACGGTTGATGATTTTCAGCCTTTCCACGAAATAAGATATTTCAAATCGTAAACATTAACAACTTTCTCCAATATTCAACATTATACTAACAAAACATGTAAGTTTATGAGATATATTTAGATAAAATTGTGTACCTTCATAAACCAAAATATTTTATTAAGTTCTAATTGCGATACTCATTTTAATACTAGCTTTGACATTTAACTCAATATTTACAATGTTCTAAAAAAAAATAGAAATTTATTTTGCTTTTATTTAAAATTTATTATAATATATGTCTTAAAAAATTAAAAATTATTAGCAATATTGTATTCACTTTTCTTATTTATTATTTTTATAATAATTATAATTTCATTTTATTTCGTGTAATCATAATATTTTTAACTACGTAATATTCTTTAAAAAATGTATCATTAAGAATCAAAAGTTTTTAGTTGGATGTTTAACTGCTTTAATTCCTTATAAAATAAGAAAATCTCTATTTACTTATTCTGCAGTTGAATCGTAGCTTGAAAAAGATATGGATATTAAGATGGTAGTATAGCTATGGACAAAATAAACTGATTAAATATTTTTATAAATTTTCTTTTATTCGTTGTTATATTAAAATTAGTAACTATATTTTTCTAATTCAGCTTGTTACTACGCGAATAATAGATATGTCAAATTATTATACTTATTGTTAAGATGTTTGTAAAAAAAGAAAGGCTGATATTTTAGTTACTGTTTTCTACTACGTAGATAGATGAAATTTATACTTATCCAGTACATGAGCAGCAAATTCATCATGCTACATGCAAACCACATATCATCAATCATATAATTAGTCTGTCAATTATAAAACTAAAAATCAAGTAGAATAAATAATTGAATAGCACCATAAATATCAAAATACTTTATCTTAAATAAAGTATCAGCGCAAATTTTAATTTTTATGAAAATAAATGCAAATAAACTACTGCAATTTTAAATAATAGTTTGAACTTTTTGTTTTCGTCTTTACCTATCAAAATTAGTAAAAACAATATACTTCGAGTAGATTACTATGGGTTCCTGTGCATACATATTAATCGTTTTTTCTAAGTATACTCACATTGAAAAAAGATCTTTAAGATAACCATTTTTATGCATTTCGTTTCTAATGATTTTCTAAATTTAATTTGTTTATTATGATGCTGTTGATTTGAAAACTTATAACAATAAGTTAAATATTTATTAAAAAAATGATAATTTACTTAAATGTAAATTACATTTTATTATACATGATTTTTAAAGTTTGTAATGAACTTTACATGAAAATAATTACTTATAAAATTAACATGAGAACATAACATTAAATTTTTATCTTTTTAATACCATATAGAAGTAATTTTTACTTATATTTTTAGAAATATATATAATATATTATAAAAATAATAAATATATTATGGAATTATGAAATAATACAAATTATGATACATTTGAAAAGTTGATAACAAAAAATTATGTTTTAATCAATTTCGTATTGGTTTTGTTCTATATAGAATCTTAAGTATGAATAAATTTTAAATAATTAAATACAAACAGCAAAAATGAAAGTCGATTTAGAAGATTTAATAAAAATGAACTACAACCATATCTTCGATGATTACACAAAATATTAATGAATTTTATAATCAATTAATGTAGAGGACAAGCCTGGAAATTATTCTTAGTGGCTTCAAGATTGAAAATTATTGCACTTTATTGAAAGTACAACAGTATTCTTACAAATGAGTACCATAGGGATGTAATATGGACAAAATGTATTTGCCTTCGTAACTGAAGGTGACAATTATTTTTTGTTATAGTTAAAATACAACCAGAAAATTTAAACAAATTTTTTGAAAAATGTTTCCCAGTGAGTAAAATGTATAGAAAACTGCTGTTCCAATTTGCATAAAATTTTATACAGTTAAATAAAAAATCAGTAGACAGAGTAATTTCAATTTTAATAAAAACTTTATTTTACTCAATACAGAAAATTTTATGAGATATTATTCAATGAAAAATTGATTACTCTTAAAATTTTTCATATACCTAATTTCATTTAAAAACTAAGTATTTTTGAATATTTAGTATAAATAATCTAGTTTTAAGAAATGTTGTATCGTAACATTTGTTATGATATTTGTTATATGAACGGTGAAATTTTTGTTAGAAAAGATATCTTTAAATTGTTATTTTTGTAGCAATATATAATTCTTTAATTTTTCAAAAATTTTCGTATCTTTCAACTGTTTCTTATTTAATTCCAGTGATTGTTAAAAGATTATCACGAATTTTCTCTTGCATTCAAATTGTTTTCAGTAATAACAAAGTTAATTACGGTATTATGTTTCCAATACAAATGACAAAATCGGTTAAATAAACCCAACTTAATAAATATGATTTTACCATAGTCAGTATATTATATCTTTAGACAATAATTTATATATTTTACATTTTATTTTTAAATATTCTCTTGGTATTTTTTTATAAAAAATAGTCACTACATTAAAAGTTTTTCTATTACAATATATTACGGTATATTTTTTATTGACATATCAGTAGCATGTAAAATAAATATTGTTAGTTCACATATCATTAGAAAAAATATATTACAAAGCAATAATAAGTGCAAATAAAATAATCGAATTCCCTTAAGTGAATAATGATGCTTATTGATTTCTCTTCAATATGATGTCTTCAATAGCGACAAAATATTTTTAATTTTACGTAATTATTTTAAAAAGAAAATACTATCATTAATCAATCCAAATAGAGCTTATATAAAAGAATATAATTAAAAATGGAATTTTTTCATATTAAAATAACTCAAGTATTTAATAAAATATTTAATTTATTATTCGTCAAAGTTAAAATAAACATATTATTGGTAAAAGCAGATTGTCTTTAATTTTTAAAAATGAAAAAATTTGACACCCTACTTTTGGTCTTAATAATTTTATTATGTTAGTATAATTTACACCTTGAAACTTTTAAAAAATAGTTACACGAAAAATGACATTTAAATATATTTAAATATCATTTATCTTAAAAACAAAAATTTTCAAACAAATGAATCTTCACAAAAAAACTAAAATTAATAAACGCTTGATTAGAATTATTTAAAATAATATTTTCTTCTCTTTGAAATTCTTCTTGTAAATAATTATGCTGTTTATTATTTCGTTTGATTCTCTTCTTGCTTAATTGAACGATTACACTGAAAAAATATGTGTAAATTAGAAAATATGACAATAACATAAATAAATAATTTTATATATTGTGTGACATGCATACTTTTTTAGCTTACAGAAGCCATCGTCAGTTGTTGATTCCGCAGCATATGTCCTAATAGTTTCTATCGCGGTCCATACATAAATCTGCAAAAATTTATACACAATAAAGGTGTGTCGATTACTTTAGACATTTTACTTCAAATTGTTTTCATGAAAGAAAAGTACGTAAAAGTTAGTTTTGATATTATTTATGATATTTACTATAATAGATTTATAAAAAGTTGAGTTCATCAAAATATTTATAATTCTCATAATTTCAAGCAATGTGTTGAATTAAATATAGATTGAAAAATTAACTATAAAATTTATTTATAAGATAGTATTTAGCGAATAAATTATAGTAACTTAGTATCATATTTTTTCTAGAAAATCTTATTTTGACATTAAGTGTTATATATTTTTAATAAAGCTGTTGATTTAATTTTCATTATTTGTTATGTAATATTAATTACATATTTTTAATCTTATATGATATACAGTATAACAGAGTATTTTCATGCAAGCCAATAATATACGTTTGCGAAATCGATTATCTTCAGCCTTTTGCTACACACACACTCACGCACGCCACGTACATAGAGAGAGAGAGAGAGAGAGAGAGAGAGACAAATTCTATACATAAATTTTTATTTCTTATTAAATGCAAATTTATTTTATAACTAAATAACACAGAAATTTATTGTGTATATAAGTTTGTGTACCAATTAAACTTTTTAGATAAAAATGTGATGTTTTTCGAAGAGTGATCTTTTTCAATATTACAAGATTTAATTAATATATATGATATAAGCTATTATCAAATAAATTAATCGAGAAATCTATTCTTTAAACATTATAAAAATAGTAGTTAAAATCCTTTTTGTAGAATTAAACACAGTTTAAATTCGTCTAGAATTCAAATTTTTATATGTGGCTCTTTCAACAAACTAAATTACATTAAAAAGTCTTCATTGATCAGTAAATTATCATACACGCAATATAGTAGTACTGATGCAAACTTACAATTATTTTAGTAAAGTGAATGTTATGTGTACCTTTCCTGCTGTATAATTTCTTAAACTTCATATTTAAACTTCAGGTATAGGTAGACTTCATTAATGTATTTGATCTAAGAACCATCAATAGGTGAAGCATACTTTTAAGTTTAAATCTGAATACCTCTTTCTTACTATATCACTAGATAATTAAACTATATCTTCTTGCACTTTCTCTTAAATATTTAAAATAAATTACAAGTATTGATAGAGGTAAATTCAACTCAGATAATTATTATCACCGAAAGAAAAAGACATAATTTCGAAATGGTTTGCAGTTTTTCAATAATACTCTTCTTTATTTATTTTCTTTTACAGTAAAACAAATTTTTTTTTGTTTTTTTTTAATATGTTAAGTTTTGTACAATAATTAATATTTTAGCACAAATTCTGACCTGGAAGACCTTAATAGAATAAACGAATAATGTAAATCTTGGTAAAAATGGTTTCAGTTCAATTTGCAGTTCTATTATAATAAAATGAATTGCTTAAATTTCATATATCAGCGTCTTACTGTATACATATATTTATAGTGATATCTAAGTATTTTGCTTAATAGATAATATATGCATATCTTTTTTACCTTGATATGCTTACACTAATTTTATGATGTAATTTATAATTGATATTTATTTATAACATTTAAGAAATAATCTAATTGTCTATCTTAGTTTTTTAAAGAATTCTGTAAATCTATATGAAATCATAAATACGATTTATTTTAGCTTGATTATTGTTAACTCATGCTTTCTAATATTGCATGAAGTTTTTGCAAAAATAATAAATTTATTAATAAAGAATTTTCAAAAACAGCTAGAAATACATATATTGTAAATGAAGCATGACACTTTTCTTTATTACTATATTTTATGGGTAAGCTTTTAAAAAATTTATTGCTCTATATCATACTTTTTTATTTACTATATAATAATTTATTTATTAATTTATAATTAATATACAACTAATGAAACTATTATTGTTGTATGATACAACATCATACATTTGTTAATTTATAGCAAGTAGTTTTACGACAACATAAAAGAAACAATAGCATTAAATTTGTTGGTATTAAATTCCATAACAAATTTCTCTGAAATTAATACTCTTATTTTAAACAATTTAATATGCAATTTATATATCACAGCATTGCAAAAAAGTTCAAACTTCATACAAATGCAGAAAATTTCTTTTAAAGTATTTTTATTATATATTAATTTATATTATGATGTAACATTACACTTATAAAAATAATTACATTTTAATCTAATTATTCAGTAATTAACATGTTCATCTTAGATGATCTGAAATTATTGAACATTTATATTCATGCATGCATACATACCTTTTTTATATTACATTCTCTCTTCCTCGATTTTCTATTTGAATTGTATTTTATCTAGAACATTAAATATTGTTGCAATCTAAAGAATATATTGCGTGAAACTCATTGTTTGTCTTTCTGTTCAAAATTTTTTTAATATTCATAAGCTGTAAAGTTTAGTACTTAAAGTTTATTATTTTATGAATATTTTTCTTCTTTCTCGTGTTATTTAATATTATTTTATTACATTTGATATGAATTTGTAAAATATTATGTAGACAGTATTTTGTGAGGAAAATGTTTCAAGCATTACAAATTTATTACAAAATGTTAGTGTAACAGTTGATAAATGTACATATTTTTGAAAATATAAAATAAAAAATAAATGAACAAATTAATCGTCTGTCATCAGAACTCGAAAAAATTTTGTTTTACATAGCAATTTTGTCGTAGATGGAATTCTACTATTCCTAACAAATATTTCATTGATATCCTTTACAGTCTTTAAGATTATACTATCTTTTGAAAAGAGTGTTTCCATTACCATCTATACAGAATTCATGTTTGATCTTATTATTCGTATTAGTTATGAATGCATCTTTAGATCTTCATAGCGTTTATTAGTGTTGGTTAATTAAAAATTTTTTAGTTAATGTGAGAAATATTGTCTGATTTTTAAGTATCTGACACTGAATATGCACACGCGCGGATACACGTTGCGTGTCAGTTAATAAAGCGCACATGCGCGTGCGCGCGTGATGCTGTTTACGCATTACTCAATGATCAATCACAATGATCAACCCGATTTCATGAATCAATTTACAACACATGTACGTTATATAAACATCAATAACAATATAGTCGATGTTTTATCTAGAATTCAGGCAGTTTCAAAATCCGTAGATCATAAAACTATCGAAAGCGACTAAGGTGCGTCAGAGTATTATGAAATCGTAGAATCAAATTCGGTGCTGAAAATTGAGAAAATGGATTTTCCCAATTAAAATGTCTATATATATTGCGATACATTCGGGGTCACAATAAAGCCGTATATTCCCCAAAGTTGCAACGTATCATTATTAAATATTTACAAGATTTCTCACACTACATACACTTTTATACTAGGCATATAAAAATGACAATATATCATCCTCAAGAGAAGGATTCGGTAGAAAGATTATACAGACAGTTATAAAATGCCACAAAAAAGATAATTGGGTAGAAATTTTATTTATCGTACTACTGGTGATACGTATAACTGTAAAAGCTGTCTTTTAAACGGTATATGGAACAGACATTTAGCAAGTTTGCCAATTTTAATGAAATGCAACAAAAATAATTGAAAGATTGAAACGGTGCGGAATAAAACTGTTTCATATTCAAGGAGTTCTTGTGTATCTGTACGACGTAACACCGTATGGGACCTAAACGATTCTCTGCACTAATAATAATAAAAAGATAATCTATATTAAATAAAAAATAAAAATAAATAATAAAATAGACAATGTTTCTTTTGATCGCCTTAAGCCTGCACACATTCGAAAAAAGCGAAAATGAGACTGATAGACCTGCACTGAGAGAGTCGAACGCGAAATGACAACGTAAAAATAACGCTCAGGTAGAAAGATCAGATTCCCGGAAAAATTCAAAAAAAGATCTATGTAGCTATCAAAATCATAAAAGAAATCGCAGCTACGATAGTCAAATAATAAATTTGTATTACGCGCTAAATAATATTCAATAATTAAATGTACATTTTATTACTATCTATCAACATATTTATTTTAAACTATAGAAATATTAATTGTGACAGTAATACTATGAATTAAAATTATATTACAATAACTAATGTGGTAATAATTATTTATAAGACAATGTTAATAATACTAATTGTAATTCGATATGTAATGTAAAATATTGTAGGCAAATGTAAATCATTTTCACCGGTAAGGGATTGATACATATAATAGGTAGATGTGCGTGCAAAGAATATGAAAAATCTGCGCAGCCGGTCTTTCAAATTATAAAATTAACGTTCCATCCGTTTATGAAAACAATGAATGCATTCATTGTACTTTATTGTACCTGGGCTGTAACAAGGATGTACTTTCGAATGAAAGTTCAGTCAAACAGCAAGTCTTTATCACGGTAACTTGTATTTAGTTACCTATTATTTAAAAAAAAGTTTTAAACGTAAAGGTATGTTTTCAATAATTTATCGAACCACATCAAGAATAACAAAGAAAACAATATAACTTTATAAACTAGCATTTATTATATATATTTTTAAGTACAAAAAATAATTATTATTACGATTTATTATAATATATAAAAACTGCAACTAAATAAACCATCTATTTATGTTGAAGCTTTATGGTTCAGGTGATTTAAAAATATAATTAAAAATTCGGATTTCTAAATAATATTAAACCTTTATAACAGATATTGCATTATATTCTAAAGGTTATTAGGCAATTTTAAAATCAAACATCGATATTTTGAAAATTCTTAATATTCTGGGCACAGCGATTGTGGTGAAGAATTTAAAAATAAATATATTGAAAGTTTTGAATGGATAGAGTAATAAATACAATTACAAATCCTTATATACCTGAATTAAAGCTGTTAAAAAAGATAAGACATATAAGAAATAAGACATATCTTGTTAGAAAAGAAATAAAAACTATCTTTAAAGTGTTACAAAAAAATTGTAATTATAAAAATTTGAAAATAGCTGGAACTAAATATGTGGACAGAATTTAGATAGAAAGGCAATGAAAGTTATGCTAAAAATTAGAAAGATACCGTATTTATGCACCATTTAAAAGATGCTATAAGAAATCTAATATTTAAACTGAACAAATTAATTCCACAATAAGAAAATTTAACTTATTAAAAAGATGAAAATTTAATGAGATGAGTTGTAAGAATGAAAACTCTAAAATCTAGAAACGGAACCAGAGTGTAAGTTTTAAATTATAATTGCAATGTAAATTCAGATAAGCAAAAGTATTTGAATAAAAATTCCAGAATAAAATAAATTAAATTTAAAATACTTATATTTGGATAGCAGAGAATTCTAAAAGATACAACATTGATTAAATTTAGAAAATTAAAAAAAAAAACAATTATATTTTTGCAAATAAAGCAATATGGAACATTAAAATAGGTTACAATAATTCTTTCTAGTATAGGCAAGAAGAGTGAGCGAGCTGGACGAAGTTTCACAACAAAAGATAATTTACCATAATTTTTAATGTATTTACGAAAGATCCGCGGTGTTTCTAGATGAGACGAAGGATACCTTCTCACATACCAACTAAGTGACACAATTTTTCATTCCGATTTTCTTAAATACAATAATTATTAATAATATAATGTAATACATTCGTTGTTCTAATGTTTTCATTAACTTTTTGTCAAATACAAATCTTGTACTTTTAAATATAATAATAACTTATGTCTGAAAGTTCTTCATAAGAAATGAATTGCAATGTTAGTATATTGTTATATATATATTTGTTTAAAGTATATTTAGAAACTATAATTATTTGATTTATTTCTTAGAAATATTTAATAAAATTAAATGTCGATGATAGACTGTTTATTTATTGGACCAAGAAATCTTCGTAATTGTAACCTTCAGAGTTGTGTTCGATAACTTGGACTCAGAGTAATGTTATGATAATGGAAAGGGAAACCAAATATTTTATCTATAGAGAAAATATAGTTCTTGCATAGCCGGATGTATTTATAATAAAATCAGAATTGCGTTCTCTGGAGCGTTATACAACTCAGATTCTGTATCTGCTCCAGTTAATATAAGTAATAATCTAATAAAGAGAAATGACGGGAAAATTTATTGAAAATGTCAGATTAGAAATATATGTAGACTTAATACACGTTACAAAAGACGTGTATTAAATAAAAATATTATACTAAGCAGCAAGCCTTGTTAAAATAAAAATATATATTCAGTTTAATAATTGTACCAAAAAAGCAATGTTTATATATTCTTTAGAATAGTTTTAAAAGAATTTTGATTGTGAACAAAAACTTTTAAATAATTGAAAATGTACATTGAATTTGAGTTTTTGTTTGTTCACAAAAATTTATCAATTAAAAATATTATAATAAATTATATAATAAATTTTATAATAAATTATATAATAAATTATATAATAAATTTTATAATAAATTATATAATAAATTTTATAATAAATTATATAATAAATTTTATAATAAATTATATAATAAATTATATAATAAATTTTATAATAAATTATATAATAAATTTTATAATAAATTATAAAACTATAAAGTTTTGTCCTTTATTAATAATTATTACAATCATTAAACACTTCAATTTTAAATTTAGTAGAAAATTATAAGTCATCAACTTTTTTAAATTTATTTTCTTTATTTAATACGAAATTATTAAACTGATTCCTCAAAATTTAGTGTTTTACTACATACTTTTCCAGGACAAATTTTGATTGCAATAATTATAATTAATACGTAATTTAAATGCGAAATATAATGTTAACTGTCATTGAATATTTATAAATTTAAACATTTTAAAGATTTACTTTAAAAAAAAGATAAAATTAATAAAATTATTTTATTGAATTTTATTGAAACAGTTTTCACTCTTTATATTATTTATAAGCAATTTGTTACATGCTGAATTCTTTTAATATAGAGCGATGAAGTGTAGTGCATACTTTTACTTTCCTTTTACTCGTAAATTTTTAAGTTATCATATGAAAAAATACAAATTTTTAATAACTAAAGAGGAGATAAAGATAAGAAATCATGAAGAATTTCTTATTAAATATAAAAAATATGAAGAATTTCTTATTAAATATAAAAAATATAAAAAATTTCTTACTAATATAAAAGTGACCTTAAATTTAAACTACAAACTTAGAAATTTCTCTGAAACTAAGTGAAAAATGTTAATGAATATTTAAATAATTATTTAATTATCTAGTTACATTTTCTATAAATATAAACTGTTTTTGAGTTTTTTGATAGCAAAATTTTATATCTTTTTTTACAACTATTAAAGTATTGAAAGTAAGTATTGAAACTATTAGGTGTTTATTTTTGTCTATAAACAAAGGAAAGGACAAGAAAATTTGTTAATAGCATAAATCAATTATTTAATTGAAAATTTCATTATATAACACCAAATTTCATTTGGTGTCTATTAAATTTATAGAATATTTTATTGTATCTAGAATAGTATATGTACAAAATTTGATAAAAATTAATATTAGTATAAATGAAAATATATATACTTTAAATATTTATACTTACCACTGAGCATAATGTAATATACAAATAAAAGTTTAAAATTTAATTAATTTTTTCATACCTTTTGAAAAGTGTTAAATTTATATATTTTAATAATATTTATATGTCTTTGTCACCTAAAAGAAAAATTCTGTTTGAGTCACTATGTTATATTCTTAGATTCAAATACTTATCTGCTTTGTAGATTTTCATTATCACTTTAAAGCACGTTCTCAAATTTTGACTGAAAAGTATATCCTTTAAAAATGAAGAGTAGCTACAAATACACAAATAAATAAGATATATCCGATTCCCAGTATATCTTTATAGAAATCTTTAACTTGAAAAATTTCATAACATTATTTAATTTTATGACAATTAAAAATATAAATTGTAACGAGTTCCTCAATTTTCTTTTTTGAAAAAATTTTTTCAGAGTATCTTACGTTTATGTTTAAATAACTTAAATGAATAAAGATACCAGGAGTTTTTTTGTAAGTCTCGAAACAACTGCAAATAATACTTGAGTAAGGATCTACACCTTTATGTAAAAGAAAAATTCTAAGGAACAAACGAGGCTTTTTCATAGCGATAAAAACTAAAACTTACTTAATTCATGTCAAATTCAAACTTTCATATATTAAAATTAAAATATTTTCAAGGCTATAAAATTATTTTTCATGAAATCAGTTATGTTTAACTGAAATGCTTCACTTCTCAATTAAATTCTATTTAAGTAAATAGAGGAATTCTTTAATGTAATTATTCGCAATACTATAAAAGATAACTTTACTCTTTTTTACAGCATTATTAACTTTCATCACATTGTTAAAATAATATTTTTTATTTTAAATGGAATCAATGTAATATAATTTAACAAATGCTAGAATGTTTTATGGATTGTTTCAACTTATACGTTCTTTTATTAGAGTTTTTATACCATTGATTGAAAGGAATCTTGGAATTTTGAGATATAGATCAATAATATGTTTTTTCTAATATTAATAGAAAAATTGGATGAATCCTTTGATTTCAATATTTTAGAAGAATATTTTAAACTCAAATGTTTATAAAAAGTATAGATTTTAGAAAAAACGTATAACTAAAAAAAAATAAGAAAAAAAAATAATATTTATAATTAATTTGAAAAAATATGCTTAAAAAAGATATGAATTAAACGTATCCATTTAATTTTTAGATATTAACTACTGAAACAATCAATATTCGGCTTATACCACTTAAAATATATTAAACTTTCTTTTCATAAAACATAATAATGGTTAACGTACAATTGTATTAAAAACTATTAGAAATTGTATAGATTATATAATTTGTCGATAATTTTAAATTATTTTAATAGTTGGGTAGCTTACACAATATTCACAATGAAAATTATATACAAGTAAATATATTAATATTTAAGCTTTGCTTATTCTATAATTTAATTCTAACATGCGTGTTTTTCATACACAAAAACATGGATCATTTCAACCTAACTGTACTTACCTTAATTTAAAGATATTCTTTAAACATATATCTAGATATCTAGATTTTTCTTATAGACAATATCAAAATATTAAATTTGTGTTTTAAATATGAAGAAAAAATAGAACTTTTAAAAGTTTTCGAGTTCTTCATTTTTTCTTTTTTCTCCTTTCTATAGAAATAATTAAAAAAAATTTATCGTGTATGATTTTTACAAATTTTAAATTTACTTCGATTATATTTTTTTGGAACTTTATCAGTAAAAAAATACCACGCACATAACATTGTATTTCAATTTGTATCAAATTAATTTTGTTTTGACACATATTGATTACAATTATTGACTTTTAACCTAAGATATTCAAAATAATAAACAATTTTATCAATTATTTTGAGTCAATATAAATATAAATCTATATTATGAATATGACTATAATTTCTTTGATTATTTTTTATTAGAATTGTTACGATCGAACTTTAAACATATTTAATATAATAAAAAATAAAAAGACATAGAGAGAGAAAATGAAAGGAGAGAATCATATGCGCATATTCTATCTTTTTCTTTCATCTTTATCACTCTAGAACATTTTGCTTTGTTCAACCAGGGAAATATTTCAAAAATAACTGTATAAAGACTGTATAGGAAATTCTGGGAAAAGTAATAGAATTCCCACTTTTCGTGTGCACGCTTTAAGCCCTTAAAGAGTAAAAAAAGAGTAAAAAAAAACCTCAGTCAAAAATTTTACTTCTAATAAAATATCCATTACCTCTATTTTTTCTCTTTCACGAAAATCCCGCATTATGTTCTGGTGATTAATGTATGATTCTGAAGGAAGAATGCATTAATCCTTTTCTTTTAGAAACTATGATTATATGTTGTTAATATTATCATATTCCAAGACATAGGACTATTTTCTTGTTCTTAGTTAGTGGCCCTAGTGCTTAATAGCGAGGACTAAGAAAGGTTGAAAATATTTGTTACAGTTTAACCGAATTAAATTTTCTATATAATGCATTTTTTATCAATACAAGCATTAGATTTAGGAAATTTTTTAAAAATTCATGTATTTTGATTTATTATATAATTTTAATTAACAATTTCGATATTGAGCTAATCTATTTGAACTCAATCTCCATACGAAGAAATTGCTAATTAAATGCTTTTTTCATAATTTTTTATCAAAAGCTTGAATGACTGCAAAGATTTCGGTTGTACAGTGTTTTCTCGTTAACAAGTTCAGCCAGCTCGACTCAACATATTCATTTTTCTAAAAAGTTGAAATCATTTAACATATTTTACAAAGTCTAACTTATAAATTCATGATGATCTAAGTTATTTTTATGCAAGAGTACTTAGTTTGTTGAATTATTTTAGCTAGCATTACTTACCTTAAGATATATTATATTCGCAGGTTCGTAATCTTTGTCACGCAGACAAAAATATTTATCATTTATTTAGTCATCATATTAACTACAATCTTAAATTAAATAAAGACTCCAACACCTTCACTCTTTCTTCTTTATTAAAATTGAAAGCAATAAATTACAACAAAATAAATTATAATGATGTATTTACAATCATGCAGCTCAAATTTCAATTTGTATTTTTATAAATAGTTTTGTCTTAAAAGTAAGACTAAAATGATTTAACCTAAATTTTGATATATATATGCTATTTCATTTTTATATTTGATCCTGTTTATTTCATGATAATTCATATATATTTATGTATATAATTTATCTTATATTACATCTTAAATAAAATTTAACACAAAATATATATTTTATGTTTTATATCTCTTTGTAACCTATTTAGTTCTTTGTAAATATTTTTTATCTCTTTGTAACCTATTTAGTTCTTTGTAAATATTTTTTATCTCTTTGTAACCTATTTAGTTCTTTGTAAATATTTTTCATCTCTTTGTAACCTATTTAGTTCTTTATACAATTTAAATTTTTAATTATAATATCTTGTGCTCTAAAGATTCAAACCTTGCACTTACAACTGTAAATATTGATAAATCTAACAAAATATTATGTGTAAACGATTAAATACTTTAAGTTTATATATACATCTATGTACTTATTTTTTGAATGCTGTCTTTCGATTTTGTATCATATATTCCAATTTTTCTTACATCTAGATTCTTTTTCTTTTTTTTTATTTTCATGCATTTGGTTGCAAAATTAATTTGAGTACATTATATTAAAATAAGACAAATTGCTCTTTTATTCAGTTTAAACAGTTTCTAGTTTTCTGGAATTTTCTAAAATTTATTATGTGATTTATTAATAATTATAAGTTATTATACATCACGAATGATTGTACAAAAGTATATAAAGGTAAAAAACAGAGTTGAAAACTCGAACTTCAATTGAGTGTATCCACAAAAATTAATAAAAATATATTGTAATATAAATGTAACTAGTATGTATGGTTTCTTATTTAAAAGTATTACGTATGCGATTAGTACTATTTTGTAAGTAATTCTCTACATAAATGTGGAATCGATATAGCTATTACTGTAATCGCTAATCGCGGTTTGGAAATTAACATTGTTTTCTCTGGTAATGTAATAAAATGCAATTAAATGAAGTTGCGGTTAAATTCAATTGTCTCCATGCTTGAAAAATATATTAAATATATTGCCCATTTAGATTTACCAAATAATTATTAGACGTTCGATTGAAGATCATAAAAATTGGCAATTATGAAAATTCTATATTCATATATCTATCATTTTAGCAACGTCGTTGTTAAATATTTTTAAATTATTTGTAATAGATATGTACACAATATGTCTGTTTGAACAAAACTATTAAAAAATAGATTACCAATTGAATTACTGTATTGATAGATATATCTTGACAGAAGCGAAAATTTTTAATGCTTTATGCTTGACTCATCAGTTTGTTAAGTAGTAAAATTATCGTACGTAAATATGTTGAATATCCTGTGCATTTTAGAGATACAAAGTAGAATGAGCAGTATATGGAGTTATTTCAGTAAGTCACAGTAGAATGCTAAAATATTTCTAAAGGATATGTGGGAAAAATGAAAGTTGATGGTATAATTAAAACGTTTTAACGCTTGAAGTATTTACATAACGTTTAATATAAGTACTATATAAATGACGGTGAAAACGAAATTCTTAAAGTATTTAAATTTAAATTTTGAGTCTTGTATAGAAAGAACTGTAGAATAAAGTATGTATTAACGTTGTGCGGAAGCACATCAAAAGTTGATTAGAAAATTTAGATAAGCACAAAATGAGTCTGAAGTTTCCCACGTTTGAACTCCAATAAAAAATAAAATTTATAAAAACTTGAATCTTCTTTAAAATAAAATTACTTAAACCGCATAACTATGATGTAATATTAACAAAAAAAAAATGATATAATCCTAAAAATACCCTCAGAAAAAACCCTTATTAGGGGATAAAAAATTACGAAATTGAAAAATTTTACTATTAGAAACATAAATTATTATTAATAAATAAAAAAATTAAACAATTTTATATTGCACATAGAAACTTATTACAAAAAAAATAGAAGTGCGGCGTGTATATACAGTAGACTGTCAGGTCCAATACTCTATAAATACATTAATTATTAATATTTTAAATTAATATTTACAATAAAATTACAAAATTCTAGTGCCCAAGTACAAAAAATAAGAACAATAACAAAACAAAAAAAAAACATTTAGGAATATTGCAGAAAGCATCTGCGAATAAAAATGTCGAATACGATACCAATACGAACTTGCGTCTTTCACGTAATTGTTCAACAAAATCATGCTAATGGATTCTACACTTTTTATGGATGAATTGCGTTACTGATATGATATTTAACAAATAAGAAATTTTTAAGAAAAAATGGATTGTCATTGTTAAAACATTGTTTAAATTACTCAGTAAGTATACGTACACTATATATCGCAGGAGCTTATTGTTAATAAAAATGTGTTTCCGAGGCATACACAAATTTTTATTATTAAATATTGTTGGTTATATCAAAATGAAGAAATAATCCGAATAGCAAAAAAATCGAGATTCTCGTCATAGTAACAACTTCAAACAAGTCCATTACGTACACTTACTTGCGGCGTTAGTTTAAACAATAGCGACAGTTTATTGTTAACAATAAAGATGTCAGTGTGTTTTGAATGTATTTTGTAGATTGGAAAATGAAATTAAGCTATACCAATGTATACAACTACTTTACTGCACTACTATCGAGCTTCAATCGCCTCATCACCTTTTTATCCGACGGTGTTTATGGTTCAATTCTTCTTAGAGTGTAAAAACTCCTTTTCTTTTTGGAAAATGTGATGATTACTTTTGAACCTTCTAAAATATTCGGTATTTTGTAAGACGATGACTTTCTCTCAACGGACCACCATTAATTTTGTCATGAAATGGTTAGATTTATAAAAAATTAAAATTGCTATATATGTGTATATATATGTGCAGGTTGATTTTGATACCCTGACTATATGCATTTAATTTTCTTTTGTTTCTATTAAGTGAGTTAATTATCGTAAAATATTTGAAAGTTTTTAAAAATATTATACTCTATTTAATTTATTATTTTCTTGATCTATCAATCAAATATTATTTAGGTAATCTGTAAGAGATGTAAATCTAAAATCTGTCAATCGGAAAAAAGCGAATGAGAAAGAGAGTGAGTGTGTGAAAAAGGGATCTGCGTTTTTATTTGTATATATTTTGAATTCGAATGATATATTTATAATAATTAAAAACACGACCCTTGGGTTAAGAAAATATGAATGCGCTTTAATTACTATTGTAAAATGAGTTTTAGTTATTATATTATTAATTTTATTGATTTGGGAATTTTTTAGTGTTAGGTTTGGGTAAAAAAAATGTTTTCACCGAGTCAACGTATAATGAATTTTGTATACGTTTCTTGCCGATGCCTTTTACACCTCAATGTGCCACCACATTTCTGTCTAACAGACTCAAGGAAAGAGCAAATTCTTTCTGGAAAGTATTAATTAAGGACATCTTCACATTTACGGTAGATTGTGCTAATTGTACTCTTAACATTACGCAAGCTGGTTGTTGCAATTTAGTCGATGAAAAAAACCTAAAAGAAGTTAAAGTTATATGTACATTTACTCATGGAAAACACTATATCAACCAGTTTTAGATTTAAAAAGATCCTTTTTTGCAAAATCAAACCAATATAAAAATTCCAATTCCTAATAAATAATTTATCGAATATATTAATTATTAGAATTTCAGATATTTCTATATGTAAGAATAAAAATATGATATAATATTAGTACAATATTAAAAAAAATTCAGAAAAAAATTAAAAAAGTAGTAAAATCGAAATTTGTTAAAAGTTCGTGTATTATGGATGTAGACGTTTAACATTTGAAACTTGTATTTTTATTTAATAAAAAAAATAAATTAAGTCTCTCTCATATTAGGTAATTCAAATTTTTCAATGGTTTATATTTTCGTTGGCCTCCAAGATTTCACCTGGACGCTACTTAGTGTTTACTACACAATATTCATACATATTAAGTACACATAGAGAAAAATTGAAGAATTGAAAATTTTTCGAATTTTTTTAGAATAAACTGTAATGTACAAATGTAAGAATCATAATTTCACTTTTTTACTCTTTGATTTTTTCTCTCTCATTCACTAGGAATTCAACTATCTCTATATAATCTAGTCTTTTACTCTCGTATTAGGCCACTCGCAAATTATAAAAATTTCCTCATACGTCTTGTTTTTGCAATATAACAACTAGAATTTCATTAGTAATGAATTAATTGTGAAAAGATTTATAAAAATGTTCATAATATCTTAAAGCATTATTTCCGTAATAATTTAATGAATCTTAAAAAAATTTGTTATTTATCTTGAAAACAGATTTTATAAAAAAGATATTCTATACGAAATTAATTGAAATGATTTTTATACTCTACAAATAAATTGTGGGTATTGACAATGATTATTTAACTAGAAAAGTTCGACAATTAAACAGTAAAATTCAAGTTATAATATTTTTTTATAAATCTTTTTTCAAAATATTTTTAAAATTATAAAGATGAAATTACAAAAAAAGATTTCTTTTTCAACTGTTAAGTAATTTTATAAGTTATGGGCGTCGTAGTATAAGCATATAAAACAGAATGTAATGGTAACTGATTTTAACGTCAGTTTAACTGTTTTAAATGACAGCTTTATTAATTCAAATCTGAGTATATAACTTTCATATTTGATTATTTAGTTATTTTACGAAATTTATTTATTTTCTTTTACAGATTTGTATCAAAAAGATAAAAAATTATAATTGAGATGAGTATATATTCCAATTAAGACTCATTCATTTAACAAAATTAATATTTCATCGTTGATAATTATTTAATAAATATCAATCTAATTTATCTTTTAATAGACACTAAAACGTTTTAAGATAAAAACATAATTAATAATTAAAAAATTCGAAATGTAATTTGATATTTACGGGTTAAACACAAATATTACATTTTTTATTTATATCAAAATAGTCATGAACTTAATTTATGTATTTATTCCGAATAAGACAATGACATGTTAAATCATAAAATCACGTGTTTCACTCTTACATACAACTTAAAATTTGTAAAAAGATCAATTTTGATGAGATAAATAAATAATTTTATTAAGTTAATGAAGTTTCAAGTTTTAATAAATTTTATTTTTTGTTGAAGTTCCAACGTTGAAAACTTCAGACTCATTATAAAAGTAAAAAATAAAAAAGACCACTTACGTTAACTGATAGTACACGTTGCAAAAAGCTAAAGTTACTGTTTATTATAATGGTTTAAGTTAAAATATAGATACGTTGATGGCTACCTCGTTTATGGCGACTACCAGCATTACAGTGTGTTTATGGATAAATCATTTTGTAACTCAGGTAGTTGGGTCATGTTATTGTAGATTTACCGATATTATACTAGTATGCACAATGTAAAATGAACAAGTCCATAGGACTTCCCCATCAATATAATAAATTATCGAAGGATCAGAATTTTCTACGAAACAAACAGTAAATGCACACGTTTATATGTAATTAAGTCATCTTATCTCTTCCTGATTTTTCTTCCAGACATATTTGTAATTCGGGAAGAGAAAACATGAAAATTAAAATATATTCTCATATTCCAGTTACCTTCGTCGTACAATTTTATACATGTGACTATGGTGCAAACTCTTGTTTGTTATCACTCGGAATTATTAGACGAACTCTCATGATGTTACATGCAATATTAAGTTTAAAATCGCTATTGTTAACATATATATATAACATTGTTGTTAATAAAAAGTACTTCTACACAGAACCAGTTATTTATAATTTGCACGAGCATTAATACGAGGTTCAAATACTTACAAATAGTCTTAATATTTATTTCTATACCTAAAGTCTTCCTATTGAAGTTTTTAGTGCTATTAAGCATATAAGACGAATAAATGACTATCTATCTCAATCGTTGTTGAATAAGATGTACCTAAAATAATAACACAAATTTAAATGTAGCAATCTAACACATAGCAAAGGAGTATTATTTGAGCGTTAAACGACTCTTAATACAGCCACTATTATTAAATTTTATTGGATTATGCTTTATTAAGCTCATTAAAGAACGTAGTACAAAAGTTGCACTTAAAGTCTGGATCACTTATAAGAGCATAAAGATATCACTACAGAAGGACATCTATAAAGTCCTAATATTTCAGACAAAAGATAAAAAATAAAAATCTTAAAATTTTAATTATTTACATTTGAAATAACACCTTTAAAATAATATTATGATTAGCATATTATGATCTTTTATATTATGAATCATTTTTTACAAAATTTTTCATTTTCAATCACTATTTTTGCTTTGAATGCTAATCTATTTTCTAAAGAAAAATATTTTAGAAATGTTCTAGACGCTTCTTAAATAATTTTTTATAGAATAAAAAATTTTTTTTATTCTAGGTTTATTAACTATAAATACATTATTCCGCCTCATAGAAACTTTAAAAATAAATTTTGTTTCGAAAATTCGCTTTTTAGTATAGTGTATACACTATACTATCTTCGTCTATGCACTATACACTATGTATAGGGTATCTATATATTTATTATGTAACGTCCAAATGAAATTTAATTTTTAAAATTCGTAAATAAAAGCTAGAAGTTGTATTTGTTTATAAATATTATAAAGCATTAAAAACAATATAAGAGGATCATATTGTTTCACACTTATGAGTAAATGTATGCTGATAACAAATTAATTGATAGCATTTATCGACACCGATTTTGACGAACAGGTATACACTAACCCCTTCAGTATGAGTATGTCACTATTTTATGATACAATCAATATAAATAAAAAACATATTATTAGCATGTAGCCTCTAAATATTAAAACTTCAGTATTTTCAATACTAATTATATTTTTAATAATTATATTTTCAATGCTAATTATAAATTTAATAATTTCTACATAAGCAAGTTTTAAGGAAAAAATGTAATAAAATTAAAACAAATAGTTATTAATATAATATCTTGCACATAATTTATCATCGGTCATTGATTTTTACATTTTTCTTAACACAATTTAAAAGAATAATTAAATTTTACGAAACAATAATTAATTAATAATTAATAATATTAATATTTTATCATATGATTAGAATTTTTTTATTTATATAAACATTGTAAAAATAAAAAAGTATAGCACGAACAATATACAAATAAATTTTATATGAACTTTTTTTATAAAAAATACATTTTCTATATAAAGTATTAATAAGGGCACTGTAACGGTTTAGAGTCTACAGATATACTCTATAGACCAGGTAGTCGTCATTGTTTTTATATTTAAGACATATTAATATTATCCATAAGATTAAACATCTCGCTGGCCGAGAAAACATTTTTTTCAGTAGACAATTACAAACTTATCGGAAAGATTATCAAGACTTCGAGTTAAAATACGTCATTACAGTTATTGCACATTATACTACTCAATATTTTATGATATTAATAGTAGTTTTATTATTCATTGTTGTTGCGAAATTCAAGAAACTCATAAATATGCTAAAGATTTTCGAGTGTATTATTAATATTTTGCTTGTTATTACTTTGTATGTTATTATTTCTTCAGGTAAAGGTGTATGTCGTCATCGATAATCCATAAGAACAGTTTTTTGTACGACGAGATCAATATTAATTATATATATATTCACCAGACTGACAATTAGTATCAATAAAATTAAAATTTTGATAATCAAGTATATTTGCTTACATATCCGTATTTGGGATCTGACATATTTATATCAGTATTACAATATTGGTCGCATAAACGCAATTATTTGGCATTGTTTTATTAATCTGCTAAGAACAATGTACGTACCGAAAAATTCGTTATCAAAGAAGATATTTATGCAGTCTTGCAAAAAGTTAACTGATTCCTGCTCTATATCTGTAAACTATGTTGTTCATCCTGTTTTGAAGACCTAAGTAATCGAATAATCTCCGGATATTTTCCAATGCACACAGATGAACACAATACCTTACGGTTATTTAATGCTTCTTGATCAGGAATTTTCTCTTGAGGCAGTGCTTGCGTTTTAACGTTATCTACATATAGAAGGTTATTATGCTTTCATTTAATTGTGCGACACAGCCTAAGGATACGATATTTATTACGATATCCTATGGATAGGCTATTAAACAGAATTCTTTCTCTTGAAATTTGATTATGTCATTTTTCACGACAGCAATGACTTCTTAAATTTGATGCTTGCGGTTCAAGCATCAAATTTTGTTTGATTGGGCTTATTATTGTTTGACAAAACCTTATCTTTATTCATTTTTTAAAACAATTTGCAGTGATTTTCGAGTAGGCCCAAGAGATTTGTTAACATGGGTCGTTAGGTAGTTGAATTAAAAATTTTTCCTAATCACACTCGGTATTCGAAATTAGTTCTGATATTAACAAGCATATCATTATGATGTTCCAATTTTAAGTAAGTACTCCTATCATTTTAAGTACAAGTATGAGTCTTGACACCGTTCAAGAAACGTCGCAATTCATAATAACATTTGCGCATTATCAATGGTAATTTAAAAATGCCTTGTATGATGAAATAATAAAGCCTTTGAGGTTTCATAACGTTCCATCAAATGTGACAGGCCATTCAATAATTTGCATAAAAAATAAAAAAATTTGATATGCTTCGATAGTATGCGCTACTTCTATGATTAAGGCAGCGCACAGATATTAGAATTTCTGAATTTTATTTAAATATTTGCTTTCATAAATCAATGATACAAAGCTTTCACAAAATCTTAACCAGTTACCGATAGTTAAAGGTTGGCAAGTTTAGTGTGTTTGCGGTTTGTGTTTCATTTTCTTTGGTAGAAGATTGCGAGTTAATTGCTACGTTTTTTAATATTGCTCGTAACTTCTCAATGATAAAATGGATAGTGTTCGCACAAATTTTTCTTACTAAAGAATTTTCATTTAAAATTTCCAACTCAAGCTGTTCGTACTTGTATATACCTAGTATATTCATCTAAAAGTTGTCGGTTTCTAATATTTCTATTTTGTCCTGAATGCCTTAGTATTTAGTTAATATCAATTTAGCTCTTTTTATTTACCGTATCAATTATTTATAGAGTTCGCGAAATGCGTTAAGGTATCCTTACTTTTATCTCGCATTTAATTCAATTCTCTATATTTCGTGATTTTGCTACATAATTAAAATGAATAAAATATGAAAAAATAAATGTCAGAAGGGGTCGAAGACTTACCAATTATAAACTGCAAACGTGTAACCAAGCCCTAAGATCAGCACCATCCGCCGTATGGAACTTCATCACTGCAATATGTAAATTGTTTAAGAAGTAATCTTCTTATTATAGGATTAAAGTTGTCAGAGACATGATAAGATTTCGTCCGATTCAGTTTTTTATGCACCGTAAAAGTCCAAAGTCCAGTATTCACAAGTCCAGTTTAGAACATTCACGTTATACCTTTTGATAATTACACTTAATACAGCTAGAACAATTAATTTTATCCGATTCGAAAGACCAATTGTTTGAAGTTACGGTTGTTAAGTTTGAAACTAAGGTTCTGCGTGAAGTACCTTTTATTAACAATTTTTTACAAATTTTATTTTATTTATTTAGTAATATTATTTACAAATAATTAATTAACTGTAGTTGTCTAAGAATTAATTTAAAAATCTCAAGGTGAGGTGAATTTGAATATCAAAATATGTTTGAAAATTTTCTTTACTTATATCACTTTTACTTTGAGTTACAATGTGCCTTGTGGTAGGGGTGGATGTTCAAAATGAGGTTAAGCAACATAATTATACATGAAAGAATGAAATTCAAATCTTCCAATAATTTATTAAATGAATGAGAAAATCTTATGGTTAAATTTATAATATGACGCACTATTATAAATTATTTTTGATACTATTATAGTATCAACAAATCTGCAAGAGTTCGGTCCACTTACCCAGGCTACGTATGACTCATCGAAAAGAGCACTATGATGTAGGTAGTCATTATAGACCAGGTGGACATCATTATACTTAAGACATTCTAATATTAACCATAAGATGAAATAGAAGAAATATTTCAAATTACAATTGTTTACTTTTTAAGGAACTTTTAAAGAAAAATTTTCGAATTGTGTTATGATTTCAATGATGCATATTTCAGATTCATCAAATTTATGATTTACTTAAATCATTAAATACGTTTCGCTCAAAATTTTTACTTTGTCTAATCACTATTTAACAAACTGATCAAATATTTGCATGCTTTTATAATACAAAATATTAGTTCTTCATCAAAATAAATATTTTTACATCAAAAACATAAATTTTACTTTTAGTTGTCACTACTTTCTTTAAAATAATTTCTACTTAATCCTTTGACGAATGGCAATTTTATTTAAAATTTAATTCTCCTCTGTTTAAATAACCTTAATTTTAAATATTTTTATTTGTAATTTTTACCAAATAAATATAATAAATTAGAATATAAACATTCTAATAATATATTAAATTTCATAAAATGTAGAAAATGTATAATGTTTTAACAGCAATCATATTGGAATAACTTATTTGTAATGATATGGATCACCTAATTTATTATGGCACATTAGAAATTTATAATATCAATAATACCAACTAATATAATTGAATTAATATTTTATTTCATTTCCCAATCTTTATATAAATATATTTCTTTGTAAACAAAGTACAAATAAATTAAATCAAAGTAATGTAATATACATAAAATTTAATCATAATAAAATAATATATATCATAATTGATTAATTTATTAACTATTTAATATTTTTGTTATATATGTCATGTCTTATATAACAAACAAATAAATCCTTCTAACAAAACTTAAAAACTATGTTTTTCTGTCTTCATTAATTAATAAACATATTTTATGTATTAATTCCATTACTATTATAAATTATTTAAGTTACGATTTAAATCATATTTAAAAATCGAGAACATTTTATGTTATAAGTTTAAATGTTACGAATGAAAGCCTTTTTAAAAAATTGATATATTTTATGCGCTTAACTTGATAAATTTACATTATCTTTTATGATAATATTATAAATTTTATCAAGAAAATCTAAAGGATTTGTTGTGCTTGTTTTTAAAAACAATTGTATTTATGCAGAATTAGCTCTGAATATGAATTTTTTCAAAAATAAATACAAGTTTTTAAATATTTTTTCTTTAAATAATGATATTATCATAATTTTCAATTTTTAAATAAAAAGAAATTTTGACTTGTTTTCTTTCGCTCTTATTTCTTACTTTTCTTCAGAATTAAAATAATTTTAAATTAAAGATATAGTGAAACTATAATTATAAAATCCTATTGATTTATCATTAATTAAAATTAGTCAAGTTAGTATGAAAGCAATTTCTAAATAAATATATTCATAAAAGTTCGTATAAAAAATATTCATACTAATATACGGTTGGATATATCTTTTTTATATTTATATTTCATTTTATATTACATTGTACTTATTTTCTAAATTATTAGCTTTGATTTGGTTAATGATATAACTAAAATATTAAAATTATATGTATGTAAAATTTCTTGACAATTATTACTTATTAGTGCTTCTTAATGATTTTTTAATCATTTAAAAAAACTTATAAATTTCCAAATTAAAAATATAAAGCTATAATTATATTAATGTTAGATTATCAATATTGCAAAATGCAGATTAATATAGAATGTAATAGGTATTACTATAAAACATATAAATTACATACATTACTAAAGTCGTAGTTATTCATAGTACACATTGTAAAAAAAAAATATCATTTAGAACAGCGATATAACAAATTTTATAAAGATGTAGTATATTTTTTAACTATACACAGATTTACAAAAAATGTAATTTAGGGCAGATATTGGCATCATGTACACATAACCTTAAGCTGTTTATTTTTTATCTATGATTTGTAAATTTTATGATATATACACAAGTATTACTATTTTTTTTTAAATTCTATATTTATTTATTATTACATTTACTTATTATTACATAATACAAAATTGGCACAATAAATGCTCAGATTTTATAAATGTTATTTATAAAATTTCTCAGAACTTTGTATATATTTTAATTATAATTAAAATTTATGTTACTAAACACGTTTAAATATATTGCTGGCATAAAAGTATTTATTAAATTTATAAAAAACGAATATAAAGTATGAATCAAGAAACGAAGATGAAAATAAAGATTTTTCTTCCTAATATCGCTAAAATGTTAGTTTCGGTCATACGTAGCTATATGTAAATAAGAAAAAATTCTAACTATTAATATTTTTATAATATAATCAAGTAACAACTATGAAAGTACGTACCAGACAACACCAAAAGCACCGTAACCAATGGGTCTATCAGGCTGAACGATATCCTGACCCGAGGATTGTGAATGCGACTGAAGACCTCCGGCTGTTGATGCATAATAAACAGAGGGTGGCTGGGTTACAGCGGCAGTACCAAGGATTGACTGGGCTGGATTTGTTCCTGTCGTCCCCGCTATAGACCCGCCACCCTGCATCAGCGACATTGATACGCTCATTGACACTCGAGAGTGCCGCGATGGCCCTACTACTCCCATCAAAGCCGCTTAATTGCGGCTCACAGGGAAATACTACCTGTTCGTTATAAAAAAATTTACATCGTGTTAATTTATTTCGTTTACTTTTTATACTGATAAGTTTATTTCATAATTACTTGAACTTAACGAAGCCTATTATAACCAATTGACATTTGCCCGTAGCGATTTTTCTGAATACAGCTTGACCATTAATATAAAAAGTACAAGGTATGTTATTTCAGTGTTACGCCACCTATATCGACAGTTCTCTGACGTCATCATAGAGCAACAATCTCATTGGTTCTCCTAGTGCTATTTACATTGTTAAACGTAATAACAGGTTCATTAATAGACTAATAGCACTAAACTTTCTATATTACTAAAAAGTAATAAATTATGTTACTAGTGCATTTTTAATTTTCCCCAACATATTTGTATACAGTTCAGATTTCAGGATATTATAAAAATATTGTCTGATAGAGTAATTTTGATAATTTTTTAACTAGTCTTTTATTATTTCATTATTAATTATTAACTATTATTATTATTTATAAATATAAGTTTTTACTTGATCTATAAAATTGTGAATAAATAAGTTAATTTAGAAAACAATAAAATAAATAATTAAAGCACGATAAAAATACAATATTAAAAGTAATGTAACCTATGACACTTTACTTTAAATAGAAATAATTTAAGATATAAATAATGAAATAGAAAAATATTGAATAAAAAACGAATAAACTTCGGTTATGTAGTATCAAAATTTTTATTTTCATTGTTATTACTTTTAATGTAGCTCTTAAACAGTGATTGAGGAGATTAATTCTTTTAAAATTCATTAATCTGTCAGTATATTTTATTCACAATAATGTGGCAATTGTGTCGATAACATTCGTATGTACATAGGAAGTACATAGTAAGAAAAATCATCTTTCGCTAAAACATTTTTCAAAACAATGATTTTATTACTTGTAATTACAATGATCTTCACCTTTTTTTTCTATGCTGTTTTAGGCATATTGTACCATAAATTTTACGTTGGAACTTATTCGATTCTAAAATCAGATTTCAAACGGCAAAATAAAGTAAGATATATATTGAATACGTGAGATCTATGTGCAAAGTTTTTTTTATCGCATAAACCATTTATAATTATATCTCTAATAGTAAGTAATTATACTTGATTTATTAATTTGTTACTTTAATTAATTATGACTGCTAATCTTTAAAATATCTTAATTTTATTTTAGTTTTTATTTATTCTAAATAATTTTTTATATCTACATGAAGTTAATATTCTATCGTATAAAGAAATAAAAAGTTTTTATAAGTACACTTTCTTTTTTTTCATTGTGACAACGCTAATAATAAATGAACAAATATCTGATCAAATATTTTTTTCTGCTGTTGTCTTTAAAAATATTCTTATCTCTCAAAACATTCCAAATAAACTATACTTTATATTCATTAAAATAATTTATATGATTTACATATCTATGTGTAAATCGAGTATGACTGTGCTTATTATCAACATTTTTATACTTTATCTTTTATAATTATTAAAACGTATATGTATCAATATTCAAATAATTTTATAATTTTATAATACTATTATTACCATTTAAATTATATTGAATGTTTGCCAATTGAAGTTTACTTATTAATTTTCTTTATTTACATATTTCTAATGTATTTACGAAGAATAACTACGTTTTCTGAATCATTTGAGACACTTTCAGTATCCCATACGGGCTCTGGTCTCATCGAAATACGTTTTATGATGAATTTTTATTCAGCACTGAAACTCCCTTTCGTTTTATCTTTTTTATTATTAAAGATTGTTAATATTAGTCATTAATATTATGCGACTTGATTGTATTTAATTAATTTGCGGTCTACTGGTTATGAATGAAAACAAAAATATTTAACAATTATGACATATCTTAAATATGGTTTCTAGATATAGGAAAGTCGCAAGGAATTTTGACAATATTGCTGAATTTATAACGCGACTCATAAAAAGGAACGTTTAATTGCAAAGTTCGAAAAATAATAAGATGCTTTTAAAGGAATCAAAATACTTCTTGTTTTTGCGTCTTTAATACATTGCCTGTTGTTAAATAATCATTTTCTTATATAGGGACAAGCGTACATAGGAATAAGAGATTATTCGGGAAGTTGAGTTTCCGAGTCATATACTTAGTCCAACTAAACAAAATTATAATATTACTGAAACTGAATATATTGTGATATAACGCGTTATATGAACGTTTGATTCATAAATGAAAGCAAGTAATTAATATCTCATGCTAACTCTATAAGATGTCAAAATGCTGATACGTACACTTTTTTTATATACTCTATAACTATTCGATTAGTTATACTTTCGAATTAAATTTAGAGTATCTGAAATTTCTGTTTAACGTAAAATATAGACGCTAGTTTATTGGTAAGCAGCTTGCACAATATGAACTTAAGATCGTCTTAAATGCTCAATATTTGATAAAATCTTATAGCTCTACGAACAGACATAAATGTCACAAAGACAATATATGGACTTAGCAGTTTAGATTTATCTATAAACAATAGTACATAGAGCACTAAATGCATTACAAATCAGGTAGGGAAAATTACAAGCTTTTTCCTCTTACAGTGGTAGTCTTGTTTATGAAGTAAGTTACTCTGATATATAAAAATTTTATGAAAAATTAGGTTTCATATATTAAATTATTAGGTTTAATATATTAAACTATCATGAATATACTTTTTTGCGACAATTCTATTAATTTTATTTTATTTTAAATCGTACTATTGTAATTTTGTGGAACCCTTCTCGTTTTCGAAGAAATCTTGCAAATTATATTGAAGGGTAATTGTTGCAAATAAAAAGCAGTATCATTATTTACATTGTTTGGAATGTAACATACTAGTTCGTAAATCAATAATTATTAAACAACTTGTGTAATTGTGTATTTCTATATCCTTTCTATAGTTTCTATAATCCTTGATCTTGAAATGCTCTCCTCTATTATTTATACCTTAACCTACGACAGGAATATTCACCTTTTGACACATGTTTTTTTTTCTCATCTCAGAAGTACTACCGCATTTACTGGACGTAATTGGAGTGGCTATGCTTTTTTAAAGTGTATAAACACTTTACACCCTACAATGAGAAGAGATCCAGACACCGAACTGGATGGAGTAGAAATAATTCATGTCTTCGACATCATCCTCTTGGGCAGCCATCCAAAGAGAACTAACAAATTGACCTACTCTTTTATTGGGGCATTTATGGCTCTTCCTGCGACTATTAGTCAGTTTTTTTTTCGTACTTTTGCCTCGGTAGTTTACGCCTGGGCCTATGCTTAAGGAGATTTGTGAGGATCGCTATAAATATAAACTTTTCCATCGAACTGGGAAAAGTTTCGTAAGCGGTTCTTATATATATGACATTAGAATTGAAGTTATCAGCTTTGAAAAGAATCTATTTAAAACGATACAAACAATTTAACCATTTTCATAATACATTCAAAAGTTAAAGTATAAAAAAAAGAATTTTTGTTTAACGTAAATTATCAAATAAAATATTAACTAATGCTGTCTTACTATATAGAGTATGAGTATACACAAAGATCCTCTCAATGATATACTTATAGGAAATACTTATGGAAACTGCTATACCAATGAGTGAATCTTATCAATCTTGATGATTTGACTAAATATAGAACATTTTGCATATTTATTTGAACAGTGTTAGTAATCTTAGATTCCAATTTTAAGTTTAATTGGACATAACAAAATATTACAGAATTTATGAAATTATGTGTAATTATGAACAATAAGATTTTAATAGTTAAAATTGTAAAAATCTTGATTTAATATTTTTGTACGAAATATATATTAGTGATAATAATAAACAGTTATAAAATTGAAAGAATAGAAAATTATCTACAAAATATATTTAAATCTAAAGGTGCTGTTTATTTTCAACCTAAATGAAATGGATATTCAACCTCACTATTTGCTCAGATAACTATTAGGGTTTATTAAAATTTTTCGTTCGAATAACGTTATACATTCTCTAGATTTGTTTGTAATGTATTAAGAGTTTGATAATAGGTGAGAATTCCCCTGCGTGGAAGTTCTGTAGCCCTTTACTAAGACTAAGACCCGGTCAACCTTTTTCTTTTGATCCTGTGACTGGGATTGGCTGAATCTCTTAGCAGGTTTGTCCCGTCTTCCTAAGAAGGGCAGTTTGTTCCGTCGCTTTTACTTTGTTTCTAGAATTTTTCAGTGGTTCGTCCTCTCTTCATTGCTCTTCTCGCACAACTTTACTTGGGCCAACACACGTGCTTCTAAAGTCCACAAAATCCGAGCTTTGTCGCTTTAATCGCTTTCGATGACTCCCTACCGCTACATGCCGCTCTAATATGCCGAAGGCCTCTTCCCGCCACTACGACTCTCAAGCGACGTTGCTCGATCACCGCAGAAGCGCTACCCTCCGAAGTTATGCCGCTTTAATCACCGCGGTGGTGTTCTTAGCGGGATACTCTGGACCTTTCCCTAGAAACGCATTGCATTGATTTTATTGTTTACTGACTCTGGAGTCACCTTGTCTAAACTCACGCGGACCTCGTCGACACGGGTTATAGTTATACCGGCACACGTCAAGTCGAGTTTAGCATAATATATTGAGCTTGAAGATAAGATCATAAAATAATTGCTAAAAGTATTAATCATAAAAAACATAGTCGATAAAAACTGCCTTCATTAACTTTTATAGATAAAATGGGTATAATTTTTAACTTGCAAATTAAATGTTAAAAGCCAAACATGTTATTATTAAATCAGTCATAAACTTACAGTTAAAGTAGTCAGCAGTTAGTAAAAGGTAAAAACATATAATTTTCGAAAATAATTAAGTAAAATTTCATTAAAACTTTAAATTAAACACTTAAAACTTTCAATTCTTTAAAAATCTAGGTAGCATTACGACATCGTCTCATTAAAACTATTGAAAGTAAGAAAAGAAATTTTTTCTCTCTTTTTTCTCTCTCTCTCCAATAAGAAAATTTTAAAGCATCTAAATTCGACACGTGGAATGTCAGGGCAAAAAGTCATAACTATGATATGTTTATGACTGTACTTGAATTTTTTTAAGCAGCCAGAGGCCTACACTCACACACGCGTATTGCGCGGTTGCACTCGAAAGTGGCTAAACGCCATATACATATACACACAATTACATTTTCCAATGCGTACTTGTACCTGCGAACAGTTGTGCGCCCACACATGCACACATGTTCATTCTGCGACTGTGCAATTGCATTAACAAAGGAAAATGTATTTTCCCATATATTATTTTAGTTTTTATTACATAATTAATTAAAGGAAAATTTAAATAATCAAAAAAGGAAGAGAAACAAAAAAAAATCATAACACTATAGTCATAATAAATTACTATGACATAATTATGAAACAAACCTAATATAGTTAATACATGGAATTTTTCTAATTATTTTCTAAGCAAATATAAGTAATATTATGAGGCTAAATTAAATGCCACAATTATTATCATTTTATCACTAATTATTTTTGTTATATTTATATATAAATTTACAAATAAATGGAAAATAGAATAGAAAAAATCACATTTGATGTAACATCATTGCCAATAATATTTTAAATCACGGTCACATTTACATTTTTATAAGGCCCATCATGTTGTATTAGGAATGTATACATAACCGCCGCTAGTGAACAAATCATCTCCGCATTCATCCTTGCGTAACTGCCACCGTTACAAACCCTGTACGAATGAAAATACCCATCGCTACTTCTCGTTAAAAATTGTAACCCATTACCTCGTTTAGCCATAAACTCAATAAGAAAACAGCGAAATAGTGTAAACGGTAGCGTGCCGTAATGTCATCAAAGAGAACCGTAGTAAAATAAGTACATGTAAGATTTAGATGAAATAAATTAGTTTAATTTTAATATAAAAACAGTATTATACATGATTTATAAAGAAAATAAATGACCTATAATAAATAATAAATAATAAAACCTGGAAGTTTAATGAGCCACATAGTACTTTTAAATAAATCAAACTCTTAAAATTGAAAATGATGCAACATTAATATATATTTCTATAATAATAATATATTTCCATACATAGGATCGATATGAATAAACTTTTAACTACATCCTTTCTTTTAACTACTTCCTTTTAACTACATCAAAGCATATGCGGACAGTAAAAACATGAAATTGACTACAAAACCACTCTTTCTTAATCATGAATTCCAAACTTAACTGTTTTATTAGTGACAGGAAAATTTTTTTAAGTTCGTAGTAGTAACTTCATAGTAACATGAAACTATTTCTAAACTCGTAGTAGTATCTTATAAAGATATAATAATAAACATTATTCATAACAAATATATATGATAACATTATATGTATACTTTCAGAATGCTTATTGCGATGAAGTTTTTAAGCTATTGCTAACAAGGCGTGACTATATCAATAATGTACAAATTGTGGCAACGAATTTTTTAAAAGTATGTCAGTTGAAATTAAAGGACAAACTCATTTTCCAGATATGTAATATTACTTTTTGATTTTAATAGTACAGTTTGGTATAAAGCACTTACAAGTAAACATCACGAGGTGTACATCACCGATTTTCTAGATATTGTGATATGTTGTAGCATATTAAAAAATATTATACGGGTGTTTTTTACGTGCTAATTCGGCGATTTAAGAGGTGAGAAATACTCTTAAAGTTTACCCTCAGAAATAATTTTCTTTAATAAGTCAAAAACGAATTGAAATTTCGCAATAACACCAACGCCAATTTATTTCATTTGAAAAACCGGTTATGTGAAAATTGCTTTACTCCAAAAGTTTACAACTTCTATTTTTATAAGGGTAAATATTACTTCCTTTTCTTTTCGTTCCTCTAGAAATTTGCTAATTAATATGATATAATGAAAAATCAATTTATGATAAAAATATTTAAATGTAAGGTATACGTATTTTTCAAGTATTGAAAAAAAAAATTCAAAGAGGTAACTACTCTTAACAAAAATTTCTAATATGTACCTTAATTATTTTCTTAATTTTGTAACATAAAGTAAAATATGAAAAAAATATAATAAATATATTTGTACATAATTATGCAACCATTTGAGGCATAAAAACACCATTTTAGTGCACCCCTGAAAAACCTATTTTTAATAACTCAATTTAAAATATAGACACATGATGAAGATTTACAACAATGCACACAAGATATAGAAGAACTAGAACACGACTATAAAGAAAGAGTCATGTAATTCAGGAAGAGTGGGTTGACAAAAAATTTACCATTAAAAAAGACCAAAATCGTTTCGGCAAAATTCAATTCATAACCCAATTAAAATGTTGGATAAGGAGATAAAATAAAAAGAGAAAATAGAAAGATTTGTTCATTTGTTTTGGAGATTTTAAAAGCGCTGTTGATGCTGAGTATTACAAGCTCAAATGGATATTGGAAATAAAGATATCGGTTTTAAAGCATCTTATCATTGATTTTATAATTTTAAGGAAACTAATTGTTAATAGAAAAATTAATAAATTTATAACCAAGAAAAAACGCTTGAAGAAATAGATTATTTAGAGAGAACAGCTGATAAATTTGTTATTGAAATAAAAATTCAGATTTACGGAAAAAGTATAAGAAATTGTATTTAATTCAGATCAATCAGAATTTCAATTAGAAATGCAATATGAACGAACATTAATAGTTAAAGTATAGAAACAAATTCAATGTTTGGTGCAATCAGTAACTTCTAAAACTCATAGTTATAGAATTCAAGCAACAATATCAGGCGATGGTAGTCTTTTGTCACCAGTCTTATAGTTCTTAAAGAAAAGAGTGGTAAATCTGGATCCATATAAAAAGAAATTTATTCAGATCCCATGATGTATATGTTACGGCTTCTAAATCTAAAATATTAACCACATGTAATTAAAAAAAACTGTTTGTCTGATAAGCTGCAAATAAAATTTTGATATTTCAAATTTTATTTATTTTTAGATCGTTTCAAAATGTGGCTAAAAGAAGTATACTTTCCAAATGTGGGTTCATCAAGCGTTTTATAAATAGACTTTTGAAGTGGACATTATCCAGCCGTTATACAAAAAGTGATCTTAAAAATATTTCTGAAAGGAACCACGGGTAGATTACAACCTCATAATGTTCATGGCTTCAGAGTATGAAAGAGATATGTGAGACATTTTTCTGATTCTGTGATATTAATGACTGAAAATTTAAATCTACATTTAAGGAATAATGTTATCAAGTTACAATCTTTGGTACATAATCAGCCATCATTACCAAGGTATAACGATTTATTTAAATTCGCGTGATATAAAAGTGGATACAGTAATGTAGGACTTGATAAATTTGAAGATCCAGTTAATTCAGCTTTAAGTATAAAATGTAATACACACTGCGAAGTAGAAGGTTGTCCTAACGTGGAAATTGATAGATGTTCTTGGTGTGGAAAATCGTTATGCTTTAAACATTTTTTTATGAGTACCATTATTGTTTATCGTATAAACACTAATTATTACTAATTTAAAATATGTAACTATCATATACTTATTTATATTAAATAATGATTATATCTAATTTTTGTAATAACATATACGTTTAAAAATATATATATACATGTATTAATAAAAATTTTATACAAAATATTTTTTCTTCTAAAAAGTAAAATCTTTCAGTTACAACTTTTTCTCTTTTTTAAAACTTTATAAATTTGACGAACTGGATTCAAATGTGACGTTCATACAAAAGTTTTAGTAAGATTCAATTAAATTAAGATTATTTACAAAGAAAAAAAATATTGTTCTAAATTTATTAAAATTTAAACCATTATAAAAATGAGTAGTGACCATTGGGAGCAAAGGAAATGTATGTGCAAGCATATTATTTTAAGAAACATGTTTCTATTTAAAAAAATCTTATAAAAACCATTTTTGAGACTAAATTTTAAGTGTTCTACTTTCAAAATTTTCACGAAGTGTTGACATCAATATTTCATATTATTTATATAATAATTGTTTCTAAAAATTTAGGTTTATTAACAACTAATGATTAAATATAAATAAGGTATGTGATACCTTACGTTAAAGCGATTATTGAGAAAGCGTTTTTTTTAAAGCAAAAAATTGACGTTGGTTTCATTGAAAAATTTCAGTTCTATATTATAAAAATGATTTTTTAGGAGTGAATTATAAGGGCGTTTTTTACCCCTCAATAATAAATAATAAAACCTGCAAGTTTAATGAACCACATAGTACTTTTTAATAAATCTAATCTTTAATAAATCAAACTCTTAAAATTGAAAATGATCACACACTAATATATTTCCTTTTGTGAGTGTTTGTTGAGTGTTTTTTACCCCTCAAATGGTTGTATGATTACGTACAAATATATTTCTTATATTTTTTGTCATCTTTTACAATGAATTACAAAATTAAGAAAATTATTAAGGTACATATCAGCAAATTCTTGCTATTTATTTTTTCGAATATATATATTTTTCAAAAACTCAAAAATTCGTATACTTTAAATTTCAATATCGTTTATCATAGAATGTTTATTCTATACATTAATTCGTTTAATTTAAAAATTTCTGGAAAAACAAAAAGGAAAAGTCATATTTACCCTTATAAAAAATAGGGGATGCAACCCGTTGAAGTAAAAACAATTTCCATATGTGTATTCTCAAAAGAAATAAATTGGCGTTGGTTTTATTCCAAAATTTAAATTCATTTTTAAGATATAAAAAAAGAAACATTTTCGAAAGTAAACTTTACCTGTGGGTGCTTTTTACCCCTTAAATCGCCGAGTTAGCACGTAAAAAAATTAATATGCTACAACATATCACAATATCCATAAATTCGTGTAGGAACACCTCGGAATGTTTACTTGTTAGTAGAGATGTTAACAAACTCATGTAAATAAAATAAAATTACGTCAGTGAGAGGTAAAATGCGGGGTATTTAAGTATAATAAAAAAATGAGAGTGATAATAAAAGCTCTTTACATAAATAACTTAGTATACATTGACGTTTCATAAAAGCAAAATAACAATATCTACCTGATTTCTCGCTTAATAAATCATTATACTTCTTTGGTTTTCGTTTTATTTAATAAAATAAAATAAAAATTTATGTAATTAATAAAATTAAAAACCGGTAAGTTTATCTATATTGTACCTTAAAGTTCAAGTATTCCATCCACTGATGAATTACACGACCATAAATTAAAATGAAAATTAGAAAATCTAAAATAGAAATATTACTGGCATTCTTCAAAACTATATCACGCAAATGGATAATTTATACATAGCTGTAAATATACTTACAGATATAAAAAGCTATAATGAAAGATTATGGTATAATTTAAAGACAGTTGAAGATATGTTATAGAATTATTATAATTTAGGTTAGTTTATAAAAAGAAAAGATTATAAAAACATATAAATAAGTTATATAGAATTTGAATGAATAAGTAACTAACTTACAGAGAGAGATTACAATAATATCAATTTTAAGATATTTACTGAAAATAAAGTCTGTTGTACTGTTGAATATAAAAATATTGTTTCACTTGCAATAAAAATTGACATCTCATTTTTTTAAATATTTTCTATGAAAGTTACAAATTTACTACTAAATATTCTAATAGCGTTCATGATCGTCTGCTGCCATAATTTTTATTAACACAATTGTGATGAAACATACACACACATATAAAATTATTTAATTCAGAAATTAGTATTATTAACAATGAAAAAAGAAATATAATATGGAATAGAAATTATTATGTAGTTTCAAATTTATAAGAAAAATTTTTCTCATAATTTACACTTTCAATTACAATTTTTAAATTATATACTTATAATTTTCTTGTAAAATTCATTTATATTATAATTTCTTAATATTGTAATTATTGAGAATAAATTAAAAATTCCAAGCACTTACATTTAAGGGGACTCTGTAAACTGTCTATAAAAATATTAAAAAATTTTTTTAAAACATTTTATTTTTTAATAAAATGAAAATGTATATTATAAATTATAAATAATAATTTCACTATAAATGTTAAATGTAGATTATTATGTTGCATTATTATGGTGCAGCAGACTGTTCATATTAAATGAACATCATAATTACTGTATATTTATTAATAATAATGCAAAATATTAATTGTTTTACTAGTATCTTTTATTAGTTTAATACTATATAATCAATATTATAAAATCTTAACTAAAATTTAAATTAAGATGTCATATAGATAACTCTTTACAGTTTATGCGCACAAATTAATGAGCAAATTAATTACTTTTATGGCTCATTTATGAAATGATGAAAACTGTATTTCCAACGTTCAATAACATCTTTGTTCAGTACGTAGATTTAAATTACGAAAAGAACGTATAATGAACTTGTTAAAATAAAAAGAAATGTAATTCATTTTGAATAATCATATAATATGTTTACAATCAAGTAAATCAATTACATTATTAATTAAAAGTATTATTACAGCATTTATCTATTTACATGCATTACATCTATTAATTAAAAGTATATATTCTTTTAAACGTGTTATATTACAAAAAAATATGATAATGAATATTTAAATAGATCTGAAACTATCGTTTATAAAAAGTTTAAAGAACATCTGTATAAAATTAATTTATCAAATTATATTAAATTATTAGTCCTTGGAGTTTTAAGAACTTTTTTGTAAAATTGAAACTAATGTTGTATTTCATTTTTTAAAGATAAATGTCAAATAGATTTATAGAGTGATAGAATGACAGAGGGTGAGTAAAAGAAAGACAGAGTGATAGAGAGAGAGAGAGAGAGAGAGATTTGTGGCACAGAGGTTTAGGTGGGAGAAAGAGAAAGTAACTGAGAAGGAGATTGGGAAAAAAGCAAAAGAGAGTAGGTAACGGCATTCTTAAAGCTGCACGTTCCATACTATCGCTATTCCCTTATTCACTACTCTTGCAACGTAAAGACACTGGAAAGGAAGCGAGAAGGTATTATTGGGTATGAAACCCGGCTTGAAACCAATAGTAACTTAGGAAGGTGGAGCAATAGGTATTAAATACGTGTGCTATGCACTTAAGTCAGCAAAGTATAAAATTCGAATTGATTGTAAACTTATTGAAAGTTGAGAATGCAAGTGATATTATAAAAAACTATTTAAAGTTTTTACATTTAACATTTTGAATTGTGATTTACAACCTGGATCACGATTATTCGTTTCTTAAATATATAAATGACATATCTTTGATACGACGTTTTTCTCCATTTTTTGCTCTATGTGCCTTGATAAAGATTAATTATACTAGTTAACAATAAGTTTTGTGTTAGTGAGTTAATATTTTTAAATTTTGCACAGTGTAAAATTTTACTGACAATATGAAACACTTTAGAAATGTATTTGCAATCTTGATTTTCTTTTTAACAACTTGCGTATACCTACACGAAACGGCTCGTTCCACTACAGCTAGCAGCAAGAGAAAAAAGGGTAATTATTTCAGTACTATTATTTTTCTCACGCATAGTAATTATATCATTAAAACAGCTTACTCTTTCTCTAAAACCATTCATTCGTTACAGCTTTCTCACAGTAACTTTTTCATTTCTTTAATATCCATAGAAGTTCAATGATAATGTTGTTTGTTAATGTTTCATTGAAACGAATAATTACAAATATTCTTTTTAAAACTTTTAACCTAGCAATTTTGCTTTAATACTGAATTTGAATTAAGTTGATATTTTATGAAAAATAAATGAAAAAGATTTTAGCATTCAAACATTGATTATGAAAATAATTCAGAAGAAATACTTGCGTATAATTATTAATTACCTGCACGGTTTCAACTAACAATTAATTGAAATTATAAAATATCATAATTTATAAAATAATTAAAACTTTTATAGATAATATTGTAGTATTAAAATATTATTTTTAATCTCTTTTTATTATCAGCAATTTACTAATCCAAAACACTAATTCTTATACATACTACATATATAATAGAATCAATCACTTCTATATAATTCCGAGAATTTTATTTATTTAAAAATGATCCTTTTTTTAATAAGCAAAATTATGTATTGCTTAAGTCTTAAGACTTAAATGAATATATATATATTAATTATAATTTATGTATTAAGCATATTTGGAAGTGTTAATATTTGTATATATATCTATAAAACTATACGGCTTTTTATTTTATTGAAAGATATTTTTTGGTAGTTGCATTTTTCTACTCATAAACTTGAAGTAACATTCAAACTAATGCTTTTTTAAAATATAAAGTCATATTAAAACTATAAATGCAAATTAGTTTTTTAATTAGATACAAATTGATTTCTGCCTAAAAATTGTTTTTTATGTGAGACAACAAAGTTTATTCAATAACAGAAAATCAAATAAATATTAAATACAGAGATTCACGTAATTATTAATTCTTTAATATAATAGAAAAAACTTTTTAAAAACATTTTATAAAATAAAAAATATTTTGTTAATTATCAATAATAACGATTTATTCTATTCTAATTACAAATAATCATTTCTCAATTTAAGTTTATAATTTAATTCAAAATTTTTTTGTAAACAGTTTATTTAGTTATATCTAAACGAGACATTTCATTTTTATGATATAAAAGAAAAAAGTAAGTTTTAGAAAATATGTATCAGATCATTTTGAATAAATCTTTTATTCTAATGTAAAATTTAAGAAATCATATCATATGTTTCATTATACATGTAATTTCAAATTTTAAATAAAAATATCAAATACAAGTTAGCTAGCATAATAATAATTTCAATTATGTGTAAGCCAATGTATATATTTTTAAAAAATAAATTCTGCAAATATAATACGTGAAATTTCATATTTAATATTTTAAATAACTATATACTGTAAAAAGATATGAGACTAATTAATATATCAAAAATTCATATGTTTACCAAGACTACTATTTAAATTATAATAAATGAATAAAATAAAATTAATGCGAATGTTCATTCTGTTTTCTACTGTATAATTAAAGTACTATATTCTAAAATAAAATTTCTCTTAAATTTAACACAATACCACTAATATTTTTCAAGTACTTCCTTCTTTCAAACATAAAAACTTTATATAAGTAGATAACATTTGATTTTACGATGCAATGATATCAAGCGCCATAAACGGGATAAACTCTTGCATCAATCTAATATATTAGGCTATTTGAACTAAATATATATAATAAATCACAATTAACATATTTTTAACGGATTTTATGAATATTAAAATGTTACAAATCTGTACAACATTTTCGAAACAAATAATTATTTAAATCACAAATATTATTAAATCATTCATGATTATATTAATATTTTGGATTTGCTGTAACAATTAAATAGTTTCTTCATTTGATTATATACTGTATCAAAACAGAACAGTATATTACTTATATTTTTAATCAATGTGCTACTTTTCAAGAATATTTTATAAATAATATTTTTATTCCAGATATATAAATAGACTATTTCTAGAAATTTATTGTACATCTGATAAATATAAGTATATATGGAAATAAAATCTCAATTTATAATAATAAGTTACCTGAGAAATTCAAATATTAATATTTATGCAGCAATCCTATTGTGTTACGCTCAGTGTCGCTTTGAAATTTTGATATTCAGTTTCCAAACTCAACCATTTTTTTTTATAAAAGGAGTTTATATTTCTTTTTAAAATATTAAGTCATCGCTTAGTCGAAGAAAATTCTCCCTTAATATTAATATATGTTTATATTACTTAATTTATAAAAAAAGAACACGTCCCTATTTTACAAGTTTTTAGATTTAAATCTTTGAACTTAATTTAAATATAAACTTATATTTTAAGATGCTATTATTTACGATAAGCTTAAATTTTCTATTAGGTCAACCATATATTGTTCGTTTGACAAGAAATTTTCGTTCTATGAGAAGCTTGATGGAATTCCTAATTTCTATTTGAAAATGAGTTCATGCCAGTAAATCTATACATGTAATAATTGTGATTAAATGCGTACATGAAACAATTATTTCATATTCTATTTAAATGTGGGTGATAGATTTGTAATATATTAGAGTAAAAAATTTCTTATAACTTTTTTTACTAAAATTACATGTTACAATTAGTCCTTGTTTATTAGACCTTCTATTCAGTCGAGTCAAGTTCGACTAACTGATTATCAACTTTGTTTGCTTCGTTATTCCAAGACTTGGTATAATTTTTAGTTCATGTTTCATAGAATTAGAAATACGTTTCTTAATATATAGCTTAACAAAAGATATATGCACAAACTGATTCATCACTCATTCAAAGCAAAGAGATAATAAGTGTCTCATGAAAATATAAGTTAGTTACTTATCATTACTAAAATACCAATGGAACAGTAATACGAATTTATATTCCTAAAGAGTACATTACACTTTTCAGATAAGATGAAAAATATAACGTAAATTTATTGTTCTTGTTTTGAATTTGAATGAAATCGGATTTCATAATTTAATTTTTTTTCGGTAAATCATCTTCGAAGGTAATTTTTCATTCGATTTTTTTTCTTTATGATAATAATTGAAAATGATACAAATCATAATTTTATTACACTCGGAATGATTATCGCGTTGACAATTTTGTTGTCTAATTATTTTAAATAATTTAATTATTATAATAAAAATTATGATAAATAATATAACATATATAAAATAAGAATCAGGATTATTTTCTGTCATTGATTTTCATAGTACAATAATTCATCCCAGCAAGCTTATAATAAACATTTTTATGATTAAATATTATTAAAAATTTTAAATACATTGTAATTATAATTTGCATAATTTTTACTTATCTGCAAAGATTAAAAGATTAAAGAGAAATTCTTGACAATTACAAATTGATTATAATGCTTAAATTTATCTACTACATTAATTGTGTAAGCGAAAAATTACGTCTGCTCGTTTAAAAAAATCTTTTTTATTCAATCCATTATTGATAAAATTATAATGTATAAAAAAATTAAATTATGTATCTTAAATTAACAGAATTTATTATTTTTATTGTTATTTATTATCTTTAAATAATGTAGTAATATCAATACTGATTTTACGATTTTTAATGAAAAATTTTGGGTTTCTGCTAATTCATATTTTTTGGTATCACATCTTGGAAATCTTTTTTCTTAAATTCGCATTGATTTTCTGATTCTGCTATGTTGGCATTTTACGCATTCCGATTTCTGAAAATGATACTTCTTTGTATTTATCCCACTCACGTGTTGTATTATAATAATTGAAATAAACTCATCATCTTTTCATTATCTTACTTTGGTACTCTCCTTCCAAACATCTACACGATCTTTATTCTTAGGAATTCGCACAGAGAGAAATAATAATAATAACAACGATTTCACTTCCAAAATTGTTATCCTTTATTCAATAAGTTCGCTTCAATAGATTCACTTACACGTCCTATAATAATGTGAGACGCTGATGCTTTATTGCCAATGCCAATAGTTTCGTGAGTGTTACAAATGTCATACACCGATTGGTCGAAGTGTTTTAGCCATATATTTTATTTTTCTTTAATAATTGCGATATATATACAAAAAAATTATATCTAAATAACTAAATATTGTTATCAATTTTATTTGGTAGCGATAATTATAGACTACTCAACGGCAACGCCGTTGGCGACTTCATCACGCAGCTCCTGCGACGATGACATCGGCAACGACTGCACCTGCAGCCTTTAAGCGAGCTCTCAGCTCGTTACAGGATATTACACTAAAATAAATTATTATAGAAATAATTGAAATAAAGAATACATAAATATAATCGTATCGTTGAGAATACATTTTGTAACAATATATAGATAACCAATGAAATTTTATAACTAAACTCGTCTGTCTATGAGTACAAGAGTTATTGTGTATTGACGGGTATTATTTAAAAATATATTAAGAATGTAACATAAATAATTTTGTGAGCTATCATTGTTCCATAAGATTTGATATCTTTAGTGTGATGCCCTTTGTTTAAAACTGTGGTACACTAAACAATATATGCATCTAGCCTGATCGATACATATACGTGATATAACGAACAATAATCCCACACATGAATAGTTCTTTCACGAAGTTATATTACTTAATTTAATTTATCAAATTAGATAGATAATGATAATATACTACTTTAGATAATCGAAATAATATAAATATAAAAACAAATTATTTAATAGCTATCTTATAATACATTTTTTATTACACATTCAAATACAAATTTTATAAATTTATTATTCCTATCTAATTTTAATAATATTTTATTCAAAATAATTCTTAGAATACTATATAACTCTTGTTTTGGATAAATAATGTTTAATACTACTGCAATACGATTAATATAATTTTCTTATAAAAAATGTTAAATTAAATTTTAATTATTGTCTTCGTGAGAATTTGAAATATTTTATTACAGATTTTAGTTTAATATAGTTTTACATTATTAAGTATTAAAAATATCTTAATTTTTCTATTTTTTTTTTGAAATTTATTCGAAAACATAATTCATCTACATAATTTCAATTCATTGCATTTAATTATTAAGATTAAATCGATCAATATTAACGTAGATTTTTAACGACATTAGAGGATTTTGTAAAGATGTTTACAAATTGATATTTGTAATAAATATTAGCGAATGACTAATTTTATCTTATACTTACCTAGTTAAGAAATATATACGATAATTCATTAGTGAATATTTTCTAGGCTACACTGTATACTACAAAGTATCTATGTATATACAACTACGCATATATATTACATATTTGTAGAATTAGGTACATAATTTAACAACATTATTTTAAAGTATTTGTTTCATATTAAATTTTGTTTTATAAATATTTTATAAGAACTTTAAAATGGAAAATAAAACTTAGAGTTTGTTTCTAAATCTATTTGAATAGATGTACTAACAGATATATTCTACTTGAATTAATGAATTATATTTAATTCAAATATTTGTAAATATACATTAGATCAGTTTCCGATAGCTACAGTGCAAAGAACAATATATCAAGTAATCGTTATCCACAATCACATCATTGAATAAACAGCTGTTAATTAGTTTGATTGATAAATAAAACATTACAAGATCTGAATATGAATAGTATTCTCATTGAATGTGTATTTGAAGTAAGATTATATTTTAGACAAAAACACTTAAATTAGATGCTATTTCGGCTATTTAACTAAAAATAGATTTGTTAAAAATAATTATTTTTACTAAAAGTTGTCTACTAATCAACAATAATTCAATTTAGATGTATATATTCAAAATAAATTTCCAATAAAATCAAATGTTTAAATATTCAAATAAAATTCTAATTTCTTTTATAATATAATAATTGTTATGAAGACTTTATTTTACGTTTTACATCTGATATTTTATATTAAATATATTAAACTTTATATTAACATTGTTTAGAGTTGAATTTTTTAAATATTTGAATTTGAATATATCATAATTGTAATAATAGTAATTAAACATTTATTATACGACTCTGAGTATAAATTCATTTTAATTAATTCATAAAAAATATTTATTTATATTACACCTTTTTCTTAAACATAAAAATACTTTTTTAATAGTACAGTAATTTATAAAATACGTAAAAGATTTTATTTAAAACGTTAGCTATCTCTAGATGTATATAAAATAATGTCTAATTTAAAAAAAGCGACGTATTAAAATTTCATATCAATAATCAATATTAAAATCAATGTCATTAAACAATTTTATTATAGGTATTTAGAAAGTTTAATAGATCGCACATTTGGATAAAATTGATTGTATTAATTATTTTTAAATATAGAAACATAATATAAATGAAAAAATTAGCTATCAAAATAAATAATTGAAATTTATCTCATGCCTCTTTAAAATAAAATTACGTAAATTTTATATTTTTTTAATTGAAAACTGAACAGTTCAAAAGAGTATTCTTATATGCATAGTTGTATAAGTATGGCTAAATAGAAAATTTTATTCATTTATGAAATTGCAACATTATTAGCTAGTCAGAAAAATATCACATATAAGAATAACCAGATTTAAAAAATCCAGATCAATTCTAAAGTAAAAAAGTTGGAATGGGGAGAGAAAGGTATCAGTAAGTCTATTCCACTCACAGTCATTTCATATATAGACGTGTATAAAAGAGTTGAGCGAACGACACTGCTATCTTTGAGCCTTCCATTCACTTATAATGCTACCTATGTAATACCTACGTACGTTGACTTAGTCTGATACTTGCACTAAATTATCTTTTATTATTACCTAGCTAAAGTAACTTTTAAAAATGTATGTTATAGACAAAATAATTTGTTACTGAAATAAGAATAACTGTGTTTATTCTATATATAATAAAATTCAATAACATAATCTTACTCTATTTGAAATAAAATTATTAAATAAAATGTACTACAAACAAAAGAAGTTTTTATATGAAAGGTAAAAACAATTGGCATACGTATTTTAAACGGATACCCTACAGAGAAGTTGAAAATATTGACTTAAATTTATAAATTATTCAATTATAATTAAATATAAATTATCATATAAAAATATTTCTTTAACAATAAATATTTATTAATTACTGATTTAATAATACGTATTTTCATCTTATTTTAAAAAATTTTGATAATATATTCATTAGAAAAATAATTATATATACTTTAAGTAAAATATAATTATGAATTATATGAGATTATTATTAATTATTGAATTTTTTTAAAATTAATAAATATATATTATATAATATTCTTATATTTTGTTAAATTTCTAATGCTGTCTATGAACCGTCATTTCTTCAAGTAAAAAATGTTTTAGCTTCAAAATATTAAAAAATTCGTTGATATTTGTTATTATTGTTTGGATAATTAAATTAATTTTAAATTTGATTCTTTCTTATCAATATCATAATTTAGATAAATTTGTGACTAATTATTGACAAGGCTAAATAATTAACTTAAATAATGTATGATCGGGAATAAAAAAATCACTTAAAATACATTTTTGTCACATTGAAAAATTATTTTGTTCATATTTCCATAATAAAATATTAAAATAACTTTCCGAGATACATAAATTAAAGTAAAAATGATTTGTGTTCGTTTTTTAATAAAATCAATCAACATTTTTTATAGTAAATAAGATTAATCCAAATAAGTACAAACTTTATTTGTACTATTATATTATGTAAGTATTAAATATAATATTATATAAGTAATAATTACAAATTTATTGCAATTAGTTTTTATTTAATACTAAAATTGTTGGTATAATTCTAACTAAAATATATTATTAATTATAAAATAAGTATAAGTACAGTAACTATAAGTTTTGGAATAATATTGTAACTTACAAACTTAAACAATAGTTTTTGAAACTCTTTTATCCAGTAATTATTTTTTATTTCATTTATTATTATTATACATATATAATAGAAAGAGAAAAAGAGAGAAAGTGTGAGAGTGAGTGAAATTAACAGAAAAGGTGGAAGAAGATAAAGTAATTAAAATAAGCACTGCTAACATTGGAGTTAAAAATTAATTGAATGCGTTAAAGAATTTAATTAAGTCTGAAGAGTATAATAAACAAGTTAAGACGATATTGGTAAATAAGCATATAGGTAATGTGGTAATGTGGTATTCACTTTTAAGAAATTAGAAACTTATCTTATTGCAACAAAAATTATCCTTAACACAATTAAAATTGTGCCTCTTTTTAAAGATCTAAGCAGCTTGTGTGCTTTGACTCCTGCATATTTATTTATCGGCGGTTCTCTCACATATAAAGTTATCAGATGATGTTATGATTTATGATTATGTTTTTTTTTATTTATTTAGTTATGATTTCAGATGATAACTTTATATTTGTAGCAATTAATCGATTTTGGAAATACATTCAGTATGTCAAGCACTAATTTTTGAGAATAAAAACTAACAAAGGAGTACTTAAATCAGTTGATGATAAGATCAAAGTAGTAGGTTTATGAAGTAAACAATGTTAAAATGAGTTTAACAGTAATACTGAAAGAGAAAAATACACTAACATTCCGTTAGCGACTCATATATATCATAGAAGTATTTTCCGGTCACGATAACGCACGAGTCGAGAATGAAAGAATAAAAAAAGGTCTGGAATTTACAAAAGAACAATCACGCCTATCGCTCTACCAATTATTGAGTAAATGAATAAATGTGATGGTATAAATAAGCGAATTCATATTGAAAAATATGTGTGTATGTGTGTGTTTACAGGTAATCGTATTATCCGATTATTGTCAAATCAATTATTAAGACATAAACTCAATTGTATTTTTTAGTTGTTACTAAGAATTTGTTGAAAGTTGCATTACTATTTACTTTATTATTGTTATGTCTGAAATTTATATAAGAGCATTTAACTCATAGATACAGGTTTTCCTTTATCTACTGATTAAGGTTTCAGAGCGATTAATCATTAGAATGCATTGTTTATATTAATATATACTCGTCCAAAAGCATGTGGGAGATTATATTTTTTCATGATAGTACTTTCAAAAATTTTGGAGTATTAATTGAACAGTGAAATAATTACACTGAGATTTAACCTGCAACTTAAAATTAACGTAATGGTTTTGTATGTATTGTGGAATGGCCATCCTTACTCCCAAGCCTTGATAAGTAGTGATGTGACTATACCACGTAATTTGTAGTAAACACTCAATTGTTTTCATTTTTTTCTAATATATTCTTATATTACTAGATGCATAAGTTGATTCACATAGCACAGGATGTACAACATCTAATATCTTGGTTTAATTGGCTTTCTTAATTGACACATTATAAAACTCGAGTTCCACTTTATTCAGATATAATAAAACAGTATAAAACGATTAGTGCATTGCCTATTATATATAGGTTTGTCATTATCTAGAAATGTTAAAAAATCTAAACGTTTATTACTAAAATTTCCTGAATTTTCTAATCTTTTTTTGTATTTATACTTAATTTTAGACTTCAGTTTTACGCGCAAATAATCAATTTAATACTTGCGTTTCCTTTATTATATTTTATATCTATCAAGTATATTTACATTATTTCCTGATTTAACAATTTTATTTGTGTGAAATTCCTACAATTATAATATTTGAATGGAAATTGTATAACTTATTCATTGATAAAATATAGAAGTAATATTGTGGCTATTAAATTAAATAGCACAGAAAATAATGGAAATGGTAATGTAGTGGGCTCCGATCATGTCTTTGATAGATTGGTATATTCCGAATTCATAATACTATTTCAGAATTCTATATGTTATGAAGTTTTTGAATGTCCTAAAATAATTATTCAGGAAGAACGAGTAAAACTGTTACTATCATCTTTGAACAATATTCATAAATGCTGCTCTATTTCAATTAAATAATTCCTAGGAAATTTCTCTTTTGAAAGTATTTATTTTATTTACACATTCACTATCAGAATATTCTGTTAAAATGAATCCGAATAAAAATTACCAGCTTATTAGCATTGAATTCAATAGTTACATTCAGTGAATTGCTACAAAGTGAAGTCAAGTTCTAAGGACCTTAATACGTCTTAGAAGAAACAAAAAAAAGGATATATATAGCGTGGAAGTACAAAAAAGCACATTAGGTTATTTTGTTTTAACGTAATGATCTGCTATTAGTTTCATTTTATATGCAATAAGTACGGAACTCTGACTATTATTAAATTCGTTAACTATAAGTTGGAATATTAAATTATTATTACTTGGGTATAACATGATATGACTGAAATACTCACTAGTCCATATCTTAAAAATCTATAAAAAATCAGTTAATATTTTACGCTTAGAATTAAATCATTAAGCGTTATATAATTGATACCGAAAAGCGCTAGCACTATCAATCCTTGTTTGGCATTGACTTTTGATGTATATGCAAAAATTAAATCAATATTTTAAATATTTATTTTCATAAAGCAGTTCCTTTAGTGCATTTTACTGCTATAACTATTGTGCCAAGTTTGAAGAGTAATGAGTTGAGCAAGCTAAGCACTCGTTGAACCATGTAGAAGAGATGCAATAGTCCCATAAATAGTTTTAAGATATAGAAGATCGGACAGATTCAGGAAGTCAGTTATATAGTACTGGTATTGTGAACTATTAATAACAATTTGTTAAAATGTTAAAATTAATAATAAAAATATAGTTAAACAGTTCCGATGTTACGAAACAATTAAATGAAAATTTTTTTACTGCACTTTACAGTTCATACTTAATCATTTTTTAAAATATTTTCCAAAAAAGTTTTGTACTTGAATATATCAATTAAGACTATTTAGTAGATTTTAGCATTAAAAATTTGCTTGAATAAACAGAATGTTTAATATACGTCTATTTGAAATGTTACAATAGTACAACCATTTAAAATTTCAATTAAATAAAAATGTATTTAAATTAACTAATATAAAGACTTCTATTATCGAATTAATTATCCATTTGTTTGAAAAAAACAATTTTATTATTCGAATAAAAAATTGTTACAGCAGCATGAGAAGACAAACATTCACTTATAAAAAATTAATTTATCATTGCCTTCAGTATTTACATTTTATTCTTTCTATCTTTGAATGGAAAAATATAATAATGTTTTTCGAAAGTTAGTCTTCCGTTATTTCTACTAAATGTTTATTAACAAAATACAAGAGAAGTTTTATTATCATTGAATAAGTGAAGAAAATAAAAATATTAAATTATTATATGTTACTTATGCGATCTTTAAGAAGCAATTAGGCACACGCATTCAATGCAATAGTAATTCTTTTAAAACTTTAACAAAACTTCATCTTTAAGCAAAAGCTAATTAATTTTCAGATATTATGTTAATATTATTCACTTTATACCGTTAGTATTTTTTCATAAAATATTGAAGATAACCTTATTTAAATTTATAGATCTGTAAATTTTTGTAACAATATTCTATTTTTTTTTGTTATATTTCTTTATAACTTACTATATAAATATATACCTTTAATTGAAAAAATAAAGAAGTAAAAGAATAATTTCGTACGTTGATTTAAAGTAATATACGCTTTTAAAACTTGTAAACAATACTGATTTACTTCCTTTATTAATGAGATGCTCATATATACTAATCACCTCTTTATATATTATACTGTAAAAAAAGTTTTCTATAAATATTTATAGGCATTTAAAATATTTTTTTGTATACATGATTATTAAAATTAAAACAAAAATAATTAAAGAACTTGCTTACACTTAACCAAGTAAGATATTGTGCATATACATACACAAAAGAGAGATCAATAAATTGTGCTATTTTTATCGATTACTTTGGAAAAAATGCTTTAGATTAAAAATATATACATAATATAATTATAAATATTTTCCACATAATTATAAATATTTTCCACATAATTATAAATATTTTCCACATAATTATAAATATTTTCCACATAATTATAAATATTTTGTTACTTATCATACATAAATTGATAAATCATATTTACGTAATAATTTTATTACTAATTTAGTTAAAATATACATTACGTACTCATGTATAGTACAATTTGTCGCGATTTTAAATATTAATATTTTTAAAGAATCAAATGTAAAATATATGGGAAAATATGTTACCGATGAGTATATTTTTATTTTTACATCAAAATTGTAGTTAGTATCTTCGAAAAGTTCAATTTAAAACTGAAATAGAGTATATTTTTTAAAGATACTATTTAATTGTTACAGTAATCATAACAGTACTTAAACTTACAACTATTTATTTCCAATATTATAAAAATTATTTATGAGTCAGATTTGAACTAAAAAATTGTTTTACATTTATAAAAAAATTTGATAATAGTTTGGAATATTAATAATATTATTACACTTACAAAATTATTATCCGAAATTTTCATAATATTATTTTTTTTTAAATAAATTAAAACAAATAAAATACTATGATTACTAAACATAAAATTGCTCATAAATTAGCTCTTTTACTCAAGTAAAATTATAAATATTAAATTTAATAAAAGACAGCAAATGATGCAAAAAATGAAATGTCAAGTCGTTATGAAAATTGATATTGATTTATTTATCATTTTAGTTAACAAAGAATTGAATCTACATAAACTTATAGATGGCGACTTGTAGATGGCGACAGAATTCTAACTATAACACTTCGTCTGAGGAATTAAAATCGTAGAATTAATTTCACAAAATTTATTTGTCATAAAATATTGAGAAAATGTATTAGTAAAATAATGGTATGTAGTTGTACCTACCAAATATATCAAAACTTTGAAAATCTTAACACTTTAAACGAAAAATAAAATTTAATAAATAAATTTAGACTTACTGTTTCTAGTATATTTCTTCAAAAAATTATCTTAGATATTTAAAAAAAGAATTAATTACAAAAGAAAGCAAATTATTATAATAGAATTAATAATATTTGTTTTGACATTCAAAAATATTTTGGAAAAAGTATTTAATTTTTATATGTTACAACATTACCGACAGTTTATAACTATATTGAATGTTTATTTCGATACAAGTATTTGCATATATATATATATTTACAATATATTTACAAAAACTATTAGTTGTTGAAAGCATTAAAAAACTTAATATAAGACTATTGTTAGAATTTTTTTTTATCGTTAAATTTATATAGCCATTATAGATTTTTGCAGATTTTTACAATTTTATCAGATTATATTGTTCGCTACTTTTTTAAATTTAATGAACAATAATTGTCAATGATTATAAATGTTTTTTATTACAATTAATGATTACATTTTCAATATAATTATGATTTACAACTATTTGACCATTAATCTAATACGTAATAAATTTATAAAGTGTATAACAATTTTTCACTAATTATACGGTAATTTTCAATAAGATTGATTATTATATAATTATATTACATTAAAGTAACATTTCTTTTATGAATAATACTTAATTAAAAAACTGAATTTAATTTTGATCTGAATATTTTATCTCATTAAAAGTATCTATGAAACTTCATAGGTACGATATTGCATTAACATATCATAGTTACATAAATATTATTATTAGTGTAATTAATAAATTAAATTAATGCTCAATATGTACTATAGTCATTTTATTTTGTACAAAATATTTGTACAAAATCCCATATTTCTTTTATCAAAAATTTTCTATAATTATACTGTTAATGGTGTAATTTTGAATAGTGAATTGTGAAAATGAAATTTTATTTAAAATTTATTTTATGATTTAAAAATTATTCGACTTGATACTTGATTTCTAAATTTTTATATAATTAGTATTTTTTGAACATTAAATAGTACAATAAGTTTGTACAGAACTTTATTCTAATATGATTTTAAAGTGCTACAGTAGTGCTAATGTATTCTCGATATTGCCCGGTCCCGGATATAATTCATGAGTAAAAGTATCTCAATTCACTAACGAACGCAGTGACCGTTTATCGCTGGTTCGGTAACAAACCTTTCTAAAATAGGGTGATCGCTGTGTAACACTCTCCATTCCACACATTAAAGCGAGTGCCGTTCACTTTGTGGCCTTGCGCTTGCCTATGTTTTGTACCACTTTTAGTGATGTTTGCCTCAAAAACTATTAAAAACAAAATTTTTCTAATAATTAAAATTAACAAGATTCATAGTGTAATAGATTGAAAAAAAAGTAATACACTGAATTAAAATATATAATTATTCCGTCGTTCAGAGATCGTATTATGAAATATAAAATATATTTTGAATTACATATAAAAATAATTTCTAAAATAAATTTCATAAAATTAAAATTATATAAATATAGAAAAAATTTTCACACGAGTTTTTAATATTTTTTATTGTATATTTTTTCTTTTCATTAGACATATTTTGATCTTAATAAAAATATAAAATATTAAGATAAATGCTTAAGTATTCAATTAGGCTTTTACTTTTAATTAAGTAATAATTTCTCTTAAACATAATTATTGTTAAAGTAGAATTAACTTACCGAAATCATAATTTTAAAGCATCATGAGCTACATCCAGATAATTATTACTTTCAGATATTTAATACAGATATTTAATACAAGTATTACATTGTAAAGATATACTATAAAAATCAATAATATAAAGTGTAACTATGCTTGTGTATAAATTTATATTTTAATATAAATTAAAATCATACCTGGTAAAACATCTTAACTATCAATTAAACTACTTATTAATCAAAAATTATTTACTAAATAATGTTTATAATATAAATATTTATTTTATTATGTAATATAAATTTATTTATTTAGTTTCTAAACTAATGCTTCTGAAAAGAAGTATTGCACTATATTTATGGATGATTTTGTATAATTATATATTCTCTGTTTTAACGTAAATTTGTATAAATAAAATAGTGCTAGTTTATACTTATGTTTAAATATACTTTAGAAAAGAAATTGTAAAATTTTTTTATAACAAAATTAATTAATTAATTAATTGATAGACAATTATTAATAGCTTTCTAAAAAACTTTTGCAATAAGATATTATACATATTGTAACTTAATGTGATAAATAATAATTACACATTGTTGTTTACGTTTAAGAGTAGCTATTAAACTCACATACAGACAATATTTTACTATTTGACATACTTAGCTTTGATTGGAGGAAATAGTGAAGACGAGTGCAATGAAATCAGCATAACATTTTAAAGCATTAAATTATGTATACATTAGTATACATTATAATATACACTCGAACATATAATTTTTGTCACCTAAATTAAAAAAATGTATAACAATTCTTCACTAATTATATGGTAATTTTTAGTCAGATTGATTATTATATAATTATATTACATTAAAGTAATATAATTACATATCCACTCGTTCACATACACACATATCAGGTATTCACGTATTGTAACAAGAACATTTACTTGTTACGTCTCTCGTCTGGGTTAGTGCGTATCGTTCGGTAAATTCGTACTCATTAGACTAATCAGTAAAATGGAGACAGAGAGACTTTATACTAGAGGGATATTGCTAGGTAGGCAGAAGACACATAACTTGCTTTGGAACCGAAAGAAAACTCAAATTTCGGACAGTGTCTCGTTAAGAGCTGTTTCTTTGAAAATAAGGTATTGAGAGTTTCACCTACTCGACTTTGTTACTATACACTCGACTTTGTTATTGAAGATTTCATTTTCATGGACGATCAAGATCCACTCGGGACTTATCCAGAACCAAGGAATAGTTCGAGTCAACAAATCATCAGTGAAAATAATCGACACGATACTGTAGCCAGAACCCTTCACTGCAAGTGTCCTCTCTCGCATATCTTCTCTGACTCACTCTCTCTCTCTACCAGCAGTAAATATTCTATAATTTCGTGTGTCACTCGTGGCAAGCTCGACAAAAACCTTCATTAAGAGTTTTCGTGAAAATTCTCGTGGCTATTTATAACTTGGTAGCAGTTGAGAGTTAATAGTAATGAACAACACTGTTATAATATTTGTAATCTAAAATAAAATAGAATTATTAAAGAATTAAAAGAGATATGTAAAAGTGACTGAATTAAAATCTATTTTAATAAACGTTCAATAAATAAGTAACCCTAATTATTATATATTATATTAATTATTTTTTTAATTTTTTATTTAAGTTATTATTATTAAATATATAAGTTCAATATTTATTTTTTTTATTTTATATATATCATAGTAATTATTGATATTAGTAAAATTAAAAAATTAATAATGTTAATTTAATAATTAAAAACAATAAAAAAATTTATAAAAATGATTTCATTAACGAATATTAATAACATAATTTAAAAAATTTAAATAATAAATAAATAATTAAATAATAGAAAATCTTATTAATAATTCCATTAAAATAACTGATAATCTTATAACATGCACATGGAAATTTAATTTTTAAATTTCACAAATTTCCTAGTAGATAAACTATGCTCGTTCTGGTTCAATGTTAAAGAATTGTATGCTGATTTTAGCCCATTTTGAAAAATTTGACATCGATGATTGGAAGATTCAAGCGATTTCAGTACAAGAATCTGTAACTCCCTTCCCTGCACGCCGTCAGAAAGTGTTTTTACTTCAGATTTTATTTCTTCTTATAACATTTTAAAATCAATTAATTTACATAATAAAGAACAATCTTATGATAACCTAACTAATAGTGATTATTAAATAATTATGATTCTAGACATAATTATACAAATGTACAAAATACTTTTGATAAAATCTCTTGAAGAATAGTCTGACTTATATATAATTTTAAGAAACTTTTTATAGATAATTACTTAAGGTGTTTAAGATTGATTTAGCTGACTACTGAAATACAATTAGAATTATTTATCGATAATGATACGTTGCTATTGTTATTTATTAGACACGGTATTAATGGTGGCATAAATCAATGTTGCAATCGATTTGCGAAAATAAATAATCCCTATACGAGTTAAAATTATAAATTTCACGAAGAGAATACGTATCTTATATAATATTATGTTAATAATTTTTATAGATTATTACGATATCTATAGTTATATATTTTATAGATTATTACGCATTTATTACGATAATTTTAAGTGATGTAAAAATATTGATACACGCTCATTTTTAATACTAGATAATAATGTAAACGATTATATTTTTTAAGTAGATCTAGAATATTTAGAATACACCCATGGCAAACACAAGAACTTTTCTATACAGATCATTTAATTATATAGAAATTTAAGCAGATGTAGTTGATGACAACTTTATACATAAAGCGTAGAAAAAATGTTTTATGCGCAATAATATTTTGTTTTAATGCAGTTATAATGATAAACAGCCCATATTTAAATCAAATATATAAGAAATGAAATAAATGAAGCTCCCAGCTATTGAGTTCGCTCGAAACTTATTCTTTTTAAATTAAAAAATAGAAAAATTGTTAAAAATCGATAAAACATGTGTAAATTTACTGCTTTTAAATTAAATGAATTTAATGATAAATATTAACATTAAATTAAAATCTTTTTATAATATTTCATATTATATATATTATATAAAGCATTTTTTTATTGATATAGAGGTCCAGTACATAATATTTGAAAAATAAACTACAATGATTCTCAAGTCATACTTATTTATATATATTTATATATTTATATATTTATACTTATTTATACTTATTTATATATTTATACATAATTATTTTTCACAACTTTACAGATTGTATATCGCATGTATTCGTTTAGAAAATGATTGCAGAGTTTAAAGAATGTACGTTACTTTTTTCTCAGACTAAGAAGAAGTATATTTCATTTACGATATATATCGAAGGTAGTGACATCAATTATAGATTTATTAATTTTTTACGCTTAATGGCTACTTCATTAGATAATTAGCAACGTAACTTAAATAATTAAATATTACAGAGAGAAAATAAAAAATATTCACTAATTTGGCTAATAATAAACTATTTTATAATAATAAAGTGATAATAAAATAAGTAACGATGATTATAGACATAAAACAAATATAAAGAATATTTTTAATATAAATATTCTTAGAGTAAACTTGATTTATATTTAAAAACTAATATACTTCTCTTAGTTCATATTTTGAACATTTTTAAAATGCTGACTACTACACTAAAAGTGGTTTGATGTAAGATGTAGTGCTGGAGTTAACTAAAATTAAATTAAAATTACTTAAATATGTATATTTAAATGTTATTATTGATTAGACGTAGTTTAACGGTGGTATAAATCAATGATGCAATTAATATGCAAAAATAAAAAATTCTTATATGAATGAGAATTATAAACAACATTAAGAAAAAAATTTTTGTTTAACTTATTAACTAAAAGTATCTAATTTGTTTGTAACTATTAGTAGATTATTTTAAAAATTATTTTTCATCTTATCTAAAATAACTGTTATTCTATTTACTGCTATGCAAAGTATATGGCCAAAACTAAATAAATTTACTGTAACATAAGTTACTTCCTTCGTCGAGTGCTTCAACATTTTTCAGATCCAAATCCTGGAGGTCCGTGATTATCTATGACTTGTACAGTTATCCTAATATATCGATGCTTAAAATTAATTAAAATGATTATTTAAACCTCTCATATGTCGCTACCTTTGCAAAGCTATTGTAAAATGGAGTCAATCTAATTTATATGATTTTGGATTAATATGGATCTTCCGGCTATAAATTAATTCGAGTAGATCATCTCGATAGGTATCTACAACATATTTTTTTTCGACATATATTTAGTAGTACTTCTAATAGACATTTGTTTTGAAGATATCTTTTCTACTCCCATAAATAAACTCATTTTTAAAGATTATAGGTAGATGGATTCAAAATTCACGCTAAAGGAAAAAAAATTATCACTATCCATGAAAAAATATTTTGCTTTTATTATTCCCTCTGTTCATTCTTCTATGTTCCTACATATCTAATTCTATAAGTGTCAATAAAGGTAAGAAATATCTACCTTCTGAGGTTGGCCAACTTGCTATTCTGCTTATTATATGTAGAATTGTTAGTTTACTAAAAATTCGCATAATATATGTAATATCAAATAATAGAGCAATCAGAGTAAGCATAAAGGTTAGATACGTAAAATAATTCTAGCAACGGATAGCAGTTTATATTGTAAGTATCTTGCGCAATATTTATAATTCTATAATAATATATAATTAGAATAGTAATATTGAATAATTATAATATAAAATAAATATAATAACATTAATAAATAAAATTCATATTAACTCATTCAAGAGTTAAAAGATTCAACAATTATTTTTCAATAATATCGTAACATCAAAAGAAATTTTTAATTTTGGGTAATTTTCAGTGAATTTGTATTAAAAAAATTAAATAAACAAATTAGACGAATTTAAAGAAAAACAAAGTAACTTGATAATTGCATTTTTAGTGAAGATTTTATAATTGTGGATGAGAAATATTATGAACAATCATTTTTTAATTTGTGTATAGCGAGAAAGAAACGAACAATTTCGTTTCATCTCTTATTCTTAAAAATTGAACAAGATTCAACTGATAAGATTATATGTAATATCAAATTTAAAGTGGACGTAATAAAAATCAATTTATGTTAATTAATATTAGTAACGTATCCTATTAAAGTTCTTCCATTGATATTTTAATTCCATTAATTACAATCCAGAGGGTAGATATTTTCTATTAAATTTTTTTGCCAAATATACAGTAAGCAAAAGGGATTGTTTAGTATTTTACTTTACCATGAAGCAAAAAAATTATAATTATCCGAAAAAAATTAAGTTATATTATTTCTTTATGATGAATATTTGTCTAACGTAATGGTAAAATCATTGTAATTAAAATTATTTGTAATTGTATATTTAGCTAAGAGTTTAAGAATTTCAATATACGCCTGTATTTTATTAGACTACTTATATATTATATTCTTATTATATAAGAAAGTTTTTAAATGAATTTTTATAATTTAAGATACTCCAGCTATAATCGATCAGTCAACTGCGTCATCATTTTGGAATTCAGCTGTAAAAACAGAAAATATATTTCCAGAAGATGAATCATCCAGATATTACTCATCTATTCATGGACTTGTACAAACACATCCAGCATTTCAAAGTGGCTTTGGCGGTATTGATAATCTTGGTAGTCGAGGTATAACAGTTCGACCTCCAAGAACTCGGCCTCTGGATTACAGTGAGCGAGCTACAGCAGAATTACGAAAAAATCCTTCTTTATCAGCACCTGATGAATGTGCTAGAGCTTGTCGAGAAGGTGATCCGCCTAGAATTTGCTACTACCATTTTACTCTGGAATACTATACAGTACTTGGAGCGTAAGTTAATATTATACTTTATTAGAAGCATTAAATAAGATTAAGAAAATATTATTATGTAGTAATGTAAAATAAATAAATATATATATATATAAACTAAGAAATTGTAAATAATAAGGGTTCAATAATACAAGGTAATTTAAGGAAATGCTTTGCATACTTTTTCTAAATATCCTTAAAACTTCAAGAAATATTTAAAATTTAATTCTTCTACCTTATTTGATCTTACTTCTTATTTCAATGATTAATTTTACCGTTAACTTATGCATAATAAAAGAAGAAATTTTGTGCCATATAAACCTGCATTTATTTTGAATATGAAAATTATACAAATATAGTTGTCTTTTAGTAATATATTAATATCTGATTGTGTTTTCCATTGAAATATGAGACTAATATTCCTTAAGTTTCGGATTTCTTTTTTAATTTTAAGGTAATTAGAATATAACTTTTGGTAATCATATATTTGTGTTCTATATACTGTCGATGTTTATCTAAATTGCGGTTGCCTTTTTATGGAATACACTACGTTTTTCTGCTATCTTAACTGAAATTCGAGGGTACTACCTTCTACCCTCTCCTACTACGTAATGCACAATAATTTTTAATTTTCTACGTATAAAATTATGGGCATGAATTGTAAAGCAGTAGTTGATAAACATGCTATCATATGATCATGTAATAACCCCATTTTGGCATAAAATAGTATTTAAGATAGTCACGAGTCACCAAATCTGTCTACGGAACAATAAATATGAAACTGGAAATACTGTGAACTATTTTATAAGTTATTGTAATACTTTTTCTGATAAGAAAAAGAACTGTAGGATTTCGATAGTTCTAAATAATATAATTATGTTTATTTTAACAAATTCTTGTTAATTATCTAACATTGCTAGAATTTGATATAACAATTACCTGCTACTCTTCAAGAAAAACTAGATTAATTTGTTCTTAATAAGATTTTTCCGCAACTTATGGTGTACAAAATAAAATAACACACGCTGAGTTAATCGAGTAGTACCCAAATTTTTTCATGCGCCGGAAAACTGCATGTATAGTAAGAAAATCTTTCTTTATATAATAAGTATAAGCTTGATATATTGCTCGTTTGTTTCTTAATTTTTCGTTAAAACATACAAAATGCCTTAGACTTTAATACGATCACTTACTTTATACATTTATTATATCTCATTAACTTTATAATTAAAAGAATAACAAATTAAATATCAGTAGTGCTTAACTTATCCTGGCTTTTTCATTTATATAAAACGTTATACAAATCTTTGTTTGTAACTAAAGAACTTGGTACACATACTGCATGATTTTTTCAAAAAATAGTTCTTTAATATACGTTTTACTTATTAATAGTGAAATCCATTACTTCCGTTACAAATGTGTCTACTAATTTCTCTATTTAGCAAGCATATTAGTATGATACAAGCTGTAACATAACAGTCTAACACTAAGTATCTCTGATGTTTTTTTACTATCCATTTTTTTGAGGATAATGGATGTTATTTTGATAGGACTTAACATCTCAGATAAGCGTATTTCCAGGTTTAGGTATGAACAAAAAATTAACTAACTTTCATGTCTAGATATAAATTCTGCTGCATACCTGATCTCTTATAGTTTAGTCAAGATGAGTGTCAAACTATTTGTGCTCTTTTATTGATACAGATTCTGCTATCAGTTCTTTTACTTGCAGATAATAAATTTCTTCTATAACCAAGCTTCTACTAAATACTAGCTACCTAGACTTGAATAGAAACTGAAAAAAACCTCTCTGTTATATTTTTAATACTTCTATACTATCTATCTTTTTGGTTAATATGGATTATTATCGTTTTTCATTTCTTCAATTTAAACGAGAAATTTAAAATTATAATTAAGGGTGTACAGATACTCAGAATCGCATTCTGAGTTCATTTTTTTACCTGTGCAGTTTCGATTTATGAACTTGAGTTTAATAAATAAAAAACAATAAATTTCTATTTAACAAGATAACATGGTCTTAAATATATGAGTGATAAAGCAAAAAAGTTAATCAAGCATATAACAGTATAAATTAAAATAAATTAACGACTAGTCTTAAATTTAAAGAGATTAGTGTTGACTACAATGATAATATGCTGATCTTACTTTTGAAGTAATATATTGTGATTTTGACGTAGTTGATGATATTTTCTTTAATATGACGAATATCAAGAATAATTCTCAATTCTTTGTCATGCTTTTTATAAATACTTTTCAGAATAAGCTTATATACAATGCTTGAACTGTTTGATCTTATAGGTTCTTATATTATCGAAAACATTCTAAAATTATGTTTAATTTAAAATTGTTAACAAAATAGAATATAATATTTTCACAAGTTTAAGAAACCATGTTAAATATTTTACTTAATACGTAAGCAGAAAATATTATTTTATGTATTACATTAAATAATCATAAAAAAATATATATTAAATAATTATTAGAAATTATCTTCTTTCTCTACAGTGCTTGTCAAGTATGTACACCAAATGCAACTAACACAGTATGGAGCCATTGTCAATGTGTATTAGGAGATGGTGTAGAACGAGGTATTTTAACTGCTAATAGAATGATTCCTGGTCCAAGTATTCAAGTGTGCGAAAGTGATAAAGTTGTTATTGACGTTGAAAATCATATGGAAGGAATGGAAGTCACAATCCATTGGCATGGTATTTGGCAAAAAGGATCACAATATTATGATGGTGTACCTTTTGTAACTCAATGTCCTATTCAGCAAGGAACTACATTCAGGTATACATTAATTATATATTTAAAAAATCGTTTATTGAATTTCACTCAATTAACAACAAAGACTGTTTACAATTTTATATATAAATGTAAAAACTTATTTATTCACCGTTATATGTTCACGTAGGTAAATGTAAGAAATAATATGTTCACTAATAATATAATTTATATTGTACTCAATTAGTCAAAACTCACAATTGTTTCTCCACGTAGATACTATTAAATTTCTCTTTGCAGCTCAATCTCGCGTTACAAATAAATAGTAAAGGGGATTATTCTATTATACTTCATATAGTTACGCTGTAGATAATCATTTGAAATTTAAAATAATTCTCTTGTTATGGTAGTATTTGTAATATTCTGGTTTAATCCGAATTTTAATAATTAATTTGTGTTTGGTTACTAGCCATTATATAATATTTTAACAAGGCCTTAAAATCACATTTACTCAAGAATCTCTGAAAGGCCTTGGCAATATGAAAGAAATGAGCTCTAATACCGCAAAAATTTGGTAGTTAATAGAAGAAAAATGTATGTTTGTGGAAAAAAGATGAGCCCGTGAAAGATATTTCAAATATCCTGCAATAACTGGAAAAGGAATAAATAGTACTAGTCTTATTCGAATATCCTAGTGAAAGACACCAAGCGAGTAGATAAAAATGAACATCGAGCGAGCAAACAAAAGAAATTCAATCATTGGACAAGCGAAAAATTATTTATTGTTCGGGCGTTCTTTTTGTAGGTACAGCGATACTCGACGTATATGAGCATTTCAAATAGCCGCCATTCTGTTATGTGAAGTAATGTAGAACTGTTTTAATAAAAGTATTATAAATATAATATCATTGATGCCCTTTAAATACTTTCCAATAATTTAGTCTTACTAGAAAAAGAAATCATTAAATTTCTTTCGTCGAATATTTTGACATCCGCGGGCAAGCTGATATCCGAATGTAGCGGCACACTCAATGAGAGTGTGCATGTAAGAATTAATAATCGGCTTATGCGGACAGAAACTATGAACAATACGGTGTTCAGTGTCAGAAAATTTTCGTTTTATGACACATCAAAATGTTGGGTGTCGTCTGACATACAATTAGTATCAAAAAAAATTATCCACATTTCCCGAACCTATCCCATTTTATACAGAAATTAAATTTACCAACAGATAAAATAGTCGTAGATTAGCAGAATGTGTGATAGTGCCCTCTGCGATGCAATGAGAAGTGCAAGAGCTTGAAATTCTACACCGAGAAGATTTCAAGGATGTGAAAAATTCCATTACAATGTAATAATTTGAACCAAAATAAATCTAAAAAAGTTTATGCAAAAATCTATAGCACAATAAAATAGAGCACTTAATAGACTAAATTATATATATATATATACTTTGAACACCATATTTATTAATACAAAATAATTTAAAAATTGCTGATAATAATTTTAATAAACTATTTTAACAAATTTTTTTTTGTTTTCATTTATATTTTGATAAAGTAAAAAAAGCACATTAAAATTATTTATATTGTTAATTTTTTGAAAAGCAAACTGATCTCATCTCATTAAACTTTTATTAATAAAATTGTAAATTGTCGTTATTTGTATGGATACTTACGTCTGCAAATTAATGTAGTTGGATGACTCAAATTTTTTCTTAATGTTTATAAGATGGAAATTATTTAACTTGAAATATTAATGTAGTAGTGAAGCCATAAGGACAAAACAGAAATACGTAAGAAAATAAACATTTTTAAATAAATTGTAAACACTACCATATAAACTAATAGTACTCACTAATAGTTAATTGAAATCTTCGGCTTTGAATATATTTTCAATTGTCGTAGGTACCTACACTTTGGTAGATTATTTCATGTATTTTGTGAATATATAACATTTTGTATAAAAGTACTTTAGTATTGTATCTTTAAAGATTTTCTTTGAATTTAAAACCGTGATTTCAAAGTAAGACATATGATAAAAATTAAATCTTTATATAAATTAATATAAATTAATTCACTATTTATATTTTAAATGATTACTTAAATATTAATATCTAAATAGTAAACTTAAGTTATTGATTTATATATATATATTTTAAATATGTTAAATATATATTCGAATGTATTTAAAGGTATCAATGGACTGCTGCAAATGCAGGTACACACTTTTGGCATGCCCATACTGGTTTACAGAAGATGGATGGTTTATACGGTAGTATTGTTGTACGACAACCACCTAGTAAGGATCCTAATAGTAACCTTTATGATTACGACTTAACTACTCACGTTATTCTCATCAGTGACTGGATGCATGAAGATGCAGCGGAAAGATTTCCAGGACGTCTAGCTGTGAATACTGGACAAGATCCTGAAACAGTATTAATTAATGGAAAAGGTCAATTTAAGGTAAGACATAAACTAAACTTTTAGAAATATTCAAAGCATCTTATAATCTAACTTGTTTAGTTGATTATTAAAAATGAATAAAATTTTGTACCAATACGTAGTTTTCGTTTGATACATTTTCATTTATATTAACTTTCAATATGGTGAGAATTTCGTACAAAAATAATATTTTCTTTATTTTTTATTATTATATTGAAATTTGTCACTTACTTTTATTAGTATAAATAAGTTCAATATAAAAAATAGTTTTTAATGATTTATCAATTTTCATTTTAAGCTAAAACTCATAATCCAAAATTAATAATTTTTTATTATTTCAGATGTTTATTTGTAAATTATATGCTAGAGTACCTTATATAATATTTTTAACAATTTAAGAAATTTTTATACAAAGCGTTTACTTTATAAATAGTATTTTTTACTTACCTTCAATTATTAAATATATAAATAATCAAAAATATTTATTACAATGTTATTTATTGCATTTTATTTCTGATTTCTTTTATTATATTTACAAAGATTTTATAAGAGTATATTTATAATTTATAGAATATTTAATGTTCCGTAATAATCTTGTTTGAAAAAGATTTTTGTTAACTAATTATTTTTTTTGTAATTAAAAAATTCAAATGTAGTAAGTAGAAACTTATTACATTTACATATCATAAGTAAGATATTCTGACGATCTCGAATTATATTCATCAGCAAATCATTATCGAAGTGAGAATGCGATAAACTTGTGTAAAGAAACCGCTGTAGTTTGTAGGAGTTTGTTAAAAAATGTTTATAATCAGCAAAGTTGAGAGATCCAAAGTAGAAAAAATCATACTACCACCTACGATCGTACATTCGTCAGTACTTTGCTACATTATAGAAGACGTGAATGCTAGAATAACAAACGTCGCTCAAATGAAAAGAACACCATTTTATTTCAGAAGACTGACATCTAAGTAACGAAACGTAAATGGAGAATATCTAAGAATAGTGGTGTACAGAAACAGCGATATCACAGCAATCGTATATATGCTATATAATTTATTATATCCTTTCTTACACGGAGGCGTTATGATATTTTAAAATCAATATACATTATTTGATTGGAATAAAATAAACAGCTAAGAAAGAAGTTTTTAAAGTCAATTTTGTATATGCTTTCCTACAGAATTTAAGAGAACAATAAAGTCTAAAGAAAGGATTATTAATAATTCTTACAAAAATTGTACTTCTTACTTTGGGTAGTTTGAAAGTTTATACAATATCGGACGCTTCGTAAACTAACATTGAAGCTTAAATTCATGACATTATAAAATCTGAATACACCACTACGAAGATACTTCTCATTATACTATAATATCTTTCAAGGATCACAATAATTCTCAAATAAATAATTGTAAATTTCTAATACTATAATATGATTTCTTTAGCTATAAAATATAAGAAAACTATCGAAATTATACATAAAATAGTGAATGACTATGAAGCGCTATAATTGATATTTGTAAGACGTACCTTGCTTTCTCGTATAATTCATCGATATAATTCGAGAAAAATTGAAATCAATACAGCAAAGGATGTGGAAGAATGTTAAAAATAAAACAATAGATTTTTAGAGATGTATTTATAAAAGTAGTAAAATATAAATATTTGTGCCATATTTATAAAGGTTTAATGGCTCTTGAAAAACCAATGGTTAAGCAAAGATTTTCTTCATTTTAAAAAATGAAACGATAGACAATGATATGTCATATCGTATATTTTATGTTTTTTTAATGATGACAAGTACATAAAAAGACAGATATTTAATCCTAATCGAAAATTTTAAATTCTTTATATAAAATGTGTTTATCTATAATAACTCAATAATTCTTGAAGCCTTAGTAATAGCTATAAATTTTGTACATAAATGGGAATGAAGGACAAAGAAAAAACTATTGTTAGGATATTTCTTTCGTAATAAAACTAAGGTTGGATTGTTGAATAACAAAAAAAGTTGCAATTACATATATATACACGCATCACACGACTGAGAAATAATGCAACCAAAAAGTGCTACAAATGTTTTCCACTGCCTAAGTGACTTCTATCTACACAATTTTTTTGTCACAAAAATAAATAAAGCTCAAAGAACCAAAGACGTTGTATAGATACTCACATATCATTACTATTTATAAACGGAGTATAGCAAATACCACCATTGGTACTACAATCGCTAAATCAGCGTTCAAAGAAAAGGATTGGCGCTTGAAAATAATGAGGTAAGCGACACATACATGCGGGCAGAAAACAATCAATCGTTGAAGTGAAAAATTAAAAACTACAAAAATGCAAGGAAGAAAAGGAATAAAAGAAAGATAAATTGAGAACAAGGAACTTTCTGGATAACGATGTTCCGAGAGAAGTACTTAGTTCCTTAACGTAACATTATTAAAACGCATCGTCTTTTTTCTTTTTTCGTTACTTGCAGTACATTTGTGTATGTACCATTAAGTTGCTTACACGTACTCCGTTAACAATTCCATTTCTTGAATTATTTAATAAATTTTTCTATAGTCATTATTATTGTTATTCCATAATGTATGAATTAAGTTCTTTTGATAATAATTTGTAATAATATTCGAAATGTTGACATAAATTAAACATTCAATAATTTATTTCGTATTTATTTTTGCAGTGGACTAAACTGTCCATATTTCTTTATAGCAAACTTGCACCGTTTATAATCTTTGGGATTTTATGGACCCGAGCGAAGGTGAATTCATAAAATAATAAGTGCTACGAACACTATCTAGCCGCTCAATCTTTTAGTAATTTTTCTGAGTAGCTTTTAAGACCCTAGGGGCTACAAAAGGGAAAAGTACGAGTGACAGAGCAGAACGGAATGAAATGTTGCAATTAACGAACAACGAATATATTTTTTGTTTGCAAAATTCTTGTGCATATTCTAAATAAAATCTTTTTGTTGCTAAGTTAAAATTTAGTGACTTATTTATTATTACACCTCATCCACTTCATTTCTTTTAAGCTATTGTCTTGGCGCTGAATTAATGTAAATTTATATCTATTCCTGAATTAAACTCTAAGTAAACATATAATTTAATTTTAAGCAAATTTCCAAACTCTTTATTATTATATTTTTTGTGATTTCTTAGTTCTGGTCCAGTGAGTTATTTTAGCAAGAGTATTAAATAGTATCTCAGGAAGCCTCTTGGATTTTCGTATTGCTCTCTGTATCCCAAAAGCCTTATAGTTGAGTAACGTATCCAAGATATTTTTAAATAAAAATAATAACATTTTGCAAAACCGAATAGTTGATTTTATAAATTAGACAATGCTTTGTCACTAAAATTGCTATAATCGCTGCTGAAAGTTTTTATGACCCGAAATGCATTGAATTGTAGGAGCTTAATAAATAAATTTAATTCAAACAAGAGTACCGGTATAATGCGATTTCTTAAGTATTGCAGCCTTTTGGAAGTGAAGTTTCTACGTAAGAATCACAACGTTATTGGCGATATATAAGACATTAGGCAGAATTACAGATCCTATAATAGTATAAGTTCTAACCATTGAATAGGAATTGAACAAAAGAGTCATGGATAAGTTCTTTGCCACATTCGTTTGTAAGAATGACTTGAGCCAATTTTGCCTGACGATTAACGATGTCTGACAGAAGAGTCTATATCAATATTTATGGGTAGTATGATTATGTTCCGGCAATTGTTCTCAAACTGATCAGTGCAATATGATTCTCAGTGGTTTACGAGATACAGTCAAGTAGAAGACTATAAAACTGTATAGTCAAGAAAGACAAGTATATTTAACTAATAATTTACACGTTTATCTGTGAATAACTATCTGCTGCTTGTATTACTTGTATTATTCAGTGATTGATATTTCAATGATCCAAACATGTTAGGAAAATTGATTATCAACGGACAGCGAAGCTGTAGATAAGCGAAAAGCAGTATTCACTCAGACGTAGTTGAATACAGAAACATTAGCGAAAGGCAGGTTTTTGATAAACACTGAACAATTTGATTTGTATTTGCAAATTTCATTGATTTAAAATAAGTACCAAAAAAAGATTAAGGATCTTGTCTCTATTTTGCTTCGCCTGTGACTTATGAGGAAATATTTGTCTCTCAATGCAATAAGCATCTAAATAAAGGGTACATTTGTTTTTCTGTACTAACTATTAATAACTAACTAAATTTGACTTCTAATAATCTTGACTAAATTTGACTTCTAATAATCTTGACTAAATTTGACTTCTAATAATCTTGACTAAATTTGACTTCTAATAATCTTGACTAAATTTGACTTCTAATAATCTTGACTAAATTTGACTTCTAATAATCTTGACTAAATTTGACTTCTAATAATCTTGACTAAATTTGACTTCTAATAATCTTGACTAAATTTGACTTCTAATAATCTTGACTAAATTTGACTTCTAATAATCTTGACTAAATTTGACTTCTAATAATCTTGACTAAATTTGACTTCTAATAATCTTGACTAAATTTGACTTCTAATAATCTTGACTAAATTTAACTTTAAAAAATAATCTAGCAACATGAGTTGTGTCCTGATCGTGCATAATAAACTAGATTTATTTTACGATCTTACAGATATTTGTGTTTTTTTTTTATATATTCATATAAACCTACCTCCATTGCTATATTTTAAGAATATAGTCTACTTATTTAACCTCATTTTAATAAAAGCAATACTTTTTTCTAATTCAACAATAGAGGATCCAAGCAACTGTTACTTTTATTGCTTCATGATTCATTAGGTCTTCTATTTTCGCTGATAACGACGTAATCCTACATAATACTCTTGAAATAGAAATTACTTCTGAGGCAGTTAATTTTCTTTATCTTGAGATACAACTTATGTTACAGAATCATAATAAGATCATTAATTACTTTTTAGTTATTGCATTCTACTTTATTGCTTTTGCGTTACTGTGATTCTTATTAAACTATAACTTTCTACTTAACTCGATAGTTAATTTACCAATGAATTTATGTTAAAAATTCTAGAGACAAAGTAAAGTTTTTTGAATAATACATGTTTGAGAATAGGAAATTTTTGAGCAGTAATCAAAAGTTCAGCCGAAGTTAGGTCCTCCGTAAAGCATAATTTATTAATGTTAGAATATTATTAATTTATTGAATTATTAAATTAATTTATTTCTTGTTTTTAATTGTTTTTTACCTATAGTATTTAAGATCATATTGATCACAATATCATACGACAGTATAAAAATTAATTATTAGTACATTTATCACTACTGATTAATAAATTTACGTATTTTATTAAAATAAGCTATTTATTTATTGATAATAAATTTAATTAATAGTAGAACAAACTTAGATAATTCATTTTAGATAAAAATTATGAGTTTCAGATTCCCCACTAATCTGATAATCTAGTAGTAAAATATTTCAATGGCCAGATAACTGTTAGTTTATGACAGTTTTATAATAAAAAATAGTTTATTACATTTTTGAATATATGTTAAATGATATTTCATTTTTTATTATTACACAATCTAATTTATTGTGACTTTTTCTAGTTTTGTATTTCTGATGATTGTAAACATATTTGATAAGCGATCTGATAAATATATTGAATTGTCAGTTATCATTTAAAAATTAGATAATTTTATTGCAGGATCCCAATACTGGTTTCATGACTAATACTCCGTTTGAAATATTTACAATTACACCTGGACGACGTTATAGATTTCGTATGATAAACTCATTTGGATCTGTTTGTCCTGCACAAATAACTTTTCAGAATCATCAACTTTTATTAATTTCAACCGATGGCGAACCAGTTCAGCCTGTGAACGTCAATACTATTATTTCATTCTCAGGTATACAAAAATAATTATAAACTTTCGATTACACTATATATTTTACTATCGATATAATGAATACCATATAAATAATTACCCAAAAAATGATGTCTTTTTCATTTTTTCAGAAATTATTACATAAAGATTGTAAAAACCTGTTTTTTTCGTGAATTTTTAAACAGAATAAAATTACGAAATCTTCACATTAGAACAAAAAAAAAACCTGAGATTAATATAATAATGTAGATGTAATTTATGAAATTTTGCTTTGAATATTGTTTATTATGTTAGTTAAATTAATTAGTATACATTTATTATATTTATAATTTAACATATAGTTTAATTATTAGTTAAATTAGTTTAATTTCTGAAAAAATGGTAATGTATTAATGTATTAATTAATACTTAATGCAAATGTATTCTAATTGATTTCATTTTAGAGATAACAATTACTGATATAAATTAGTATTATGAACTGCTCGAAAAGCATTCAATTAAGTTTTCTTCTATATTTATAAAAACACCATATATTTCAAAGAATGGAAGAGGGCAAACATGATTTTGAAATCATCAATATCATAAATCTTAAAGACACCTTATTTCTATCAAAAGTATTTTATAAAGATTAGCTTATTATACACCAAAAGAAAATGCATGCTTAACCCACTCGAAATATTTTACATCTACCTGATAGAACTTTGAAGCTAAAAGAAATGTAGAGGAAATGTTTTCGTTGAATATTTTCAATAACTTTTTAATGATGCTTTTTCATTATCAAAACTTAAAATATGATCCATATATATATTCAGATCAAATATTCATACAAATATATTTATAATATATGTTCGATCAAGCGTAACTGTAATAGTTATAGTATATACTCAACGAAATAAAAAAGGGATGAATAATTTATGTACTTCAAAATATGTAATAGTACATGATGTAAAACTATAAATTTTTTGCATGTTTTAATGTATTTTTCAATGTAGTAAAGTGTAAAAATTGTGATGGGTGTATTAATTTTGACGCTAAATATGCTAGAATGTATTTAAAGATTACTTCATTATTTTTAAATTATGATATTGGAAATATTCCTTCGTATAAATTTATAAAATATTCGTATTAAATAAATCTCCAATTTATGTTTAAATTTTAAGTACTAGGAATCGTCTGAGAGAGAGAGAGAGAGAGAGAGAGAGAGAGAGAAATGAAAAAAATATATAAAAGATTAGAATGTCATTATATATGAGTGTGCACCATTTATACATTATTGAATAGACATTTAATCAACACATGGCTTTTTTGTTATAAGAAAAGGAGTATCTCTTATTCTTACGTAAAGTTCCAATAGTTGGTCATTAAAAAACGTCATTATATGTTTTCTTTATTATATTGGTAGTGTAATTATATACTAAGCAATTATAGCAGGAGAATATCTCTTTTTGAAACTGATTTTTTAATTCACACTATTATATAATTAATATTAAAGAAATGGTAATAATAAGTTGTAATAAATTTGTAAAGAAAGTTCAAATCATATCATACGACTTTGATATTTATAATTGTATGTTATTTGAATAAAATTAATATCGTAATACTAAAAATTACTATAGTAATTTATATATTATTTGAATTATTATAATATACGACATAGTATATTTCAATAAGATGGTGAAATTGTCTGCAATGTCATGCACTCTTGGAACTTTTATTAAAAATGTTGATTAATTCCATTTATTTATGATACTTTCTTCATATTGACTAAATTTTGTTTAAGTAATATTAACTTTCAAACAATTTTATGTACTTTATTTAATGATAGTAGTCTTTTTTTACTTATCACATATCGTTTGTATACAGATAAAAATATATTTTACACGGTATTTATGTAGTTTATATATGATCATTAATCCGAAAATTATTTGTATTACTATTGCTTTACGGCCTATATACTTAATAACCATCCTCAATACAATTATAATATCTGTTGCAATATAATACAATACAATAAAAAACAAGAATAAATGTTACAGAAACACACAAAAATATACAAAATATATGATTTACTTTTTACTTTCTTATAGTAGAAACATTACAAACATCATCCTATAAGATTAGTACATAAATGGTGCTACATGGTACCGCATTACATTATATACTGTTTCGGGATGACAAATCATTTTAACTTCATAGAAGTTTTATTGTACACTAATTATTTCAAATCTAAATTTGTGGCAAATAAAATATTTCTAAGAACATAAACAAATTTATATATGCATAAAGGATATCTGTACTATATATTAGTACATTTTAGTAAATGTATATGCGTTATAAAAAGGAGGGTTTTGTGATTTTTATAATAAACTACCATTTTTAATTTAATTAACAATTTTTTAAAGCGTTTAAAATATACCTTTTTAAGTTAACTTATTATTAAATTGTAAAGGTCTTTAATTTAATAGAAAAATATGAAATAAAAAATGGAGAGTACGAAATCTGATATAATTGTTATTATGTATTTATAATATAATTGCTCATATTTCAGATTATATAATTTTCATGTTAAATGAAAGAATTACTTTTGAACATTATAGTAAGAATGCATATATAAATCAATATTATATAATATTCGCTGTTTCTGTTGCTAACTTATTGTAGTAATGCATATTACTATTGCGATTTTTTGTAGGTGAAAGATATGACTTCATTATTAATGCAGATCAAGCCATTGGAGCTTATTGGATTCAGCTACGTGGACTTGGAGAGTGTGGTATAAAAAGATCTCAACAACTTGCAATACTTCGTTATGCCCGCGGTCCTTATCAGCCATCCACGCAACCCCCGACATATGATTTTGGGCTTCCACAAGGTGTTGTAAGTAGAGTATTATATAAATAGTATATAATACATATAAAATATCACAAGAAACTTTATATCAAGTTGATAAAAGAATTTATTTTTTTTTAAATTTTTAAAATTTTTAAATATTTATAGTTTAATAACTTATTAATGTTATTTATAAAATTTTATTTATGCTGTACTATACATAAGATTTGTTACTTTATTTTAGTGTAACTTCATAAAGAAAGTATTCGCTTGATAACGATGCCCAAGATAGCTACTAGTGACTTTATGCAAAGATTGTCGATGTCAAGAAACAATATTACTACTTAATTTATGATCATTACATATTCTATATCGTTATACGTACGATTAATAAATTCTGTTATGTGATTCTTGAATATTTTAGTAATTGATGCTATCGTGCATTGTACAGAATCTACTATCTAGTAGATTCTACTAACTAATAGTAGAATTTAGTTAATTAATAATTGATAAAAGTAATATTACAAAAATACTACATATATATATATATATATATATATATATATATATATATATATATATATATATATACTGATAATTTATACTGTTAAAAGTTAAAATATATAACGAAATTTGTTTTTTTATTCGAAATATAAGGTATTGAATCCACTTGATGCTATCTGTAATCAACCACGTGATGATGCTATTTGTGTTAGCCAACTGAAAAATGCACGTTCAATCGATGAAGGTTTACTTCAAGAACGTCCTGATGTTAAAATATTTCTTCCATTCCGATTTCTTTTTTACCGTCCAGAAGAAGTTTTTCAACCTAACACCTACAATCGATATCTTGGTGAGATTTTGATTTATTACTATACTGTAATAATATTTTAATTTTAATATTTTAATTATTTGGTAAGTAATGCGAAATTTATTTTGATATCTGATTACAATAAAAGTGCTAATATATCCAAGTGAGACTTTTACAATTTTAATTAACTCTCGGTTGATTGAATTATAAATAATTTTAATTTAATCAACTTTAACAACCACATGCTAATTCGTTTTATTAATTACATTAAAAACACCAGTTTCTAAACATATTCACATAGAGATTTGCAAGTAAAATCTGATAGGAATTATATTTCAAAAACCCACCTTGAGTGAACTAAATAATTTAGCTAGTGCCTAATATTATTTCAGTGAGCGGATACAGTGAAAATTTTTTCGTAAAAATACTAGAAATAGTAATATGAGATGAATCAAGAAATCTAACAATTTATGCTCTTATTAATTCGAAATTTTTAATAATAGAAATACATCATATTAACCTAAATCACGTGTAAAAAATATTTGTTTAAGATATTATCTATGCAATTAATTAAAAAATACCAAATTTATAAGCAAAATACATAAAGATTAGAAACGGTATTCTTCAAATTCTATATCTAAATTACATTATTTTGGTGTTGCCGCGTCTTAAAAAAAAACTGGCCTTCGTACTCTAATGTAATTTCCAAGTCCTAGCCGACAGAATGAAGAGAGAGGGAGACGTCGATGCTTGTCTAGTCCCTGCTAAAGATCTTTCCCGTTTGCTGCTTCTGCGTCGAGAGCCACGAAGATCCTCTCTTTCTGCCCTTACGCAGAGCAACGCCGCTCTAATCGCCGCACGCGGCGCCCCTGCATAGCTGTCTGATCTAATAAGTGCGTAGCTTCTATACGGGATAATTACAGGTAGTTAAGCGGGAATATCAGTGGCGTCATTTGAGTGAATTTTCCTGGACTTGACCCTTGCTACTCTCTTTCACTAATTCATCCCGTCGAAAACAGCACAGGGACCAGCGCGTGCTAGGCATCCATCCGACTCATACAAGTCGATGCTCGTTTGCGTGTACTTGGGGAATTTCCACCAAAAATGATGCATCGGATGCGTCCCGCGCACGTCAACCTAATTTCAAATTAGTGATTAAATCATCTGAAAAACTTATGATAGTAAGTTTTAGAATCAAAATGCATCAAGAAGATGAAAGCAAGAAAATATTCTATATCTATACTACAACTCTTACATTTAATTTGAACATACACAATTATTCACGTGCCCATTAGCTATAAATTTTATGAAACTACCCAGTTTTTTTTATATTGTCATAATACTTTTAAACATTAGTCACCTAGCATGTATTACCAGCTTATCAAATTGTACCGATTTTGTGAATTTTCTTACTTAATTGCTCAAGAAATTCTTCAGAAAAGCTGCTATATTATTAAGTGATTATTAATAGTCTCTAAACGCAATAGTCTGCATTTTAAATATATTTTAATTGGGTCACATAATTTCAATATAATTTTATGAGAGGTTTGATTATCTAAGTTTCTTAGAAAACAATGAAGTAATATATCAACAACTTGACATCCGTTTCGTTGTGGCTGCGCCACGGCACTCACTTCTAAAATTGTGCCGCGAAGTTTGAGGGTTGATGTTAATTTTTTACAATCTTTCAAATTTGCACCTTTGAAAATTTCTAGATCTGCAATTCTTGTTTCATATTTCATTCCAAATCGTACAGTTCTTATTAAGAATCTGAAGACACCTTTAATTTCTGTTTTTTTAATTGGTTTCTTTTGTATTCTGGTTATTAATGGCAAGGCTATATTTAGCTGAGTCACATCTGAAAAATATTAATGTAATGCCTATTAATGTTCTTTCAATAGGCTACTCTTTTGATTTCTAATCTATGAGTATTAGGACTTAATTCTCTATCCAACATTTTTTACTAATTATCTGTTTATCAATGATTGGAGTATTTTGCGATTTATAATCAATTATGCAAAATTTCTTTAATATGCTTTTTGTGTAGTAGTTTTGATACAGTATCATGTAATTATTTTCTAAGGGTCTGTTAGAAATTAACTAGATTAATCTCGTGGAAATTTTGAGAAAGCATTTCAGCATCATTAAAATAAACCTTATTTTTTCTGTAACATTTTAACAATTATTACGACTACACGTATAGGACTATGTCTACTATTTATACATATAACTATTCGGTAGCATCTTATAAAGTAATTGAACCTCTTTACAACTAACCAAGATGACAATACGTTTTGTTCATACTTCTTTTTCTTTTATTGTATTATTATTATCAAATTTATTCGATGATCTATATGTTTTAAACATATTTTAATATTAGTATCAAAATTATAATATTCTATACCACTTTCAATAACCTCAAGTTACTTTTTCTGTTTATAGTTTCCTTTTAGTTTAATTTCTTGTTAAATCTAATCATAATAGAATGCAGATTGTTTTACTTTTTATAATACATTAGTTTATCTTTTTGATCTCTGGATATCTTATATCTGTCAAATAAATTGTCAATAAACTATGCCTTTCAATCTTTTGATGTTTTTATGTAGCTTGGTTTAATTGGTTCTAAGTTATCTTTAAATTTTGAGATTTTCTTTTATCCACCCTCTAATAACATAATTGTTGTTTTCTTTTGTTAATTTTCTCTGTAGAAACGTGAAGTTGTTTCTGCTTAATATTGTTCAAGAAGTTCTGAATGTGATATGAATCGCATTATAGACAATGCACTCTTTTCTTAATTATTTTTTAGTATCAATCTATATTTAGTATCAAGTTCAAAATTTCGTTCTTCTATAATCATATTTGATTTGATTTTGTACATTTTTAACAGTTTGTTCTATCGATAGCTAATATTTTCTATTAATAGATGTACAAATACTTCTTATATTAAGAGATTGATTGACAAGAAATTGCAAAACAGTTATAAAATAAAATTTTTAACATCTCATCATTAAAACCCATCATACAGTATTTCAAATAAAAAAAGATATTGACATTCCAACATCAAATAATGCAATTATAGAACGTATAAGGTATTAATTTATATATAACTTTGGCAGCAAAACTTTATAATACAGTTTTAATATAATAGTTTTAATACAGCAAAGTGTTAAAACTATTTAAGACAAAAAATAATTAACTTTAAATATATATAAACTAATATTAATTTTCAATAATAATGCTCTTGTAATATATATATACAATAAGTGCTTTTCAATAGAAAGTAAGACTTATGACAGAAGGTAAGCAATAATCCTAACCAAGATGACAACATATATTATTCAGAGTTACATTTTTAAATTTATTTAACTTTTAAATTAATATTTATATTTTAAATTCACGCCGTATCTATAACCACACTTATATTTTAGAATACAATTCTCTACTGACAAATGAGTAGAATTAATTATATAAAATGTACTCTCAAGAGAAAAGTTCCATAGCGTATAAAAACCTCAAATGTTGCAAACAAATAATGATAAATCGTATTTTTAAATATATAAAATAGGTAGCTATTAACAATCATGTTAAAATTAATCATTGTGTACATATAAATAAATTATTTCTTAGTAATTGTTGTATATAAAACAAAATAAATTAATTTATTTCATTTTGACATGACTGATAAATATACACTTTTATTTTAAACTTTTTCTAAATATTATATTTCAAAAATTTATACAAAAATATGTTAAAGAAATAAATTTGTATGAATTGAATACAAAATTAAAAAAGATCTTCAATTTTAGTAATCATTTAGATATATTTAAAAAATATACTGTAATAATACGTTACATAATAGTTTATGAAAATAGTAGTTTATAATATGTTTTAGTGGCACCAACTGGAGATCATGTTATTTCACTTGTTGATGAAATTTCTTTTACTTTTCCACCATCACCACCATTATCACAGATTGATGATATTCCACCTGAACAATTCTGCAATGGAGATAATAGACCAGCTGATTGTGGCGCTAACTGTATGTGTACGCATAAAGTTGATATTCCACATAATGCCATTGTCGAGGTTGTTCTAGTTGACGAAGGTAAAAAAAATAACTAAAGTATTTTGTAAAAATCTGTTTAAATTTTACATTTTTAATTTATGTACATTAATATTACAATTTCACGTAATACTGCGACCAATAAGTATCAATATTCATTACTACAAATGTTGAATATTTATATATTTGGTATAATTTTCTTCATGGTTTCTATTGTGATTATGATATTTACTGTTAAATTAGAAATTATAACACGATAAAATACGGTATTATACTTTACTTTAATTATTTATTCCTAAAAATTTTATTATTTAAAATGTGTTTATTTACTATTTATCGTTTCGGAGTAAAATATTAATATTTATCAATTTCTTACTTGTATATTGAGTTCAAATCATAACAATCTTTCATAATTTTCACTCTGCAAAAATAAATTCATATTCCTAATAATATTAAGGCATATGAAATTATCAATAATATCTTTCCTTCCCGCATGATGAGTGACCAGTAAGAATTTTGGGAGATTTTTTATACTCAGTTTTTAATGTCAGGTACAGAAAATAAGATAATTTTATTTTATGAAAGTTAATTGATTCTTAATCAGAGATTTACAGTTATATTCAGCACATTTTAAGTATTATTTAATTAAAAATGAGCGAAATATTTTAATATATATTTAGCCAAAAAATTCCAAAAACCAAGAAATTATGCAGTAAATAATAAATTTAAATATAATAATAAAATTTCAAGAATCCTATTTCTCAGATCTTCGTCATCGCTGAGAGTGATTATGGTACGGATAGTGGTTATACAGTGAGCTAGCAAATGTTTACTAATCTCCTGTATAATGTCAAAAAAATATGTTATTTACGTCCTTATCTGCAGCGCTACTGTCTCTCTCTCTCTCTCTCTCACAAACTTGAAATTATATTCTCTTTTCGGGTTTTTAACGACTTATCTTTTTCTATCTTCCAATCTTTTGTCTTTTTCGTTTCTTTTTTGTTATGTTTATTATATATTTAAATAATGTTTATTTATCTCACGTACTCTTTCCATATTTTTATTTAACATTTTTTTTGCTTCTCCCTCATTCTTTCCTGTTTTCTTTTTGCCACACTAACACTTTCCTAATTTTATACGTTTTCTCTTTAATATTTTCAGACGGCAAAGAGAGATTAACCATATCTCAGATATGATTGGCTATCTCTTTCCTTGCCTTTTTAGCATTTTCTCATTGATACGGTACGAGGATTCGGATGTTCTCGCAAACTGACAGCCTTCTTTTTTCTCTCGTCTTACAGTGACACACACACTTTTTCCTCAAAATGCGTCGTAAATACCATCTGCGTGACGAAAGTATTAACTCTCGTTCAATACGTAAATGATACATCATTCTTTTTTATTTATTCATTTGTATTAATACAAATGTATATACATACAAATATTTATATATAAAAAAATTCATTACATACTCACATATATGTGTTGGTAATTTAAAAAATTTTATTAAATAACTTTTAAGAATTTTATTTAAAAGTATCAATTACTAGAAAGATATCCTATGCATTTATATCTTCAAATATCTTTCTATATTATCTTGAAAACCAGATAAGGTCTTCGTTATTTTAGTTAAGCAAAGTCACCATTAAAGAAATATTCAATATAATCACTATAGCTCACTAATTGATAATAATTCGTTACATATTATCCAGATAGTGTCTTTGCTTTTTTGAACCAAATCAGTATTAAAGACATATTTATTACAATCAGTATAACCTACTGAATATTAATTTACGTATTTCAAGTATTCTAAGTACGTTATTTCAATATAATTATTCTTCAATCTGTAGACGATTTCAGAAATGATATTGACCACACCTGCCAACACCAGAGATTCTACTCCTGATGATGTTACGTATAACACTTACAAATGCTCGATTTTGATAAGCAAGTTGCTGCTAGCATTGCGCTGCTGCAAACAAGAAACCTCGCTTTCATTTTCAAAAAGGAAAGCGTAAATAAGCGCTAGGCCATTATATGAGTTTTCCGGAAACAGCACCACGATCGTTGCGAGTTAGGAGGATTTTGACTGCTGGTAGCAGGCCATTATTTTATCGATAATAATTTCGATATTAATAATTTACTTTCGAGATATTCCGCGTCCACCTACTCAGACCACTGTCAGTAGGCGTGGTTAATCTTCTGTTTTTCCCGTTATAGCTGTCAAACTTGAAATGCGATGTGTGTCCTCACCGCTGGAAGTTCTTTGACGAAGTTACGCAACATTTTTGAGATACGTGCGAGCGCATCCTCTGCATACATATTAAGACGAGGATTCTTTCAAAGCGCATCTTATCAGCTCGGTGCCCGAATACTTTTTGATTGTTATTCAGAAGTATCAGTGCTTTTGAACAGCTATTTGCTCAATAAAGTTACCTTTTTTGTTCGCTTTTTTTATGTTTTATTTGCGTTGTACAATTTTTCATTTTTTTAAATTTTTGTTTAACCTTTTCTTTGTATGACGTAGGTTACGTTATATTGAGTGCGTTTACGTTCTCACACCCTTAAGTACGCCGAAATTTCGTCAATTTCTCACTATTAGAAAAATAAAAATTTAGGCTGAGGGCCAATTCTTTAAAAAAAATTGTTTTAAACTATTATGTTGCTGCTTTTTTGACTTGCCTTTTATTTTTACTCTTATATTAAATTTTTTTAGCAACGCGCAGAAAAATTGAAAATTTTAAACAAACCTTAGAAAAATAAGTATTAGCTCATATTATGAACCAGACTAACAATGTAGAATTAAACTTAGCTATTTTTTCTTTTCAGCTTTTTCAAGTAATGGAATTTGCGTAGTCCTATAAATATTGCCACGAATAAATGTTTCAGTTCGTTTCTGGTTTACTATATAATAAATCAATGTTTATGGCTTATGATTTCGCTAATGGTTCCACTAATGTTGTGAAGGTGTGCATGAATCATATGCGGAGTACAGACTTTCTTTCCTACTTGAGATTGCTAGATTTTCGATCTGTTTTCATTTTAATTTAATGAATGACTATAAATATTACAAATTGTTAACTAGAGCTTTCCGTTTAATAATGGTAAATTTCTATCTTAATATTGGAAAAATCTACGAGGAGTAAATATTTTTAAATTTATACATAAATATTAACAATCTATAAATACCAATAAATTTTTATGATAATATATATATATATATATATATGTATGTATATTATTTAGAAAAGTACATAAATGGAACGCGTAATATTAATGTACAGAAAAGTTTTTAATTATCAATGACAGATTATTATTTATAAAAATTACGTTAAATATTATATTTTTGTAGTACAACAACCAAATTTATCTCATCCTTTTCACTTACACGGATATGCCTTCAAAGTTATTGGTATAGGTCGTTCTCCAGATAAAAATGTAAAAAAAATTAATTTAAAACACGCTCTTGACCTTGATAGACGAGGATTGCTTCATCGAGAGTTTAATCTTCCACCATCTAAAGATACAATTGCTGTTCCAAATAATGGATACGTTGTTTTTCGATTCAGAGCAGATAATCCTGGTAAGTCGAATTACTTTAACATAAGATTTATATAGTAATGATATATATACATTTTTTTTAGTTCTCAACTTTTAATATTTAATTTATTTTTACATTTATTAATTTAAAGTACTTCGACAGCATATTTAATATATTTTCAATTCTACGAAAATATTGCTTTTTGAATAATAGTATTAAAAAATTTATACAAAAATATTATTTAATGATTTGTAATACTATACAGAAAATGTTTCATTTCATTTCTGTTTTAATAAAGACAAGCATTAAACATTTTTTAATGTAAAAAATGGATGTCAGTATAAGAATTACTGGGTGATTTATAGTCACGAAGATGTGTTGGAATGACAAAAATGAGAATTGAGTATAATATACTTTCTCAATTCGTAACTACATATGAGCTATATAAATAATAAAGGTATTAGATTTTTAGTAATTAATTTAGTATGGTAAAAGATAGAAGTCTTAGAAGTATTCATATTCTTATTTGGATAATAAATAAAATTTAGTTCTTTATTCATAGTCTGTGTACACATCGTTTACGACTTCCTCATGTAATCATAATACATTATTAAAACTGTACAACATTGATCCTTCTGGAATACGATACTAGTATTTCAAACACTTGAAACTGCACTCTTAATGTTATTGAACTTAACCAAATTTTATCCTCTTTCTAGACTAATAGTTAATAAAATTCTTGGTGTTTTACCTTGCATAGGTATTACAAAAATGAAACCTTTCTCTTTTAAGGTAAGCAGTTCTATTTAGACAGTTATTAAGACCACTGTAAAATTGAGAGCTATTAGTTATCTAGTTAATCTGTTATTTATGTGGATTTGATTTCCATCAGAACAGTATATTTTACATGATTTCTTCAATTGTCTGGTTTTTTTTCCACATTTTTTTCCAATTTTCTTCAGGTAAGACTGGTATGAAGTGTTAAAATTTTTGCAACTTTTTGAATGCAAGATAGCAGTATTTCTATACCTTTATTACTAAAATTTGTTTATCTTCTAAATTACTTTTCGAAGTCTTGGAATGTTGAGGTCATAGCAATACTTAATTATCTGTTATACGCATTTGAGGTTTGCTAATTTATTCAACCCATTGTCACTTGATACGTTTTAGTAGTGGTTCATCAACTAATAGTGATTCTTTAGTGACATCGATTAAGAATCATTTATTCCATAAAAATATTCTTTTGAAGTCACGCAGGTCCTTCAGCTAATGTTCGGATGGTCATAACTGTTTATGAATCGTGACTATTTAACTGTTCTCTATCAAAGTAATCTATCAGTACTCATTCTTATCAAATAACTGCAAGTTAAAAAGTTCTTAAATTATTCAATCTACTTCCGTTAAAATTTTATTTTCTTCCCCACTATTTACTGTATTACTGGATTTGAGAAGAATAACGTTGTTTCGTTGGCTTCATACCAGATAGATAAATATTAGATATGATAAGCCATTCAAGTGTATCATCATCTCTATTAACGAAAAAAAATGTATTACGGTTTAGAAACATAATAATAACAGGTATTACTAATACGTAATACTTTCATTCGTAATAGCATATTATAGATTTAACTTTCCAAGACGAGGACAGTCGCCTTCATGGTTTTGTCATTGTTACCTTGTTCGTAACAGTAAATTTTTGAAGATTGATAAAGAATTTCAAAAATTGACAAAATTACCCTTGTGTTAATGAGAGTTTAGAACATACTCTAACCCATTATGATTACTTTATAAGATGTGACCTTCCACCGTTTCATACCTGAGAACAACGAAATGCTCACGTCATTAAGGCATTAGGTCTACTAATATAAAAACAATGCTTCAGTGAATTACAGCAGTTGACTGGCTTATCTACTCATAGTGATAATAGCAAAATCTTATTATGGCTGCTTTCCTTCTTGTGCAATTATAGTTTAACTCTGATATTAAAATATTTACTTTTTATCCGCTTATTTTTATCAAAACCGGTATGTACATGCATCAGCATCATCTTCTACTTTATTTATCAGTAATTTTCTGGGTGAGTCTTTCTTCTGATTGTTCAAGAGCAGAAATTCTCAATGTCATTCTTTGAATTACAACCTGAAGTTAAAGAACTGATAATCTATAGAAAAACTATACTACTATGATACTATAGGTATCTTTTAGTTTTTAGACATAGTTCAACATTCTATTAGCGTGGTATTAGACCTCATACATTGAAGTATATATACATGCGCAAATTTGATTAATATCCAATTACAAATAAAGCATAAAAAGTGACAAAAAATAATGGAAAAATTTATAAAAGAAGATACAAAAATGTATAAAAATTTTATTATAAGATTTCATCTATATATTAACAAAAATTTATTAGTTATAATGTAGATACGTAATAGAATAAATTTATAGATGTTTAGAAACTGATACATTAAATACATTAGATATTTTATTGCGGTAATAATTTTTTTTAAGATTATATTTTTTATTATTAAATCAATAATATATTTATAATTAAAATAAAAAATAATTTTTCTATAACTTCTTAATGTTATGAACATATAATCGCTATATTAATAAAAATTTTATAATTATACACATAATTTTTATTTATTTACAACAAGCGTTATTTTGTTTACTAGGTTATTGGCTGTTTCATTGCCATTTTTTATTCCACATTGTGATTGGTATGAATCTTATATTACACGTCGGAACACAAACTGATATTCCACCAATTCCACCTAATTTTCCAACTTGTGGTGATCATCTACCTCCAATAACACCGCCAATGACAGTTGACACATTCCATTGAATATAATTATGGTTTATTTAAGAAATTATGTATTTATGATTTCTCATCTGAAGAAGCTGCAGAATTCAGAATGTATATACAACCTTGTAAAATACGAGACTCTAATTTGTACTTCAATAGTTTTTTTTTAACATTATTTCATCTGAAGGTAACTGCAGTATGCGCGATATTTAATTAATTATCTAAATATCTCCTTAGCTAATCACCAAAATCGACTGCCATTCTAAAGACAGAGTAGAATGAATATAGATAAATGAATCATGTGGAAAAATATTATATGCTTGTGAACATTTGTAAATACGTTTTCGTTATTGGTAAATAATTTTGTGTAAGATATTCATTCTTTAAGGTTAATTATGAAAACAAGTCTCATAATATTAGGTTTTTGTAAAAATCATGTTATTAAAAGTATTTTATAAATAAACTTTGAATATAAAAAATTATACCATTATTCTTTAATAATACACCAAATAAAGAAATTATATGCAATTTTAATTTACATGTATCAAAAAAATATATTTTAATAATTGATTAAATTAATCGCTTTCTCCATTCTAGATCAAACATGAGGGGAGGAAGAAGGGGAAATTACAAACCGACTGAGATTTTTGTGCCTCAAATCCAGGTTCAAGTATTACTTTTGTGTGACTATCGTTTAGTTCCACAGGTTTATTTAAAAATGTTCACAACTGTGAAAAAATGATTTTTTTATCAAATGAGAGGTAGGAATTTCGCTCTCACCATGAATAGAAGTAGATCTGAAAAAAGTCCATTGATATGACAAAGTTAGATCAAGCTAAATTTAAACTCTTTTATATCTCTCTAACGGTACAATTTTGTACTTTATCCATTTCAAAAAATTAACTCAAGCAGCAATTGAAAATGTTTATGATTTATTAAAATCATTACGAAATAATCTTATTGTTAATATAACTAGCAATAAAATTAAAAATAAAATTTTTAAACAAAAAAAGAATTAAAAGTACTCAATTTACATAATTTTTTTCGAGTAATTATTAGGAAAAAGCTATTAGAGGTAAAATCTCAGAGACGATTTGAATCCTTTTTATTTCATTTAATTACATAATAAACCTGCGAAATCAATTACCTAACTCCTAAAAAATCAAAAAATTAATATCAACCTGAGAACAACGGAACAATAACAAATACCAAATAAAAAATTCTTGAATTATAACAGGGTTCAATGAAAATTTAAATGAACACATAAAAAAAAGAACAATGGAGTAATTGTCAACAATTTTAGAGGTTTTTGTACAATTATTCTAAAAAGGAGATTAGAAAGATTATTGATAGTGATTATTATGTTATCAGTTTTGAACAAAATACTATGATCGCAGCGAAATAATTATTAAAAACCTTGGTCAACACCATGTCAGAAGACAAACACTATAAGCGTGGCACATTATGCTAGCCAACGGAACGAAGCGCTCTCAAACTTGTCCTAGTACTGCTTAAGTAAGTGCGAGAGAGAAAATACGATGGGATATGAGTGTTAGTGGGAGGAAGAGCGAAAGACTCGAGACCGATGACCCAGTCGGCGCATGCGCTCTACCACTGACAACTGTGGTGCGCACCACAAATACATAATTAAATCCCTCCAGAAACATTTGAACAGCGCAAGCCCAAGCGCAAGCCGGCTCAAGCATTTGATTCCTTACAAATGATCCAACGTAAGAAAGACGGAACAATAGGACCTACAATACAATTATAAACTGTCGCGTTTTCAGGACTCGCGATTGGTTACCTCCCAGCGACTACCTGACCAACCCGAAAACACTTCTAATCTGGTCCCCACAGAAGTACACCGAAGTGATTAAAAACGTTGCCTACTTTCATCCCAGTGCATTAACCATCGCTGCTCCCGTCCTGACTATTTCTGGAAGTGTAACGAGGTTTGTGCACTATCTCTCCTCGAGCATTAGGAATTGATTGTCTATTGTTGTTAGTAAATGAGAAACGTGTTATTCGCGGACACTTGCGCGTGTGAAAGTTGAATGTAGTATTCATGATGCTTATTAAAGAGACGTCTATAATCATTGCATGTATGTGCTGTAGTGTGAATTAAATTTAGTATTAATAATTATTATTTTGCTCAGTTGTAGCTGCTATCAGTAAGGTCCAAGGGTCGAATAAAGGAAAGTAATAGATAAAATTATAATTCGTGTTTTATTATCAATCCACATTAAAAATTCTAAGTGCTCTTCCCGAAATTGAACCTTGGCCCGTGAGAACTGTCTCAATTGAAACAGCGAATTGAGGAAAGGATAGTGTGGTATTGCAAAGATCATCCGTTAAGTCTTCAGCGAAAATAAAAGACAAAACCGTCATAAATAATATTTATACAAATAAAATGCATCAGACAAATATTACAGATTATTTAGAGCAATTGAGAAAAAGTTCTCATTTCAGATTAATGTTAAACAATTGAAAAGAATTTACGTCTTAAAAATAAAGTTTAACAATATAGTAGACTTTGTTAAAAGTATTGCATATTATAATAAGAAATATATCTTTTCTAAACTTCTTGAAGAAAATACGTTGAAAGTTCATGTTTCCTTCAATTCTTTAGAGGAAAAATAATAATGCCAACTTTTTATGTAACATACCTAAAAAGATAAGTAAAAACAATTTGAAAGAAATGTAAAAGCAAAAAGAATTGCTAAATATAATAATTTTTATTTAAATTAATGTTTCGGTTTTAAAAATATATTAAAATAAAATTTTGAATAATATGCTATGTAGAAAGAAAATCAATGCAATTTTAATATCTAGCTTTTATTATCTCATAAATACGATTTTAAATAAAAAAATTAGGTATTTATAAAATTATATTCATTGTATTGAATTTCTAATTTTATCAAGGTTCAGATACTAATATCACTCTAAATAAATGTAGCAGAATCTCTTATTTTTTCACTATTTTATCTTCCTTCAAAATTAAATATTATGATTAAAAATTATCAGATATTTCTTGTAATAAAATCTTTGAATATATAATTTCAAAAATATAGTAAACATAAAATACCATTAATTTGCATCTTTAACTTAAACTAATATCCTAGAAATGATTTTTAAAACATATATACAATACTGTGTATCACTGACTAATACTGTTAGTATGAAGTAATATAATAATTATTTTTAAGAAAAAAATAAATAAGTAGTAAAGACCTTTTTAAAAATTAAAATAAATAATCTTAAAAAATAAAAGTAATAAACAAATTATTTGTTTAGTTAATTAAACAAAAAATAGAATTGTATAATTTTTAATCCAATTTATTTAGTATGCAAATATATATTTACATAAAACTTCATTCAAAATTTTTCTGTATCTACTTTAAATTAACGAAACAAGAAATGACAGTAAAATCAAATAAAAAACAAAGGTAATATTTGAAATTGTAAAAGTCGACGAAGCAACAACTTAAGAGATTGCGCATTTTGAGATAATTTAGCGCATTCATTGTAACAAACATTGATCTTCCTGTTTTCCTCTTCAGAACGGTAGTCATGCTTTCTCAACTTCCTAAACGTAAAGCGATAATTGTATCTTTCTAATGTCAGTAATAAAGCGATAGTTGTATCCTAATTCTCATAATAATGTAATGGTTGTACCTTTTTGACTTATCGAATACTTGGGAATAGTCGTGTTAATTTCCTTCTTTGCAATAGTCATCTAGACTTCACATTCCTACTCATACTCACGCAGTTTCTGTTACCGATTATCATCATTAGATAAGACATAATATTAGATATTTCTTTAATAAGACTTAATTAAGTCCTGCGATTTTAATTGTACTTAATTATACTTTTTGAGAATATCATTTGATTTTATTAAGAATAGCCGAGCCTTTTTTTCCTTTTTTTTGTGATCCTTCTTTACGCAAGTGCGGTTCAATATCAAGTCATCTAGACGGAAAAGATCTCCGGCGATACATTGCGTAAGCACTGAAAAAAATAAGAAAATTATTCAATATTTAAGGATTTGTTTTATTCTTATAGATTCTCTTATTAAAAAATTAGTTTCTAATTAAAATATTAAAGTATTAATATTTATAATTTCCTTAATAATAAAAAAATTCATTGTAAAATTTATCTAATTTTTTTCTGAATTCTTTCAAGGCTTTTAGTTTTATTCCTATCACTAACTTTTCATTTCTTAACCTCTGTACAGTAATATCTTTTTTATCTGGTTTTATTAATTTTTTTCTTATAATATCGTATATATTGCATAAAAAAACTAAGTCTTTTATAAGAATTATATATTTCAGATTAAATTTTATTAGCGTTTGTTGCTTATTTTCTAACTTTTTGTCAATAAAAAATTTAAAAGGTGTATGATTTGTAGATTTATAAATTGATATACTATATTCATACATAACTCAAAATTAAACATTACCTAAACTTGTTTTTGTATGCTTTTATTCATACCAAATTATTTAATACAGCCGGACTACATTCTAAAAAATCCTTTGATTGTAAATGATATGCTATATTAATAGCTAATAAAACTCCAAATTCTTCTAATTTTTTCAGTAATTTATTTCCAAACTTGGCGCTTATATCTTTTAATATTACTTTAAATATTTCAAATAGACATAAAAATATGAATCTAAATCATTAGTAATTATTATAGGTTTAATATCTAAAATAGATACTGCTGTAAAAATTTTTATAAAGATTTCATTGTAAGAAAATATATATTTGCGGATATTCTACAGAATAGCCAACTACTGCCTTGTTTTTTTTCATATATTTATAGTTACCTGACAAACACTGTATTTTTTGCAAAATCTTCTACATCTTGCTTTATTCTTTTCCAATAAAACTTTTGTCTAATTCTTTTATAAATTTCTCTATATATTTAATATTTTCTGGTGAAATAGTGCAAATTGGCTTAATACTAATATATCAATCGAAAATGTACCTAAATAAATGTATACTACTACTTTATATGAAGCTTTTTCAAAAATCTTCTTTTTAATACTTTCTTACTGTCCATTTGATCAAATAAATTTTTGCCCTTTCCTTTAAAATTCGTTTAAAAGTTTTAATTTTCGTAATGAATCATTATTAAATAATATAATATGTATTTTAGTAATCTTAAAAAATGATAAACATTTACTTGGAATGTTAATCCAAACTTTTTAACAGATTTTTAATAATATTTAGGGAATACTGTGGTGATTTAAAACCAGAGCTCTAAAATTATATTTAAATTATTTCTTTTTTTGTTGAATCTAATTAAATATCGCCAGTTTAATTTTTTCTAAGTATTTAAGAATCGTTTCTAGTATCTAGTTGAAGCATGGTCACGCTGCTTAAGCCATAATTTTACAGTAATATACACAGTTTTTAATTTTTCCATCCTTATTTAAACTATTTAAATTATGACTTCTTAGAATGAGTAGTAAAATCAGCTTCAAAAGTCTTTTTATATTGATTATAAAATATTTTTTGATAAAATCTTTCTGATAAAATTTGTTTAAAAATTGCACTTTCTTTTCGTTTTCATAAAAAAAAGAGTTTTAAAAATTTTGTAACGCACCAATGCAGATAAAATATCACACCATAATCACATAAGACATTATTATAACTGTAAATATAGAAATTATTAAATATTGTGTATTCACAAATCTGTAAAAAGGGTAATGTGCGACAACAGCTACTAAATTTCCTCTTTATCTCTTATCTATATCACTAGTTTGGATGCAGAACTAAGCACAATGAAAGAATATTTGAAGAAGAACCGCTAAAGATTGCTTTCGAACTTCGAAATCTGAAAAAGGGAAGGTGCTTATATGTACCCGTTAATATTTGAAATTTTTGTGCGAATTTACTTAATTGCATACTTTCAATATCAATCACAAAATCCAAAATTAATACAACTTCACCGTAAATTTATTAGTAAACGTAAGTTTGGCAAAATAAAAATCCAATGAACTAGACTATAGACTATCAAGATGTTTTGGCGATTTCTGTTATTACTGAAACAGAAGAGATCACTAGAAAAAATATATTATGGTCAATTCAACAAATATAGTGCGTAAAGAAATCACATATCACTTAAGCCAAAGGTGATAAGACAGACTATTATTATAAAAAAGTAACACAATAACTCAATCCCATTATTTTTCTTAATAACAAAGACAATTACATTCATTTTATATGAAGAATTTTATCTTTACCTAATTTTTTAGTCCTCTGTGCCTACCACCGTAAATAATACTGAAATTATATGCGTGCCTAATAGAATATTAGTACAAAATTAATTATACTATAATATTTATAGATTCTTTATGCTGTCGAGATCATGTCAAATTAGATGTAAAGTTTAAAGTAAATTAAAATATGTAGTAGTGTTGTGAAAAGTACTAAAATAACACGTTTTAATGAAGCAGAACGAAAGTTTTACATAAACAATATTGACTGACAGAACTAAATACGGCACTAAAACAATTCAGTTTCTATTATGCACTCAATAGCCAAACTCAAGTTTAAATATGCCAAGCTCGAGAAGAGACTTGAATGTAATGGTTCCAAAGAAGGAATAAAAGAAATGTGTCACTCAAATTTCCTACTTACGCGATAGCAGAACAAGAAACGACTTTAAAATAGGTTGTTAAAACTTTTAAATATTTCCCTTACATCTCATCGATTATCAAGGGAATATGTTAACTTAATTAGCCAAAATACTGTTAATAAACTCCTTTTAATCCCAAGAAAAAGAACTTTTAACCAGAAATTTTGAATAGATGAAAAAAAAACTGTTAGTATATAGTAGTATTTAAATAAAACTTAAGAAAATTTTGACGGCAATTTGGATAAAGATTAAAATTTCTCGAGATAACCCTTATTGAAAAATGTGTAATGTATTATCAGATTCAGGTTTCCCTTTTTGTTTTCAAGAATGTAATGGACAGTTTTAGGTTGTTGATTATAAATCTTGTTATGTAGCCGTTATAAATTTTAGATTGTTTCTAATCTTGATTTTCTATGATATAGTGAGCAATAATAAAAGATAGAAAATACACGGTGGTATTTGATTACCCAATAATGTCAGTAAGAGGCCTAAGTAAGTCAGAGGGAGATCCGCAGAAATTAAAAGAAGCGTTTATCTTTCTCGCTACTGATAAGTGATAAAGGATGGTATAAAGAAGATATGATACTAGGTATGTAAGGTAATTCTCGCCATACTGAAGCCTTCCGGAATCTATGCTCTCTAAATTTTCCTATCTGAGCTATTGTACTAATGGAATGTACTTCTTTCTCTTCCCTGTTCTTGTTTTAGTTGATGTTTTCTGAATATCTTCAGATTCTTACTTCTACCAAAAACTTTGTCATCAAAGGATAGATTTCTAAAAAACCTGGCTAGAAAACCTATAATTTTAGTTATACGTTTCGTATGCAACGCGCAAAAAATCGGTTTACGTTCTTTCTGTGTCGTTATATTGATGCAACCAAAAAGAAGGGCTACATGCACCGGTTATTTAGATAACAGTGGTATGGGATCGCAAGGAAACATCTTCCATGACACGATTTATCACTTTTCATTTCGTAACAGTTTTGAATTTGTAAAGAACTATTACTTTGAATAAATCAAAACCAGATCAAAGACTCATTATCTGATCTACGATATCTTTAATGTCTAGTGGCAAAATCAGTTTCAAAATCTTTATATCACGTTTCATATCTACTTTATCCTAGATAAAAAGAGGAAGACACTCTTTTTGCAATCATTTGATCTTATGATAACAACCTATTAATATTCCAGCGCGAAAAGCATAAGTTAACTCTCGCTTCATAATACACAAGCGATGTTGCTTCAAATATTAATCAATCGATGCTATGAATCGCAGTAACAAATATAAATATATTTAACTTTTATTATAGCTACAGTAATTTATGTAATAAACTAAGATACTAATAAATATCTTAATGTGTCAACGAATATAACTTAAATTAGAATGTATACTTCACGATATATGTAATATGTAAACTCACAATATATATTTAAAAATCTTAGTCTAAGAAATATAAATCAATCTTAGAATTAAATTGGAGAATAAATTCAAAAAAACAATTTAAGAAATAATAATCTAATCCAAACCTCTTAATTTAAATAATTTAATAAAAATAATTGAAATAATCATAAAATTAATGATAACAATGTAACAACATTTGAAAATTATAATTTCTTACAAGCACTAATTACATTTAAATAATAAACAATAATAAATAAATAATTCAATAATTTAATACTGTTCATTTAAATAAAGCTCACACTTAAAATGTCGCATTGAAACTCGATAACTTACATTTATATAATTCTTTTGAACGATTTAAAAATATATTTTTCATAGAAATAATATCATATACTAAAACATAAATCTAAAAAACAAATAAATTGCTTCAATAACAATATAATATCAATATGTCAGTAGCATGTAAAACGTACAAACTTTTTGTTATAAATTTTATTATAAATATTTTAATATTATAAATTTTGATAAAATAAATATTTTATTCATATTTGATACCTTATCAATATTAACATTTTATTTTACAGTTTTATTCAAAATTCTTGAATGAATATATAGTTTATCTTTAGTTTAGTTTATTTAGTATTTGCTTAAATATAAGCAAATCATTCAAAGTTTATTTAAATTAAAGACAACATTTAAAAATTTCATTAAATAGTTGAATAAAACAAAAGGAAACTCTCGTGGTAAAGTTTAGAATGCAAAAAATTGTGGATTTATTAAAATTTATTTTCGGAAATATTTAGGGACCTCTTAATCCAAAACTCTCACTCCGTAACCGTCTACTAACAACATATGTTCACAGCATGAATAATATATATATATATATATGTAAATAATCTTTTAATTTTTTATCAAATTTTGAATACAACGAATTAGATGATAATAAAGGTATACATATACCTAATCAAAACTGGCAAGAAGATTGAAATAACATTATCAACAATAAAAATATGAAAAAATTGATTATATTTCAAATTATTTAAAACATGTTCAAGGCTTTTGTAATGAATAAATAACTATAAAACAGAACAAAAATATTAATATTCTTAATATTAAAAATGCTTTAAATCTTTAATATTAGAAGACAAAATAAGATACTAACGATTTAAAAAAAAATGTGATTTTTCAGTGATTTAAAATGTTCAAAAAAGACTTGACTAATTGAAAAACGTACATGACTACATCCGCTAAGTGCCCAAAAACAGCATAAAATTATAATTATTAAAGAGACGGAAATACTTTATAAATACCTCGAGAAATACTAAAATATGTTAATTTTATCTTACAACACGGGACAAATAAACTATTATGTCATGAGTTGCATAGTACTCGTCGTGAAATCATTTTATGAGGGAAAGTGCAAATATATGTTTAAGTTAATGAGCGTGCGCAACACCGAGAATGCGGGTGAGAGATTGAATACGTATGCGAGAAAAATGCGCGTCATATACGCAGTGGTTTTCGTTTTGTTGTATCTCTTCTCTACTGATGATAGTTTTCGCTGCATCTTGTCTGCTTCCCAATCACGTTGCCGAACCGAAAAATCGTCGACTGAAAGTGTATGGTCGCAAAGAAGACGTCGGAATACAGTTTCCCTCAATGAACCGCGCCTACCGTACCACGGTCTTAAATAAAAGTAATTATTAAAGTCTTACCACTCAAATAAATAATAAATCATAAAAAAATAAGAGATAGAATTCAAACAATATCTATATACTACGAGAGGTTTTATAACAAATAATTAATTATATTGATGGAAAATCCATGAAAATTAATTGCATTAGTAAAAAAAGAAGAATCAAATAAACGAAGGAAAAATGAAATAAAACCACTGCAGATTAAATGAAGAAAATTGTTGATTATAATATTAATAAATGTAATATCAATGCTAAGACAAAAAGTATTGTTATCTATAATAACGCAATATATATTGTAAGAATTGTTAGATATAAAGAGAGATATGAAAAGCGCATAAAAATATGCAGGATTATTAATGAAGTCGAGAAGAATGTTGAGGCAGCGGCTTCTGATGTATCACATATACTGACTAGACTATACGCCTCTCAAATACTTGATGTCGAGATTATCTAATTTACATAAGAGCAAAGTTAACAGTTACAACCCAAAACTTGCAATAACAATAGATACGGAAGTATGAAAAAGACAATAAATTCAAATATAAGCACAATAAACTAAAACGAGGACATTGTAATTTTTTCTATGTGGCATCTAAGAACACAAAAGCACAAGACGTAAATAAAGAGAGGAACACTGAACCAATACTCTTGGAGATGAACAGGCAGTGAACAGCCAAGTAGGTAATCCTCCGACACAGAATAGAGTGGGCTTACTTGTCGATCATCCGCCGAACTAAGGTTACATGTTGATCAAAGAGAACGAAATCAAGAGAACTACAAAAACGCAACACACGAATTATCACCATGATTATTTCAATAATCAAATAATAGTTAATACCGCGTATTTCAATGTTCACACAGAATTAATAAAGAATTAAATAAAGTCATATATTCAATTCGCCTGTAATTTAAACCGATCTTCACATATGATCTAAGGCGATTCTGATTCTTGGATAGGTACAATAGCTTAACCCAGCCTGAGTTTTAAGTAATAATAAACTTTACTTTTCGAAGCTAGTAGAAAATTATTTTAGATTAAAAAGATATATCTTTATGATAGTCTTATATGTTATAATATGTACTTTATTAGATATAATTTGATAATGCTTTGTTTACGTGTATACTTAAATCTAACGTACAATATTGATTTGTTAAAGAAGGTATTTAATTTAAATATATACAATAATAAAATTTAGATAACATTTCTTCTTATTTCTTCATTGTAGTTTAAAATTTATTGAGCGTATAAGTTGTATAAATGATTTTTGTAAATACAAGAAATCAATATAGCATTCATACTAATTTTTCATTTTCTAATATTATGTCCATAAAAAGTATAAAAAAGGATATTCAGTTTTATTCTTTGAAGAATATCAATCTTTTCCATTTCCAGAATCTTTGTCACTGGTACGGCTTTCACTACTATGCATTCGTTGATAATTAGGTGCTTGACGTATAGTTGTACTACAAGGAGTTCCTGGAGTTATGATATCTTTAGAACCTGTATTTCGTGAGATACTACTAGATATATCGCAGCGAACTGGAATTTCACCACGCATAAATCTAAATATAGATGTACAAAATATTATTTATGAATTACAAGATATTTGAAAACGTCAAACTTAGATGTGAACATTTTCTATACTTAATAAAATAACTTATAATTTAAAACAAGAGTTTATTTATATTTCTATCATTTTAAAGTAAATGAAAAAAAATACTAATTAACAGATTAACTCATTAATTAACAATATATATAATGTATTTAATTACTAATATAAAATTACAATTATTTATTATTAACAAGTATATAGATTTGTAATGAAATATGTTGATTTTACTTTAGATTGATTGCACATTTTTAAATTTAAACTTTGTAATTTGACAAAAAGCATGAGTAATATGCATTTTTTAAATATTTCAATATAATAATAAAAATAAAATCATTTATACTATATGCTTTCAATAAAAACTATTAGTATTTAAATGTATTTACGTACTTAATTATAAAAAATGGTTGATCAATATGTTGACTGATACTTATTGAGAAGCATATAAATAGATATTTAATATTTTTATATTAAATGTCATAACATTATAATAATATCATAACGTATTATAAAAGTAACGATGCAATGTTGTACATTCGTTCAAGTAACTAAAAGTAAATTTATTTTCATATTGTAAGTGGTACTATATTATCTATGTAAAATGTAAAATGTAACAATTGTTGATATGGATATTTTTAATATTATACAACATGGATCAATAACAAACAAATTTTCAAAAATTAAGTGAGATATTTTATCCACATAAATAAATTATATATATATATATATACTGTATATATATACTATATCAAGATATTAATTCATTACAATCTCTTTAACCCCAATTTTTTATTTTGTTCTTGCGTGAATAATAAAGTTAAGCGAGTTGCAAATTACGATTGAAAAATAAACAATTTTACATAAAATAATAATATAAGTCATAAGTTAAATAAATATAAATACTAGATCAACATACGGCTTTATTGCAACATACTTCTTTATAGATCTTTTAACTTAATTTATCAAGATATGAAACAATTGTTGCAGCTGAAAGATATAGATATATTTTTTTAGACTTTTTTAAGCTACTAGTGCGCTCTCGAAACATATTCTCCAAAAAAATATTTTTTTATTGCAGATGTACGAAGATTCACCATAAATTTTCAAAGTACATGGACCGTAAACAGATTACTAAATCTAAAATTCAAAAATTATTTAAATATTTCAACGAAATTAATTGTACTTGAGTTGTTGATTGATTTATCTTTCTATCGCTGCTATAAGACTTAATAATTTAAATATTTTAAATATTATGTATCGAATTTTTAAAGAAGTAAGGTATTAAGTAAAAGTACTCGTTACTTTATGTATGTATATCTGCGCATACACACACTCATTTTATGTTTCAGTTTTTCGACCTTTTGCGAACAGGTATGTAGAAGGGTTAGAGAAGTTCTTGGCAATATCATGCAGGTGCCTGAGCCAGCCGAAAAGCAGTTTTAGCTTGTTTGATACATTTATTATGTACTAAACTCGTGAAAAACAGACAGAAAAGTAGAGTATACGGAGATAGTCAAGATTGCTATTTTTTTGTAGTATTGACTCTAAGAATTTTTATATTATTTCTTGAATAATATTCTTATTAGTATAAATTTTCAGTTATGAATTAAAAATTATTAATAATAAATAATAAAAAAGAAATTAAAAATAAGTAAATATTGTTTTATAATCTTTTTAAGTACTATATTTACAAAATATTTGAATTCACCATTTTATCTTAGTTCACAAAAAATATCTTAAGATAGTAGCAAATATAAAATTATAGTATTTTTTCTTAATATTTCTAATTAAAAAGTGTTAGATTAATTAATTTTTTAAAAATTAAAATTTTTTAAAGTATAATACCTTAAGAATATTTTTATAAAATTGTAAGTTTTATTTTTATCAAAGCAAAAATTGCTGAGATTAAAGAACTCATAATAAAATAGTTTAAGAACGCCTGAAATTATTTTTTGTATAATCTTTCAAAGCATTAAAACTGTAAGCAAATTATCGATAAATTTGTTGTAATTGATATTAACAGTTTTCTTGATTGTTGGTAAATCTCGGCCACTGTCGAGTTTTACAAAAATTTTATAATAAGTTTGGCGAACAGGATGCAGACAAGACTAAATATTATAGAATAAACATTAGCGAGAGAGAGAGAGAGAGAAAGAGAGAGAGAGAGAGTGAGAGAGCGCGAGACAAGTACACAAAATAGGTGAAAATATGCTTACATCTAAGAATTGTGATTTCGCGTTAAATTATTTCCACCGACGATGCAGTTGATTACAGTGATCTTCATCACATGGTCATAGAGAAGTTCTAAACAATTAAAAGTACTTATAATGGATCTCTAGCAAAATGGGACAAAATAATAAGATCAGAAGAAATACAGATAATTGCAAACAAATACATGGAACATTTTCGTTAACTTTTAATAAGATTGCATTTAAATTTTAATCTTTTTTTGCATTTCTTCGGTTATAAGACAAGTTATCTACCTTCTTTTAATCTTACGGTCACCTTTTGTTTAACTTGCTAACTGAACTAGCTAATTCTCAGTAGCTCAAGTTTATCTGTAAGATAACTATACGTGACAAATGTACACAATAATATGTATAACCTCAAAGAAGATGTTTCAAGTATATCTACTCATTCCAACATATTTACGATATAAAAATATAATTTTTGAGCATTTTTTCCACTCAATGTATTAGAGTTCGATATTTATTGAAAAATCAATCATTTTCCACAATAAATTAACAAATAAGCTTTTATACATGTAATAAAAAAAACCTTGTTATCACCTCAAATTGCTACCACATACTTTTAAATTATTTTGAAACTTTTCATTCTGCATATAACATTTAAAACACTGTACATAAATTATTGAAGTCTAGTAAATTACTAAATATTAGAAACAAAAATATTATTTGCACACGGCAAAATACTGATTATATAAAAATATTATTTTATAATTTAGTTCTCAATCAAAATGATTTGTAATTCCTGAAATAATTAATAGTGCAGAAAAACACAGCGCTATTATTTTAAATCCAAACCAATAAGCACGCATAACCTTAAATATTCTTATTAGAAATCATCTATAAATATTTTATTCTGTTCAAAATGTAGATTTTCTTCATAACTGTATTGGTTACATTAACAAACAATTTTGAGTATACGTATTTTTGAGACTAAATCAAGTATAATATATATGAATGGTAGCAGATTTTTAATTTTCTAGTTACGCCATTCGTAACAAGTGTAGAAATGCTTCAAGTATAACAGATGTGAGATAAAGCTTTATAAGCAGCGAGTGAACAAGCTCACAATAGCTGATTTTCTAAAGGAAACAAACTCTCTCTTCTAACACTTGAACGTGATTGTTTTTATCGCATTAAATGACCTCCCGCAGGTAACGGTTTTTGTAAATTAGACTTGTCGATTTTTAATGTATCTTATCTTACCGTGGCGCCTTAAGTTAGATTTTTACATTCTTTTTTATTGTTTCTCTATTTAATTATTTTAACTTGTTATCTAACTTAAATTTCGCTAACATTTGTTTAATGTCTATTAGGTACATTAATATTACATGTTAAATTTTTATTTTCTTAAGTTTTAAAATTAAAATTTTTTACATCTGTAGTTAAGTCGTAAAGAATATGTGGTAAATAATAACAATTAAAATTAAAATTAAAGCTAATTTTACATTTAATATGTGCTAATTTATAACTTTTTTGTTTTCCACTAAATAAATCCGGATGCCTCAGTTGTTCAATGATACAATCAATCCAAATCCCGGGAATTGTAGCAGTTAGAAAAATTTTTAAATAATAATGAATGAGTATTTCAGCTTCCTTGACAAACGTTTTTTAAGGTGTAATAACAATTAATTTTAATTGCTGGAGAACGGTTATTGATAATTACGACCCCTGTATGAGCACCACGATGATTTCCTTGATGTTACTTCTTATCTCTTATACTTATTGATGTTATTAGAGCTTGATGATAACAGACGATCTTGTCCGCTATTCTTGCTGGGACGATACACCGATAATGATTTGTAGGATAGGAAGAGATGTAGTGATCTTACGACCAGTTGACAAGAAAAACGTCCGAATTAATTAATTAATATTAAATGAATACTTATTTATTAGCCTCCGAGGGCCTCTTTGATTGCGCTAAAAAAAATAATAAATTTTAATAATAAATATGACAAACAATTTAATATGAATCTAAAACGAAATAAAATAATAAATGACTTTACGAGATACTGTACCAAACGCATTCAAAACTGATGTAGTTATCACACAACATATACACGAATAGGCGTAATATTTATTCGTTGGTTTTCAAGTATTGAAGACGATAAGTAAGCCAATGACGTCACTTAGGGGGGGAGAATCGCGTTACTGTCTGGTTGACAGAATAAGTGTGCGACCACATCACTTTTCGGTGTCGACAGAAAAGGTACTGCAAATCACGTATATCGTTGTTGGAATCAGATTGGAAGGGTATTCCAGGTAGTTCAAGTGGTTATTGGATAGCAGCAGACATAAAACCCGTGAGTATAGTAGTGTTGCGGCTCAATTATTCTGCCATTTTTTACGTCGATCGATTCGCTTTATATTAATAATAAATTTATTGTAGCAATCATACTATTAAGGTAAAATTAGATATTAAATTATTATGTTCTCAAAAACATTTATCCGAATTACAACAAAAATTTATCAATCAACCATATTATTGAGTATAAACTATCTTTAATCTTGATCAGAATAGATAAGCAACATTAATTACAAATAATGCAAATTACTTTAATACTTCACTTCTTTTCTATTTGATTCAAAATTATTTATGGGTACTGTGAAGTTTTAGTTAAAAATTAAACTCAGAATTACTTTTACATTTTTATATTTTTGTCAAAAGTAATACTAAACTTACTAATAGCCTTAAAAAAATATTGTAAACAATTGAGTGGTTGTGGCTTTTTGTAGTAATGCGATATATTTCAAATTCAATAGCTAATAAAATTTTCACCAAACATCTGAATATAAAAGTATCCATAACTTTTGACCATCAGGCAAAGCATAAAATCCATTACTATATCTATGAATTTTTATTTTTAAATTCAGAGAAAAGATAAAAAGAAGTCTTGTAGTTATTGCAGTACTAATATGGTCACATCTTTTTATGTTAAGAAGAGTATCTAACTGAGATGTACCCAACGACAAATCTGTACAATATTCAGTTACAATATAAAGTTTTGACTGTTTTTTAAAAAGGTATTTTTTACAATAAAAATTTTTTGATTGTACTTTTTATATCGTACTTTAAATATACATATTTAAAGTAAATTAGAAAAAATCATTTTTCCGTTTGTTTTATTATTCATGATGACTAAGTTCTATGTTTCGTAGTGCCACAATTTACGTATGCACGCACCAAGATTTGTCGTTTATTTTAAATTTAAGTTTCACTATTTACTCTGATTAGTTAAAATTCTTGTAATGACTTGATTTTGTATTAAATCTAAGATACACTGATTTAGATATGCAAATTTATTTACATATAATTATTAGTTTTTACAAAGAATAAAGAAATACTGTATTATAAAGAAAAATGTTTTAAATTGGAATTTATATGGAAATTAATTCGATAAAAACGGATCGAAACAAATAACTTATTATAATACTTAAAAAGAACAGCTCGAGGTTTTTTATGTAAAGATATGAATATATTCAATTTTGTTTACAATAATCTTATAAACTTAGAAATTATCTCTGCAAGAGTGAAAATACAGTCATATTAGATTCTCATTTAGTCATATTGTATAATGTAGCCTAGGTGGTATGACGCTAAGTTAACTAATTACTCTATTACCTTCTCGCTCTCTCAATTTATAACCAGAAAAAGAAAGTATACACAGATAGAAACAGTACCTAATAATATCTAATAGATCAACATACATCAGCAATCTTAACAGATAAGGTTTTCGTCAATCAATTAATATTATTTATTCTATATAATATTATCATTTAATAAACATTTCTGTATCAAAGTTAGATAATAAATGTAGCATTATGAAGATAATATTTCTAAAAGTAGTTGGAAAGTGTAGTCCGGTAAACATTAATGAGGAAGTTTAAGAGTTAAAACCGGAAGTCGCTAAAAGTAAACACTATGGAATTATCCAATAGTTAAGTTATAGTTACACAAGTATAATAGAATATAGCGTGCGCCTCTCTCGATATTCAAATTTCTATGTAATTGATAAGTATCCTTTAATTAAAATTAGGTTTGAGTTATTTCTTTTGTCCAATTTTTATATATAATTTCTGCCTCTGCCTATTGGCAGAAGCGTTTATCGATCCCTAAGTAATGGTTATAAATTTAGAATTATACATAACACTATAAAGTAAATATAATTCTTTTGTAAAAATAAAATTATTATAAGCAAATCTTATTTATCTATTTTTAGTTAAATTACTTCTAAACTAAATTTAAAATAAGAGTATTTTCTATTTTCTATTATTTTTTATAACAAGACAATATAAAAACATTTAAAAAATACCTTTCAAGTTTGTCTACACAAGCATCTTGATAATCATGAATCCATCGGACTCCATTAAAGTGACAAACTGCTCTCATATCTTCTGGAAGTTCTTCAGGTTCTGGCCATTGAAAATTATCAATTATTGGAATTATGTTACACTGGGATTGTAACGCTGCAACAACTTCCTATTAAGAATTTTTTAAATATTTGATGTAATTACATTACATGCAATACATTTATAATTTAAAAGACAAACCTTGTGTACCCAATCTTTGCATTCTAAATCATCTATGCATCTTTCTAAAGCTTTAGGCGTAAGAACTAGTAGGAAATGCTTAGCCTGCCTAATACTCTGTAATAAGTTATTATCAAATTTTCCAGCTTCAAGTCTCTCTACATCAATGAACACAGAAAAACCTCGAAGTTGTAAATGTACTTTTAGTAAACTAGCTAATTGTGAGCCATTTGATCTTCTGTAACTTACAAAAACATCAAGTGACTTATCAGGTGATTCATTCTCACATGGATTGAATTGATTCTGTTGAGTATTCTTTATTGCATCTAGAATTCTTAATCTGTGTATGCTATTAATTATTCCACATTCAGTAAGAAGTTGATCCTCAGTTAGGTTTTTAATTGAGTCTTTATCAACACCACCATTAAGCATACTATATGTATAAATAGAAAATTCTTGTCCTATTAGTTGAAGAAAGTTATTTAGATTTCCTGAATCTTTACTGCTATAATCAGCCATTTTTTTTAAATTTTGTAACTCTCTAGTAAATCTTCTTCTTCTTATACCATTAGTGAGACCAATATCTTCTCGAAGATTATCTTCTGTTAACTGAAGTAAGAGATCACCATCAACTCGACTTTCAATAAAATTATTAGCATATTCAGCAAATCCAATTTGTTTCACCCACTCGCGAACATCTTCACTTGACCAGAGTGGTACTTGTTGACTCAGTTTATGCGGAATTTCTTCACCAATAAGTCTTAATGCTTGAGCTGCAAATTTAGAAGCAATAGCATTTGGACAGCTAGCAACTTTTTTAAGAGGACCTATAGCTCCTATTGTACGAAATATTTCAGTATTACCCTGTATCTTTTTTATACCAGCTTCCATACAAAAATGAAATGCAGCCAAGTTTCTTGCCTCTTCTCGTTTTGAGCTTAAAACTGGAACCAAACGCTCTAACCAATTCTTACTTTGACCATGTGCATGTGCTAAATTTGATTTTGCAAATTCATATGGATTATGCGAAGTAACGAATGGTTCAACAAGGTCCAACGTGCCAGACTTTAAAACCGCTGCCTCAATTTCTTTGTTAGCTACGAGAACAGCAATAGCCAAGCAAGCGTAATATTTAATATTATCATCGTTATGAAAGGCTAGTGGAAAAAGCCACATTGGTACTTTTCTTTTTATCATAGCTTCTTGATTTTCTGCACCTCCATACAGCGATAGATTCGCCAGTGCTCCTGCGCAATGTCTAAGAGTTTCTACATCGTTCTTCCTACACTCAAAAAGAACTGCGTCAAGGCCACCCAATCGAATCACATCGCTACAAGTACCCTCACTATGTTTGAAAAGATGTTCAAGAATGCCTGTCCCAATACGAGCATGCTCTACAGAGTTTGTATTTTTTGTGCACACACATGCTACATTTACTACTTTGTCCAGACCATTGTCAACTACATGTGTACGGTTTTCTGTAGTCAAACATTGTTCAAGAAGTCGTGCAGATGAAAATTGTAATCGATCATCATTGGCTATACAATTAGCTATAAGAAGATCAAGGCCTCCCCTAAGACGTAATATATTGCATAAGCTATAACCGAGTTCATGGCCGTGAGTTGGAACAGCCCATGCTTTTCTAAGTATTTCATTTGCTCGATCAAGTAGTAGTGGAGTTTTTTCATTAACTACATCAGATTTGCCTTCATTCTTTGACAATCGTTCGACAAGTTTGTTTAAGAACTCTGAATATTTTGTAATTGTTAATTCAACATCTTGTTGCTTCGACTTAGAAGACAAAATATCAAGATCATCTAGCGGTACTAAAAGCAGTTCATCTTCAATAATCTCAACTGATTTTGTTAAGTTATTATTCATTAATTGATTTATAGCGTTCGTTGCGTTTAAAAGTGATGTCGATTTACTAGAAGATGTAACACCAGAAGCTTTCGATGCTATAGTAATGCTAGACTGTAAGCTTGTTGCTACATGCTTTTCTTGATTGAAAATACCACTTGATGTGATAGTTTGTCGTTGCTTCTGTGCTGCAATAGCTTTCTGTAAAGTTAGTTAATAATTAAATCATCTTATTTATTAATAGGCATAAATAAATATGAATATTACAACAACAAAATTTTGAACAATAAGCTATATGCATATCATTTATGTCTTAATGATGTATAAATGTTGTATATGTTGATGTTTAAAAAATTTAAATATAAATATTAATTTTTTATAATAATTTTATCGACAATAAACAATATGTTTTTGATATTTATGAATATTAATAATGGTAGTATTTGAGAGCTAATGTTTCATATATAGAACAACGTTTAATGTTATAAAACGTAAAATATGGGTCGTTATCAGTTACAGCTCCTTGCATATTGTGTAGATAAACACGTTTATCATTGCCTTTTTTGGACAATAATTCAATTTTCTTTTTTTAGGCTTTAGCATGTTATTACAAACCGTTTTAAAACGCTTTTATTTGAAAAAGAATTTACATCTTAAATTTGAATTTTTTGTAACATTAAAAACGTTACAATTTTTAATTTTATAAATCTGTATAAGAGCTATCCATTTTAATTCTATTAGCTTAAGTAGAAGATTTACTCAACCTATAACATATAGATATAATTATTTAATTAAAAATTTTCATTTAATAATATTTCCATCTGTAATTAAAAAGCAAAGTCTATACTTTTTAACCATAATTAAATTGTATGAAAAGAATAATTAAAATGACTAATTTTAAGTAAGATTCCCTGAATACAATGGAATTGCCAATGATCTAAGGCCATTTTTCATTCTTTTATACATTAGTAGAAAACAACTTACAGAGTGAATTGTTAAATTTCATTTAATTACTTTTATTTAAATTAAATAAATCAAATAAATTTAACAACTATTTTAAGAACTCTAATGGGAGCAGTATTTAGTAATAATATTAAACCCTTCTTTCGATGCATGCACATATTATAAAAAATGTTAGTATCAATATTTAACAATAGTCCTTGAAGGACAGATCTATTCGCCTCTCTGATTATACCTAGATAGCTCGCTGATAGATAAGGGTTCTTTTGAAAAAGAATTATGTACAAAAAGAGTTAAGATAGGGATCTATGATTTTTATATTATTAGTTAAAAGTACATAAAAGCGGAAGATTATTACAGATTATGTTTTTCTAGTGTCTCATTTTTATAGCGTGGCAAACAGCTTCACTTTAGTTCAATTTATTATTTATTCACAGTGTTATCAAAAGTTTTAATGTATTATTAATTTATAATTTAAATTTTTCACATTTTATAGTTAGAATCTACTTCAGTTTTATGGACATATTATAAAAATACATCGAAATTAAAGAACTCTTTAATATGAACAAATATCATATTTGAAAAGGTGTAAATTTCAAAAAAGTACAAAAAATATAAACTAATAATTTTCCCGCGGAATATCTTATACATATAAAGATACTTTATTATTACAAAAGCAGCTATATCTCATTACGACTGATCAGCCTTTTTTCTCTGTCTGACTAGGACTCATTTTCAAATTTTTCTTCAAATTAAAGTGTATAACTTTAATTTATAAAAATACTGATATTAAATTATTATTTATATTTCTTTTAACAACCAATTGTTATATATGTAAACAGTAAGATTTTCAGGCGAGTGCAGCAATTTTTTTTTGTAAAAAAATACCTATAAACCATTCGTACTGTTTCTTCAAACAATTTTAAAAAAATTTCAGAAAATGTAAAGAATCGTCAATTGGCTCCTCAACGTACTTGGTTGGCAGTTTTTGGATTAATTCTGATTCATATCTAATTTATTGCCTTTCTTCTTTATTAAGATTATACTTGATGATTTAAAAAAAAATCAATTTTGTATTAGTCACAAGTTACATTATTAAATTTTCACTAATTGCTCATAATCTCAAGCTGCTTAAATTAATTTAATATATTAAAGAATAATAATGCGAAATTAGTATGACAAAATTTTAGAAAAAAATAATTCTTTACAGAATTGTATTTCAAAAGTCGTTCCTTTACAATCCTCAAATATTGTTATAGAAAATTATATATAAAAAAAAAGAAATTCATAAACAAAACAATGTTTTTGTGGTAAGCAATATTATAAGCAATATTATACAAATTTTCAGAGCATATGTCCACAAACATATTGCTAATAGTAATTGTTCTGTATAAATACAATATAAAAAATCTTTAAAGGGTAACACCACTTTAGCAATCTAAAAAAAGGTCATACTTTGAAGATTTTTTTCGAAAAGTCTATTGAAGAGAATAAAATTTGTTTTGAGGAGTTATTTATTATGTACTAAAAAATACAAAGACATTTTATTGATATTTTTATCGTATGACAAAATGGCGACAAGCGAATCAATTTTTAGAAGCTTTTTTAAAAAAGTCTCGACGTGAGGACCGATTCCCATTACAGATATTAACCTGGTACAAAAAACGAAAAATTTTCCTAATTTATATACTAATAACTAAGAGAATATGTAAGGATTTTTTATTTTATCAAAAATTGTAAAAATGGTGCTTTTTTAAAATAAAAAATATTTTAGGCGAGAAACTATCAGTTAACTGTTTGTAAAATGAAAAGTTAAGTTTAGATTAAAAATCCTCTAGCCTTTTAGAGAAAATATTTTTGAAGATACTGTCAAAATTTCAGATCTTCGTACAACCGTTTTAAAGTGTCAAGTCCAGACAAAAAAGTCATTTTAAGAAAAAGATTCACGAACCTTCCATTCTTAAAAAATTTTTATTTACCTTTAATCTGCAATGACTGCACTATAAATTTGGTCATGCAGATCAATGCTCGCCTTTTTTCTGCCTTTTTCACTGATTCCAACGAAGTATGAGTCTTATTTGCAGCGTCGGTGAGAGAATTATTTGTGTGTTTGATGCAACGCTCATCAGCTTCGACGTAAAAATTGTATCAATTCGGTCCAATTTTCATCGCTAGGTGTTTCATGAGCCTCATGACATTTACTAGATCACCGTTGTATATGCCTGCAGTAATGTAATCAGCTGTATCAAGCACATGATTTCTACTGGAGATGGAATTCGGCGTCATTGCCCATACGATTGCGTTAAAATTCTCGTTAGAATTTTGTCAAAAAGATACAAGAAACCATGCTTTCTTTATGAAACATCGCCAAATACAGTTAACCATCCGTACTCTTTTTCTTAAAACTTTTTGGCTTCTCTTCTTCAACTACAATCTTTAATTCAATTCTCTTCAGCTTCAACTGTAATTCTTTGGATGATTTGGTCGTAAAATGAGATTTGATAATTGGATGCGGAAAATTCATAAATGAGTAAAATTTCATTCTATTTAGACCTACTCCAAGTAGTCGCATAACAAGCACTATTTTACAATTAATTTCGTATCTTTTTTCAATAAAGGTTGAACTAGAAATGTAAATTTTACAAAATTTTCACAAGAAATCACAATCTTAAGACCCAAGCCGTGCTTCGAACTTTCACTAAATGTGACTTCTGATTTACATGTTTTATATACAACAGCTTGAGATATAACAGAGAAAATTAATAAAAATTCTAAAATTCGAAATCTGTATTCTTCATCTACTTCAAATTCAACTAGGTCTATTAGAAATAATTTGCGAGCCGATGTACTTGCGCTCTTGAAGTCTGGCTGTTCAACGTTCGCCGCGATGTTATTTTCGGTTTCTTCACATTAATCAAACTTCTCCTTTGGCTTTTTCTTTCTTGATATATGCTTCTCTTATCTATCATCTTATTTATTTAAAAGGGAATTAAAATTAAAAAATAAATGAGTATAAACGCATACTCGGCGTCAATTTTCAACTGTACTGACTCACGCATACATACAATAAGACAGTAACTTGGTGACCTTTTCCGCAACCTTAATATCTTACCTGTTGATAATGGGCTACCCATTATTCCCAAAAGTATAAGCCGATAAATTGAAGCGCGGCACTTCGCATCAAGCAAGCACTCGAAGCGTGCGCTCGGAGACGCTGCGGAAAAACGTTCGGCAACGTCCCCGAAACATTCCTTTTTGCTCTAAAACCAGTTGGATATTGTTTTTATGGTATTAAAGTTATGTTTAAGCAAAAAAAATCGATTTTTTTTTTAATTCTAAAGTGTTGTTATCCTTTAAATACTTTCTTATTAAATATATAATTGAAGCTACACAAACTAACAAAATTATATCTGTACATTAAATATTGGAAAAATTATTCAATTATGTCATAGCATATTTTAATATTTTTTAATAATTATTCGATAATTCTTCTAAAATATCACTTATACATATTTATAATATATTTGATTATAAAAACCTTGGCTTTTTAGATGCCTAAGCGTAAAAGTAATAATATAGTAAAATGATTAAAGGTATTGATTTTTATGAAATCAAAATTTAAAAATAAATATTATAAATTTTACTGTAGTAATATTTAAGTTGTAATTGAAGTTTGTAACATCTTTATAACGGTATTCGAGTACGTATTGAAAACCGTATTTACAGTCAGTGATAAATTGTTATTGTGTAATATATATATATATATTAAAAGTAAATGTTCTATTCATTTCTACATCCATAACGCTATAAAATATGACATATATATTATAACTTAATATTTATGAAATATATGATACTTCATAAAATATCTTATCTAATCCATTAATTAATCAATATTTCTACTCTAAAAATAGTATAATATTAAGAAATATTATAAAAATATATTCTCTACCTTTGTTTAGTTCTGAATTTAACTATTTTTTCTTTAAGCCTTATAAATTAAGGATTTTTAGAATATTAAAATTCACTTTAATCGCAAATTTCTCATTGCAGATAAATAATTAACATGCGAAACAAAAGAAAGAGTGAAACAACACCAAAGTAGTGCAGATTAAAATTAGCTTATATTTTACAACAAATTTACATTTACAACGTTTGAACGAGTTAAAAAAGAAATTATGCCTATTTCGCCCTGGGGTCACAATATGTATACCTTTTACTTTATAACTCACTCTACCTGGTTTAATTTCATGTTTGGAAGGATAAGCTAATTTTTTAAATTCTATATTTAATACGAATTAGTTTTCTCAATAACCCGATCTTCTATGGGTCAGTTAACAAATTGAATTGTTAAATCGTTAATCATCAAACGACGACTTATCTGTTTCCTTTCTTCTATTACTGTTTAGTCCAATTCGTTCCAACATACGTGCATGCTGGAACGCTTTATATATTGACCCATCCTAATTCTTTTTCCTGTATTTCAAGACGAAACAATGTTATTCTTTAATTTATTAGTAACCTTAGAAACCTAAAACTATTTTATTACATTATAGTTCTTTGAAAATTAAACAGCACTCTTCTTTTGAATTATTTTAATATTATTAAGATATTATTAAATTTATAAGTTAAGAAGATTTAAAACTCAGTTATAGTTAAGTTTAAAAGAATCTTTATGATTTAAATCATTAAAATGAAAGTATATAATTACCTTTTCAGAACTAAAGGAATCACTTTGTAATTTTACCGTTGATGCTGCTATGTTATTACTTTCCTCGAGTGAAATATCACTAGCCTTCAAACTTCTATGCCCCTGAAAAAATTAAAATGTGGTAACTTATATTATACCATAAATAAACAGAATAATCTAAAAATAACCAGGTTTTTATTTATCTATATATTTCAAATAATAAAAATTAACTTATGACAATTTCCATGAATAATTTTTAATTTGCCAAAAATTTTTAAAAATAGTTTATTGAATATTCTAAAATATATTGAATCAAATACATAATTGAATATTATAATTATAAATGTAATTGCATGAACGTCAAGCTTTCTTTGCCCCGTTGCTAGGTTAAATATGAGTCTGTCACCGATGCATAGTGATAGAAATGCTGGCAAAATGCACGACAGCACAGCATTAGAACTCGGCCAATCGTAATGCTGTTGGAACCGTCATGCGGCATGCGCACCATGCTACATCCTGCCTCGATGGCAAAACAGCAGAACATGAGTAAACGCAGTGACTACCACTCCAACGTACTGGACTTGTATATCCAACGTTCGGATATAAAAAGGACCGTGTGACTATCTTTCCCGGCTGCTAACATACAATAGTTCGAAACATTTAAAGATAAAAATAAAAAAGTAGTTTATTTTTATTGATTATAGAGACCTATTGAAGATATAAAAATATTTTACTGTTTATAATGTTTTTAATGTTTATTATAATGTTTTGAACAGATTCAATTAACATATTGAATTTTTTATCTCGCATATTATACATAACAATTAAATAGTATTAAATAAAAGTACAAAAGCTATTACATAAAAATAAAACAATATTTATTTACTTTAATATTTTCATAAGTAATTTCTTATAAATTATTCATAATAGATAATATAATTAGTAAAAGAAATACGAAAATTAAATCAATATATTGCTGTACATATTTTTATTAATTACATAAATACAGTTGAATGAAGCAGCGATTTAAACTACTTTATTATAATTTTATATATAATAATATATATTATTTCTCGTAAATAAACAAATTTTATTTCAATAAACTAGATATCATATATTAAAGCGCCTATTCGTATATAATTTTATTTTTTATTAAAGATTCCATACATTAAAGATAAAAATGTAAATATTGTTTGTTGTTGATTTTTGTTTACAAATACTTTCTTTTGTTTCTCATATTTAGAAATTAAAAGACTTTTAGAAACGTTGATATTTATTTGAATCATTAATATTTTTTAACGTTTAATTTATAGCAATTCTACCTATGTACTTTAGCATTTCGAGTCTTTCTGATCTCTAGTGGCGATTTGCATTTGCATGAAATATTTTCTATCATTTAATGAAACCTATCACGATTGACATTAATTTTGAAATTAACTTCCAAAAAATTACTTCATGGTTTCTCCAATACTTAAATTAGAGACAGAAACGTAAACTCATAGTTGTTGGATATCGTGATGAGGATCGTATATTGCAGTTCGTCATTGGAGCTTCAAAAGTAGCAATACATATTGTAGCAGTGGTATTTCAGTAAAGTACATTTTTAAGATCATTAATCTTCGACGATATTCTACATAAAACTCGAAGACTGTATTATTTTTAAGATTGTAATTTTCTAATCTAGATATATACCCACTTAAATTTATTATTTACCATAGAACCATGGAATATTGTTAATTGTACATGGTCGTAAAAATTTAGTAAGTATCGCCATCTTCTTCAAAGATCATTTATATTATACGGCAGTTTCCACGGGTTATCTTTTGCCCTGTGCTACCCTTTTCTATTCCGTTACCCATAAATAGTAAGATTTTCTTCTCCTTGATTTGCTTTTTAAAAAAATAGCTTATGTGCCAGTATTCAAAACAAGAGGCTTAATGAATTTGATATATTAGGAATATAATATATGTATAAATATATGTACAATATCTATATCTGAATGAAATCTCCACATCACATTAATAAATTTAAAAGTTTCAAATGACTGCTCTTGAATAATTCTCAAACTTTTCCCGTTAATTTGTTCTCGCTCCTTGATACTCACATTCTACTGTTTTTATGTACATTCATATTCTACAAATAAACACACACACAGACAGTCATCCTTCTACTGGAAATTAAATTGCGAAGGAACAAAATTGAAATTTATTAATGGATGAAATTTTTGGGTCGGCGTAACATTCTTACTGTCAGTAGTACAAAAGAAAATCATCTTTGTGTTCTTTATATACATTTATACTTATCCCATTATTTCTCTTAAATTAATTAATCTTCTTTTACAATCTGAATTTCGTGAGATTTCTCGTAATAACGTTAATTAAACTTCAGCATGTGTACAATTTTTTCTTATTTCAGGCAATATATAATACGAAATACTAGTGACTATAAATAGAATTAATTGTTTATGTACCTATTGTAGAATGTAGTAAATATCTAAATATATTAAAATTTAATGTATTTATCAATGAATATAAAATTTTAATAACATATATTCTGATATAATTTGATTTAATCGTGAATTCATTACAAATAATAAATTCATAAGATTTTGCTATACTCTAGAGGGATTCATCATCGTCAACATAAAATCAACAACTTAGCTGTACGCTAGTGTCTACAGTACCTAACGAAGATAACGAAATCCATATGAAAAAAAAATGAAATCAAGATATGGATCAATATCCTGACCAATACTATGTCTGAAATGGCACATATATGTTTACTTAAAAAGAACACAACGTTTTATTATTGAAACATTGAATTTATAAATGTTTACTATTTTAAACACAATTAATTAAATAAAACGGGCCAACTTTTTCTTGGACATGGAATTTTTGGTAAGTTATTACATACTGGGAATTTAATAATATGCAGTTGATTTACATTATAGGTAAAAGGAAAAAATTTATCCAATAAATAATACTTGGAGTAAAGAAGCCTTTTCGTAGGTTTTGAATTTTACCTTAGTTGCAGCAATACATTTTTCAGTTGAAATCCCATCAACCGCCACTCGTGCTCTAGCAGCTGTTGCAGCATTCTGTTCTTTATATGACATATCAGCTGTTTGTAAAGCTCTCATTTCTGCCTTATTTGCAATTTCCTTTTCAGCACTAAACCTTTCTGTAACAAGCTTTGAATAGACAATATTATGCTGTATTACTAATTATGATATCATTTATAAAATTAAAAAAATATTTTTTTAATTAAAAACAAATTTATTAACAAAGCTTATAGATGTAGTAAAATATTCTCTTACAAGTTATTTTATAGTTTGAGAAAAGGAAAATGAAAAAAAAAGAAAAAAATATACGATTCACAATATATAAAACTTTTTTCTATATTCTAGGCCTTCAAAGCACGAGAGAATGCATTTTAGACAAATTTTTTTTTATTAATTTAATGGATAATAGTATGTTCAAAATGTTCAAATTTTTACATTTTTAAAATCACACAAACTAAAACATCTTAGAAATTATCATGTAACGTAGAAAAATGTCACGTAAAAAAAAATCTGTTTCAAGTACGTATCGCCAATGCCCAATTGAGAAATCAATACGTGAAAGTAAGTAAAATTTTAAGATCGATCTATACACTATAGAATTAATTTCAACGTTCAGAAACAGAAGAATGTTAATGCTCTTGAAAGATACCTGACAACACAGCGTTACTGCTTGCTCTTTTTCTTAATAGGCGATTGTAAAACATTTGGAAAGAGAGACCAAACGCTGACCAGTAGTCGTTGAAATAGTATATAAACTGCCTAAATTTGAGAGAAGAGATTTACAAAAGGCTACATGAGGCTTATTAGGTATCAATGAAGCAAATTCTGCCTTTAAGGAATTGAGAAGGTTCTATCACATTCTATCAATTATAGCAACAACGATCGTGGTCAGAGTTAATATTAATGTTTTAAAAGAAAGTTTGCAAAAATTTGGAATAATATAGTAAATAATCTAATATAAATAAAAAAATTAAAAATAATTTAAGTAAATAAACTAAATTGTCTATTCGTTATATTTTGTAGCTTCAGCTTAAATTTATATTATGTTTAAATATAAGAAAATAATACTTTTTATATCAATTTTATTTTATTATAACTTCATTACTCAATAATTATATTTTAAATAAATTTATATATATAGAATAGTCATCACAAGTTGTTACACTATTTTATATAATGATAGATTATCTGTGCAAACATTTTTGCTCAGTATAACGCTACTTGCTCCGCGTGAAAACTAAAAAGAAATGTACAAAATCGAAAAAGAATATTTTATTTCAACAATAAACTGTATCAACGGCACGAACAAAATTGAATGAAAACAATAAAAGAGAAAACGACGACCGGCATAGCGCATAATAGATTTTCATTTGCCAAGTGGCGATCGCGAATACTACGGAATTCACAAGCTTGTATCCATACATGCTTGTCGATACGTAAACACAATTGTATACTGAAAATTAAAATAAAAAATAAAGATGTACAAATAATATTAAATAGACAAAAATACTTGGAAGTGATCTATTGCCCACAGAGTAGAGTTCTCCCTTGTTTGATTAAAGAAACGTGGTGCTGCCGTCAAAAGATTCGGTCGAAGTGGCCAAGTGCATGCTGGCGCTTTCGAAAACATATATTCTATTTTAAAAAGTGACAGCGCAGCTGCGTCACGCTTGCAACGCTACGCTTTAACGTGGCGCCGAAATCTAATAATGAGCATTTTTATTTTAATACATTTTACTAAAAATACTTAGAAATTCTCGAATACTATCGAATATAATTGTATAGTGTAGTAATTGTAACTTTGACGAAAAATTAATTTATTGAAGATAATAAATGAAGATAATATTGAAGATAATATTGAAGATAATAAATGAAGATAATATTGAAGATAATAAATGAAGATAATATTGAAGATAATAAATGAAGATAATATTGAAGATAATAAATGAAGATAATATTGAAGATAATAAATGAAGATAATATTGAAGATAATAATCTTTTTAGTTTTTACACTCGACAGCTTATCAATTTAAATTTTCTTGAATTTAATTTTAGATGACAAAGTAAACAGCAAGGATAACAATTAATACAAAAGAATGTAAAATATTATACTGTGTATACTATTACTTTTAAAAAAAACTAATATATGTTCTGTATTTTGTTATATATGAGAATAATTATATATAAGAATATATTGAAACGATAAACTAGAAAAGAAAATAAATAATTTTATTTATAACTATAAAATTAGTTCAATTTTTTAAAATAAGATTAATTTCAAAACAAAATTATAATTATTGAAACATTTAGCTGTACAAATATTAGTTAATATTACAATAATTACATATAATACCGAATCCATCAGTTAAAACTTATTGATTTTACTTGCATTTATTTAAGCACTTAAGAATGAACTTATAGAACTTTAAATCATAAGATATCTATTAGCATTTAGCATTTCTAAAATATTAAGAAATTATATTTTAATACTTTACATTGAAAACTAAGATATATAACTTATAGTAATATATACTTATAGATAATACTTATATAACTAAGTTATTTATAATTTTTTATATTTTATATAAAATTAAGTTTAATATGTCATTATAAATCTTGTTTACAGAAAAAAAACTCATATTAATTTATTAAGCTCAAACCACTTACCAAATTATCAACACATTGCTGTTTTTGGTCAATTATTAAAGGACCTAAATCATACAAAATTTCTTTTTTCTGTAAATATTCATTTATAATTTATTCTCACACGTTTTATTATCTTTATGATGTATGAAATTTCGCTAATTTTCACTCGGCAGTGATTTGATTCAAAATAATGAATTTTTTTATATTTTCAAGATTAACAGACGAAATTCTTTTTGATCTGTTATTTTCAAAAAAATCACATGATTATAGTTGATAAAAAATATTGTTGAAGTTTTAAAAAATTCACGTAGTTATTCAAATTTAGTTCTTTATAAAAATTATACAAATATGTTATTAAAGCTACCATGTAGGGTAAATTCCATAAGATTTCATCCTACGTAGTACATTAATAAAATAGCTATTTCACAGATATAATTAACTGCATTGTTTATTGCTCTTGGAAATTCAGAATAAAATTTTAGAATGAGCCAAACGAATGAATTCATAATCATATATTCTCTAATTTATAAAAAGCAGCTGGATATTAGATTTTCTGATATTACAATATATCTAACTTCTACTAACAAAGTGAATATCTATATATTTTTTCTTAGAAAGCAAGTTATAAAACTAGTTTTTTCATTAATAAATTGTCGAATCGGATAGAATTATCAGTGGATAGCAAGGAATATATATACAAATTTGTAGTATTCGTAATAGAAGTCAAAATGTCCTTGACCTACGCATGTAAACAAGATCCGCGTCATATATACATGTATATAATAATGGTATATTGAATAACTCTTATGCAAATAACGCTAAAAATAATAGCTTTAACAACTGTACGATAATTGTTCTGTAGAATCTGCCTTTTAAATATGCAAAAGTAACGAATGACTGCTGACATAAATTGATAAATTTTTGACAAAGTATAAATTGCATTTTGTGATGTTTTTTTGTTTCATAAAGATCCAATGGTCTTTGCTTTTCAATTAATTTTTTATTTATATTGTTAGTGTCCTCAAAAATTGATTTTTAATTTGTCTATAGTAAATTTAATTTATAATAACAAATACCTATTCCTTTATAAGATATATAATATTGTAGCTTGTTTAAGTTTAATAGAAGTTTGATAAAATTTATATAGTTAATAATATTCCTTTTTTGCCTCAAATTAAGAATATTTTCTTATGATTACCGAAAAGATTTTTAAAATTTTTTTATTGGTTAAATACCTTAATTAATTTTTTGTATTATAACACTCAACAGCAAAAAATTTTTATTTAATTTTGCAATTATATTACTGCTTTCTGAAAGATATAACGATGACTTGATATTTATATTTAACACTCTTATGATGGCCAGTAATTTTAGACTCCTTGCATGCCAGTAGAATATTAATAGACCATTTTTATTTGCTGATTATGATAGATAGTAAAATTCATCATAAAATTATATTTAAAAATTTTTTTTACATTGAATACATACTAACATAAACTTTATTTTAGAAATCAAAACTTTTTTTATGATTCTATTAAACTTTTTTTTAGAATACCTTTGTTTTTGATGCACTAGATACTTTTTTTTGTTCAAATTTCATAATTTCGGAGGTGGATGGATGATTCGATATATTCTGAATATTCGTTATATTTAATGGAGGATGATTAAAAGCATTAAAATTGTTCAAGGAACTAAATTGTGAAGGTGTTGTACAAGTCATATTAATAGTACTTGTAGTTGGTGGTGGTGTATCCGGATCCGGAAACGTAACAAGAGGTTCTGGTACATTTGTTTCTTGTACTCCACAAGCATCCCTAAAAAACGAAGTAAAAGTAAAAATATACTTATGACTGTATAATTTAAAAAATATGAATTGCATCTTGGTCTAAATATTATTAAACAAAATTAAAATGTTGAAACTTTTGTATTCTTTTGAATTTAATAAATTTCTTAATAATAGACATTTAGTAATAATTAGTTTTGCTGTAGTTAAGGAGAAATCCATTTCTTCTCTTCTTCTATTAGCATCTTATAGTTATCATAGCTTAGATAGATCGAGTCGGCTACGGTATTGCTTGCGAGACGATTAGTCAAATAAACAACATATCAAAAGATAACTTTTCAACATAATAGAATGATTTATTTAAAAAATTAATTTACAACAATAGGTGGTTCAACTAGCAATTTTAACTTGTGTTACGGTTTATGCAAAAAATTTTATTCTAACATAAATAATCCGAATTTGCCCTACATGTACGCCTATAATTCTTAAAGATACGATTATTATTCGCCAAATTAACTATGAGTTGCTAAGTGGTTCATCTTTAGAAATCAAAGATTACAAAGCTGTTACTCAAGAATAAGAATAAATGCACACAAAATTATTTTCAAACTAATTTGAAAACCTATTTTACCCTACGTATTTGATTGTTATACAACTAAAACATCATATGTGTATACAACATAAATGTAAATTTTAAATACATTGAAAAATACGACTGTTTCTGATTGTGTAATAACTTTTAATATATAAATAGTGTATTTTCAATATATAAAATAGTGTGAGCGCGTTTTATATTATATTATAGTATTTGATTAGAATTAAAAATATATTTTCTATTAATTTTGAAGATTAATGATTTTATATTATCTATATTACGATTTTAATTGTAAAACTATATTTAAGATAATTCAAACATGTAATAAAGTATAATGATTTTGCAATTATTATAAACTAATAGTAAATAAACTATTTATTTTAATAATTTTTATCAAATTTTCAATTTTTAAATAATTTCAATCTTGATAGCTTGTTCTGATAGTTCAGAAAATTGAGTTTATGAAAAGTTTTCTATAATTTATAGAAAGACACGATGCTTATCACAAAATTAAATTAGCCTTAAAAAGTCTTGAACTACCACTTTTATATTATACATTTAATTTTTTACTGAAAATGCTTAAGTAACTAGAAAAATTTTTTCAAATGCTTTTCCAAGAACCTTAGTATGTTTCATGCATTGTTTCGAATTTTGATACTCATGACCAATTATTCCAATTATTATTATAATTTTTTATACTTTGTCATTGCACCTTGTAAGACATTATTAATTCTACTATAGAAGTACGTATAGTAATAAATGGTTCAGAAGGAATAAAAAAGAAGTAAGTTTGAATGACTGTGGTTAATACTTGATCGTAAAAAAGTAAGCAACTCTTTACAGTTAATACCAATCAACACTACTGATAAATAAATAATGTGACGGTTTGTCTTATTTTTCGGTGAGTCATTTTTCGTTTCCTTTCGTGCCTGTTGTGAGCTCAAGGCCTGGTGAGATTCCCCGCAGCGCCTACTTATCCCCTTCTTTTTATCGGCCAGAGTTCGGTTAGGGCGAAAAGGAAGTGGATGTCAGAAAAAGTGCGACAAATAATGACGCAGTTTTTATAATAAAAGTTAAGTAGTCTATTCGACGATCTGTCCACCGCGGTTTGCTACTACTATAAAAAAATTGTTCATTTATTAATTGTACTATCGTTATTTCGCTGTCCTGGTAATTATCGATGGTTTTTCACATATATTGACGGTGTCGCTGTACGACTCATACAGATTTTTGGCGTATACATACATGGCATACAACTTTCACGGCGCTGGTTAACAATGCTCGCAGACTTTCGCAGCACTCGTATTCCCGAAGCAGGTGTCCCTGTTACCCCTAGGGATAAAGGATATGAGGACGGCCAGGAGGAGACAACCAATTGTCACTCTCCGGATGATTGGAATGGCGTAGCAACTGCTATTGCTCTGAAGGAGAGCGCGTGAATCACGTTAATCTCGGACTTATAAGGATAGTGTAGCGATCCACATCCGCCAGGAAGAGAAAGCATGAACCGCATTCTCTGGAATTGAATAAATTGGCGCAGCGATTCACATCCGCTAGGAAAAGAGAACGCGAATCGCGTTTGCTCTCGGGTAGATGAGGAAATTACCTAGGTTACTGACGCTACTTGGTTTCGGTAATATATGCTTTGTGGCACTTATTCTTTCGTCCTGCATTCCATATACGTTCACTCTATTGTCTCGCTTTTTTGTAAATCGGAGAATGCTATCCCTCCTTCGATTTTCCCCTCGCCGCCTAACAGGGGGAGATTAGTTTATCCTCCTTACAGTAGGCGGCATGGGTTCGTTGGTGAGGGGGCTACGGTAAGGCGAGTATTAGCGTTGCCTTGGCGCGTAGCTACGCTCCCCTCCCACGCACTTGTTCCGCACATTTATTTTTGCTGCGCTGCGCGCCCTCAAGTATCTCCAACATGGCGCCAGCATTGTGCTCGTGCTGCGATTTCGATCACACGTATTTTTTGTATTTGGATTTTTCGTCGCAATAAAAACACTCGTTCATTTTAAAAACACAATTTTTATCAATTGAAGTGAATATAGTTGATTTAAGTAAGATATTCGGTTTTAATATTTTTTTAATTGTATCCTTTTCTCAACATAAATTCAGAACTTTCTAATATTTATTTTATATCGAATTTAAAAATTTGCTTTTGATTATAAAAATCTTTGTAACACAGACGTCGTAAATTATCATTTTCATTTATTTATGATTTTCAAAATTTGTTCAGTTTGATCAACAGTTTAAGAAACATGTTAGAATCTTAATCAGTTTAGAAACAATACAAGATAGATCTAGTAAGTAAGATTTGCATACTGAGTAGTATTTGATTAATGCTTTTAATTACTAATCTGCGAATAATATACTTAGGATAAAAAATTATCACTCGAAGTACTCGAAGGTAAACAAATTTATAATTTACATATATAAATCTCTATTTCTTGACAACCTAAATGACCCCTTTCCATCTCAAGCTATAGACAACTACAACAATGGGAAGCAGATAGAAAAAGAAGATTCTTGAATAAATTTTTTATTTATTCTCGTTATATGAACAATTTTTGTCAAAATAATAAGTACTGTAAAGGATTGTATGTTTTTAATGTCAAATTAGATCTATTTAAATTACAATTAATGAAGTAACTTGTAACAAATTTCTTTGCAGTTTCTGTAGAGGATTATAAAATTTCCCTAACGTGAAACTGAGAGTAGCAATTGTATATGTTTATGTATTCAGATTGCGGAAAACAAATTAAAGTTTCACGGAGTCTAGAGATATCATTGGTTATGGCTCTTTGACGTTACTGGACATTACTTTTCATATGATGCTAATTTTTGAGGTTTTGAAGAATCTAACAATCTGACATTGAGAGTTAATTCACATGTACTAGGTAACTATGTGAAATATTTTAAGGCAAAAATAATACTTGCAATCTGGCTGATGGTTTGTCTTATTCTTAGATGACTGGCGATTGGGAAGTTGTAACTTTATTCTGTTCCGCACTTCTCCTTCTCTAACCACAAGTATGTACTGCAAAATAAATCGTGTTATGTATTGGTAAAATTAAATGTAATATTTAATTTTACGCTATTTCCTTATAATATATTTCTCTCCTGCTAGGCGGCGAGGGGAAAATCGAAGGAAGGATAGTCTTCTCCGCTTTACAATAGAGCGAACGTGTGTGGAATGTAGGACGAGAGAATAAGTGCTACAAAGCACGTAGTACCGAAACCAAGTAGGTATTTATATAGTGCTAAATTGTGTTGGTAGAAGTATAAAATTCTTTTCAGACGTTCAAGTACACACAGTAAAATGGAACGGTTTCAGATAATTACGCATCTTTAATATATTTTATTACATCCCGAGGCATATTTTCTCTTGTCTTAGTAACTGGCTTAGTTCCACTCACTTCTTGCAAGAGGACTACTACCAGCGTTTTGTTGCTAATATCAGTTGTGAGGACGAACGTCTTTCGGAGAATTGATAGGCCTGGATCTAGGCTCTAGTAAGTCGATTTCTCAGTTCATTTCAGGTTGCTTTCAATCATTTATCCATTCAACACTACTTTCATCTTATGTAAATTCCGTCCTCTGGTACTCGATACTTCAAGTATATAAATTATCTGTCGAATTGATATTTCTTCAAAGTCAAATGCAGCTTCATCTGCGCGTTTCAATATCTCCTTGACAAACTGTAGATACAGCGTTTGCTACTGCAAAAGTCTGTCGTTATGTTACAAAGTTATTGAGATTGCAAACGAGATATTGATTCATTTATAGTGTAGCAACGATGCCCACTAAAAATGGCATTTTTTAATAATATCATTTTTGAGGATATTTTGTATAAGTTATGGTTTCAAATACAGTTAAAACGAGTCCAAACATCATTGTATAAGTTTCGTGACGATAGTCCGAAAAAGACTTTGTTTTGTTCCGTATAAGTTCATTTTTCTAGAGCATTCTAACCAACCTATACATACTCACATACATCTTCGTATTTCTTGCATAAATACTGATATTAAAATCACAATTTGCTTATATGGCTTATATAAATATCTTGGATATCTAAAGAATTCAGTCAAATATATTAAGTAAATCTTCTATATAAAAAAACTACAGTTTCCTTATAAACTCTGTAATCTATAAGATTTTTTTAGACTAAAAACGGTCTAGTGTTTTTATATTAAATTATAAATTATTGTAATATTCGCATAAAATATTAATATTTAATATTCGATATGAAATGAAATGAAATAATTTTCATTTTTAACGAATATTATAATACGAATAGATTACGAATAAACAATGCGTAAATATATAAAAAACTTATATTGTAATATCTGCTTTATTAAACTAAAATTCTAAAATAAAATTTCAAGATTTTTTTCTACCTTTCTCATTTTTGTATAAGAAAATTCTCTTAGTCTTAAAATACAAAAATAGAGAGAAAAAAGGAAAGATTATCAATACGACAAAAAATGACAATGTTCATTATTACACGTGCACCACTCCTTAGTCGGAAATTTGCTCTTATGAACACACACTTACAGCAAGAATTTCTACTTGGATAATAGTCTTTAAACAATGAAAATATTAATTATTATATTTTTACATTCTAGCATTTATAAACTTAATTACGTACAAAATAATAATTTAATAGCAAATATTGAAAAAATATGTTTATTTAATTTTGTTTAAAATATTAAAATTACAAAAAATTAATAAGTTTCTAAGTTGTATTAATCTCACAAACACCTACAATAACCAAATTTTTTTGGTTTTGTTTGTTTACGGCTTTTTAATAAAAATAATAATAAATAAAAAGAAAATTTAATAATATAAATAATAGTATCATTTATTAATGTGCAACAATAATTCATTTATCAAAATTAATATTAAACTAATACTTAATCGTTGTTAATATTTGATATTAGGAATTGTTTAAAATTTTAATTAATTAAAAAATTAATTATAATAAAGATAGTGAGTGATATTAATAATAAAAATAAAATAATAGCGTTAACAAAGCGTTAATGACATTGTTTTAGAATTAATAATAATTTTACAGTAATTATTTATAATATTAATCATTTAACATGAATTATTCATATAAGTAATAATTTAGAATTGATAATAAAAACATTAATAATTGATATCAATAAAAATCATTATAATATCAACATTAATAGTAATAATTATAAAAGCGTATACTATAATATATAAAAAGACGTAAGTTCTATGTAAATTATCAAAAAATATTTAAAAAATAGGCTAAAATTATATAAATTGTAAAAATAAAAATCATAAACATGTAAACCATTAAATTACACGTCCTTAAATTATAATAAATAAATGATTAATTATTAATGTATAAGCAACATGTATAGAATTTTTCGTTATTTATCGATTTTTGTTTAATAAAAATTAATTCTTATTATTATATTTAATATTTTATGTTAATCTTACCTATCTACTAAATCTTCCATACTACTTCGGAGTCTTTGAAAGTTACTTGAAATATTTTTCATTTCAGAGATTCCCCGCTTCAGTTCAGTAAGATTATTCTTCATTGAGCTAGATTTTATTTCAGTTGAAGACGAAGTTAGAATTCTCTGAGAAGTTTTAGCTAACCGATTTGTATTTTTACTAGTTCTTCCACTATTTTGGCGTTCATTTTGGTGTGAAATCATCTAAAATTATATAGAAAATAATTTATAAGTGAAAAAGATTTCGGTTTGATTAAATGGTTTATGTACTCATAAATTTCAGAATTTTAAACCAACTCTTTTAAAAAAAATAATATATAATGCATAACAGTATCACGTTAGAATTTAAATTATATAAAATAGTTATTATAATAAAATGCTCATATAAATCATAAATGTCTCTACATGTACATTTGGAGTTCATTTGCTGATACCTTCTGCGTAGTCTTTGGAGTAAGATCGACTAATCATGATGCTGTGTCCCTTATAGGCAATGTCTGTGAGTGCGATATAATACAAGAAAAAAATATCATCAAGTATAATTTTGTTTTGTTTATTATAATTTATTTTCACAAAACAAAATACAACAAAAAATTATTATATGCAATAGCGAAAGATATTACATAAATATTTAATGCAACGATATTAGCATAAATTAAATAGTGTAAAGTAATCTTTAATAAATTAAATTTAAATTATTTTTATACACAAGCGCATGATATTCAATAAACGTCTGTTACAAATATTTTTCGAAAATCTTTAAAATTTTTTAAGATATGAGGTATGAAAAATTGAAACTCGAAACAATTGTAAAAAGCAAAATTATAGAAAACTAATTATATTTAAGGACTAAGTTAAAAAAAAATATAAATCAATTTCTTAAATCTTTACGAAGAATGATGTATTTTTAAAACATCATCAAATATTCAAAAATGTGTTTTTGATATTTTTGAGTTATAATTTTACAAACCTAGTGAATCATAACTTGACCAGTTGTTCCAAAAAATGTATTGTCTACATATATTCATAATCACTCTGGCTCTATTAGAAAATGTATTTCTATTTATATCTGTAATATTTCATACATATTGAACATGTATACTATACTTGATTTTTAAATTTTAATTATAAAATTTAAATTTAAATTTTATATTAGTTATGCAATAAACATACAAATAAAATTATCATTGACATATAATTACTTAATTCTAAGATACTTAATTTCTTTAAGTGATTTCTGATAGAATATATCCATGTACTTTTTTTCTCACTTTCGATCATATAACTAATTAAAATTGATAAAATATCTTTATTAACATAGTTTCAATATTTGAGAAAATTAATATCAAGAGAAACTGTTATCAGAATAGATTAAATGAAGAAAAATGTGCCGTTAATTCTTTTGTATCAATCTAATTTCTTAGTAAAAGTGGTTCTAAGAATTTAGGATTTTTCATGGAATACCATAATGGAAATGGAGTCGGTCCGTAGATCCGACTGGGGAGATCCGTAGGGAGTTCTCTTTGTCCTCTTCCTTCGGTCAGCTCAGCTGAACCTTTTTTTTTGAGCTTCTCTTTTAGAATCGCCGTTAGAAGAGCGCTTTGCAGTTTGTTATCTACGTTTTATTAAAATGAAGTATAAGTCTGCTTCTATCGTTTGTCCTGAGGACGGTTTGTATATATATGAGACGTGGCATCTCAGGGAGGGGGTAAAAAAAGAATACAATCACTTCCTTTAATGGCCAGTCAGGCAAATCTTGCCTCTTTGGCTTCATCCATTCAGCTCCACCCTTCTTTCGAACACGGGATACGTCGCCGCACGGGAAAAACGGTTTTCTCGACGATACTTCCCAAGCCACACCGCGGTGCCATCGTGGCGGGAAATCTCGAGCCCACTTTTCCCAGCGCGAAACACTCCGATATATTTGCATTGGATGACTCATGAAGAGTCACCCTTTCTGGTCCGGACACCCACGGCGCGGTCATTTACGAGTCGTCGCAAAATTTGTTTGGCGTGCGTCAACCTAAATGTAATCGTTTCAAATTTTTGCTTTACTAATCAAAACACATTTTCATTAATACTATAAACAAAAAATCTAGTTGATGAGTGTTAATACTTCTAACGTATCTTTTTACCTGTAATAAAAAGAGTATTATTTCGTTTTTACATTGTAATTGCCTGAGTGAGTAGGTTTAGATAAATAAATACTTTTTATTTCATATTGGAAATTGTTCTATAAAATGTAAACTTTTCTTAATTTAAAATATTTACTGTGTATTATGGCAATTAAACAATTCATTTATACAATAATTATAACTCATTAAATATCTTATATATACTTAGATTTTACAAGTTACGGTTTAATATAAAGAACTTTCAGTTTTATCTACTTTTGATATATTATATAAATTACATTCTTTTCTATAAGATGTGATTGTCAATACATGTAATCAAAGATTTTCAAACTTCATTTCATAAAGTATTTGAGTAAAGTCTGGCTGAGGCTACCATTTAATGAAATGATGAACATTCATCGGTTTTTCACATAATTACTTAGAGTTATTAATTGCTAGAGCCGACAATGACGGAAAGTACTTCTGAGAATACAAAAACATCCGATGGCGCTAACCAGCATCCTTCGACGTTTAAATCACATTTCAACCTACATTGCGTAGATAGTTACTATCACGTACCACAAGCAATTACAATGAAATCGTTAGACTGGCTCCTTTAGCCGTTGACTCTCAATGTACCGTTAATTAAGCATAGAATCTAGATATATTTTTTGAAGAATGCGAAATATATGCCATTGTATACGAAACATCTGCTGCAATCTACAGAAAGATAATGTTTGCTATTGTTATTTTCACCAAGAATAAATGCAAAATAATCTACCTATGAAGTACACTAGCCCAATTACTACTATCAAGATTTATTTCCTAACTCCATGACAAGTAACACAGGGAAGAAGGCATCACGCTCTTTCTCGAACAGCGCCTCGTCCCACCAGACCCAGACTCACAATGTTCGGATTTTGTTGGAGACGCTAAGCTTAACCACTAAACAAGATCTGCCAGCAACTACTATCAACATAGAAGTACGTTGGATTAAACACATTAATTCAAGACCACGATGCGTAACATTACATGCATATTTTCATATACCAGCCACGTGCCTATACTTCCAACTCAGATCACGAAGAGTAGAGCTTCATTGCTAAACTAACATAGTGGTGCATTAACTAGGAGCCAACCAGACGAGGATTATACTGGTAAGAGAGATACACGATGAATCATTTTTCCTTATAACGCCAGATTTGCTCTTGACGATATCCTCCTATTCCCGACGGCAGTTGAAGAAATCGTGTCTTGCACAACTACAACTTTGACTGTTTTTATATTAAAAGACAAGAAGCAAGAAATATTTCTTGAATGGGTTCAAAGTTCAGAAAAAATTCCCACCAGAGTACTACAAGAATTCAAAAGTTTAATGAATTGTCACTAGCGCATATTCGTCAAATATGAATCCTTGTAACAGACGAAGTTCACTTACCATGATCTAAAGATAAGGAACCGTAAGGACCTTTCAACTACCCTTGTCTAGATATACAACAATTGAAAATAAAGCAATCCAACGAGATGTAAAATAGCTATTACGTATAAAACGGAAAAAGAAATCATAGACATGATATCTTCTTCATATTCGTCTATCATTATACCAGATAAGAACTGCGAATATCGTTTTTGCGTTGAATTTCGGAACTTGATCAGCATTACAGAGGATCCTGCTCAGTCATGGCTAGTGATCCATGAGGTGTTAAATGACCTGCAGAATGCCATAATATTTTTTGTACACTGGACCTATGTGTCTAGTTCTATACTGGACAGTGGGTACTACCAGATCTCGTTGACAGATCACACCAAAAGATGCACAGCATTGGTGACACTAGATAGGCGAAAATATACTTTTAAACTAATACTCTTTGGTCTTCAAGACAGTAAAAGAACGTCCATGTAAATTATTAAACAAACGGTTTTGATTGGATTAATGCGGGCGTACTCCATGCATTACTTTGACGATCACCTGCAGCAACTGGCACTGGTATTCGAACACCTTAGAGATTCATGACGACCGTTTACAATTGTGTATTGACTATAATCACTGCCGAACATAGTCAAGCAAAACAGAAGAACGTTCGCATCATAGTGGAATTTTTTAATCACAGATGCAAGAGGCAAGCGTCTTTTTTGGTAAATGCAAACTATTGTGGGCATACGTGCAAGGCTTCTTAATAGCGCTGACATTGACTACGTAACTATTCGATAGACTTTGGAAATAGACAGAATAAGCACAGAAGGTGTTTAAGATAAATAATAATAATTTTCACATGTAAAATTTTTAAATTAATTAAAGTTATCTTGTTATTCATCGGCGACTCATGTGGAGAAGATATCGCGTCTATGGTTTCTTTTTTCAATTATACATAATATCTATTTTACATCTTGTTGATTTGCTTATAACTCAGAAAACCAATGAGTGAGTTGTTACTCAAATTTACAATCAACAGACTGGGAGAAGTCTGGTCCTTGGTTACTTAGCGAAGCCTAGAAGTGTTTCAGTGCAGCCTAATTGTCATAAAGCAAAATACATCTTTGCAGAGGCGAGGTTCCTGATACGTTTTCGTGAAAATGACTCCGCCTCAAATACTGCCGATAAATTTAATAGAGGTTTGGATCCACAGTGTAAGCGATCTTATATGGTGAACGAGGTGCATAAATTACATATTTACAAAATTAAACGTTTCACTGTCGGAATCATAAAACTTGACATCAGCGAAATGAAGCGCACACCACTTCTGCGCCTGAGACGAGAGGAACGAACAAGCGCAAGGTTATCGTATTGGTCGAATAAATATTCAAAGCCACTAAATGGAATATCCAATAAATAGTGACGTTAAATGTAGCGACAGAACAGCGACAAGAAGTAAGACGAACCTCTAAGCGAACCAACGCACGAACGAGGATTATTTTTTAAATGAAAATTACCATTTGCGGAATCGACCTCAGCGAGCGACACGTTCAGTCCTTATAATTTTACAACTAATATTTAAAATGTAACAAAGATATATATGAAAATATTTTTTTATCTCCTATCAATGTATTTTTGCACAATTGTGAATGGCAATTAATTAGTTCTGAGATCAAACTCTTTGTTATACGTTGACAGCAGTGTACTTTAAAACACTTCCGAGGGAAAACGAGCGGCCTTTATAAATTTATTGATTAATGTGTAAAAATTACATTATAAATCTAAATAAAACTTACGAATTAACCGGTGTGATAACAACGTCAATATATAATATGTAGATTTAATAAAATAAAATACGGTAGAGAACATTGAAAAATTACAAGTTTTTAAAGATTTCTATTGGTTAAAAAATATAAATTAAATTTAAGACTACAAGATGATACAATTAGAATTATAGTATTAATATGTAATTTATAATAAGCATCATTATGGATATTTTTCAAAATTTTATACCTTAAATATTCCAAGTTAAATGTTTTAAATTTTATTCAGATTTTCTTATTCGATAAATATCTTTATTTTTATATACTGAAACATATGTAGTTGCATTTTTTATATCATCAGGATTCAGGCTGAAATAATATTAATGTCAATTAAGGGTTTTCAAACTACCAATTTTTCATCTTTACTATGATTTTAATTGATTATACATATAAAACAAAATTAGATAAGTATTTATATCGCATTAACATTTTATTTGTTATAAAGCAGCAGTATAAAGCATTATATTCAAATTCCATAAAACTTTATTACTAAAAGAATTATTTTTCTTATAACCGAAAAACAATACAGAAACTCTATTTCTTACATCTCTCTATTTTTTAATTTTTTAATCAAAGTGTACAAGTTATAAACTTTACTTTATTAATAAACAATTTAGTTGTTCAAACTTCTAAATGTAAAAATAAGCGTAAACTTGTAAAAAGTATTTTGAATTTTTAATTAAATACTATATATACTATATAAACAAAAGTAATTTCTATGTAACTTAATTAAAGAAATTTAATAATTTGTAAAATATGACACAAACATCTTTACTTAAAGACATTGCAGCTTTTGTAATTACATTTAAAAATGGTATTAACGACTATTCATAATAAAGAAAGTTACAATCGAAATATAATGCGAGAACATAAAACACAAAATATATTGATAAATAATTGCAATAATTAATATTACTCCTTAAATTCTTAAATAATAAGAAAATAGTAAATTTTATTATAGAAATTAAATAACAAATAACACATATCAATTAAATCATTATTAATAATTTTTTTGTATAAATAGTTGTATAATAAATACTTAAATACATTTTTTGAACAAATAATGAATTAAGAAACTATTATTATTCCAAAAGACGAAATTATAAATTACTGAAATAAGGCTATTAAAAAACGCCATCCATTTGAATTTAAAAATACTTAAATTAATTCCTCAAGTGGCTAAATTATTCATCAGTTTCATTTTTCGTTTTTTAATTAAGTACATTATTCTATGAATTAATGATAGATAAATAATGAAAACATAATATTTGAAAATATCAGAAAAAACGATTTTAGCAGATACTATTATCTTGACTAAAATGTTTGAACTGATTATACTTACAAATCTTTTAATGATTTATACATTTGTTTCTATCCTTGTAATTAAATTAAATGATGATTATTTTCATTTGTTATTTTTATTTAGAAGAAAACTATGATGGCTTCTGAAAAAAAAATATTTCTGGTTTTATTAAATTACAAGAATGACATATTCACTATTGATTTTACTTTATTTATTTTTATTATTAATAAATCATGAACACTGCTGAATAGTACACACACAGTGTATGAAAAACAACCTAGCTTTATGCAAAAACCAAATCGCAGTTTTCAAATAGATCGTCCTACAGTGCTCATGTCGACAATGTAGCGAGAATAAATATATATTATAAGATTATTATTTATAATTGAAAAATCTTATTAACTTTCTTATTAAAAATATTTTATTATTGTATTTTTTCCTTTTCTGTACAATAAATTTATACAATAAAATTATGATAGTTGTTCACAAGTTTCTTGAATCTTTGCAAGTAAATGTTTGGAAGTATTCAGAAAGCTCACGATGTTGCTGTGCTTAAGGTTAGCAATAATATATTTGAAGCTTACCACGTGTCCGGCACTGAGACTCACTTTTATGCCGATAGATCCATACTCTCTTTCGACACCTTGAATTTTTGATCGTGCTTAGCATAGCGCTAATCACGTAGGAGAACTAAGAGAGATACGTAGTCAATATAAACATTTCTTCCCGTCTTTTCAAGAGCTTAATGCAAATCGATTGTATACTTGTTACAAATTATATTTTTATTTGCTTTCTAAACTATTTTACTTTTATTGCTTGCCTTATTATTTAGGACATTTTTTCATTTATTCTAATAAATGAAATCTAAAGTTTAATATAATATTTGTATATAGTATCAGCAATTTTCAAGACAAAAATAAGATATCTGCTATAATAAACGAAGATACATCTCCTAAATTATTCCATACGTCTACCATAGAATTCTCATATCAGTATTTATTATTCTGATCTAATTATTAGATACAGTAATTATAATTTTAATTTATAATCATATACTTGTCATTTTATAAATAAGGATAATAAAATGTTAAAAGGCAGTGTGATTTAATAAAGCAACAGTTAACCAATTTAAACAACTTTAGCCGCAATTAGCAAGGAAACGGATCTAAATTGCCTAAACTTAAGACATCGACCTTTTATACTACTATTAATACTTAGTTTGAATTTTATGATTCTTAAAAATCCATTTCTCTGATGATAAATCTATTTCTATTATTCATAAATTCGACTATTTAAAGGGCAAGTTTGCCGAAGTTATACATCGTAAAATTATAAATATATATTCAAAACCCACACCAAAGCTTTTTACGATTTTACGCAAAATTCAAGGGAATTTCACATCCGCTCGCTATTAGATAGTTTACAGAATTAACATCTTTAAATAATTTATTCTAAACAACACAATAGTCTATTAATTTTAGGGTTAATGTTAAATATCTTACGTATATATAAATAAGATTTAGATATGAAGATTCTATATTAAGAATATTACTATTAAATTTATAGACATCTCCAAGACAATGTCTATATTATTAATTCATATAGATATATTATTAAAAAATACAGTTATCGCCAACCTTACATTTTATGTACTTGAATTAATGCAGAAATTAATCTGTTCAGCGGTGTCGAACGCTTTTTTACAGCCAGATAAATTTAAAGAGTTAAAAACTAGCCAGCATTATTGGAAGAAACCAGATTAGGGTAAATAATTTCAAGATGTTACTGTGAGACTCAAACACTGATATATTCACATAAATTGTAAATTTCTTTCAATTTAATTTAAAAACCTTTCTATTTTGTGAAGACAATATTCCGACAATCTACGTTCTATTCAAAATAAGATGTTACCTGAAGATTCTTGCAATTCAGCATTTCAACGTTCTTTTATTCTTACAATATTCATGAAAGATACTAATTTAAATATTGAATATTCGAATAATTGTATAATTTTAAATTGCTATATTCATTGCAACTCGTACTTTACAACAGCTTATCGATGATAAACAAAATTAATTTATAACTTCATCAGAAATTTGGAAATATGCTTTTATGTTGAGATCTTCTGATAGATGCGAAAAGTTTTAAAGAACTAAAGAAATCTAATAGGTTTTAATTAATTTTTCAACGTAAGACAGTTTCAAATTAATAAAATGAGTATCAAATTGTTCAGATTTATGTAAACGATAAGTATGTAAAGCATTCACCTTAAATTTCATATTGCTAATTGAATGGACATAGTAAAACGACTTGACTTATATTAAAATCCGATTCATTTTCTGTGATATAAAAAATAAAGAATTCATCATACATTAAACAATCTATTTTTTTTAAAGTTATTTTATGAGCTCCAGTCTTTAATAGGTAAAATATTGATTGGAAAACTTTGAAAATTTCAAATAAATTTAGATGAAGAAGTCATTGCAAATATTATCAATGCATAAAAAACAGTATGAAAACTTCTAATATCATACATATATTGATAATAATGTTAAATCTTGAAAATTATAATGCAAAAATATAAATGTATCAATAACTACATGAAAATTGTACGTTACCAGCGTTACTTTCGTTCCGTCGTGTACGTGCGACGGTCGTACGTCAATTGACCGTATGGTGCTCTTGCATAAATAACGTTTTCGTTATACTGACCGTTTTGTATATTCTGACTTAAAATTGATAGTTTATTACAAATAATTTTATATAATATATATGCCGTTTAGAAGTTATTTTAAAACAGCAATTAAATGTAACCACAACGGAGATTCTTACAAGATTCATAAAAAAGAGACTCGTCAACCATCAAATTATTCTAATCACTTTCTTAATTTTGTAAGAGAAAATTTAAACAAACTCCCACAAACATATTGAAACTTCGTATCGTATTATTTTACTTGAATAATTTCCTTATCACAAAGTTAAACAACTAATATTAATACGAAGTCAACTGTAAAAATATGTAATTTTTATTTAGCATTATCTATGATTTCAAAAATAAAAACTATGCCTTGAGGTACGTTTTAAACGTGTATCTTAAAAAAGAAACTGATATAATTTTAGCGACTAACAGTAATTAATTGTTTGAATACTTGTTATAAAATTATTGTTATATCTGCTTCCTGAATTACTTTTCAGATTTTTTTTTTCGTTCATTGTACTTTTATTGCTTTTCTCAGTATCTAATAGTTTTCTCTATTTAGACCTTTTATGATATTAAGATATAATATAATATTTTGATTTATTACCTACGATGTATAAGAGTTAAACATAAGGCTTCTATTATAATAAAAGATGACATTGTTTAGGTTAGTCCAGGCGCCTATTTTTTATCACGCTTTCTTGTCTCGATCGACATAACTATTGTATTTTTCGATTTACATTAGTACTATTGCAAAATATTTTCTATTGAAGAAAACAAAATTAATTCTAGCTCTGATCAGTAACCGCATTGTATTTACAACTTTTTATATCAACCAATATGAAATCTAACACTATCTTATAAGTTGTATAAGTTATCTTCGATTCATCGTATAGGGTTATATAAGACAGTTTGAGTATTAAAACAATCTTCTTAGTTAGTAAACAGTTTTTTAACCGATTTAAGTAGTAGACTAACTTGCCTATTTGCTAGTTGAAGACCGTCCATTATAGTGAACGATAAGCTTACTGTAATACTTTTTATCAGCTTCTTATTTCTCAACACTGGGGTAACGTGGGTATTATAAAATATATAAATCTATAATAAATATATTGTGCATCTATATAACTTGAGCAGAAACAGTAATTAGAAAGTTTAAGGAATATGTATAACAAAGTTTAACTTCGAGGGGGGCACTAAAATTGACTAATGATATAGATGCTTTAATTAGTAATTGAGAAGACAAAGTAGAAGTAAGAAGAAGACTCTTTCACATTTAAAATCTACAAAAATATAATTAATATAATACAAATATAAATATTAATATAAATTAATCACTAAATGATTATTTTAAACCTCTGCAAAATTATAAATTAAAAGTGAATAATACAGTATTATTTAAGGTAATTTGAGACATTTGCTGCTATTACAAAAAAATACAAGATTGTACATTAATACTGCAGTGGATGAAAAATTAATTTTTTCACCTTAATAATTACAATATTAATAATTTTCTTTATCACTTAGTTTATTGTTTGAAAAAGCAAGATACGTGCAACGAAATATTTTATTGTTATACCGCCAAAGAAAATTGCATATATCCACTTACTCTAGACTTTTATTAATAATTATTTATTATCTATTATTGTAATTTAAGTAAATGACTAAGTCATAGCTTGTAAGATTTATGAACTTACAGGAAAGAGGTTATGTCCTCCAACATTTATTAGAATAAAATACAATTATTTGATTCTTAAAGTATTATCAGACTTCACTTCTAGCTAAAAATTCTAATTGATAAAAAAGATTTAAGATTTTACTTTCAATTTCTGAGTTTATATTCATTAAAAATCTTGGATATCTTGATTCCTGATACACGATTTAAGATTTAAGATTAAGTCAAAATCTATCTAGAATAATCATATATACGGAATATTCTTTTTAAAATAATGGGATTGCATACCAATTATATGGCGTTTCGTATTTTGGTTCTTATCAATAAGTACAGATTGGTACATGAATTAATAATGAGATATTTGGTCTAAAAGTATGAAACACAATATTACAATTTTATTGGTTGAAGCGTTACAGCTTAGCGAATTAATTTTATTTTATTTTATCAATAAAAAATATTTTTAGGTAATTGGCAGAGAGGAATTTATTATAATTTTGTTACGTTACGCATTCTTTAAATGTTATCCATGTTATTAGATGAACAAAAACTTGTGTTAATATATGAATTATTAAGGGTTCACTTCACATGGCTATAGGAAGAATAAATATGAATAAATAAATAAATAAATAAATAAATAATAAATAAGTATTTTTATATATGCTTGACGATGTAGTCAGCAAAAATAAATATAAAAGATAGGTTATAGATTTCTGCATGAACAAACTAAATTATCATTCCAGTATTCTGTTCATTTTTCACCTCCTCTACATAAAACAAACATTTCCTTGACTTCGGTTTATTAAGAAAAATGTTAGTAAACTATTGCATCATCATTATGAATTTATTATATTTCACATTTATAGAACTGGATAAATAAAAAATTTTTCAATCCTATTGTAAAATACATTTCTTTTTAGAAACAAATTTTACTAGACTATACAAAAATTATAATTGAAATTACTTTGTTATTAATAAGAATCATATTAACTAGTATAAGTTTTCAAAAATATTTGTTCATTCAATTAAACAAATATTCAAATTAGATATATATCAAAATTAGATAACACGGTAAAGTGGACAAATGCTAATACACATTTATCAAACAGTTAGAACGCATAATTTATTTGTTGTGAGACAGTAGAATAAGTAATAGGCACAATATCAATAATAAAATTCTCGAAAATAAATTTGTTATAAAATACATCAATATAAAAAAGGAATCTTTGTAATTTAGGCTTGTTATATAATACCTAACACATTCGCCAACGAAATAAAAAAAAATTACCTAATACTTACCATACCCAATACTTTTCTATTTCTATGAGCATGTATTATCTTTTCCATCAATGTTTTAAACCTGAATAGATATTTTTAATGATGGGCCTTCATAAGTCTCATTCCGTTTCAATTATTACTAAAAACATTCTTTTTTATATAATAAAGTGATTTTCTAATTTCAAACTAGGGCTTATGTATGCATATATAACATTAGTTTATTAATAAACAATAAACATCTTTAACTTAAATATCAGAAATTGTACTTTTACTTACTAAAATCCCTTCAAGTATATCTGGATGGCGTAATAAACTATGCGGATTCATTAAAAAACGAATTATGGAAAACTTATTGACAATTGTTGACAAATTAGAAATTATCCAGAAATTATTAACAAATTAGAAATTATTGAGAAATTATTGACATATTAGCAATTATTGAGAAAATATTGACAAATTAGAAATTATTGAGAAATTTTTGACAAATTAAAATAGGTAACGTTAAAAATCAAAAACTAAATACGAATTTAAAAAAATAACATCTTATGTTCAAAGAATATCAAAAAATTGTGTATTTTTTATCTCCGAATTCAGAAGATGATAAATATCTAATTAATTCAATGCCCAAGTTTCTAAAAGAGATAAGAATATTTCTTTAATCTACCAGATATTTCTCAAGATTTATTGAAAATTATAGTAAAATAATCAACTCATTCACTTTTCTATTAAGAAAGATATTGCTTTTAAATGAATTCCTTTAAAATTTTTATTATATCCAATCATTTACAATGTCCATCTTTCAAAATAAAATTTATTTTCGTTGTATATGCTAGTAACTTTGTTATTTAGACATTTAATATACAGTCAAATACCAAATGTCTTAGTTGTAGACAACGATATCTTAAAATTCTCTAAAGGTGACGCTACAATAAATTATGAATATAGTACTATATACACCAAGACAGTAAACTGTAATACTAACAGAAACTGGTGAATATTTGTTTATTTGATACTTAATAAATTGTATTCACTAATAAAGACGAAGCTGTAATATCAATTCTTTTTAACATTACAAAATTATTTAAAACGAAATAAATTATAACGACTTCGGGACGTTTTTAAAGAATAATTTAGAACGCAGTTATCAAACCTAAAATAGCTCTTCAATACTTTTAAATTTAAAGACAAACTTAAAAATATAACTCACTTTATTTTAAAATTACTATTCACATAGCTATATTAATTGAAACATTAAAAGAAAAAAATGAAAAAGTTGAAAAGCAAGAAAAATTATTACCATGCCTAAATATAATAGAAAAACGAAAACAAATTAATTTAAAATCGGTGATACGTATATTAAGAAGTTAAACGGATTTCAAAATCGAAACAATAAAGTTTTTATTAATTATGAGTTAATATATTAAATTTATTTATTAAACGTAAAAATAATGATTTCATAAAATACTAAAATTTGGTATTGAAAGTAATATCTTGAAAATATTAGAAACTATTATGCAACATGTAAATACTTACCTTAATATCGAGAATATCGATACTAAGTTAAAATGAGAAAATACAACTTATAATAAAAATAAGTATTATTAACGAAAACTATTTATATTGTTATGCTTCTACATATTTCGTAGATGTAATTATTAGAGCGACTGATTTATTAATCGTATTTCTACGAACATTTTAGGAAAGCATAACTATAAACACGTTTTATGCTTGTCTATAAGATATGTACACTGCATAACTGTTCAAAAGCGAGTATTAATAAAGCAGTTAATGAAAAAAAAGAAATAAAATATTTATCTTAAACTTATAATATATGTATAAAAGCAATATAGAACAAACTTTTTTAAATACTAAAATAGTGATCCATTGCACAAAAAAATTTGTAAGGTATGTTAAATGAAACATGTCACAGATGTTAGCAGCAGAAACGCTGGTAAATTAAAAGATGAAAATTATAGATGAACTCATAATACATTATGGCTTAGGTATTACAAAAAGTTCTGATTCTTCAAATAATATTCTCGCGTTTTATCACAAAATGCCGAAAGTCGTAGCATATTATTACTTGCAAAAAAAAAGAGTTGGTGCAAGTGACAGAATTAAAGTAAATAGAATATTTGTTATTTTTTATCCACATAATAAGCTGTTTTTAAATTATACAGTTCTCAAATCTTGATTAAGCCAATTTATTTTTATGTTAAATTTAACGCTATTAATTTTTTAGAAAATTATTTGAGAATTTGGTTATTTAGGTAATTAGATAAATCTGAAAAAAAGAAATGTTTAAATTCATTTATTTTGTTCTTTACTTAACAACACGTCTATTTGAATTAAAAAACTACAGAAACGTCTAGCAATGTTTGGTATTCAAGTAAACATTATTATTACTTTCTTTGTGCAGGATGGATCTAAATAAATTGATCCTATGTTTTGCCCTGATAAATGCAAATAGTTACCGTTCCTCATGTTTTACTTTGATAAAGAGCAGATTATATTTCTGAAGAGCAATGAGGTAAGAACATTGACCGTAAATTGACTTGAAAGATGTTCCTTGGTAGTGGCAACATCTTCCTATCCTACCCCTTCCTTTGTTGTCGATGTCAAACAAACTACTAGAGTGAGTTGGTTGAATACTTTTGTGGTGATGTTCCCTGCTGTATAGCATAGTAATTTTTTCTTTTGTGATACAGGAAGATTGGCTGTTAAAAACACTACAATCCTCTTTTATTTCTTTTCTCGGAGTAGATCCACGTTAACCAAGCTTCTATTCTAGGTTCACAGTTCTATCAGAGCTATGATGTTTGCGCCAGTAGAAAGCGTTTGCACTGAAAAATTGGGCTGCAACAATTAAAGCATTATCTCCAAATATTTCCTCGTTTTTTCTCTTTTTCTTCTTGTGCCGAATAACGCCAGCACGTTTAATGAGACAAACTTTATACATAACTGTTAGCATATAGCAAATGTTATCATATTTTTATCGTAAATATTATTTTAAAAAACGTATTAATCAATTTATTCGTTCATATACTTCTCCCACTAGTTACTACCTGCATTGTGTTACAGATCAGTGAAAAGACCTAGACTAAATAATACTTTCAATAGCATCAAAGGAATAATACTGGACTCTGTTAATATGGATAACCAAATATAAATGGGTATAATTAATAGTTTTCATTAGCAATACTTAGAATAGATGATTATAGAAAGATCAGAAAATATTTTTAGAATGGTTCTTACGTGTTTTTGTTTTTTAGCCAAATTTCCAGCTCAAATAAAGATTTCCTTTTCTCTATCAGAGTGGCTTACCAAAAATATCTCAATGGATATTCAGTAACAAATTCAACAGACTCAATTTTACAAGTTTAAAAAATACTATTCAAACATGTACATCCCACAGTATTAAACATTAAACATATCATAACACTGAGAAGGAAACATTAAGCTATTGGATACATGTTAAAAACAAGTATAGTATCGCAGTATGTGAGTTTCTAGGTAACTAAATTGCACTTAATACACATAAATTGCCGAATACACAATCCTGTAAAAGGATAATTGTCCAGTTACTGATATTTTGTTAGGCAATATAATCCCCTTTGACATAGTAATGACGATTGTTATTAGTTAAGATTATTCTTCTTGCTTCAATACCAGAAATCATAATCAAATTATTGTAAACAAATTAACACTATTGCAAAGATGCCTTGAATATTATGACCAGTAAATGATACGAGTTTTTATTATCACAAAAAATCTACTAGGAAGTAGTACCAATCAACTGCAATAGATTTATAGTTTGCCATTGTCTACTAAAAAATTTGAAAATAAAATGCAAACTCTTCTTAAGATACAAACAATCAATTGCAAAAGATTAAGATATAAAGTGATTACTAAAGGAAGTGATTACATATTTAGAGTAGATAATATGCGATTCAAAGGCTTTCAGTCGGCGTCGGCAAGATGCACGCAATGTTTTTCTAACCTCAAAAGGAAATAAAATTTTATTAAGAACTGGCGAAATTCTAGAGAAATCTCTATAATTGATTACACTTTGATTAACTTTGAAATAGGTAGAAAATACATTAAGAGCATATTTCGTACAAATTATAAGATTACCATTTAAACTGAATTTATAGATTTGGAATTGCGATTGAAATAATTTTTATCTTTTTTTGAGATTAATGGAAATGATAAAAAATAGTCGATACAGTTAATGAAAAATTAAATAAAAATTTACAATTCTTATGTATAAGCTTATTACAAATATAGATAAGTTATACATATTGATTATTGTTTTGTAACACCGAAAGTCTAGAAATACTTTATAAGAATTTTCACTTGAAATTATAACTATACAGTCCTAGCTAGCTAAATTTGACTAATATGTATAATATGAATGAATAAGTATAATATATCAGTACAAGAATTGCACTGGTAGTCTACATGGAAAAAATTCATAATTCATCATCTTGGGTTTAATTTTTAAGCACTATATTGTTAATATTATAAATACCCCTACAAAACCTTGCTTTTATAAGAAAAACATAACCCTGGCTTACTAAATCCATAGCAACTCCCTCTATTTATTAGCACAGTAATAAAACATAATAAATTTAAAAGTTGCACTTTAACTGTATAAAAATTAACTCTATATAAATTTTAGAAAATTATATATGTAGTTTTTTAAATATATTCAATTTTTTTATTAAGGATTTTATTCGATGTATCAGAAAAAATGTCATAAATATAATCAAAGGCTTTAGATGCACTTATATAATATTCTCGTGTACAACCAAGAAAACTTATCTGCATCTTCCATATATAAAAATTATATTTCTTTAAATGAATATAAAACTGAACACGAAAAATGTTCCTTAGAAAGTACCTTTAATTACTGAAAATATTTTTTAAAATTAAAATTAATAATTGCAATATTTGTGATAAATATAAAAAGATAATATAATAGAGTGGGAATGAAAATGAAACATGAAAATGCGATAACTAAATTAAAATATGATAAAGAATCATACAATCATTATCATAATTGTAGTATATAAAATGCTTTAAAATATCAATTATAATAAGACCTTACGCAATCTAGGCTTTTTATATATACACATATTATTTCATATCAATTCATATATTGTGCATTACATTCTTATTTCCATTACATATAAATCATTAGATAGAAAAGAATGGAGGAATTAATTTTAAAAATCAATTTAAATAAAATGCACAGGGTTCTATTACGTACTGTGATTATATTGCCATTTAAGTTATACACAGGTAGAACTCCGTATTATTATGTTGATGACTTAGCATTGTGTACTATATGCTCAGTGTACTATAAGCTCTCAAACTTAAATTAAATGAAATCATGTATATTAATTTTATTTTGAGAGCTATTAAATATATATGTTTTGTAAGCATTTATTTATGTAAAATAATTTCATTCCATTCATAACAAGTTTGTGCCATAAAAAAAATAGTATAATATGTTTAAGTAATTAATTTAAATTATGATAATAAATATTACCAAAATATTCTAATAAACTCATTTTTATGAGAATTTAAAAGTATGAACTTTATATCATGTGCTAGACATAAAGCATAAATAAAATTATGAAATATAGGAAAATCAATATTAAAATATTTTGAAAATGAAGTAAAATAATAATTAAAATACAGAATGTTGAGTTTTTGAAATTTATTATTTATTCATCAATGAAATTTCATTGACGATAAAGTACATATATTCAAAAACAGTAAACTGTATAAGAAAATTATATTTATATGGTCGAATATAGAACATATTTTATAAACAATTAAGATATAAAACAACTTTTTATTACTTCTTTATTTTTAATACTTCTACTCTTATCTTGGTAAATTAAATAATTTGCTGACTTGTCATTCTGAACTTCACTGCATTATCAAGGAATCATATGCATGAAATATTTTATAATTATAATAAAATTAGTACAGATTATTGAAATAAATGGATTTAAAGAATAATATAAAGAAAAAACTATTCTAACCATAGCAACTACAATTACAAGAACTATATATTTGGTTAGTTTAAATTGAATCAATAATTGTACTGAATATGTACTTGAAAATTATATTTCCTTATACATAAAATAAGAAAACAAAAGTAACAAAACCCAGTGCAATATACTATAGTGCTATCAAAAGTATGAACATCTTTTTATAAGAATAATTATTGAAAAGAATTTTACAAGTTATATCAGTTCATATCGTAAAAAAAATTTATTTATTAAATTTTAAGGATTTAAAATTATTAATATGTTCCAACATTTATAAAATAATCAACTGTATGCAATTATTTTGAATTATGATTTCCAAACAAACAATAAATGGTTAATAAAAAAAGAAATTTTTATATAAAATCACTGCGAATGACAAACCTTGTACATCCATATAATTTTAATTTACTACTTTAATATTCTCCTTTATAATCTTGATTCTTATAACCACATCTTTTTACCATAATCATACCACCACCTTGCAGATATATAAATGAATTCTATTTTAGGAAACCTTAATACTACTTTTACATAAACTAAACTAAAACAATTTCATATTTTTAAGTAATTTCTTGATACTCTTGCTTAATTACCTTTAAAATTATTAAATTCTATTAAAACAATCAGCCAAAATATAACCTGAAAAAGTGCATAATACATAGAATTAGTTCACATAAAAATTTTATTATTTACTTACTTTATTCTGTGCATTTTAGGTACATAATTAAGAAGAAAGTACCTGATCTTTAAAAACTGTTGAGTACTACAAAGTGACGTATTATTATATGTATCTAACAAACTTTTATTAATAAAGTTCTTTGCTCCTATTTAAATCACAAAAATTAACAATATAACCTTTCTTGTGAGTGTTAATGATAAATTTTTCGCTTTGTATGCGCTAATGTACCTTTTCTTAATACCATACATGAAAAGGAATATGGTTGATACACACAGGCGTACGAAGAGCACGACGTGGAACACATTTTCGTCGCATGCGCAGTAGTTATTCTAGCTTATTGGTTATATTTCGAATATTCTGAACAAGTAAATATCAGATTTATTACAATATTATTAAAAATACCATGGATATATATATTTTAATAAATAATTATACGATAGTGTGAAAATTTTAATACGTTAATATTTTTTTTATTCTAGCTTTAAGACAATTCTGAATCAAATTTATTAAAATTTACTGGGACTTAACAGATATAAATATAATATATGTAATTATATTACAAATTTACAAACATGAATAAGAATGTCATTTTAAATTTTCTCACTTATAGATACATTAATATATTTTAAAAATGTAGCTTATATGTATATACAACTATCTTTCTAGAGATGTATTATATTTTAATTTTTTAATGGAATATTTATAATAACTATAACTACACTGCTAACACTGTACGATGTCGTCTCGCCTCTTTTTCGTGTCCTGACAGCAAATATTTTCTGAAAGGCGCTGATTTTTCGTAAATATTTTCTGATCTGTGATATACATCACAGATAATTATAAATAAAATACATTTCCGAGTTAAATAACAATGTATTTCCATAATAACTTATAACACGCATGACGAACAACTCAACAAAGATGATACAGATACGCTCACTATTTTGTAAGCTTTTGGAGAACAGTGTCAAGGCCAGAATTACGCCACCCACATATGATAGCATGATATAATAGATATTTATTTTGATGAAAAATCTTCTACTATTAAGATTTTGATCATACATATACAAATAATATATTAAATATATCCGTAATTTTACACTAATAGTATGAAAGTAAACAAATTAAAATGAAAATTCTATTTTGGGCCGATATACTTTGCGCGAAATGACCATCTTCAAATCAAATATTGTGGATTGAATAAGTAATTGTTTAAAATTTTTAATAATTTGAAAGTTAAAAAATAATTGAAATATCTGTATTGTAAAAATATAAGTTTCTTTGGAATTAATATTTTAAGTAAATATAAACAATAATATTTATAGCAGTATACTTATTTTATAGCATATATTTATTCTTATCTTAATCTAGTTAATAATTTGAAACATATTTAGAAAAACTAAATCTTTTAGACAATTTAATTAAACAAAGGCTAGAAATTAAATTAAAATAAGTTGACCTCCAAAAATTAAATGATTAATATAGAAATAAAATTGGAGCTAAAATTAGAATTAGCACTAACATTGAAAAACAATGACATAATAACCAATCATTCATTGTTTTACGTTTTTCTTTGCCACGAAGCCTATCTGTTTGCTTGATTTTGTAAACTTTTAAGTTAACGTGCATGTATGACTAAAACGTCAGCAAAGCCTCCACCGGTATAATAGTGAAACTCGGTCAATTTCGACACTGTTGGGACCGTCAAGAGATGTGTCCGCTTGTAAAGAGAACATCACAGTACTTCTCGCAATCGTCTTACTATGGTTTAACATTGAAATACTGCTAATTAATCTAATTTTTAAAAAATTCATACTTTCTTGAATGTCACCACTTTAATATGAATCGAATGTCACATACTAAAAATATTAAAAGACGTTCGTTATACTTGTAGGTTTTTCTTATAGCTATCATTACGGCTTAAAATGTTACATGTTTTAATTGTGTATAATATTAAGATACAGCAGATCATTTTACTGCCGCCTTTCCGACTAACGCGAGAAAGCAGTGATATACAACCAATCTGTATTTTCAAGTACCCTCACCGAAAAAAGCTACTGCAAACCTTTATGGTGCAGGTATAAAATGAAATTATTGCTACAAAGCATTAGTGCATCTAACTATTGGACTAAAAGTAGACTAAAGTGGGTGAAAAAAGTAACAGAAGAACTAAGAAGTCATAACTATTTATTTCTTAAATGCGGCATAACATATTTTATTTTAATTAAATACTTTTTCTATTTGAGTACTAGTATTATTTTCCTTCCATTAAAGAGATTAAAATAAAAGTAAGATCATTATAGTTTAATAATTGTTACAATTTTTTATTATGACTTATTCATGTACTAATTGAAGTGTTTTGGTTACATTGTCAAAATTTCTTCTTCTCATGTCTTTTTACTAAAAATTTTTTATCGTGAAACGCGTTTTCTGTTATACAACTTTTGAGGAATGTTTTCGTATCTCTTCTCTTACTAATACTCTTTTTTTATATGTGATAACACGCAGTGTGTATTTAGAGGGTTTATTCATCCTCTTTGCAAACCTAGTTTTGGCTCTAAGAAATTTATTAATATGATTAGATAAAATTTAAAATATTATTGTTAAAAACTAGCAATATTTCAATTAGATTAATTGATGTTAAATTTATAATGATACTATTATGAATTGATGCAAATACAATATGCAGTTCAAATTATTATTATTATAGATTATTATTTAATCCTCAAAATTAGTAATCTTCAAAATTGATATCAATCTTGAGTTTAGACATTATTATTAATAAAAAGGCAGAATTTTTACTTGTCATTTTTTTTTTAAAACTTAAATAATATCTCATAATTTCAATACTAACTTAAAATCTAATAATAATATTATCGTCCTACATTACTAATAAAAGGCTACTAATATCATTAAAATTTATAATTATAGTAGCAATATAATTTCAGCCTTATATAAGTCTAGTTTGTATTTAATTTTGTAAATATAAAAATATCAATTTAAATATTAATATTAAATTGAAAATATTTTTAAAATTATAATAGTAAAATTATTTATTTTTTCATTGATTTTGATTTTATATTCACGTTTCTAACGCCGACATGCACAAGATAAGAGTTACGTCTCAAAATTCTACTAAGTACTGTAAATTTTCTTGCATATTAATGATCTATGCATGCCATTAGTTAAAGTTGTCTGATATGTATTATTATTATCGTTTTATATAAATATATACAAACCTGAAAATATTGAAATTTGAATGATTATTATTCTAACGTTATTATTACGTTATTATACTAACAAAATAATATTTAAATAATATATACATACATACAAAATACTCGCGCACAATAGATGATTCTCGTAGACGGAATAATAATGGTATATGCATGAGTTGCACTGCTCTAATTTTAGATGCGCATGACTTCCCCAGTAATTATTCGGCAGCCATCGATTATGCAAAATATATCTCGTTACAATTGTCGAAATTATAAGAGTTGATTATAACTTCGATAATCATAAATCTTAGTTATTCAGGGGTAATGATAACCACGTCTAGTAAAAGTGAATGCAGATCGCCATAATAAATACTTGCCAAATATACGTTACCCATCATTTATCTAGTGAAATACAGCTAGTATACGAAGCATAATTAATTAATTATAATTTCTTTTCTCATTTTTTTTAATACTTCTTAAAACAATAAAGGCTACGATAATTAAAGATATTCTATGAAGGTAGGTTTAATTAAATATGGGTATTTTTATATTCATTATTGATTTATTAGTTTGTCAATATTTTAAATACCGTATGACTCTCACAATTAAATATAATCTTAATATGTAAGTGACAGAGACATAATACATTTTAGAACCGTACTTATATTAATTCTTTAAATAAGACTTTTTAAAATTGATACTGAAATTAGCGTAATATTTTAAAATAAATACATATTTCAGGAGATATTATATTTTTACTAAGTTTTTATCAAAAATCATTGCTAAGTCAAGTTTTATAACTTGCATTTAACCGTCGTTATTGGTAATAGGAAGCACTACCGGAAATTTAACAATTTTAAACTTTCTATTTTGCTGAAGATTTAAAATTTGTAACTGTCGTTTAAGGTTATTATACAGCAAAAATAAGGACTCCTTCTCATCATTTAGCTTATGCATTATCTTACGATGAAATCTATTTTTAATGTATAAGTTTGCAAGCAGTTTATTTTTGTGGTAACTAAGAAAGGTAAATTCATTTTGAATTTTAAGATATTCTTCTGATAATACATTATGTTCTTTAAAAATTTTTGAAGATATAAAGCATTTATAATCTGGTAATGTTGGATTTATTTCTTCATTTATTATATTAAAGATATCTTTAACATTTTCATTTTTTATATATTTATATTTTGATTCAGGAACTGCATTATCTAATAGAGTCATCTTTTCAAGTTCCCACGGTGGTTTAATAATGGGATCAAGCTCCCAAGCATTTGCATCACATTTAATATGTAAGGGAGTCATATTTTGATTATCTAATGGCCATCGGGTATTAGATGCATTTGTTTCAGTTTTTAATAGATCCACTGCCTTTTTATTTAAAGTTATATTTGATTTAGATTGTTCAACATTTAATCGAACTATATTTTTTATATCATGTACATTTACACGTAGTGAATCATAAAAATTATTAAAACCTATTGACATATTCAAATTCGAAATTTTTGTTCTTGTTAAATTCATGCTGTTAAATCCAGATTCTTTTTTCTTCCTAACTTCATTGATAATATAATAATCAATAGGTTCCAAATATCCACTAAAAAATCCTAACAAACATGTCATAATTGTAACAACTTTATCCATCGATGGTCGCAATTCCGGTATTTTATTCCAACATTTAATTATAAGATTTTCTATGGGTTGGGGACAATTTTTCAGTAACGGTGGTCTATGGCCTACATGAACAGCCCACATAATTCTATAAGCTGAGCCTCCAATGTAATCAAAAGGCTTTTGCCGAGATAATATTTCCCATAAAATAACTCCCCAACTAAACACGTCACATTTTTCTGTGTACTTAGATCCTTCAAATACTTCAGGAGCCATCCATGGTGCCGAGCCTTTATTGTTCGTCATATAAGTGTTTAAATCACAAGCTGTACCAAAATCACAAATTTTTAGTATTTGTCCACCAAGTATTAATAAAAGATTTGGAGGTTTTAAATCTCTATGAATAAGAGGTTTTGGTTTCATATTATGAAGGTATGCAACCCCTCGAGCACATTGAAGTGCCCAACTAATAGCATGTCCGGCTGTATAGCCTGGTTTTAAATTTGAATGCAATACATTATATAAAGATCCTCCTTCAGCATATTCCATAACAAGACAAACTGGATTTTTCAAACATGCTCCATATAATTTAACGATATTAGGATGAATAATTCTTGATAATTGATGTGCTTCTATTGTAAAAGCTTTTTTTTCACAATCAGAATTGATATGTTTAACTGCCACACATTGACCTTTCCATTTTCCTTTCCATACAACTCCAAATGATCCTTTACCTACGATTTCTTCAGATTGAATTTCATCATAGTTAATTTCTTTTATAAATTGCTGTTTGGAATAAAATTTCTCTTGTGTCATCCTAATATCTAAATTTACTTTGATAGTGAAAATATTACATATTTATAATATTTACTCTTTAGATTTTTCATACTTAATTTGGATTGGTAAAAAATCAATGTAATTATTATAATTATGTATTAGACAATTTATATAATCAATAATTTAATTATTTATTATATAAAACAGAAACAACCCATTTACGCACGAACAATATTACACGTATGTGTGTATTCATAGATGTATACATTACTTTTCCATAAATTGAAATTCTTCTAAATCTATTGCAAGTGTTATACGTCATCGGAATTCCTACCGATGTTCTTTACCGATATTCTCAACCTAAAATGAGAAAAGAATTGGTTATATATGTTATAAACTTTTTACTTGAATTAAAAAAAAATATGAATATATTAAAGTTTAACAATTAAATATCGAGAATATACCGAATGCAACGAACTATAAGATTTCTATTAGGTTTAATATTTTGTTATTTCTGTTTTAGTATAGAGTATAAAAGATAAAAAGATATGACTGTATTAAATTTATTTAAAAAAAAAAATTAAATATAACACCGACAAGTATTGATACCCGAAATCTGTAATATATCCTTACTCCCACCATTCAAATTCTGGCGGAAGAACAGTTGGTCCATCTCCCTGATCAGGGCGGATTGATTTGCTTAGGTCTTCTGGCAACGATTATTGGAGAAATCGATGTATAGTCTGTCTGATCACCTTGATGGTGGTAGATCCACTGTTCGAGAAGCTTTGACGTCTTTCTTTAAGTTTAAAAAATATCACCGACATTCCAATTACGTTACTTGATTAAGCGTCGGTTGTCCCCCCTTGTCTTGGTACATTTTCCGTCGTATAGGCTAAGAAACTGTACGTATCTATGGCTATGTATGCACATAGTAACGTTCATTTTAGTACTGCCAAAATCTTATATGTACAACGCACATTAAATGTGATAAAATTACAATTTATTAATTTTAAAATTATATCATATTTCAATAGTAAGTATTATCTTCATTCAATTAAGAAAATTAAAATTTGCTTATATTTAGATTTGAATCTAAATTAGCTTTAAATAAGTAAATAGTTCTATGAGCAGTTTCATAACTAAACTTTACAGAGATTAAAAATGTCGGAAAAAATAATATATGAAAACTATTTAAAATGTAAAATACATGAATTTTAATTGTTTTATTAAGATATTCTCAATACAAAAAGCTAGTACACCCTATAAAAAATTTCAATGGCTCGAAAGAAAGTTTCAAAAATTTTATTAATTTTTATTATTTCATTTTTTGTTGTATAAATGTTATTCAATTCACAAGTACAAATCATGATTTTAATATTTCAATTACAAAAATGTTGATTTAAAAAATGAAGAAATATTCTGCTCGTGAAAGCATCATTTTTAGTGCTGACAAAATAACATGAAATAATTTTGACTGAAAAAAGCACAGCTTGAAGAATAAAGAATTTGAGTAAAAGAAAAACAACTTTTCAAACAATTGATAATATAGAGAAAACTATCGAATTTAGTCAAATTGTCAAAGGACAGTTATTCATCTGTATTCATATCAGTTGATACCAATCACTTTCCTCGTATATTTCGATTAAAATGTATCTGATGAGTTGTTTTATGTGTACATTAAAATGACACAACTTAATGCAAAAATCTTTGAGTTATTGGATTTTATCCTGTCAATAACGATTACTTTTCAAGGTTATTAAAGAATATTTAATAGATGATGGGTAAAATGCGCTTATAGTGCGCGGAAGAAAATAACATTAAAAAAAGAGGATATTGAAAACAAATATTAAGAATCTAAAAGAACGAATAAGATAATAATTGTATATATAAAACGATTAATATTAAGATAACAAGCAAATAAATTGCAGTAAATAAATATAAGGTAAGTGAATGTCCATTGAACGCAGAAGTTCAAATTTAATATAGGATAAGTAATACAAAGAGAAAATAATAAAAGAAAGAAGCTAAACATACAATAAGACGTTAATATACCAAAAAAATATCATACCTTATATTAGGAGGTTACATCACATCATTTTGTAAAGTAAAAAAATTAATTTATTGCTTACTTTACAATTTATATATCATAAATTCAATAAAAAATTATTTAAAGTAAATCCAAAATTACACAAAATTCTTTCAACTACGCTGTCAATACATTAATATTTATCAGTATTGAACTATGTAAATTGGATTTTGAAGAGAACCTTGTATGTTGATTTCATTTTCAAATAAATATATATTTTTCATTATTAATTTAATTTCTAATACGAGTATCGTTAAGAAGTTAATAGACTTAAAAAGCTCGGAATTTCGAAAAGATCAGTCAAAAAACAAGAATAAAATATTCAATGTAAAAGTAACAAAAAATCATATGAGTGTTCCAAGTATATCTATAAATTAATTAAAGTCAAGAAGTATTATATCTGAAGACAATACTATAGAATCCAGTACATTACACGAATTTACTGCGATTATGGCGCTTTTAAAATGTAAAAAAATAATAGAAATATTATATTTTAAGCAGTAGTACCAGTGGTCTTAGATTCAATCTCTCGTATTATATGGAAATTATTTAACGTATTTTATACCTTTGTCTAATTTAAAGGGCCAATTGCACTAAATAATTTATCGTTCTGTATTTATTATAAAAATATGACAGATTTTCCTATAAATCGCGCACAATTCTTGTTGCCATGAAGTAGCCACATTTTTAAAGAAAAGTAGCTTATTGCAAAACAACTCAAGAAGAACGGCAAGATACTGTTGGCCGTAATTTCGGTGTTCTCTCAAGGTCACCGAATGAACATTTTATTTGTACAGCAACGACGGTTTTTGCACACAGAAGGACACAGAGAATGATGATCTTTCCGAGCCTAATAAAGGACGTAATGAGTTTGTTCCTTGTCCTCGTCCTGAAAAAAAAAGATATAGTTATATCTCTTGTCCTGAAAAGGATTGATGAGTGCTTCTTGCTACCCGTTCCTCATTCGACTTAGGGAAAAAGGTAAAATAATTAATTAGTTTAGTTTAGTACGATCGGTAATGCCCACTTGATTTGATACGGTCAGCAACAAATCGACAGAGAGAGAGAGAGAGAGAAAGAGAGAAAGACCCTACTCCTTTGTCTTTTATTGCTCCACTGCCTCTATGATAAAATACTAAAGATATTTTAATCATACGTGTTGGTCTTTTGAAAAAAATTCATACGATTCAGATATTTTAATTATCAAGAAAAGTAACTGATTTCGTAAGTGCAAGTAGAATAATGAAGACTTTGAAAGAAAAAGAAAGCTTAGTGCAAAAGTGATATATAAACATATACATTACGCCGTAGTTATCTATAAAAATTATCACTCAATAATGAATATTCTGCAATAGAGATACATATCAATACTAGTAAAAAAAAGTTAATCGTATTCAGGGTTCCAAAGACATTGACTCGTATTTATTAGTTTGACATTAATACGAGACTACACTTACTAGTATATTAAAACAAATGACGAAATCCGCAATTACAAATATGATTGTCATTCACTAATAAAAAATATTTTTTAATAGTTGCAAAACTTATATACAAATATCTAAATACTACAATTTATAAGAAAGACGTATTAGTGGTTTCAATTAAAATAATAACAAGAGCTAAAACCAGTTATAATTAGAAAGTAAAAGAGAAAACAGCACGAACCAATGGAATTACACAATATATTAAATATTTAATATATTAATATTAAATTGTTTCAATATTATTATTATATATTTTTTAAATTAATATCATGTTATTTAATAAAGATACTAGAATATTATTAACAATTTAAAATACTATCATATATAACTGCAACTTTAATGCGTATAAGTTGAGAAGAAAATTGTAGGATAAACAAATGCAACAAAAAAGTGGAAGAAAATGTTTCATCAAAAAAAAAAAAAAAAAAAAAAAAAATTGTTTACGGAGGCAGATGTTAAATTATATGAATCTGAAATAGTAGTATGATTTTTCAAAATATAACATAAACATTTTATTGATAATTAAATTCTAATTGAAACTGTGAACGTTGTTTTTTCAAAGTTGCATTTTCGAAATCCGTAAACATACTTTCTCAAAAATTTTTTACCAAATTAATTTGAAATTTCACATACAAAATTTAATATTTTCATACACAATTTTTATTAAGCACTATCAAAATATAGTAGACCAAATAATAATTAAAAATGAATATAATATAGAGGCTTTGATGAAAAATGTCAGCAATTTCGTTTCGAGCATTTTAACAGGTTCAAACTTTTTTAGAAGTAATGCAATAAAATGATAAACATAAAATTTTAACAATTACAAGTAAAAATTCAAAACGAAATTAGTACAAAATAATACTTATGAATAAAAAACTAGATCAAAAGAAAAATATAATTAAAAAGAGTTAATTTACACAGAGTAAAAAATTTTGAAATAAAAGAGTAAAAAGATTCATTATAACGATAAAAACATGTGTAAATGAAATTTTTTTTATAAGATATAACTAGATATCATTATAAAATTAAATCTTCAGTTTCCAAGACTTTTTACAATTTTTGAAGCTCACAGTATACGTTCCAGATATTATTTGGCATCGAGATAGCTGAATCGAAATGGAGTAGTGTTTGAATGATGTGGGATGTGGCGACACAACATGGCTAGTATAAAGCAATAACCTACTGTTGCTAATGTACTATATATATGCGTCATCAATCGTTTTTCACTAAACTATTGACGCCTTGTTGAGCTTGCCGATGGAGAGTGATGTGCATGTGCGTGGTAGTATAACTACAACGATACTGTACGTTTTAAAAAGCTGCAATATGCAGTGCGTTTGCATTACTCTAAAATGCGCATAACTAAACTGATGAGTAATACTCATAAAAATTAAACAAACAGATGTCGAAGACCAATCAGAGCAGCATTTATGAAGAAAAGAATGATAGAAGTAAATATCGAGAAAACATATAGCAACTAGAATTGGTAACAAAAGATGAAAAATCAAGCGATACGTATCCTAATCAGAATCTTTAAATCTGCAAGTTACTGCAAGCTACTGCAAGTACAATCCACAGTCATGCAATCTTACCCAAGATATAATAAATAAGTCAGCACAAAGAAGCAGCAATTACTTAGAATTTCAGATGTAAATAAGAACAGAAATAAAATTGAAATTGTTCAAAGAAAATGTAAGGACACAAATAAAATTTCCATAAAAAACTAAAAAAATAAAACATTAAATAACTATAAAAATTACTAGTATAAGAATCGCTTTTATCACTTACAAGTAATCAACCCGAAGGGTACCGATTTTCTTGATATTGTGATATGTTGGAGCATATCAAAAAATATTAGACCTTTATTCTTTCACATTCTAACTCGGAGATTTAAAAGGTAAAAAATACACTTAAAGTTTATCATCGAAAATGTTTTTTTTAATATCTTAAAAACAAATTAAATTTTGGAATAAAACCAACACTTCATTTCTTTAAAAAAAAAACACTTATGTAGATATTACTTATACCCTAAAGAGTTGTATCCCTTTGTTTTGATAAGGATAAATATCAAATTTTTTTCTTTTATTTTTCCAGAAACTTTTAAATTAAAAGAATTTTTATAGGTTCCTTTTTTATTTAATGTCTGTCCAACGTTTTAACTGGGTTATGTATTAAACTTTTCGGAAACGTATTTGGACTGTTTTTAATGGTAAATTTTTTGTCAACCCACTTCTCCAGAACTCCTATACTCTTTCTTTGTAGTCGCAGTTTATTTCTTCTCTATCTTATGTGCATTGTTTTAAATTTTCATCAGATGTCCATATTTTACCAACGACTTCTATAATTATATTTCTAGATCATAATACGGTTTTTGAAAATTTAATGTTTCATATTGAACCATCTCTATCTCGTGAAATTCTTTCATAGCTTTTAATAGAATATTTACAATGTTATTTTTTAAACTGATCTCTTGTGATGTTTCTGGAGTTTTTGGTGAATTCATGAATTCAATGAATTCTAAAAATATTATTAGAAGCATATTCATGATACTCATAGGGTTGATTATTAAATTTAAATTATTTTAAATTTTAAATATTTTTAAAAATTTTGGAATTTATTTAATTATTTAATTAATTAACATATATTAAAATTTTTTTACTCACCAAAAAAACTATTTACTTTTTTTAGTAAAACTATAATAAAATTTTGTTTCACTGATCAGTAGCACACCCAAATTGAAAAAGACCCAAACTGTAACTGCTTAAAAAATAATTATCGCATGTTTTCGCTGTTGATGTGAATATGAGATAAAAATAAACGACACTCGATGACCTATAATGTACATACAATACAAGTATATGAAAAAGAAGAGCAAGCTGTCTACCAAAACAGCAAAATAGCAAGGTATCTTCAAATCACAATATCATTCACAGTAACATTATTTTTAATGAAATCAGTCTATTTGAAAATTTCTGGGTGAAAAAAAGAAAGTCACATTTAGCCTTGTCAAAAATAAAGGATACAAATCTTCAGGGTAAAAGCAATTACCATAAAAGCCTATTTTTATAACAAATAAATTGGCGTTGATATCGTTGAACAATCCGTTTTTGAGATATCAAAAACTGCTTTTTCAGTGATGAACTTAAGGGTGTTTTTTACCGTTCAAATAGTCATATAATTACGTACGCATATATTTCTTATATTTTTTTGTCATGTTTTCAATACGTTACAAAATTAAGAAAATTATTAAGGTACATATCAGGAAACATTTGTTAGGGGTAGTTACCCCTTTGAATATATTTTTTTTAAAAACTCAAAAATACGTATACCTTACATTTCAATATTGTTTATCATAGAAGGATTTTTCATGAGATTCGTTTAATTTAAACATTTTTGGAGAAACAAAAAAGTCATATGTATCTTTATTAATAATAGAGGATGTAACTCTTTGAGGTAAAAACAATTTTCCATAGAAGCGTTTTCTCAAAAGAAGTAACTTGGCGTTGGTTTAATTCCAAAATTTTAATTCGTTTTTGATATTAAAAAAAATTTTGAGGATAAACTTTAAGGGTGTTTTTTTACCCCTTAAATCGCCGAGCTAGCACGTAAAAAAACATTCGTCTAATATTTTTTTATATGCTACGACATATCATATCAAGAAAATCGATGAAGTACACGTTATGATGTTTACTTGTTAGACGAGTTTGCTATCAAAGTCAGTATTTATAGCTATGTAAATCTGACTGTGCACAGATCGAGAAGATGAAAGCACGAACAAGTGTCATGCGACGGATAACAAGAACATGTTGCAGGTATGGCCATAAATGCCTTCAATGACGGAAACTATACTACTTATTAATTAACAGATGTGCAAGGTGCAAATTGATGAGAATCTTAGACAATATACTGAAGACAGTAAAATCATTTACCTTGTAAATATATGCAACAAAAGGTTAGAATTAAATAGAAATACGAGAGGTAAAACAAAATCGTGGAACAGTTAACCAAAGTCCGCGAACAGATGCTATACATGAACCTAATTCAGTCTTTCAGCAAATCAATCTCCTTAACTGTCTGTAAATAGTTCTGCTTTTTTTCTAAGTCATGAAAGGTAAAACGGAAAAATTGCCTACTAGTGCCAAGATGCCACTGAAAAGACAATAGATACAGAAAACTATAGATAAATACATTAAATTATTTAGAAATTCAACTTCAACTTGAAGTACAAGCTATTAAAGAAGATATGGTAGGATATAATAAATAACATCGTAGTATTCAAGCGCAAAAAAATATATAAATTCAAGACACCTATGATTTGAAGAGAAACAAACATAGAAACAAACAAACCCCTTAAAATAATAAAAGACATAAGTTATAAAAATTACACAAACTTGTCTGATAAACATCATTCACAGATAAAGAATTCATAATAACATAAGAAATAATAAACTTAAAAGAATTGAAAAAATTTAAAAAAAGAGGATTAAAATCTATTACGAAAAATAATATATAGATGTTACTACCCAAACTAGAAAAAAAAACAGTTAGAGGGCAAACATAAAACTCACAATGAAATAAATGAGCATAGATGGCACAAGCCATTAGATCAGACTTTTGGTAAGAATAAGTCTGAAGTTACGCTTTTAGTTACAACCAGCTTCGAGCAATTTTAAAATCAGATTTTCTGAAGTCATAAACTATTACGAGTTATCATTGATAATTACATATAATAAAATATACGATTTACCCTAAATTCTACGCACAAAAATCACTTTTAAAAGGCGTTAATAGTTTCAAGCAAACATAAGGCGACATATTTAATGCGTAATATAATGTATACATTACATATACATCATTTGCATACGTTATATATACACTAATACTTTACAAAATATAAAATTTTGAAATTCTAAATCTGCCCAGAAAATACATCCAGTCGGTCTACTCGTACCTAGCGCTAATCATCGGTGACATATGGCAAATGAGATTAATTCATCATATATGTCTAAGTAGAATGACGCTATATCAATTAATGCCTTCAATTAATGCTTTTTGGCCAATTTAATATAATACTACTTTCAGGGCTCCACATACTTTAACTGCTATATACAGTTTATATATATATATATACGTCTTTTCCGATATCTTTAGTTAATTCACTTTTGTTTTGTACTATACACTACAGTAATCAGACTTCATACTTATCAAGAAACTAACATCAAGATTTAATTTACTTTACTTCATCAGGTTCATAGTTGTTTATTTGTTGATGTACTACCCCCTGGTTTTCTCAACCTTACCAATGACTTTGAACTTTCTCTAAGGACAATAATATTTAGCTACTCCTAGCATTATCATAATTAGTTTGAAACATTATCACTTTCGTTTTATGATACCGAAACACATCAAACATTATAATAAGTTATACAGATTGTTATAATCCAAAACATATGTTAAAAGTTCATTTACTATTCGACCTCCGATATGATCATATGCGTGATCTAAACGTGCGTGATCACCTACATGAATTAGAGTCGCATATCATTGTTAATAATAAATTTTCCAAATATTATTGAATAATTCAGCATTTTATAACAATCTTAGAGCATACAATAAATTTTAATAACAAAATCGGCATGAAACCTAATTTGTTACGTATTTAATTGTGTATATATTTCGATGTATATAAGCACCTGAGTCGCCTAATAATCCGTAAACATTCATTACAACTATATTTTCAATATAAGTAAATACAAGTAAAAATTAATTTCTTTTGGTATACATATTTTTAAAAAAAAAGTTTATTGAAAAATAAATATTTAAAAATATGTCTATCACGTTCTATTTGAAAAAATGCTTTTACAAACATTTAATATTGCAAATTCTGAATAACTAATGCATTCCTCAACTGTAAAGAGAAATTCTAGAATAAAAAATTATTACGCAATAATTAGTAAAAATGTATATTTACCCAATATTATTTAAAGAATAGATTTCATAAAAGATTTGGACGCTTCAATTTTGAACTGCAATACTGGCAAAAATATTTCTTTTCTAGCTGTTAGTAAATATTTTTGAAAGTGCCAGCAAATAACAATGCATACATATGTTATAATATAATAAAACTAATTTTATATTCCTCAAATTTCGAAGTATATTGGAACTTTGGGTAAAGACAAAATTTAAATCGTTAGCCCGTGGTAGTCTATTTAAATATTGTACCGTTTATTAATATTACATTGGATCAACAGATTACAAAATAGAAAAAATATTTATCAAGAAAGAAGATAAAAAATATTATATTAAAATTATATATTTTTTTAAATAAACTACAATAATAAAAAAGTAGTTCTGTAATCACTATGTCTAATTATACTGCATAAATTTGTGCAGCATAAATTAAGCGTAACAATAACAATTCCCCTAAGATATTCCACTAAAAATATTTAAGAATATAACGTTCTATGTTAATATTACGGCATGTAAAAGTTTACGTCATATCAAATTTAGTGCGGAAATGGATATTTCTCGTATTTACGTGAATTCATGTAATCTAGCGCATTTCAACCTCAGTATATATTAAAAAATTCACTTCTGAGAGTATCCAACTGATATATAAAAGATATTTATATATCAATCAAGTTTTATTATATATATATTTCATTTTGTAAAAATCCTTTAATACAAAAAAGAATTATTTTTTATTACTGCAAACTTTTTACAAACTAATTAATTTAATAAAATTTATTAATAATGATAAAAAATAGACTGAGTAAGTACAATAGTGACAAAGGGAGAGAAGAAAAGATGAAATACATATTAAAGTTTATAAATATAATATTTATATAATATTTATATGTTGTTATAAAACCTCAGTTGCTTGTATGTTAACATTGAAGATTTAGAAGTTTGTATAGAAAAACAAATAAATAAAAATTAAAAATAAATAAATGTTGATTTAATGCAAAGTGATAGAAATACATGGTGTCAACAGTTAAAATTCTAGAGACAATGAACTGTATTGAATCTGACCACTACTTGTTGATGTATAAAAATTTCATATACTCATTTAATACACAGACTAATCAATTATTTAAATTGTTTTCAAAACTCAAAATTGACATACATATCTAAGAATGCAAATTGTGACTCAATATGCGATCTTTCAATACTTGAAACTTTAACTGCATCTTACAACTATTGATTGGCACATGTATACTTCAATATCACAATTATTCAAATGAAATCTATTTGATAGTATACATATATTTAACTAAAAATTGTACTTAGTTTATTGGATATTAATTGGGTATACAAATGTCATAAAAAAATAAAGATAGTACAAGATAATATTATAATTTATTTTTCGTGTTTGACTAAATAATATAAACCCACACAAATTTAGAAATCCAACTTCACTTCAGCTTTTAATAAATACAGGTTATTCAAAACTACTTAAAATACGCCAGCAATTACTCAAATATCGATACGAAAAATTTAATACTAGTGTTTAGCCTCGAAATATCATAATATTTCAATTATAATTATAATTTTATACAAATTTTATACATAGCTAATTATAATTTTTACATTTCAATGCTAATTATATTTTTAATGATTCAATATCAGGATAAATAAACTGATGCTATACAATAATGATTAAGGATTGAATGTGTTATTTTTAATTTTTTTCTCTTTAACCAACAATATTTTTGGCAAAATTCTTAAAAGAATTAATAAATAATACAATAATTAAAAATAGAAAAATACCATCAATATCAAATTAGTAAAGCTAACCTAAAATATTAAAAGTAATTACAATTACAATCAATTGATTGAGACGTATGCTGATAATTTTTACACATATCTATTTACATTATAAAATTATGAAATAATTACAAAATCAATAATATTTTTATTTTAATTATATTTAATATAATCTACAAATATTTTTAATAAATGGATTTTTAAAAAATAACAAAAGTAGAATTTTAATGTTTTTTAATTTCTTACTTATTTGAATATTTCTATTCATTTAAAATTGAAAATATAAAATTTTTTCATAAAAGAACTAAGTCAAACAAAACGACAAAATTTTGTATAAAATAATTTCATTTTAAAATGTTTCGTACAAAATTAAATAGTTCTTTTTAATTTCATACAATTTTATGCAAAGTAAATATCTTAGAATAACATGAGCAGTTAGCATATATATTTGATTGGTAAATGTGTATTGTACATTTTATTGCATATTTGAAGTCAGAATCAACAAATATAAAATTGACAACATTTTTTACCAATTTCATTCAGAGAAAATTTTTTTCAGTAATATATAAACTCAATAAATTAAAAAAATATTTAATGATTAATATTACATATATTTTTATTAAAAATGATATGCACTTTATTGTTTTCAATTTGAATTTTTGGTCTAAATATGGACCACATGTCAAATCTTAGTATTATCAGTAAGAACACTTTTTTATTTAAATTATATTTGTGATAAAATAATAAGTTATTTTGTAAAAAACTATAAAATATGCTTACATGTATAGAGTGCATGTAAAACATAAATTTTCACATGAATTTGATATTGAAACTTTTGGTTTATCACAACAATTTTTATGATAATAAATTATGAAATAAAAATTAATGGAATATCTTAGAAGAAGTTGATATTGACAATTACGTGTCCCCATTGTTATATGTATAAGAGTGTAAGAGCAATTAAATATAAGAAATATCAAATTCTACTATGATTTCCTGTTATAATATTTTTAGATAAATAACATCTGTAATTTTATTAAATTTATAATATAGAAAATTAATAATATAGATCTAGCCAAAAAGTGTCATTTCCTTCTTATTTTAATTATTTCTTCTTCCCACCCATTTTGTAGCTAAACAGATAAACTCTGAATGTGTAGACTTCATTATCTCCAATTGTTCTATTTTTTCAAATATATCAATTCCACATTTTTCTATTTGAACTATCAATTTATTGTTAATAATCTTATTATACATACAAACTAAAAGTACTTCTTTATTATTCTTCTTTGTGTTCCTTTACAATTTTTATCTATGAGGATATAATGTTTATCTTAAGTTCAATTACACATATCCTTTCTTAAAATTAACTAAAAGTAAAATTCAATTTTATTTATTTTAATCAATGAATCAATTTATATATTGGTACATAAAATAAAAATACTAAAATTTAAGAAAATCATATAAATGATATAACTCTTTGAAAATCACTAATAATAAAAACTGAATCTAATCACAATTTTTTTTCAAAACCATTTAAATATCATACTTGTTAATACAGTAATATTTGTTTGTATAATCAAGGGCAGCTGGTATATTAAAATGAACATTGATCATTGATTATCTATATTATTTATATTTAATAAATTTAATTTCTAAAACAATGAACATTAGAGATAATCATATTAGCTATTAAAAATGTTTCTAATTTAAATTACATACCTGGACTTTATATTTTATGCATAAAAAATATAGATAACCAAACTAAGTGCTTAAATCTAACTTTAAGAGACTTTGATCAGATTTATATTTTCTTCATTCTTGAAAGCGTTCATAGAAACTATATCTGTATGATATATATATATATATATGATAAAAGATACAACAGATTAATTTTATCATCCATTTGTAATGTTTATAGTATTGATAGTAATTCTATAAAATAAATTATTTAATTAAACTAATAAGTTGAACTTTGCAAATTTGAAATTCATTATGATAAATTAATATTTTTTTTCTAACATTCTGATATCTACATTTTCACTGTTATAAAATAATGTTAATTTTAAACTCACTGTGATTAAAATACTTTCTAGTTTCACCTAATATTTTTTAAACTGGAATAGAAACACAAATTAGATTTGTGTTTGTATTGTAAATGTAAATAACTATTAAATTTAAAAAGACAATTTACATGAAAGCGTCTATAATTGCACCCTTAAAAAATTTTAAATTGCGCTCTACTTAGTTTAAAAAAAAGAGTTAAACATTTTCATTTCATTTTAGGTATAAAAACCATTTTATATGTAAATATTGGCAAATATTGAACATATTATTCAAATTTTTATTTTGAAAAGCTAGTCTGATGAATTTGAATTACATAATCAATAAGATTTGCTAAAAAATAATATTTCTTATAAAAAAATCTATCAAAACTGACCTTTTTTGACATAATACGAATGCGCAAATAAAATTACTAAATGCACTTCTGAATTTTTTCCATAAAATTAAATTTTAATATAATCATTTCTCATATAAAAAGTTTATGTCTTGAAAACAATTATTAATTTGTAATTATTATTTATTAGGTAAAAGAAATTATGCCTTCTGATCAAGAATGTTACTTTTATATCTTTAACTCGGTACTGTGTAAAAGTAAGATTCTATGCAATTTAAAGATATATTTCTTACATTACTGAAACTGATATTGTATGCTAAGAAATTCTCTTAGGATTAAAAAAATACAATTCTCATCATTTTTCTAGCCAATGAATTTACGATGCAACATTCGATTCTTACAGTAAATATATTTTATAACCTTTTGAAAATTGATACTTTACTATCTACAGATTTCTATATGAAATATAATTCATTTTTACGACATTCATACAGCATGAAATTTTACAGCGTGTAATAAAAATAAGATGTCTTTCAAATAAATATGAATCACTAATTTTATAAAATTGAACTAAACACTTTTTGAAAATTAAAGACTTCAAAATGTTCGACACAGCATAGGTAAGAAATACAAGTATATATATTTTAAACACTATGTACGTTTTTATATGATCCCGGTGAAAATAACTTTTCTTGGGGTGCGCTTATGAGTTTGAATACTTCCTAATCAATAGAGATTTGGGAGTTATAAGCACTTTAGGTGTTCATACTTTGGATTGTATTCGGTATGATCGTATTATATATAATTTGACATATTTTTCCTCCTGTCGATAAACTGTGCCTATGATGTGACAAGTTTAGTTAAAATATCCAAAATACATGCGTTCTGTATAAACAAATTTAATTTTGTAATTTTGTGCGATATAATAGCGTTGTCTTATAACTCAAAAGAAGTGATATATTTACATAATATAATTCTCAAAGAGTAGATATAATTTTATATTTTTAATGAAGAATAAAATTTTATCTTATTAAACGTAAATAATCTTTTATCTTATTAGTATGAATAATTATCAAACCTTACCGAACACGTTCCGATTCGCACGAAACTGAATAGAAAAGTAGAAAAAATAAATGAAATTTAATCTATAGTAATAAAAGCAACGTAAAATCATATTTTCAACGATAGGCAAATTGGCTGCAGATTATTTTGCGCAGACAATATTACAAATATGTGCACATTCCTTACTGCATCCGCGAACAAGAATACAGCACACTAGTGCTAGCTATACTCGCCAACAAATCGGAAAAGTAAAAGTGCGAGCGGCACTTGTATATAATAAGTGACAACGCAAAAGTATTGATGGTACTTCAAAAAATAAATAAAAGGACAAAAACGTAAATTCACAAAAAGTATATACAAAGGGTACGAAGTTCGCTGCAAAACACCTGGCTACTAACGTCCAAACACCGCATTTACAATGTATTTTATAGACACTTATAGACACTCCTACGAGCTGCAAAAATTCGCCTTGTAACATAAAGTCATAAACACGGCGTTTATACGATAATGATTAACGTCGAAGTTAGCGACTTCGAGCCGCAAAACGTGGTAAGCGCAGACACCAAACGTGATGTAATGCCAGTTGCCTACGGATCAACCTAAACATAGAGGTTAAGTTCTAAACGTATACTTGCCTTGGAAGACAGGCCGTAAAAGCAAAATACACGTGTGCAAGGACGATACTGAAGCACTTGGTAAACACGACACTGAGTTCCAGACAATGAGCACACTCGGTTTCCCATTTGTGATCGACAAACATGCACGACGCAATTAACACAAAAGCATTTTACAGATGATAAACGAGAGTAAAAAAAGGAAATATATTACCTGCTACGCTGGAATAAATAGTTCGAAAAAACAAACAGAAACAAAGAAATTTAACCTGTTCTCAGCAATGGAGGTTCTGCTTATTCATTACAAACATTGCACTGCCGTCGGGATGCTAAAGCAAAGCTCACTTGCACTTTCAAAATTTCGCATCTTTTTGAAAAACAGATAAAGTTTTTGAAACGGCAGTAGCGCAACGCATTAACGCTAAATTTTAATACTACAATTATAAACATTTTTGAAAATTCCCAAACATTGAGTTCAACTTTATTTATTTGATTTTAGCTGTAGAACTAGTTGATAGAAAAGGATAAGGAAATTTGACTGGAAAAAATGAATTTTTATTCGAAAATTGCGGTACCATGTTTTATGTACAGATAATATTTGCAATTGACTATTCATTGCATGCAATTGTTCTTCTAAGCTCTTTTTGGTATGAGGTTTGGTACGTTTTTTCAGGAATCAAATAGTCCATTAATTTGTCCACTTTTCATTTTCTATGTCTATCTTAGAGATTCATAGCATTACCGCTACAGAGCCTTTCCGCTAATATGCGTATGTATGTTTTCCTATTAAAAATAATATTTTGAAATTTATTTCAAAATATGTTTGTTCTATTGCCAAGCGTATGATTTTAACAATTCCATCTTTTCTTTATTCTTTACTTCTGCTTTTTTAATTTTGTATTATTAGTAAACTATTACAAATTATCTACAGATTATCAAGTTTATATTTTAAAAAGTGTGAGCTTTTTTAAAATTATCCGAACACTGATTGATAATTGTTGATAATAACAACATTGATACCGTTCAACCTGGTTGTCGGATAACCCTCTAAAGGCACATAAATTTACGCAGATGCATTATATTCTTGATCAAGGAAAATTCAGGTTGGTCAAGGAAGAATAAATTCGTCACTTTTGTACTACAGAGATCTTATATCTTGTAGTGCATCGTATGAAAAAATGAAAAAATCAACATTTCTGTTATTAATAACGTTGGGTGTCTTGTCTTAGAGACATTGATCATTCGGATGCCATGTGTCCACATTCTATGAATAGCAATGATGACAGTTTCATAAATATTACCGAGCTCCGACTGCTGTTTCGGCACGCTGGATTGCATCACCCTCTTTTTTGAAAAAGGTACACGACCTTCTGTAGAGAAGATACTATATGGTCGTGCATGACTAAATTTGAAAGGAGACGGTCAGTTGAGTTGGAGAAGGAGATGCTATGACTCATCTCCCACAAGCGGGCCTGACTTACATTTCTTCATCGGCGGTAGTCGATGTGGCCACCGTTTATATTGACTTAAAAGAAGGACTTGGAGAACACTATCAAAAAATGCTCTTGGAGAAAGTGCATGTATCATTGCCATGTTTAATGTTTAATGGTTATATTTGTATCTAGGAAAAGCGGAAGGAAAAGCGTGCGAAGAAAGAGGTGCAGCAAATACAGCTGATGAATCAGTGTCAGAACATCGCACCCACGTACACCCACATCAGTGAAGCTATATATATATATCAGACTTCATGTCAGTGCGAGCTGTTCAGTTCAAATACGCATGCTCTAGATTTTCACTGGAGATGCTGCGCTGAATTACGCTAATCAAAAATTAGCCTTTATTCTTTATAATTCTGTATTTTAGTGTTACAAATAGAAAAATAACGATATCTATGTGTATTTTTTGAAGAGTGTTCAAACACTTTCATACAAGTTAACATTGTTCGAAATTATTTGATATTATTTGTATAATACAAATGCATTAAATATATGCTAATATGCAAAAGGATCAAAATATTGAAAGCATATGTAATTACTTTATTGCAAGATATGTATAAAAAAAATTAGCAAAATAAAAATAAAAATAATGGATCTTATGACTACAAGTCTTGAAGCTTTAATACGTAATTATTATATTTAATATTTTCTTTAAATGTTGAACTTGTATCTTAATCTCTATCTGGTTATCCTATTTTTTTAAATTTATAAAATTATTAAGTTATTAATTTAAGATTAGTAATTTATCTAATTTATTAGAAAGAGTAATAAATCAAAAAAATCAGAAATTAGATAATGATGCAGTAGAAGCATTGTGTTCAATGGTTACTAAAGAAGCTGAAAGTGTTCAAATTGCCAGTAAACTATTAGCTTCAAAGATACATTCAACTATCGAGTGGCAAGCTTTAAAAAGTTTAACAGTAAGACTATTTTTCATGTATTTGACTATATGTTATTCTTATTGTTCTTATTCATAATTGTTAAAACTTATATTTATGTATTTAATAAATTCTACAAAATTAGCTGTATATATTATATGTATTTTAAATAAATGTACAGAATATATATAATAAAAAGTAATATTTAATAAGTAAGTATATTTAAGATTGTAAGTTATAATAATATGTATTTTTTATAAAGTGAAATGATAGTTAATCATAATTATAAATTGGAGTACTTTTACAGCTATTATTTTCTGCTGTAAATTGATTACTTTTGTAATTGATAATACAAAGAACCAATAATTTCTTTTATAAAAAATTATTTTTAAGGAAATATGTTTTCTTTTAGTAAAAAAATATATATATTTACTCATTTAATAACTAAATATAATATTTCTTACAAATATTTAATGTTTCATTCTTTTTATGTAGCTTCTAGATACTTGTATGAAAAGATGTGGACCATTATTTAATTCAGAAATTGGGAAATTTCGTTTTTTAAATGAAATGATTAAACTAGTTTCACCAAAGTACCTTGGAAATACAACTCCAATATCCATAAGAGAAAAAGTATTGAGTTTACTTAAAACGTGGTCAACTGGTTACCCTTGTGAAGTAAAAATTAAAGAAGCTTATGAAATGTTAAAAAAACAAGGCATTATTGAGGTTTGCTTTTTAATTAAATAAACTGAATTATCATGCTAATTTATATTGTTAATTCCATCATTTAGAATATTAACAGTTCTGTCAATAATTCATTGGAAAACATTCAACCTACTAAAATTAAAAATCCTATATTTGATGATGAGAAAAAGTCAGAACTCTTGCGAAAATTACTGCAAAGTAAAAATCCTGATGATTTACAAGCCGCAAATAAGTTGATCAAAAGCATGGTTAAGGAAGTATGTAATGTTTCATTGCTGTGCAATTTTTTTATCATTATTTTTTTCTGTAAAAATACTACAGAATATTGTTCAACATTATTAAATAAAAATTAATAAATAATATGTGAACATTGTTTAAAGAAACAAATTAATTGTAGTATAATTTTTGCAAAAATTTTGGTAAATTACCTTAAATTGAAATTAAATATGGATAGAAGCTAATGTATAGTTAAAATATTAATTATTTAATAAGGCTTAAAAAATCTTTTGCAATTTTTAATTTTGCCACAAAATATTTTTTAATTGATTCTGTATTTTTTTGTCCTTTGCTTTATGCTTTACAGGATGAGAAACGTATTCAGCAAGATAGACATAGAGTAATGGAATTGGAGTGTATCCACAACAATGTAAAATTATTGTCTGATATGGTAGATTGTTATGCTTCAGTAAAAACTGGTATAGATGATAGTGAATTAATGAAAGAATTATATGAAACTTGTGAAGGATTACAGCCAACTATCAAAAGACTTGTTCAAGAAACACAAAATGATGAAAATTGGTTAGGTAAGTCTTAAAAAAAAAAATTTTCAAAAAAAATTTAAATAAGTTTGCATTACAGTTAAGATTATTGAAGCAAGTAAGGATTTAGAGAATGTTTGTAAAAAATATGCTAGAGTATTTTCAGTAAATCAATCTCATCAAACATTATTGGACTTTACCATTCCAAATTTACCAACTTGCTGTGAATCAAGTAATTCTGAAAAAAATGTTGATTTAATGTGCAGTTCTCAGTCTAATTTTGAACTTTTAGAAGACATTTTTGGAACTTTAAATAATACAGAGTCATTTTGTTTACCCAATCAAGCAACTATATTGTCAGATGTACCTATCATGCAACCCATGAATACTACAATTAAAAAAAAAACAGGTAATTATAATGTAAAGTATATAAGTATTTCAGATTTTTAAATATTTTTAAATATATTTATATGTATCTAATTGTATTTGTATTATATATATGCAACAGATAGCAAAGAAAATATTCTGGAACATTTAAATGAATTAGAAGAGTTATTCTTGACAAAAAACTTATCAGATCATACCATTAAAACACAATTAGATAAAACAAGGTTAGAAACTATTAAGTATTGCACTTACTAAATAATATTAAAAATTACTACATTGTAAAATATTTTTTTTTAAAGCAAGGATACATCAAAATTATCACATACTTTGATAAAGCAGTCAGAAATTCAAACATTATCAAAGACAAATCTTATTACTAATTTCATGTCGGATCAAATAAAACAAATTTCTTTTAACTCTAATCCTAAACCTTCAAATAATGAAAATGTTTTAGCAAAAATTAATGAAATATCTACTTACAAAGGTTTTGAGAAAACAAAAAACGAAAAACGAAAAATTGAAAACGAGAAACAAATAAAGAGGGATAATACTCATCTACTGATTGTAGAAAATAAATTCAATATTAAATCTTTAGCTGATATCGAAATAAATTTGGAAAAAATAACACCAGGTATTAAAAGTATGCATTCAATATCTTGTAAATAAATATTTTTTATGACATTATTTATTTTAGGAACTATTTCTCCTATTACTGTGATTGATAATAGAAATGGAATAACTGTTGTTCTTCATTTTGTAAAAGATAGTCCAAGACCTGATGTATCAGTTATTGTTGTTACAACTATGAGTAAAAATTGTAAGCCACTTAAAAACTATTTATTTCAAGTTGTTGTGCCCAAAGTAAGTAAAAATAATATTTATAATAAGCTACATAGAAAAATACGTTAAATTTACTGAAATTTATTTTTGTAGTGTCATATGTTTAATTTTATAATAATTAATTTTATAATTTTATAATCAATGGCTTAGTACAGTAAATATAATATATAAAAAATAAACTTACATTTTTCTAGACTTTCTGCTTTAAAATTTTTTAACAAAATAAAATAAATATATCGCATTTAATTATTAATATATAAAAAATTTAATCATTTGAAATTGAAAACAATTAATTCTTGAATATATTCTAAATTGTTTGAAAAATTAAATGAATAATCGGATATGTCAATCAGGTGAAGCAGCAAATAATTACAACAAAACGTTATATCGAAGTGTCCAACTTGTACAATACATTATCTTCAATGCTCCCTTGTCGTGGCCTTCTCAATATCATAACATGGCAACCATCCAAGGCGTTTGTAATCTTTAGAAAATCGTCGGACTCATAGCTCTTACAATATATTACATTTATTGTTTTTGTTTCAATTATATGAAAAATTTTTAAAACTTTATTGCTAAAATTTATTATAATACATTAAGTACTTGATTAACAAGTCCATAGGCAAGTAGAAAAAATAAGAATTACCATTTGAAATACTTAAATATTTAGAAAATACAAAATAAAAAATGCACAGTTAAAAGAATTTATTTAATAGATTTGCTTTCTATCAACGAAAAAAAATCAATTCATTTGTAACAATAGAATATTTTAATTAAAAATTTAAAAATTAGAATATATTAAAAAAAAGAACCATTGTAGTGTGCAATAGATAATCCATAAATATGTGCAAATGCTCATGCAAATGTAACATACAGCAGTGTAAGTGCAACCAACAGACTTGTTTTGAGTTTCTGTTTCTAAGCATCTTTCTAATAAATGAATATCTACTATTGGCATAATATTATATCCTGATACAGTAGCTGAGTTACTTTAAGAACAGTATTATGTAAAGGTATATCATAAAGCTTGAAAGTAGCAGTTATATTATTGTTTATACCAATTGTTTACTTTTCCTTTCTTCATATTTTAAACATATTTAAAATTTCTTCTTATAGCCAAGAATATTTTGTAATTTAAATTTCTCTATCAATTTATTATATATTTCGAGAATTGCATTAGTCTGATTTTCTATATGACTATCAAACCAGTCATCAAATTTAGCATTTGTACCTAGAAATTTTTTCACAAATAAATTACATACTTAGAAAAATAAATGTCCAGTATAGTTTATGATAAGTCAAATTATAAGTACTAGTCAACAATTAATTCTAAAAGTATTATTTATTAATGCACATAAAGGTATATGTTTTTAATTACACTAATATTCTTTTACAATATAAGTCTAATCATAACCATAAAACATTAACATTTTGATCTTTTATTAACCAAGTTTTAATAATAATTTTAATACATAATTAATTATTTCAAAACATTTTAAAAATGTCATTTAATTAGATTTATTTGAAATTTAGAGATTAATACTCAAGACTGAAAATATAAAAATTGATTTTAGTAAGTCTTACAACAAATTTCATTTAAATACATAAAATACTTTTTATTGTTTGAATAATGAAAAAATTTTGTAATTATATGTTAAATAGTGTTTTAGGCCATTTAAAATAAATAATATGCAATTACATTAAGATATAATACTAACATCTTTATTTCTCTTAAAATTTAATTTACCTTTCACTTAAAGTATCAAAACTAAGATTAAACTTAATAAATTTTACATCTAATGAAAAATTTCTCAACTCACCACTTTAGTAGTGATAATAAATAGCCAAGAATAAATATTTGGCATGCACTCTTAGCTACCGGTATCAGAAGATACTCGGAGAGAAAATTTGCATAGAGATTTGTCGGTAGGTAAGCCAGATGATAAAGTGGAGTGTGTGTCAATGAGCTCCATGATGTAGCAAAATGTGCAAAAGCATAAAGCTCTGTAACGAGATCTTGATCGAAAAACAAAAAAGGCCTATTACAATACATATAAATTTTATATATATAATTTAGCAATAGAATTATAAAAGTGAGCACATCAAAGTAAGAATTTCAATGTATTGAAAGATATTATTATGTAAAATAAGTTTAAACAAAATCAGTGAGTAAATATAGAAATATGTTTATTATATTAAACTTACTTATATATCACATATTACTATTCTTAAACATACTTTTTATGTTTTAAGAACTTGGAATAATTTTAGGTTGTATATAAGATAGTCAAATCCTATTAAGAGATAGCAAGAAATAGTAGTAATTATAGATAGATGAGAATTAACATAAGATAAAAAAACATACTTTTAAATTACAAATTGAACAATGTAATACAAGGTAAGAATTTATCTTATTAGTAAACCAATTTTGTGCTGCATAGTATCAATGATATTGTTATACTAATAATATTTTTTTTATCTAAACTAATAGAAGAAGCACAGAAATAGTAATCAATAAATTAATGAAAATATGCATCAGGTCGTTTAAAATATTACTAGAAAGAATAACTACAGAAAAAAAAATTTTTCGCAATACTATTATGGTTGAAATTGAATTATTTAATAATTATACAAAAAATCTTCAGTAAAAGTAAAACAAAACTAAACAATTTTGTATAAGCCTAAATAACTTACAATAAAATATAGTTATGTGCGTTTATATACGATATTTTTGATATGAGAGTAAAAAGTATTTTATGCGATAAAATTATTGTATAAACATTTCAACCCTGATCGATCCATTAGGCTCATTTGTAAGGTTGTGCATCCCAGTCTTGTTTTACCGCTTGAAAGATAACACACAAAAATGTAGCCACTTATAGGAGGATATTTTCATACTCTCTTAGGCATACCACTTGTTCACATGTACAGATACACATTACTATACAGTGGATATGTGATTTCATATATCTGTAGCAATCTCATTTTTCATGCATGCATATGTGATACATCGATTCTAATGTTAACAAACTTCATCTTATTTATTTAGTTCTTCTGATTCTGATAAGCTTTATCGTCTTGTAACACTGATTTAACAGTACGAAGCATCCTCTTATTTATTTTTCTAAAAAAATCTTGGTGCGATTCTTTTCGTTGCATGTGCGTTTACACATATGTACACACGCATGCTCACACATAAATCGGTAGTATTCTTCACGTAAATAAAGAAATCGTACAAAGAAAAGAATCACACTGAGGTTTAAAAAAAGAACAAACTGAGCTGCATCCTCCTTACAATGTATATTTGTTGGTAAGGAGTTTTCATAGGCTGAGATTATTTTAATATGTTTGGTCCCAGATCTGTCCATCATAATCATTTGTAAGATTATATAAACCAATCCTGCTTATACACTTAAATGATAAATAAACTAAACTATGTACCAATCCGAATTTCTGTCACTTGCACACTTTAACGTGGAGGCATAGCCGCCTATCGGAGGTTCCTTACATTACTCAGCCGCTTATCAATAATTTATCAATTATTTAAATGTGTATAACACAGGCGTGCACGTGCACAACTATTACTCCCTATAAATTAATTTTATAGATAAATATTTTTAATTTTATTTATTTATAATCGTTTTTACTAGTACGATATTGTATGTTTCAGATTTTACAATGGACTTAAAATTATATAATGAAAAAAAAACATGGTAGCTGAAAGAAATAAAAAGTGTATGTAGTTTTCAAATAAAAGTTTTCATTAATTATTTATATACGATTAATAAAAATTTTATTTTCTTAATAATTATTATTTTTCCAATTTTTAAAAAGTTCTACAATACGATTTCTAACAAATTAATTTAAAATTTAAATAAAACTATTAATTAATATATTTAAAAAGCATAAAAATTAAAAATAATCTTTATAAAAACAGTAATTTAATCGTGTTTTTAGATTATTACTCCAGTTATTGTCAATTAATCCAGTCTATTAAATTTTATTTTATTGCTAATAATCCTTGAAATAAAATTATTAATGAGTTTTTGTTCTATAAATTCCATGATTTAAATATACTCGTTTCATTCTTTGTATATAAATATTATAGTAAACATAAAATTATATTAAATGCACCAAAGATATTCATAATATTATTTTAGAATATCGTTTAAACTGTAATAATATTTCAAATACGTTTTAGAATATTAAAAAATATTTATTTTGCGCTATTAATCATTTATTATTTACATATTATTCACATTGAATTAAAATAATTTTTAAATAATATACAAGAATTTTAAATTAAATGCTATATTTTACCAAAAAACTTATTATTATTGCAGAAAGTTGAAGTATATTTAAGGTTTGAAAAGAATATTAATATGTATGTAATACATATAAATTATGACATAGTATTACAGAATAAACAGTGTACTATTTTTGAAATTTATTAATTCTTATTTTAAACATTAAATTCTTTCTTATACACGTAATTAATATTTATAATTCGAAGGCACCTTAATTTTGTATATCGTAAATACCTAAATTATAAACTATATTATAATTATATTTTATTATTAGATATTTACTAGATAACAGTACATTTTAAGAATAAATATTAATTATAATTATAAACTGTTTTCAAGTAATATTGTCAGTCTATATAAAATGATTTTTTTTTACTTTTACCGAGAGATACAAATTTTAAGAAATTATGGAGATCTTATCATTCAACAGTCTTCATCAGAGTAGCTTCCTTTTCCTAACGAATTTTACCTCAGCGGAGCTTCCTCCACAGTCTACACTAACCTCTCCATAACAGCGTAAATGTTCGTTTTTGATGCAGCCGAGAGGTGAGGATTTCTAAATGGCGGAGATTTCATAATTTTTCATAAATGTTGATGTTAAATAAAAAATAATTCTATAAATAGACTAGACTATCTAAAAGCTATTAAAATAACAAGAGAATAAAATACGAAAATAAGTCTGTCTAGAGAAAAGCATCACAATTATATTACTTTAATCATAATGTAAAGGAACGGCAGCGGAAGTTACAGGTTTAGAAGTTACCGAAAGTATGAAAGATTAATGAGATAATAAAAAAATTGAATTTTTATATATTAATAAAGTAACATATGGTAAACTGATATGTTGCAATAGAAAGCAACTTAAGAAAGTAATAAATCAAGAAATTAAATTGTAATTCAATAAATATGTATATATCAATTGAAACTTCAATTTACTTTTATGATTTAGATAAACAACTAAAATTATATTATTTTAAATATTCTTGTTGCTAAAAGGCTCGTACTACGCAGCAATTTAGGAAAAAATTCAATAGTAAGAAAAGTAATTCTAATAATAAATCTAGTTGAAATAAAAAACGAATGCGATATGAAATGAAGAATAGATTAAAGATTATTCGTCGTGCTAATTTCATTAGCACATAAAATTAACCAAATAAATGGAAAGAAGAAGCTACTAAGCACCAATGTAAAAATTAATTTATGATAAATATATGATCTTTATCGATACCGTTCACAATCAGAATAGATTTTCAATTGGTTTCGTGAAATAAATTGCTATAAGACTTCTACTCATCAATAAGTGTGTAGTGAAGAAGATTCTGAAAAAAATACCATACCGACATAAAATCATGAATAAGATAAGTGATATATGAAACAAATCGGTAATTTTAATTAACGATTAAACAACAATAATAATACAAGATCTTTAGTGCTTGCGCGCACCTTACAAGTTCATCAGATAAGGTTGACGAAGATTGCTACTATTTTGTCAAATGATGAAATTTTTTTTTAACCATTTAGATATTTCGTAAGATGATTGGATGTACGAATTAGACACTACTCTTATCTTTGTACTTCGTAACATAACAAGTTCTTAGTAACTACAGTTGGTTATTACAGCTTCTTACTTTCCATTTGGTTTCGTTCAAAGTCAATTACGGTAGAACCTGGGCTATACAGATGAAATTAGTAGAGCTGCGCAAGAGTGCATCCACGAGAAACTAAATCTGCTAAATTTTTCAGTGATTGGGCATGACTTTAATTGAGCTTAAGATCAATGTTACGACCTTGCTTAATTGATTAACAACAAATGTCTTTCAGCATGATGAATTTCTTTGAAACTATACTATGACGTCCTCGAAGTTCAACCAACAGTATATAAAAATTGTATGAAGTTAGAGAGCCAACTATAAAGTTGATCAACTTACTCAGAAAGACAACTTTGCATAACTCTAACCTAGGTAGGCTTATGATCTTGAAATTGATGACAAGTTTTAAAACGAATTTTTCCTAATGCTCTGTGGTAAGCTAGACACAGTATATACTTACTTTAAAACAGTAAAAAATCTACGAAGAACATATGAGGACGTCACTTTTTATATAACAGGTAAGGGACTGCATAGTTGTCACCTCGGGAAGTAGCCTTCTAATACGAATCCAGGCTTTTCTAAAATCTGAAAAAGCAGCAGGACTCCAAACCCTACTCTCGCAGACTTTAAAAACACGCAAATATAGGAAGATAGCCATTCAATTGTGTCGAGTAGGCCCACTTCTTTGGAAAGGGTGTACCCAGCAATCGGCAATCTTGTAGCGAAAAGTGTCTTCTATGAGACTTCACTATATGTCCAACAAATATAATCTCGACATCTGTTGGTTCCATTTAAATTTCTTCCTTGAAACTAATGCTTTATTAGCTAAGGTGATTGTCTGCTCAATGGTCCATTCTTGTAGATTTCAGAATAGTACAGAGTTGTGATCCGTTTCTTGTATCGTACCATCTTCAGTGATAAAATCAATATAGCGCTGGTTTCAAATAGCGTAAGCGTCTATTGAAAACTTAGTCTCCTCTTCATTTGCAAATGCATTATCTAATTACAGTGATTTGATTGAGTCAAAAATGATGGTCTTGGGTTGGATTGTGGATACCAAACTACTTAATTGAATAAAGTTGAATAAAGCTACAGTATTCGCTGCCAATCTATATATTGAATTTACAAGGATCTGTCAACATTTTTTGATAATATCTTAAGAGAGCATAAAGAAGCAAAAAATATTGACACAGTATAGTGGTAATATCTTATTGAAGCATTAGTCTGTAAGCCAAGTTGAGTGAACTTCCAGAACTCAGGATTTTTTAATATTCTCTTTATACGGTTACGTTTTTATTTCGATTTTAGACTGAAGAGACTAATTAGTGATCTGTTTAAGGCTAGAATCTGAAAATAGAAATTGTAAATTAGAAAGACTTGGTAATTTGAGAGACCCGATGCTTAGCTATGTCGTTAATTATGACAATTACATATTTTTAATTATGTATTAAGACAGTAATACAACATGGATTATGACCTGTATTCACATGGTCGTTTCAGCACTGAAAAAGCCTGACTAACGCATTCAGATACGATAAACTCCTTAGCATATAATGAAGCCCTGGCGGTCAGTATTTTGACTTACAAGGAACTATTCGAGTTGTACCTCACCGATTTTTTTTCAAGAAAGCAAGTATCCTGTGGAAAACTTAAGGGTCGATGCAATTATACAATCGGAAGAGTTTCATAATTTAAACTATAAAAATTCCTTTAAAGATAACGATTTAAAATCAGTTTATATAAACATAAAGAATAAATTCAAAATTGTGATCAAGATATTTTAATGAAAGAGTGCATAACTCATATATAAAAAGAAATAGATGAATGGCTTCGTTAGTTTCAAGTGATTGATACCAAATATAAGCTTCCTCAAAAACTTTTAGTCTAGTTCAATTCTATAAGAAATGAACTATTTGTAGAAACAATTATTCTTTGAATGAAATATAAAAAAATTCTACAAGTCCTATTTATCATAAAGATCTATTGCTAATTCGTCGCTTTTTAAATTGCACAAAAAGTAAGTATTTGAGTGAATGTATTAAAAAGCATTGAACAATAAAATATTAGAGTATCATGTATAGCATTGTACATATTGTAAGATAGTATTGTCAAGCTATATTATAAAGACAATAATTTCAATACAACTTTTCAAGCACGGAGCGTAAACAACAGAACCGACTATGCAAAGTGATCTAACCAAAAATTTGTTTTCGAAGAAGAGATAAATATTAATGAGTATTTGAATAATTATTATTAAAGCCGAGAATAAAATATAAAAGATACTATTGAAATAATTTACCATGCTAATAATTATTTTTTAATTTATAGCTGGTTTTCTTTTAAATAATTTATTCTAAATTGAATGCTTCTCAAAATACACCATTTTTCACCAATTCATTTTAAAATTATAGTAAGCCTGCATCATTAAAGTATTTCCATTTACAATAAGCGAATCAAAAATGAATAAATAAATTGAAAAGACGATTTTTAATTAAAATTTTTTTAAGTATTAAATTTTCATTGACTAATAAGCAATTAGAGATAAATTAGCATAATTAGCGACAACAAGAAATAAAAAAACAACAAAACAAACGTGAAAACAAGAAATCAAAAAATTATTCTTCCGGAAAATTAGATTAGCGGTTAAGCACGTCAAAATCATTAAATTTATTGCTACTTTTCTTTTATTTGAATAAATTTACAGATTATAAATAATACTGGAGAAAGCCGAGCAGGTTGTGCTGCAAATTTTAAAATTGGCAATGAAAACTCGCGATCTGGTATGATCCCTTTGAAGACCTATGATTAAATACTGTGAAAAAAATAAAAAATCTTTACCATTAACAAATAAGATCTCTTAACAGGTTTAGGAAACTGCATGCAGAATTTCAATGACATGACAAAAGGACCGAGTCACTATACAGATATTAGGCTGTCGGAATAAACTATAACTTACATCCTTAATATGTTCCCTTTCTTTATTAATTACTACAATATTCTTATGATATATATACATATCATAAGAACACTGTAGTATGTATATATATAATGTATATTATTGTAAAATTATAAAATATTATTACCGATATTGTGACAAGTATTTTAATCTGTTAATTTAAAGCTTAATAAATTTTGAAACCGGTTCTTGTAATATTAAAATTTATGTAGGTGTAATTAATTTATTTGCATTAGTAATAACATTCATAAAAAATTCTAAGATTTATTGAACCTATATGTATATATATATATAGATATATATATATTAAAATTAGTAAATAATATAAAATATGACACATAATAAAAATCTGATTAACGTAACTAAAGAAATATAGTTAAATATATAAATCATATTTTTCTATTTAATTATATTACAACTAGATATTTTATTGTATAATAAAAATTAATTTAAAAATCATACATTATATTAAAACTAGATATTTTTAAATAAAATAATTAATTAAAAATTATATTACAGTTACATATTTTTACATCGTATAAAAAAACTATATTTAAAAATCAAACAATGATTTATAAATAAATTAGTAGACTGCTTTGAATTATAGAAATTATTAAAAAAAATGAAAATTTGACTACTTTTTATATTAGGTAAATTTATAATCTTAATATAAATATCTCATAATTATATATTGTTTCATAGGCATTTATTAATTATACGTTTAAAAACAGTGGGCACTAGTAATTGGGTATATGAATCAAGAATAAAGATAACATCATTTAGAGATATAACTCGTTTATTATTTGAGTTTTGATCTGATAGCGAGGCCACACGTAAACAGATTACAAATTATGAAATGTCCCTTTTTGAAGATAATCACACCTCAGTAATTACTAATTTTTTGGTAGACTACAGCGTCTGTAAAACTGATTTTTTTTTTGCTAGTACTTGAGATTGAGTCATGATGAAATGGGTGCTTAACAGCTCGAATATCCAATCAAACAAGACGCTAAGAGACTCTTTTTCTATCGTGTACATCTATTTTTAATCTCCTAATTCCTCTAATCCATTATGCCGAATAAGCATTTAGGGTTATTTCAACGATGTATGTAACAATATGTATTGTTAATTAAAAATGTTTACTATTATATAAACAAATTTAACTAAAAGTTCATTCTGCTTTTTAAAATAATTGTTATTTCTTTAAAGTTTTTATATTTGCTCTATTTTTTAATTCATCTTGTTACATAATTTGCATTTGTGAAAAAATTCACAAAAAAGGGTTACTGGGATTTTAAAATAAGTTTTACTAATTGGAAATATTTAATCAGTGTATAATTTTCTTTGTATTTTCTCCAATATTCATTTTAAATTTAATATTGTTTTGTAGACATGCAAATGTAGATTACAACTTCCTTCAGAAACTGAATTGTCAGCACAAAATCCTTTTATGCCACCATCGGCAATTACTCAAGTTTTGTTGATTGCAAACCCTTATAAGGCTAGTATATAATTAATTTTATTACATATTTTATTGCAATTGTTTAAAATATACTTATTTTAGGAGGTGATACCTCTAAAGTTTATGCTCAGTTATACAATGGATGAAGAAACTGTCACCGAAATGGGAGAAGTTGAAAAATTACCAATTATGTAAAATTAATAAATATAATATATCTAGTACTTATCCAATATTACCTATTAGAATTAAGAAGTATTTGTAGAAATAGATAGCATTATGAAAAAGGTATGCTTTCTATTTGTTACAATACTGACTGATAAATTATAATTTATTGTTATTAAATTGTGAACTTAGATTTAAAAATATACAATATGAATATGTCAGTAAAAATTTCTTGAAATTTTTCGTATTTTTTCATAATTATTCATTCATTCATTCATAAATTCATATAAACTCTCACAGTTATACACTTGAAATTCTTTTTTTTTCGGGATAATTCTAAGCTTTAAAACTGTTTTTGTCATAGTTTAATAGTTCTCATTATTATAGTGCTTCTCGTCCTAATACTTGGTCACACGTACAGATTCCTAACATTTGTAGCATTTCCGACTTTGTTACACCTTTATTTTATTAGCGTATCTCGAAACAGTCTATTGCATCAAAACTCCTTGATACTTTCTATAGAATAACTTGGAAATTTTACCAAATTTTTCTATTTTGAATTATGATATGAGGTTATCTTAACGATATTATCTGTTGATTCTTTCTTATAAAAGCCTGTATTACGTTCGCTTTCGAAATTACAAGTACTTCGGTACTCTGGGTTATGTATTAGACTTAGAAGTAACGTTTCTGTATTGTTAACTTATAGAGGTTTTTAAAAAAAAATTTTGATAAAAAAATTAATTTATATTAATTCATGAACATTGTTTCAACGTTATTTCCCCGATTTCATAGCTAACGCGCTTGTATAATAGCTGTTACGAATCCGAGCCCAACTGATCGCATAAATGGCAAGTGTTTATCTTAAACAAAACTCGTCTTGTATAATAATGTATTCAAATCAACTTCAGATTTGTTAGATATAGTTTACATTGTGAGTTTACTTGAGTAAATAAGACAGTTTCTTATGCAGATTTGTTTGTCATTGATGTTTAAATTTTCTTTTAAAGTATTGTCACACATCCAATGTTTGAGTAACACATCATCATGCCTTGTCACGCATTTACTATACCTTAATGCATACGCAACATTTTGAATGTACGTTCATCGTATTACTTCACAATCAACACTGTAGCCTGTTCTTCAAGTGCATTCTCATATAATTCAACCTTTAGCTACACTTTACCTACACTTATTATTAATTCGCGAAAGTATTTAAACACTTGTACAAAAATAATAAATTTCTAATAAAAAATGTTTTTATGAAAAATATTACAAGCATTGAAATCGAAGTACCACTTAATATATTTACTGGCTACAGTTGCCGATCTGACACGCGACATACTAATTTTGTGATTGATAAATAATTTTATTTATACTTACATTTAATTTAAAAATTTGTCCGGAAACTTGAACTGATCAGAGTTAATTTTTAATTAATAATTAAATTTTTTTAATTTTAATTATTTAATAATAATAAAATAATAATTTTTTAATTAAATTATTTAATTAATAAGAACAACAAAATTGACTTAGCTTTATCAAAAAATGACTTCATAGTAGTTCATTGCTTTAACTGTGATATTAATAAAAAATCTTAAACATAAACCCACAATATTTGTGAATACAGCCATTAATAGTTTATTGTGAACTTATATAGGAGACAAAAATTGAGAAAAGAAGTAAATTTTCTGAAAATAATAAGGAATAATATACAAACATGTAAACTTTTGTAAAATTAAAAAGCTTAATGTTAAGTTAATTTGAAAGCATAAACAAGTTAGTATAACAGTAAGAAAATTTTTGTATGATATTTTTTCTGTGATATATTATTTATAATATGACCTCAAAAATGTACATGTAATCATTTTTTAGACTATAATAAATAATTTCAAGCTATATTAAAGAAATTCTGGTTAGTACAATTACTACCATAAATCTAACAGTTTAAATTTTTTTAATTCCAGTGTTTAATTTATGTAGTGAAAGATGAATATCCACCACCTATTTGAAGAAGTTTAAATAAAATTGATTTGAATGATTATCTATATATATTATTGATTTATATAAGCAATTATAAATTTTTATGAATACAGAAGAAAAATTTATAAACAATGCCTGGGCAGTGTCTCATCGTAGTAAAAAAGAAAAGGAAAATAAAGGGCAAGGTATGCGACAATGATTAATGCAGCCCCGTTACCCGACTTTTTTCTTGCGCTAAACTTCACTAAAGCTTTTCTTTTTTCTGGGGGTCTGTCAGAACGTCGCGTAGTTCTCACCGACTTTCATTCATTTTCCTCTCTCTCTCTCTCTCTCTAAGGTTGAGAAAATAAAAAAGGGATCTTATATTCAGCAGTGCCTTATCTAATATTAGATAACTAAATATATATACAAGATATTTGATTCTGCTTTTGATATAATTTTTTTCGTAAAATGTTATTAATTATTCATTAATTTTTTATGTGTAATAAAAAATGATAAATATTAAGTTATAAGTTGAAGCAAAAAATCGAACTTCTTCTGACGCTAGCTAAAGGTTTAACACAAGTTTAAGATGTTTCTATTAAAATAAAATTTTAATGATGCACAGCCAATTAGTAAGTATATTTTTTATAAATATTAACTGTAATTTTTTCTGTAATATATTAGAATTTCATTAGCAAATAACCGTGGTCTACGATTTAAATCCGCTGTATTATATGCTACAGTGTAATCGATTACCAAATTATATAAATAATTTATCTAAGATAAATCGTAGCATTTTGTTAATAAAGTTGTTGCTGTTAAGACTTGTATCATTTTTTAAATATAAGTATGTAATCATTAAGATTATTAGCGACAACATATACTATATAAGATAGTAATCCTACGAGGTTTTCTTAAAGGCTACTTATCAAGATATTATAGAAAGTAAATACAACACTGCTTTGGGTGATGAAACGTGACAAAAAAGCGAATTTATATTTTTAGTCATTAATAGTAATAATAGCTAAATAATATTTATGCAAATAAAAGTATGTAACTGCTTTTTTAATAAGTTGTAACGACAAATATTAATATACCAAAAATAGGATGCTGAGAAAATCAGAACATGTAGAAAATTTAACAAATACCGTGACAAGAAGAATAATTTATTTTCAAAAAATTCTTTTTTAGGAACAACTATGGAAGGCAAATTAAAAAAATGCTTTTTTAAATAATATTTATCAATTTTTCTTGCGCAAATTATTTCAAAACGTGATCACAACCAGTTCTTAATCCTTATTCAACCAATATCTTTGTAATTTTTTCTGTAAATAGATTAACATTTTTTCAGAAAAATTAAAAATTTTAATTACCACAGCCATCATTTTGTATTAAATGATTTTCTCTTTGTTGCATAGAAAATTATATATAAAACCTCATTTTTTATATTATTTGTTCGAGATAATTTGAGTCACCGTAAAATCTTTGTTTGACATATGTTCCTTATCACTAAATATTAGTTAAGATTGTATGTATAATTTACTAAATACAATTTGAATATATTGTTAACATCAGTATAATAATTATAAAAGGAAAAATAATATAGTTAGGAAAAAAATTTGATAAAAGTTGGTTTTGGTCTTCTAAGAGGTACCGATCTCTTAATGAGACACATGGTTTTAGTGATATTCTGGATTCTCTATATTTATTGTTTGTAACGCATTTTTTATTAACAATTTATTATGTTCACAATATTAATAGAAGTAAATTGAAAAAATATACCAATAATGAAGAAATGTCTATTTCTACAATAAATAATCATCTAGCATTGATAATAACGATTATTACTACTTTGTCATCGCTTCCATGAACTCTGAAAAATATAAAAAATTACTTTTTTTTAATTGTGTTTTTAAATTATTTTGATTCTTAATGAAACATAAAATCTTGTTACTTTAAATTTTGGTTTATTGATAATTGATAGTAATTATAATATAATTTTATGAAATTATTAATTTTATAGTAATACTGTTATATAGGACAGGCCGAGATCGACTATCATATGAACGAATAGAATTGTCTTTAATATACCCAGATCAATTAACGTGTAAATTCAATATTTTAATTAGTTATTTTAATTCTTTTAAAAGTTTATTGAATGATATTTGAGAATAGATTTGTGATTATTTGGCTTGTTTTTGCCGTAGATGATTTTGTCTCCTTCAGTAGTCTGATGTTCAGAAGCTTGTAGCCTGGTATACAACCTCTGCAGTACATAAATACCCATTCCCCGCGCCTACTATTGTTGCTGGGACGACTCGCCAAAAACGGTTTCTTAAGGCGGAAAAGAAGTAGGTACTTTGGTGACGGATTAAAAAATTAAAATTATATGTATTCTTAAACCTTAAAAAATTAATTTCCTTAATTATCTCTTCAGAGCTTGACCGCGTGGTGCCATAATTAATAAAAATAATGTATTAAAATTAAAAAAAAATTTTAATGAAACCGCTTATTGAAAACTAACTTTAGATTTGAAATAAAACATTAAATGTTAATAAAACATCAAACGTGACCAACCCACATGTATTACACAAAATGATGCTAGATATACATTATATATCCACTTACATATCCATACACACTTTTCGAAAAGCGTTCCGATCCTTTGCGACTCACTGTTATCTCGGAATTCCAAGTGTAGCGCGAATTACGCCACTTTCTGTTGATGGTAGGGATGTGCATTAAACTACTAACATTCTAGAAATTGAGAACACGAATCACGAATGTTGCTGTTAGTCCAAGGTCAGTAGGGTGTTCAGGTGGTTTTGTGGTTCCTGGGAAGCAAATGACCATGAATGTGATATACACAGCTTTTACAGCTGAGTGCTCCGCTTATTTTGCATAGATCGATACACGATAAATCATCTATCTATGTGAGTCAATTTGACGCGGAGTCCAATTGCGTATTTATGGTATACAATCAGTCTCGAGTCCTTCGCGCATTTTCATTCGCATTTAGACGTGCTGATGTTCTTTTGCTCGTACTAACACGCACTCATGCTCTACATTCGCCGATCTCTTAAGCTATGCGTGTCTTTCACTTTTCAGCAAGCCATCGACTAGGTCGTTTTCCCTTAAAATACTACGCAGTAATTTTTTAGTACTTTACATTTAGCGCGAAAAGGGATTTTCGTTGCATAATTAAACAAGAGAAGGAAAAATTACTGTTCTTTGAGATTGAAGACGAAAGAATCAGTTCAATTAGAGATTTTAACTGCTTGTTTTATTAATGAATTTGTGTTTCTCTTTGATAGATACTGCGTTATGATAATTGCAAAGCCCTGGTTTGTAATTTGTCTTGCTGATACATGCATTCGATGTTCTCGAATATTTCCTTTTTACAAGATAAAATAAATATAATACAGATTATACGGACAAAAGAATGAATTTATTCATATACTTATATATATATAATTACATTACCTACTTAATAAACTTTAGCAAAGTAATAGAATATTTTCCTTATTTTGTTAGAATGAATCTATAATTATTTATACATTTTTATTACAACAAATGTTAATAGCAAATTTTGTTTAGATTTGAATATAAATAAAAATGTAAAATAAATAATATAATATTTAAAGGAAATAAAATCTAAATTTAAATATATAAAAATGTATATATGAATCGTTTCAAACACATAAATTCAATTATTATCATTGTAATTCTAATCTAAGAAATATAGAAATACATTCGCGTTACGCATGCAATGATTTTTTGTCTAAAATTTATGCTTTCTGATTCAGCTTTGATCCAAAGTAAGAAAAGTACAAAATCTATTGTTATAAAGATCCGTCGAACTAGTCTAGTTGAAATTGAGTATAAAAATATTTATCACTAAGGAAAAAAGTAAATATTTTTCTTTCAACAAAAGCTTGAGTTATCAAAATGATAAGACACTCGTAGAAAGTTGAATGTGCTCGTCATATATTTAGTTTTTTAAGAAACATAAGTAAATTATAAAATTAAGAAACTAACGATTCGTTTGTCTAGACAAAATTCGCTTACAATTTGTAAACATTTGCTTTTTGTACGTAAAGTTTTCATATTTGGAAATTATTTTCGCTGGTTTTGTCATATGTTCATTCAGCAATACTGTATGCATTCAATTTTCTTAAAAAATCTTACTTCGTTCCTCTGCAATGTATTATTTGACGTACTGACTTCTTTTTTCCTTTGACAATACGTTATTTGATGTACTATCATTTTCCTTTTTGCCCTGATAGTCATTATTTGAGGTACTGCCCTCTTTTTCTCTCCGGGCTAAACCGAAAAAATACAGCAAGCTACATAGAAATGCGTGGAAAACGTCATCAAATTTTCTCTCTTTTTAACAGACTCAGAGCTAAAGAACCCATGTCAATAATATCGCGGGAAACCTGCGACATTTCATGTTTGACTTTCATGAGCAAGAGAAGTGCTACGTTTATCACAACCATCACAGCCCTTTTCAGTAGAAGACGTCGCGCCTATAATAGGTCCACTTGTATATCAAAATATATATTGTATATAAAATTTGCATATCAAAGGTATAAGGGTCTTTCTCTTAAAACATTCTCTTTCCAGCGTTTAGCTATCCCTGTAATAGAGAAGGATTGCGAGCTCTGACAAAACCAATATAACACAGGGCAACGCTATTCAACATAGAACTACAGGCCAGCCTATGCAAAAACTCGCGTTTGTCGTACCGTTAAATTTTGATAATTTAATATTGCTATAAGCAAAATCCTACCTGTCTAATATAGTTTACCTTTTGTATATTACATATCTGACTGCGATTATACTGACTTTTGTCAAATTATTTATTCTTGTATTCTATATCTTTTAAATATATATAGCAATATTCGTTTAACTATTAATACTTAATAATATTAATACCAGTTAATAATAACAAATTGTATAAATAATACAAATTTTATTTTTTTAGTGTTAAATTCTGTGAAAATAGTTTTTGTATATATATATATATCGTCTTTATTATTTGAATAGTTTCGACATTTTACGTAATTTTTGTTAAAGAATATATTAAATTAGTAATCTCGCTCATAGAATCTTGTTAAATATTCCTAAATTATTCGATATAACATTTGTTCATTAAATTTGAACTTTTATTACTATATCATTCATTTTATATTATGATTCTTTATTTTTAAAAACATTAAAGTGTAATACGAAATAATTAAAGTTATGTTATCCGCGAAGTACGCGATACAAAAATGCGCAAGTTGAACTTGAAGATAGTATAGATAAGAGAAATTATAATATATCGGAGTAAAAAATAAGTGATTATTGTGTCTTATTTATCGATTGTTTATTCTCAATGAATGGACTGTGATTTCAATCAATTGTTTTCATTTACAGATCAATTACTTATTTTTAGGTAAGTTTTATTACTTCAAGTTTCTTTGTAAAAAAATTAAAAAATTGGATGCATACATATCAATACATAAATATGTAAATTCCATATAACTTGAATATATAACATTAGAGATTTTTGTTAATTTCAAAACTAGTACCGTCAAAATCTAAGGTCCCCGACCCATCAGCATCAATTTCGTCAATCATCATATCAAGTTCCTCAGGAGTTAGATTATCATCTAACTCATGAAGAATATCTCTAAACACTTCTGTTGTTATATAACCATTTCCTTCTTTATCATAAAGTCGAAAAGCTTCTCTTAGTTCTGCTTGTATTGCTTCTGTATCAGCATCATCTTCCAAAAATCTTGCAGCAAGATTACAAAAAGTATCAAATTTTATTTCTTTTTTTCCTAAAAAATAGTAAATTTAATAGTCATAATTATTTTTAAGCACTATTCAATATAATTATATTTAAAATTTAGAATTCTCAAGAATCTTAAAGACATTTGTAAAATTTCTTTAAAAGCAATTGAAGTATTTTTAATTAATAACAGCGTTTTTATACGCATTTCAAATTAATAAACCAATATTTCTTAAAAATATCTTTTTCGAAAAATCAAAAATATCCGTGATATATATGTATAAAATCATTCTATATAACAAGCAGTTTTATGAATGAGCAGTGTTATTAATGTCTAAGAGCCAAAATAATCAACAAAAATACATATTGCAATCAGTCTTCTATTCCCAGAGTATATTTCTATCTAAGAAAAAATTGAATTTAACTGAATTTTATTTGATGAAGTTATTATTTGCAATTTATAAATAAAATTAACCTTTTATAGGAGGCAAGCCATTGAATTAATTCATTTAATGAACTCTTAAACTTGTCCTTTCCTTTAGTTTTTAAAAAGTGGTGTCTATTTTACATCCACGTTACTGAAAAGAGTACCATAACAAATTGTATGTTATCAAATTTCCACTCGGATTCCATTCTTTGCAATACTATATGCAAAGAATTTATTGATGATTGAATATGCCCTTAAAATTTCTCTTACTTTATTGGCTACAAAAGTTTCTATGAATTTTTATTATTCTACAATTACGCCAATATAATTTTAGAATTCGACAAATAATGAATTATGAAGAGTTCAGATCTTTCAAAATGTTTACCAACAGGCGAAAAAATAAAATAAGGCTGCATAATACAAGCCGTAGAAGATCGTATGAATTAGTATGTTTATTCCTAGCTGCTATTCAATTATATTGGACGACGGTAGTAAACCTATAAAAATTTACAATCCGTAGAGTACAACGGAGATGGTCTAATTATGGGATTTTGTTGGTCGATCATTCATCTAGCATAATTTTCACCTATTGAGAACATAGAGGTCTTTCTTAAGATCTGTGTATTAATCACAAAATTATATATTTAATCCGTTTCTAATTAAAATAAGACTTAAAATATAGATGATAACTGGTTTAATATCTGTAACTTAAAAGTTTTCAACATATATGGGTATCTTTTGTCACATGTATATGCTACTACTCGAAAACGTTTGAACAGGCCAAAATTTGACGACGTATCTAAAGAATATCTACGAGAAATATATACCACATCCTACGCTAGTGTATAATTACGGTAGTAATGTTTCAAGTGACTACATACTAATTATGATGACGACGCCTATTTTCAGTTGCCACTGCTGATAGAATGGTATTCTAGATAGCATTTTAAAGTAGTTGATATTAGAGACAAGAGAGATTGAATGTCTCAGCGAATTATACACCTTCATGAACTAGATGTACTGACAAGCTAAATGCAGATTTTTGGCAGACTTTTTGTTATAGCACATATACATTAGAGTCAATGAATGTTACTCTGGAGTGCGGAGCATTTGATAAATGAGAATAGCATATACCTTTCATAGTAAAATATGTTGATGTTTTTTTCTTTGAAATTAATGTCAGGCAGCTTCTTCTTGCTAGAAAGTACGGTGTTTAAGATGAACTTAATTTATTTCATTTGACAAAGCTGATTAGCAGTAACTAAGTAAATAAAAAGAAGAGTTTGAGTCCATAGCGAATGTAAAAGTCCATAGTTGATGTAATGAGTTCAATCGGATTATAAACAATTTCGCATAATGTACAAATATGACCTCAATGCAATCCCTGTAGAATCATCGTAGGATAGACATCAACCTCTCATAAACAATCCACAAAACAAAATGAGGCGAAGTCTTAGGAAACCAAAAAATATAGTATAAGTTCAGGCAATACTGCTGTAGAAAAGCAAAAGTTAGATACTGAATTCGTATTCAATTAAAGAAACACTTGAGTACTGGATCAAACCGATACATTACCTGAATATAATTGATGTAATTATAGAGGATATATACATCTTTTCATGAATTTCAGGAATACGAGATGTGTGGTTCGCAAATCTTCGTGCAAGATTGAATAAGAACCCGCTCTAAGCATGCGTATTCATATGAGAGACAAAGATTGCATGAACGCATAGGAGATCTGTGTTATCGGAGATTCTGCTTTATGAAGAACTTCATTTGAATCACTGCACGTTATTCAATTCAGATCGTAATATGTATAGGAAACATTTAACTCCTGCTAAGGCTATGTTATGAGTATATGCGACCCAATTCTAACAACGATAGACCGTGCTAAAATACCTTTTCTGTTTCTTCAGTGAAACCATGTACAAAGTTTGTGTAGCCAAAGTCAGTGACTATTTAATTTTGATTTATAAAGTTATTTACGTTTTATACGTTTATAAATTTCGCACAGTTTAAGATTGCGTTTTATCTGATTAGCGAATTCATTCGCATTTTATTGTATTATTACAAGCGTATATAATCAACATTAAATTTATGCGTTAAATTTTATAATATAAAGTTTGCGACGAATAATTTCGTCGCGAAAGGGCAGCATTGCCGTGGGAACCGGGCCGGAAGAAAAGCAAAGAAGAGGTCCGGACTACAACGCCCGAAGACGTAAGGTATGAGTGTGAGAGAGAAAGAGCGAACGAAAAAATAGAAAACGAAAAAGAAGACGTGCGTGTAAGCGAGCAAATGTATACGTAACTTGTGAGAACATGCGAGTGGGAGTGGAAGGGGGCGTACGGCACAGCGGTGTCTGTAAGAGTCAGGTTTGAGAGAGGTACTGCGTGAGCGTGCGAGTGGGAGTGGAAGGGGGCGTACGGCACAGCGGTGTCTGTAAAAGCCAGGTTTGAGAGAGAAAGTGCGTGAGCGTGCGAGTGGGAGTGGAAAGGGCGTTCGGCGCAGCGTTGCCCATGAAAGCAGGGCACGAGAGAGGGAGTGCGCGAACGTGCGAGTGAGAGCGAGAGGGTGTACGACGCAGCGATGAAAACGTGATTATCGGACGCAGAATAGATGAATAGAAAATATAGTATGGGGCCGTGGAGGGGAACCTTGCGTATAGCGCTGGCCAGGCTAACGCAGGGCGATACGCGAGCAAGCGCGACGCGCTCGCTCCACCACTATCCCCCCCCCACCAGCCTGGCCCACGAGAGCGGCTAGGCGGCGTGACCCCACCGCGAGGCCCGCGAGTTAAGACACGTGAGGGGAAGCGCGCCCGAGAACGGTATAAAAAGGGCGCGCTCACGTGAAATCGAGAGACGTGGGTGGAGTTCGGGGAGCGAAGGCTCCCCGGTCGAGCGACTTTTGGCGCACCGGGGAACTCCAGGAGGAAGAGCTCAGGGAGCAAAGGCTCCCTGGTCGAGCGACTTTCGGCGCACGACTCCTAAGAGCGACTTTTGGCGCACTAGGGGCTCCCGGAGGCACGACTCGTGTCGTACCTCCCGGTATAGATTTAGGGCCGCGGTCGCGTGCACGGAGTCGCAGCTATCGGGCTGGACTTCTCTCCGCCGCGTTAGCGTACCGGCGCAGCGATGGTGCGAAAGTGTCGCACCGGGGAAATAGATTATAAGACTCCTTTGTAAGCGGTGAGCGCATCGCAAAAGTAAATAGGATAAGAACCGACTCCGTTGTGAGCGGTGAGCGCACCGCAATAAAAATATAAATTGTAGCCGTCATTGTATATACAAGTAAGGATTTCGAACGTAAAAGCCTCCTTTGCAAGCGGTGAGCGCACCGCACGAAAAAGGCTAATGTAAATTAAGATCAATAAACACGATAAATACTGAATAAGAAAGAAAAAAGGCCTTGTTCATTTCGGCCCGGCCTCTCTGCGCTTCCTTCCTCCCGCCACGAACCTGGCCCGACCTTGAGCTCTCCGGGACGGGACAGACGGGGAGTACGGGAGATCAAGCGACCAACAACAGCAGAGGGACGAAGGAGCAAGGACGGAGAAATTCTGTAGAAGAAGCCCGTCGAACGTCGAACACGAGTCCGAAAGGGCACGTGGCGGACGGGGCGAGGCTCCGTACAACGTTACAAGTTAGTATATTCAAACATCTTTTTACATTTACATATTTCGATTAGGTTCACAAGTTTGCAGTCGTTTTAAAATATTTGTCGTTTTAATATCAAAAAGAGAAAACAAAGAAATTTTTTACCATAATTTCTTTGATATTCTATTTCACAAACCCATAAATTCCCTGCAATCGTATCCTGGCTGATGTGAGCTCTCGAGGATTCAATATCTGGAGCTCATCGTGCGAAGGTAAGAAGATTGAAGCATATCGGAACTTCCCTTTCTTGCTTGTCAACCTCTCTGATATATTCATTGAAAATAGACAGTGGAAACATTGACTTCCCCTGAGCAAAATTAGCTAGCGACGATGACAAAACACACTGTATTATAGAATTATACTTAGACATAACTGATTGTTGACTATTAATCTCTTAAAGACTTTTACTTTTTTTATTATAAAATAGATATTATATAAATGGCTCTAAACTTTATAAAATTGAAATTTTCTACTATCAGTAACTGATAAAAGTAAATTTCTTAGATATTCCTTTAGAGTACGGATAGAGTTGTTATTAGTATATATAAAAAGTTAAATAGTTATATAGTTTATAGTTATATATAAAAAGTTAACATATAGTTATGTATTATTAATTATTTTAAGTATTTCTCATGGACTTAATAAATTAAATTGAATTTTTATACGTACCATGAGGATCGAACTCTGTTACGATTTCTGATAATACACTACTTCGTATTTCATGTCCTAACATACCAAGCATTGTACCAATCATATCCGTACTAACAATGCCTTTTTTTTTATGATCAAATGCATCAAATGCCATTTGCAGTTCTATAAAAATAAATAAATTTAGAAAAAATATATCCAATGTAGTACGCATAAGGTTTAAAGTTATTTAAAAAATTATATAGCTGACTAGCACACTTAAATTTACATTTATAATATTATAATTAAAAATATTAAAAAAAGAAAGGAAGATTTTATCCTTCGAATCATATAATTATAATGTATATAACAAAAGAAAGAGATCATATCATTCAATCTTTAAAGAAGATGGAACATATAGTTATGCTATTAAAAGTAATGAACCGCAAATATAGGACAAAAAAAGAAAATTGCATATGAATATACAAACATATGAATTTTATATTTCCTAATTGTTGTCATTGTTATTGATTATTCGATATACTTGAGTTCTCAGCTAATAAATGTTCAAAAAGAATTAATATTTTTCACATAAAATGTTAACCATGTTAAATACTATCATTTAAATAATATAAAAACATTTACTTGTTTTAAAATATCATAAAATATTAGTATAAATCTATTCAGAAAAATAAAGTAGTAATTTAAAATTTAAAAAGTAAAATAATTTTTATAGAATATATTTTACCCTTCAAATAATAATTATATCTATAAGTTATAATTCAACACATTTCCTGTTTTTACAATAATAATTGGTAGTTTTTCATTCTTAAAACTGAAAATTGACATTAAAGCAAACGCTTAATAATAAAAGATAGATTAAACAAATATATAAAGTATAAAAAATATTAAAGCAACAATTTCAAGATATTTTGTGTAATGACTAAAAATGTTTACAGTGTTATTTATAGAAAAGTTCAATATAAATTATTCATAAAATTTAAATATATGCAATAATCTTTTTGAATAATTTTAAAATATGTATGCACTTATATTTTAAAAACTTTTAGTTCAATTTAAAATCTTAGACAAAATTAAAGATGATATACTCTAAATAGTAATTGTTTAATTTCTATGTACTTATGATTTCTTTAAATATTTTTCTTACCCTTCTTTTACATCAGTACGTAAGCTATACATAGTCAATACTTGCACTCTAGGATGACAGGAATTTCATCAGTGTTTGGAAATACTGACACCGCATGGTACTCATAGAGAGTACATAGCAACTTTTAATAATAACAGTAGCAAAAGAAGTTAAGTTGTGGTTTACATTCAACCACCAATACTATGTATTAATTAAATACTTTACCGGATGGTGTCAACAAGTCAAGTTAACTTATTCACCTCACGAAGTATTCAGCTGATCGTTGCTTAATAGCCTTATTACTAGCTTGCACTACTCTCTATTTAGTACAAATATATATTTGACAGTACTAGAAGGTAGTAATAGAGATTTTTCTTGAAAACAACGCTTACTTCAGACGAAGAAAAATGTCAGCGCTTCTTTTCCATCACGCACGGATTGGTCGCCCGAAAGCTTAAAAACTGATGAGTTTAAAACCTTTGTCTGCTGCGAGTTCTTAACAAATTTCTTTTATCATCCAAATATTAATATTTGATAATTGACAGGACAAGAAGGCAAGCTAGCTACTTTCGCTTTATCTCAGTTGAACAAACACAACACCATGATAATTTTCTCTTACAGCAAAAATCATTCCATAGTCTTTTTTCTATCCATTACCGTCCTGTTTATTAAAAATGTTCATAAAGTTACATTGCATGAAAAAGTCCAATTAATTGCAACCTACCTCCTGAGAAAGTAGTAGTGGAACTCTGAAATACTTTTTTGTTAAAAAGTCGTACACACTAGTGCTTATACTATTACCGCTTTCAAAGAAGAAGATTGGAATAGCAGATGGTAAAGCTTATTAGCGGTCACGTTTCTCTAAAACTGTTTCCTATTATTATCATGATTTACGTTGGATTAGTAGTATACCTTTAATGATCAAGGCATCTGCAATACTGGAAACTACATGGAGAGTATAGAATTTTTCTATCAAAGCAATGCACTTAGAGGTGATTTATGACGATTTCTCTTAATCATTTTTATTAGCATTCCAATGACCATAGCATATCATACCAATAATGGAACCTACTTCCATGATGATAACGATGAAATGAGAAAAATATACAAGCAAATCGCTTTTCACGTTCAAAAAATCGTCAATGACATCTTTGCAGATGGAGTCAGATAGTCACATTCCTCTTAGAGTACTAAATTTTAGAAACTTATTGGAGATAGTGGTGAAGTTTTTCAAACACCATTTACGAAGGTTTATTGGGGATACTACTAATACGTTCGAATATTTGACCACCCACGTTGTAATCTGAAAGGTTCGTCTCAATTCCAGGAGACTAACTCCTAGAGCATTAATTATTTTCACTTCGCAGCCTTTACTTCCATTTACTATCATCGGTTTTCTCTTCATGAATCTCTCCATTCTTCAGTTTTGACTTCATAGCCCTAATTACCTGTGTTAAATACAAATAACAGCTCGATAATATGCGCTTCTGCCTTTCATCTATAGCAGTAATTCCGTTTTATTTAGACTCACTATTCTATTATTTTCTCTCGTATAAATGTATTGAAAAACTACTATTCTTTCCGACTCACAATATAACATAAGAGTTTGCTACTCTCATCTTGTCTCTCATACTACATCTGAAAAATCTGCTGTATTGTCTCCTTATCGTATTAAAGCATTGAGAATCTATCAGTCAAGAGAGTGAATTATAAAATTTTACAAAAGTTAAATCCAGTAATAAGTTATTTATTTAGTTTATTTAAGAACTTTTATGATAATTATGGTTAGTAAAGTAAGTGGTGAAGCAGGATTTTTCTTTCTCCCTTGATGATGCGAATTTCATTTTGATGATGAGCAGCTCCTTAGGTATGTGTATTGATTTTTATTATTTTTCTTCATATGTTCTATTTATGATTTGTCAGAATGGCATTTTTATAGTGTGTTTATACTATTATTGCAGGCATGAAGTTTGAAATCAAGTTTTTATTCAATTATAATTTCTTCTTAATTCCTACAATAATTATAATATGTGTATTCTATGGATGTCGATGTTACGAAATGAATCATTTTTTTTTGTAAAGCCTATTCGTTTATCTTAAGAATATAAAGAGTGCTATTACCAATACAAATGCACACAAAGTAGAAATCTAATTGGATATTTCTTTACATTACCTTTTTCAAAAGTCCCTGTTTTCAGACATATAAACCACTGCCACTGATCGTCTTACATATCTGAAATAGATAGAGTAACAGTACATTCTGAATATGGCTTCTTTTTATTGTCGGTGATTTTTACAATATTTAACATATCATTACCTGAAATATACCCATTATTACTACCTAACAAATACCGTGTCACAAAACTCATGATTGAAAACATTTATTTTGATATCGAACAAATCGAACTCTTATTGCATAAGAAGTATTGCAAGAGAAGTAGAATACTCAAATATTGAATCAATCAATAAGTTCTCTAACCTCCATCTACATCTGGTTTGAATTTTCACTGACACTGGCCTCGGCTTTCAGATTTCTGTTTATTATACAACTTTTTTAAACTGACTTATACCAATTAAACCATTAGAGCAAATTGTCATGCTAGCTCACTATTTAATAAGTAAAGTACTGAAAAAGTGAGTATTTGTTAAGGGGAATAACAGATTACTCGATTATTGCTGTGGTTTTTTAATCACTGACTAATGTACTGACAACAGTTTGAATCTTTTCTACTTATACGATAATGACGTAAACACTATATAATTGTAAGTATTTCTTTAAATACATTCGCATGTATATTTTTAAATTTACAATTTATTGAAAAAACATTAAACTTAATATATATTTTAAAATGGCTATTGGTCGATTTTTTATTTTTAATTCAATTAAAAAATTGTTATTCTTATTGTAATGTATTCTTTCTCAAAGTCTATACAAAATAGAAATTTTAAAACGGATATCAAAATAGTGTAAATAAATTATATTGCTAATATATAACTTACGTTGAATTTGTTCCTTTGATAAGTCATCCTGAAAAAAATTTCAATTTATTGAATTGTTATAAATCGATAATAATAATAACAATTATAGAAATAATAAAGAGGTATAGTTGAAATTTAATTGAATTTTCGTGCATTGAAAATAAAATCTTCTTAAGATCTACTCAGTTATACTTTTAATTATTGTAAACTAAACGTTGTTTTCTAACTAAAAGTAATATAACAATGTTTAAGCCATAGTTTGGTTTTCTTACAACTATTAAGCAGAAAGAGTATTTTTTAATTTTATTCTTGTACTTTATTAATTTCAAAATTATCTGAACCAGAGTTGAACTATAATTTTGGTTCGAAAATTAATACTTTCAAAATTTTTAAAATAATAATTAAATAAATTATTAAAATCGGAATATTTTAGACGGGTATTTTTATTAAAAGAAATAATTTCTTTAGAATTTAAATATGAAAAATAAAAGAAATGCAGATTTTTCTTTTGTCTCAATGTGTAAAGTAATCTTAGACATTAAACAAAATCTTACATGTTATATATAAAATACATGTTATTACGTATGTGATGAAATAGACTAAAACGGATATTTGGCCAACACACTATATGGAATACAAGCGTCAGATAACAAGAAATACATGCATCGGAAAAGAAAATTCAACTGCCTCCAAACCTAGAATACATATTCGGCTTAAAGCATCTATTAGTTGAATAAACACTAAAAATATAAGATAACATGTTCCTTCGATATAGGGAATCTTGAACAACGACTTTTTGACGCTTGCTGTGAGTTGTGCTTATATATGTATCTTCTTATTTGCTTACATGTATGATCAATCGTTCACTGATGTAGTGAGCTACTCATTACAAAATTAAGTACATCGTCCTTTGAAAGTGGTAGGTTTATTGAGCTAATATAATCAATGCCAGTATTTAATAATAGTTGTCGTCCTATTCGTTAGAATTTTAAGTTGACTCTGAACTGCATATTTAGAGTTCTGCGTATATCATAGCAATAAATACATTTATCAATAGTTGACTTTATTAACTACTTTAAAGAAATTCACAATTTACTAGATACGAAAAATGAAATCTACAATAAAAAATCATAGGATATTTTTCATCTAAGTGTAATAAGCGAATGCTTCTAATGACTGCCTTCTCTTAGAAATCTTTGATTAATTAAAAAAGGACTCATTTCTTCAAAAACACTTTCTAGTTAAATGACTTTATTTTGGAAATTTAAAAATTCGACGTAGATTTTAAAATTATTACATCCAAAGTCAATCGATTATAAATCAGATGAATTTAAATATTTGATATCAGATGTTAATATTACAATGCATTTTACAAGCAAAGGTGTGAAATAAATATTATTCAATGAATTGTTTGCATCTCTCAAGTCGATTGAAAGACCTAGAGAAGAAAGACCTAAACCTGGAAAGTATAGAAGAGTACTACATTTAGATGGCAAAATATTTGTAATAAAACATGATTATTGCCGTCTTTCTGGATAATCCGTTCGAGAAACGTAGTTGCTATTTGATGACCTATGAATATCAGACAAGAGTAAAAATAGGGGTTCAGATAACTAGATCATATTGCAAAGAAATATCATGTCAATTTCAATCAGTTGACTTTTCTTTACTTGTTACAAAAACTTTTGGTAAACTAATTTTAACTTCTGAGACTCTATTAATGATGTAAGTTTTTTTTTAAATTTAAAATTTTTTATTAATGTTTTTCAAGCAAAGATTCGAGTAAGTTTCGAAACACAAATAGCAAGCAACACACAAATCATAACAATGTGATATGATTTTTTAAACTTGCTTATAATCTAGAACCATAACTGAGAGTTGTAAGTCGGATAAGGAAATATATTTTGAAAAAGCCAAGTTGTTGCCAAGTATATTCAACTGAACAGATAATAAAATTGTTACCAAAGAACTTCTTGATAATATTAACTAGTAAGATCAATAAAGTTATGTCTGAATGTCTATGTAGAGGAAACATAATAAACTATCGATTGAAAGAAAAACGTAAAAAATATCTGTCTGTAATTTTGAACTGTTGTACAGCAGATTATCATTGAAAGTTCGGTTATTTCATAGATTAAACAATTGCATACAAGTTTTAATTTAAGTATATCGTCATTTATTTTGAGTGACCGTGTTGCGAAACTAATATTTAATAGTTTAAATTTGACTTCTGCGAGTAAATCATGACGTTAAAGAGCAAATGTTACAATATTAATTGCTGTTCAAATATACTTAATTATATTTTCATGTTAAATTTACACTAAGATTGTCAATTTATAATTAATTTATTCGATTAATAATTTTCCTTATATTAAAATTTATTAAAAGGCAGATTGATGCATGCAACTAAGGTACTTAATGCTTTTAAAAGATTAACTCAAGTCTCTGCTAGACTATTGCTAAAGATTTTGTTAAGTTAATTGTTTTAATCAAAGCAGTATTATAAAGATTCTAAAATGTAAGCATTTTTATTTTTTTTATATTAGCTTTTATATTGTAAGAAAACTCTAACTACTGTATCAAGTTATTGTGTTCGAGCAGATAGTGTGAAGCTTTCTTAAAATTTAATTTTATAATGAATCATTTAATTGACTCGTTAATAAAGTTGCGTTTAAATTCATACTAATACTAACACTTATATATTATTCGTTTTATTTCTTTTTTCATTCTCTTATCAGTAAATATTAAGTGTAAATATAAATATTTATTTATTATTTTATTTTAAATGGCATTAAGCATATTAAAAAAGATATCATAAATCGTGTATATACAATATAAACGTGTAATCAATATAATTTTTTTTATTTATACATTCTTTAATTAAATGCACTTGAGTATAATTATTTAAATAGAGATCAGTTAAAATTTTAGTAACATAAAGTTGAGATATTTAAAAGTACAATTTCTAGATCTTTATTAATTAAAAACGATTTTTAATTTGATATTTTAATTAAAGCTACTAGAATAAAATCTTTTGAAATTTTCAGTTAATAAAAATTATGGTATAAAATTGCTCAATAACAATTCTTCTGTTTAAAAATTATAATACACATTTTAAAATTGTAATATTAAACCAAATATATAAGTTATTTAATAAAAACATTTATTCTATGAATAATAAAATATTCTAAACTTTTGTGTATTTTAAACATAATTTATTATATATTACAATTTAGAGTATTTTTTTTATTTTAATACATTAATGCCTATAATCATAATTAGTTATATATACATACATAATAAAAAGTAATATCTTATTTAATTTAAATACGAATAGTTAATTAAACTATATGTAATATTATTAGATATACTTTTCTACTTAATGCCTAAATAAAATTTGTCAATGTCAATATAATAAAATTATTTTACAAAAATCTTTCTTTATACATATATGCTATAAATTTTATTTTAACTAATAACAAACATTAATAGTATAGAACAAAATATATGGGGCTTAAATTATAATAAAAATATATTTACAGAAAGAATGCTTAAGAGAATGCAATAACAAAATCAAGTAAAACTAAAAAATAACACATAATTTGTTTATTGCTTTTTAAGGAATATCAACTTCAACAGTATTGAATTCAAATTTAATATATTAAAGTTAAAATATTCAGTTAAATATTAAATTAATTTAAAAAATAAAAAAATTGTTTTTTTAATATAATTTTATACATTTGTTTATTTAGTTTCATGAGAGCAATTTCAAAAAAAAATCCATACTTTTTAAAATTGATTGATTGATAAATTAACAATTAATATATATACAGAAGTTACTGCATTTATTTAATATAAAGTATAATTAAATATGAACACGTATCTATAAATAGAATATATATTTTACAAAATTGTTTATTATTACAAATTTTATAAAATATATTACAAAATTGTCTATATTTGAAGATACATATTAAACTATTAATAAGTTCATATTAATTTGCTAATAAAATAAATATAATTATCAAATTATAATTAAAATAAAAATTAAAGATTCAACTTTTTATTGTTTTACATTGACAGATTTAATTATTACGCACTATATAACTTTTATTAATTTTACTTTTAAAAAATAGTTATATTATTAAAATTAATCTCTTTTTATTTACCATTTTTAATTTAATTCACTCAGACGAAAATATGCGATAAATATCAATATACGGAAGTTAACAAGATTTCAATATTAACCCTTGAATCTTAAAAACAAATCTTTTCAATAAAAAAAGTAATGATGTTATGAAAAACTTATTTAAAATACTGAGCTATACATAGAGCAACTATTTATTCTTTATACCAGTAATAGATCATAGTTGCTAATTAGATACTGTCAATTTGATACGGCTATAATTTAGTTTAAAGATTATAATTTATATAAACCTTTGATATATAAATAATTGATCTTTGGTATTATTTATAAGTAGATTGTCATATTTAAGTTCAGAAATCAATTTATACCTTTTCATAACCAAAATTAATATTTAGATTAATTTCAATTCTTTTTAAAAAAATTGTACAATAATATACAATTGAGCTTTGTATCAAGATTCTATTATAGAAGAGTTATTAAACTAAATTTTTTTTGTTTGTCATTATAAAGAAACTTCTCTGGCTAGAATATAAAAATAACTTATATTACTGTAGATTCTCATCTAATTATATACAATGTAGCTTATTTTCAGATAGGATTAAATAATAGTTAAAAAAATTAAATTATTTTAAAACCTCTGCTAAAGAAGTTTCTTATAATTCTTGTTATAAAACTATCTCTAAATTTAAATGAAGATGTGTAGAATAGGCTACTATATCTTTAGAGTTAAGTTAAAAGTAAAAATTTATTAGTATAAATATGTACAGAAAAATTAAATTAAATTATTTTATTATTAGATATTAATTTCCTGACTAAATGTAATTGTAATATTAATTCCTGCTAAGAGGTACACTTACTTCTAAAACATAATAGTTAGGTGTAGTTTTGATAATTTTTTATTAACAAACAATACATAAAAAACATATGAATATTATATATTATTTAAAAAATATACATCTTTTAAATATAGTGTAAGTAAATTTTAAAATATGTTAAAAGCTTTTCAATAATACACTGTATGGATTGATAATAAATACCACGAATTTTGTAGAAGAATATAAACTAAAAGAGTATCATGATTTGTAATTAAAAATGTTCACAATGTGTATAATTATAAATGATTTTTAACATACATCTGGTACTTAAGCGTAATATGATAACAAATAATTTATGAAAAAATTATTTTAACAAAAATTATTAGAATTTTAATTAAACATTTTTAATGCATAATTTACAATACTTATATCATAAAATGATTTTCTGTACTTATATTGTCTGTATAATGTTTGTGAAATATTAAAAAGATAACGTTTACATTTACAAATATATTTAAAATAAATATAAAATACAATAAAGGATCATTTAAAAATAATAACAGAAAATATATGTTCGATGTGATCTGATTTTTCATATTAATTAAAGTATCTTTATATATACTAAATATAATAAAGTACATGTAATTTAAAATTTTTATTAAAACTATTAGAGGTAAAAATATATTTATTACATTATTTCTATTTTTATATTATCATAACTGTATCTGCCTGAATAGAATTTCTTGAAATAGAAATTCTTAATGAAAAACTTAATGTCAATCTTAACTTTGTAACGTTTCTCTATTCTAAAACTTTATTTCTATATTATTAAGCTTCCTGGCTGTTCCGGCCCGGATTCGTATCGGGAGGAGGCGTAAAGAGATGGAATGAAATAAGGCGTATTTTACAATAAACTAAACTAATATATAAAATATGAATTTTACAAGTATTAATTATTCCTATTCTTTGGCGGATGAATACAGCTTACGGGGTGATTACCACTTACAAAATATCAGTGTTCTCTTCTGGCGATTAATTTATACAAACTTTATAATGAGACACGGTGGAGCTTATTATAAATGCAAATGCGACGACGATTAGTACATTAACGGCAGTTAACTCTTACGGGTGAGTTATAGCGGGGAGAATTCAGCCAGGAGGCTGTAACTCCGGGGTGAACCGAATTACGACACCTTAATTTCTTTCTGGTGTGGCAAATGATCTACATCAGGGGCCACGTGCCAAACGTCAACATGACGGGAAACGCGCCAAATGTCAGCACCTTCTGGAGGTTCCTAGTGCATCAAATGGTCTACACTTAAAGCCACGCGCCAAATGTTAGCATTCCCTGGAGATGCACAAAAGTCAACATGACTACAGGAAACCTTCAACTCTCGAACTCTGTTTCTGCGAGAGTTCGCACGTTTTATATTTTTTACGGGCATTTTCTCTCTCTATCTCACATTTGCAAGGCTTTGTAGAAAGGTTGCTTGGCTAAGCCTTTGCTCTTACAGTCCATGGGCAAAAGTTATTGTGGGGAAAATAGCGGCGGTTGTGGCGCAAGCGTAGGGCGTAGCACTGCGCCAGCTAAGACCTACGTATAGCCGAGGTTGAACGCATAGCCATGGCTCCCCTCCATAGCCTCATGCTTTCACTCACTTACATCGCATTCTCTCGCACTCGTTCTAGGTAGTGTTTCCGCTCTCTCACTCACGTACACTGAGCTGTATTCTCCCATTACGAGGGCATTTTCTCACTCGCTCACTCTAACTTTCTCTTGTACATACACTAGGTCGCATTTTTTTGTTTGTGGCTGACGCTAAGCCGTTAACGCTCTCTTTCACTCACTATCATATACGTGTCTATTTTTCAGATGCACACTTTCGCATAAGCGTCTATTTTCTGCACGCGCAGTTGCGTAGGCGTCTTTCACACATGCACATTTTTTCGTTTTTCGCATATACATATTGTCATTACATGACTTGGTTTTAGTCCGGAGCCGCGAGATATCACGTTTTACTCATTACATCGAGTTGGGGCTGGGCCTTATTTTCTTCCCCTTTACCGCTCTCTATTCGTAGCGTTGCTGAATATTCACAACGAATTTATTCATCGTAACTTTACAAAATAAACATGATTTATTGCGTACATGTTCTAAGCTTAGGTACTATTTGTTCTATTTAAGGTCACTAAATGTACCATCATTAAAAATGCTATTCTTTACAGCTTTTAAGAAAAATTCGTAAATTTCAAAATTATTTAATGATAGGTTTATATTTGGTGCAACAACTTACACGCGATTACTCATGATGTTACGTGAGGATTCTGTACATATACTGTATTGTAGCGACATTATGTTGATGAAATCTCGTACCAATTTTACTCTGGTACGACGTGGTCTCGTGTTTTCCTCGCATCCTTGTTGTAAATAAAATTCTAGTAGGCTTTAAGACTTTGTATGAAATTATAAATAAAACATAATTTCTCTGGTCAAAATAATTATTTATTTCTATTATAATTTAGAATGCACGACAAATAACTCAATGCGGGTGATATACACACGCACGCTATTAATCAATTTTATTGAGTCAACTCAGTCCGTAAACACTGCTAGGTGAGTCACGATATAGAGGTTTCTTTTTAGTCCCTGATATAGGCAACGATTAGTAATACACATAAGTATATTTTGCTTTACTAAGTCGAAGTCTAATATACGGAAGGATGCTTTTTATTTTTAATTACTGGTTACTATAGTTTATATTTCTTTTACTTTGCTTTGCTATATATACTTTATCGCTTTTCTTTATTCTAATTATTCGATTTTACTTCATTTCCTATTTTGTACTGTTAATTACAGTACATGAATCGTCATCTATTTATCAAATTTTTAAAGATTCTTTTATTATATACAGCGCTTCATACTGCTTACTATTCTATTATCAGTGATTATTAATATTATCGGTGATTTTTGAACATCAAGCTTTTATTTAAACAATATCGACAATTTGCTATCCTAGTATAAAAAGCTAACATTGTTAGCTTTTTATTCAGTTACAACTTTTACTAATATTTCATATTTTAAACTCATATAAATAATATTAATCAAATTCTTCATTTTCTATTTTGCTTCGATACATTTGAAGAATACATTAAAAGAAAGAAAATACTATTACATAATAATGTTCAAACTTTCAAGTCATAGATTATATCTATATATTTTATTTTTTATTTTTTACAGCTTTCAAGGACCTAAGGAATGATAAGCAGTCATTTTTTGCATTAAGCTGAATGGACTCTTTTTATACTCTCAGAGCGCTATATGACGTGTAGAAGTAGAGAATATTTTATTACTTTTTCAAGTATTTCGGTAAATTCTACGAAAATGATTTGAGATTTTGATATATTTTTATATTATTAAATTATATTTAATATTACTAGCAGTAGTATTATTTTTAAAATTATTTTTTCCGAAATTAATATTATTATTGTTTGAATATATACATTATACGTTTTCCTAATTATTGTTAAATCTCGTTCGTTATTGAGTTATAAAGAGTTGCATTTTCGTGACTCAAAAACCTAAACTGGGATTATCGTCGAGATTGACGCGAAAGACGTACAAAATTATTAAACAATTATTGCTAGCAAAGAAAGAGGAATAAGATGTGCAAGATAAATAAGAGACACTTACAGTGAAGTATGCAAATTACAGTGTCACGTATATTATTTTCACCGATGATGCCATGACTTGTAGTGTTTCTTGGTCCTAGATTCTCTATTTAGTATTCAGTACAATATTTAGTAAAGCCAAGCAGATAGTACTCATTTTATATTGATTAAAGCTTTTCACTAATTAGTATTCAAAATTCGAATCGTTCTCTCCTCAATAATCTTTTTCTTTTTCCATCTTAATTACCGACCAATTGAGTAAGCACACAAATATCTCAAACGATACATAATAATTAGGAAAATAAATATAACGGGTAAATCTACTTGTTACAATATATATAAATTAATGAAATTCACAGGAAAGCTAAAATATACCCTACTTTTCGTGAGTATAATTCAATTTAATTATTTGAATCATACAATAAATCATTTGTTTTCCAAAAATGATTGTTATTTGAACTTACTTCTTCGTTTTTCGAGAATCTGCTATGGTCTACCTAAAAAGTGTAATTGGTTGAATCAGCAACGACTTTTACCATCTGTGTTAGATTTTGAATGTCGAAGTTTCAAAGTGTCCTGAATTTATTGTGATTATAGTAGATTTGCTAACATAACTTGCTTGATGCATGTCTCCAACAGGGTGGTGCCATTATATTTAGTGTGGTAAGAGATGAGATTCACAACATTGAATTCAAATGATAAATTTAACTGAAATTTATTACTTAAAGAAATTATGACTAAAATTTATTATAATTGTAATATATAATACTATAATATAATATATATTATATTGTAATATTATTGTAAACAATATATTTGTTTTATCGCAACTGTTTTACATGTAATTTTTATATTCTGACTTCGATCTTTGTAGAAATTTTGCTCTTCTAGGTAATAAACAGAGGAAGAAAATCCCATCGTATGTGAATGTGTAATATTTTTTATATCACTTACATTCGGCACACGCTCGAAGTTATTGTTTCATTGTATTTCCTCGTGTACAATTCAATTATTTCTCTGTACGATAAATACATTAAATACTTTATTTTTTTAATGTGGAAATCTTAATTATTGTTGATTTATAATATCACTTTCTTATTATAATCTCTTCATTTTAAACTGATAATTTCTAAGATAATAATAATATATTGTCACTCATTGATTGAGTGGTCCAGCGCCAGTTACTTGCTCTATCTAACTTTTTCACAAGCGTCGTTACCATCTGACAAGGGAGAAAGAAATTAGAAAAAAAGGTAAGATCAACGCAAGAATAAATTCGGAATAGAGTTGCATGGATTTAGGCGGACAAACTTCTCGTTACGGCCGCTCGTGATTAATTTAGTCGGGTTCTTCGTCGATTTGGTCTGAAGAAAGGGAGTGCATGAATTCAGTTTCTGGGGCACCACTCTATAATAGGAAATAAAGAACGGCGCAAAGGAAATCCCAGCAGCAGTAAAATGAATTTATCTACTCTTCCTAGAAAAGGAGTAGATAAAGACTGCAATAAGAGAAGCCTTCACCACACTCTCTCTCTCTCTTTACCTGGACCGTTTTCGACGCAATTTAGCCACCAGTGCTGTCTACCAGTTCTATAGAGAAATTTAGATTAAGTTTATTTATTTTACTCCGATCAATTTTACAATCAAGCTAATAAAATCTCTTTTTCTCAAAGCGAATGATAAAGAAAATATTAGCATCTCAGAACAGAGCTATTTGACTATTGTAACAGTATACATTATATAAAATAAACTGTATATTTAAGAAACAACAATAGCAGATATTATAAGGCAATGTAATAGAGTCATAAGATTCAGAAAAATCAATTAATATTGAAGTTTCTATTATAAAAATTAAATATTTACCTACACTGGCGTAAAATGTCGAAGAAAATTTGTAGGAATAGTAATAAGTTTGTTCAAATACGAGACTTCTACATATGTACATGTATATTACTATTTCGAAAAAAATGTTGCTTAACAAAGTTTTGTTCAAAAATTTATCACGCTCGAATAAGTAGGTATTATTAATTAAAAGAAGACATTAAAACAAATGCTGATTTTACGTTTTATAACATTATATAGTATAATTAAACAAATTAAACAATTTTACTCCATTAGTATTCATTTAGTAGAATAAGTTTTATATTAAAATTGAATCAACGAAATAGCATTTGTTTTGAAACGTGTTTTTAGTATAAATTTAATAATATTTAGTATTTAATGAAAATAATAATGTATAAATATATTTTAGAATGCTATCTACATTAATGATTATCTTATTTTTGCTAATTTATATCTTTTAATTTTATTGTAATACTTAATGGTATATAGTTTGATACATTTGGATTAACTTTTCAATTTACACGTTGTTTAATACCCTTCAATGTCCAGTTATTACTTAGATTGATTTATTTAGACGGTATTGAAATTTTCGATTTTTTTTATTCCATTTATTTATTAATTTATTCCGATTCGTAATAATCAATAAATTTGATTATTAAAGATTTAAACAGAATCATTATTGTCATTCTGATATTATTATTTTATAGCATCGCTTTATTTTTAACACATAAGATATTTTTCAATTACAATTAGAAACGATATTTTGCATTAGTTGTAAAATTTTGAAGTAATTACTTTTATATTATCATTTTATTTTCTTCGGAGAAAAAATCACTTTTGTTAAATAAAAAATATAAGTGAATTTTTTTCAATTTTATAAGGCAATATGTAATAGCACAATATATAAATTTATAATTATCGAAATAGATTTTTTATGAAAGTAAAACAGAAATTGTTTTATCATTTCCTTGAGATTATACGGAGTAAGAACAATTAAACCATCATTTTTTGTAAATTTCTCAAAATTTATGAAATAGTGCTTGAAAGAATATCTGAAAACATTAGTATATCATCAGCAAATTGATAACATAACAATTATATTGATTTTCAATTAAATTCTCAAGTTTTGTAAAGAGGTCACTTTGGAGAAAATGGAGAAATTACAGTAGCAGCAACGGCAGCAGCTTGTTGACTTGCTAAAACTGCTGCTGAAACAAAAACATACAAAACTATGAAATTTGATTAAAATAAGAAAATTAGAATTTATTATTTTAATCAATGCGTAATTTTATATATTTAACACTTATAAATACGTAAAATATCATATGTATAATAAATTTTTGATAAAATTTAAAATGTTTGTATAAGTATATAAATTAAATATAAAATTAGGTAACTCAAATATTGAAAATTAACTGTATCACTGTAAATAAAGATAAGATTAATTCAAATTAGGCATATTGATTATTGACCTATTTATGCATGCATGTGCTAAAGTAATGGAGGTGCACATGATTTGATTTAGCATAAGATGATTCTAGATGTTTTATATTACATTTATCCTTATCAATGTTTAATGCAAAGAAATTAATTGTAAATAAACATTGAATAAACTAAAGAGGAAATACAATGAAATACATCTTTATACGAACTACAGACAACATGCAAGATTCAACTATCATAATATATTCGTTCATATATTGATCTATTCACTGTTCATTTTTTTTCAAATCACAGGTATAACAAATATACATCGCATATATACGGATAAATTTTGTAACAAAAATATTTAACTACAATATACTAATTAATTTATAATTATCTGTAACTGCAGTCTAATCTGTAGTACTAAGCTGATTGTAGGGTTTAACTTTAACCTGTTACATAACTCATAGAATACTATATAAAAGAATGTGTTATGTATAAATACACATAGTTTTTTTAACATTTAAATTTTTTTATCATAATCAGAGGTCATTTTAATTGAATCTATATATTAAGAATGTATGAGAGAGAGTTTTGTGTCAGCTTTGGCAAGTGTGAGAATTATGCCCAAGTTTGAGCATAAATTTTGCAGCGACGTTCACTTGCACTGACAGTGCTTGAGAAACCATATCAACAAAGATTGGAGGACTTAGCATCTTTTCTGTTTTATATTATGAGACAAGCTATTTTATATTTTTTTTTAATTTTGAAAATTCTTTTCTAAGTATTCGTCTAAATATTTTTTGTTCACTGCATTGCAATATTCGTCAATATTAGCCTGATAATTCTGTTTGGTATTAAACAATCTGCATGAAGCTGTATACTTCTATGCCTTTTCTTTAATTTTTTTTCTCTATTTTTTCATGTTTCTCTTTTCGTTTATCGAAAAGATGAAGTATTTCTTCGTGTATCGAATATATGCTATTTAACATAAATAGCTCTCGCAAAAAAATTTCTTTTAGTTTTTAGAACCATTAGACAAACGTAATTATTTAATAATTAAATTAAATTTTTAAGAAAGAAAGGAAGTTCTACGTAATAATTATCATGTATATTATAATATCTTTTACGAACACCTATCAGATTTTTGAGTAGATCTAAATTTATGAAAATTAAAAGGTTTATATTATTTGATATAATTCGTGAAAATGGGCTTGAATCTCGAATTATAATATCAATTTTCAATTAGTTAAGAAAAATTACTAAGCAGTTTATTACTGATTGCGGTCACCATCGTTTTGCGTCTAATAGTTTTGATACCATGTGGCCTTACGATCGAATTTGTTGTTAGTATACAAGCTGGTATCAGGTTCTTTGCTTGATCATACGAAGACTGTTCAATGTTTAATTTGCAGTATCATCTTTTACTTCACAGTGTCTATCGATTATCTATTGAAATATATTAATGTAACTCTTTCATTATGATACACTTAATTTTTTATATGTGAAACTTTTAATTTTAATATTTATATATTGGCTAATTAAAAAAACATTAATGTCAATGATTAGATATTACAAACGATCTCTACTATTTAGTATTGTAGTTAATTAGGTGGTTACATTAATCTCTAAAATTATTATATTTATTCGAACCGTTAGTCAAAGTAGTACTGTAAACACTGTATGGTGCCGTAAAGTTCAGAATTAATCATACGTAGTTCAAGGTGTTAAATAAGTGGCTTAAGGTGTCTTCAACAAAACAGAGCTCATCACTGCTAGTTCGAATTGTTTCTTGGAGTGAATGAGTCTTGTCGTATACTTACTTTTGATCAGCTATTTATCTTCTTTTATTGTCTGACAATATAAAGTCATATAACTCTATTGTTAATATTATCTATGTATTTAAAAGATTCAAATTCTTGTGTTATGTAAGGATTTCTTCTCGCAAAAAAGTCGTTTTTTATAGTAGCTATGCCTCAGTAAGTAAGTTCTAACCACAATTTTTCTACTCTTTCAAGAAATGAATACATATCTTTAACATCAATATAATCTATAGTACCTTTATATATAATGTTATATCTTCTATTATGTTCAAGGTAACTGATGACTTTTTCTAATACAGAGGGATTTTCTTACTGAAGCACTACAGGTCTGTCAGTTACGATTAATGATGTTTGACCAGTGTATCTTCTTTGAGATCTCTTATCAGATAGCCTTCTTCATTATAATTCATTAAGTTCTTTCCTTTCTTAACAAAACAGAATACTAATATTCTAACTAAAACTAAAATAATATTCAAAAACATTACTCAAAAATATCTTTTATGAACCTCAGTAACAATCGTAATAGCTAAGTTCTAGTTATTGAGACAGTTATTTATTAATATTTAAATTCTGTCCAAATTTAATTTATCATGAAGCAATATTATTTTGCTTGATGCATTCTGTTAAGTTTTAAAAATACATAACATATGCTATTCAACGCAATAGTTGACTATAGATTATAAAAATTTATATTAGCCTTAATTTTCATGAATAAGACTTAGAAAATTAAAACAAAAAATCGAAGAGAAATTTTTCTTAATTTATAAGAAAAAGAATTAGTTGCTGAATTTTCAATCGTTCCATATGAAAGGCATGCTAAATAATAATAATATGTGTGTGTGTGTGTAAATCAGTTTTAATAACATGCTCTGTTATTAACTATTGGTCGATATAATTTTTAAATATTTACTTACCATTAATTTTGGTAGTTAGATTTTTTTATTAATCCAAAAATAATAAAATCTGTTGATAGGAAGCTGAAGTACCATGTTTATATTTATTAACAAAATTGTCATTCCGATATTTAATGTATATATTAATGAAAGCACTTTGAGTTTTATTTAATAATCATAAAAAGTGGGTATATTTCTTTAAAAAAAAAAATAGAAAAAAATATTATCCTCTGTTTGACAGTTTATAAAATAAAAATATCGTGACTATTTATTTAATGAACTCATAGACATAATATTCATAACATTAAATTAACATTCAAAGTTTTTTTGATTTTTTTCTTACATTTAAAGCTACAAATAAGAATCATCTCTAATGCCAATTCATTTTTTAAACAAGAATGATTATATTAACAGAAGATGTCATGATTGTGTTATAAAGAGAAAATTCAGTGCACGCTAAACACGTTGCTCAAAATTCAGAATAGAAAAAATTTTTTGTCTACTAAGATTGAAAATAAAAATCGACGAAATTAATCACGAAATACATCATATAATTATCATTGGAGTGACAATACTGCTGAAAAATTACCACTGATAGTAGGGTAGAACAATATATAACAAGAGGATGTAAATTTCTAATGTTATAACGTGATCCACAAATCGTGCTTGGTTCTGTTAGGGAAGGTAAATGGTCAACCAGATAAAAAGAGCGAGTGCTATTAGCCATTTGTGGTTCCTATTTGTTGGATACGCGTTAGCTATTTCTATACACATAATTGTAGATTTTTTAAATCTCACTAAAATTAACTTTTAAGATAAGTTAATATTTTTTAAAATTTAATTTAACTAAAGTAATTAATCGAAACTATGTTAATATTTACTTTCATAGATATTATTAAGTTTCTCATATTTGAGGAAAATATAATCAAAATTTCTAACTAATGAGTGTAGAGTATATGTAACTATATCAGTGGTGAGTATTTTTTTGACATTATTCTAAGAGTTTGTTGAAGTGTTATTAATTTTAGTTAATTAATCTTTTCCTTAATTTTCTATAATAATTAATACAGAATAAATTAAAAACAATATTCTTTACTTTTCTCTTTCATTGATCAGATGTAATAAGCTTGCACTATATGTGTAATTGATTATTTTATATAAAATTATTTTGTGTAAGAAATAAAAAATAAAAAATAGTTGCTGTAATGAAATTGCATTTATTTTCTTTGAAACTGTTTTTTCTCTTCGTTTTAATTGCTTTTTGGTTTCTAAGTACAATGGTCTAATATTATCATTTTCTAATTGCAATTTTAATTTAAAATAAATATGTACTAAAACAATATATATGACACATGTAAAAACATTATTCAATATATTCATGTGTATGAATAATAGACCAATTAATTACATAAATTATAAATTCTAGTGAACTTTTTCATTTTTGTGGAAAGTATGTTTTACATGAATATACTAAATTCATTGTATGGATGTACGATAGTTTTTTAAATGGATACTTAGGATCAAAATCATGGAAAATGTTTTTATTATGTATGATAAGCTATATTTTTTAATAGAAACCATTATTAAAAACTGTAAAAATAAAAATAATCAAAATAAAAATCTATATATGTTTAAAATTGTAATAAAATGATGCTATGAACTAATCACATAAAAAAAATTTTCACTTAAAATCTTGTAAAAGCTAGATATTTAACATTTTCAAAAAAATTACAGTTGAATTATTAATATTATCATTTTTTAAAAATAGTGCAATATTTTGTGTTTGTTTTTTTAGGACAGAGCAGAAAAAAGTTAGTTGTAAAAAGTAAGTCTCTTTATTTATACTTATATTAACATGAATAAAGTATCAAATTTGTTTATAATTATTAGAAACAATTTCTTATTTTAATCTTTCTAATGCATAAGTTTATGCATTGCTCCATGTATGACGAGCATTCACAAGACGGACATATATATGTAATTTATATGTAATTTTTATATAATTTTTATTATAAAAAAGTACCTCGATATAAATAGATATCTGCAGTCAACGTTATTTATGAATTAAATACTATAACAAAGTATCTCAGCTATCGCTGATATTAAGTCTTCGCGTATAGTTGCGGTATACTACTCATGCAAATGTAATGTTACTATGTATTGTGTTTTTAATATAACAATTTGTGTCATTCGAGTTTCGTGTGCTTCCTTTAAATATTTGCAGTTTCATATATTTTCGATTCGCTATAAGTTGATCTAGTAGGCTAAAAATATATATTTATAATGTGAGCCTTTTTCTTTATACTGCATTCATTATAAAACTGATAAGAGTAACCTGTCTTAAATTTTATTAATTTAATGCAGTATATTTTGTCATTATCTCATATCTTGATGTCAGAAATAAAAAAGTTATATCATAAGAAACATAACTTGGTATATAGATAATTTTATTTTAATTTTCAGCATGGCTTGACTTATTTTTTCTTATTAGAAAAAATATTATTGTATTGGTGATTGTTAGATTTTTGTAATGTAAATTTTAATTTTATGTATGTTTATTAGTGGCACATATGCAGTTATCATAATATTACTGCCTATTTAAATGCACGATTTGAAGTTTTTCTTATAGTAATTACTGAAGTCGATTTGGAAGTATAATCCAAGTATCATTTAACTAAAAGTTTTTCTATTTTTACGAAAAATCTCCATTAAACTCATAATAAGCAAATGGAAAAATCCTTTTATTTAAAGTATGTAAGATTTCTAATGACTAGCATACACGGACCCTTTTCAATTATCAGAAGTCCACCCCGAAGCCGTTTTCCCATTGTTTCGGAGATTTGTCTGAAAGTAGAAATATTTAATAATTAATATTTAAAGATTTCATATGTATTGAAATTTGGAAAACAATTATTTAATAAAAGATGACAGTGTTATTTACGTTGACTTTTAATGATATTAACCAGATTTAATTATACGCGTAAAAGAAATATAGTCTTTGAAACAAATTAATTGATTATTTATATACAATTATTAATTGGCTTACGATCTTTAATATATATCTTAAATTTCTCTAAGGAAAAAGAATTTATAAAATTAGTTAAAGTTTTTGAAAAAAAAAAGTTTCTGTGAAGAACCCAATAATGTAGGCAAATGAAAATTTTGGTAATATTATATCAAGCAATATTTTGTTTAGTTTTTATTAATTTCTCAATTGTAAATATTCTAAAATTTTTAATTTGTCTTCAAATATAAATAAAAAAATTAACCACTAGGAATAACAGCAAATGAAAATCAACTATAATTAAAAAAAAAGTTAAAAGTTAAAATTCAGTAATAATATTAAAATGATAAAGCAATTTTTAAAAAATATAAAATATGTAATGGTGAAAGTATCAACGTTTACAACTTTATACTTTAAATTACTTTTAGTCTAGAACTTCCTTAACTGTCTTTTTTTTTGTATTTGTTTGAAAGGTTTTAGACTCATTAGTATTAGAATAGTTCATCTCAAACAGTAGCACTCCATAAATTAAAGAAATTTTGAATATATATATATATATATATATATATATATATATATTTAGAGATACATATAAACATATTCATAAAATATAAATACCTTTTGCAAAAATGAATAAAGAAATATAAAAATTAAGTGAAAATTAATTTAATAATAATTATTGTCATATGTAAAAATAGCATTGAGAGTATAATTATTAAATTCTAAATAAATTACTATAATTATCATAAAACAGCGAGTACATGAAAATAATATAACGAAAATATAGAGTAAGTTTTCTTAAGTTAAAATGGACTCAAGTAGCAGTAAAAGATTCAATAATAATTGAAATAAAGTATAAGAAATATTTTAAATTGATATGGATAGCAATTGTATAAAAACTGCAAATTTTGAGATTATTTTTATTAAAAATAATTTTTTAATAAATTAAAAAAATTTATTCAACAAAGATTTTTTATTAATAAAGTAAATTATAATAAATTGCTTTAGGTTCTTTAAGTTTGAAGAGGTCTTTAAAAGATAACATATAAAATTATTATCAACTATGATTAATTTTAAATTTATAATATATATGAAAGGTTTTCTATAGTGATAGAAAGTATTAAAACAGAATTAATGATATCATAAATTAAATCGTTTTATATCATCATTATTTATGAATTTTCAATTTTTTTCTTTTATAATATAGGATAATTCATTTGTTATAGATCTTTGTTTAATTAAATTTATTTGTAATTTTTGTAAAAGTTTATGATATGCTTTTAATATACTGAAGTCTTATACATTAAAATATAAACAGTTTTATAGATAAGAAATAAATAGCTTATCATATTGGATGTTCCATCATCTTTTGTATTTTTTCCATATATGACAGAATTATATAGAAAATATATATTTCTAATTAATTAATTTACTTAAATAAAAAAGTAAAGAATACCTCCATAAGGCGCACGGTACTGTCCCGGCAAAATAGGATAACCTAATCCAACATGAGTATGATGATGTGTATGAACATGTCTTTGTGGCGGAGGCGATCTGTTATCTTTATTTGAAGAATTACTACTAGTTTCTCCACAAGCAGGTTGTTGTGATTGTTGATGCTGTTGACCCATATTTTGATTTTGCTGTTTACTATTTATAGATTGAGTTTGAGATGATGAACAAGTTCCTATAGCATTAATAGTATCATTCGGTGATATTATTGAAACAGATTGTCCGATTGATAATGAACTTGAGTCTGATATTGAAATTTTTGGAATAGGTGATTTTAGAGCTCTTTCTTGTAGTTCATGAATTTTATGATTTGAATAGTATTGATTGGCATGATGCTGTAATAAGTCAAGAGCTTTTCCACCTGGTGATCTACTCAAATCTTCTGGTGCATATCTTGGTAACTGATGTAAATAAGCATTACTTGTATAGGTACCAGGAACAATCATTGGTGTTAAATTTCTATATATTCCAGGATGTCCAGTATCATAAGACATACCACCATAATGGTGAGAAGGTATGTACCCTGGATGAATATAAGCATACTGCGAAGTTGGAGGAGGTGGTGGTCCTTGAGTTTCCATTGTCGGTTTTACACCTTCTTGCTTAACTTTAGATTCATCACTTTTGTTAATTTCTTGTGATTTATCTTGTTTCGATTGATGTTTTGGGCTTAGTGACTTTTGAGAGATACTTTGTTTATGTGGATCTTCTTTATGACGATGTTCTCCAGAATAAATATAATACCTTCGATCCTCTGAAACAATACCAGCTGTTGGTGATGGGCGTTGACTTTCCGAATTATGATACAATTGGTAAGGACTTATCTGATTCTTTGTTTCAATACTTTCTTTCAGTATTTCATGATTTTCGTGATGTTTTTCTTTTAAATTGAGCAGTTGAGATTGTTTTATTTTATGTTTTTGATCAAGAAATTCAAGATCTGGTATATGACTTAAATTTTGAGAATTTGTAGATTGAGTTTGAAATGGATAAGTCGAAGAAATAAAAGTATTATAATTATTATAATACTGCGATTGCGATTCTGGTATCTCTTGTGCAGTTGTTGACTCTTTTTTATCTTTCTCAGAATTTAAATTCTGTAAATTCGTCAAAGCAGGTATTGACCCAATATTTAATGGCTTTAAGTCATTTTTTGCTATAACATTACTAATCTTATATTCATGTGTAGATTTTCCTTGCATATTTTGAATTAAATAAGATGGTTGACTATAATATGGATACATACTAAAGTGTGTAGCTAAATGATTTTGAGGATTTGCTTTTATCTCATTATCATGACTTTGTTTTAATATTTTATCATTTGTATCGGTTTCATCAGCTGGTATTGCATCATCAGATATATCTGAATAAGCTGGACTTTGAACATCTTCTCTTCCAGCATCAATAACGACAGAATCTAATGAACTATTCGTCGGAGATTTCCGAAATTTCTTTTTAAAATTAGATGTTTTAGATGTTTTTAAATCTTTATTTTTGTCCTGTTCTGGCATTAAAGCAGCCGTTGGTTTAACTTTAAATTGTGGAATTTTTGTTTGGTAATTAATATTTGAAAGTGATTGCAAATGTGTTTGAATACTATGTACAGATACTACACTTGGTGAAATAGTATTATTAATAGATGCCTGAGATGAAATTTGATTTGATAAGTTATGTAATATACTGTGTTGACTCATAACATCAGTAAGGGTATTTAATTGTTGGTTTTTAGTATGAGGAGAACTTGATGATTGGCCTTGTATTTGTAATTTTTGGCCAGTTTGTATTTTATGATTACTTGATGGTGAAGAAATTGCAACTGTTGGCAACTGTTTAGAAACTGACGGTTGAAGTTGTAAATGTGACTCTGATTGAAATGTAGGATTTTCTACATGATGTTGTAATTGAGAAGAAATTATTAAATTTGACGTACTATACTGTCGAGATAAATTAGTATTTAGTGGAGGTGATTTATTAGATAAAGGGGCATGACTTTCTAAACTTGGATTTTCGGAATTAATTACAATGGCTTCTAACTCATTGTGAATCGGAGATTTTTGTAGTGATGGAGATATAGAACCAACAGGTACAGAATCTTCGTTTCTATATCTTAAGATTGCTGGTTTGACAATATTCTTCTCTAACAATGTAGGTACTTCTATATCTGGCATTGTTACATGAAGTGTTAATGATGATTCTACTGATAAGGAATCCAATAAGTTTGTAGACGGACTATTTAATCTATTTGATACATTTTCTATTTTGTCTAAAGGAGATTTTGCGGGAGTTGTTGGACTCGGCGATTCAATATTACTTTCATCATTATCAGACATACTAGTGATTACTTCTTTTATATAGTCATCATCGATCGATCCGTGAGCATGACTCTGATGGTATTTTAATCCATCAATATGTTTATATTTTTTACTACAATTTGGTTCTGGACACTCTAATAGAATTGGACTCGTAGAAGGTGAAGTATTTGAAGGAGCTGGTGGTGGAATTCTTCGTTTAATTTTATCATCTTCTTCCGGGCATCGCGTTTTTCGTTTAGTTATAATATCCGTCCGCGGTGGCAGGAAAGCTGTGGAACAAGAATTTGCTGCTAGTGATCCATATGTACCCCTGCGACCTTTATTTCCATTATTTCTGAGTTTACTATGAACAGAACTCCTTGTTTCTGTAAAATTACTTAGATCGTTACTTAATATTGTATTTGTTGCAGTTCTACTTCGTTTAGTACGCCCTTTTGTTGATCTAACATCTAAATCACTAGTCGGCGAATCGCAAAATCGTGGTGGGGCCCAATCATGACGAGTACAATCTAGTAAGGTTCCAACGTATGTTTTACCTCTCCATGTGATGTTTACTACAAGTACTCCTGCAAATAAAGTATAACCTACATTAATGTAAGTTTATCAAATTTTTAAATATTCATAAATTATTTTATAATTTTAAACTGTTTATAACACATAAACTACAATAAAATAACAATTTTTATTTAAGTTATGTTTTCTTCAATGTATAAATATGTAAATTATTAGACTGGATTTAACGATGTCAACCAATTATTAAAAGAAATATTTGAAAGGAACGTCTTTTGCATTATTTTGACGAAAAAGAGATATCAATTCAACAAATGTAAGACATTTGAAAAGAATATGAATATAAAAATAGCTACAATAATATCATTGGGATATTGAATAACCAATATTGCTGTAAGTTATTATTATAAAATAAATCTTTTTCTTAAAATTGTTTTGTAAAGAATTTACTTACTAATTATTATAACGTGACCGTATTATTACGTAAATTATACGCAACCAATACGTATAACGCATAAAAAAAATTTAAGCATGTAATATTTTAAATACTTTTAATTGAATAAAAAATTGTTTGTTACGCCCCTATATTCGATACCAATACGAACTAATACAAATGTTGTAGTTTTATGTATAAAATATACACATATGTACATAAAACTTTTTTCTTGGCTACAGAGAAAGAAAGGTATATCGATTAGGATTACGACGAAATTTCTTGTGATTTATTACGTAAGATGATAAGACACTTAAGATTCACTAGGTAATTAGAAGAACTAACTTCTGATGTATAGGTACTAGTATGTAAAAGATGAACCAGAAGAGAACTTCGTCTAAGATTTAAGAGTACACAATATAGAAACTATCTTTGTAATCAGTTGTTTTATTTAACCATCATATAATTATACTCAAGGTAACTTTTGCTGAAGCACTCACAAAATGAACAAACTTAAATAGACTTTTAACATAACTACTCAAAAATAATAGTCCATAAATGCGCTAAAAAAATCTAACCTCCTTCAGTTTCATGCCAAACGATGCCTTCCAATGTAACGGATGTACCTGGTTCACAAGGACCTAAGCAATCTGGTTCCGTAATAGTGCCAATGCTAGTTCCTACACAGACATCTGACATTTCCTAAAACAAATAAAAGAATTTGTGTTAATGTAAGTGTATATAAAAACATATTACATTTTTTGTTTTGCATAAAATTATCATATTAGAAAGTTTTATAACACTATGCTTTTTGTATGTATAATATATTATTAAAAATATATTTCTTGTAAAACTTTATGGGAGAACAAATCCCCTATACAAATTTTTAATAATAAATTTCATTCTTTTTTAAATCTTATGATAGTTAAATGAATATTGTTCAAATCTTTTTCAAATATAGTAACAGAATTGAGAAAATTGAATTCATGAAACACAATATATGCATATATATACTCTTCGAATAAACTTTATTAGAACACTATTAATATAAGATTTATTTAACTTTATACTTTTTAAGATTTGTTTTCTTGTTAATGCTACGTCTTGGAAAGTGATGCAGTAATATTGCGTTCCTGATTTAATACTTGTAACGAAAAAGAATAAAGTAAGAAAGGTAGAAAGAAAAAGATAGTTCAAACAGCTCTTCTCTGGAAGTTATTAAAAGTAATCAGTGTCTTTTTACAATATTTTTATAGAGATTTTGCATACATATTGTAAAACAATAAATTCTAGAAATAAAATAAGTAAAAAATACAAAAGACCTGATGAAATTTCTTAAATACCAATATCGATACTAAATTTTATTATAATAATAATAATTATACTAAAATTATTACAACGTATCAATACTAAATTTTATTTGATTTTTGATAAATTTATTTCTATGTTTCTGGATTAAAAGAAGTGAAACCTGCATCTTTATTTGCAAATTCTTAATAAAATATAAAGAATAGCAGTTGCTAATAGAAGAAAGGCATTTTTAATTGACTACTTTCTATTAAGGTTTTGATGAATTATTTTTATTATTCTAAGATTAAATAATATTAAAAAGTACATTGATTGAAAATAGGAAGCGTTGAGATCTCTTTCTCTCTCTTTCACGCACCATGGTGTTAAATGTTTGTTGTTCCTACTTCTCTTGCTCTACCAGATTAAAAACTTGCTTATTTCTTTAAACTTAATTTGCTACTATTACGAATGCGAATTTTTTTAAAACTCTTTTCTGAATCTAATAAAGCAAAAAAGATCACTTAAATTAGAAAAAGTTTAGGCTTGCAATCAATTTACAATAAATACATTTAAATTAGTTTATAATGTTCCAAGAATATATGGTTGCCGTTCAAGCTATTGTCTTCTACAAGTTGTATCAATCATTATTGGATAAATATATGACAGACTTTCAGGCAATCCATGTTGAGTTATGCAAAATGGAAGCTAACCTGCAGGATGTATCCTATTTAAAAATAGATGTACATTTGTAAACAACTAAATGATATATATGTCCAGTGTTGGTTATTAGATTAAATAAAGAAATATTTAATGACCGTTTCGTTAATCTCAAGTTTTCTGAATTTTTTCTTGCCCACTGTTTGAGACCATACAATTGTAGAGAAATTGAAGTTATCCCGCTAGTTTGGGAAACAGTATAATTAACTAATCTTCATCAGAAATTCTCTTTAATAATTTTATTGGATACTATTTGCCGGTCATAATAAGGTGCAGCGTCTCTTTAATCTTATCTAGAAGTTCAAGCATGGGTATTGTAATATCGATATAATAAATGATATTACAAAAAGGTTTGTTTTATGAAACAAATGAGTCTTCAGATGAATTAACCATCTACCTCTAAAGAAAATTTTTTTTACCACAGTACCCTGATAAACATCGTTAGAGAGATAATTAACATATTTCAGTCAACCGATCGATCTTTTGATTACTGGAACACTATATTTCTACACTATACCGAAACTAATATTTGGGTAATACTAATATATAATGACAGTTATTCGTCGAGTTTTTCGCCCTAAGACAAATTTTCCTCTTGGGACAAGTTCTGAGAATAGTTTTCAATCCCACTCTAAAAGGTCCAAACTTAATACACTATTATACTGTAGATTCTTTCTATAAACGCCAGTCTATGTAGTTAAATTAATTCTCTTCACCGTATTAATCTTTATAAGCATTTTCCTAGTTATTGGCAGTGATTTCACGTTAAAGTATCCAACATTGTGATGACAACTTTAAATAATTTTAGTAGATCGAAGTCTGCATTACCAATAGACATTGTTTCATGTATAATCTGTTGTATCATACTAGAATTTCTTTTAATAATAATTCTTAAACTCTTTTGATACAAGCAGCACTAATATGTTATTGTAGAAATAGCAAAAGTTCTTATTACAAAAACTGATAAATCAGTAGTACTTGCTATAGGATGTATAATTCTAGTCTCTGGGAGTATCTGTAATGAACCTAACACTGTTAGATTCTAGAACTGAGAAATCGTGCTTGCCCAAGAAAGTGATGTATCTATGCTAATTCAAAGTTCCTAACATAGCGATTGACATAAAAAATGTAAACACGTAGATCAAGACCATGTGGTAACACTTAGCTCTTGAACTGAACTACAATCAATGTTCGAGTGGGTCAAGATGAAACTGATGACCAGTAAAAGAGGTATACAATACGTTCTACTAACCTACCACGTTACCGCGGAAAGACTTGTCGGATTTCGTCAGCCGCTTTTAAGAGTTTGAGGAGGATATACTGTCATGCAAATATCTCCTAAAGCTGTAAATGGTTAAACCGATTTTTGGCTTATACATGCAAGAGATTCCATCGATACGTCTATTATGGAGTTGCCTTTTTTACGTTCTTTCGTATTTGTTGATACAAGATTACAAGCTGCTTTTTACCGTGTACGCCAAGAAAATCATTGCAACAAAATTTTAGTCATCCATTCTATTCAAGAAATTCTTAAAAATATATGATGACCTTGCTCTCATTACTTGTCTCACCATCTAGTCTTAAAAAAAGATAATATCAGAGAACTTAACGTTTTCAGCTTTGAAAAGGATATTAACAGATTTTTCAATACCATTTTTATCCCAGGATTGAATCTACATTATCAAATTGTTTTATCTAATGGATCTGATCAATCTTGTGCATCCAGATGATCAAGAATGTCAAATCAAAGTTTGGCATACGGATTAAAGACTACTGATTTTATCCTATATGTTGTCTTCGGTTAACTATGATACACCTACTGCTCATTTTCTGTCAATCATTTTTTATTATATCTTGCTGACGACGAATTCGACAATCAATTGTTGAAAGCTGCCAAAATTTTCCAAATAAATCGTGATTATTTTTCGATCCAATTACACTCAATGAGATTAGTTGGTAAAAAAATAATTATCGCTAGTATGAGTGTGCAATAATAGAACGTCAAATATGGTAAGCTGCTCCAGTCAAGGTGAAATTCTGCCAAAGTCATTTAGGCAGTTGTTCCGCGCGAATTTGTTGAATGTTTGTAACAAGTTTAAAAAGATTTATGAGGGCATGCAGCTTATAATATTTATTTTTAGATTCATTAGATTAAGGAATATTTATCAGGCTGTAACTATTCAAATAATAAAACAGATAATTAAATAATTTAAACATAAGAATCTATCCTAAAAACTATTTAACAAAAAATTAAGAAAAATCACTTGTTGATTTAAGGATATCTTTACTTTATTAAACTAAAATTAATTCATGAAAACTAACTTCTTTTTGGTTTTTTAATTAGCATTGTTCTCTTAAAAGGATACTACCTACAATCAAGAGATGGATTCAGAATATGCTGCGCACTAAGAAAATAGAAAGTAAAAGTGGTTTAACTTAAATGAGAAAATAATAAAATGGCTCTACAAATATACAGATAACTTCATAATTAAAACTGCAACAGGTTTTGAGGATTAGAAATAATTTTTTCAACAGATTGTATACACCCTAAACGAATGCGTTACCATACTAAAAAGAGAAATCAAGGCTACTATCAAGTACATTAAGCTTATATACTCATGAATATCAAATATATATTCATTACTGTTTGTTCTATCAGCTAGGAAATTGTGCTTGACTGGAGAGGACACTGTTGATTAATATACAGAGACTTTTGAGAAAAAGATAAAAGTAAAGAGACTTCTTCAGTCGAAAAAATTATTAAGTAAATTACCTTTTTCTTACTGTCAGCTTGCCGTAAACAAGCTGTACAGAAAAAATTCAGGCTGACCTTACCTTAGCAAACAGTTCATTAGAGTGTCAGTTATTACTTGAACACGTTAGATATTAATTTATCTGTTTAAAAATAAATATATCATCTAAATATGCATTTTTTTATATTTTACTGATATTCACATAATTATAACCTAAGGTTACGGAGATATAGAGATATTTTTACAACTTTAACAATATTGCAACAATTATCTAAGATAGTCATGAAGAATATAATAAAAATATATAAATTTCATACTAAAAAGAATTAAGATACTAAATATAATTATCTAGACAGTAAAAATTTATCTTTTAGTAAAAAATATCTTATAACTTAATTTTAATTTTAAAATATATAAACAAGAAAATTTAAAAAAAGATACTGCATAAATTCAATAATTATGCTTTAATAAGAATTAATCATAAAAAGCCTTCGCGAAAAATTAAAAAAGTAATGCAAGGTAATACTCTACATTCTCGGAAAAAACTCGGTGTTCACTATTTGAACAACATAGAAATGAGTATTTAAAAACTTATATAAGCATTTATTAATTGGTTGCTTATAGTGCATAAACTACAATCAATATAAAAGGGTACATTAGACATAAAAAAAATGAATCAATAATCGATTTCGTATGTATTTATAAAATAAAATGGATTACAGAATATAGTGATTTGCACAAAATGGAATGTTAAAGTTATTGAGATGTGCAAGGTTAAATGATACGTATTCCAGCACAAGCGTCAAGAAATATTCCTAAATCCTTCTCTCATCTTGCCTTCCCGGTAAGAATCAATGTGTCGCTCAGTGGGTGTTTGTTCCTAAGGGAAGAGGTTAATCTGAGGACGGCATATTTTCATAATATGTTTAATATTAATAAAAGTAGATCTAATAGAGGTGATACCGAGAAGGTAGAGAAACAAATAAAATCTCTGGCTTTGTTTCTCTTACAACATAAGGGGACTCAATGAGTTCCACTGTCACTCGGCAGTGCTAGACAAAGAGAGAAAGAAAGAGAGAGATCGCCATACTCTGCTTCTATTCTTCTTCTTTCATATACTTTGATGTGTTGACGGAGAGTACCGAAAAGACCCTAGGCCTCTTTCAACACTTTGAAGATAGCGAGAACGTTTTAATCACGGGCAGCGCTACTCTTACGGCGTTAAATTGGTGAAAGCTATATTAAATCTATATAAATTGCTTCTGGCGTTCCTACACAAAGTTTAAATACGCGAGACGCAGCATAGAAGTAGCATAAAAGTAGACATGCAAGAAAAGATTACGCCAGCCAACCGTGACGCATGTCATTATGATTAATGATTAGCCAGAAAAATGGAAGTTAATGTAGACTTTTCATAGCTCTAAAACTTTACATAAAACAATTACATTAAGAATATAGATAATTATAAAAAGATATTTGAAAAATTTCATTATTGCATGTATTGCTATTATTATGTCCACGATATGCCAATGGAAAATTTATTCATGAGTGGACAATTAATTATGATTTAATAAAGTACATAAATTTGAAGTATAGAAAATAATAACAATAAAGTTTAGTAAAGGACATTCTTTTCACTAAAATTTATAGTGCTATTAAGCTTATCAATTTAACTGTTGTTGAAGAGATTGTACCACAACAATGGTAAAACCTTTAATGTGACAGTGTATAACTTAGAATGCAATAATTCTTTAAGTATCTAATTTATTATTCAATATAGATACTTGCATTTTTTGGTTTATTTAGTATAATACAAATTAAGGAGCTGTAAATATTCAATTACGCCATTTTAATAATTGCGTACAGGTTAAAGTAAATTGAAGTACAATAAATAGCGAATGAAATTGACCGTATTTATGCCGTACAAATAGCCAAGGAGACTTAAAATATCAAACAAACAGACACCCATATAGTCCTGGTACAGGCACAGAGTAAAAAATGTTGATCTTTATAATTTTTAAAACTTTTAACGTGTTTTTTTTTCAAACTGTCTCTTTCAAATTAATTGAATCTCACTCTAACAAAATTGCATGAGATTTACTTAAAATTTTAAAACATTTAAAAAACGTAAGGAAGGTTCAAGTTAAAATATTACATAAGAGCACTATTTTTTCATAAAATTTTTGTTATTTTAATGCACTCGTATTTAAAAATCTTCTAGGCTTTAGTCTAAATAATATTATGTAGAATAATAAGACTTTGTTATTGTTGTAGTTTAGTGTTGTCATTTTGAAATAAATTAGTGAAAAAACTTTTACTACAGATTTATATATATATATATATATATATATATATATATATATATATTTAATTATATATATATATATATATATATAAATTATATTATTTTTTATATATTATATGATACATCTATCAATTTTTAAAGAAAGAATTTTTGCATAAAAAACGATTGAATTGACGCCATAATTTCCATTTTCCATAGTGTATAATTCCCTTTGCCGTTGTTTTAAATGTATCATGTAATAATTAAATACCGTCAAATATTTATAAAGTCATACCTTTAAGTTAATATCTGCAAAAGATTTTGATCGTTTACATGGTGGAGAATCAGCAACTGTATTTAAAAAATCGTCAACGATAGTGGAATGAATATTTCCAATACTTGCAGAGCATTTTGTTTCTTCCGTATTTATGGTAGAACAAGCTATTGATGTAGTATTAGATGAATAAATTAGTGACTTATTCAATACTTCACTTGTATCTGTATTATTCTGGGTAACTAGAAATGCAGTATTTTTTGATCCTTGAATTTGTACTTGAGACGCATTAGTTATAAGCCCAATAGATTGATCAGAATTATTTCCAATGTTAGTCATTGACGAAGATAAACTGGGTGCAGTAGAAGATACATTAGCGTATACATAGGAAGAAATATTTTGGTCGTTTGCTAACGATATATTAAGATTTGAAGATACATTCAAAGTTGTTAAAGTAGTTGTACTAGATGATTCTGCTATGGTTATTAAGGAGACATTTTTTTGAACTTGCTTAGCAGAACCATTTATTTCTATTTTAGATAATTGCAGTGCTTGATTATTTTGTAACTTTTCATGTTTATCACGTCCCTTTTCACGACGATGATTACCAGATGTTCTTTTTGCAGTTATAAATGTTGTTGAATTAGATCCAATTGAAGTAGAAGTTGGTAAATTAGAAGGTTTTGATTTATTTGTTGAAGATGAACATGAATTTTCAACAATATTATGTACACATTGAGAAGTCCCTGACAATGATATAGAGGATGAACTTGTGGGAATTCCGCTATGGCTTTCTTGAGTAATTAATGAACCATTATGTTCATTGGACTTCACAATTTCATGCTTTGCTTCACTTGATTTTGTTCCTGGTTTTGTGCGTTTGATTTTCATTTTTAGACCCTTATCTACAGTAGCCGAATGCTCGACTGCCATTTTACTGGAATGGCTAGAAATATTAATAGAATTCGTTTTAGAACTAGTTATTGTATGCTGGGAAGAATTATTAGCAGTACTTGTAATATGACATAAATTATGACTTTCTGTGTTAACGTTGCATGTTGCTATGGTTGAAGCTGTAGATGATGATGGTAATGAAGATGACAATTGACTACTACTAGAGTACAATTTATTATTACTGCACGATAAACTTAGATTTTCAGCCGTTTGAATCTGATAATTTGAAGAAGATGTAGGAGGCGTAGAAGCCATACCGAATTCTAAATTTAGCTTCTCGTCTCGTGTTTTTTCTATATCTGCATCTAAATCTATAATAAGATTTCCAATTCCAACATCCCACTCGTTATCATCGTACTCAAAGTTGCTTGTCTCGTTCGCCAGGACCAAATCCAGTTCACTAGCGTATGCAGCCACGGTGCTAATTTTATTTATTTTTTTAAACTGTCTCCTACTTAATACTCTGTAGTGTTTAAAAATAAATCCATTATAAGTTATTATACAAGATGAATGTACCTTTAAATTTGAATGGAAAGTACCTTTTAAACGGTGCTCTTGTATATACGTATATAAACACTTACTATTCAATTCAAAGGAACAACAATGTAGTGGCTCAGTCGCCATACCCTTAAGAACAATTGTTCTGAACTCACAAGCCTGATTCGTAAAACTCTTTCTTTTAATTTCGAAATTATGTAGCATATATAAATGCTGTTTATTGTAGGATTACGTCCTCCATAGGAGAAAAATACTCTGAATGTTGAAAACATCACTTACACTTATAGAAACTTCAATGTGTGTGTGTGTGTGTGTGTGTGTGTGTGTGTGTGTGTGTGTGTAGTGCTATTAAATATATACGAGTTTTACGTTGAAGAAAATTGAATAATTTATAATGAATAATCACATGATTACATTTAAATTACTATATTTAACGTATATAATTTAAAAATGGATAGCATCACATAGATACACTTTCTTGTATTCATAATATACTAGACTAAAACTCATAAAAATTTTATTTAAGTGATATTATTTCAATTTTGTAACAACTGTCAAAAGTCTTCATTAATAACTTTAGTACTGTATTTCTGATAAGTAACACACAAAATATATAATGAATGGCTCCAATAAAATCTGTAAAGAAAATAAAACCAATATAAATCATAAATGGGTTATTATTATAAATTAATATTTTTTAAAATTTATTAGTACTACATATAAACTGCAAAAAATTGTTTATTCATTAGAAAAAGAATTTATATAAAAGGTCTGTATAATATTATACGCTTAAAAAGATAAATTTACAAGTATTTAATATGTATGTTAAAAAACTTATTTAATTTTACATTTTTTAATTATTAGGTAACCATTAGTACAAGTAAATATACCTTCAAAAATATGCATTTCATATTTTTTTACATTTGCATAATAACTAACTCATAATATAACATGACCAGTATTAAATTTTTTTTTTAATTATATCTTAATTAAATATACAATATCGTAAAATAATATAGACAAATTTTCCTACATTAATTATTTAATATATATTAGGAATTTAATATAATATATTAAATTTATATTAAATAATTTACGTAAGGTTTATATTTTTAAGCATGATTTAAAGAATGTTGACCAAATAAGTTTTTATATATAATTTATTTATTATATTATATATCTTATATTTATGAACTTTCTTTTTATTAAAATAAGGATTACTTGAAAAGATTTAAATAGTAAATATTTTTTTCTGATTGGTTAAATTTTACAATAAAATAATTTCAAAAAATTAGATTGAAAAAGGTAAAAGTTGTTATAAGTAAACCTTATTTAAGTATTATGACTATTTTATATTAAATAGACAAGCAAAAATGTATTCTAAGTATTTTTACTATCAAATAACAATGTTTCCTAGGCTACAATGTCTAATTTTTATGATTTCAACTTCTCCGATCCAATGTTGGTACAAATACAATAATCCTTTGCATCTGCATAAAGAGATACAAAAATGCGCAACTTATTTCTACCAGTACCGATGCCTTATCGAAAAAAAAAACGCTTTTCCCCATGACATTAAGTGCTGTAGATTTTCATCTAAAGGGGTGGGGCCGATCCTTAATAAGATTTCATTTGTAGTAAAATACGCAATTTATCCGATTATCTTATTTTTTAATTAATGACGCTATTCATGATTTAATTTTAAAATTGTAACTACTTATTTGCTAATAAAAATTTATCCATATGTTAATTAAGGATTTTAATTTTAACTTATATCTATTCTCCATTCTTAAATTAATGACTTACACTGTGATTAGTATTGTGACGATCTTACCTTTTCTCGCTGTTTAATGGCGTTGGCACCGACGCGTTGAGTCAGCAAGACTACAGCGGCTCTGATTCTTCGTTTTATTCGTCCGACCTGAATAGCTCGAAGTCGGACCGGGTTTTATTCGCAAGGAAGAGGAAAATGTAGATACTGAGCGTCTTTTATTTAAAGAACGAATCTATTTGTTTAATGTAATATTTAATTTTTACGAATATCGGGGGCTTTACATACACGCGAATTTACACGAGCTATAAATTATTGCAAGTGTATGCAGTTACTTGTTTTGCGAATATTACATTCTTAGCAGAAAAGGGTTAGAGGTCGGGAAAATTCTCTAAAAGGCTTCCGACGAAAATACGTCGAAAGACTAAACGAGGGCAATGTACTGAAAGGCTGTGCTGATACAGAAAAGATGGCTTCTCGCCTACAGAGACTTTTATCTCCAAAAACAACCTAAAATGCTTGCGTTTGCCCTTTTTATTTCTTGAGTTGAGCTTTCTCTTTAGCATAATCTCTCGCGGGGTCTAGTCTACGACTTTGTCTAGTCCTTTCTTTTACAGAATTTCGGCAACAGCAGCAAAAACGTTGGCAAGAAAAATTATTTTGCTCGTGCTGCTCTCCTTGTCTGGGTGCAAGACCTCAGCCAAGTGAAGAGTCTAGCAAAGTTCTCCGCTTCGGTCCCTTCACTCACTCTATCTTATACTTTCCACGTTCTCCCTTGCACACTGCACCTTCCTGACCACTCGCGTGCTTACACACTCACTGCTCTCTCTCAATTATATATTATACTCGCCCCACACACACTATTGGTTCTTTTGATGACCTACCGTGCCATCTTCATCTCACTTCTGTGTTCCAGATAGCTTGTACGTATCCGGAAAAATTGCACACTGCTTCATACTATTGCAGCGAAGGGGGAACTTTCTGCTTCTGCACTTTAGATATTGGTTAGCACTCGCGACGAAAATTTCTGTCGTAAAAATGGGAAAAAGTATACATCATTTTTTTTATTGAAAATAATTATGACATTTAGATACATACGATTTTAGTAATCATAATAATAAAAGCACATTGAAAATATATGGCTAAGTGATAATGTCATGTAGATAATACTTCTACATTTTATTTATCTTGAAAAAGATAAGTTGTAGTTTCAAACAGGTCAATTTTTGATCAAGAGAGCTGTCAATGACGAAGATAATTTTTTGAAAACACATGTTGAACAGCTAAAGAATATCACCTATAATCCTTTAAATAAATAAAGAATAAAAAACCAACACATCAACATTGTATGCCCTCGCATACGGAGACAATACATTTCAATGCATATATAGCGCTTAAAAAAGTAATAATTTTCTTCAATGCAACTTAGCTTCTTTTACAAAGAAAGCCTTTTTTATTAAATGAAAAATAATTAAAATTAAAATTTATTAGTTAGTGAGTGTAAATATTAACTCTAGCACATGGAATAACAAAATGTATAAAAAGTGTAAGAATAAATATATAAAACTGTTTCAAAAACAATATTCAAAATGTAAAACTTTTATAATACAGCTATGCAGAAGTTTAATGAATACAACAAGCTACAAGACATGAAGCTTTAAGATGGAAATGTTACTTATTCGTGACGAATGAATGACGTCATAAGCGAAGATATACCATTGCCTCCAGATGCAGCTAAGACAAAAAGATAGAACAAAGCTTAAACAACCATTATTTTTGTATTTTTAAAGATCAGTTACTTCATATTAAGGGCGGAACTAACGCTAGTGAAATATAGGAAAAATTTAAAAATTGTCATTAAAAAACAATGCTAGGTAGTGTTATCCATCTTCATAAGCATATTTTTAAACTTAGTTTGACAGAGGGAGGAGATATTAAAAAAACATATGATGGATGTATGGGGCTAGATAGATAAATTATCAGCATTAGTTGTGGAAAAGAATGATAAATTCCAAGCTGAGGTACTCTTAAGTGTTTACAAAAGTCATGTTCTTATCAACGGTTTAGAAAGTAAGAGTTAAAATGAAATTACTATAGAATTACTAAAAGAAAGGCTACTTGATAAATGCAGAAGTATTCATTAAAAAACAAAGATGAAGCATTACAAACAAAAAAGGGACTATTTTAATAAAAGGACAAAAACAATGTTATTTTTGTAAAGGTTTCAGCCATTTAAAATAAGATTGTTTAAAGTATAAAAGGTAGAAGATCAACAAAATAATCTAAAAAGAAATTTTAAACAGATTTTAATCTTCATATTATTGAACTAATTATAACCTTTGGATTACAAAAATTAATTTATTTTCACGTTTCTCTATTATGATCAAACTTATATTATGAATGATTATATATATATTTCATATAAAATCTTATATTTCTTATTTTTTCATAAAAGATTTTTCTTTTATTATCAAATATTGCTAATATTGGCCAATGAGTTTTTTTATAAATTATCCATACCTTTTTCTTTACCTTTTTAATGAGTTCTACTTTCTATTGATTTTAACTACTTATACTTAATAAATAAGAATCAGTATATGTAAAATGCATCACTCAAAACACAGTTCCATAACTTTTAATATTATAAAAATAATAATATTTTCTTAACATTCTTAAATTTTTAAGAATTATTACTAAAACACTTACTCTTAAATTATCTGAAAAAAATTTTGATTGCTTTTATCATGTAAGTGTTCCTTTAACTTTGTAAAAAACAGTTTTGAATTTACTGTGAAAAAGCATCATGAACCAAATTCAAATAGCTTAATTATATGCTAAATTTTTATTTTACAAAGTGATATATAATGGTAGAAGAATACACATAGCATTGCATGAATTTTTTATGTTAATCTTATTTTTTTAATATTAGTTTGTAATAATTATCTTCTTTATTCTTTTCTTTTTCTATTTAATTCTTATATTTCATAGAACATTATTTTTGTATTTTTTTGTATTTAATATTATTATTTTATTCTTATATATATAATTTGTATATATATAGTTTTTGATATTTTTGTTAAAACTTTCTTTTAATTTTTTCTTGAACTTTTATAAACTAACACAAATTTTTATATATCTAGTATTATTATTACTTGATATTTATTTTATATACATTTGTAATTTTTATCAATATAATAATAACTATATTACATTAATAAAATTTTAAATATGTGAGATTTTTTATTCAAGATTTAAAGTATACAATTGTTATCAAGCAATTTATTATCAGTTTTTTTTTTATTTATCAAATGAAATCTCTTAATCGTTAAAATTATACCTATACTGCAAAATCATTTTAATTTAATCAAGTTTAAATGTAAATTTGACTAAATTCAAAAAGCATTTAATTCACATTGTAAATTAAGTAAATTAGAAATAATATAAAAGTAAAAAACGTACCATGAGGTGGATATATAAGGTTATTTGATCAATGAACATCTATTTTTTATTGTTTTTCACAAATAATATTATCAAACTAAACTTAAATTTTATGCTCACTTAAAAATATTGTCTAAAAAATTAAAACACAAACTTTATTTTAATTTAAGATTTAAAATATTCTAGATTCATATATTTGTTAGTTAATAACACAATTTAATAAAATTGAAATACTATTTTTACTCTCATTCTTCTTTTAATAAACACCTATGTATCAATTCACGATCACCACTAAGCCAATATATATACACAATTAAATATAATTACAAAATCGGAACTTAAGTACATTTATTTAAATGTACTTAATAATTTAGTAGATAAATGTTCACAGTAACCTTATTAAAATTTTCTAATTCCCTGGTGTTTTCTTAAAATACAATTGCTATATAAATGATATTTCAGCATGTCTTCTACTATAATAAAGAAGTCATAATGTATACATTTTTAAATTAATGACAATAATCCATCAATTGATCGAATGTAAATATTGGATAAGTACAGATTTTTAATACAATTTTACTTTTCTTTCGAATATGCTTCTCAGCGGCAGCCATTAACTTTACATGCGTATTTATGGTCTTGTTCTATCTGACTGTCGACCAATAAGAAACAATTATATTTACAAATAAAAGAAATGTAGTTTTACATATTTCTCAAATATCTCAGATGTATACTAATTTTTTGATTAACAGTTAGAATTGATCAACTTTTTTTCAGTAAGTAATTAATTTAAGCTTACGTCCGAGTACCTTTTAAATGAATATATATTTAAAATTTATTTTATCTAATAAATAGAATTCCATTTATTATTTGTTTAATTCTACTTTGTTTGTTAAATAAAAATTAAATAATTTATTTTAAAGTTATAAATTATTTATAAATTGGTGTAGAATAAATCTTTAATAAGGGCGCATGCGCTAAATGAAATTTCATAATTAAAAATTTTCATTTTGTAGTTTGATATAATATATGTTTACGTAGAACTTTTATTTTCATTGTTTCATTCTTATTAGAAATTTTATGAGGTTATATGTTAAGTATGGGTATACGCATATATATATATATATATATATATATATAGAGAGAGAGAGAGAGAGAGAGAGAGAGAGAGAGAGAGAGAGAGAGAGCGATAGAAAGCAAAACATCTGCGAGAACCTCGATTATTTATATTAATTATTATATTATTTTTTTGTTCGAATTTGTATTTTTGAATTATTATGTGCTATTAGTATTGAGAAGAAAGTAGTGTTGTATATTATATGATTCGATATCACCCATATCAAAAACAATAAATTATGAAGAAGATTCTTTCTTATATTTAAATATATTATTATATTATATTTTTTATATAATATTTATTTATATTTCTTTTTATATTAGGTGTATTTTGTTGATATTGAATATTATAATTTTTTAATTTTATATATTTTTATCATATATTTTAATTACGTCTATTTATATAGCTGAATTTTATGAATAAATTTTTATTCATTTTTTATAAAGTTATATTCCAAACTGTATGCAAATAAACTAATTATTAATTGTACCGATTGCTTGAATAAGATTGCAAATTCTCTGTGAGGTCAAGTGGAGTTTCGCGAAATTACAATAAAATCAAATACATAAAATAGACTCTAAAATACTATCCATCTCAAAATAATCTAGGAAACATATGTATAAATTAAATGGCATATATAAATACATAGTACTATGAGATGAAAAAAATAAGCGAGTGCAAATTAATCTTGAGTAAGCTCAAATATTAGTTCCAAGTAGAAAGTTTTTTAGAGTTTTTGGCTCCAGCAAATTTTATAAATAAAGGTAACGAATCTATTTTAAAATTTGAGAAGCCTGATTCTTCAAAAATTACAGCAACTTATTTGCAATTGGAGTTAGTTTCATATAAAATATCCAGAAGGAAACCGAGAAGGATTAATTGGGATAAATGCAAGGACATTGAAAACGAAACTTAATTGCTTACCGTCTTCATATTGTATATGTTCAGATATTTACCATGGTGTTTGAAATTAATTCTTTTAAAAAATTGAATTTTGCAAATTTCTATACGCTTGTAATCCTTTAAAACAACTAATACATATTTTTTTGAATAAATTTACTTAATTAGATAATTAAACTTGCATCAACTAATGTATTAATTGAGGAGTAAAATATTCTTTAATATATTCAAGAATTTAACATATATAATTTTTCAAATAATATTTATGTCTTATATTATAGTTTTATTATATTACTTAATATTTATATCTTATATTACGCATCAATAACTCATCATGACTTCTGATGATTTCAATGTTTAGAAACTGATTTAAAAGTACGTTCATTATACAAAAAAAAAACAGAACTTTCTCTTGATTCTCATTTATTTTTAAAATCTGTAAAATAAAATTATATTATGATTAATATTATTAAATATTATTTTTTTCAATAAAATAATAGCATTTTGGTGCTCTTTTATGGTGTAATCTTATGGTGTATCTTTTTGGCGTACTTTTATTTCCTTACGCAGCCTTTTGGCATACTTTCCCGACGTTTAGACCTTCTATGCCGCCGGAAAAAATGCCCGCAGCACGTCGCACTGCTAAAAATGTAAGATTCGTGAAGTCATTAACCGCCTAGACACACAGTAATTTTTAGCTCATATAAATCTGCATTTAAAGATTATATTATATATAATATTATAGACAATATAAGATTATATTAGTCCGCGAAATTTTAAAGATTAAATATTACTTTAAGTGAATAAATTAGTTGTTCAAATATAAAATCGCTCAGTATCTTCATTTTCCCGTTTTCTGTTCCTTCTTCCAAATCAAACCCGATTCAACTTCGAGCTATTCAAGCTGGGTAAATAGAGCAAAGAATCAGAGAAAAGGAACAACTGTCACGAATTTACAGTTCTTAAGTCATTATTAATAAATTATTATATTTGAAAATTTTAATTACCAAATTTTCTTGATTAATAATACAAAACTTATTTTTTTTTAAGTAATTTACCTAAAAGTAAGAAAATTGACTTCAACATAAAAAATACAACTCTTTTGGATATTTTTTATTTAGATATATTTCATTAAATTTAATAAAAGATATGGTTCCTCGTCTAGACGCAGGAGCCGTGAAAGTTGTTACATTAAAATAACTTTTTATTTAGATTTTGTTTCTGATCTATAACATTGCTTTGTATATTTAATTATAATTAAAAATGCTAATAAACAAAATTTTTTATTATTAATTATATTATATTTTTTATATATTACTTATTATTTTTATATAATATATATAATTATGTATTAATTATATAAATATCATAATTAATAATCTACTGATTATAGAAGTCATTTTTCTAAAAAATCCAAATAAAATAAAACTTATCGTTTATGTCTTTTTGATAACTTTTTTGAAATATAAATAATTCTTTGCAAAGGAAAAATTTAAAAAATTTTTTAATTATCAAATGTTATATTATATTAATAAATAATTATAATATTACAATATAACATTAATTTATTAAATTATTGTTACAAAATTTTAACAATAATATAGAATACAATTTTTTAAATAGTTTTTAATATAGTAGCTGTATAGTATACAAATATAATATAGTAAAATATAATATAATATATAATTATAATATACAAACTCCCATTAAAAGGACAATTAGGAATAAAATTCTAGGAAAGTGTTCATAATCATTTCTTTCGTATTATTATATCATTGATACACTTGGTGTAAAATGATGAAAATTATTTTCTAAAAGCCCAAAAATAATTAAATTATTTTTCAAATTTTTTCCCTAACGATTTACACATAATTTTATAAAAGTTTATTTTATATTCATCTCGACACACTTTTTTGATATTTCTTTTTCTTTCTTGTCATACATGTATCAGCTTGCTAATTAAAAAACGTCATTGTAATATAGAGAGAAGGAGATATGCTAACGACGTATTGACAGGGAGTAAAAGAAATGCCAGCATTTACCTTAAAATATTTATTAGGGATTTAAAGAGGGGAGAAACAGGGCCGCAAATTTGCTTAAAAAGATCGAAGAGGCGGTGCTTCTCCAAACCATATAAAGAAACGTGATTTGTATTTCTCAGGGGAAGTAGTTCGGACTTCGAACAAGATGAAGCAATAACACCAGAAATTCTACATCATCCCTTCTTATAGCTACTTTGGTTGCCATCGGCTGTTTTTAAAGCGATGGTTCATTTCGTTTCACTGAAACGCAGACGAAAAAATAAAGAATGTTACATTTGAAAACTATATGAAACCATTATCAACTTCCCTTGGCCTTCCTCAACATATATAATATTATCATTTCAAGAATATGTCGATAAAGTTCATCCTAGACAAACACTTTCGTAAATGTTTTGTATTAGAATTCACGAACAGATGCATTACTTTAACGGTATCGGAAAATGTGAAAATATAAAAAGAGTATTATTTCAGAATTATTAGTACCATCGTATAAACTTTAATATTATTAAAAAAAATTATTTTAAAAAAAATTAATCTTTCAATTTCAGCCTATAATACTTGCAAAAAGGTTTCTGGGCAGATTAATAATCTTCCATCTTATTACTCATATTTAAAAAAGTGCCTGTTGTAATGAAATAACAATTTATTCATATGTTACAACTCATTTTGTAAAAATCATTATAACGTCTACAAATTTCTTAGTATTTTGGCGTTATTTTTTAGATAGAGATCGATTAGGAATAATAATAGGTAATTTAACCGTCTGCTAATTTAAAGGTCGATATTACTTTTCTAAAGCTTTGATAATAAATAAGTTAAGTTGTTTTTAGTAGTTCTCTTTCTTTTTTTATTTTACTCTTCTGTCTCTGTTTTTGGTCATTTTTAAATAATCATAATTTTTGTTAATTCTTTGTGCTGTGTATGCAAACATTTACATAAATTTGACCTTTTGAGTTAGATTTGGAACAATACATCGTTCATTCTTATTTTATATTTGATAAATATAAAATATAAATATATAATATAAATATTTGATACCCTGTACTACTAGAAAATCCTCTATCATTTTGTTTTTAAATTTGATTTTATCCAACGTTTCAGGCGTACCTAACCATAAGTAACTTTATAGTCAGGCACACTTTTAATATTTGGTGTATTATCTTTCTGTATAGGTACACATTCAGTCCATTGCATAAACAGCTCGAGAAATGCCAGTAAACTTTTGTGTCTTTTATTAATCTCGGAAAGAAGCTCATGATGTGTTGGTATTACGGTCCATGAGTTAGTTAAAGAACTACGATCAACCATTGCTTGAAAAAACTGCTGTATTTTCATTCATGATGTACTGTGTAATTTTATATGTATTAGCTTCATCTTAAATTAGAATAAGTCATTCAAGATGTGAAAAACTCTCAAAAATGATCTAAGTGACCAGTTGTTGGTACATTGTAGCTTAATAGAAAGACGATTTGGCTTTCTCTTTCGACAAAACAAGTTTATAAACATTCTGATCTTCTAATTGATTTTTGATAGACGAATTCGGTCGATAGCTGTAGATGTGAGAAATAAATATCTTTCACTAGATATAATCTGTGTAATATTTGCAGATCTTCTTTATTAAGCGTTAATAGAAGTAATGGCTTGTATATTCCATCATTAACATGTATATGCAGGAAACCTTTGACGTGAACAATTCTATAATTGTAGTCTTAAAGCTAAAATATCCATCATAAGAATTATTAAGATTTCGCAGATTATGTAGCTATTCTAACACCGGCAATTATTTAAAAGTAGTAAATTTTTACTTAGAGTTTTTTATGGTCGATCAAAGAACAATGTAGCACTCGAACATGGTGACCAAATGGTTGCACTATATTGCAGAATTTCTCACAGAATATATTTGGTATTGACGTTACAAAGCGAATACATCATAGTGAAGCTGAATCGAAGCGTTTTACCTTCGAACAAGGGATTTGAAGGACACTGGCTTCAGTACACTACTGTTCAAGAAGCAACTTACTTTTAGAGCAACATATGTTTATCAAATTTTCCTTTTTCGACAGGTGTTTACTAATGTGTGTACTTCTACGCATTTAAACTCATGATAAATATCGATATTTTGTTTCCTTTTTGGTTTCTGTTTATCTCCTTATTAAAGCAGATAACGAAGAAAAATTCTCCTAAGTAATAATCTCTGAAATCATAAAATAAATTTGATTGGAGGTTAGAATTTGTTTCTTTGTTAGAATTTGGAAGACAGAACAGAAAAACATGAGATAAAGTTGATATTTTCTATGAATTTTCATTAAATTTTCCTAAAGATTAAAGACAAGGATTATGTTTTAGTAGAACATGCTTGTTAATTTCCTTACTTCCTTGTTTGTATTTCAATCACTAATTGACCTTCAGAAAGGCTTACAATTAATCGTTGAAGTCTCTTTCCTAGAAATCATGCTCTCAGTATAGTTTTTTTAGAATGGATAGTATGATACTTGACATCAGAATTTTAATTCTTGCATTTACAACTTGGATCAACCTGAGTTGAATTTTCGCTTACGTAACGCTACTGCATGCCAACGTAGGCATCAAACTTTGCTTTAAATATAAAGACTGCTAATAGTTGCGTTTTGTCACTAGAATTCTTTCTGTTTCATTGACTAACTGTACTAATCTGTCTATGCTTGTAATCTTCTCTAAAGCATGAGCTGTTGAAATTGTTGAAGCATATTTCAAAAAAGCAACTTTAGTTACCTTCTAAAATTCTAAGGGTACTCTATCTTGCTAATCCTATCTAAGCGATAAATTACAATGGCTCTTTTTGGTCTTATCTATACTTTGTTCTTTACACAATTATTACGTTTTGCTAATCTTTCCATCTAATCTTTGATTAGCGTTACTAATTTAGCGTTATAACGTCTAATATACTGTTGTTAATTTTTGTACTAAAGAACCTAACTATCCAATACTGTATCGTTTTACCAATATCATTGCGTGGTGATAATGCGTTTTATATCGACCATAGGGCTTTGTTTACAAATGAGTCGATTTGAAGATTTTTTCCTCTCACGAAACAACGGTAATTATGGGTCTGTGTCGATAATACTGTTTAAACTATCAGTTCTCTTCCTTGTTACTTCTAAACTGTTAGACTTTAACAAGTACTTTCTTTTAGACGCGTAAGTTATTTCTGCTATTTTCCTTCTCTGCGTATACATATAGTAAAATCGTCATCTGCTGTTATTAAGTCGTTCTGTCTAGAATTGTTGCACAGGAATTTAAATAATGATACAGCTCAGTGAAACGTAACTTGGTTATGAGTAATTTCAATTCTTTTAATAAAACATTGATTTCTGCTATAGAGAATTTTTGAATCCTTTTTCAATATCTGCATTGAGGTATAAATATATTTTTGTACAATAATATATAAAAAGTTAATAAAATAACTATCCAAGTCATCCTGGCTGATTATGCAAGTTAAAAATAATATTTGTTGCAGGCGAATATTACAAGATTAGGTATTACGTTATATCACACTGTATATTGTGATGCCCCACGAGTATTAGACGTGATAAATTTATTAAGCTCGTTGGAGCTCTATTTATATTTCTTATAATTAGATCGCGAAAGGCTGGTTTGCCTAAAGATTATTTTCCGTTCCTTATTTACTCGTATAATCAGCTTCTTTTGCTTTCACGTTAAGCTTAGGGTAAAATAAGTGTAAAATTATACATAATTCAGAACAGGTCTTTTAACAGCTGGTTTTAATGGCTGGTCAATGATAGAGTTATCTATTAAGGCTTTAAGGATATCTCTTAGGAGCTCTTCGTCTTGGTAGGCTGTTATTACAAATTGGGAAGTTGTGTCAGAATTCCGAAGAGCTCTGAGATAAGTTCAGCTTTATTTTTAGCTGAAATATTCTTTAGGGATACCTGTTTATAGAACTTCTTTCTCTTCTTGTTTTCGACCGATATTATTTAGCTATTTCGAATTTATTTTAAAATATCTTGAGTTTAATCAAGGAATGTGGATTATTTTTAGGAAGGTTATAAAAATAAGCTTTGATATATACTGAAATTAATTTATTTACTTAGCTGCAGATTAAAAATGATTTATAAAAATATATATTTGTAACTAAACAAGTTTCGTTCTCGCGAGTATCGTAAGCTGCGCGTCTGAATCGATTAACCGAATTATTGCTATTGCTTAGTGCTTATTGTTGATTGCTCTGACAGTAAATAGCATGCCTGGCTTTTATAAACCAGAGTTGAATATTTCGTTTATTTCTGATCCGTCCTAGTATTTATAATCTTGTTATTGAACTGGAGCTGTGTTTATTTTATGACATCCGCTTGTGGTTTGGAGTTCGTCTTAGTTATTGATGCTGAGTTCATTATAATATCTTGTTCTAAATTTCTTTCTGTATTGATCGATTTATTTTAAGAAAGTTGTTCCAGATGTAGCGGGTTTTGATACTTAATGCATAATTTTGATGTAGTCTTTTTTATGGAAGTTCGTCGAAGTTTATTGATGGAATTATCTGAAATAATAAGTCGAAGGTTACAAGTATGTCATTTACATGTGGATCTATATAATGCTGGGTATTTCATTCGTTTTATCTTTGGTGTAGTTTTATAAGTTTTAGAGATGCTTATTAATAGTTCTTAGATGTGTTGAAAATTATAATTGACCTTTACACGTGCTTCTATATAATGCTGAGTATTGCATTCATTTTGTTCTGTAATATGCAATCACTAAATTTTATGAGATGCTTATAATTATCGTTTACACGTGGCATTCTATTTTACGAAATGTTCACTTATGATCGTTAAACATGTTGATATGAGTCAAAGGTTACTATTGTCGGTTACACGTGTTATTAAGATGCTTAGCGCTATTTTTAACTAATATAAAATTAACATGCTTATTCTGGTGTTACCAAAAGAAGATTGGCCGTCTTTTATATTTGCTATTTAATTTTTAGGTGACCGCGCATAAGTCAGTTTTTGATTTTATGCGTATTAATTTTCGTACGAGTGTATAAATATTCCTTGTTTCTTATTATTTTGCGGTAATTGAAAGCGATTTTATATTTTAAATTTTTTATTTCTTCCTATATCTTACTTCTATTTAAAATATTAATATTTCGAGGTGACAGAGTAAAGAAGGTTCATAACTAGTTGTTTTATTCGAAATGTCAACATTTTGTGTTGATGTTACATTATAATCTCTATATATGTGGATTGTAACATCCCTGTAAAATTTTAATTTGCTAAATAAAATATTTAGCTACGTAAAAATCTAAATAAAAACCTTTCTTACTTTGAACAGCTTGACATATCCATACTCAAATAGAAAAATAAAGAATTACATGTATAAAATCAGTTTTAGTCACTGTAGTGCATAATAAGAAGAATTAAGTACCCATGCGTAAGAAAATCAATGTGCATCAAATCAAGGATTATTTAAAGTTATCTAAAACTTATATTAAATATAGAAAACAACTATTCTCGTTTTACTATTCAAAACTCAATATCAAATAAGCATATTAATATTATATTATGTAACTCATAACGAATATAATACTCAGTATTATAAATGCCACGTATAAACGTAAATTATAACCTTTGAATTATGTCAATACGTTTAACGACTATAAGCGAGCATTTCATAAATATTTTTAATTTAATACCATGTGATAAACAAATAAAATCCTCAGTATTATGAATGTTACGTGTAAACGAGAATTATAACCTTTGACTCAAGACTACATTATAAGTGAGCATCTCCAAAAATCCGTAGAACTACACCACGGGATAAAACGAATACAAAATCTAGCATTAGATAGAATCACGTATAAACAATTGACGTAACTTTCAACTTATATTCAAAGATAGAATTCTCTCACTGCAACCTGATATAATAAATACTTCTATCGATGCACTTCAATAAGCATAATTCTCTATCTCTTACTTTTTCAATAAAATAACCAACAAATATATCAAACTCACGCATCGAATAATAAAATCGGCTACAACGCAAAAAACTTTCTTCGAACGAATAAAACTATATCAACTATACCTCCTGCCGCTACTGCTGTCAGGTTAGTTGGAGGCCTGGTGAGACTCCCCACAGCGCCAGCTTATCTTCTCCTTTTATCCTTTTTACAACCGAGTTAGCTCATCGGCCAGGGTTTAGTTAGGGCGAAAAGGGACGAGAAATAATGACGCAGTTTTTATAATGAAAGTTAAGTAGCCCCTTTATTCAATGGTCTGTTCACCGCGGCTCGCTTCTATAATAAAAAAATGTACATTTATTAATGGTAATATCGTTATTTTGTTGTTCCGGTAATTGTCGCTGGTTTTCACATATATCGACGGTGTTGGCCTACAACCTTACAGATTTTATGAATATATATATATATATTTATATATATATGGCATACAACATTCATGGCGCCTGTTGACAATTCTCGCGGACTTTTGCAATACTTATACTCCCGAAGCAGGTGTTTCCGTTACCTCCTAGAAATAAGGGATGTGAGGACGGCCAGAAGGAGAGAACGTTCCAAACGTCACTCTCCGGGTGATCGGGATGGCGTAGCGAATCCCGCTCTCCCTTTCCCCCGAGACAGGAGAGTGCGAATCGCGTCATTTCCGGAAGTCAGGGTGACGTAACAGTTGTTATTGTCTATTGCTATTGTCTATTGGAAGAGAGTGCGCGGATCGCGTCACTCCTGGACTGGTAAGAATGGCGTAGCGATCCGCATCTATCTAAAGTGAGAGAACGCAAGTCGCGTACTCTCGCAATGGTAAGGATGGCGTAGCAATTCATATCCAGGAAGAGAACGCGAATCGCGTTTGCTCTCGGGTACTCTGCTCCTCCGACTTCGGCGCTATTTCGTTTCGGTACTGCGTGCTTTGTGGCACTTATTCTCTTGTCCTCAATTCCACACTCGTTCAATCTTCTTTTTATAAAGCGAAGGAGGCTATCCCTTCTTCGATCTTCGATTTTCCTCTCGCCGTCTAGCGGGGGGAGATTAGTTTTTCCTATTTACAGTAGGCAGCGTGGGTTCCTTGGTGAGGGGACTACGGTAAGGCAAGCAATCGCTTCCGACTTGGTACGTAGTTGCGCTGCTCTTCCTCACACTTATGGCGCCGACCATATTGTGTTCGTGCCATGGTTTCGACTGCGCGTGGTTTTGTGTTTGTGTTTTTGCACGAAAATGGGACTTTTCGTTGCAAATATTATTAGCAATTACAATACGATAAAACATTCAAAACTGGTATATAAACGAGTTATATAAGCTAGGCACACAGTCAATTTGATATCTATTTAATTAAAATTATTAGTTCCATAATCAGAAGTCAATAACTTCTATACTCTTACACGCAACCTGCGATACTCACAAGAATGAAGCCTATTTTGTTTGAAATATATTAATTTTATAAAATATAAATTATTCTTAAAGCTGCCTTAAAGTTTATCTTTTCAAAATTTCCTCAATATAGTCCACATCCTTGAAATGATTTAAGGCATCTTAAAAAACATTTTATTAGTAAATTTAAAATTTAAAGAAGAGAATATCAAAACTTTATCAATGGATAACTAAAAGATATTTCTACTCAAAGTTCTTCTGGACACTGATGCCACAACTTCTAGGAGTGGTGATAGCAGCCTACCAGTACAACCATTTTCCAGAAGCCGTCCTCCACCCACAAAGCCATAACGGATGATTCCATCAACGAACAGACAATAAAACAAATTAAAAGAACTGCTTTCGCAAATTAAGTATAGTTTTACATTTATTATACCCTACGCCTAACCCGAAAGTAAAAGAAAATTGAATAAACGAGTAAAATTTAAAACAGAACCAAATACCAGGCACATCAGTCTTTCTCAATCCAGTAAAGAAATATACATAGAGAGCCTTTAAGTCTAATAAAATCAATACATGGTTCAATATAATGAAGAACGGAAGATGCATTATCCATTCGATATAAATCAAATTTTGTAGAAGACAAATTCCCGTCATTAAGTACTAAGTTTAATAATCGTGGAAAATTATAGGATATAATTTTAGTTTTTGGGGTTACATACCGTATTACGCTTCAATTATTTAGTTACCAAGATTGTTAATTAAATGGTGAGACAAGATATAAACGTCGTGTCATATTTTCGAATAGATATTTATGTATTCAAATAAACACGTTTCAATTTTTGAATAGAAAATATCGCGTCATTTCGCTTTGGAACAATTCGCCATTTAGTTTCTTTAATAATTGTACGCTAGTCAAGAAGGTTGTTAAAAAGTGGTCTTGCAGTGGCTTTAATTCTATTGCGTTAGAACTGTTTCTGAAATTGACGTCGTTCTGATTGAGTTCCTATCTCAATCGATAATAACTTCTTCTAAACGCATGTCCTTGGTGATAGACATTGAATCTCTTGAATTAAAAATATAATTTTTAATATTGCTGATGATGTAAATTTGGAGTTTAAGTTGAATAGATTACACAATAGAGTGATTTTAATTTAATTAGCGTAATATGTTTTGCAGCTTTAGTTATCAAATTTCAAGGTTATCAAATAAATTTATGTGTCTAATTGCGTTACAAGGATTAATTATGTAAAATTTCAGCGGCCGTTGTTGTTCTCGGCGTTAGTTACGCTGAGCTGCTTTTGAGTCATAAATGAATTGTTCAAGTATATACATAGACAAGTATTTAGTAATTTTTTCTTCCTACTCTTCTTTTTTTTGTATTCGGTAGAATAGTATAAAATAGATATAGATTACATCTTTTGCATTTAATATTTGTTAAACAAGGGAAAAATATTTTGAAACATTACATCCAGCAAACGAAGATATGAAATACAGTACGCTTCGTGTACGCACTTCATGTAAGAGTGATGGATTTCATGATGCAATATAAGCAACAATTAATGTTACCACCATAATTTTTAATAATGGAAAGAAAGAACTAAGAAAATAGCATTTATTATATAAATTAATTATAATATGAAAATGAATATCCTCTATCACAGGATCACGCGTAAACAGTAATAATAATTCACGGTATAAACTCCTTATAACGCGTGTTTCTTCTTTTATAATCATGAGTTTACTTTCAAAATATCGTATATTATCTCATATGTTATTTTTGACTGTCTGTTGGATGGAAACGCAAGTTTTACTTTGTTGAATACGAATATTTTTATAATAGCGAGAACTTTACTAAAATCATATTTTGTATATTTAACCCGTTGGACACTAAAACAAGTTATTATTTACTCAGTTACCGTTAAATCTCTGCCACAACAGTCACTCACTTCGGTATCAATACGACTCGCAATGACCGCTCCGTGCGGATCCGGACCAGAGAGAGTGACTCACTATGAGTCATTTAGTGCAAGTGAAGCGAAGCGACACGCACCGCGGAAAGGGGGCCCGGAAATTTTTCGTTATTATAAATATATTAGGATACATATTAAGATGCTGCTACTGTCAAAAGTTTACTTTGAATTATATTGCGTTAGATTTTATATTAAGGTTGTCTTTATTAAAAAAGTATCCTAGCAATGCTTGGAACACCTAGATATTGTGTAATTACCGAGTTCAGTGTTGTTCATTTTTCAGTAGACCTTATATTGTTAAACTCAATAATTAAATTCTTGTGGATAAGAGAATATCCCTTTATGTAACAAGTTATGTGAATGAACATTTTTGAACAAAGCAATGCAGTAGATTTATTTACGCTGTATATTCAAAAGATTTTATATAGATTTTTCAATCTTTAGTTATGCAATCTATATTTCTTGATCATATCGAATGATTTACATTCACTAGAGACAATTGTCTGAAATGGTGCAAAAAAGCTTGTCTTGTATGAAAAGATATATATTTATACTATGTACTCTTAATATTTCTGATCAGAATGCGATGGTGATAAAATATCTGTAAACTAAACTGAACAATACTTAAAAAAACTAAAATACTAATAGTAACTAACTATAAATTCTTAAATTGTACAATATAAAAAGTAAATTAATAATTACTGATAACCATTAATTATATTATTACAAATTACTCTACAAACTTAGATACATTTAAATAATATAATTACAATATTAATCAAAGCATGGGTGAGATGTCCCTTCAATTTTTTTTTATACATTTGTTTAGATTGCCATGCATTCTTTTCTTTTTATTCTCTCCCTCTCATATCTTTTCGCGGTTTTATTTCGCTCGAATCCAAGTCACTCTTTCTCACCGGCATGCATTTTATTAGTTTCTTATTATTTTTTAGCACGTTTAAATAGTAGTGAGGGCGCTTGCTGCACATTTTTTACAACTAGCGACTATTACACTGTATTTGCACGTGTCGATAATATTATATATTCATGATCTACAATATTATAAATCTTTTGTGATAGGAAAGTAATAATGTGCGGAAGTTAGCTGTTAACATAGAATATTTATTATATTTCTTGGTGGTTTTATTTCGCGGTTGTGTGTAAGAAAAATTTAATCTATAACAGGTCTTTGATTTGCAAAACTAAAAGTATGATAAATTCTAAACATAAAAAAACAGAAAGTAGATAAGCAAGTATATCTGATCCCTGTTCTAAATAATATTGCTTCCATGGCGCTGTCAAAAATGATTATCAGCTGTTAAAAATTATACTCGATAATTATAATAAGATTATTTGCAATGCTTATTAATGTGCTTCTATCCTCTTTGATGTATGATTTTTTCTGGCTAGAAACTTAAAAAGCTTTAAAGATAGGAAGAATTTTAAGTCACAATTAAACAGGTATGTGCAATAACTGATATTAATTCTTTCTTATATTTAAAAATATTATTACCCCCTTTTAGATAAGATAGTTGTATATTATTTTTCATTAAATAACATAAATTTATAAACTTTTTGAATTTTGGTATTTGTAAAATAAAAATGTATTTAAGTAAACAGTTATTAATTTGTGTAAGTATATATTTTTTAAACAGAATAGCAATTTCAGTACCTGACATCAGTTTAATCAGTTTTTTATAATAATATAAGAACTAATGATTTATATATACGTATTGTGTATAATTCGTAAAGTTAGATTATCTGAACTATAATTTTAAAAAGTTTTATAAAGACTACTTTCAATAAATTTAATGTATTTATAAAACAATATATATTATTGGGGTTTAATAGAATTAAGATAATAATTCTGTTGTAATATATGTTTTTATTAACTTTAACAATTTAAAAAAATAACAGTACCTAAATCAAAAGTAGCAAAAATGAATGAAACGTTTATACCTTTATTATTTTTAATCACAAAAATTTAAATAAATAGTTAGAAGAACTTGCTTATATTGGTACTAACTTATTATTATCCTATATTTAAGAATCCTTTTTCAATTCACTGTAGCAATTATTCATCTCCACCAGTCATGATTTCCATGAATTCTATAAAAATTAAAAATGAATAAATGATATAAATAATTGCTTATATGCATATGCATATTTTATATAAATTAAATAAAAAATAAAAATAAGCTTAGTCTTCTTCTGTCATTACAAATTATTATTTGAAAAAATTCATCAAATGGTATTTTGTACCTTACATTTCATATCTTTGTGTTCAACTAAGTCAGTTTCTGTATTTCGCTTTTACAAATTAATTTTGCTCTAAATGTATTGTCGTTTTAAAAGGAGTTACTTGTTTTTTCAGTTAATATACATTTATTCACTCGTAGTAAAATTAGATTTAAAAAATTTTTTTAAAAATTAGGTTAAATGTTTTTATATAAAATAAGATCACTGCACAAATATGCGAGCGTTTTCAAGCTGAGGAACGTGACACTAATGTCCAAAAAACAAAAAGCAGAAATAAAGAGAATAAAAATAAAAGAATCAGTTTATTTGAATAATAAACGGATTAACAAGATATGCGCAATGTTATGCACATATGTATATCAGTGGTTAACAGTATCCATGAATAAGAATAAAGCACAATAGTTATGATGGCACTTTGATACAATAAGGAAAAATGCAACAGTACTGGTTGTCTTCGCGAACAAAAAGAATAACGCAAAAGTGCTGGTAGTACTTACAAACAACAAGAGAAAAAGAAACATGTAATATTCGCAAAAGATATATATTGTCTAAACGGCATAGAGTTTAGAGACGTTCAATCTCAGCTATGTAGCGAGTATGAATGCTATAGGGTTTACGAATTTCGCCTTAGAACTCGCAGCAACAAACGCGCAAACAGTGTTTATACGATAAAAAAATCGACGCTTAGGTTAACCACCACTAGCCGTGAAACGCGGTGTACGCACACGCCAAGCATCATGCTGGTTGATCTGAGGATAACCGAAGACAGAGAGATAAAGCGCTGAAAATGTCCTTACCTGTGAAGGCTAGCCGAGGAAGAAAACACGCGTGTAAATCGACAACTTCGTGAACAAGATTCAGAGCTTCTGATACATGGCGCATACACTTTTTTGTTTATGGTTAGTGTATTCAATATAATCAAGAAAAAATAAATTAATGAGTGATCTTCCTTTAAAACGCTGTATTGATGTTCCGAAGCTCAAATGAAGTGGCTGAGCAATCACTTGCATTCTTGAAAATACTGTTATTTTCGAAAGAGGTAATTTCTGGACTGCAGTAGTGTGAAACTTTTGATTTTTTAATTCTAAATTTTAAAAAGAGATGTTGAACACTCACGAACACTATACATTGATAAATTTTGATTTACAAATAAACACTAATATATCTATAAATTATCGGTTATTTATTTCCATCCACTTTTAGTTAACGGTACTTAATTTAACAGTGTCGGAGTCTTTTTATTCACTTTTCTTTTTTGTAAATGACTATACTCCTTTTATTTCGATTCAGCTTCTGCATACCGCTTAAATTGTTTTTTATTTCTCTACTTTCATTGTTTCATTGTTTTGTGATTTTAAACATTATTCATCTTTCACCGTTTTTCAATGTTTCCTGCAAAAAATGCGTCCTACCGTATTTGCTAAGCGTTTAATAATACATTATTTTAGTAAAATATGTGAATTTACAGTTTCGATATAGATTAGGAACAAATTTGCGGCACCAAGTTATCGTATTTCTAAAGAGTAACTTATACATAACAGGTACTTCTGATGAGATTTAATTAGTACCAACTTTGGGATTAAAAGGAAATCTTATCTAAATAACTGCTATATTATGGCAACAAGATTCAAAAATTAATATGACCTAGGTCAAACGTCTATAAGACAAACCAAAAACAAATAACATCTGCATTTTATCAAAATTTCTCACTGATTTTCCATCGAGAGTCATCCGTATGATACCTGCATGAATAAATTTACTATTCAATTAATAGAGCAAATCAATTTGTTCTATTTCTATTCAAACAAATCGTACTCTTTTATTTTTTAAAACTTAAAAAAGATTTTCGTGTATTCAAATTTTGCTAATGCACCGATACGTAATATGTTATTATACATAACTCTTGTATATGTATGAAAAATAATTGTTTCAAGAAGACGTTTTTTGATAAAACAACGAAATTGTCCAGATAGAAAGATTACTAATCCATTACATTGTTTGCTGACATTTTTTATTTAAATTAAATTGCTGTATGTGAATATTTGAATAGAGAGTTCCTATTTTCTAATAGATAAAAACATCTTGTAATTTTATTAAAAATATATTGTATCATCTATCTTCTAATAGATAAATAAAGATCTCACAATTTATACTCTACAAAGTATTACGAGTACTACTGCTGCTACTGAATAAACATTAGTAGTATTTATATTACAATTTAAAATATGTCTTTTTATATGAATTTAGATACATTATTGTAATATATTAATTTTCTACATAAAAGAATTTTTTGTCTTGATTTGGTTAAATTTATATTGAGATTTAGCATATAAATAAATTTTTGACTATCATGCGATTAATTTGAAATCATATATAATATATTTTTTACATGATAAGTTTTATCGTTTCAGAAATTTTATAATAGCTCTTGATATTCAAGAGTATTAAGTTATTTTACCGCATTGGTATTAAATACGCAATTATTAACTACTACTAACCATTAGCTTAGTATTTGTATGGAAAGCTTTGAATAGAGAGTTCCTATTTTCCAATAGATGAAAACATCTTTAGAAATAAAAATCACTTTATTTTTTCTGTTTTAACACTAAAGTATAAGAAAACGAGAAAATGATAACACTGATTGAATACTACAAAAAATTGGAAAGTATAGAATTAAATATACTAAATTCTACTTATTAAATAGATTTAAATATGAAATGATGTATTAAATGAATAAAGAAAAGAAATAAATTTGGATGGATTATATCACCTGAACAAAATAATGATTATTATTAACAATAATAATTAATGTAATCAAACTATAACTATGCATTAGTGTCCAAAAAGATAGATGAATGAACTCAATATGCATTAATATAGTGGTTCTATATTCTGAAAACTGTCAAGCTAAATATGAAGTAAAGATTTGAGTTTAAAACGTTTGTGTTCAAAACTTTTGAGATCAAAACGTTTGAAAAATATATGAAAGACAATGTTTTAAAAATAATCCAAAAAATTATTAATACAAATAAATCAATAATTATTACCTTTAATTCAAAGTCAATTCACTCAATTTCTATAAATTATTATTTTTAATTTTAGCTTAGTAGATTATCCGTCGCATTTCTTATGTTCTATAAAATTGAAGGTTATAATAAAAAAAACTTTATCTCTTTAATATTCTCTTTATTGTACAAATGTAAAAAAGTTATCTATTTCTATTCTTTTTCTTTTTTATGCATATTATTACATATTACTCTAGTGGAGTTTGACTCCCGCAATAATCCGAAAAATGTCACCTTGACCCATTAATCGAGATCAAGTGAATAATAGTACACGAATGAGAGATACGATCTTCAATTATTATTAGAGTTCGTGAGATACAAAGCTCGATTTCTTCTTTCGTATTTCTATTCGCGGCTTATTGGATATATATATATATATATATATATATAATAAGAATTTGGCTCGTATATGTGACTTAAATAATAAAATTTCCTCATTAGATAGTTTTAGATGAATTCGGTAGATGGTAGAGGAGCCTCTCGCTTAATTTTATTTTTATTCTTAGTTTGCTATTAACTTTAACAGACGTTATGTGTCACAATGCTTTGATGTTCATGGCGGCGTGTTGATTTTTATAATTACATTAATATTCGATTATTAGTTATTCATCTGGATCATTGTACGTTCTGTTGTATTACATTCGCTAAAGTTTCGATATGTTCTTATGTTGATTGAATAATCCTAGAATTAAATATCCGAGAGAAAAACAACCTAATTGGGATATGTGATTATATATATACATAATTTATATTTGAATGGGTTTAGAAGAAATCTTTATTTATACATAAGTAAAATAAATTCCAAAGAAAGCTTAAAGTAATTATAAAAATTTTATCTATTTTTATAATTACTTAATAATGAAATGTTAAAATAAAAATTTCAGTACTCAATCTTATTTAAAAACAATAAAATAATAATGACAAGAAACATTGTTTAAATACATGTTGCCTGCTATATTGTAGAGTATTATATTCAAAAATATTTTAACGAACCGTCAAAATCCAGAGTTCCTGATCCATCGGCGTCTATTTCTTCTATCATCAAATCCAATTCTTCGGGTGATAATTTATCATCAAGTTCATGTAAAATATCTCGGAATACATCTGTCGTAATGTAACCATTACCTTCTTTATCATATAAACGAAAGGCTTCTCTTAGTTCTTGTTGCATGGCTTCAGTATCTTCTTCTACTAGAAATCTAGCAGCCAAAATACAAAACTCTTCAAATTCTAACTGTCCTGATCCTATATAATAAATTTGATGAATTTATCATAAAATGAAAATTGATAAATTTTAATTTTACTATTTATAAATTAACATAATTCATTATATATTCTTTATCAAATTTGAAAGTTTTAAGAAAATTCTTAAACTACCTTTGAATAATATTTAAGAAATTAATATTTTCAAAATAATTTAGTAATTTACCATTTCATATTATATAATATATAATAAAGAATTATTATAAAAAATTATTACAATCTATTAAAAATTATTATCTAGTGCTTGTAATAGATACACATGGGATGGTTGTACTACATTTCATAGACAAAGTTAAAAAAATGAATAAATATCTTATTTGAAATGTTTTATACAGATATCAAAATTTTCTAGAACTAAGAACTAAAATATAACGGACACATATTTTTAACAAGTTTTTAGTTGAACAAGAACAAAACAAATTTAATAACAAATTTAATTTATTCGCTAAATATGCATTTGACACACTGACTTACAGAAGTAATTTTGCGATATTCATTAAATGCGATACAACTTAAGGGTTGATGATGTTATAAATTGCTATTTAAATGAATTTAAAGTCTTCGTTACTTTAATCTGCAGGATGCAAATAAATGAACTAAAGCAAACTAGAGATTAGTAGTAGTTTAATTAAACAGTCAGTGGCTGATGAGAACACTATATTTTTATATCAACATTTATTTTCTTTGCACTACATAAACTTCTGCTTTATTAATTTAATTAATTATTTAAATCAATATAAGAAATTTTTAGTTTCTTGCTAACGAATTTGTGATTTTGAATATTTGATGTTTCATATGTAATAATTTTCCCACTTTATTTTTTCGCGGCATAATAATACTTCTTAACGGGAATAGACGATTTAGATCGTCGACTTTAATAAATCTTTCTTTCGTCGGCGTACAGATCCGCTCCGATGTTTTTGAATTTTTTCTTTTGCCTTCTATCTCTGGCGGCGGTGTGGATCTTTGTATTTCCTGGATGTCCCGGCTTGAACAGTTCAAAGTCGAGTCTGGGTTAGTTTCGGAAGGAGGAGCGAGAGAGGATGGGCGAATGAAGATAACAATGGTTTTATTAGCGAAAATTACGTTCTATATTCTATATAAGATAGGTCTTTTTCTTTACATTAAGGTGTATCGATGATACGGGCTTTGATTCATTGTCCGGCGTGCGTTTACAACTACTTTTCTCGGCGGTAATACAAATTTTTTCCTTGTCTCTATTCACGGAGGAATTTTTCTTACAAGTTTTAATCCTATTTTTGAGAGGAGACTCGAGGCCATATAAAGACTGCACCTGCCAACAACGAGTTGCTACCGATCTCCTAACTTTAGATCGCGGGTAACTCGAAGGTCAGGCCGTACAAAGATCGCGCCTACCATCAACGAGTTCTAACTCAAAGTGTTGCAACTAATTCGAAAGTCAGGCCGTACTGACTGCGCCTACCAACGAGTTACTTGTTTAATTTGCAAGCCTTAATAGCTGCCGCGTTAGGCTGGAGACCTCCAACTTTTCCTTCCGTGGAAGTTCAGTCTAAGGGCTTGACGGTGCGATGCTGGAACGTCGCACCATGAATGGTCTCGATACTTGGCCGCCTGCTTCTCTTATTTCTTACAAGAGGATTTTTTCCTGTGGTTTCTTTGCATCATCTAGTGAACGACGCTTCACTACTTACAATTCTGGTGCGGCGCGAGTTTTTTGGCAGAGTTCGGGGCCATAGCAGTGGCATCGGCGACGGACGAACGCGAATGACTCAGCTACGCGCCGCTGTTAAGTCCCTTCACTCCGTACTCACACTCTCCTTCACACACTTCATTTAATCCGGGGCTAATGCTCGCCCAGAAAGCTACATACAATGCGTCGTTGCGTCTTTTACGCTGGCGTCTTTTAGAGAGTGACTTTTTGCTTTTGCCTCCTCTTATCGCGTAATAGTTGGCTTCAGACTCTTGAAACGAGCGTTTCCGTCGTGCATGTATAATATAATACAACAAAACTGTAAAACGTCTTAATGTTCGAGAACGATATATTGCAGGTAATGAGAGAATTTTCTCGAGTATTTTATATTCTACTAATGGTGTGTTATATTTCAAAAAAGCAATAAACATGATTTATTCGTGATCACTAGTATATCTCATATATGACGCAATACGAATCATAAGTAACAATACTATTTCGTATTTATAAATAGAGGTTTCATATTTGGTTAAACTGATCATTTTGTAAGTACTATATTGACCAGCCTATTTAGCCTAATCAAAATTGGATATTCTCGTTTCTATATTATATTCATTCTCAGTATTTTTTATTAATTAATTTTTACTAATTATTTTTTATTTTGTAGCTCATTGAAAATCTAATTTTTCAATACTGCATTAAGGGACGTGTACGAGGAACAGTTAAACATAAGCAATTATATACACCATAATAGAGACAATGTTTATGCTCCACTTATGGTGTAGTACTATGATTTTAAATGTTCCTAATTTTTAAATAGTTATCAGAATTCAAGGAAAAAATTAAATACTTACATCCGTGCATTGCAAACACCTACGCTCTAATGCTATCAACCACCACACTCAAGTAGCCCTTTCGTCAATTTATCCTAATTTCAGCAAAAAACTACTCTGTTCTTCACCAATTTAGATTTAAAAGAGCTAGAGCACTTTCTTTAAAGGTAGAGTGCAATAATTTTAAGTTAGGCTGTTGAAATGAATTAAATGAAGGCGGATGGTTTCTTAAGAAATCTGACAAGAGTTCTGTATTTGCATAGGAAGCAATTGTGGAGTTTGAAACTACTTTTGCATCTATTAGGTAGTTGCTTAGTGCAGGCTATATACTTGGAGAAGTATATTGGTTAATCTTTTATTGAGACCCATTAGCACCATCGGACTGTTTCTCATTTCAGTATAAATTAGATAGTATAATTTAGTGATAGCAGATCTTTTTTTCTAGCGTCTACCTTTACATAATTCATTAAGTTTAATAGTTAAAAAGTAAAGATGAATAAATATACTGAAAAGTTGTTAAGACCCAAATACATATAAAAAAGCATACAATTCGTAATTTGATATACTAAAAAATCTCGTTGAATAATATCTGAGATGGCCGTCGATCTTGAAGAGGAAGGCGCTTATTTCACGATTCCACCGAGAGTCAGTTTTGTCAGTTCTTTTTCTCTGAGTACCATACTCATCGACAGCATAACATGGGCGATTTAAAAATAGTTTATTCCACCTTTATGATTCGCTCTGAGAAGGACGGTTGAGAAAGAAAGGCTCGGGAGACAAAAAGAAAACACAGATTTCTTGAAGTGTATATCCTCCGTATTGCTCGAGGTTGCAGCGGAACAGAGAGATTTTTCTTCTGCGCTTTCTACTGCTCTTATCACTATTGACCCGAGAGCTCCTATGCACCTTTAAGTTCTAGTTGTATGTGACGCCACTTCAATTAGGGTGTAATACTCCCTTCCACGGTTTCCAGGCTTGATCGGTGTAAAGTTCCTAGCTGTCCAATCACAAGCAGCCGGACTGAAGTTCGACTGCGTTATTTGAGCGAAATTTCCGGGGCTTGTCCCGTACCTATTTACTACCTATTAATCCCAACCTGGACTCGCCTGTTGCTTCTCGTTTTCCCTGTCTCTTCTAGGGCAAACATGTGCAAAGTGGCCTTATCTGTACTGATAGAAGCCAGTATGCATAAGCTCGAGAAGTATGTCTAAACGACACGCCAAATGTGCTTAGTGCCCGTCAAACTGTACTGTATTATAGATCAATACTATATTTGACACATTTGAAACTCCGGTTTTATACTATTTTTTAACATAATGTGCAATTATGTTTTCATTTAAGACTATTTATATAATCAATAAAGATATAGGGCTCTATTTATTTTAATTTGAAAATATATTTATATTTTTTAATATTTTTCAAATTCTTGTTTCATGAATTTGATGGTCATTACATGTTTTAATGAATAGTTTTCACGTGTCTAAATTAGATCAATTATAAATGTTAGTACAGCCTCCGTTTATTATTGTCTTGAATGTTTAATACTTTATACAATTGTTGACATATTTGGTAGTATTGTAGTACATCCTCCACTAGAAACAGAAGGTAATTAAAAGAGCAAAAATCTTATTCATTCTGTGTTATAAAAGAAGTTCTCAGTTCTCAAAACACAGACTGCACTTATTTAATATTTAAGTACGGTATTAATAAAAAATTAACAATATAAATTATAAACGCAATCGTTAATAAAAGATACATCTCATACAGTTCTATAATTATAATAAAACCTTTATTTTAATATCATCAGTTTTTAAATGGTATAAGAATGATTTATATTATTTAAGTTTTGCTCATAATACAAAATTAGGTAAATAATACTTAATAATGCTGCCTAAAGTGTTAAATACTGTACGTTACGTCCTGCGTAATATACGTTAAGCAAATTGAGAGATTTTTGCAATCTACGCTCTTATATGTAATAGCTCAGAAGAAGCTACTAATTTTAATGATATTGATTAAAGATTATGATAAATTAACGCAAAAGTTAAGTAATTTATTAAATAAAATAACTCATATATAAGTAAGAAAATAAGAAATAGATTAAATCACAAAGAAAAAGATTTAATAAAAAAAATTATGAGATTGAATTGTTTAACAAAGAGTAAGTTATTAGTAGTAAGTAAAAGTATTAAGTACTAATTAAAAGATTAAATTTGACAGAAAGCGTGCAATTCGCATTTATATAGAAGAATAATGTAATAGGAACTACTTATTTCCTCTTTTGAAAGGGCAATCTGGCAATTCAAGTTGTTTGTGTGAGAGAGAGAGAGAGAGAGAGAGAAATGGATAATTTCTTTGTTGATATTTTTTTAACTTTTGAAAGATCTATTGGAAGGTTTTTCTATTTTTTTCTACATCGCCTCTTTTTTGTTGTTTTTCTTGCTTATCCTTATTCTCCTCTATATTTTTATTATTGCATTCATGTTTCCAAAAATATCATTGTCGAGTACAAGTACAAAGTCAAAATTGATATTTGTTATGTAGTTACAGTTAGTTTTTTTCTTACATACTAATTTATAATATAATTCAGTGTATTATTTGTATTTTATAATAATCTGAACAATTAATTACATTGTGTAATGTTTTTTATAATATAATTTGTATGTGTCTCGAAAATATAATTTTTTGTAATGTTTATATAAAAGTGAACTATCATTTACATTGTATAAAAGTGCATTATTTTTTTATTGGAATATAATTAATACAATTTGTGTTTAATTTGTGTCAATTGTATAATAAAAGTGTGCATAGTTCATTAATTATAAGTATCATATTTCAAATCAATTTTATTACTATGTGGTACTTTAAAATTATCATTAGATACTAATTTATTTATATATATGAACCTTATATATGTCTATATATTTCTAAGTTATAATTAGGTATATCAAGAAATTATGTTATGTTGTTTCAAAGTTGCATAGCATTTCTTCATAAAAGTATGGCGATTCACATATATTACCATACATCCAATTAAATTTTAATTAAGAAAAGATATAAATTTATTAAAAGTATTTGATAAATACACAAACATTTATAATGGAAAAGAGAGTATCTAATAAAAAATCTTTTATGACACAGAAATAAAACGGAGGCAAAATCAGTAACAAATAGTGAGTTTCCGATTATCAATCTTTACTTTTACTTTTAAAAAGCTACTCCAGTAGGACTAATAATATTGCCTAAGTTTATAAATTATAAATTACGTAGTTAAATAATTGATATTAAAAAATTACGAATTACATTTATGTTTTCACTATTCTACAAAAAATAAAATAAACTTACCTCAAATAATTACATATATTATTACGTATAATATTAAATTGGAAAAATATTAGAAAAATTCTTTGAATAAGCTTTGAATTGGTAGTTCAGATTTGTTTCTATAATTCAGCTATCTATGACTGTGATATTATATAAATATATATATTGTATGATATAATTCAGTAAATTTAAAAAAAAATATTTATTATATTATATAAAAATTAATATTTCATAATAAAAATGTAAACAAAGTTAAATGCATAACATGAAATTATTTAAATAAGTTCACAAGGCTAGCTGTTCGTAAATGTTTTTCAACTAATTATATCATTATATCAAGTACTTCCTTACCATCTTCATCAACTTCAGCAATAATTTCTTGTAATGTAGATTCAGTAAGATCATAGCCTAACATGCTTAAAATGGTACCGACCATATCTGTACCAATACACCCTTTCTTTTCATGATCAAATGCGTCAAAAGCTTTTTTCAACACTAAAAAGAAAATATAAAATTTTTATATTGTTATCTATTATTCTTATTATTTTTATCTTTTTTAATAACTATTTAGCAAAGAATATTAGCTTTTTAAAATATCTTTTTATACAATATAAAAGTTTCAAAGAATTTAAAAATAAATTATACTTATTAAATATTAAAAACTATAATATTGCGTATTGAATTTAATTAATCAAACAGTTGATTTTACAAAGCCTTCGGTTTTCAATAGCAGAAATTGTACGGCACATTAAAAAAATCAAGAGTTCTCAATCAATTATTGAACATGTTTATGTAATATAATAATGTGTATTTATGTAACATTTCTAGAAACCATCTAGAAAGCGAGAAAATATGTGGGAGAGTATGATAGAACGAAAATTTGATAAAATTAAAAAATTATTTTTACTTTGACCGTACAAGAATTCAGTGTGTTGACGTACTGCTTACACCTCTGAACAAGATTTGTCATGAATTTTATTATTTTATAAAACTGGAATTTCGTTATTAATTTGCAAAAATTACACCTTATTTTCTGTGATTTGATTTTGTAAAAATAAAAATGAATGACTGAAAAGCTAAAGTGTTATTGAGGTATTGGTATAAGGTATAACTGTATCGCTATACAGTTATAAACTTGAGTATTGCGTATGTGGTTATTGGACATAATGTGAACCGAATATAATATAACCACAAGAGAGAACAGGGCATGATAGTGAGAGTAGTAAGCGTGAAGGAGAATGTTGAGTCAACGAGATCGAACATCCAGTACGCAAGCGGTGGGAAGAGAATAATGTGCAAAATAGAGAGAACGAGAAGGTTCGTCCACACTCTTTATTCACGGGAATCCAGCATAGCTCCACTTGCCAGAGTTCTGTAAGAGCAAATGCTAGGAAAAATCGACTTTCCACTGAGCTCGCGAATAAAAATTCGAATAAGAAATTCCTGCCAAAGGTACATAAGGTGAGATAACATAGTTCGGGACAGCTGTCGAACAATATTCGTTGTTTCTCCAGTGCATATAAATTTATTTATTAACATATTCACCTTATTAAGTGCACCTTCTAGGCTCATAAAAATTAAAAATAGCCTTGTGGTTCGTTTATACTAGGTTGCCTCTAGGCGCTCAATCCTCGATCTCCTGATGCAACCATTCTTGTGAAATCTATACGCGTCCGTATAAGTCGTATAAATCATTACTGATGCATGAGAAAAAATGTGTAATCCGCAAAATCATAGAATAATTGACTGCTCTATTACATGGTCATTTATATATAAACAGGATATTTTGGAGAGACGAGAGAAAAGAAGTTCCCACTAAACGTTGTCAAGATATTTTTAACAACAAAGCGAAAAATAATTCACTTTCTAGACAGTACTGCACCGAATTAAGCGAGTGATGTGATAGGAGAACCAGAATTAGTCATATTTTCTCAAAGGCTTAGTGAAAATCATTGATAGGAACAGTCGGCGCTATACTGAAAATATAATCCTGTTCTTTATGAACCACTGACTAATATCGTATATCATATTTCTCTCTCTCTTTCTCGATCGTCCTGGTTGACATTTTGGCCGGCCGAACTCCATACGTTAAATGAAGTCACCCTTTTCAGGTTTGTTCTTCCATTGTTTGTTTTGAAAATGACGGAAAAGAATTATTCGCAAAGGAAAAGACGAAGTATGGCTTTAAAGTAAGCCAGTCAGCTTTTTCAGAGGTCCGTTCTTTTTACTTCGATATTCCCGCGCAACTGCCCCTTGGGCCTCTGCAAGTGCTTCTCAAATCTTAAAACGCTGAGCATCGCGGCTTAAATCGCCGAACAGCATTTCCTCATCTCTTCGGCTCGAAGCCACGCCGCACCAATGAATGAGAATACGTTTTACCACGAATTGAACCCCAAGCAACGCCGTTTGATCAACGCGGGGCATTCCGCCTTCCGAAACGAAACCATGCTATGTCAATCGACGAAGCTACGCCACTCCAATCACCGCAGCGGCGTCTTGATGGGAAATTTTGGATCCTCTCTCGGTATGCGTTGCTTCAATGATGAGTTACCGAGCTTTCGATAAGTTACTTTCTCCGGTCCAAACCCGCACGGCGCGATTATCACGGGTCGTGATCATATCGGTGCGCGTCAGCTATTTGTAATTGAAAGAGAGTTAAGCTGATATAACACCACCCTCTCATTGAATTGAGTACGAGCGAATATATCTCCCTGAAGTTATTAAGAGCAGCTCACAGAGTTGTTAGAATTTAGCCTTGAAAAGAGTTACACGGATAAGATCTGACGTTGCTAACTGGGGACCACAAGGAGGTTCTCATCGTCGCTATAAACAGCAAACTAAGGGAGCGCATCTCTTTAATTCCTATTCCCTACTTCTAACAATTTAATGAAATAATACCCAAATAATGAGTAGATGATGCTCTCAAAAAATAACTTATGTTCCAATTTAAACCAATGGCTGAAAGGAAGTTCAAAAATTAAGAGCGAGGCTCCTAGTACTTCTTTCGAGTGAAAATACTTGCTTTCTGTCATCCTTTCTCCATGTATGCAAAGGTTTAAATCTAAATGTTGGTCAGCGGCTGAACTAGTATCCAGGTTATAACCAACTCATGGCAGGTTGCTTGGTCCTTCTGATAGGAGTTCCGACAAAGCTGCAACTCGGAAACAAGAGTGGCTAATGTATCGTACACTTAAACTTTAATGTCCATATCCTTACTGAGATGATTTAGGCGTAGAAGCAGGTCGTTAATAACAAGATTCCAGAATTTCCGGCTAAGAAGTGATCTCTGTGGGCAGAAATCATGCGTAACAGACTTCGAGTTTTACGATTCTATCTGATAAATAATTTTTTATATGTTTATTTAGTCAACTTTTCTTAAAACTAAGACATCGTAGGCCACGGTGGTGTCCAACAAAATCTCTAATGCGTATTTGAATGACGGCTCCAAAATTCATACATAAAAATTAAATACTGCATTTTTTAGTGTATCATCCAACACGAAACTCTTATTGATTTAATGAAGCATACTTTAAGTGATCCAGAGTATTCCTAAGTCGTGACTTTAGAACCGAATCTAATAATTTGTCAAGGAAGAGTAGGAGGCAAATGGATCTATAAGATCTAGAATTAACTGGACTCTTATCGGAAGATTTTAGGTAGAATCTAATTATCTCCCGTGTTTATTAACTCAAAAAACCCTCAAAGGTTAAATAGATTTGTCAAGAGGATAGGAAAGTTGAATATCTAACAAAGCACTCTACATATAGTTTAACGTATAGAAGTTTATAAAAATTTCAACAGTAAGAACATTGCAAAAAGAAGATAAGTCCTGTTATGTGTCTAAAACTATAACTACAGGAAAAGTCCACTTAGATATATTTATTAGTTTAAAAGTATAAATGTATGTATCATAAATAAAATCAAAATGTATTTCAAGTCATTGAACAAAAAATCTATTTTTTGTTCTGAAACTTCGAAGAAAATCTGAGGTACACGGAGATGGTAATGATTTTTATTGTTAGCATAGAATGTACATCATTAGAATGTACGTCGCAAATTTTAAAGTATTTTTTACTTACTATTTCACTCGAATTAATTTCCTGATAATTCATTTAAAATGCATAAAATGTAATGGGTTGCACAAGCTACATGTAGTTTCACACGTTTAAGCACATCATTCTACATCATTTAAGATCAATGATATAGAAAATCAATTACATATTATAATTGTTAAACGTATCATTAAGTTGAACATACAAGGAAATGTACAAATGAGATAGCATTTCAAGTTCAAGTATAATTGCAAAGGAAAAAATATGTAAATGGAAAAAATTTAATATATAAGACTACGATGATTCATAGAATAGATACAGCATGAACTAAGAAATTAATAGCTGGCTGTTGTAACTAGATACAGTTTATATGACTATTTTAAAAATTCAAAAATTAAATAAAATACTTTTATATAAAAATAAATATAATTTTGAAAATTAAATTTTTTCAAAATTTTCAACTTAGTTTCCTATTAAAAATTAGAGTTTTCAAACGTCAGTATTTGACAATTCTTTTTTTTGTAAGTATATTTTTTTTCAGTTGTTTATCTCATCTGAGAAGTAAATTGCTGTAAAGGTAATTTTTTCTTGATGTTCTGACATGTCGATGAATAAGGGTTAAACAAAACGAAACTTATATTTTTTAGTGTACGAAAAATTGCTGATTGAACCCATTTAATTCAAAGTATGTGTAATGTAGACTACAGTAACATTACTACTATCTATTCCACTTCCTTGTCATAAGATCAGATTCGCTCTTATTGTTATTACATTGTCAAAGAAAAAAAGGTTTAACTAGCACAATGGGCTTTCAATTTCATTAGTCTTTGAGAGGGCAGTGTAAAATTATTAAGACTAATTTACAGGCTGACTAAAGATTGCTCTTCTAGAATTGGATACTGTGTCATCGTATATCAATCTCTTTGAATTTCCACCCTCTGGAAGCTATAAGGCGTAAAATTAAAGATCATTTCTGCGTCCACTGTTGCTAATTTCTTGTAAAATAATATAATGAAACTATACGAAAAGACTTCTGCTATCAACTGCTGGAATGAGGATGTGTAAATATTTTTTGACACAATGAATTTCTAAATCAGCTTCAAGAATGCTGAATTTTTAAATTGAATTATTCTCTTCAAGTGAGAAGCTAAATATTATACAAGGATATATTTATGCCTAATATTGAATGAGTGCTGTCACGGAACACCAACCTTTACTCTGATCCTGATCGACTATTCAGGGTAGCTATAATTCACACCGCATCCATAGTGTCAAGGTTTTGTTTATAAATTCATCTACTTCTTTAATACGTAGTATCTACTTTTGGGGCATATACTATTAGTGCAGCTGTCAGATAAAATGCCTTCGCGAACGGCATGGTTAGTTAGAAAAACATCCTCTGTTTTGATATTTCCAAATAATTAAGAAGTAAGAATAAAATATAAATATATTATAAAAACAAGAGATACAGTTTCCAAATTTATTTAAAATATAAAAAATATATGAAGCTTACAAAACATGATAACTTGTAATAATATATATAAATAAATTACTTGTAGTCTCCATAAGTCTATTTCAGAATAAAATGTTGAAAAAGTCTATAAAAAAGTTTAATTTCTTAGATAGAACTTGATAACATTATCAGAAATTGGCTTTTAGAACAATGTTGAATTTTTTAGGCAAAAATTGAAATTCTAATATAAAAATGATACTCACGTGTAATTTGATCTTTCGTAAGGTCATCCTATAATACACAAAGAACTTGTATAAATAACGGTACATACATAAATAGATGCAATTACTTCATCCATACAAAAAATTAATATTTTCATATCCATCTATGCCTTGATAAATTTAGATTGTCACAAAATAGTAATGAAAGTTTTAATATGACTTGGGAAAACGTGAAAAATTTCTAAAAATGTACAACTATCATTATAATAAATAGGTAAGCGTAGTGTATTTTACAAGATCCGTGCGCTACACAACTATGGCCTACTGAAGCACCTATGTAATGAAATATTTAACAAAAAATAACAATAATAAAAAGATTCATTTGCACCAATTAACTTTTGAATGAGAGGCTTTGCCTCAAATAAAGATAGAATTTCATAATAAAAATGAAGACTTTTAAATGAAATAGAAAAGAGTCGTACACTTGTACATCTAAATATTTTAAATGAAATAAATCGTTGACTTTCTAGATAATATAGTTGAGAGTGTAATCTGATATTTAACAAGTATGTATAACCTCATAAAATTTATACTTTATATATAATAAATATGAAATAAAAAGAATATATATGTACATATAATTATTTTAACGCGAACAGTAATTTATCACTAATTAGCCATATCAATTATGGCATGTAAAAATAACGGATGGTTGATCCAAATTGTTCGGCACGTAAACTTTTTTAAGTAGCTGTATTTAATTAAAGTAAAAGTAACTCAATTTAAAACAATATTTTATTTTATATTTACTGTAAAATAGAATTTGTCTATTTTAGATGAAACAAAAAAAAGAGATTGCTTACCTAATCATAGACTAATTATCGTAACTCGTATTTGTTAACTTAATTTCTCTTTCGGTATTTTATAAATAAAAATTCAACGAATTTTTAAAAAAAATAAGATTTTAAAATTTCTTTTAAAATCGAATCTCAATTTTTTTTTTATCTAGCAAATAACTGTCCTTCGAATAATGAATTTTTACTTCATGAGTGGTAAACAAAAGTTATTAGTGTATCTAATGAGCTTACAAAACGAGATCGAATATTACTATATACGTAACCAATGTAAATTTATGTATATGTGTTTAGAAATATAGAAAGGCTATATTTAAATTATGTAATCACCATTTTCGTATTTCTTTCATATTTCTTTTTATTATCTATAAAAAATATAAATTATAATTTTTTATTTTCGTCCTATTAACAATTTTTCATCGGGATTACACTTCCAAGTCAAGCAATTGAAAATATCTCATTATATATGGCTATATCCTTTAAGCAAATTTTCAGAACTAAAGAACTATTTATATTTAGTATTACTAAAAACGATAAGCAAGTTTAGTACTAAAACCCAATAAAATATCTTAATAATGCTCAAAATTTTAAATCTTGGTTATATAAATTTAAAAACAAAAAAAGAAATTATTTTGTTTGTGAACTTTATGAACGAAACTTGTATTAAGATTATGAAGAGTGGACAAGCTAGTCAAAAAATTAACCAGAATATTATGTTCGTAATTATACAAAATAAAATTATAAATATGAATTTTTTTCAAAAATGGATTGAATTTTCTTTTAAACTGTTATAAAGATAGAATTTCTAAGAATATAGTTTTTTATTATAAGGATATTCGTCTTGCTACTCAATACAAGGTACTGTTAAATAATCTATTCTATAATAATTATTGTATTTATTATATTAAAATAATTATTATTTTATTATAAATATATATTTATGCTACATTAATAATCGGTAAATATGTGTAATTCAAATAAATAAAAAACATGTATAAATACAATTTACCATAAATTTGTACTTCGTAACCTTCTAAATAAAAAATGGAAAATTATATTTAAAACCAATGAATAGGATATGAAGTACTAATGAATTTGAGGTTCATAGATAAAGTATATAAATCAAATAGGGATTAAAAATGTTAAGTAAGATTCAAAAAATGAGGTCATTTTGATAGACAATGGATATAATATAAGCAATATAATAAATCTATTAAAAAAATTATTATTTAGTTTTTTTTACATTTGTATTATTACTAAACATAATATACTTCATTTAACTTTTTCTTCGAATATAAGTAAATTTTTCTAAATTTTTGAATATTTAATTATAAAATAAAAAATATTCTTAAAAAAATTTATTGCTTTTCATATTTTTATACAAATATTGTAAATAATTATAACTATGTATTTTTTTTCTATGTCACACTACAATTGAATATTAATATTTGTAATTTGATAATTAAATATTATTTTACTTACCATGTTAAATATAATCTTTTTTTTGTTATATATCTGAATATATCAAAATTTAAAACGAAATTTTAATGTCTATCTGAATACTGATGTGAAGTTAGAAACAATAGTTAAGAGAATGATAAAGAAACAATAAAGTATAGTAGTTTTCAAATCTTCAATAATCATATTAATTATAAATTACTATTTAGTTGGATAATTTCAATAATTTTATAGTAGGTTATTCAAAATTATTTAATGTATGTTAGATTTTATATAATACTTAGTAGTTATTTTAAATTTAGATTGATTTTAATAGATATATTTCTCGATTTTAGAATCGATTTAAGACACGATGAAACTAACTATACGTACAAAAAGCAAGACGTATAACATAAATTGTGCTTTTCTGTCATAAAAATAATATTTCTGAAATATTTTATTAATCTATGCATAATTACCTTAAAAACTTTTAAAAGAAGAATTTTTTTATACATTTTTCTAATTTTAAAAATTTGTATTATTAATAATAAAAAAAATGAAAGTAAATACAGATGCGTCTTTTTTCAGAATTCATATTCCAATCAAAGTTATTCCACAAAAACGAAGATTTAGAAAACGTTTATTTAATGTACTTTAAAGTTTGTGCCCCACATACATTTTCTAAAAAACAATTTTAATATTTCAATATAAATTTATAATATATTAATATAGTATTATACTTGGAACAGCTTTGCTCTTTAATAACAAAATAAAAAATCTCTTATATTACAATATATTACAAGTTTATAACTGAGAATATATTTGTAATATATACTTTATATCTTACAAAGGTATAGATTTTCTTTACTAAAGAATTTTTATAAATATGTTTTTATTTAAGAACATCATTACTAAATTCTAGTTAATAGTTTTATAGGAATTTTAATAGTTTTTGAGAATTCTTTTAAGAATCATAGTTACAGTTACATATATAGTAACTATAAATATAACTATAAAAATTAACTTCCGTTAATTTTTAAAGAAATCGCATACATTTTTTTATAATTAAAATCTGAAAAGAACATCAATTGACTAAGCTAAAATATGATAACAGTTATTCATTTTTAAATGAACACAGTTTAAAAAAAATATTTAATTATATTTTCAATACAGATTTTTTATATTATTTTTGTAAAATTTTTTAACGAATAAAGTACTCGACTAATGCTACTATTATACTACTGGAATTTCTGTATCTCCCTATAATTATTTTGTTTTTTATTTCAGATGTAGAATAACTACATATATCAATTTGTTAGTAAAAGACGTTAATAAAAGAAAAAGAACTAGTATAATAATAGATGTATAAAAATCTTATTTATTCTTGAATTTATATTGTAATAAACATTAATCAAATTCAATGAGATAACTTTTCAAATAATAAATATGAAAAATGGTCAATACATTGAGAAGAAAAGCTTAATACAAACTCTTAGATGCAAATAATACATAATTGTTCAGATGATTTTTGTAGGCATATTAGCGATTAAAAGTGAGTTTTTGAAACTGCCAATGATTATATCTCGAACTATTTTTTTAAATATTTAAGAAATTCCATTGTTATTTGATCAATCTATTTGAAAAAAATTATTAAATAACTATTTCTTAATATAATAATTTACTTTAATATAGAGATAAAAGTTAGAAGATTAAATAAGAAACAAAAAATAATTACTGCTTTTATTAAAAATACGCAATAATTTAATATTATAATTCATAAATGCTGCGTTCACGTGGCAACAAATGCCAGAGAAAACAATTACAAATTTTAATTATTATAGATTTTGTCTTAATACATCATTTTAAAAATAAGCTTAAATAGAAATGGAATTATTAATATTCAAATATAATGCAACTCAATGATCTTAGCCTAGTGCGCATAATAACGACACTCTTTCTAACTTAACTTAGAAATTTGAATTGTACGCTAGGTTTTCATTAAATATATTTTCATGTTAGTTTTCTTTATCGTGTTTAATGATAAAGAATTTATGATTATAATATAATATAAAAACAGAATTTATATTGAAAAATGTATAACTTATTATATAGGATTACATTAGTTTTGTCTGCCAAAGTCTTTTAAGTTCTCATTACTGTGAGTGAAAATCAAAATAAAATGTTGCTAACATACTCTCGAAATATAAAAAATAATATTTTATATTTATCATAGAAACATCAATAATAAAAATAAACGTTCAAGATAACTTTTTTATCATCTCAGCTTATGCCTCACAGGTTATGCAATATCGAATTTGAAAAACTTGCAATTATTAAACTTGGACAAAGTTTAAAACTTAATAACAAGAAACCTGAATGAAATATAGAGATTGGAACATGCATGAAAAAAACTCGCGTTAACTACATAAAAAACTGGCTAAACAACAATGACATAATATATAAAACCTAACAATATAGCACTGACATTCCATCATACCCTAATGGTCTGTCTTGATAGACCTCTGTTTAATACTAAAATCAAATTATTAAATAAACAATCAAATGACGCATAATGCTATGGTTTTTCAAGCAAAATTAAATACAACAAATTTCATTAATTTAGTGTAAATAAAAGCATTAAATGTAACTTTATCAAAATCAACTAAAAAATTATTATATTAAAAGTTATTAAATACTCAAACAATTGTATCTTACATATAAGCAATTTTACAAAACAATTGAGTAATGAAATAGACATTCATATAAATTAGTTGGACAAACAAATCAACATAGCCATAGATAAAGCGGTGCCCAACTTAAAAAAAGGAAACTTATGTGAAACCCAAAAAAATAAAAGCTACATACTATCCTTAATGAATAGAATCCATTAAAATTATAATTACAATAAAAATGAATTTTTTAAATACTTACTAAATATAAAAATAATATAAAAAATATACTACTCTACTTCCATCAACAAATATTGGAAAAATAAGATAAAAACTATTCCAATAAAAATATTCCCACATTTAAATAAAGTTTTTAGACCCAGAAACTTCACAAATGTTCCACTGATTACTATACCGCAAGACAACATATCAATTGTAATAAAAACAGGTATTAACATTAATAACATGCCCAAAAATGCAGATAACAATATTATCATCTTAAACACAACAGATAAATTATACATACTGGAAAGACAATACACAGCAGTTTATAATCAAAATATTAACTTTGGAAAAGAAAGATTATCACAAATTTTTTTTAATAAAACAAATTCATATCTGAAATGGAAAAATTATAAAATTACAATAAAAATTACAGAATTCTCAAATATAAATACAGCAGACAAATCAAAATAGGTAAAAGAACTTATGAATTATTAAATGAATTATTATAACTATACAAAATTGAATACTATTTTTAATATTTAAATAATAAGAAATTTTCAGTTTTTGACAATATATCAAACATAATACTAAAACAACTCCCCAACAAAATAAAAAAATCCTATGCTCTGGTATTTAACAGTACATTAAATAATATGTATTTCCTTACTAAATGAAAAAAGCGAAATTAATTGTAATACAAAAAAAGATAATAACAACACACTCTTCACAAATTTTAAACCTATCAGCTTAGTACCAAATATAGGCAAAATTTTTAAAACAATAATAAACTTTTGCAATCAAAATTAGATAATACCAGAATATCAATTCAGTTTCAGAAACACACTCCACTGCATATGTAATAAAATAAGCTAACATCAGACATCGCAGGTTACTAACCTACAAATTGTAGCATGCTTAATAGACATCGAAAAAGTATTCGACACTGTTTGGACCAAAGAACTAAGATTCAAATTAATTAAAAAAATTTTCCAAAATATATAATAAAAATCATTTGGTACATGATTAAGGGCAACTTATTTTACATAACAGAAGGACATTACAAATCATCAATAAAATTCATTGTTAAAAATGGACTATAACAAAGCATGGTCAACTCTTTAGTATTATTTAATGTCTACAGAAAATCACAAATATCACAAATCTAATGAAAAGTACCCCATTGCACTTACAGACGATCTCATAATCTGTATCTTCGGGAACAAAACCATAAATCGATGAACAATTGCAAAAATCGTTTAAACAATTTAACTCATACTTTCATACTTTGAAATTAAAAATCAATATCAATAAAAGTCAAATTATTTCAAATTTCAGATTATCCAAATAATTTTCCGTAAAATATTTAAAATATTAAGATCAAAATCTAGAATTCGTAAACCACATAAAAATACAAATAGATAAAGAAAAAAAATATTTTGGAAATTAAGAACATTATTTTTATCAAAACACTTAAATAAAAGTATAAAAATACTGTGCTTTAAAACCCTTATCAGACCAATCTGAAAGACATGGATGCCCAATTTGGTATAATATTAGCTCATAAAATAGAGAAATAATGAATATTTGTAAGAAAATGTATTAAGTGTGCCTCAGTATTTACAGGAATCTAAATAACACATATAAAACAATAAAACATTGAGTAATCAAGCAAATATACACAGAATTTATTGCCACATTTTGAAACTAACAAGAAATTATTACGCCTATGCTAAAAAATAAAAGATAGTAGTTTAATATTCGGTAGCTTACATCCAAACATATTATACTTTGATAAAACCTTTGAAACCGGATTTATTCCATCAGAATCCTTCATATTTAAAGACAAACATAGGATCCTAATAATTTAACACTTAGTAGAAATAATCCAATGCAAAGATAAAATATACACCAAACTTAAATGGAAATAATGACATCTTATGGAGAAAACATGAAACTTTCCCAAAGGGATAAAAAAGATAATCATAGAAACAGTACAAAAAATACTGGTGGTTAGCTTGATCATGGACAGTTTGTAACAAATTGTAAATAATTTTGTTTAATTATATAAATCTTATAAAAAAAATTTTACAGGTTTTTTATATTAAAATCCATTTTTCTCTATCAAATAAAAATAAACATATAAATTGTTATAAAAAATTAGTAAATACAACATTATATTACAAAACCGAAAATGGTTTATATTTTATAATGTTACATAAATTATGGTATGACCGTACGAGCTGTACTTATATCAGCCATTAGTCTTAACAATCTGTAAAAATTAAATCCTTTGTTTATTAAGGATATTATTATTTATAAACTAAATGTATGTTTCTTTGGGTATAAATAAATAACTTAGTTAATCAAATATTCGTTGATTTTATCGTGGCAATTGGAGGCTTTGATGCATCTTGAAGTATCTGTATAAAAGATCTCTAAGTAAGCCATAAAATCGTCATTAATCTCAATTTTTATTTAAGGAATGTTTTCTATTTAATCCCTTTATCAGAAATTCATGATAAACTCATGATTTGAGAAATAGTTTATGAATTTGTTCTCTATGGAGAAAAGAAAATAAGCAGACGTTTTGCTCTAAATTTAAAAGTGCTGCGCACGCATGGCAGGCGCTCGATAATTCAAGCTTTTCTATTGATCTCATATAGGGCAGATGCTTTTTTAGGCAACAGTTTTTTATCTATAATATATCTGAACGTCAAATTGTATTTAAAGGGTTGTAGATTACTTACGTCGGACAGATCAGCTTATGACAACTTACTCAACTTGGTATAATCTTGCATTCTGGTACATATGTAACAATTCCGTTTTGTAGCGTCTCTAATTAGTTCCATTGATTTATCATTTCCTTTTACTCTATAACTCTCTTTTACTTTTTATGCAGATGGTTTGCCAAATGAAGCTAATGACTGTTTTATGAAATAAATTCTTATACAGTATATAAAATTTAATTATTTTTATAAATTTACAAAAACATATAATTATAAGTGTAAATATATTGCATTTTTGCTCTTTTCTTTAATATTATTTGTTAAAATCACTTTCTTTTTCTATCAAACAAGCATACGCATTGTACGATTCTTCTTTTATTGTCTTATACGATAATTATTCTTTTAATACAATAGATTTCAAATATAAAAAAAATATTAGTCATACTCAAATATTAATTATAGTAAATTGATCAACTAGAAATAATAAGTGAAATTCTATTGATTAATTTATAACGATATTTATCTATGGCAGTTTAAGTTATGAATACTGTTTCAATATTTGATTATTAATTAAATAAAAATAAAAATGTTTGACAGTTTTGATAAGAAAATTATTTTGTAAAATTAAGTCAGGAGAGTAAGTCAGTATGTGTATTGTCATGTCTCGAGCATATACAGTGTTGCTCTTTATTATATTTCATTGTCTCTACCGAGGTTGATAGTTAAATGGTGAGACAAGATACAGGTGGGAAGTTGTATCTTCAATTTATTTATTGGAAAGATTCCATTTTAATTTTTAAACAGAAAAATGACGTGTTGTTTTACTTTGGACAAATTTACGCCTTAGCTTTTTATATGAATTGCTCGTGTTATTGATCGTTTGGTCCAGGTGTAGCAGGTGTAGAAGTTAGCTGCTACCACTTCAAAAAGAATAAGTATCCAGAAGTACCCCTAATTCTAGCGCGTTAGTATTGTTCTCACAATTGACGTCGTCTTGGTTAAGTTTCTTAGTCAATGCTAATTTGTTCTAGAATGATGTCCTTGGTAATAAGCACTAAATCTTCTGTATGAAAGTTAAAAGTGGTACTGTAATATTATCTTGACTTCACGTTGTTGAGGATATGAGAACAAAATTTAAAATGAACAATATAGAATAGTTTTAATGTAATCAGCACAAAATATTTGCACTTTAACTTATAAAGCTACGTGATTTAAAAATAATTTAATTGTGTTACAACACCGCTTAATTGCTTTCTGAGTTGTGTTTTATTTTCTTGTTTTCCTTTCTTCATATTTGGATTTATTCATAATGGAGATGTTTAAGAAAGGATGTACTTAGTGTAAAACAATCTTCCCTTGTGATTATTCATTCTGTTTATCTTGGTGACGAGCCGTTCATAAAGTGTAGATGTTTACTGTGATTGCTTTTCTACGATTTGTTAGCATATTATTTATCTCAATTGTAAATCTATTATAGATACCTAATTTGTTGTAGCTCGTGCTTTCGATGATTTTTGTTCTCAGTATTCTTTGATAAGTATCATTATACCTTATAGAATATCGCATGTGAGCATTATTTTATTACACAATTTATATATTATACAAACGCTGCTTGAATAAAGACTGAATGATTGTAGAATAGTATAAAAAATAAATAGATTATATTTTTTGTATTTAATATTTTAAATATCATTTTATTATTCATAGAAGATTATATGTGCGCCAAAAGTCTGTTGAGTACAAAGGGATAAGCGGACAAATTTAAGCAGTAGAGAAAGAGAAAATGTGCGATGTTTATATATAATCACAATACTATTTATATTCGTTTCTTGTAGGTCAAGCATGGTTTACTGAGATTAGGTTTGTTTAATAAGCAAGGAAAAGAGATAGATAATGCGAATAGGAAATTACAAGTTGATGAAGACACATGGCTTGCCTTAAAATAGATGGGATGAGTAAGAGATCCGAATTTTAAACACCACCTTGTCAAGCGCTTCTTGTTACAGAGTCAATACATGTATGTACACAGGATTTCCCTACAGTGTTTGAAAAAAAACTCATAATAAAAATAGTCAACAAATATGAGAAAACAGTCAACGTTGTTTATATTGTATTTTAACTATAGTCATTTCAGTGATTTATTTATCAACAAATCTTTTTATTGAGATTGTTCTACGGAGTTATAAAACTTCCATAATCATATATACCAATAAAACTATACTGAAATAATTTGACATGAATATTTGCACTTAAATAAATAATTTACATGTAAATATAACGATACTAATGCATTGTTCTTAAGCATGTAGCTTCAAAAACCGCGAAAGACAATTAAAATTCTAATAAAGAGTGCTTGGAAGTAAAATAAAGCACCTGAAAAATAAGTAATTATTTTGTTGCAAACGATATCATTTTATCATTAAGAAAGAATCAATAACTCTTCTGGCTGATTCGTTTAAATTGTAATAGAACTTAGTACGTAAGATTACAAGATTCAGTACCGCCATGGTATTAAAAACATCATGGTTGACGCCTTCAGGGAAAAGATAACGATGATCAAATGATCTTGATGAAAAATAGGCGATTATATCGTCATGAATTAAATACCCATAATTTTTAGAACACACATGGAAAAAAGTGTTAACTATGACTCTTCATTGGCAAGACACTGAGCGTTGAAGAAACATTTGTTATCTAGTCTTACTGTTTTTTAGCACAAGTTGCAAAATCAACGCTTCAAAGTGGTATTCAAGTAAACCGGAGCACCAAGTTACATTGTCAACCTAAGCTTCGAACGAATGAAGCGCAGACATGATTCACTTGCGGTTGATCACACATTTGGATCTCAATCTCGACCGTCAATTTCTAGGCAATAGCTTTGTATGTGTCTGTCAGCTTTCACGAAAATTTTTCAACCCCCGATAATTCATTTATTTTTTGGGTGGGTTTTTGTTTCGTTGTGTAGTTTGTAATAATATTTTTTTGATAACTAAAATAGTGAAGCAAGCACCGCCTTGAGAAAAAGTATATCTCCACCGTCGAAATAGTTTTCTCCAGCATCAATTCTTTTATTAATCGTTCCTGCAACATAGTTTCTGTTTAAGAGCGAGATTACTTTTAGTAGTTTATCTTTCCTTATTATATTGTAGTTCATTTTGATTTAAACCACTGTATACTATTGTAATTTTTAATTCGTAGTTTATGATATATTACTGGTTGACTTAGTTATCTAAGCTATGGAAGTAGAGAGGATTGGAATAAACAAGATATGTTTATAGGACGCGACCCTGATTATCAAAAAAAACTGCCTTGCTGTACTCCCTCTATTTTTACAGTATTATTTTAATAATTTAAAGATAATAATCAGATAAAAACAAAACGTAAACATGTATTATATAAGAGAAATAAAGAGAACCATAAATAAAAGTTTCAATCTATCTTTATTAAAAAATATTCTTTAACATTTGTAGAACTTACAATCGTTTAAGCGTTCTTCTTTTATCTTTTAGTAACTTCTTTCTTTCTGCAGATAGCTTTTTGTCACCAGCATGCTTTTTTAGCAAAGATCCTTCAACATTTAAAGTATTGCAAGTCGCCAAGTTATTTTTAATTGGTTTAACAATTTTCTGAGAAAATAAAAATAATAAAAAATGTCAAATTCACAAGGAACAGAACAAAACAAAAGTACAATTGATATACTTTTAACAATTTTATAAATTTATTTGTGCGATCTGATAAAATAAGCAAAATTTAATGTTAAATAATTTTGTACTTTCTAAGATTCACTAATTACCAATAATTAAAATTATTTAAATTTGATAAAAAAAAACATAATTTTTAGTATTTTGTAGTATTTTAAATAAAATAAATATTGTAGACCTAATAGTGATATATGGTTATGGAACTTATAAGTAATTTAAAATTAGGTTATTATGAAATAGTTAATTTTTTAAATATTGTTTTAAACGCGAGACTAGAATATTATATAATTAAATATATTATATATAATAATAAGAAAAAATTACATTATATGATGTAATAAAACTTTTTATTTTAAATTAAAATGTTTTTTTAGAAATGTGACGCATAAAATATTAAAGCTGGCTAAACAGATAATACCTGCAATTGATACAGAACTACAATTTACTATGTTGTATGTTGTATATATAATTTACGATGTACTTATATCGTTCTTTTATATTCTATGTTAATATAATGAAGTTGAGTTTGAATAAAATTATTAAAAATTTATAAAAAAATAATTTGAACTTTTATATATAATTTATATTAAAAAAGAACTGGATAAGCATATTAGATTATCGGAGATAAATACAATATAGCCTCTGCTACATTATATAATAAAATCATACAAGGTCCTCTTCGCTCTATATTGAGTTATGTAAGCCAGTTCGAAGGCCTGCGTCGATCTCCATTTTGTACAATATTTGAAAATTCTTTATTACTATATGTTATATTTCAAATTTCCAAATTAGAATTTCATTTTTATTTAAATATTTAAAATAGTTAGAATTTTTTTCGTGTAACCGTAACATTTCGTTAAACTCAAATATTTAAAGAAAAAATGATATTATTTTTATGCATCATGCCGATTTTATTATTCATAAAATAACTTTTTTTACAGATTTGATATTATAAAACAATATTTAATTTTATTGATTTTTAGTAAATAAAAATTCTAAAATTATTATTTTGAGTTATGTTATTTAAATTATCCTTTTATTTAACCCTTAATAAGTATTTTATTTACGTTTCAAATTTTATATCTACTTAAAAAACTAATATTTATTATTAAATAAAACTAATTATAGCCTTCTTTTAAATAACCACAATCTTTTTTTAAGTAAAATAGAATAAGTTAGACTACATACTGTTTAGATAGAGTACATGCATTTTGATGTCGGAATTTCTCACTTTAATTATTACTGTTTCAGAGATTCTTCCATGTTTGAATTATTGATAAAATTAATATATATATCTAAGCTTATATGCATTTGATTCATTCATTTAATATAGGCAATATGCGTGTCAATCTATTTACATATATGTATGTGTCAATAGAATATATATAATAATGATCATACATTTAGTATTAAGGCAATTGGCTCAGTTAAAAACTTAGGTAAATTCAACCAGATATATAGAGTATATCACAATAATCAGCATCATGCAAGTGATACTGTCAGATGATAAAGAATAGTCGTAGTAAGAATTTGTCAATCAACGAGTCAATCCTAGCGAAGAGTCGGTGCCAATCACCTAGAGATTATCTAAATTAAATATTTTGTAAAATATATATTCTCATCAAGGACAAAGATGGGAAGATCTTTATCGATGATAAAACACAATCGCGTACGGGTATAGCGCAATTTATGAGAAATTTCAAATTTTTTGAATGGTTAAACTAATTTTATTTTGAAAATGAAAGAATAATGAATCAGGTACATGTTAACTAGAACTGAGAAAATAAATAATGGATATTAGAGTTAAACTTGTTAAACTTATTATTTTTTTGTCTATAAACTTACTTTTTTACCTGAAATTCGAATTAGCCTGTGTTCAGTCAATCCTGATATATATTATTTTCTATTATCATAATACACCTTTACGATCAACTCTATAAATCATGTATTGTTATAAATCGTGTATCGCAAACTAATTTAAATTTTACAATTATTTGAATTAGACACTTATTACTTAAATTATTGGGTATAATAAATATTTTCTATATCTAAAAAACCAATGTCGTAAAATACAATAGTATACTTTATTATACTTTATTACATATTGTAATTTGTAAATTCATTTGTGAAGATAATTTAAAATATAGGCATATTGAAGTATCTGTTTACATCATTTTTTATTTTCATGCAGAGAATATGAACGATACTACAAGATTTGAATTAGAATAAAGTGGATTTATTTCATTGTAAAATGATAAGTATTAATAAAATAATTATTTATCAATCAATTTTTGTGAATCATATTTAATAATAAAGTCATTAATTTCTTATTATTCTAGTAATGATTAAATAATATTAGAATAAACTCCTTTATTTAATCTGTCTTAATCGAAACAAAATTTAACACTCCTTGTAACACTGTAATCAGGCTATGTATTCTGTTAATATCTTTTACTACTGCTTACTACTCCTTTACGTAACTTGATATTATTTTACTAATTGGGCAAAAGTACTTTGAAATCATTGTATATTATTATTTTTCGTATTTAAAATTTAATTTCATATTTATATACTCAACCCATAATACAACAATTAATTTCATATGTGTTAAACACCTATATAATGCGATTTTTGTGCTTTTGAATTCTCTTATTACTATACTTTCAACCTTTGGCTATCAATACGTGTTGCTGCTTCTGTTTCTGCTTTCTTTCAATTGTTAATAGTTTTTAACTTAGTTAAAAGGTCAAGTTATAAATAATTAACTAAGTGCAACTAGAAAAGGTGTATTGCAGTAAACTACCATTCAAAAACAAATGATCTGAAACAGATGATTAACAAATTAGATTTTGTATAATTTTATCTAATTTTTTTTGAAAGATGGAGTAAAAACTAATTTAAGATGAAATTGTAACAGTAGAAAATTTTTGATATTCGTAAAAAATATTTAATTTTTGTATAAAAAATTGCAATTATAAATCAGATAAAATCTTTAGATGAAGGATTAGTATTTTGTATTAGAAAATATTAGAAAAATTGATTGAATTTATATAATGATAAAATATGGTTACCAACTATGAAAGTGTAGTTTTAAGAAAAACATTTTTGAAAATTTAAACATGTACTGTTTAATTATAATTATAAGTATAGTTTTTAACTTACCCAATCATGTATTCCAGGTCCATATAATATATACTTGTCTTCTATAGCAACTTCTAAAATATTATTTTACGAAGTATGCTTCATACTTAGATCACTTGTTTCGTACATTTATTATACGCTTATTATCTAAACAGCATCTTACACTTCATGACATATTCATGCCCAATTGGAAATCATCTAATTCCATGGTATTTAAATTATAGTTAATAATATTCTTGTATCTTTTTAATGTATTTGTAGATGCTAATATATTTGTTTATTTTATATAATTCTTGTGATTTTTATTGTTGTTTTTAAACTTTTTATCTATATTATCTTATTGAAGCTTTTGTTATTATTTTTGGTAATACCACTAATGTAACTTTATAAATTTTTATTTATTTAATTTTCGGATATAAGAACTTTAGGTATTAAAATATTTGTAGATAATGATTAATAATTATATTTATAATCATAAAGTTCATTACTTGCTTCCGCACGCTCAGGAGAATACTATTATATATAAGTTATGTATAATACTATATATGTTATTTCTCCACGAGAGTTAGATTATCTATTATTTGATGGTGTAAGAGCAAATACGCGAAGAACATGTTACTAATAGAGATTTAAATCAGCACTTTAGTCATATTTAATCACGTATTTTTGTCTCCCATAATTGTTTTCAAACAGCTTTTTAGAAAAAATTTAGCTATGGACTTGTACTGTTAACTAATTTGTTTACAAAATTTACATCCGTTTTTATTACAAAATAGAGGAAAATCTTTGAAAACAGAACATAAATATTTTGGGTGCTTGTTGATTAATTTCTTGTGTTCTCATTACAAAACAAATGTCACGATTTTTTCATTTGAGAGATTTATATAATTGCGTGATGGAATATTCTATATGATACAATTTCCATACAAAGATTGTAAATTGAAGACCACACTATACATTGCAAGATTAGAAACTACCATAAATACAAAAATTGTCAAGAGGTACTGCAATATCTTCTCGGTTTTTAATTTTATGATTGGTTATTATTAAGAAATTATTAATGAGTTATTAACTATTAATAGCTTTCGATACACAGAGTTGAATTTCTATGAAGATACGAATGACAGCGCTACTCCTAAATTTCTTCTATTTTAAGATAACTTCAGGTACATGTTTAATTGCTTTATGACAAAGGAATCTTGAAAGCATACAGTTAATCAATCAGAAAATTTTTTTAAATATAATTTTCTAAAGTGTAAGCATATAATTCTCCAAGTTTCTTCAAATAAAGAATTTTTTGAATAAAAGTTTTCCTATTTTTAAATTCTTGATTACTTGGTCCTTGAGATATTTTTGTTCTTATTGCTTGTGATGCTTACCATTCTAATCATTAATAAAAATGTTTTTTTTAAATACTTCATTAAAAAATAAACTACAATTTAAACCAAAATTTCAATAATTTTAATTTCGGTATAAAAATGTAGTGTCAAATTCCAAATGATTGATAGGAAACTTTCGATCGCATACCTTTCAAAGTTCTTTGTGAGTAAATAATCATTAGTCATTTTCTATAAAAGTACTTATACTCATAGAAATAAAAACAGTATATATTTTAATAATAACTGTATCAGATCATTTTGAATATTTTTATCTAAATCCATGTGTAATTTTTGGCATCAACACTAGGAGTCTTTAAATACCTGATTTTGTTTTTTTTATACACTGATTTAATTGAAAACATATTTTACATATATACTATTTGAACTCCCTTTAGGATAATATCATATTTTATACGTTATTTACTTTATGCAATTTTGGGTAAAAGGCAGTTTAAAGGCAGAATTAACGTAGTACAAACCATTTCCTTAAGACTGACAAAAACAATTATGTACGGATACACAGATTTGTAATATGATAATAAGTTAAATAATGCAAGATACAGTGCACAGGGAGTAGTTGGAGTTCTGAAGATTATGTATTCTAAATATAATTTATATATTAAAAAATAGCTTTCAGTTTTTTTACAAACTTAAAGCTCTGAATGTAATAATTATTTCTTCCTTTATTTATAGTTATATAGTTTAAGTTAAATTTCGAAATTCTAATTTTTTCAAGTCATATTGTTTTCATTAACACAAAATTAAATTAACATATCCTAAGTATATGATTAATAAAACTGAAGTAGAAATATTTTATATCTAACCTGTGCGTGTATTTCAGTCATCATTTTAGCTCTTTCAGAGTAGTCGTCGTATCGATCTAAAAGTAATTTCCCAGCTTCTTCATTTAAAGCTGATTCTGCATTTGGCATTATAAGAAGACACTTAACAGTCTGAAATATTATAAATAATAGATTATATAATATATTAAATTATATATTAAAATGTATACAAATAAAGATAAATAGTAAATCGATTGCTTTATATAATGGAAAATTATTTGAATATTAGTTTTTTCCATACTTTATTACATTTTTTAATTTTAATTTATAAATAATAATAATTAAATATTAAAAATTACAATGTAGAACAAACAACCTAATATTGCTAAAATATAATTCAACTATTAAAAAAAATTTAAAATTACTTATCTCTATTTATACAATCACTTTCAACGACTAACATTTATCTCAAATAAATTAATATAAATTTAAAATCTGTATATTTTTTATTATCTCCATTAAATTATTAGCCGTTAAAAAAGATATGAAAAACTTGTTACATAGTACTGTATCAATTTTTACTAAAAATGTAAGAAATTTTTTAAGTTTTTATATTTACGTACTTATTAGTGTTTAGTGCTTATAACCCATTTTTATATTAGATATTCTGCGATTTTATATATTTATGCTAACTTATTGCTATCGATCATAATTAGTTCAAATGTCATTTATTGCGGCATTCAATGACGTCTTTATTTCATTTTTTAAAAAACATTTATGTCTACAAAACCAGACGTATGTATATGCAAAAGTTAAAAAAATACAGCGAGATAGATACATAGAGACAAAATTAAAAAAAGCCGATTACATAAATATCTTCACTAATAGATGACGGAAGTGTTGTGTCAGAGGACATCATTAAAATTATAAATATACAAAATGAGATAAGCAAAAATAAAATCTACGGGGCATGGAAATGTTAAGTAATGATAATTATAATTTCTTCTAATAAAAAATATTGTAAGATTGCGTACCTTTAAAAAAGTATAGCTGAAGGAAAAATTGTTTAACTCTTGTACATAAATATTTATCAAATGGAAATTAACTGAGAGGGAATACATTTATCTACTAATTCTGTTTATATTAATACATTTTGAAATTGTCAGGGTGGTTGAAAATATATATACTAAAAATTTTTTTTGAAAATTATTAATAAAAATAAATTTAAAAAATGAATTAATCTATTTATGTTAAGAATTTTATATTTGAAAATATAAGTTGTAGAATACACATTGTAATTTTTCAATAATTGAGCAGATTATTAATAACTTTAAGTAAATATTTTGTTTATTGATCAATCATATCGCTGTCAGAAAATCTACTAAATAAACAAGGAAATAGTTAAAGAACAAAACTGAATGTTTTGTAAAATAAATGTATTTTTTACTATCTCAGCTATTTAAATAAGATACTTCTGAACAAAATAAATTCACAATTTTTATTTTTATAAGATTTAAAAATATTATTTTTAACTTAGTAATTTATTCCAAATACATAAGTTGTTTTTAGGTTAAATCACAACGTGGCACAAACAATTTGTGGATTTAAAAGAAGCGAGTTCTACACAAAATAATAGTTTGAAGGAAAAAAGTAAAGATTTTCTAATCTATTTGCGCATCCATTAACTAAATGCTGGATACATCCTAGTAATACAAAGAAATTTCTTCATAAAAGTAAGTTTTTCTTGTAAAGTGCAGAGCTTTCTATTTTTTACCTATTTTAACCTATGTTAACGATCACAGGGGTCCGGACTCTCCTATCAAAAGTGCACTAGCAAAGGGTATAAACAGCAGAAATGTTTGAACAGTTATCACGTGAACAGTTATGACTTATGATCTCTCCAAAGAACGTCTAATAATGGTACTCAAAACACTCGCAACAATGCTAGCCAGAATATAGTTTAGTTGAACGTATTAAGAACCGGCAACGTGATCCCTAAAATACAATAGAAAGCTATAGAAAATATTTATACTAAAGTAAACAAAGTATTAAAGTTTTATGGGTAGAGATTGGAATTATTAAAAAAAAGCAAGGAAATCTATGGGCAGTGTTTGTAGTACTCAATTGATGAGAGGAAATTTGTAGTCGGCTATGACTCGCAAAAGCATCGATAGAAGAGAAAAGTTGGAAAAGTTTATAGAAAAGTAAGGAAAATAGTATCAATTTCACCTAACTTTTGTCGATCAAGTACCCTTCATTCTTGTCTAGGAGTCAGGTAAAAGGAGGATAAACCATTAGTGTATAAAAAGTAATTAACTGCAGTTCGATGGCATGGACAGATAGACATTCCCAGCAAATCGTCTCATTTCGAGATGCAAAGTAATCGAATACATGAAAGCCTTAATAAGGGTCTTTTGCAAAAAAGCTGTAACACAGCATACCAATACCGGTAAATCACTACTTCAGAAAATGTAAACAGCATAAAGGTACCGAATAAGCATATCCTAGACTGCAAGAAATTTGTATAAGACGTGGATAGAAGATAAAAAATTTGTGAAGAATGCAGGAAGCAACATACAGTAAAATTATTAGAAGTTCGTCTGAAACAATTATTTCTATTTTAAAATTTTAAATAAATATACAACGAAAAATAAAAGTTTTCAAGAGTTCAATACTTTTTCAACTCTTTCAAGAGTTTCTTCGTTACAAATTTTTCCTTCTGTTGATCTCGAAATTCTAAATTAATATGAAACAAGAAACTATCAAAAAAGAGAAAAATGTACAAGAAAGTGTTTACGACTCGAAGTACTAGCAAATGTCCTCAAACCTTATGAGAAATTATAAGTTCCTTATAAGAAATTCTAAAGTTGAATAAATAAATTCTTAAATTGTACATAAATTTTAAAAAATAATTAATGTAAATCAAATAGAATTGTTATACCGTTTTCTTGCTTATAATTGTATTACGATCTAATGAATGTTTTCGCGTATAGTTTTTAATCGCGTAAGTTAAATATTTATAATAACAATATATATATAAATAAATTGAGTATTTTTTGTCTATACTATTAAGTAAGAAATCTTTAACGAATTGAGAAGATTTAATTCATTTTAATTACGATCAAGTGCGCGATAAAGTTAACACAATAAATAGCAATGGGAAAAATTGTTAACATATTTTTATTGTTATAAAGATACTTAAAGTTTTAAGATTTATTATTTTTTCGTTTTCAATTATTAGTTTAACAAATTTTGCTACTGATATATTTTTAATAAAGTAATTTTTAAAAATATATTCTGAAAACCTACCAATAATATATGCTTTATTCCAAGATCTGACTTCCAATCTTTTTTAAGTGTATTAACACATATTTCTCCATTTTTTGCCACATTTGGATGGAAAATTCTTGTTAAAAAAAAAGCTTTCGGAGGACTCTGTGGATAATCTTTACCAAGAGTTAATTTTATTCGAAAAGAGCCATTAAAATATGGCGTTCCTGCTGAAAAACAATAAATTCATAATAAGAAGATGCTATAAACATAAATTACAATATTATTTTTTACTAAATTATTATTCAATTAATGTATCTCTTTAAATATAAAAATTAGTCAAAAAATGTTCAAAAAATTCTAATTTTAAATCAATATAAATATATAACATTGCAAGATAACAAATAATATAAATTATACAATCGGTTTTTAATAAATTTATGAACAAAAAAACAAGAAATTAACTAAGATAGTTAGGCTTACGATACAAAGAGAAATTTGTTTGGGCGACACAGCTGATTTCCAGCCCGGTTGCCTGAGATTGGTCCGTCAGAGCTGTGGAGGGGTATCGCGCGCCGGAATTGGAGCAACGTTGCTTTCAGTTAGAACTAAAAGAAAAGAGCATCGAGGCTCTCGAGGTAGACGCCGCGGCAGAAGCAACAGGAAAGACAGTTACCTGGAGCAGTACCAGTTATCACCATTAGCGGCAGATCTCTCTCTTTCTCTCTTAGCTCGGCGAGAGAGCGATTGAGAAGGAATCGGCTAACTTTTTGTTTCATTTTTCTTCGAGTTATCCTGTCTAACTTCATCCGACCTTGCGCTCTTGCTATTAAGGCGATGTAAAACGTAATGCGAATGCAACTACTCGAAATTGTCCATCGTAGACCATTTTCTCTTTTTTTTAACGACGAGGAACAATATTTAATCTTACCTTGTGACGGTAAAGAGGAACAAGGCCATAGAACTATTCCGTTCTTCTGAAAACGTTTCGGTGACCTTACAGCCGAAAAGAGAAAAAAAGTCATCCAAACTTTTATTTTATATCGGCGTTATAGATTTCATATCAACCATAGGTTTTTCTCTTCGTATTAACATTGAAATTAAATAATTTACATGTAATATACATAAAAAACATTAAAAATCATTAATTATTTTTTAAATATTTTAAAATATTGTAATAAAATAAGTTTTGTAGCAAAAATTTAAAAAATTATAAATAACTATAAAAAATAAAAAGTAAAATTGCACTAAAGAAATAATAACAGAGTCCATGCCACCGGAATACTACATATAGAAATAATTAAAGGTATGTACTGAGTAAGCATATAATCTGTATTAAAGCCTAAGTACCTCAATCAACCTAAAAACAATACGAACAATTTAAAGTTTGCTATGAGATTTCTGATTTTTTGCAAAATATTCTACAACGGATTTGATTGCAGCAAATTCATAGTATAACAATGAGCCTCGTCGAGTTAAATAGTGTTTTGAAAAGTTATCTGCTTGTCATTGTAGCCATTGGTTTGATTATATACTAAGATATTCATGTATTTTATTTGTATTGACTGCTGACTTATAATGTTCTATGGTTTCTCAAGATTTATTATGTTTTATGTAACTGATATATTTACTTGTGAAACTTTTAAATATTAGCTGCACAGATTGTTGTTTTTCGTATTGTATCTCGTAATAAGATGATACTATCCTTTTGTATTATTGACTTGTAAGACTTGAAATAGATTTGTAATTTTAATGATCACCGTGATTATAATTTTTATTATATTTTCATAAACACAAAAGTCATTAGACGTTCTGCATTCTATTGTAAATTTAGCATAAAATAACTTAATTATACATAATTATCATGGCGATATAAATATTTTGTTTTTATATTTTTAAATAGCTTTTACTAATTATTTAGAAAAAATAGTGTTTGTTGTAAAATAATATGTTTCAAAGAAAGTCAAAAGGATACGATTATCATTTTGCGACTAGGACAAGAAACCAGGATCTGTTAAGCGAAAACGTCACCCGACGACGCACAGTTTGTGCCTTATTATTTCGGTTCTCTGTTAATTTTTTGCTAGCAACTATCTCTCATACTTGAATTTGTTCGCACACGAGACATATTCCCCACTTTACAAATTCAGTAAAAACACTTACATACTAAGACACCAGAAGTAACATTCATAAAAAATAGAACGTTAATAAAATAACCATCTATCAATAGAGTAAAGAAATTAGTATGGCACGAAAAGTTTAACACTAATAAATTTCAATATATTTAAAATATAATTTTTAAAAATTACATTAAATTTTTATTTTAATAAAATTCATAAAAATAATTTCATTTTTTTTTAATTTATAATTATGAGATGACTTTATAAATTTAATAGAAATTAATAAATATAATTTATATTACAAAAAATAATTATATAAAAACAATTAATTTAAAAATTAGTTTTTAATTAAAACTTAGATCTAAAAAAATATATGTCCTTTCATTGATATATTTTTTAATTCTATTATAATATTATAGTTCATCTATGATTATTTATTTTAATACAAAAATAGAAGTTTTACCTTTACATGTGATTTATAAAAAAATATTACATTTAAAATTTATGAATATTTTTATTAATAAGTAGACAAATAATTATTCTTTAATAAAATTGTTTTTAAATATAATTCTGAAATTTACAAGATAAAGACAATAAGTATAAAGTTTATATATTTAATAATAAAGATTATAACAATATCAGAACTTCTATATTTTTCAAATTTGTAAGAAATTGTTTATTAGACGTTCAGTTTATTCACTATTAGCTTTATCAACTTTTATTAATTATTTCATCATTAATCAGTATATATTATATATTACAATGTAATTATTAAAATACCTTCCTGATAATTTACTTTTTATAAATTTTATAAGATTAATATTAATATTATATAAAATTTTTATTAAAATTGTAAGTGAAAAAAACTTTAAACCTTCAATTTTTAACTTTGTTTATATAAATTTCAACAACCGATAATTTAATTAAATTTAAATTGTAATATTGTTAAAAATATAATTGATCTAAAACTATTCAAGCTAAATAAAAATATTAATAAATTATTAGTTTTTATTCAGTAACTAAATTCTAAATATTTCTATTTATATTTTTACATATATATATATATATATATATATATATATATATATTGTATCGAGGCCAGAGTTCTCGTAAATATTACCACACAGGCTTGCGTATTGTCGCATGGTATGGAAGCGGATGTTAGTATGACGGCCTCAGATTTATCTTTCACAGGCGTGAGCAAAAAAATCAGTAAAAGAACATATATTCCTTTACGAACATTTACCATACTGACTCCTCACCGAATTTCTCTTAGCGTACCGGTACTTCTTTACCCTACTCGCTTTCATTTGCGCAGCTATTTTACTCATTCTCAACATCTTATTCCAAATTAAACTAATTTAATATATGATTTTTTTAAATATTAAATTATATATTAGTTAAAAAATTCTTTTGGTTTCAATTTTTGATGGAAAAAATTTAATTCAAGATTTTTTAGTTTTTTTTTTAACTTCTGTTAATAAATTAAAAGGACTAATATATGCATTCCTAAAAGTGACAGTTTAATGAATTCATTTGTTATTTAATTAATATTATATATGTATAATAAAAGTGATATTAATTGGTATAAATAAATTGAGAAAAGCGTCGGTCAATGTTGATATCGAAGGCGCAAATCCCAAGCAGAGAAATTTTCGCAGATGTTTTTTTTGCTTTTCATTCGAAGATCACAAAAAATTCTCTAACAAGGGCGGAGTATTTTCATAATCTCATTTCTTAATGCCCTAACATGGTCAGATAGAATAGTATTCCTTGTTCAGTAAAGTCGCCGACGAAGAAGACTTGGAATATGTCCACTATTATGTTGAATCGCCTTGATAAGGACACTTGAAATTGATCGGGGTAAATCAGGAAAAAGAGTAAAAAGTAAACGGATTTCTTCTTCGTTGGCTGAAAGCAGCTATGGTATGGCGTTTCTTAGGAGTTTTTTTATCAGATTAAGGAAAGAGAGAGAGAGAGAGAGAGAGAGAGGTGACCTTTAGAAGCGGTGATTGACACTATTCGAAATGCCGCTATTGTCTTGGAAACTCCGATGCTACGTTCTTTCAGGTCTAACCCGAAGCAATGCTGCTCTAATCCTAACGAGCGGTATTTCTACATTGCAGCCAGGCCCAATCGGCATACAGCTTCCAGCGTGTCAATATCAAGCAACACAGCTGAAATTTAGCCGCGTAATTTGAGTGAATTTTCGAGACTTCCTTCATACCTGCTCGCCGCGTGGCACGAAAAAATCTTGGGACTTTTCTGGGTTCAGCTATGTGCTTCCCTTACACTTCTCTCACAAGGCAAGCGTGCACCAAGCGGCCTTATTCATACCGGTCGAGGCCTGTATCGCACGAGCTCGGAGGAAAGTTTTCCAAGCAAGGCGTAGGGTGTGTAAAAAAATTAAAAAAGTATATTACTACAATTTTTATTTTTATCTGTTATTATTTTTAAATATTATTCAGTTTAACAATTATTTTCAAATTTTATTTAATAAAAAATTTTTATAAAATGAATGTAATTGCAATAATTTTTAAAACTAAAATTTTATTAATTATTAATTATTATTTAATTAACTTGTATACAACATTAAATATTTTAACTTAGTTAAATTTTGTATCACAACTACGATTAATTTGAATTATTAATAGGCTATACTTATCAATGCACTGTAATATTACAGTAATATTACAATATTAATTTAGCACTCAATACAGTAACTGTTTGTATAGAATTTTTCAAGATGTCTTATTATGAGATCAAAATCATTTTAAAGAGCTACAGTAGTTTCAAATTTATTTTTCGCAATTCTATTTATTGAGGATTCAGTAGTAACATGGCGTAAGAGAACTTTTCTAAATGAAATACAATATTAAATTTATCATATAATTTCACTCGATTTTCTTATTTATTTTTTAATACTAATAATCTGTTATTTTCAGATAATCCATAAACATACATTATTACTTAAAAATTCGTTTAAATCTACACATTTTAATTAAAATTTTAACTAAACATATTAAACTAATCGTTTTATCAAATCCAGAAAATGTTAAAAAAACTAATCCAAATTAAAATAAACTTGTAAGAGTATTTGCATATTTTTCTATTTTAATTTTTTAACTATTAATTAAATATTACTCTATTGTTTATATATTCATTTATTGTTCTTATTTAAACGGAAGCTAAGTCAATTAAAACTTTATGTAATTAAGAACCAGATTTCATCAATTATATACTTTATACACTATTTAATTATCCCTTTTCATCAGTAACTTTTAATAAATAATTTTTCAAAAATTAAATTTTTTCATTATAATAATACTGAAATAACAATTAGTTTTAATCTCTTGAATAAATGGATCTATTTATAAGTAATAAAATAATTAATTTTTAAGTAGCATCTTATTTGAAATTTCTGTTCTTGAAGTCTTCTGATAATTTTAATATTTATGAATATATGAATATAAATATCCATATATTTAAAAATTCTATTGAAGTAAAATTAGGTTAATTATTTATTTGTCTATATAAATACAAAAGTAACAAACAACGTAGTGTAAGTTAGTCAAAGATAGAGAACTGTATAAATCTGTTCTTATCTTGCTTAAATTAATTGCTGTAAGCCTTATTCTTTTCTACAAAAGTTTAGTATATGATTACGTCTCGAGAATATGCAGTACTACACTTTATTATTTTTAGTTGTATCTGCGAATATTGATAGTCAAACAGTAAGAGGTGATTCAGCCGTACTTTGGTATCTCAAATTAATTTATTGGAAAAAATCCGTTTGAATTTATAAAAGAAAAATGTTACGTCGTTTAATTTTGGAAAAATTTATCACTTAACATTTTGATAAATAATCCGCGAGGTAGAATGTTTTGTTTAAGAGTAGTAGTTGTAAAAAACAGCAGCTATCTCCACTGCAGTAGGTTGATAAAAAGGGATTTTGGAGAGCTCTTAGTTCTAGTATGCTAGAACGGTCTCCACAACAGACATCGTCTTAGTCGAATTTCTTATGGATGGATGTAGATAGAAAAATTTCATAAAAGGCCTATTGGTGGATATGCAGAAATTTAATGTGAACATTTGAATAATGTTGTTTTGAGGAAATGAACAATGATATAAAATGCTTGAAAGGAACTAATAAAAATTAAACAATCTCAAAAATTATTTTATAATAAAATGGTGTAATTATTTCTAGTGTTTTATGGAAAAAAGAATAATATAATAATGATCTCAGTGATTTTATAAAGGCATTGATGTGCACTAAGGATATGTATTCAGATATGTTATTTTACTTTTCGTCCTGTATACATTGAACAAAGCTTGAGCCTATAAACATGGACTTGTACAACCACAACAGAACAGTACGTTACAACCGTAATGCTATCGTAAATTTGCAATTGAAGCAGCAGTGTTTCTACAAAAAATTATAAAGTGGAGTACTTGGCACCCACTGCCCAGGAACAGAGAAAAAGAAGAAGTAACCAAAGATAACGAGAAGAGCTAAAAGACGAACAAAATAACATCGTTATTTCTGCAGCCGTCGAGAAACAATAAAAAATTAGGCGTAAAATTATTTTTGGAAAGTGTATTTCATAACTTATACATGTATCATGTAATATATATCTTTTAATTTTTGAATCTTTTATTTTAAAATCGCATAATACGAACTTTTAAGAAATTCTCTAATATTTGTTTATTATTATTTAAATTATTTATTGAATAAATGAAAAACTTTCATTAACATACATTTAAAGCTAGTATAGATTATTAAAATATTGTCTTGTTGCAATGGACTGAATTCGAGAGTTAGATTTTACCAATTTGAAATATGTAGTTATACGAAGAACGAGTTTTTAAGTTTATTAATTTAAGAATAAATTAATAAAAAGTTTTAACTTCTGAAGTATATCACCATCAAATTGTACTATTATTTATAATAAACAACTCAATATTAATTACTAATGAAAGTATAAAAACTACTTTTTACATGTATTTTTGTAATAATATAATATATAATAATATAATCTTTGAATCCTAATAAAAACCTATAATCGTAAACAAATTCGAAGGAACATACTTTCTTTTTGAATGTTTACGTCATACCTTTGCTGTATAAATGTATTTTTCCAATATTGTATCCGTAAATGGAAAACAGTTTGGATAACTTTCAAGTATTGTATTGTTTGTGTCTGATGGATAGCATAAATATTAATAAAAAAAAATTTATTTAAAATATTAATAAGAAATATGTATAAAATATTAAATATGCTTATTCTTATTATATTTCTTATACAAGAATCTGTACATTAAATTTTCTACTCTTATACTATTTATAAAACTTATTATAACTTATGAAGAAATTAATAAAATTTTTTGGATTACTGAAAATATTAATTTTTTTGAATAACTAACCTGGTCCATCAATGATTGCTTGTATATCTGTAATATCTTCTTCATTAAAAGCAATTTGTATTCCTTCAGGTGGATGTACACGTAATTCATTAATTTCTCGAGATACTTGCCGAATAATTTGTGGTGGAAGATTTTCAACATTGGATACCTAAAAATTAAAAATGTTTTATATTGATGAATTCTTCATATAATAGTATGACAATTTATTCTTTTTTAATTATTTTTCTTATGTTCCAAAAGTTTAAAGTGAAACTAGAGTTTCAGTATGGGGAATGAATTAAATGCGGATCAAGCAATAAATTAAAAAAGTTAACGATAAAATAATGATCTATTTTTGTTCTTGAAGTGTGTCATTCATTACTGGCTTTTTAATTATCTTTACAAATTCAACATATTTAATTGCTAAATATAATTTACACTAGAAAAAATGATTAATGAGTGATTAAATAATAGACATTAAAATTATAATTTTTCAGAAAACTTGATAATTTAATCGAACCAGTTTTCAAGCTACAACATATTCATTATCACATATATCACAAATAAAAGTAAGGATTAAAGATTGATCAAATTGATCGATCCTTTGATGATTGATCAAATTGCTTGATTTTGGTAAAAACGGTTTATGAGGGTGGAAAAATTGCGCAATGAAATACAAGTAGCATTTATACTCTGGGAGTTTGGGTTTGATAAGAAAATTCTGAAGATTCAGAAGTTCTCGAACACGCTTTATTAGTGAGAAAAATGAACATTGGACTTTTTATGAAACTTATTCCACACTTCTGCTGTATTTTATTTAATTAACGATGATTCATACTCGCAACGTTTATGGTGCAACGTCCATTGAGGTTGTGATAAGTTGCATAACAGGTTTCTCTGCCTTCTAAATAGACGTTGCGTATATCGTTAAGATATGGTTTAAATATATCCTCTTCAAACACAAGTTAGAAATCATCCTGATAAAAGGAACTCTTTCTTCAAGTGACACCATCATCATGGAATATTAATCATGGATTCATGGAACATGAATCCTCTCTGGAGATTAATATTTTTTGGTTACCTTATTATCTATTCGGCCTTACCTTTGAAGCTATAGTGTAACTGTCTATTTAGAAACATGTAGAGATAGTCAACTTATATTTTAGGAAGATATTTAGTCTGTGACTGAAGTCTTCGTAATCATTATTAATTTAAGATCTTCAGTACAAGACTATATTCACTATACTAGAGAATCTTCCACTCAATAATGTCCTATAAAAAAGATTTCTCAAATCTAATCTTATATTAAAATGTAAAGTTTTTCTCTACAATGAATAGGTAATATAGCAAAACCCCTCATAAAAAATTCAAAAACAAAAGGGGTGGATGCAACTGCAAAATTATGCACCTTGATTGAAATGATAGTACTTTTCAGAAGTATTAAAACAAGAATCCCATGGAAGATAATTGTCATAAGAAGAGAGCAATAGAGAAATCAATCTGAAAGAAAAATTGCTGCTTGTGTATCTACTCTGGTAACTATCGCAACTAGTTAAAATTAAAAAAACTATGTAAAATAATTATGTTCTATATGTTAAATCGTCTATTGCAGGATGCTTAATAATTTTCTTATCTATAAATAAATGTCGAAATAAAGACGACTTAAGAAGACAGAAAATTGAATTTTTTCTGTTATTTTTAAATTATTCCAATAAAATAATAAAATAAAAAATTGATGTTTGAAAAAATATAAAAAGAAAGTTTTTATCTCTTTAAGTACTATTTCTCATATTAAATGTGCCAAATATCAAATTTACAAGTCCCTTAATAGGATGAATTTTTTTAGAACACTATTTTTAAATGTAGCTCAATGGTTAAAGGAATTCAGATATATAAGGTATAAATTATAAAAACAATATAACTATAAGGTTAATATTTTATTTACATTACATAAATAATTAAATATAATTTGATTAGAAAACAATATATGATGGTGAAAACACTCAAGAATAAGTTGATATAAAGACTGATCTGTTGGTAGTAAACCAAGGGTAATCAATGGATTCGCCGATGCATTTGAAGTCTATCTTATTATCAAGAATGAATGTGGGGAAATCTGATCAAATTTGATCGCCAAGATTACGATTATCATAATCAAAACGGTGTTCTGTATGTTTTTCGTTCTACAGCAGAGTTGAATGGTCGCTCAAGCATAAAAGAATTTAATCATTACTTCTTTCGTTGGATGGTGATGGAATTCAATGTAGTGTTCGCTTTATTGCAGAAATTACCACATATTTAGAAGACTTTCATTGCCAATCGTGAAACCTTCCTATCCCTTTCTTATTAGAATTGCAATTTGAAGTGCAACATTATAAACGTAGCCATCCGGGATTCTACTTCTGTGCAGTTGTCAGGAGTAAACCATTACTACTTATGACTTCCCAATTGCAAGTTGATTTTGCTCTCAGTGATTGACCCGGCGATCCTCTCCTTGGTGCTAATAGTCTAATCGTTGTGATTACAGAACTGTTTTTACAACCCGATTCAATATTTGAAATTATTGCTAAAATTGTTCTTCGCAGAAAAACAAAGGAATTCAGTATGTTCATGAATTTTCCTAGCTGATTCCGCAAAGATCGTGAAAGTTTCTGAAATTATGTAACACTACTTTCCGCGGATAGACGTGTTGCGCTCCTTTGGTCTACCATGTCAGAACAAACAAGCCACAATGATAATACACGAAGGCAGTTGTCATTTTTTTGGCGTCTTTAAAGATACTACAGTGCGCGATAGGATTACGAAAGCATTTTCTCTTCGAGCAGTGTTTTTGTCGTAATTTCCACCTGGATTTTGTTTTATTTGTCAATATCTCAACTTAATCACACAACAATAGCTGCAGAATCAAGACGTTTTCATTGTTTCTTATTATCGAGTGCAATCTCCACTCCCTTTCATTGGCAAGTGTCTTAAGAGTATTGATCGTATCATTCCTGTATCCCACGTTGAAGCCATATTGTGAACTCCATTCACGGCTCTGCGTCTCTAGTCGATCAGTGAGGCCCAGGGATCGCATCGCTACGTTGTCTTTTCCGCAAGTGCCACATCAGTAGTCGCGTCAGTGTTGATTGCGTTGTTTCACATCTTATATTTAATAAAGGTAAGTTTTATTTGCATAAAGGACATTCATTTCACTGAGCTCTACGGGTCTATACACCATTCCTTAGCTCCTTCATCATGTATTAGATCCATACCCGAATTATTGTTATTGCGTTGCTTACTGCAATTGTCGTTTAATTAGTTTTTGGCATTGAAAATAGAAATTGGCTTAAATTACAACGAAATTTTTTAATTATGATATAATAAGTAATATTAAATTATTGTATTGATATAATTAAGAGTTTTCAGATTTCCCCAATATTATCAATAAATGTTAAATTACATATAACTTTTAAAGAATCTTTTTTAAATCTCGAGTGAAATGGCTCTTTATCTTATGATAAAATTTTTTATTATAGTAAAAAGAAAATTATTAATAAAATATGTAGAGTAATTGTTATAAAGCTGGAATGTAAAAATTTAGATATTAAAATTTTTATTTCTTATTCACAACTAGAAAAGCACGATGACAAGTTTTTTGGGGTATCATAAATTAAATAAAGAATTCAGTAAATAAATAAATATCGTAAGACACAGTTGATGAGAAATCATCTAAAATTAAATTTTAATTATTTTTTCGAATAAAAGGAAATTTAGCTCTTCTCAGCCTTTCATAGAAAACTAATGTCCTTACCTGGTACTTAAAATAAAATTATTTAATAAAATTTTGGGTAATTAAACATCAAATCTCAAGATATACAAAAGAAGTCTGCTAGCATAATGTATTTCACAGATAGGAAATAATTTAGTTTATGTACAAAAAATTATTTATATTACTACATTTCAGTACACTAACTATTTCATATAAAATGAAAGATTTATTTTCCAAATTCATATTTCTGAAAATTAGGTACATATTATGTATATTTGTGATTTAAAAGCCATAAATTTTGTTCATTAATATTGAATTGTATGTCAATTACATTTTTAAAAATAAATTTTATAAATTATGTCTTAATGTTATATACTCAAATTTTATAACAAAGAATGAATTAGAACATTTTACATTCAAAAAGAGTTAAAGGTAATTAATCCATAATTATCAATAATTGACCATCTATATAAAAGGTATAATTAATGAAAAGAAACTTATAAATTGATATAAATTTCAATTATTTAATAAGTAACTTTGTTTAAGAATAATTAAAAAAAATATTTATTTAAGTAATTTATTAAAGCTTGATTGAAATTTATATTAATATTTTGATTTTTAAAAATAAAATTTGAAATTAATACAGATGTTGAAGTTAGAATTTTAATTAAAATTCATATCAGAATTCAAGTTACCTATATACATTTTAAAAATTATTCACATAATACAAAAAATATTTACTTAAAAATAAAAATTTTAATAAAAATAACCAAATTATAAAAGTTTTTATAATTATCAATACAATTGTCAATATAATAGTAAACAATACACCATACTTAATATTTACTATTTAAATACATATAAAATTGGTTTATATAATTGTCTTTTTAATTTATTTATTCATGTACATGAATATATCTATAAATCATTCTTAATTATTCAATTAGCTACTAAAGTAATTATTACATGCTTTTTAAATTAAGATATTTATTAATCCTTGATTTATATTTTAACTTTTTATTAAGTTTTTTCGTATTTAATATGCTTTCAAACCTCAGAAGTTAAAATATAATAATATTTTTAACATATTTCCAATGTTCTATTCTTGGTATTTTCAAGCTCATAATTCGATCCAAATAACATTGGGTTATATCTTACTTTTTTAATACAAATATTAATTTATAGCTATCTATTAGAATTTAAAGTAAGGATAAAAATATTAATAACTGTATGTATGTAATAAATTTATTATCAAAATAGTAAAACTAATGCAATCATGATAATAAAAAGAAAAGTTGTTTTTTAATATGAAATATTTATAATAAATGTTTAACATGAATAACATAAAATTCTAATATTAAAGTTTATTTATTTATAATTTTATATACTATAAATATTTTAGTTTATATTACAACATTCTATTCTGCTTATATATTATGTAATATATTTGTTCAAACAAATGTTTAATGTTATTTTAATATATGAATAATGATATTTTTTCAACAAAAATGTTATACTAAATTCTGACTGTATCATAATAATCAAATAATTTTTTTAATAAAATATTTTTATTAGTATTTAAAAGAGGAATTCTGCTGTGATTGTTTCATGTTATTCATGAACTTTACACAAAAATTAATATGACGTAATGATAAATTAATATTTTAACTTACAGAATTTGCAGCTGCCATTATTAAATAAATAAATAAATAAATACCAAGTAGTTTTATTAAAATAATACAGTCACTTATAACATTAACCGCTCCGAATATTAATTAGGTTATAATATCATAATAGTTAAGTCTGTTTGTATCACAGTATAGCAGACAGGTGGTCTGAATTGATCATATTACTAAATATCTTCAGCTGTTATATCGACTATTTATTATAAAGCTTATTTGGTAAAAATAATAATGTACTACAACCAGCCTGTAAATTCTCTAGAGATCACAGAAAATGACAAATATATTATTGATTCATCTTAATTTGTTCAATTTCACTACATTGCTTATTTTATTTGCATTACAAAATTGTGTGACAATTCAATAATTAAGGTAACCTAATTAGAAAGTTTTGTAGATGATATCGTTTTAAATTATAAATAAATTATTTTGTTTTAATCTATTATCTTGGTATTATTAAAGTATCCTGTTGTAACTAATTCAAATATTTATAAATAATTATTTAAATTTAAATTTAAAATTAAAATTTAAATTAGTATTTTACGTTTAAAATGAATTAATTTCATTATAAGAATCATTTTTATATATTAAAATTAAATTACAATATCGTATAAATATTATACATCATTATGTAATAAAAAAGTTTGTTTAAACACACACATATAATAGTTATCAGTTTCCCGCTCATTATTAAATTATAATATAATTAAGTTGTTATCTTAGCTAAGAATAAAACGTGCAAGAATGCAGGTATATGTAAGAATAAAATATTGTTTAGAACTTTATTTATGTTATAAATTAATTTTTTTATTATTTTTCTAATCTGAATAGATAGTAATCTAAATGAAATATATATACACGAATAAATATAAGAAGTATTTTGAAAAGATCCATTGTAATTATCGAAATATTTGAATAAATATATTTAGTTATTAAAAGATTTTTAAAAATCCATATTTTTTCCCTACTAGTAGTAAATCGAATTTATATTTGGATTTACAAAGGTGGATTAATGAACGCGAGTATATTAGAAAATGAGAGAGAGAGAGAGAGAGAGAACTTATATCAAGCAAAGAAAAGAATAGAACTATAAAGCATATATATACGTCTATCTGCACTTGCACCAAAAATTATAAATATTGACACATATGTAGTTTTATATTATACTAAACATAAACACTTTCATCTCGTGTCTTTTTTATTCTCTGAAGCTTATTGATCGGCCTAGAATGGTTAGTTATATTGAACTTTTCAATTGTTCTGTTCTCTGTAGCTCCCAAGCTCATAATTCGATCAAAATTTTACAACGACTGTGAACTAATTAGTGTTAGTTTGTGATTTTATTGACACACCTTAATGTTAAGGACAAAGATATACTTGAACATTAACTCATTTGAGTCTTCCAGTTGCTGTGCAGTTTTTTAATGAAAGTCATGGCAAAGTTTGAAGGATGTTGTTTAAGTGTCTTGATCGGATTGGTTTGAACGTGGTATATCGATATGGTGGAATATATTATAATTTCTTCTATCAGACAGTTGTCGGTCAGTTTGTTTCTTAAATTCAGTCTCGGTCTACGAGAGGAACGTCTCAGGGGTACTGAACCTTAAGTATATTCTGCGTAGTAGATAAGTTTCCTAAGTTTCAACTAACCATACGTTATAGCTTTTTGTACAGATTGTCGTATTTCCCTTTCAACAGGACAAATTCTACGCGTTCTGATCTTTCACCAAATTTTTAATTGACCAATATCTATAGAAACATCTGTCCAAACACTTTCCACCAGATTGATGAAGTTAATATAAACTTTTCAGGAGCTAATACCATTGATCATTTATACTATCCCACATATCGATTGAAACCAGAGAGTACTCAGAATTATCTTTATAAATGTGAAATAAGGTTTCAAGTACTGAATTCAGAAAACTTTTGCTGTGAACGATCTCATAATCCAAGCCCTGAAGTTCCAGTGATCATCGTATTATTGTTCCAGTTGGACTCCATAGATTATGTATCTACTTTAGACTGCTGTAGTTGATGATTAAAATTGGTAACTTTCCGAGATTTGCTGCTAAAAGACAGGGAACTCTTATATGCTGAAGAAACTTGACATTGATACCACCGATGAATACCAGAGCGTAGGTGTTGTTTATCGGACACTACAAAGTTTTAAAAATACAATTTTGCTTGACTTTAGAATAGACATTCAATTTTCCAGTGGATATAAAATGACTTCGAACTTACACATAAAATCCCATCTGAGTAAGAAAATTTCTTCGAGTTTCTTTAAAAAAATGATATTCAGGTTCCTTTTTATCAAGTAATATAAGTAATATCAAGAAAACGCTTCACTTCTAGCACGATAATATCGTTAGAGAAACGAATATGCCTTAGCTACTTGTAATTCCAGCGGAATATTTTCATTATTGTACTGACTTCCTTATCCTTATTGCAGTTGCTTTTTGGTCTACGAAGAGGCTCACGTTAAAGTTTTTGAAGTTGTTACGCTAAACTGTTTAAGAATTTGTTCCATGAAATTCAATTCTTAGAAAAGTCGACTAGATCGTCATTTGTGTTTTACAACGAACATAGGTCAAGCATCAATGCTTATTTGTTGTGAGCGTTTAGACATCATATTTCACAAACAAAAATTTCTGTGTCTTTTATATGTTTAATTAATTTTATAAGTATATATTTTTTCAAATTATAATTATTTGAAATAATGATCATGTGTGTTATATATTTGTTTATCAGTAAGTTACAAGACTTAATGTGCAGAAAAAATATTACTTTAAGCTAAAATTATCTTGAAGTTTGCCTAATATACAGAATATTTGCACTCGAAGAAATATGAACACACTTATTATTGAATTAATTTAAATAATAACTGATAAAATGCTGGATAAAGCCTTTGAACATTCACAGCTTTTTTAAATTAAAATTAATTGTACAAATAATTTAAAATAAACATTATTTATAAGTTTTCGTTATTATTGCAAAATGATGCTTGTCACTCGTTATTTCATTATAACTATAAATAATAAAGTAATTTTTTCATTAAGTTTATCACGCTAATTATCTGCTTATCTAATTAAATATTATCTAATTCATCCTAATATTAATTAATCTATTCGTTTTAAATTTTCTTTTTCTATCAATATAAATTTCAATTTCAAAATTAACAAGAATTTACAAATTTAATTTCAAAAGAACCAAGAATTTTCAAATTTAATTTCAAAAGAACCAAGAATTTTCAAATTTAATTTCAAAAGAACCAAGAATTTTCAAATTTAATTTCAAAATTAACAAGACAATTGATAGCATATTACGTTAGTTATACGTAAAAATTAAAGTAAGTAGAGACATATATTTCTCTTTCATACATTGATGAAGCAGATTACTTTTGAATACTTGAAGATTGTAAAGATTTAAAGAGTAATTATTTATATTGTTTGTATTTGCCAACGTTATTAATTTTCTGTAAATACTTGTAATTTAATGTATATATCGAGTTAGACAGATAAGTGTATGCCCTATTAGTTTCAACTTACAAGATTTAAAAATCGTCAGTTAAGATAAAAATTTTTGATAAACTTGCAATCTTTGTGTAGAATTTTGATACGCATAAAATTAGAAAGTACGCAGAAATTCCGAATAAGACATCTAGGTTGTAAATTATAATTAATACCTTTGGTTTTGAAATTATATATAAAATTTATATATTTTTGTACCTATAAATAAAGAGCAGAACTTAAGAATTACTTTAAAAAATATTACTCAGAACAGTATTTAATATTAATTTAATTTATGAATTAATTGATCTGCAAATACAAATAAAAAATATTATTTAAATAAAATAATATTTTTATTAAAATATATATTTTTACATAATAAACTTTGTATATATGTAAGGTACACTTTTTTATTATATAATAATAAATTTAATCTCAAAATATCTAAATTAATTTTTAAAATAAAAAATTATAAAGAATATAAAATTAATAAAAGAAACTTTCTAGAACTCTGATTAGTACTGAGAAACGAGTTTTAAATTGGTTGCAAAAGTTTTGAAATCATCCGCAAGAAGCTCTGCATCTACTACGTTATAAAATTATTAAATTTAGACAAAAATTTCATTTAATTAATCATACGAAAAGTTATTACATAAAGATCATTCAAAATGTCTATATAATAGTGGTTCTTTTAATCATATATCAAAAGTATCAAGTAATCAAAGTATTTTTAATCAAATATAAACATGGTAGGTTATTTGTGCAAAATAAAATTTATAATACAACATCGCGTGATATACCTATTTAGTTTTTAAGCTTTCCTGCCAAAGGAAGTTTAAATTTTATAAGCTGTTATAACATGAATAAATTTTTGAATTCAAAATTTAATAATTTGTTTAACCAAATATCAAATGAATGATGTTAAATAAATTGTTTAGGAACTAGTACTGAACAATATACACGTACATTAGTAATAGATTATAATATGCAAAAATAAAATTTTACTTTATTAAATTTTATTAAATAAAAAAAAATAAATACAATAACATTTTATTAAAATTTTATTTCATAATTAATTATTCACAAATTTTTTTTCGGTTATATTTTTGCACATTTTATAGTAAAAGCAAAATTGTTTCAGAATATAATAAATTTATTTTTTAAATATGAAAAAAAATCATTGATACATACTTTTAATTATAGCTATGTTATATTATAAAATAGCTATTGCATTAGGTACAAAATTAAAACAAAATATTTTATTTAATTATAATACAAAATTATATATTATATGATATACTATATAACACGATTATAATTTAGAACTCAATCAATCCTTTATATGTTTCGCAAAATTACTTGCCTTTTTACTTCACTCGTCGTTATATTGTAATTTTTGAAAGTATCATAAGAAAAAGACGATAAACTATAAAATGTGCAAAACTGGTAAGGAGAAACTTCTTTTTCTCCTGCTATATAAATGTAAAAATGCAAAATTTTTATTTTGCATTACTCTTACTGTCAATGTTCTATTGTATAAACGTTTTCACACAATGGTATTAGAATTCACTTGTATGAATTCAACTTTTTGGTGATTTCTACTGTAATTTTTACGATCAACTCCAATCAAATGTGCTCACTGAGGTGGTAGGAGAAGATAAAATGATGACGGAAGTATATTGAGAAGATTTATAAGAAGATATCGAAAATTAGTATTGATAAATTTTAAATTTATCAGTTAATTTGTATAATAAAAAAAGTATTGCGATAAACACAGATTTGATCTGTGGTAAGTACGCAAGTCCCACGCGTGTAAGCAAACAATATTTTCTCTCAATTCTTTTGTTTCTTTCTTTTTGATTCCTTCACTTTCTTTTCTTTCTTCTATTCCATCTCTCTTTATCTCTGTATTTTTTCCTTTCTCTCGTTTGTTACTCTAACCGTTTTCTCTTACTAAGGCTATCGACGTGAAAAAAAATAGCTCACCAGTGCTTGCATTGATCTTCTCATTAGCACAGATAGCGTGAAACGTTCTTGTAGAGAGAATTTAAAGGCCGCTTCGTTTAAGCCAATCTCTTTCTCTATTACCTAGCACCATGTAGCGCACGACAACCATATATGGCGCCGTGTCGTAATATTTTCTGGTTCTCGTTAAAAACATACATAAAATTTGTACAACGTACAAACATAAGAAGTATAAAATATAGAATAAAATGTAAAAAAAATTTATTAAATATAATTATTTTTACTTTAAACTTTGTGTAAGAAGAAATCAACAAGTCATTAGAATTTCACAATTAAAGTTTTAATTAAAACAATTCATATGTAAATTTTATTTATAATATATGTTTAAAAAATAAATACATTTTTAAATAATATATATAAGCAAAAATAATACAGTAATAACTTTAATAAAATTACATGATTACTTTATTATGTATAGATGTAATAAAATAATGCTCAATCAACATCACTTTTCAAATAATATGACAACTGTTACAAAAAATTTTTATTTTAACATATTTATAAAGTTACTATTTACGATAAGTTTCTAAATAATAGATATACGTAGTACTTCTATTGCAAATTTTGTCTATCTTGAATAATCTTAAATATACTTAAAATAAAAATACTAAATCTAAAAATTTTTAGAGAATTCATCGTTGCAATTTATAAATATGCAAAAATGTATTTACACGTCTAGATAGGCATGACCGTTGTTCAAGTATTAACTAAATAATTAACTAATTATTTCATAATATATGAATACTAAATTAATTATACGCAATGCATATTTTCATTATTTACTTGTGTATATATACATATATATACACACATAAACTCATTTATTTATTTACGAAATATATATTTATTCATCTATAGGTTAAAGCAAGTTAAATTAACATTCTTACTTGTAAAAATATTCGCGTTCGATTTGTAATGGAATAATGTGTAACACACACTGTCTCAAAACTATAATAAAAATACTATAATTATGATAATTATGATATATTTTCATATTAATATTGCATTTGTATATTTTTCTATTAAAATATTTATTTGGTTATGTAATTAGCTTAGAACATTCAAAGTAAATATTTCCTTGAAAAATAAGATTGTATTATTGATGTTTTTTTGGACACCCAATATAATTACATACTTATATCGCGCGAGTTTGAGAAACCCAATCAGCTGAAACTTTTATTTCGCATGCGAGAAAAAGGTATCTCATAACGTAAAATAGTAACCGTGTAGTAGGACAGATTAAATTCAGAAATATTGATATTGTTTTTCTTTGTATATATAAATAATTATTGATTGTAATATAGATTAATATTTGCTTTACAAAGTTTTCAATCTTTATGAAACTAAAAATGGATGATACTAATATTTACACTAATAAAGTAATTTTTGCTACTGGAGGATATGATCACACAATTAAAATATGGGAAGCTCATACAGGCAGTTGCCAGCGTACTTTGCAGCATACAGAATCTGTATCCTTATTGTAATAAGCAATTATAAATTAAACGTTTACTTACAAAATATTTTAGTTCATATAAAAGTATTTATTCGCAATATAATAAATAATAAATTAATTTAAGAGTTTTTTACAAGTAATTTTACAAAATTTTAATTAATAGAATTGCAAAATTAGGAATACCATGTATATTATAATGCTAATTTTGCCTGCAATAATGTATAATTATTTAAATTTTGAAATGTTATAATTTATTAATTCATACAGAATAATATGGTTCTGAAAAAAATTTGGAAAAAAATGTTGACTATATAAATAGAAATTTTATAAAATATGAATGTAATTACCAAATTTTATTTAAGTTACTTGCATTTAATTCTTAACAAATATTATTTATTACAGCAAGTTAATGCTTTAGCTATTACGCCAAATAAGCACATTATTGCTGCAGCAGGTTATCAGCACATTCGAATGTATGATTTAAATTCTAACAATCTTAATCCTGTAATAAATTTTGAAGGTGTGTCTAAAAATGTCAGTGGTCTTGGTTTTCAGGTTTGTAGCCGCTAAGAAACTATTTCTCAAATTAAGATAATAATTATCAATAATATCTTATAGTGTTTTTTTAGAAGAAATTCAATTCAATGTTAAGGTAAAATATTTATATTATAAATATTTACAATTTTTATATTTTGAGTTTATTTAAAAATTAATGAATAATAATTTTAAATGTTCTAATTTAATATTTTAGGATAAAAAAATTTTTATTATAAGTTTAAGCATTTACTATCTACAAAGTTTTTTTAGTAAAATAAATAAAATATTATTTAATAAAATAAAATAAAACAAGGTTGCTAAGAAATATTAAAATATAGAAATATAAAAAATGTCCTTTAGCAAACATTTTTGCTACATTACAAATTGTAACATATATAGTATCATCTAGTTTTAAATATTTAGAACTCATGAAAAGTAAATATATATATTATCTGGATGCTTAAAGCTAATATATTAGTAGTATTAAATAGCCATCAATATTAAGATCTATATTTCCTTGAATTTATAATTTACAAATTTTGTTTTTTAAGATAATAAAGCTATTATTATATTGTTTTTTAAGATAATAAAGTTATTATTTTGTTTTTTGATCTCTGTTAATAAATTTGTAACCGTTTTCAGAGAGTATCTAGATCTTATTTATAATTGTACGATACAACATTTCAAAATATGATATAAAACTTTTATGTTTATACATTAAATATTATCACTTTTAATTTTAAGCGTGTAAATAAAATTAACTTATATTGAATCTCAATAATATGATCTTTAAAACTAAAGTGATTCTACTTAAAATCATTTATTATTACACTATGAAGATTTTTCTAATAATAAATTTAAACAAATCAATAAGAAGGGGTACAAAAATAATTTCTGTACTAATTAACCTGACAAATTATCTATAATTTAATATAATTTTTATTTGTATTTTTATTAAATTAATACAATATAATTATTGTGTACTAATTTATTTAATAATTTCTTGACTAAGAAAAACAAAAACTGACTTAACTGACAATGAGCAATTATATTATTGAGATTTTTTAAATTTATTGTTAAAAAATAAATAAAGCAAATTATGCAATTATAGAGTACATAAGATTTTGTTAGAAAAAAGTTTTGTTGTATATTATGTATATTAAATGTTAAATTTTAAACTTAAATTGTTTTGATATAATAGTTTTATTTTTTAATAAATAAATAAATATATATATATATATATATATATATATATATTTTATCATGACATTGGTTCAATTTAATAATTTATCTGTAATTTTATCAAGCTGGTATTTTTGAATAATTTAAGTTACATTGTTTTGTCATTGTTAATTGTTGAAATTTTATATTACTGTTTAATTTTATAGAAATAAAATAATATTTTTTTATTCTGAACTTCTATCAATAAATAAAAAAATTTTATTTTTGATTTAATTATTGATAGTCAGTTCTGTAGCTATTCGATCATCTATGAATATAGAAAATTACTAAAAATTAAAAAATCCAGTTTATAAGTGATAACAATTTAAATATTCAAAAAAATCATTATAATTGTATTATAATTGTTAGTTAATTTAAGTACAAGATATACTTATATAATTATATGAGCCGTTTTTGGTTATTTATGTTATTTAAAAAGATGCTCACTAACAACTGAAATATAACATTTATTATTATTTTATATACTTGACCAAGCTCGCGATTTAACTTAATTTTAGGTTTATTGCTAACGAAATTCATAAGTTGGACGTTTAGGCTCTGATCGACTTGCTTTTCAGACTACGGTCCTTATTCTATAACCTCTGAGAGAAATATGTTGCAATTGTGAGAAAATTAGACATATTTCTAAAGCTCAAAGTTAAAAATACATTCATTAAATTGATATCCTTACATACTGTTAATTAAATTGTGATTCAATTACTGTTGAACCTTAATTGTCGAATTTACTAAATGAGTCTTGTTGTTATTTACTTAAAATATTCCTAATATTTTATTGGCTCTAAACTATGACGACCGACAGTTACCGTACCTTCTAGTACTTTGCATGAGTTATCTTCTTCATTACTTCTCTAAAAATTTGCAAATAATTGTAATAATAATAATTAATTTAGACCAAAACTGTTATAAAAGATTTAAGATATTTGTTTTCAAAATGATAGTTCTTAAATTTTCTTATTTACAGCCAATAAGGAAAAACCATGAAAAAAAATTTAATGCATTAATGAATTTGACATTTTCAAAAAGTCATAAACTTTTTTACTAGTTCTAATTCTAAATCGTCTAAATATTTATTGAACCAAAAAAGAATTAATGTATATACTTCAATGCTTAAAATAAATTGAGTCTTGATGTATTTTACTTCTCTTTTACGACATAAATAATATATTTCAAGGTCTTGTTTTTCAAACTATAACCAACAATGAGTCTAGTCGTCAACAAATATTTAAGAATAAGTTAATTTATCTATAATTGTGCCTTGGAATCTAATCTAATCTATTAATTTCGCCGCAGTCATTTTGAATAAGATTTCAAAGGTATAAAATAGGATATAGCAGGCATTACAAAATGCACTGAAATGGCTTCCTTTGCTATCTGATTTGGCACTGGTTTGTAACCGATTTATTCATGATTCTGGCAGTCGCTTATCATCTTTTTGTATGAGTTACGACGTTTTCTAGTGAACGTTCATTTCGATAGTTCAGATGATGCTGATGATGTTCCTTTTGATCACTGATTCGACTTATGTAAATAACGCGTACCGTGACGCTTGTAACCGTTAATCCAGCTCTAAGGTCCAAAAATGTTGGAATTTACTTGAAGAAAATCTCACTCAGATAATTGTTTTTATCGTTACCTGGTGTATAATATAGGTCAAGGTAAATAATGGTAAGAGAATTTTCATGGAACTTTGTTTAATGAGATTAAGTGGTGCATCCGATTGATTTATTTGTATTGATTTGTAAGTTCAGAAAAAATGCCATTATAGTGTTATGGAAATCTGTATTAAAAGAATAATCCATTAGAACGACCATTCTTCGGTAACGAGTAAGCCTCTTACTTCAGCCTAGACAGTTCTAAGTTGAGCTGGGTTTCTTTAGTTAGGGGGTTTATGTATCTGAAACCATATTGTACACTAGAGATAGATTAAAAATATAAGATTTATTCTAATTCTATATACACTAGGTTCTATCCAGGTGGTTCTGGAAGTGATTGTCGTCCTTGACACCGAAGATCACTCACGCTAATTAATAGAGAAAAATAATATTACTCTGAGTTGATTGCTTTGGTCGTTGTATAGTCGGATGATTCGCTTGGTATTTAGAAAATAAAAGTATCTACAAGAGGTAGGAATTTATACGTGATAGGTCTTACACAAGGGTTGGCTATTTACAAGGCAGTGTTCATTAGACTGCCGTATCACACGCGTGCGGATGACATACGCCGGTGATATTTAAATTGGGGCTTCATGTTTAGGGCTAGGGGAGCAGGAAAGAAACCTTGGGGATACGGCAAAATTCGTAATCCTTGGAAGTGGTTATTAGGAGAAAAGAAACTTTGAGGATACGAACAAAATCCGTAGTCTTAAAGGTAGAAAGTAGGGATTGGTGAGACGGTAAAACTCGTAGTCTCAGACAAGAGGAAGAAGTTACCGCAAATTCCGTTGTCCTCAGGATCGGTTTTATTAGGTATACACGTTTATAATTGTAATCTTGGAATACGGTAGCTTGCAAAATTCCATGATCGCCTTCAAATGAATGCGTTTAGGAAGTAGAGTAAAAACAGATCCAATATTTTAAATTCGTATAAAACAGGTGTAAGACAATGGGTATACAGATAAAGAAAATCGATGCTGGTATCGTAGTAAAGAGCTTAATATGCTTCGTAGATTTATGGATATTTGAGGAGGTATTTCGTAGTAAGCAAATAGATTTTTTGTCACATTTGAGAAGCAATGTTACGACAAAGCAAAATTTTGACTTTTTCCAAAAAAACGTGTGGATTTGAGGTCACAGCAGTAGTGCGGCAATACTATACATTTTCATGAACGGTTGAAAACTTCCGAACAATTATCTAATTTTATATCATATTATTTATTTACAATTATAATTTCTACTTATATCCTTAATATATAATTTTAATAACTATGTTATTTTTAAGTTTTTGTGAATAATTATAAAAGTAATACATAACACAAGCAGTATTTTTATAACGATATATCATTTTAAATAATTAATCAAATGAAATTAATTTAAATGACTTTTTCTTACTCTAGCCATTACTTCTCACTACTTCTCACTAACTAGCCAATAATTGTTATCCCTAATATTTATCTCTACATTTTTTACTTCTCGTTATATTTGGACAAGTTTTTTTTTCTCAGTCTTTAGTAGATAAATCGAAAAAGTGCTTCCTTCCAATTTCACTTTCTCTCTTTCTCGTTAACTTTGTAAAATTACCTTTTCTCTTACATTTTTACGTTCTTCCTTTACTTTGTAATGAATTATATTCAAAATGTCAATATTTCATAATAAGCAACAGCTTATTATGAATGTTGTTGTTAAAGTAACTCTACTAAATGATTGTTGATAAGGTAGCTCAAATAAATTATATTAAATTAAGAAAAAATGTGGAATATAAGAAACTAAAAGTCAGTAACAGAATAAATTTTCTGAATATATAAATAATAAATAATTAGATTGTAATTATAATTCGTACGACTAATGAGTATAAAACAAATAATTTATGTGTTTTCATATATAATTTATATAAATTAATTCTTAATTCTATTAATGTATTTATATTTTAGTTAATAATTCTATTTATAAATAAGAAAATGGAAAAAATATATGAAAAGAATGAAAAGAATATGTAAAAAATTTATTTCATTTAAGGGTAATTAAAAATAAATTTTAAAAATAATTCCAGATAAGTTTTATTATTTGGAAATATGAAATTGTTTCTTTGAAGAAATATCATTTATTGCTCAGTTGCAATAAGTGAATAATGATATGCATTTAGATTTCAAACTTGTTTGAAGCAGTTAGTACGCAAGTTTTTACCCATATTAAGCATTTATAAAAAGATTTAACAAGCGACATTTAAATTCTAGAAGGTTCAGAGATTTTAAAATTTCTATGAGTTGACAACCAAACTTCAGATCTTTACGGCGAAGTAACGTCCTTTATTTTTCTATATAAACGTTTTATATTTATTTCATGTTCACTACCATACGAACTAAAATACTGATGTTAATACAATTATTAATACTATAGTAATCAAAGATTCAAAGATGTAAAAGTTTTAAGAATGTACGTCCAATAAGAAATAATATACAAATAACAGATATTTAATTGAGTTGTCTTAAGATAAAATCTAATTTTTATCAATTGTATATGACAATTATACATTAAAAAATTTTAACAAATTCAAATTTTTGATGAAGTTACAAGTTTGTAAAATTCATACTCAGATATAATTTTAATTAAAAATTTTAACAAACAATTTTCCAGAACTAATAAAATATTAAAAAATTGTGGGTTTTATTTTGTTTTATGTAAGAAATTATATTCTGAAGTAAAATTTTGTAAAATACCAAAACAGATTTTACGATTAACCTTGTACTAAGCTTCATACACAAAAACGTACATAATTTTGTCTACGGTCTTTAATATAATGTTCTGGATCAATACTTTTAGTTATAATTTATGATCGATGAGCAATGTTAGTTAACAATAAAATTTTGTGTAATCACAATATTTTTTAACTAAAGATATTTTCAATTTTTCATCTCTTTTTAAACATGGTTTTTAAGAGTAGAATTATTGGTAGTAAAATATTTTCTTTATGTATAGAATTTTTCTCCACTACAAATCCATTTTGTAAGAAATTGTTCATTTTTAAAAAATTTGAATTTGTATTGAGAATTTACCAATTGAAACTTGAGACAGGTTAAATTTTATTAATAAAGAATCAACTTTATTATTTATTTGAAATATTTACCTTTTCTTAATATTTATGAAACACATGCAGAGGTTCAATATCAAATTTTAATATTAAATTCATTAATCTTAAATTTAGTATTTTACATAAGTAATACTATCAAAATGCTATTTTTTTTATTAATGTATTATTACTAATCATTAATACATTAAACATCTTAGTTTATTTTTTACAAACGTTAATTATAATAATAATTATGCATTATTTATATTTTTAATAAAAGTTTTTAAATTTAATTATTAGTTAAATCAAATTAATAATAATAATAATAATAATAATAATAATAATAATAATAATAATAATAATAATAATAATAATAATAATAATAATAATAATAATAATAATAATAATATGAAATGAACTATAACTATGTATATTTTTATTGAGTCAGTAGTTTTTTCAATTTTTTATATGAAGAATAGCTTTAAATTGAAATTAATCTAAATAAAATACAATTGATTATATTTAAATGACATCTTTTAAACCCTGTAACATTCACAAATGTTATATTAATATATGTTATAAAGTTAAATATGCATAATAATTTTGAGCGTATCATACCCTTGTGTACTTCACTAATAGCTGTAATAACAATAATAGAAATTTTAAGGAAATTCATTATTTTATTGTTCTGTATTATAATTAATTAATATTGATAGGTTTTTAAAAAAATAATTAGATTTCGAAAGTTTTAATTTTTGTTGCGACTCCAATATTGGAAACATCATACTCATTAAATAAGTAATTCTGATAAGAGTATTTTTATTTAAGAAAGTTAATTTTTTTAATGAAGTTTGATTGTGTTGTCTTTCTACTCAGAATATTACTACAGAATGGTAAGCATAAAAAGTTATTTTATGTAACTTTTTTATATTAAATTTATATTTATGACAAATACAAAGTATGAATCTGATTGCAACGATTTTTCTTCCTTTATAAATAATTAAACTTTCTAAAATGCATGTATCATTTGTAATTTTACATAAAATTATTTTAAAAATTTATCATTGTTTTAAGTTAAAATGTCAAAACACAATGTAAAATGAAATTTTTAAAAAAATATTAGCATTTCTTCAATTTCAATGATGATAAATATTTAGAGCTATACAAATTACACATCATTTTATACGTGCGACAAGAATGCATCAACAACTTAGTAGTACGGTACTATTTAAACGAAGCTTTTCTATTCAAATAATCTATAGGATCTAATAGGTTGAATAAATCATTATCAGAATTACTTGCATTATATTTTTTAAAGAAATTTCGGAAATATAACTGACGGAGACAGTTGTCTTTATAAAAGAACTAAGATTTTAAAAATAATATATGTATGTGTATGTGTGAAGTACATAGTAGTGGGTGGGTATGTACAACAAGGCAAGTGAGTGCATGGTAGATAAGAATTTTGCGGTGGCGGGCGAGCATGTCGAGCTGCCTCAACTCGCCTCATTACGCGCGGCTTGCGCACTCTCCTCGTGGTGCACTATCACCTCCACTCTCACGCTTTATGCACACCTCTAACCCGCGTATAAGGAAGGAAAGCCTTGCGAAGAGCAAGAAAAAGGCCCACGCGCAGTGAAAGAAAGTCGTTTTCTTCAACCTCCAAAACGAGTAGGACTGTTTGGAAAAACATGTCTTTCTTACTTCGATAACGTTACTAACGAGTCCCGCTCTTACCGGTGACGTTGCTTGACCTATTGGATCCTGCCTTCTCGGTAATGCTGTTTGGTGTACCGAGTTCCGCTTCTCACAAAAATCGTCGATGCTACCGGATATTCTGCGGCAATGTGTATATTATAACGCAAATCGGTACCTTTCTTAAAATCATCGCCGGCTCTTTTGTTAATTTAGAATATTTTGTATCAGTTTGATATTACCGTGTCGAATCATGTAAAAAATTAAAATATAAACATAGTCAAACAAAGAGCAGCGCGTTACGCATTTATTTGTACAAATCCTCCCACGAACCTCGGTTCAGCCTGAGCTGGCCACAGCAAGGATTTTTGTATCGCATATTCCGCTTAAGATAGTAAAAGGAACAGCAGAAAGGTTGGAGAAAAGATAAAAAAACGCAAGAGTGAGATCTTTAATAAGTGTAAGTTAATAAAAAAAGGTAACCACGCGACTTACAACTTTTTTGCATTTTAATTTGATTTTTTTCTTAAGGTGTTCTTTTTTTATTGTATTGTAAGCTATCTTTTAATTAGTTTTCTGCAATATATTAAATATGTTAACTCATGTATTTACCTTTAGATTACGTATTTTTGAAAAAAAATCTAAGATTTATTAAAGCGGCGTGTGACATAGAGGTAGGATTGGAGAAAATATAAAAATTTCGTAATTACATTATTTACATAATTATATCGCATCAAACAAATTTATAGTTCTGCGTAATTCTTACATAAATTTCAGAAATATAAAGTGCTCAGGAACAGGTAAATAAGTTTTTCTAGTAGTTAATATAAATTTATCAGGCCTTAAAGTAAACAGTTGTAAATTATTTTAGATAATTCTGGTCTGGAAGATTATCCCGAAAGATTGCGTCAATATCAGTACATATATCAGTCTGCAAATATAATGAAAGTATAATAGGTTGTAATAAGATTATTACAAATGTGTGCCATTGGTGTGTTGTGTGGTAAAAATGCATATGTATGTGCAATTGAATCAGTATCGCTGAACACCGAACGTATAAGAGCACATAAAACAGCCAACTCTCTATCTATTAAAATAGATAGACTATAATTTCGTTCGTAAAAAATTTATTCTTCAGACGTAGAGTAAGCGAGTCGATGTATACCAATAGTCACATTATCAGCGGTTTATTTAATGTTCATTTTTTAGCCGAAGAGGCCTGATCGTCTGATAATTTGGGAACTTTTACTTAACAGTAAATTGGCAAAATGTTCGTCTTGACTGTAAGATTTAGTGCTGTCCAATTTAGCAATTACTCGAAAAGTTGCGCATTTAGTGCCAACTATTCTAATAATTAATGTTATTTCTTAACCTTTTTAGTATTGGCAAAAATCACAAATTTCTTAAAATTAATTTCATAAAGCCAATGTTATTTAATGAAAATTAGGTTTTCAAAGAATTATTCTTCCAATATCTGGAGAATTTGATTTTGAAGCTAAATATTTGCTTTTTTTAAATAAAATAATAAAGAATTTAATTCAGAATTATTGTGTTTATTTAAATGTATTGTATGAATACCTTAGACTTTATTTTATAATATTTATAAAAATATATATTATTTACAATACTAATTTTTGAAATATTACTTGAAAAATGAAAAAATTTTTTTTATCATTCTATATGTATGAATTTAGGAAGAAGGAAAATGGATGTTTACTGGCGGTGAAGATTGTTCTGCAAGAATTTGGGATTTAAGGTAAGAACATTGTTTTGTAATGTAATTCTAAGATATAAGACATTATTATTCTGTTATCAGCAAAAAGCTGCAAATAGTGTAATTAAAAGTATATAACTGCCTATGATGATTATGAGTCTATTAGAGAAGGGAAGCTGGGCAGTATTTTTATACTCGACAAACCAATATAAGATGTTTTCTCTTATAATTATTTTTCTGTACAATAATTCTACTTATTATTTAAATATATTATATCGTTTAATTTAAATATTTTGTTCAATTATGTTTTTATAACAAACATATTGATGTGTTTGTAAGTTGACCCTAAAACTCACTTGTACGTATTAACATTTTTTGATTCTTTAAGATAGTCAACGGAATACATCATTTAACGGAATAAGATAAAATGCTATAATTAAGCAAAATATACAGCAATATGAGTTTTTATTCTTTTCAACAGCTCCCGTCATATGTAACACATCTAAAAGTACAAATGTAACTATTGTTACATACTGTGCTTGATATATATATATATATATATATTATTTAATAATAATTTAACCTAATATGTTTTGTATATTTAAATGACATACAAATAAGATAAAATTTTTCTAAAATTCATGTAGTAAAAGTTACATACTTATAAATATAAAATATAGTAAGTAAGAAGAGTACTTGAAAAAATTTAGTAATATTATGATTTTAAACTTATAAAACGACTTTTTTTATAGAATTTTTTAAAAATACTATATACTAATATATGCAATATTAATTTCTTTATAATGGCAGTAAATATTAATATACGACTATTAATAGACTTAATTCTGCAATCCCAAATAAGAAAGAAGCACCAGTGAATTGAATAATAAAGACAAGTGTGCGTGAAGTGTACGACAAGGCACAAAAATCTTGGATATGAGGCTAAGTGTGCGACACGATACGCTAGTTAATTGCCTAAACATACCTTGATTATACGATATAATTTATTAGCGTTATAAGACAACTATAAAATATGGCATTGAATAAACTGATAATAAAGACAATAATTTTTAATTTTTTTAATAAAGTATCTTTTATAACGGCTTCAACATTTATTGTCTTTTTTTATCAAAAAAAGATAATAATTTAGTTAATAAATTATCATATAAAAATTAAAAATAGATAATTTTAAAAGAAAAAGTATTTTTGTTAAATTTACAACTAAGAATTTTTATGAAATGAAAAATATGGTTATTCTGTTAAATTTATAATCGACTTTTTTGAAATAAAAAATTAAGAATCTTATGTTAGTTCATACGTTCATGTTTAAATGTTTTCATATTCATCACTAAATTATTTATATTATTTATAAATTATTTACACACATATATGTATGTGTGTAATTGATAACTATTTATAGTATTAAATAATTTATTAATTATACTTTTAGACATAAGTATATATGTATGTCATGTTTCTCGATGTTTCTCGGGCATGATTTTAATTATACGTTAATCGAACAATAATAACCTGTGTTGAAACAAGTATCTAATATGCATAAATTAAATTGCAGTCCTAGAGGTAAGGAGAATTGATAGGTGTATTTATAAATAAATAGAAATAGAAAAAATAATTATATATCTTTATGAACTTTACATAAAAGTTAATGAAATGGTCTGTATATGTTTTCAAATACGTTTCGGCTAATGCGACCTTTTAGAAAAAAAGTATACTTGGTGTATTTTGAATGATGATGTTTCTTTGTTTTTTGATGAAACAGTCGAGTATTTTTGTTTAGTCACCCTTTGCTAGAAAAGTCTCGTAGAGAGTAGTATATTTTTTCTTATCCGATAACTATATTATATTATAAAATTTTTTGGTCATGGAAGCAGAATCGACGAAATTGCAAGAGTTAACTTATGAACATTTGAAAACAAAATGAAATAAAAGAAATTATTAAAATTTTTAAAAATTATTGTTTGAAAATAAAATACAGAATTGGGAAGAATTAAATTTATAAATTTTAAAGTAATTTGATATTTTTGTCAATAATTCAAATGCAAAATTCATTGCATTAGATATATTTTCATTTAGCACGTGAACATTCAAACCTCATTACAGTGCAAAAATTAGACTGACAAAAATTAACTAATTGTAAAGAAAAAAACGTTAAAAAATTAAAATTATTCAATCAACTACGGATAAGTATAAGCGACAAAAATCACAAAAATAACAAAACCATTAAGCAGTTTTGCTAGAATTCAACAATAAAATATGAGTATTGAACTCTTCCTTCAATTATGATTATACATTCATTTACCACATATTTAGCTAGCATTATATTTATTTAAAAAAAAAACCTTTATAATTTCTCCAAGATAACCAAATCTTGAATTTGTAGATAGAGGACAATAATTTGTTAAATTTTTAAACATTGAAAAAAAAGAAAATAATTTTGAGGAAATTCAAAAATTCGATTAACTGAAAATAATATTTTCTTATCAAATTTGGTTGAATTCAAAACAAAATTAAAGCGTCGTCAAGAAATATTTAAAACTAGGAAAAAACTATATTTTAAAAATTTAGTTTATATTTAAATATTTTTAAACTTTATATTTAAAATTAAAATTAAAATTTTTAAAATTTTCTTAGAAAAATAAGTCGTGCAACTAATTTTTAAAAAAATTTAATGTTGAAATAATAATAAATAACTACCAGCAATGACAATGTTCAATATTATAGTAAATATATTCGTCTATGAAAAATAAAATTAGTTTTAATGATGTAACGGTCGACCCCAAAACTCCGTAGGGTGATCAAATCACATTTTTACTTGCCTTTCTGGCGGCGGCGACTTAATCCCTTTGCGTACCCTGGTTAACCCGGATCGGATGGCTTGATGTCGGACCAGGTTCGGCTCTTTTCAATTTGCTAAACCAATATTTATTCAAACAGATTTACAGCTATATCGCTTTTTCTTATAAACTATTTTACATAGATATTTTACATAGGTATAAGTTGATTACGGCGGCGGAAAATTTACTTGATATTAAAATTTCATAACAATTTGCTCTGAGTGAGTCAAGAGTAGTCTCTTGACTATGTCAGAGATCATGGATCTAGAAGTGTGTACGGCGAAAAACGAGCAGTTAGGCTGTACTCTTAGAGCTCTGTTCGTGTGCTAACAATCTGCACAACTCAACAGGATCTCCTTACTCCCACTAGATTATCTCCCTTGGAGTTTTGTTTTGCGTGTTAATAGTCTGCACGACTCAGGGAGATCTCCTTCCTTCCAACTAGAACTTTTCTTCCTCGCAAGTTCGCCTCCTTTATAGCTTAAATGCGATTTTTTTTCTTTGCTTTAAATCTGTCGTTTGGCGGATGACCGGCGGTGTTGCAAGCACGTTTTTCTTTCATTTTTAGGCACACTATCACGCACAAACACCTCACTACACAAACACTAAGTTTGCGACGGTCTTTTTCGTTCCAATAGATCACACAATAAATGGCTAGAGTTCAATAATTCGTCTTAATTTATGGTCCATGATAAATTCGCTGAAGTATACAGTGCAAAATCATCACGTTGCTTGGGAATTATCAAAAGTGCGTTTTTTAAAATTATCGAATAATCATAGAAAGTAATTCAAAATCAATAATTAAAAAAAATTGCACGGGAAAGATGCACTGAATTGAGAGAATAAACTGATACATTTAAAATTTATTTATGTCAATTATAGAAACCGAAGTTCCAATATTAAAATGTTTTATAGAATTCTTAGAAAATAGGTATAAAATTATCTAGGTTACTTCGTTAATACAAATACAATAGTTATATCTATACAAAATAATAATGTTTTAAAAATTAATCAATGCACTTTAAAAAGAAAGAGTTTTTTCTACACTCGGTATAAGTGCATGCATCATTTATAATGAATACGCATAATCTCTTTGTGTAAGGAATTTTGAATCACAATTATTCCGGAAAGAGTAAATATAGTAAAATTAAAAAAACAGTGTTTTAATATCTTGAACAGTGGTCATTGCAATGATCAATGTAAAGGGTAGGAGTGCTAACAATGCAAAAAAGCATAATTCACTGCTTCACTATGAAAAAAGGTAACGAACTGTAAACGAAAATGAAAAATGTTTAAGAAACGAAAACTTAAAAATAATATTAACAGCAACAATAAGATCAAAATTGTACTATCAAGCGCTTATTGATATAGAAAATAAATATTAACAAAAATTCAGCACGCTTAATTTTAAATAGTGATTCGCAATCTAATTTTTCAACCGAAAGATTTGCGAGTTTGCTTCAAAGTAAACGCAAAAAATATTCCCGTGGAAGAGCATAATTCGATGAAAAAAAATCAAAATTTCAATTAATGCGTGATTTTGTTGCCGAAAACAAGTAAATATAATACAATTTTAGAATTTTCAGATTTTTAAATTCCAAAATATATTGTGTTAGCCTACATAATTTTCTACACCATTCAAATTGATGCTTTCGGAGCAGGACTTTTTAATGATTAATTGTGTATAGAACAAATAACAGTAAACAAATATGGTGCGAAATTCACAGTAATATGTTTAGGTTTGTTAATTATAAGTAAGATAACAAAACCAAAAATCATGTTTTTTTTATCAAACGAAGTTATTCAAAAGAAAATTGCAAGATTTTAGGAAATATAAAAAATTTTAGATAAATGTTTTTTTCGGAAGAAGTACAGATTGAAAAATATTATACGAAAACAATACGTCACGATCCCATTAAAAATAGATATATTGTGAGACTACTGAACTGATAAAAAAGCGTTCCACTAATCCCAACTGGGGGATCGTTGCACTTTTTCTCTGGCCGATCCGCTTGGCTGATTATTTTGTTTTGCGTTCGACTCCCCCTGAGAAGGTTGGTTTGTCGCTACGTTGTGTTTGGCTTCTTATTTGTTTATGTGAATAGTTCGTCTTCAAAAAAACGGTTTTTGTAGTATGGAGAGGAGGTATTGCTTCAAGTGCGGAGAAGAAAGAAAAGAAATGTTATGATATCCGAGTCAGCAAGCCACGTCCTGCTTCCTTTCCGATGCCCACACGACTGTCCCTTGGATCTTCGTGGTGCATTTTTACATCCCTTACGCTCAAGCATCGCCACTCCAATCACTGCGTGGCACTTCCTCCCACTATTCCTTGATTCCACGTCGCGCCAATGCATGGGAAAGCAATTTCTTCCCAATTTATCTCAAGCTACGCCGCTCGGAATCATATTAAAATTCTCATTTATTAAATAATAGAACAACGTTTAATTGATCAAAACTTAAGTCGAATACAATAAATTAATCCGTGAATGCATTGATCTAAAATAAATAAAGGAATTATCAAATAATGAAAGAAGCCCAAGTTTTTTTATGCCACATCATATGCATCGACTAAATCGAACACTAGAATTTCATTAAATAATTGAAAGTTGGTCCAGTACTTCAATGAGATATTTTCGGTATAATCTTAAGATTTCGAACGCACGAGTATGTTAAAATTCCCGACATTAAGAAAATATATTGGCAAATTCTTGGTGATAAGTGCGATATGAACTTTGATAAAAATTTATCATATGAACTACGATAAAAATTATTATTTCAAGCAAATGATTTTTGCGATAAGAACATTTTCAATTAACGGATGACGTACAAAAGAATTTTTCTATGACCTTAAAAATTATAAAGAGAGATTTTTAGGTAGATGACGTAGTAACTAGGGCGCATATAATAGAAAATTCGAAATAAATGAATACAAATGAAGAAAGAGGGTTTTCATTGCATTTTTCAATGGTTATCAGATGATACAAGGGTGACTCAATAATTACTATATAAGTTTTAAAATACTGATTTAAGTAACAAAGATAAAAGATGCAATGTTTTAACTTACAAAATTAAAGAAATTCTTCAGATCAGGACTAAAAGCAAAGAATTCAATCTAACATAGCGAAGCTTTATGATTCCGTAGGTTTGTTTGGATAATTATTAAAGTAAAGTTAGTAATGCAACAACACTGGAAATGCGGCATTAGGATGAATCGGTTTCAATTGATATATAAGTATGAAGGATAAGTATAAAAAATCAAATTAATTTATTAAACAAGATAGAATTAGATAGAAAAATCATTGTTAAAGTCGATTGAAAAACACTAATTTTTAGACGCGTCAGAGAAGACATTTATGTAAAATCTGTATTTATGTAAAATCAATACACAATGAAAATAGAATAAAAATTAATTTATTATGTTCCAAGATTCGTGTAGCGTCTTTAACAAATATCTCCCTTCTTAAATTAGAATTCTGCGATGCTTAATTGTTTATATGTTTTCTAAAACATGCAATTCAAGTCTTATGTAAAATTATTGATATTTATTTGTGAACGGTAATACAGTAACGCTCAATGGATAGTGATATCTACAATAGATACAGAATCACATGTATTGAAAACATTTGTCGTCAATAGGATTGCGGAAATAAGGAACACGTCGAATATCGAATCATGGAGATATGTACCGTTAAATTAAAATTCCGCAAATGTTTTATCAGGAAATTAAATGCTTTTTTAATGGATTAAAATCAAGATATCAAAAATTGATCTGAATGGTTACATAAAACAAAAGAATAGTGTCCATATAAGCATTTTAAACAAGTAGTTCTAAGTTATATAAGGATAAAAATAACTCTTTAAACCATTTAATAACAAGAACTTTCAAATATGTAAAAATTTTCGTTGCAGAAATGAAAATTAATAACCGATCATTGTCAAAGGTTCATAAATAATATAAATTCCAAAAATATCAGATTATTCAGTTCATTAAATGCAAAAGAATTAAAAAAAGCTTTAATTTTCATAATAAAATAATACAAGAAGTTTTTTTAAAAGGATAATCTTAATTTATCAATAGAAAAAGAAATATGCCATGTAGTGGCTTTAAAAAACTGAATACATGTATCAACAGTGAAAAATTAATTCGGGTAGGTGATCGATTAGAAATATCATTGCTCAAATTTTGAGGAGTAAAAAATAATATTTTTTAAATAAATAATTTTATTTATTTAAATGACTTTAATGTACACACAAAGAGATTTCATTGGATATTATTAAATAACTTTGAATTGTCAATAACGTATTTCTTGTTTGAACTGATTCGTTTAAAGCGGACGAAGTGGAAGAAACGAATATTTTTGTTTAGTCGTCTATTGACAGAAAAGTCTCGTAGTGAGTAGTAATATTTTTTCCTACGATGCATGATAAAATGCAGAAATTCATTTATGACATTCTTAAGACACGATTGCCTTTTTTCGGCCTATATAATTAAGTGTACTAGCCGGGGATAGGCTATAGTCTTAATGCTAACTCCATTACTAAGATGATCAGTTCAAAATATGTAGTAGTCACTAGTTATTTGTGTTTGGCATTAATATTATATTATACTATATTGAATTTTAAATTAAACTATATTATTTATTATAAACTGAATGAAATAATTTTCGAGAAAAGTATAATGCGCTGTTAGACGTTTTGTCTAGTAACCGCAATTATGCTAGGAGAAATGCAATGGGTCACAAAAATTTTAAGACTGGAGTGCTGTAATTGCATAAAAAAGAATTTCAAGGAAAAGGAAATTGAAAGATGGGATTAAGCACTTTTAACAAAATATTCCATAATAGTTTTAATGTATTTATTTGTTACTTCTAATAAAGATCGACTGATAAATTTAGAAGTATAAGATATGACGTAATGCTTTTAGCACAGAAAATGGGCCATTTTTATACAAAATTTAAGTGGCAGATTGTATAGGTATAGAGGAAATTTTTATAATTTTTCCCAGAAAAGTTTATACACTCTGCATACATTTTCTAGTTTTTGTTGAAAAAATGGAATTTTTACTTTGTTAATCATTTAATTATTGGTTAGGTTTGATTCGAAATTTAATTTCTTATATCTGCATAATTTTTTTTATCAATTTGTTAATATTTAGCTTGTTTTTTTAATATTACAGATTAAATTAGTAACAGTTAGTGTTTACAGTTTGTATTTTCAATTTTTATTAAAATTATTCATATTAACACTACCATCTTTGTTATTAAAAATATCATTAACATTATTATTATTGTTATCATTGTTATCATTTTTTAATTATTATTTTTACTATTATTTTCTATTAACCTCAATTTTACCATTATTATTTCTTTTCCTTTTTAAAAATATTTTAATAATAATGAAAGACAATACAAAATTTTTAAATTAATATTATTATTTGTGATATTTATTTCAATGATACTGTCAATACTTATATTATAAATTCTTTAAAATAATTAATTCGATATAATTGTTTTTAAATAGAGATTATATATGTATGCATGTATATTTGTATTATATTTACTATTATTAATTATTGTAATAAACATTTGGCTTAACAGAAGTACTACTCTGCTATTGTAATTATTATGTTTAATAGAAAATTTTTTGTTTTGTATAAATTTAATGGTTTTTAATTGGTTTTATTGATTTTAATAAATTATGAATTTACGAGTTAGATAAAAATAAGAATATATAGAAAAAAGATAATTCTCTAATTAATAACAATTCTATTAAAAAAAACTGTGTAGTTGAGAATGCACGTTCTATCTGTGTGTCTACGTGTAGGCATCTGGATACTCAGAGTGTACATGCAGTCATAGAAATGTCAATTTTATATCTCGAGTGAAAATTTGTCCTGTTCTCCAACGAAATTCCAGATCTAGATGACAATTTTATATCCTTAATTTTTTTTCTACGACAGTTAGAAAAAAAAGAAAAATTTTGTCAGTCGTTTTTTGTTTCTCTCTTTTTGTTACTTTTATAAAATACTATTTAAGAAAGGCTATGCTCTAACACTTTATCTCAGAGTAGATCTGCAGTCTTTTCTATCAAGTTATATCATAGAGACAATGCTTTTCCTTTGTCTTTTTTATATTAATTTCTTTTTAATAATATTGTTTGCAGGGGACTAAATATATTCATGACAACCACGCAATATTAAAATTCTTATGTAAATAATTAACATATGGTCTACATACACGCAGTTTCTTAAATACGAAATTCGAGAAAATTTGGAATTTTGGAATGTGACTTTCTTTTACAAACCGTTCATCTTTTCATAGACTATGAATATTCAAATTATACATTCATATATGCAAATTCTATATATACATCTCGAAGTATATTTAATGTTTTTATAGTTTGTACTTTTTATTCTGTTCATTGAAATATATATATTTTTATATTATAGATCAAGTAGTTTTCAATGTCAACGAATATTTCAAGTATCAGCACCAGTTAATTGTGTTTACTTGCATCCAAATCAAGCAGAATTAATTGTTGGCGATCAAAGTGGAGTAATACATTTATGGGATCTTCGATCTGACCATAATGAGCAGTTGGTATTGAATATCACATTTGATTTTATATATTTTTGTGATAATTTAAAAAAAATTCATCTTCCCAATACGATTATTTGTAGATTCCTGAGTCAGAGTCATCGATACAAGATTTAGCAGTAGATGCTGATGGAACATATATGTCCGCCGTCAATAATAAAGGAAATTGCTTTGTTTGGGCACTCACTGGTGGTATTAGAGAAGAACCTACGAAACTAAATCCTCGACACAAACTTAATGCGCACAAAGGATATGCTCTTGCCTGTAAATTTAGTCCTGATTCTACGTAAGTAATTTTAAATATGCAATACAATAATTTTATATCTTATATACTAATTTTACTTGTTTCTTTATTATTATTTTTATTGTAAAACATTTACACTATTAATTATGTTTAAATGTACATATTTCTCAATTTTAGTTTTATATTAATAATTGTAAAATTATTGTTTAAATTGGTTGTATGTACGTAAAAATTAAATTTTTTAATTCTGGGCTTGATCTTTTTTAAAGTGATGCTATGTGAAAGCAGACTTAAGAATAGTGAGATGTTATGTTGATTTTATTATTATTTTACCAAACAATTCTAATTTTATACATTATTTTAAATCTGATAAAAATATTCTTTAACCATATTATTAATAAAGTTAATAAAATGATCTCAACAAAGGTTACAAAAATTTACAAATAAGTATTATTTTCAAATTAACAAATATATGTTGAGTATCCTGTGAAAAGGTAAAAAGGTATATTATAATAGTAATTAATGTTATATTTAACATCTTCGTTGGCTATACTATTTATGCAACAATAGAATTGCTATTTCTAATAATTTAATATTAATTGGTTTTTAAAAAAATTTTATTGAATCAGTAATAGGTTTGAGTTTATACGCATCGTAATAGAATTTATGTTAAAAACAGCCAAGAAACATTCTGATCTGAGTGTCGGATGCGATTCGATGCCCACTTTTCCAATTGGACTTTTCGATATCATTACGATTGCGTATTGGTAAAGATTACAAAATTAGAATTGCCGAAATATTACATATACACGTAGTATACTAGTGTAACTGAGGAAGAAGTACGCTTGGTTACTATATTCAAAACTTCAGAGTTATGCAATCCATGTAACGATGGTGTTCTTAGAGTAGAAATAGTAAAAACACAACATGAAACTTTCAAACATTGTATAAAACGAGTATTACTTTTACTTAGAGATCAATTCAATTTTAATAATTCAATTATTTTATTGTGCACTATATTATGTATTTGTTTCTTTTCAATGCATTTATGCATTAGTCATTTGCTATATAACCCATAAAAATCTTCAGAAAATCGAAAAGGATGTCATGGCTATGGATCTCAAGGTTATGTTAGAATCGGACAGAATAGTTGTTCCGTTTCACCTTGACAAGGACGAAATAGTTGCTTTAATTTACTCTGTAAAGGGCGAAATTTTCTCTTGATGCTTTTGCCTTGACGATCATTATTTATTGTAGATCTTCGAATCACCGAATCAACTCTATCCTTTAGGGCAGAGTTGCTTTGCCTGCGTGTGGAAATTTAGCTAATCTAGATAGAGAAAAACAGTCATTGATAAACCCTCTACAATTAACTGTCCATCCAAAGCTGCACTGTCTTGATCAGACTAGAACACCTCCTTCTACCGCCATCTGAACTATCGGTACATTCCCAACAAAGCTAATTATGAGCAGATGCAGTTAATAATCGACTATGCCAAATGGACGGGATAAACGCTAGAATTTTCCCAAGTGGATCTCTCATTTCTTCCGTCTCTTGTCGGGAAATTTTACGAGTGCCAAATTCAAAAAGTAAATCATGCCCATACCGGTCGGCGCCAGCCTGCTATCGGTTGGCATGGGTCTAGGTTTTTCCTTTTACAGCATGCTGCAGATGTTAGACTCATCTGGCGAATGTTGGTCTTTTTATTATTTATCGTTATATTTTTCGATTTGAACTAAAGACATTAAAGCGTTTTGGCGTATTCAGATGTATATGTCTATGTATTTAAGCACAATTGAATATTAACAATAAAATTAATGTATTGCAATGGGATAAATCTTGTCCTTGATTCTGTTAAACTTTTTTATTGCATTTTATCTTTAACTCCATTTTTTTCTGTTAAATATCCTAATAATTTTCAGCCGACTACAGCATATTCATTATTTGCAAGAAATTACTAATATATATATATATATATATATATATATATAAATTATACATTTCAAATGCATTAAGAATTTAAACGAAAAATAATATGTTATTTAAATTATTTTTTCGTTTTTTGAGAGTGGGAAGAGTGAAAATATTAAATTGTAATTAAACAAAATTTATTCTTTAATATCCTAACGGTTTATTATAATGGAGAATACACTTTATAATAGAAAATGCAATTGACACGAAAATACAATAAATACAAATTAGTAGCTAAAATCTTACAACATACTGCTCAAATTAAAAAATTGTTTAATATCTTTTTTTAAGGATCACTTCCTTTATATAAGCTTTTTTAATTGTCAATTTTTAATCTTTTGATAAGGTTTTTTTTGCATATAAAATAGAAAATAGGTTTACTAAACCTTAGATGCAAAATTCTTGTTTGTAACTAAATCTTTATTTTATTATGCAGTAAAAAACTTTAAATTTTATATTAAAAAGATATAGTTGTAGATAACACAATTACAGGCTTTTAGAACTAAGGTAGAATATAGTTGCGTTAATAATAATATTAATGTAACTAAATTAAGATTTTTTAAATAAATTAGTACCGTTAGATAACTAAATTTAACTTATTTGAGTACCTATTTTACATAATACTACATAATGTTTGAATAGTCCCCATGAAAAATACAGCAAAACTTTAAATAAACATTATTATTTTGCAGATTACTCGTTACAACTTCAGCTGATCAAACTGCTAGAATATGGAGAACAACAGATTTTTTTGAAGTGCAGGTACTTCAACATGAAGCAAAACGGTGGGTTTGGGATGTAGCTTTTAGTGCAGATTCACAGTACATTTTCACAGGTATATTTATGAACTACTCTATCATCATAACTTTTACAACTTTTTATTTTCTAGCCCAAAAAAATTATGTATTACAGCTTCATCAGATGGTGTTGCAAGATTATGGAATATATCATCTGGAAGTCTTAAGCGAGAATATCGAGGGCATCAAAAAGTTGTTTCAGCAGTTGCATTCAGAGATGAAGTAATTTTAGTTAATTAATATTTGTAAAGAATCGTAACATTAAATAATTTTTAAATAAATATACAAGACTAAACTATGTTGTATAGGTATATCGTTAATAAAAACAATAAAATATTTTTTACGTATAATTACTTAAGAAATTTAGATATCTAATTTGTGTTAAAGAGAAATCTTAATTTCTTATTAATAAAACTTTGCAATTAGAACAAATTGTTTGCACGAAATATTTTAACTGATAATAATTGAATAATTTACGTGTACAAAATATTTGTACAATATTTAATGTATATTTAATGCTCTGAATCATTAGCATGTTCTGGATTATTTAATATGCGATTTATTTATGGAGATAAACTAAAGATGAAATTTTTTAAAACTCGTATAACATAAAAAGAGAAATATCAAGTTTATAATCCATAAAAAATATATTTTAGTAATTAAGTTTATGATTTTTAATTTTTTCTGTTCACATTATTTGTTCACTTTCGGTATCCAAAAAAAGGAAAAAATTAATGTTACAAATTAATATTGTAATGTTAATAATAAATTTTAAATATATGTTTTAAAGAGGTTATATCGATTTAAAATTTTAAAATATTTGCATGATAATTTTTTTTAAATGTTACTTTTATTCGTTCACTAAGAAGTTTTTGATTAAAGATACAATATGATTTTTAATGAATTTATGATTCTTTCTCGATATACATAGGTATTAAAATAAATATTTTTTATATTTCAATGTTTTTTTCAACTACTATATTATAGTAATTAATTTTTTATACCATGCATTTGTTTTTTTTTTATTAAATCTTCTTCGTCAAAATATTGATCTTATATTTAGCTAAGCCTGTCCAAGCCAGCTAGCATCATGGTAAAGATCAGGCTCTATTCATTACAAAGTTTGTAACGGGCTGCGCAGCGTTTGTTGCATAACATTTTTTTCTATGCTTGTAAACTCTACGTTTTAAACGTAGTATATGAGTGTGGGTAAATAAAAGCGTGCACCACATACTCAGATATGCGCAAGTGAGAGCAAATTCACCGAACGTTCTCCGTGAGAAAAACCGTATGTACCATGTACACGCTTCAACTGCGTGTTTATAAGAGTTTCTGTCTCGTATCCTGTATTATCTCACACTTTTTTCTAACATTTACCGTAGTCACTTATACCAATTTTCTTGTTCGAACAAGCGGTGCGAAACCCCTTTACCTGGAATCGTATCTTCTTTTCCACTTTTATGAAAAAAAATTAAAACGCTGTCTGACTTCTCTCTTTGCTTCTCTGCAAAGTGATTTGCACTCCTCATGAAGAATATACGACGACGCACCACAGTGTTTACGAGAACTCTGATAGTTATCAATTTATGCTAGTGTTCGTAGCCTTAGTTTCGTGAATGAATCGTACAAAATAAAGACAAAACTTAGGGTTAGTAATAATTATAGATGAAATTAGACTTAGAAGTATTATATTAGAGAGTATGTGTTCGTTACACAAAGTGTGTAATAAGATATTAATTTAATTATGTTAATTATATTAAACATATTTTACCTGCGTAATAGATTGTATTGTATGTAAAATCTTTTTTCTAATTAAACACTTATAATATAACTATAATAAAACTATTATAAATTTAAAAAATTAACATTTATAATGACAAATCATACCTTACAATTTTAATAAAACTTCTAAAAAGTAATTTTAACATTTTGAACATATTTTTTTATTATGTATTATTAATTTTATAGAAAATAGAATTTATTAAAACATACATTATTTTAATGCTACTAGAGTAATGTAAAATCTTAAAGATTGGCACAAACATTTTCAAAAGTATTATCTGCTTAAAATAGCTGAAAAAATTTAAATTAATAATTTATAAAAATATAATTAAAGATTTACATATAGTAAAACCTAAATTCAAAATATTAGATCTTTAAATAACAGAAATATTAAATTTAATTTATGTAATTTATCTATTCGTGTATATTTATATATTAATGAATAATAACTACTCTTAGTTTTTGGGTGCACTGCCTAGTGCATTAATTCTTTTTGAATAGTTAATAATTCTATTACTCAAATTCGCAGGATTACGGCAAAGTATTAACTCGGGAGGCGAGTGAGAAAAAGAAGTGCATGGCATGATGTTGAAATCGTATGAGAAAAATTTGTAATTAGGATAACGTCGCGTGCAAGTATAGGTTTCCTACCAATTGGTATTATAGAGCTGACTTGAAAGAGAAAGTTAGAATTTAAAAGCCGTGAACTGAGCTTTTTCAAGTGACACATAATAAATTTTCTGTCTCTTTCATGTATATAGCCTTGCGTATAATCGCCGTGGCAATCCGTGATAAACGTAAAAGCTGAGATTTAAGAATAAATTGTAATGGAGAAATTATACGCTTTATTTTTTATCCTTTTCTCAATTTTTTCTTCCTAACAGATTTGAAGATAAGGATATTGCGTTTAGGGTCAACACGAACTTTATTTAACGCAAGCAAGTGGAAATGAACTAATTTCATTATTATAATATTATAATGTATATATACTTTAAATTGTATCTACACGATAATTCGTAGAATACACAAAATTTTTCAAAACTAATCAAATGAATATACAGCTTTTATCTTTCGCATGTATTTTTGCATTATGTCGGGTAGTATTTTTTCACAGATCTATATTTTAAGATAAACTATAGCCTTTCGTAAATCTGATTGCTAAACATTTTCATTAAGATCATGTAGCACATGCAATAGTTTGCATATTCATGTACAATTTTGATTATTTATTGATGATGTCATTTCGCCCTCGTAATCGTCTTAAAAGTACCATATCTCTTGGCATTAATGTAATTCGTTTTGTATGTAAACATAAAAGTACAGCATCTTCAAAAAATTGAATGATATACATTTCAGCAGATTCTTGTAAAGCTTCTAATGCACCAGCTTGAATTCTATATAAAAACAATAGAAATTAGTTGAAGTATTTTCAAATCATATATATAATTAATTAGGATTAAAAAATAAAAAATTTATAACTTTAAACATTGATTAGTAACTTATGTATAATAAATTATTGTTTTCTTATATAATATCAAATATGCTCATGAGTAGTCTTAAAAGTTTTGAGCTTAACATAAAAGTACAGACGAGAATATTAGATAAATTTACTTGTTCTACGTAGTGTCTTTTAAGTAAAAAGTTATTTAATGCAATAAACTAAATTTGACCATACCAACGCCAAAGTAAGAATGCATTGTGTGAAAAATAACTTTTTAAGATTTAAAGTGAGGTTTTTTACTTTAGCTACGATAACAGATAGATTAGTCTTTTTAAGCAATTTACTCAAATATTTTCTCATTTAATTTAAAATTGATGCTTGGCATAATATTTGATTTGATTATTATTTATAAAAATACTGATTTTAACTATTATCCTACATTGAAAATGCTTCAAAACGAAAATATTTTTTAAAGTGTTAGTTTTTCTGTAATTAAAGGAATAGAGGGGCAAAATATAAAAAGTGAAAATATTATGTCTATTTTTCCTCAAAGTTTATATAATCGACAGAACAGATTATGTTTTTCCTTTTTTCAAAATCCTCTAACTGCCGTGGATGCAATACCAGGGGAATTTAAAGCTGTTTCTGTGACGTTTGTCTTTATCTCCGTTGACTATCTCTTTTTGCATAGGTAGATTTACAGAAACTGCCATAATTCAAACTTACGGTAAAATAATGTTACAAAAGAATTTTACAATTAAATGACTAAGGCGGTTTTTACAAGAGACAAGACATTATTTAATCATAGACGTAAACGTACTATAGTTTTCGATTTTGATGCAATAGCATAAATATCTAAGGTTATATGGGAACGAGATAAAATATATAATTATATATTTAATACTTTACTTTCCTAATCAATTATTATATTATAATTAGTCGGATTATTTTTATCTAATATCTATTTCGATATATTAAACAATGTATCAAATCTTTAACGAAATTTCTCTTTTAAACTTATAAAAAAAAGTTTGGAGGCAGTAAGAAATTAATGTTTACTAGACTATTAATATGTAAAAAAATATTACCAAATTTTTAAAGATGTTGTAGTGTATAAGTCGTATATTTGCTTATTAAATTAATATATTCTGATTGCATTTTCACATAATGACATACGTACTGTATTAGTGTTAAAGTATAGAACTTCTTGTAGAGCATAAGCCTGGTTTGTTTTTTATATATTGTATTAATATATTACGTACAGAGTGCTTCTGTTCACTTTACAACATAAAATTCGTATTGGTTGGTAAGATTATTTTTCGCAGTATTTACAAGTACTGCGCATTATTTACATTATTTACAGCATTTACAGTATTATTTGTAAAATACTAAATGATTGTATTACAGCGTTTTAATACTCTTTATTAACTCATTTTACGTAATCGGTATCAGAAAATTTTCTGATTTAGGTTTATCATTTAGATTCAATCTGTACCTTGATCTTGGCAAATCTCAGATGATAAGATAAAACGTATTTCTTTCAAAATCATCAGCTGATTATCCCGTTGGATATTTAAATTTTATTTACATTAAAATTATTAATTTAAATTAAAAATTAAATATTTACCAATAAAACTGTTGCCGAAAGCAACAGGCAAATTTTTTGTACGTACTATACAACGCGAAATGAGCACTACTCGTCGGACGGTGATTCAAGTAGTAAAAAACATTAACTCCTCATCTATAAGTACTACTGTTACCAATATTTTAATTTAGATATTATCAAAAGTACGTTATAAATATATTTTTATCAATCAAAATCCTGGAAACAATGGATAAACTTTTTATAAATAAGGTGAATCGAATCTCTTTCATTGGAAGTCGTAATAGCTAATTTTTTAGCTAGGTCATAATAGCTATTTTAGTCATTATTAACGCTATTCTTCTATTATATTAAAACAGAATAATATCTCAGTAATATTGTAATCTCATTTTTATTTATGAAAACCGTCTTTGGAGTGCATCTTTAGAGTGTAAACCAAGAGCATGCTACTTTTGTATGAAGAAATTATTCAACTTTTTGTCAAAACGCGTCACTTTCAGAAATTTTACGGTAATTGATAGTAGCAGATTCACTGGTGTCTCTACATAAGTCAAATAATTCACTTCCACCGTATTATACAGTCACCGTAATGATGAAAATAAACGCACCAAATTTATCTTGGAAAGAAATATCTATAGCCATTTTATGTACGTTACTTAGTAAATAAGTGTAAGAAAAGAGAAAAGGACCTGCGACAAAGCTTAAAAAGTGTTTAACTCCTCTTCCCTCCTCAGATTGGTCTGACTGCTGTCTTTCATTTGCGCATATTATCTTTCAGTGCGTTCTTCTCTACCAGGTGTTACCTTTTTATGCGTCCTCTGAAATTCAGCTTCCAGCATTTCTCGTGTTTTCTTTCTTTCTAGCAATCGCGTATTAAATATAAAAGCTTTTAAAAATTCACGATCATGACTTTTTCATAAAGTAAATGCCAATGATATATATGAAATTTATTACATAAAGTAGTTTTTTAGAATATATATTACACTACTTTAAAATAGTAAGTTTTTGTAAAAATGTTAGAAAAAATATGTTACTCGTTAAGATAAAATGAATACAATGAATGTTTATTTGTGAATGTTAGATTATACATAATATTATTAATTATATAATATTTTAAAAAAGGTTATAGGTAAAATATAATAGAAGTTTTGTTTAATAATTATATATAAGGCTGTTATTTTTAGGAAAAATATTAATAACATGTGGAATCAGTTTTTGTATATATATACAGTCTACTTCGATGACTCAGAGCTCAGAAATGCAAGGCAAAAATTTAATGCAATCGTATGTTGTTATGAACCAAAGCACATCAAATGAGTTTGCAAGACATTTGTTTGAAAAATTAATTTTGACAGGGTCTAAAAACCTACTGCGCAGGAGTATTAATAATAAGTAAAGAAAGACAGTTGTCGACAAGAAAAAACATAAGTTAGAAGTTAGGAATTAGGAGAAAACTAGAAACTTTAACATAATTCGCATTCAGCCGTAAAATGCTTCTCAAAATAATTTTAAGAAACTTATGTTCAATTTAAAATTATATAGTGGTTCATTATTAGTACTTGCTAGATCCTTTGTACATATTATGACTAGCATTTAATGTAGTGGTACGTTTGATGTAGAAGTCTTTTATTTTCAGAACCTTTCAGTGCTCTGATGTATCACTTTTACGGACTCTTCAAATATTTATTTAAAACAGTAGCAATTTATTATCCTTATGGTTTTTTAGTGAAGCATAGAAATACGTATAACAGGAGAAATAATAAGCTAAGCCCACAAGCGTCCATTGTAACATCACTTTTTCTATAATAATAAATTTTTTACGCTCCATAAAAAATTTCATTTATGCTTCTTGAGATATTACTTCATATTTTCCAAAACATTAAGACTTAAAATTATTGGAAATATTCAAAGAATAAAAAAGCTAATCTGACTTCAAATACAATTTCAAGAGAGGTAAGTATGAATACAAGAAAGTGAATGGAGTTAAAAAAGCAAAATAGTAATCCTCTCAAGCATTAAAAGACAAATCAAATAGCTAAATAAAAAAATAATGCACAAGTGTTTATCAAATGTTTAGCAAATTCTGAAGTTACACAAAAAATCTCTAGTATGAAAAGTGTAATCAAATCTTTACAGTCATCAACATTAAGAATTGAGTCTTAACATTAACTAGCAACAGCTAAAATAATTGCTTTTATCAATATTTTAGCAACACAAGACATATTAAAACACCTTTTATCCTTAACTTAGGTTGATTTCCAATTCTTGGATTAATAAAGCATTATAAATATATGAGAAAGTTTGAAAATATAAAAGAAGGAACATATTATCAACCTAATTAAGCAATATGATTGGAAATTAAAAAAGAAGACAATGACGATTCAAATGACATCCACGTAGAAGAATATCTGTGCAAAAGAGATTATCAAAGGATGAATAGTTTCAGACAAAAAGTCAGATCAAAGAGATAGAAATAGAAACTAATAATCTAATAATACATCAATTGCTTAGCATTGACAGTAAAAAGTATAGAAACTTCAACAGATCCTAAAGAAAAAATTTTCAAAAACTTTATGCAAATCAAAAGCCCAATCAAAATGCTAGAAAACGTAAATTTTGGTGATTCAATCCTGAACTACGAAATATAAAATTTAATTATTGAGAAACTATCGTTCAAGCAGATCATAATAAAATCCTAAAAACAACAATCATTCATAACAGTTTGCGATGGTGGAATCCTTCGCTAGCGTACAGTGTTTTGAGGGAAAATATTAATGAATGTGTATGTGTACGTAAGTGCGAGTGCAGAAAATGTAAATAGAACTCGCCGAAAATATAAGTAATAGTATTTAAGGATTCGCGGTGATGGACCAGCTTATCTAGCAGCCGCAGCGCGCCGCAGTAGCGCCCGGCTCAATTTTTTTTCTTCGTAGCGCGCTACTCTCTCTATCGTCTCTTGCGACATGCGCGCTTCTAGCCCCCGCATTTCCTTCCTTGGCGTCCTGGCCTAAGGAGAAGAGCCTTGTGAAGGGAGAGAAAAAGGCCCGCATGCAGGAAGATAGGGTCGTTTATCTCGAACTATCAACCGAGTCCGATTGTTTGGAAAGACACGTCCTCCGCCATCTCGGTGAAGCTGCCTGACGTACCGAATCTGTTCTTTATCCCCGGTAACACTGGCTGTTGTATCGGATCTGCTTCACCTCGGTGTCGTTGATTGACGCATCGGATCTAGTCCTTCGGTGATGCTGTCTGATGTATCGAATCTGTTCCTTATCCCCGGTAACGCTGGCTGGAATAACGGATCCGCTTCATCCCGGTGTTGTTACTTGACGCACCAGATCCTATCCTTCAGTGACGCAGCCTGACATACCAAATCCGCTCCTTACCCCCGGTAACGCTGGCTGACGTACCAGATCCGCCCCTCGACTCTCGGAAAAAACCACCACCGTCACCGCAAGTCCCATGACACGATTGTTAGTAGAAATAAGAAAGATTATCAGTTAGGGAATAGAAAATTGTAAAATTATTGTTTCTTTTTTGGCTAAATACACGAAACCTTGAAAATTAGAACACCCGAACAACCCGCGTTTCATTGATTTATAAACACCCCGATGAAACCTTACGCAAGAACTCCGGTCCGGCCCGAGCTGTCCGAAGCAAGAATTCACGAGGTAAGGAAAATAAATCATGAATAATAGCAAGAAACGCAAAGAGAAAAAAAAACGAGACGAACTAAAACCGTCATAAGTTTTATGAGCCTAATAAAACCAACTTCTGATTTAGAACAAAGAAGATATTAAATATAAGTTTTAATGAAAAACAAATGTATAGCTTTGTAAATAAGAGTAATAACAAAGAGGAAGCATCAGACAACATAATATAGGGATAAAATGGATTGAAATAGAAAATTGGAAAGGTTAAAAAGAGAAGAATAATATTAGAGACAATCAAAGAAACAAGGAAAAGTATCAAAACTATCACATTGGCAATTAAAGTTTATCAAAATTGCTTGTATCACAATGATTGAATCAATGATAATAAAACAAAAAGAAGAGAAAATATAAATATGTAAGCTGAAACAATTCTTTTATGATTTAAGATCTAACATAAGATCTATGTATAGTATTTTAAATGAAAGAACCAAAAAATTCCCTAAACATAAAACAGAAAAAGAACATAAGACTTCACCATAAGAACACGCTAAAAGTATTTTGTCAAAAATCAGCATAGAAGACTGCAAACCTCACAATACACTTATACTGTCAAAACAACTATATAATGAGAATAAATCTAATGAAGATTTTGGATAGATTTAGAGAAGGATAAGGCTAGATAAGTCTAAAGAATTTATATACATAGGTCATAGGTAATATTTTTGAAAATAAACATTTACTAGAATCAAAATATGCAATCAGACAATTATTTAGAATTAAGTTTTCAAATTTAAACGATGATAATAAATTAAAACAAATATTTAATTTATATATAAAATAAATTAGAATATTAGTATCTAAAATTTAAAACTAATGTAAACTTCTTTTTAAAGAAATGCTAAATGTATTAATTATAAAGTAATCATAAGTACAAAAGCTGTTGGTCCAATATGTAACCTAGTGATTTCAAGATATAAATTTATAATATGAGATGAGCAATACTTTAACATTCACAGTTGAAAATCTAGTACCTCTTCAACAGTATATGTATATTGTATGCCAGTCAATAATAGAGATTACCAAACAACAATGAGCATATTCAAAGAAAACATAAAAAACAATCTGATCTTAAATATAAGCAAGAGATAAAATAATATGGACTGGTGCAATTACAAATTTTATTTGTCATACTTGATTTATTGTTTTCCAATTACAAATTTCTTTTATATATATTTCATATCTAATATGAACGTATATAACCGTATTATTAAATTTTAATTAAAATTTAAAGAGTTCTGAATTGGTTTATTTTTTAATTCACTTTTAGTACTCTTTGTTACATCTTTTAAATATGGCAGACTAGAATATTTAATTTAAATGGAAAAATATGATCATACTTAAATAGTTAAAACGAATATTTTTTTCCAGGATTACTTTTTTAAAATTGCAATATTCTTTTAATTATACCTAAAAGATAATCTTTTAATCATTAAATTTAGTTTTTTTATCATTACAGGTTTACTAAATCACGAAAATTTGAGAATAGTGATTAAATCAAGTTATAAAATCATTATTAAAAAATTTGTCAATTTTAATAAATATAAAAAAACTTCGGTAAAAATTGGTAATTTATATACTTATATTACAAAAGAAATTCTTAAAAATTTATACTATAACATTTTTTAAATTTGTAATTAGAAAGAATATAAGATATTTTTTTAAAGAAAATAAAAACTAAATATGTTTTTATACTGATTTTACAAATAAACTTTGAAAATTACTTTTATCTAATTAACTGAAATTTATTCATAAATATCTATCTTAATATCTTATTTTAATTATTGAAAAACAATAACCACACTATAAATATTTGTAGGTGTACGCATTTTTCTAACATACCAACAATAAATTTAAAATATTAAATTTATTTTTTATTATGTAAAAATATATTTTAAATGTACCTTTGAAATTTGTAATTAGGAAAAAGATCGTATATAATTTCTCGCACAAGTTTTATAAATGGAACCCTTGGAATAAGTAGTTGTGTACTCTTCTGTAAATATTTAATTTCTTGTAGAACATGGTCCTTAATAAGCCTTTTTCTATATTTATTAACTAAAACTATTGTCTATAACAAACATTTTAATTTTTAAATATTTAAAAATACAGGATAAAAATTATTCAAGAAATACTAATAAGAATTTATGTAAAATAAAGATTCTACTTACTCGATGTGATTTTGTACTATAAGCATTACTTTGAATTATAATCGTTGAATGATTAGATGCTGATCTATGAACATTGAAAAAAATTACTAAAAATGAATAATGTTACATGTTAACATTTAAAAATATTCTAACCTTTTATTAGATTTCTTTCGAACCATATCTATATTCGATCATGAATACAAAGTTATGTAGTACACATTAAAAAAAAGCAAAATCAGTATGAATTATCATAAACAGAATGTACAGAAACAAATAATATGTAAGTAAATAGGTTTAAAATTTGAATTGACTACCAAAACTTTAAAAATATTTTACAAGAACTATTAATTATATGAAATATATAGATAAATTAGTTAATTGAAAAATTTAATAAAATCATTAATAAGTTTTGTCTTATCGTTTTTGTATTTCTTAAGTCAACCAAAATAATTATATTTAGTTACAATTTTTGAATCAGAACAAAATATAATTATTTTCTTTTTTCAAAATATTAAAATTGATATTATTTCAATAATACAATTGATTGCGCATTAAATGCAAAGATAATGACAATAATCCGTATTTGATTATCAAGCCAGTTGTATTACTATTCATGTATTAATATGTCATTTCGAATATGCGCAGTAATGATCTCAGTTTGTTGTATCTTACGATAATTTGTATTGAATTATGTGGGTGTTTTAAGAAGCACTAAAAGCACAATATTATTACTCACGGATATAGTTGCTTCTGATGTTATGATTTATTATAATGTGAAATTCATTAAAATTTTATATAAAATAATTAAAAATTTTTAAATAAGAAATATATTGTTATGTACCAATTTATATGCAACTATATAAGCACATATGTACACACGCAACGTATCTTTCACACGCCGTCACACAACACGCGTGTAGATTGAATATTTTTTCTTACTGAGCGATGTTTCGACAACGTCAGCAATGCAATGAAAAAATGGGTTGCATGCCGCAATCGTATATTGACGGAACAAAGAAAACCGAGTTACATGCATAAAAGGAAGGGAGACGGTGTAAACACATATAGATGCGAGCGGGAGAAAACATGTCGTCTTGTATCGCAATGGGAATGAGTTGGTGCGATTGAGTCTCGGTCGATCTATATAAAAAAAGGTTGCCAAACGCGGCTCAGGATGGTTGTTTCCCCGCAACTACTCACCTAATAGCAATAGCGGGATGTCTGGTTTTACCATGGAGCGTGAACATAGGCTCCTCCAGTAAGAGGTTCACAAATACCCGAAATCTCATCATCGACAGTCCAGGCTCGATTCATAACTACACAAGCCGCAATTCCTCTAGCTATACCGTCTCATCTTACTTCCATCCACCGATCCTACTTGCTCGTTCATCCTCCTCTCCCGCGCAGTACGTTATTTGACGTACGGGGGCTCTTCCCACCGATTAGTATGTTAATTGACGTACTGCCTCTGTTTTTCTCCTCCACTTTTTGTACATTATACGTATCTCTCAGTGGAATAAAAGTTGAAGAGGCTCATGAAATTTGTTTTTAACGCCCATCAACCAAGGACTAAGACTTTACCATCAGAACTACCATCGCGCAGGATATCAATTAAGGATCTCTATTGATACCACATGCAGCATTTACCCACGCTTTTTTTCCGATTTCCAAACCCTTACTTAAAAGAATTCTACCCCGTCGTTCAACTATTCCCGCGCCTAGGAGAAGGGACATCGAGCGCTGGTTACAGACGGACGCGCTCTCGACAGATGCGAACCGATACTCGATCAATCAAACAAAATTTCATTACACGACCGACCGACAAGAGAAATTTTGTTACAACGATAATACTTTAAAAATCACATTTAATTAGGATAGTTAAATGTTAATAAATTTATAAAAATTTATTCGCAATATAAAATATTGTTTATATTATTATAACAGTTTATTTATCTTAATATATTTTATTTTTAAAAAATTTTTTTATATATAAAATATATATTACTTATTTATCTCTGTTTGAAAGAAAATTTAAAATAGTATTTCTTTTGTTTGAAAGTATTGTATTTTTGTTTTCAAAATATATACAAGTTAAATGTTGATATTTGTTAAATTACGATATATTAAGAAAATTATTTTTTTAAAAATATATTTTTCTAATATTGTATAAATATATTTTTATTAAAATATTTATCTATTTATCTTTAACATAAGTTAATTATTGTATTTTATTATATGATAAGCTTAATAAATTTTTAAAAGTTTTTCCTTTCAAAATTAGTGTTATTATTACTACTTTTTATTGCACTAAATATAACAGTTAATATAGTTACTAGATCTATATATAACTTGTTACTTCTGTTTTATGAGTTTAGGAGATTTAATAAGCTGAATTACGAAATCATTTTCATGAAAAATTAGAATGAATATTTAATTTTAATATCTTATTATATTATTCTATCTTAAATAATAAAAAATAAAATATATAGTATAGCTTTCTAAGAATATTAGGATACTAATGATTTTTTAAAATTAAAATTAACAAATTGAGATTTTTAACAATTTTAACGAAGGTTTGTAAATTAAAATAATACTTTTTATTTGACTAATATAATATTAGTTATTCTTTATTATTATAAAGAATATTATAGTTACAAAATATATTCTAAATTGTGTAATTTAAAAATTTATGATACGATCATAGAACATGTGTGTTTTAATTTTTGATTCTAATAATATTACGATCTTTAAGTAATAGTACGACGGAAGTGTCCGTTGTGAAGATCTGCAATATTAGGAAGACCTACTTACTCGTAATAGATTTATCAAGAGAGTGGATTTATTCAAAGCTCATCCCTCCTCCAAAATTGATAGAAGGATCTTCTGCAGTTAATTCAATGGATGGTAGATAGTTAATTTTAATTTACCATCGGTGATGTAGGGGCTATACTCTGGGTGCGCCGCCCGTTATTTTGGCGGACACTTACAATATATGTCAGTGCAAATATTGGTGGTAGTAGTAAATACTCCAGCGAAGCCCTGGAGGACTGTCGTGGAGAAGAGTTTTTTGTTCTATCCAATATGAGCTCGGTACCGTATCTTGACCTTCCCAGAATCTTCATTACTGGAAGTTTCTCGAGTTGTTTAATTCTGATCATTATATTAGATCGCCATTTAACTGTCATGAATCAGGAGAGTCCAGCTATCTAATAAAAATCAAAGTATCGTAATGACTTTTGCCAATGATGACGTAATGTAATTTTGTTCCAGTGCTTAATCCAGCTGGAGGTATTTGGTTTTTGTTATAAGAACTCCATTAATGAGAAAGATCAAAATAGAAGATCATTAAGGACAGCTACTCTTCGAGATGCATTAGATTACCATTACCTGTCAAGCAAGAGAGCTGAAAAGCTGTTTCCAATGCTAATAGAAGGACCTTAATATCAATTTTATTGGAAGACTTTCTCTGGACAAACATATTCAGAGGAAGTACTTTACATTAAGTGTGGCATGACACATAATGCAGATGAATTCGACGTTGAATTTGCTAATCTTCTATAATAGCATTCTCAGACAACATTATTTGTCTTCTTAAAAATGCAGGTACGGCCATTTAGCAATAAGAATTGGTTTCAGACAACCTGGATCATCTAGGTATGAAAATATGAATCTGCAAATGAAGTTTATATGAGAACGTTTTAAAAGGGAAATGGATGTAAGTCAAAGATTTGGATATAATGATCCATCCCACAAGATAGTTAAATATTACGGTGCCAGTGTATTTTTATGAAAATAACTACTTAAAGGGATGTTAGTAAACACACAGACTGTTCAAAAAGCTGTCACTAAATTTGTGTGCTAGCTACTATTTAAAACCTAGATATACTAATGGTCTTATTGTGAGTAACTATCTAGGCAGTCTCTCAGAAGTATGATCGGTTCATAAGATTACAAGTAAAGAAGATTTTATTCTTGACGCAATCGATAAATATCAATTTAGTGTATATGCCATAGCGGTACGGGGGATAAAGTATCCTTGTAATTGAGAAAACAGTTCAAACTGATGCTCTTAAAATGATCTAAAAGCACGAGAGTTATAAAACCTGCACACTCGGGGATCTATGGTTTGGGGATAAGAAGCTAGGTTCTTACGCGAATTTTCTACGACTTTCGTGGGCTTTAATATTTCATCATGTAAAACGCTTGAAGTCTAACCTACGCTATGTTTATGTCAAGAAATGGGTTAAGCAAAAGTTGCATTATTTCATTTGCAACGAATGACCAACTTATAAATCTTCTTAATGAGTCAAGGGTAATTGATATCTTAAAGCCTTGACCAAACCCATGAGTTCCTCGAACCTTGTATGAGATTGAAAACAAAGACACGGATTCTCGCTGTGGAATGTGTCACAACGAACGCAAAATACTTGCTCAAATATCATCTAATTAAAACATATCAAGTGTTGGATAAGTCAGAGATCTCTATCAATGGAAGGATACTTAAACCAGACCTAGTCATTAAACGGAACAGGAATGTGTTATAGTACTTAACATTATAGTTCGGTACGAGCAAAGAGCATATTTGGAAGTTGGCCGCTTGAACAAAGTCAGTAATTATTCCTGATAATTGTTAAAGCTCAAGGTAATAAAAGCCGAGTTCGTCTCGGTTATAATAAGAATTTCTTTAAAACAGAGCTTTTAGACCAAGAGAACTCACCAAGATTTTGATATCAACAAAAAGGAATCGCTGTTATAATATAAGCCAAGTGGCTCTTTCTTTGATATTATATGTTTCAATATTAAAACATGATATTGTTCGAGTATAGGTAACAGAATAATTTACAATGACAGTTCAGATGTGGAATGCACTGTTTATTTTTATATATTAAGGAGTGATACTATTATAATCAATGTAACGCTATTTTGATACAATGGTTGCAATATTATACTTAAGACTTAATATTACTCTAATAGCTTAAAGTGAAATGATAGTAGTTTTTTCGAAATAATATTGTTTGGTTACAAAGGTGATATAGAAATACAGTATTTGTGAGATAGCGTAAGATATATTTCGGTTTTTGTTCTAGTACGAAGAAATATAAGATTTAATGTAGTAATAAAAAATTATAGTTTATAAAAACATAAGACGTACGATTATTACAAACTATCAAATATAATATTTAGTGTCATATTAATACATAGATTATAATATTTGAATATAGTATTACATTTACGCGAAAGCTTGTGTTTTACGATAATATGTATCATTCGGGCCTTGATCTGACATATCTAATTATGTTTTGTTTGCGAGAAATATAAACAAACGTTCTCTTTCTTTATGCAGTATTATTTTGAGTAGTTTCAAACGATTGTTAGATATATGCTTTTTAAATATTGTTTTGTAAAACCTAATAAACATTGTTAAAGTATTAATAGGATTTTGGTATCATTCAAATGCATTAGAAAGAAGAAAGGATTTCAGTTCTTTTGCTTGGTGTATATTTTATGACTGACTTACATGCCATATTTATGCTTGCAGTATAGATGCTTCATATTATTTTATATTCATAAAAAATAGTTTATAATCAGAGAGTGTAAGAATACTGTTACACCGATCATGCCAGATTAGGTATAGTGATTGGACTGCGAGTGATAAAGAATATTATACATTTTATACTAAATCTATACATGTCTGTTTTGCAAACTATGAATATTCAGAAGGTTTTGATTAAATTCCAATTAAATTTTTATTATGAGAGATCAAGGGTTTTACATTATTTCTATTAACTTTTTATCGTTAAACCATAGCGACTATAAATAATCAGACGTATTTTGACTTTAGTGATCGTCGGAGTATTAGCAAATAAGGATTAAAAACGTATTCTATTAAGTCCGTATCATTTAACCACTGTCTACTATAAAGTATTAGAAGTTTGTTGGCTTTATAATAGCATACTATGAGATTTAAAGTGTATTGTATTTAATGTACTCAGTCCATACTTGCACCTACATAGACTTGAGCAATCATAAATCTTTTGGTTCAAGTTGCAACAACACTAACTGTGTGTTTGTTGATAACGCATGCTAACGCATTATTTAATGTACACAGGTTCCAAAATGCATATTATTGGACGGACAGTTTATTCTTCTCATTATCCAATATAACCGATCAAAGAAGCGCAATATTTACGGGAATTATATGCTATAATTATCTTCTAGCTATAATTATCGAATCATCAAGCTATGAATCTAGAGAAGGTAATACGTGATTATAAAGAAATTTGCAGAATATCAATAAAAGATCCTAATTAATACCGAAATAGCATCTTTTTATTTTCCTGAACCTTACCTCCTTTTATTGATCAGCTGTCAGTGCATCTAGGGGCAGAATTTTGAGCACAGGTAGCATTCAGGCGGCGCAAGGAGATGCCTTTGGATCTGTGCTAAACGTTGAAAAGGAAGGCCAGAAGATGTTGTCTCTCTTTCCATCTCTTCTTGAGAACCACGATTGCTTATAACCGAATTTTCGTTATGAAGCGATTGCTAATTTGGAGCAATCTAGGATGTTATGTTTTTTTTTAAATCCATACAGTGTAATCATTTTAATCTATAAGGTACAAAAGCAACTTGGTCCGATTGATTGTCAAATATAATCAATCAAGGGTGTTATACTTTTTTTTTACCACGTTGACCGTTTTGCCAAAAATGAGCCATCAAGGATGTTTGGCTGACTTTGAGAGATGAAAAGTTTTTACTATAACAAAGGGATCGCCGATTAGAGACGATATGCATCATATTTTTACTTTAGACTAATGTCCCTTTTTGCCGAATAAAAGAGTTTATAAGCGATCTAAAGTTCTATGTGTCTTATATTAACTGTGTAACATATAATCATTCGCGGCTATGAATGATCACGATTTGGCTGACTACAGTTATTGTTGTCTAAATGAGATCAACGGTTCTATGCATTTATTACTAATTTCATACCATTTATGTATTTGGCAATTTATCATTGCCGACTTTGAATTATCAAGAATCTCTTAGCTTTAGTGATCATTGGCATGCGCGATGAAGCATGTTGTACTTAATATAATACATTTATACTTATAATTGTGGTCGACTGCGAACAACAACACAGGAGCCATTTAATGCTAGTCAATAATAACTTCGAGCGACTACAGTTGCGATGATTCTTATATTAACTCCTTACATTGTAATTATTATGGACTACAAAGATCAGGAACCTCTAAGTTCTACAGATAGTTGACTGAGAGATAAAGGATGTCAATCATTTAATATTAAGTGTGTCAACTATGAACGATAAACAGCCACTTGATCTAAGTTATCGTAAAATCTATACGATAAAGTGTGTTTTACTTTTTATACTTAATCTATTCGTATTATTTTTGTCGAATATAAACGATCAACTGCTACATAGCTTGGAATATTTCTGACACTGAGCGATATAGGATGCTTGGGCGTTTATAATTGGTAAACTATATATAATATATAAACTATATATAAACTATATATATAATATATAAACTATATATATAATATATAAACTATATATATATATAATATATAAACTATATATATAATATATAAACTATATATATAATATATAAACTATATATATAATATATGTAGTTCAGTAAACCGAAGCGACGCGTACCGAGGAAAGTAGGCCCGGAACTTCCCATTAGGATATCTTCGCGGTGAGTGCAGTGTTTCTCACTTTCTTCGTACCCCGAAACGATGAATCTAATACAAACCGTTTTTTTTAAGGACGAGTAGTAGCAATAAAACACTCTTCATTGATTGATAAAAAAATAATAACGTAATGACAAACCGCCCTTCTCAAGACGAATTGAACACAAAGCTAAGAAGATAAAAAAAACGTCAAACAAACCAATCGGTGAAGGACCTTTTTCATAAAACATATTATAAACAAGTCACTGCGTAACATGCGGAATATGTGTATACAGATACCGCGACAGTTTATTATTCATATTAAAGATTTATGTCTATTTTGAGTAGAGTAGAAAATTAAAATAAACCAATTGACATGAAATAAACGTTGTATTAATTGACAAATTATACAATAGTTCCATTGCATGATAATTTGTCTATCCGACGGCGTTCATGGTACGATACTCCTTCCAGTGTGGAAACTTTTTCTTCTCTTCAGAAAATGTGACAATTACTTTTGAACTTCCTAAAATATGCCGTATTTTTTAAGACGATATTTCTCTCAATAGTCTACCATTAATTTCTACATGAAATGATATGATAAAAAAAAATTAAAAGTGCTATATAACTCGGCAAGTTGATGTGAATATGTTACCATGACGACAAGCATTTAATTAATTTCTGTTTCTAGCTAATGGAGATAATTGCTGTTAATATAAATAATTTTGGAAAAATTGTGGTGGTGTTGGTATTAAACATATTAATATTATAACATAATAATTTAAAAATTTTAAATAAAATCTGAGAAAAAAAGTTGTTCTATTAGATATAGAATAAATTGTAAGTAAAATGTGACTAAAAATATTGTTTTCACAAATTGGGTGAGTCACCAAATGCAAGTTATATATAATTTATAACTATATATAAACTGTATAAAAGGTAATAGAGACCGATGTTTTGGACGTTTATCAACTTTAGAATTTTGTTTGTACTCTTCTTGATTGCGGTATGCGTATATAACAAGGTTCGGTTTTAAAATGTTGCAATCCATATTTTTCTAATAGGTGGGCGAATTCTTTGCACACAAACTGCGTCTCATTATTCGTCATTACGCTCTAGGGACAGCCGTGGCGTAGAATCACCAAGTCTATAAATTTCTTACTAACTCATTTAGTGAGTTTATTTTGAAAGATTAAAAGCCAGCTGTTTTTCTGGTGTGATATAACTGCAGTACTGTTAGTTTGATAGCGACGATCTCTCATAATATTTTACTAACCATTACTCCCATGGTTAGCATTGGTTCTATGGGAGCCTGTTGTTGGAACTTCTTCATCTGATAAGTGAGCTACCTTCAAATATAGCTTGCTACTACTTGTATTATCTTACGCCAGTAATAGTGCTGGACCAGGCGGCAGATAGTTTCACTTATGTCGAGATGCCAGGCCGTCGGAAGCACTGGATTTCTTGTAAAAATTGAGATCTTTCGTCGAGTGGAATGCACACTTTCCAAGCTGGGTTATCATTGGAAACTTTGAATTTCAACAAGTTCAATGTGTGCCATAGGTGACATTAATTCATTATTCGCTATTCTGGATATTTTATTGGCTTTATGGTTATAGTGCCGAAAATACCTTAATTTCAGAGGTATGTAATTGGGGAGACGAGCTTTTTTGATTCCCGTGATAGGAAATTGACCAAGATGATTCATTCTCGTGATAATATCTAATTTTTTAATCTCACTGACTTTTCCTTCAAAATAGCGATTCCATTTGCCAATCGCGAACTCGATTCTCTTCGATCAAAGGGTCCGTCCTTGGTAACAAGCAATGTTTTATTTCCCTTGAGATGAACGATGGTAATAGAGTTGTCTTATGTGATAAGTTTGATCGTGGTTGAAATTAAAGTGCTTGACTTGACTTCATTATCTCTTCGATTTTTATAAGTACAGTTATGTCCAGTTCCACATCTTAACAGATGTTGGCTTCCTCATAGTAGATTTAAAAGTTAACTTCTTTACATGTATTAGGTGGTCAGCCTGTTTTTAATCATGCCGGGCGAGATGTTTTTGTATCTGAGTGAGCCGACGCTCTATTTGAATGATATTCTTCGCAAATACTTTGATACTACCTAGATCAGGCCAGGTTTTTCCGGATTTTTGTATCGCCGCCTAATTAAAGGGTCAGGGAAAACACCTTAAAAATGAGTGCAGTTCTTGTACCTACTCTTGATTTATTTGTTCCTTCTCACGTTTCTGAAACTACAAATGCTATGATTGATATGGTGAAAAATAAAGAAGAGACTGTAAATCAAACTGTTGCTTTAGGGGTGAATATTTTGCAGCAATCGAACCCTGGAAGAGGGCGTGCTGTGTTTTCTGACTAGAAAAGTTCAGCGAGGGAGGCATAGCTAAAGAAGTATGTCAACAGGCATCTGTGCAAGTTAACAACTTCCGCAGGGCTTATTCAAGATAGGTTTGTGGCTAGAGTTTCTGATCAAAGGCTAGACAGGGTCAGTATTTAGAATTTTCCAAGAGAGCTTTCATCTGTAGAAATTGACAAGTACATTTATGATCTCAATGTGAAGGCAATAGAAGGTCTAGATTACAGGCGTATAAACGCTACATCAACTTTAAGTTTAAGATGGGACCTAAGAACGGTGAATTTATCAACTCTTTAGAAGAAGTCAATTTGGTAGTGCGGGATATGTTGAGATGACTGCCGAGCTTACAGATGTCTTGGTTATGGTCTGTAGATATTGTGCGAAAAAAAGCTACAAGAAAGAGGGTATACCCAAGATATGCAGGCCCACTTCGTAAGAGAAAGACTTGTGTAAGAGAAAGTAACGTCTGTAGATTATATGATAATGGATTAGGTTTGTGCCTCGTACCGTGGATTAGTGCATAAATTTTGAGTTTTTCAACACATTTTGGAAAGAATCAAAATATCCACCGCGGAAGTGTAGAGGATAGATTTGTAATGACTTTTTGTAGAATTTTGTTTAACGACATAACATAACGGGTCGTTACGAGTTCGGTACCTGGAAAAAAACTCTGGTTTTTTGCGTATAAATAAAGTTACGCGCGACATCGATAGAACCGCTTTGGTACCTTAAATCTCGTTATTGTGTTTATATACATGTTTCAGTTTGAGCTACCGCCATTTACGCTATATATACATTTTTTCCACTACTACAGTTCATTGAAGAGACATGTGAGAACCATGTCTGTTCTGTGAGAATGGAATACAGGTATGAGATAGAGAAAGCCTATAACTGGCACTGAAGAAGGTTCGTTTTCACAAGGAGCAATGAGAACGCTTATGGCATTGTTTATGAAGTTGTTAGGTGTTGAGTCGCGTCGAAGTCGATTTTATTCAGTGCTCAGTTGGATATCGTTGTTTGTTATCTAATTGACACGACACTGCTAATGCACTGCCTGATGTGCTTGTTCCAAATTTTCGTGTGGCAGTGAAAAGTGATGAAAGTGATGAAGATTTTCCAAGGATGAGAAAATTTATTCTTAAGTACGGAGACAGTAGAATAAAATATAGATAGGTTGCCAAAAAAACCAAGAATCGTAGCTCAAAATCGCTGTAGACGACTCTCTTGTAGTCTCCAGTTAGATTTTAATTTCTCTGCTAATAACTGACTGGATACCGTAAGGGTGATGATTAAAATATTTACTCCGTTGATGTCACGGAGTCACTCATGAAAATTCAGAAGTATTACACACTTTAAAGATCCTTCCATTGCGAGAATTAAATCGAGACCAAATGCTTACATATTTAAAAGTTAAAAGTAGTTTTATTGAAATTGTGAGTTTTCTAGATATGGAATAGAGAAATGGTTCTGCCAGAGAAACTGCCAATAAACCCCAAGCGACGCCGCTTGGTTAACGCAGGAACGTTCCAAATTACAACCATCCGAAGCGATCTTGCATCAATCGCGCAAGGGACGCTTCCCGCCGAAGCCACATGGAGCCAATCTCGAAAAGTACGCCTCTCACTATAGCGATGCCGCTCTAATCACCGCAGCGGCGTCTTAATGGAAAAATCTCAGGCCCCTTTTCCTCGGTGGCATTGTTTCGTTTTCATTTGCATTCGATGTCTCGCCATGAGTCACCCTCTCATGTCCAAACCCGCGCGGCGCGATCAATGCGAGTCGTATCAAATGTAACGGCGCGCGTCTATATTTATATAAGTTTATATACAATTATAGCCTTATTCGATTGTTTTTAATAATAATATTATATGTATTAGTATTTATAGTAATTTATATTAGGATAGTCTCATACGGATAGACTCATACGGGCCACATAACATTGTTTAATAGAAATTCCCCTATAGCAATTGACTATATTTTCTAATTGAATATAGAATATTTTAAAAATATAATTACATAGAAGACAGTTCAGATATAAATATCAGTAATAGCGTTGATATTCCAATGGGTGTTATTTGTAATAATCATCTCTTTAGTAAATAATAATAAAACCATTACTAAATGTTTATACTTGTAAGATTTCAATAATCCTAACATTATTTAGGCAATTTCGTTATCGACTGTAAAAAAACCTTCATTTTAATAATGTTTAAAAGGCAATTGAATTTAATAATCGTCTTATAATACATCTGTCCTTGTTGTTATTATTCAAATTAATAAAATTACGTCTACGATCAACTAACGATTCAGCCACTAATAATTATTTGTAAATAGATATCATTGATTCCATTAAGTTTGCCATGAACGATCTATACAATAAATAGAAGCACTTTGTCAGCAATGGCTTTTGATAAAAATAAAATTGAACAGATATTTACTTATTTATTACTTAAATAACTACTAATAAAATTTATATTATATTATTGGGTTCCATACTCCATCATGTAAGGTGAAAAAGTATAAATATTAAAAAATATTTGATATCAACCATTTAGAATAACAATGTTAAAAATTGGATTAAATAAGATAATATTTGCTATAATATAACAATACTTAAAGAAAATAAAAAAATAAAATTTATAATATAAATAATGATTATCGTGAGAAACAGTTAATAAATAAATAAATAAATAAATGATCAAAATCTCATTATGAGATTAATCAATAAACACTGTTTGATATAAGTATAATAAATTTCAAAAATTATTATTTAAGTGTATAATAATAGTTCAAACGCTCTTATAATATTAAAAGAAACATATCAGGCAGTTTGAATCCTTGTTGTACATCTTTCATTGTTAATATTCATATAATTATGATTGAGTTATCATTTCAATAAATTAACATTCTTTGTTTACAATTACTTTTGAAAAAAAGAAGTAAATAGATATTTTCAAAATTTGTACCTGGAATAACGAGTAATATTTATAGTATAATATTTATATTATACTATGAAGATTCGTAATATAATCGCGCATGCTGAAAATTAGAGAAAAATTTTAACGAAACAATTCGATATCACATATTTGAAAAGTCAAGGTTTAAAATGGGTTTACATAAGAAAATATTTGCTATAAGGTAGCATTACTTGAAGAAAATTAAGAAGATAAAATGTATATAACAATCAATAATTAACGTGATTAGTAGTTACAATAAAATATAAAAGAAAGAAATATAATCTAATTAGGATACATAAATGAATAGACACTGTTCCATATATGAAAGATAATATTCGAATATTATTATCTAAGTGTGTATTGTTATTACAAATACCATTAAAATTAAAAGACGCGGAGTGGAGTGTAGAGGTGAATTAGGGCCGCTCTTTATACCGCGGTGTTCTGAAAAAATGCATTGTGGCTAAGCATTTGCTACCTTATCACCGCCAGCAAACTCACGACATACTAAACGTTTAAGGAGGAAAAGAGTTCTTCCGCTAGACAGTGCGAGAAAAATCACAAGAAGGAAAACCTTCCATAGAAATTAAGAAGGGTAAAAATCCAAGGATCGAGGCCATGCGGCGTTCTATCTTCGCACCTAGGAATCCTCCAGGTGAACCGTGCAAAGTTCACGGTTTAAGTTTCCAAAGTACAGAAAGCAAGAATATTACATGCATGAGAAAAATATAAAATTGATTAAAAAAATTACAATATTTAATTAAAATAGTAATTAAGTATTTTATTAATTTTTAAATTTATTTAATTTTTCTATTATCATTGTTTATTATTAATCAACTAATTCCATTAATAATATTTTTAATTTTAATTGGAGAAGTAATATTGATTCTTTTACATGTGTATATTTATATACGTTGGATGAAATTTATATTATAATATATTTAAGTCAATGAAACCTTACATTATTCTGGTAATTTTTGTCCTTATTATAAAAAACTGTATAGTAATATGCCCTAATTTTCAAATTTCATATATTTGAGTTAAAAACGGTGCAATCTAGTTTGAATTTAATCTTTAATATAAATATAAATAATATAATATAAATTGTACTAAAGAACTTGTAATTTTCTTGGATAGTATTATAATTTTTTATTGTAATTTTAAAAATCTTGAATTCTTGAATTAGTATTATTGCGTAATATATTTAGGGCTTATATATAAATAATTAATTTTTATACAGTAATTAATGTTTTAATATATTTAAATATATTACTATTAAAATTGGATGTAATTCTCACAGTATAAATTTCATTTGCATTTTTAACTTTATTAGAACGGAAGTTTATTTGTATAGTCGATTACGAAATGGAATAAATAAAATTGGGATTATCAAGATCTCACAAACATTTAGTGATGGTTTTAATATTATTTACTAACAAGTTATTAACAATTGAGAAATTTATTTTTCTCCTTAGTTCTGTTTCAAGTATGTTATTAATATTAATATTATGCATAATATTTCGATATTATATTAATTTTCTACATTTGAATATTGATATTTAAATTACTTTATATTTAATAAGAATAGTAGTGTTTACATTCATAATTTCTAGTTGCTCATTAAATTCCACTTATGTTATACTAGGAGGTTTATTTAAGTAGCTTATATTGTTTCATTTAAGGTTTTAAGAATAGTTGTAATTTATGATATTTTACTGTTAATTGAAAGTCCTAGATGACTATAAAGTCTAAAGAATTACAATATTATTGATGCTTAATTAAACTTATCCTATGGATCTTATACTATTTATCAGATTATTATTAAAATTAGATCATATACATTAAAATTAAAATGTACATTTTTTTAGAATAAGAGTCGAATTGCTTACAGTATATAATGTTAAATATATAAGTGTATTTTTTGTCATATTTTTTATTGCAGATTATGGTGTAATTTTAATTGCAATATATTCTTATAGAATATTAATTTTTGGGTGAAATTTATATCCTGAATCTTCTCATAATATTTATTTATTTATTTATAGTATTTATAGTAGTATAAGATGGTAGTATAGTAGTATAGTAGTACTTAATCTCGAAATCGTTATGATGAAATAATATTTTTTCCTGAAAAACGTTTTTTCCAATAATTTAAAAAATTTTTATTTTTTAATTTTGGAATAGAAAGAATCATATAATATATCTATTAAAACTATTGAAACATTTTACTTCTAGACATTTTATTTCAAGTTACTTGCTTATACAGCAGAATATTTGAAAATACACGCATATACACCCATACACAAACAATTTATCGAATTAGTAATCATAATAAAGACAACAAATATTTAATATTTGTTCATTTTTATAGGTATAATAAAAATAATTTGTTTTTTAGCTTGTTTACGACAAATAGATAAATAATTTTTAGAGGATGAATCTTTGGTAATTCATATAGATGTTATAATAATTTGAATAATAACATTAAGAGACATTATAAGAGGAACTGTTTTGATGCCTGCATTAACTTTAATATTCGAATCAGGGTGATATTTAATAATCCTTATTAGAAAATTTTGTTATTTATCCGTGTACGCAATTATTATAAGGCAAAAATTTACAATAACAATTTATTTTCCTCTGTGACATTAGTATAATTACAAGCCTGTAAATGTTTATTCTATATTTCGTTTTGATAGAATGAATAAAACCTATATCAGGTGTTAAAAGAGATTAAAATATTTCTTGTCAATCTTGTATATTTGTCGAGTAATTAGATAATTTGATAACGTGGATATGCCAATAAAGATGACATTTAATAGATTTGTAAGAAAATTTTATTATTTTTTCGTATATATAATGAATATATACGAAATATATATATATGATTTCAAATTCACATCTTTCAATATGTATAGAATATCTGGAACATTAGGGGTCCCCTAATATAAATGATAAAAACTTTATTACGCGATTGACAAGGTTTGAATTAGTCCATTATTGTTTCGAATTTCAGTTCAGTATTAACGTTTATATTAATAGGTTGATTTATAATAGAATTTGTAAAAAAATTTTTTTATTATTATGCGTTTCATATTGATAATAAAAATAGTACTGTTCAAAATTGCAAATTTTCATTATTAAACTTGTATTCATTAAAAATATTTTAATAAACGTGAAATTTAATTAGATAAATTAAAAAATTACTTAATTTTAAAAAACTGATAATCGGGGATAATTGGTAAATGAATAATTAAATAATATTCATTGATATTGAAAGAATAATAAATTTTTTTTAGATTCAACAGTGTAATTATTTTGGAGAGTTAATTAATAGGAGTTTGCTATTACGTTTTTGATTTAAGTTAAATAAATATTTCGTTCATTAATTAAATAGAGTTTGTTCGATTCTGAAAAGTTAATATTTTTTGAGTATGAACGGCGTAATCGAGTTTTTATTCAATTTTTAACTTAAAAAAAATTTTGGACACTGCTTTAAGTGCTTACTCCACAAGCATCCACAAGCAGTTAGCACATACAGAAGGACCTTACAAGCCCCATTCGTACTTCCCAAGGTCTGTCGAATCTAGGCTTTACTCTACGAATAAAGCGTGTCAGTGTTGTCATTTACTGTTAACATGCATATCAGTTTTACATTGTGCCATTACCCATTTAAAAAATGTAATAATTGTGCTAAATACTGATGTCAATATAACTATCTAGACTCTAATATTTAATTAAAATTTTACGAGTATTTTTATAATAAGCTATAATGATCAAATGTAAGAATCGTTACTTTACTTTAGTATTGTCTTATTTTTTTATCTCTTACCCTTTCTTACCATGTCACTTACTATCTCTCTCTTACTAGGCTACTCACAAATTATAAAAGTTGCATAAAAAATCTTATTCTTGCAATATTATAACTAGAATTTCATTAGTGACAAATTAATTAAAAGTATTTATAAAAATGCTTGAAATACCTCAAAGAATTAATTTTTGTAATAATCTCGAATGAATCTTATGAAAAGATTTTTTATTTAACGAGAAAACGTAGGTTTCTAATCTAATCAAATAAATTGTATGTATTTGCAACGATTATATAGATATACATGTTCAATAGATAATAGAAAAATTATCTTCGTATTAATAAATATGAGATTATGGATATGTCTATCACTGGGGCGCAAAGAAGTTCGATGTGCGCAGCTCTACAAGCGAATGCGTACACATGTATAACATATATTGCTTGATCCCTATATATCGATATATATAATAATAATCGATATAATAACATATATCGATGGCTTTCGAAGCGACAGCCAAAATCGACGAGACTCAAGATGGTCAAGACTAGTGACAAATTACAAGGTACATAACAAGCTATAATAAATGCACTAAACTCATAAGAGAACTTAGGACATTACAGAAAAATTAAATTCTTTTCAGTCATATTTAGATTTTATAAAGATGAACAAAATGTTCCTTAATTTCTTTAATTCGATTTTTCTATCAATACACTTTCTAGAATTTTGTGTATCTGTAATATTCAAAGCTTTCATTTATATATCTATTTATAATAATCACACCATTTTCAAGAACATATTATATAATTATATGGAAACTTCTATAATTACAATTTAACCTAAAAATAATTTCCAGCACGATTATTATAAGAAAACATTTTCATATATGTTAATAATATCAAATTGAGCAATATTACGAAAAAAATTTAATCCTAGGGGAATTAATAATCTAAAAGTACCTTTATATTCACGTGTAAAATACAACATGAACATTCAAATATATAAAACATCGTAAAGACTTTTCGTGTATTATTATTCTTGGATTACTCGATGCTCTGGAAAAAAAGTTAGTATAATGCCTAATATTAATTTGTTATTATGTATTTAGGTGACCCGTATGCTCATATGTATAAAAGTGCTTGTGCATTCACATATACGATATATCAATTTTTGACATGATATATATATGGGAAATGTATTAAATTTTATATTTATTAAAATTGTTAGGAGATTTTAAATCGAGACATGTAATTTCAAGTTAGATGATAATACAGATTAATAATGAATAAAATAACACAGACACACATTCATACAAACATATGAACATGAAGATGTATACATTTTCACAATCTTCTGAAAATGGATCAGTTAATATCTTGAATTAGAAGATTTTACAATAAGAAATACAATTTTAAAATATGATTTGTTTAGTTGATTGAAATTTAGTTCCTTTCTGATTAAATATGTATAGCTCTATTTTATGACGTTAGCTTTCTTAGTTATTTCTGGATTTCATAAATATATGGAAATAAAAGTCAAATAATTCTTAGGAATGTTAAAGAAAATAAAAAATCCAATCAAGTCTTTTATTGTAAAATGTTTGTTGCATAGGTAGTTACTACAAATGCAGCTATTTTCCTCATGAAAAAAATAACAACTCCAATATTTCACAGTTTCATTGATTTAATGATATTAAAATATAATAGTCTCGATCATTCTCAGTCGGCGAGCAGTTGACTCGAGAGGCTCTAACGTTATAGTCGGCGAAAGGGACTCGTATAAACTTGCAGAAATACGTCTACTACCCTTGATAACAATAAGAGACAGTGGTATTATTAGAGAATTTGAATGAAGTCTTATACTAATGATATTATACAAATAAAGCGTGATATATAATAATCCTCAGTAGAAAATATCGTTATTTTTTAGTAAATGCAATTATTATAAGGATAAAAGTTTATAATAGCCATTTATGTCGTTCGGTTTATCAATGTATAATAATGAAATCTTTATATATTTAAACTTTATTTCTTTTTTGATAAATAAGTTACACCTTTAATTTAATGAATAACTCCTTTATTAGGCGTATAATACGTTTAAAATATTTCATGTCTGTTATTGATTTATTTTAAGATTTAACGTGAACATGCTAATAAAGGTGACATATAATAAATAGTTTATGTAACAAAATTTTATTATGTTTTCATGTGTACAATGATCATGCGTTTTTAATTTACAGGAACTATTTATGCTGCGCTGTTTTAGTTTGTATAATATTAATTATGTAATTAATTAAATAATAATTATATATGTTTTATATATATTATATATTGTTATGAATATTTTTCTGTGATCCATAGGAACTGAATTATCCCATGTCAGTTTTTGATTTAATAAAAGTATTAACGTTTATATTCAAATATGTTTCTTCATAGTTTTTTTTTACTAAATCGTGTTATTGTTTGTCTACATAATCATTGTCTGCTTTAAATGTACTATAAAAATTTATATAACTCTGATTCACAGAGCTTTTTAAAAAGTCTGCTGATATTTAATTGCTATATATTTTTTCATATATCATGAATCTCATTATATACAGAATTTATAAAAATAAGGGGCACATTTTAATAAATGATAAAAGTTTTATAATGCGATTGACAAGGTTTGATTTATTCCATTTTGGTAAATTCTGAGTAAATTCCAGAATTAACGTTAATATTCTTTTTAGGTTGATTGATAATAGTCTTTATAAGTAATTTTTATTATTTTTTATAGTACATAATGAAAAAATTGTTTTAAATTTATATAAAAATTTTATGTAGCAGTCTTTAACAGTGCAATTATTGTTTATTAATCTGATAATAATTAAAAATGATTTTAATAAATTTCAAATATTTAAATTAGATAAATTAAAAGCTACTTAAAACAATGATGAATGAGTATATAACATATTATTCATTTATAATAAAAAACTGAAGATTAATTTTACGATTCAGAGTTTAATTTTTTTAGATATTTAATGGTTAAAAAAGTTATTCCTTTTGGTTGAATTCATATTTGAGATTGCAATAAAATTAAGTCTTTTCGACTATAAATTACTTACATTATTTTAGTTTAAATAGGTGTAAGCTAGTTTGTATAGAATCTTTTGTATAAAAAAAAAACAATTTTGTATGAAAGAACTTGTAATATAAACAAAAAGTATTTTAATTGTTAAAGTTGAAAAAAATTCTTGATTACTTTAACCTAATGGTGATATAAATTTAGTACTTATGTGTAAATATTTAATCTATATTAATTAATTAACTGTTTTAATATTTCTATAATTATTTGTTAAAGATTCGAAGTAATTTTCATAGTATTAGTTTCAGATATATTTTTAACATTACAAAAACGGAAGATTATTTTTTATAGACAATTAAGAATGGATTTAAAAAAGTTGCAATTATTGGAATTTAAGAAGCTTTCAATGATGGTCCAAAAATACTTACAAAACAGATGATTGTAATTAAAAATTCTAAATTTTTTTATCTTCGCAGTTCTATTTCAAAAATGTTACTATCATTAATATTGTAAACAATTTTTCTGTATAATGTTAATAATGTAAAGAACATAAATAATTTCTGATAGCGCATCAAATTCCACTATGTTATATCAAGTAGTTTTCTTGGATAGCCAAGAGTGTTTTTTAATATGATTATAGAATATTAATTATTTATATTCTTTTACTATTAATTTAAAGACCCATACTATTTATACGTAAAGAATTTCAATATTATCAATGATTTATTACACTGTTACATCCATGACGTAAATGCCCCTTTTAGGCCTATACAGTTAAGTATACTAGCCTGGGACGGGCTACGGTCCTTCTTACCACGATGTTTATTTGATAATTATACTAATAGTATTAATATTATTGAGACTACATAATGAAAAAGGGATGTTAACACGGATACTTCATAACGTGGCGTAGATGCTCATCACGCCCGTTAGTATAGTAAAATGAATTTTAGGATGCCCATATCGTGGCGTAGATTTTCATCACGCCCGTTAATATGGATAAATTTGATGGGAAGCCCATATCGCAGCGTAGATTTTCATCACGCCCGTTAATGAGTGGATTTGATAGGAAACCCATATCGCGGCGTAGATTTTTATCACGCCCGTTAATATGGATGAATTTAATGGGAAGGGTTTCGGGATTTGAGGATCAGAAAAGGGGGATTGGGTCTAATGTCCCAAAAAAAAATGACTACATATTTTTTAAAAGTAATATATTTATTTACTCACTTAATACAGGTCAACTGCTAGTTACAAGATTTGAAAGAAACTCTGATTTACATGGAGAGATGCGCCCTTTTTATACAAAATTTAAAGCACAGGCGGTATAGGCAAAGAGGGGATTTTTATCGCTTTTCCCGGAAAAGTCTATACAGCCTGTATACAACTTTCAATTTTATTAATTTCTTAACGTTTATATTTAATTAATAACTTAATTGCTTATAAAATTCGGTTTGTAGTCTCCTTTTCCGTAATTATACAGTTTAATTTATAAATTTATTAATATTTAACCTGTTTTTAGTGATATTAGTCAAAATAACAATAATTCATGATTACAATTAAATTTTCTTCGAAATTTTTTGTAATTATTATTATATTTTATTTTAAATTTTACTAATTTTGATATTAGTATTATCATTATTATTATTATTATTTTTATTATTTCTATTTTTTTTATTTGCTATTTCATTCTCTTTAATTGTATAGAATACGTTATTATTATTATCATTATTATTTTTTTTTATAAAATTATAGAAAACGTTTTCTTTACTTCGCTAATATTTACTTATTTCAAATTTTATTTTTCTCGCATTTTCTAATTTACTTCCTGTTTTGTTTATATAAAAATAATATTTAAATTTAGCCTTATAGTATTACTTAATAATAAAACTATATTAATTATGTAATAAAATTTAAAATATATATATATTTGAAAAACTATGATTCTCTTATTTTTGTGTAATTGTACGTTCGTAGAATGTACATGAGTGCATGTGTGGGTGCGCAGCTGTTCGCTTTGATAAGGAAAAATATCATTGTGTATATATGTGTCGGCGTTTGGCTACTTGCGCGTGTGATTACTCGGTACGCGTGAGAGTGTAGGCTTCTGGCTGGTTCCCATAGATGCAGGCATAATCGTAAATATGTCATGGTTATCACTCTTCGCCCTGATATTCCAGGCCTAAGTGTCGAATTTAGAATTTTTTAAATTTTCTTATTCGAGAGAGAGAGAGAAAAAGAAAAATATTTCTATTGCGGAAAAATTAAAAATTTCTTTCTTTTCTTTCTCTTTTTTTTATACAGTGAGACGATGTCGTAACAACACTTATAAATGCTTTAAGGTTTTTACTATTTTTTAGAATATTAGTAAAAAAAGTCGTACACAATCTGATTTTTTTTAGATTTAAGTGTAAATTTAAGTGTAAATTCAGGATTTATTGTTAAATGTATAATTGGGTATTTTTCTATATTTTAAATAGCAGACTATACTTTGATTTTTAATATATTTTTGAGGAATATTCATTTTTGGGTCAAATTGATATCTTGTAATTTTTAATTATATTGATTTATTTATACTGTTTATAGAGTATAAGTATGAGGAACTTTGGCACGAATTCGTTACGATGATATATATATTTTTTTTTAATTTTCGAAGCAAAAGAATTATTTACTATATTCAATAACATTTTTGTTAGGTTTTATATCTAAAAATATAATTTCAAGTTTCCTGCTAATAGAGCTATATAATTAATAATACATAAACATTTACACATACACCTATACGTATACACAGACATACGCACATTCACACTTACATACAATATGCACACAACCATTCACGTGTACACACTTACATACAATACGCACAGATCCACACACACACAATCACACATTTTTTCCTGTTAGAAGATATGGTCTCTAATGAACAATAATATTTATATTAAAAGGTACAATCAATATTTATGTTTTTCATAGTCAATGGTACTTAATTTAATTACTTACTCAAATATGTATTCAACTCAAATCAACAAAAGTGTAGCAAACTCTTTTATCAATTAACAATCCGAAGAAATTTCACTGTTATCCCAAATATATAACATTATTTTTTTATTATAAATTTGTACTATTGATTACACTCAATAATCAGTGTTCTAAGATTAAGTAGATATTAATTTACCTATTTTAAATAATTAGCATTTATTTAAATAATTATAAATAATTTAAGTTTAAGAAAGAAAAATTGCAATGTCAGAGAGTTACATAAACTTTTGTTGTAAATTATAAACCATATAGTCATTATGTATTCTAATAAGTAATACAATTTTCTAGTAAATCTATTTTCAATAAACCATAAAAGAATATTATCTCGAAAATAAATCAGAACTAAAAATGGAATAATTCAAACCTTGTAAATTGCGTTATAAAGTTTCTATCATTTATGAATCGTTACCCCTTATTTTCCATAAAGTCTGTGCATACTAAAAGTTTTGTCATATTGAGAAAATATATAGAGAATAAATATTTGTTGACTTTTTAATGTACACCGTCAAACAGTGTGATATAAATTATTATAGTAAATTTTATGCAGACAAATGTATATGTAGTCTAAAAAATAACACAAATTTCTAATAAGAACTATTATAAAAAATCTCATTAGCACGATACATCTTTATTTAATTAATTTATTGTTTTAATATATTAAAATTTAGTACTTTTAAGATTAGATGTAATTTTTATAGTATTATTTTCTGTTGCAATTACAATATTATTAGAACAGAATCTTTTTTTGTAACGTTGATTAAGAGAAGGCCTAACTAATGTTGCGAATATTGAAATCGTATAAGCATCTAGTGATGGTTTTAAAATTTTTTATTACACAGTTGATTGTCATTAAAATTCTGACATTTTTTTATCTTCTCATTCCTTTTTCAAGTATGTAACCAATATTAATATTGTAAGTACATTTCTATATTATGTAAATTTTTACGTTCGAAAATTCATGTTTTATTAATTCTATATTTAATAAGAATAGGAGTGTATATATTAATGATGTCTGGTTGAGTATCAAATTCTATTTATGCTACATTAGGAGGTTTACTCAGATAGCCCAGATTGTTTCTTATAAGGTATTAAAAATATTAATTATTTATGTGAACGTATTTTACTATTAAATCCAAGTCATCGATGATTACCATGTAAAGAATTTTAATCTTGTCGATGATTTATTAACTTATATAATCCGTGAGACTTACACTACACATTAGATTATTATTAAAATGAAATCGTAAATATCTTAATTTTTCAGAGTAGGATTTCGAATGTGATAAGTAGCTGTATTAAAATATAAATAAATGAACGAAATCTCATTAGAAGTAATTAATGTTTTAGTAATATTAAAAAAAATCAATTGTATATCACCCATTTGGAATATAAATTTCAATAATGGGATAAAATAAGAAAACATTGGCAATAAAGTAATATTAATTGAATAAAACTATGAATATAATATTTATAGTATGAAAAATACTTATTTATTAAGTTGTTGCAATAAAATAAAAATAAAAGTACAAAACCAAATAGAAGACTTTAATTAATAAACACAGTTTGATATAAGTATGAGAATTTTGAAAAATTAATATTTAAGTGTAAACTATTATAAATACCATTATAATATTATAAGAAAAATAATTGGGCTATTTGAATCCTTGTGGTACATTACATTGTTAATATTAAATTATTAAAATTTCCCAGAGTAATCATTACAATAAATACAAACTCTTTGTTGCAAATGACTTAAAAAAGAAAGAAATGAATATATATTTTCTATATTTACACCATATATATACCTAGTTATAATAGTTAAATAATACTATTAAACGCATAATATTAGGGTAATATATAATGATCTTTATTAAAAAATATTATTATTTTTTATTTTACGCAATATGTATTTTAACTAAATTTTTCAGTATTAATTTATGTATCTCTGTTTTATAGTATATATTAACTAGTCTGTAAATATTTATTCTATGTTTATTTACATAGTCATTGCTCTCATTATAAATATAATTTATGGTAAATAAGCAACACCAATGAAGAAATGATAAAAATCATTTGTAATGATGTTGGTGTATAACAGTTTTTATTAGAAAATTTTTTTATATCACACTGTATACAACGTATATATGGTTCCCTTTTAACAAAATAATTTATGTAGTTCTGATGCCAGTGCAAAATGAGACTGCATAATAAGACTGCTATTATATACTCAAAGAAATAGCATGTTAGTTAAGAAGATCGACACATTTGCAGAAGGTCTTGTTAATTGTACTTTGAAAATTATGCACAATTTGTTGTTGCAATAGAGTCAATATCGCCGTCGACCTCGAAATTTCAGATTTTTTCATACAGTATTAATATACCGTCAAATTCAGATTTTGAATTAGACAATTTATAATAAAAATGTTAAATTGTTATGAGGAAGCGGCCAGGAGTAATATATAGTTATCTACTGATTTAATATAGGAAAAATCTAGTTAATGCAAAACTAATAAATTCAGGTTTAAGGTAAGATTTTTAATTTAAGCACATGATATTTTATAGTAACTGTGTAATCTGAAAATATATAAAGAATTTTCTATATGCTGTGCTAATAATTTAAAAATGTAAAAAGTATCTGAAGAATAATGTTTTTCTATTAGATATAGAATAAATTATAAATAAAATGTGACTAAAATAATATCATTTTTACAAGTTATGAAATTTTAGTTTAGGATTGAAAATGTAATAATGAAACCTATGAAACAGTGAATAAATGAAAAAATGAAAATGTTGAAGTTTGTTAATAACAATTTATAATTGTATATACATATATAAAAGCATAATTCACTTATTTCTTTTAATAATAAATGATACAATATTAATTATATTAATTATCGTTAGCATTGAAAATTAGGACTTACTGTAGTTGCAAATTAAGCTCGTGAATGGAGGGAAATTGGCCAACGCATAAATCTGACTTTTATCTTATGGATGTGTACATAAATTAATGGCCATATGATGCACTTACTCACGGAAAATATTATATAAGCCAGTATTTGCAAAATTAAATTCTAAAAATTCCCATTCGTAAGAAATAATTTATCAAACATATTAATTTTTAAGACTTGAAATATTTCTATATGAAATAATACAAGTAAGATATAATAGTATTATTAGAACTATAATTCAAAAAGTTCTTAGAAAAAGAATAAAAAAGGTAATAAAATCGAAAATTGTTAAGAGTATTATGGATATATTATGGATATAAATGTTTGACACTTAGAGTTTGTATTTAGGTTGAAAATAATTTCCTTTCAGATATTATCAAATGTCAATAAAATTTATAAAAATATTGATTTCCAATACTTATTCGGAATTTATTTGAAGTATTTCAATCAAATTTAGATTAATTCTTGATTATTTTAGCCTAATACTGCAAAAAGTTAAAACATTTGTGTAAATAATTTATCTTTATGAGTAATTTTACTACATGTAATTTTCATATTAATATTTTCAGTTGCATTTAACATTATAAAAAAAGAAGTTTTTTTGTATTAACAAAGGGTTTAAATAAAGTTTGTATATTAGAATCTCACAAGCATTTTCTTATATTAAAAAATTATTTACAAAAGAGTTGATTGTCATTAAAATTCTAAACTTTTTTTAACTTCTTAGTGCTGTTTTAAGTATGTTACTAATATTAATACTGTAAAAGCTGTTTAGTACTTTTGAAAATTGATGTTTTATTAATTTTGTAGATAACAGGAATAGAAGTGTATACTAATAATTTTGTAGAGGATAATATTCCTCTTGTGTTATATTAGGAAGTTTTCTTAGATAGCCCAGAATGTTTTTCCAAGGTTTTAATAAAATTTGTTATTTATGGTATTTTATTGTTTTCAAAATTATATGTAAAATATCACAATATTATCCATGATTTAGTACACTTATATATCCTGTCAGATTTATACTATTTATCAGCTTATTAGTAAAATAAAATAGAACACGTTTTCATTTTTCAGAATGTGAGTCTGTATTACTTTTAGGATTTAATGTCAAATGTATAAGTGAAATTTTTGATTTATTGATAGAGGAAAAATTTAGTTAATGTAAATATGAAAGTAATACTTTTAGATTTTTTATAAGATCTTTAATTTAAGCAGATGATATTCTATAGTAACTGTGTTATTTAAATATAAATATTTAAGAATTTTCTTTGTGTATTAGAGGTTCTACTAAATTGTTTGGAAATTATATACTTTTATTTACTCAAACAATTATTTAACTTTAATCAACAACAAGGCAATAAGCACTTTTATCACATAACTCTCCAAATAATTACACTATTTACCATTAAATATTTCATTTTCTTCTTTCATATAAATGGATACTACTTAACATACTTATTAGTAAGTGCATGAAGATTACATACATTTCTATTTTCCTGATTTAAATATTTAGAATTTATTTTAATAATTTTTCATTAATAAAAGTTTAATAAAGAAAATTTGTACTATCAAACAGTGTTACATAAACTTCTATTATAAATTTCATACCTTTTGTTCATTGCGTACAACTAAATATAATAAAATTTTCTAAAAAAGTTTATTATAAATTAACCTCAACAGAATATCAACGTTAATAAAGATTATTAATAATAAAGTTTATTATATATCACATTCATCGAGATATTAACGTTAATACAGGAATTAAATCAAGTTCTCTAATAATACCTCAGTCCTTTTATTGTTATTATTGAAATTATTATAAAACCTTCATGAACTACCAACGAATTAGCCACTATCCGATTGCGTAAACAAAATAATCATAAAAAATTATTCTATAATATATATGTGTATGTATGTGTATTTATATGGGTATGTTTGCACGTGTATGTTCATGGTCAGTGCTGCTTCGACAGAACAGTCTTAAATGTTCAAGGATGGCGAATACTCTATTCAATAGTATCGAATGTTCATATTCGGCGAGCGTGCGTCTCCTGATGCTCGATCGTTTATAGTATGCAATCACTTACCTCTAGGTAGTTGATCGTTCATAGACGGTGAGCGCTAGCCTCGAATAACCCAATAAGCCAATAACAAAATTCAATAATCCAATTAGGTTACTGACCTTTATATGGCTATAAGTCTTTTATTGGCCTAATTACGGAAAGTACAGTTCTCGTCATCCATAACAACTGATACTCTTCTGTCAAAGCAACGCTGATTAGAACAATCAGGTATCGCTTGTCGTATGATCGCCGACTATGAACTATCTAAAACATAAAGTCGATCGCTTGCTGATTGTGATTGATCAAGTAGTTAGAAGCGAGTGCTCCCTTACTATAAACGATCGAGAACCTAAAGGCAAGCGCTTGCCTTCCTAAATGATTGAGACTCTCTAGTAGAAGCAGCGCCGACTAGAACGATCGTTCTTCGTGTGCTCGTCGACTATGAACTATCAAGAATTTAGAGTCGAGTTTTCGCTGACTTTAAACGATCGAATAAATGGAGGTAAGTACCTGATCGTTCTAGTTGTCGCTGCTTCGACAGGAAAGACACAATCCTTCAGGGATGAAAGTGCTCGCCTCTAGGTGCTTGATAATTCTTAGTTGGCGAGTACACGAGGAGCGATGCCTAATCATTCTACTCAGCGCTGTGTCGACAGAACAGTTTCAATCGTTCAGCGGTGACGAGCACTCTACTCATATGAATCGAACTTTCGTAGTCGGCGAGCACTAGCCTCCAGGTGTTTGATTGTTCATAGTGGACGAAAGGGACAAGCATGGATTTGTAGATATACGTCTTCTACACTTGATCGTAGATAGTCGGAAAAAACTTGACTCGAGGCGCTCGATTGTTTCCAGTCGGCGAAAGGAACACGAATGGACCTGTAGATATACGTCTTTTACACTTGATCTTTCATAGTTGGCGAGCATTCAATTCGATGCACTGAAACGTTCATAGTCTGCGAGTACTCGATTCGAAGGGCTGGAACAGTCATAGACGGCGAAAAGGACATGTATGCAATTGTAGATAGACGTTTTCTGACCTTGATGGTTTATATTCAGCGAACGCTCGACCCGAGGGGTTCGATCGTTTATAGCCGGCGAAAGGAACGCGCATGGACATGTAGATATATGTGTTCTACCGTTGATCGTATATTGTCGGCAAACGTGACCGTCTTAGTCGAAGCTGTCTTGACAGGAGAGACTAAATCGGTTATGACAATAAAAACCATTAGTCAATAATAACAATACAGGCAAATTTGCCAAAATATCTGAAAAATCAATAAAGGCAAATTAGTTGAAACATTTGAAAAGTCAATAAAGTATAAAAAAATTCTCAAAAAAACGCCTCCAATCAAGTGATCGCTGAATATGAATGATCAAAGGTAGAACACGTATATCTACAAGTTCATTTGTAACCATTTCGCCGGATCTAAACGATCGAGCACCTCGAGTCGTGTGCTTGCCAGATATAAACGATTGAGCACCTCAAGTTGTGTTCTTACCAGATATGAACGATAGAGCACCTCGAGTTGAAAGCTCGCTGACTATGAACATTCAAGGGTAAATTTAATGTTTTGAGTGCAAATTTTATTATATTTATTAGTTTTTATAAATCATATTAATAAAAGCGTTGATATTATATACTCAATCGAAAAAATTAAACATTATAATAAAAGAATAATGTAAATTTAATTTTATTGGATTATTTAAAATGAAATTAATTCAGGGGTTAATATTATCTAAATATTTGAAACAATTCATCATTATTATCATGGAATAGTGTAAATTTGATTTTAAATATTGGATTTTTAAAATTTACATTAACTAAGAGGTTACTGTTAACTGTATATTTGAAGAAATCAATTTTATATTAAAAAAATAGTGTAAATTTGATTTTATTTATTGGATTTTTATAAATTTTATTTCTTTAGGCAATAGTACGGAATAGTATGGATTTGATTTTATTTATTGGATTTTATTTAATTATATTAATTCAGGGATAAATATTATCTACACTTTTGGAGAATTCAACATTATAACAAGGAATAGAAAACATTTCATTTTTTTATTGGATCTTAAAAAGCGTTCTCCAGATGGCCTAGCGAACCGCTTCCGCCTGGGATGGGAGAGCACGAATCGCGTCACTCCTGGAACAGTAGGGATGGCGTAACGAACCGCATCTGCTAGGAAGCAGGGGGTGCAAACCGCGTCCTCTCGAACTAAAGGGTTTGGCGTAGTGAATCACATCCGCACAGGGTGAGAGAACGTAGGTTGCGTTATTCTCGGAGAGGTGATGATGGCGTAGTGATTCGCTTCCGCCAGAAATAGAGAGCGCGAATCGCGTTCTCTCGAATCGGTGGGTTAGTTATTTAAATTACCTGCGCCGTACTTTGATATTTCGCTAACATTGGCGCTGCATTACTACTGGTGTTTCTGCCATAATACTCAGGTTTTCTCTTTCTCTTTTCGACTTTTTGCTTTATCACTTCTTCACTTTTATGCTTCGCGGTAATTCAGTCGTCTCTCACTTTTGTAAAGCGAAGCAGGGTTAAGCTTCTTCGCCACTCAACGGGAGAGATTAATTTCTCCTCCTTACATTAGGTGGCGGGGGTTCGTTGGTGAGGGGACTATGATAAGGCAAGTGTTCGCTCCGCCTTGGCGCTTAGCTACGCTCTCCTCTCATGCACTCAGTCACGCATTTACTCAAGCTTTCGTGTAGCGCTGCGCGACCTCGTGTCTCATTTTTCAATATGGCGCCGGCCACATTGTTTTTGTACAACGGTTTTAGTCGCACGTGTATTTTAGTGTTAGTGTTTTCTGCGCGAAAAAGGGACTTTTCTTCGCACTCTTCCTCCAAGTAGTTACCCACCTCCTCCTGTGGCTGTTGGCGAGACTTAGAGGTGCCTGCCGCGGTATACAGGGAAGAAGAGGAATGAGGCCTTCTCCGGCCTTTCCTAACTACATTAGTGCTCTGTCTTCCTTCTGCCCTCAGTGCGTCGATGATGAGGAATCCCTCTCTTTCCAGTTCTGCTTCTAACTCCGCAAGTTGATCCATCTCGTCTGTTGCCTTTGTGTATGTGTGTTTGATGGCTTGGGGCTGATTCATTAACTGATTCCTCGGTGTGAATCTGGTGGTTTTCGTGCGTCATACCGGTTATTTTCTCGTCTTGGTACTGTGAGTTTCGCACGTGAAACAGCTGATTTTAGCACGTCTCGGTCTTGTTGTTATCGCGTTAGAACTTTTTTATTTTCCTAAGGTCTAGTGTTTTCATTTTGGCTCGCTTGTTACATTCTATTTTATTATCTAAACTCACACTCACTATCGTACGTTATACCACACTTATATATTATACGTTTTTTTTTCTTTTAGTCGCTGCTTCCTTTATTCTACTCTTGCCAACGGGCGATCTGCCAACGACACTGTGGTCTTTTGGCACTCATCTGCTGCCGTTCGCGTGTTTCAGGGCTGTCGTTTGCAGTAAAGAGCCGAAAGCTGATGCCGGATATAATATCCATCCCAAGCGCCATCGAATGCGGCTGCTCATCCACTACCACTAACTGTTGCCTCACATCGTGTCCTCGCATGTGGACTTCGATTAGTATCGTTCCGGGGTGTCGTATCGGAGCCGAAGGGATGCCGCTAAGTATGAGCGGATTGCTGGAGGCATACGCGTGCCAACTCTCCGTTGATGCTGGACACACGGGCTCCTGTCTCGATCAATCCCGAGATCTGCACGCCGTATAACTGGACCGGGAAATATCCCTGTAACTGTTGCAGATGCAGGGCGTCGAATAGCGGGTGATCCCGATCCCGAGAGCTTCCACGTCTTCGTACATTCTTTGTTTTTTTCCGTCGCTCGTCTTGATTTTCCTTTCCGCAATTTCCTTTGGACTGGGCTCGGTATCGTTACTATCGTGGCTATTATCGGCTGCCGATGGTACGCCTTCATGTCCTGCAGGTGGACCTGTTTTTCTTTTTTACCTCCCTGCGTTACGTAGATTACGGAAGAGATTTTTCTGCGTACTGTGTATGGCCCTTTGAATTTTGATGCTAGTTTCTCATGGCGATAGATTAATGGCTTTATTTTTGTAAGAGAGCACGTGTGTCTTCACCATCACCTCGTTTCTTATCACTGAATGCCAGTCACTTCGACGAAGATCATAGTGCATCTTTTGTGTTTGGAAGCTCCGAGCAAGGTTAATTTTCGTTGTCTCCAGTTTAGGTTAGCTAGGCGATTTTCCACGGTTGTCGTTAATCTAATGTGAGCTAGTTGGTGAAGCGTTCCTGGTGCCTGCAGTTCTCAACCGTTATTTAAATAAGTTGGAGTGAAACCCGTGGCGTCGGACTTCGCGGTATTGTAGGCAAAGGCCTATTCCAGCAGGTATCTATCCCAGGTTGTGTAATCATTCCTTGTGTACTGGGCAATCATGGTATTAATCACTCAGTTCGTTCTCTCGACTGGATTAATATGTGGCGTTTATGGGGGTGTCTTCAGGTGCGTTATTCCCGATTTCTTAAGGCATCTTTCAAACTCTTGATTAGTGAACTGTCGTCCGTTGTCCGTAATCATTGTATCCGGGCAGCCATGACGGTGCTGACTCTCTATAAGGATAACAAACTCTCGGAATTTCGTGATTATGGTTGCATCGGTGGCCTTACGGAGGGCTGATATTTCTATCTATTTTGTGAATCGGTCCTGGATTACTAGTAGCCATACGTTTTGGTTCTTGGATCTGTGCTGAGGGCCTACCAGATTCATAGAGACCATCTCCCATGGTGCATTCACCACTGTATGTAACATTTTTCCTGTTGGAGGCTGCTGCCTTTCTGGCATTGTTAGCATCCTCGAACGTAACTGCTGCGTCCTTAAACATCCAGGGCCAGTAGTACTTTCCTGCTAACCTTCTTATGGTTTTCCTAATATCGAGATGTCCAGCTGTTGAAAGGTCATAGTTTTCTCTGAGTACCATGACTCTGTCATCGGTGGGAGCGCATATTCGCCATGCTGCTTCCTCTTGTTGACTCTTCTCGGCTCCTTTCTCGAGTACGCAGTGGAAAAGCCGTTTCTTTTCAATACGATATTCCGAATGACCCTGGGGATCATCGTCGACGGTTTGGTATAATTTTGTGTACCACGGATAGGTAATTTCGACGCTAGCTACTACTCTAATTCCTCTGGAGTGTGCATCGGCTAGGATATTTTCCGATTCTTTTCGGTAGGTTACCGTGTAATCCCATTGACCTAGTTCAATGGTCTAACGGGCTAGACGTCCGGACAGGTTTTCGATTCTCTATCTAATACCGTTATGAGTTGCCATCTATTTAGGGCTTTGATCTACGCGCTCGGATCTCTCGTGCCATCGTGACGCGCATGTTACGTCCTCACGTCTCACATTTTAATATTGCGCAGACCACATACTTTTTGTACTGTGGTTTTGATCGCACTTATATTTTAGTATAGTGTTTCCTGCGCAAAAATGGAACTTTTCGTCGCACCTTCAATTATAATGTTGAACATCATCAAATATACAAAAAATATTAACCTAAACATTAATATAATTTTAAAAAATCCAAGAAATAAAACCAAATTTACACTATTCCTTGATACCAATGTTGAATTTCTTTAAATAATTAGATAATATTAACACTTAAATTAATATAACGCTTAAAAATGCAATAAATAAATTCAAAGTTACACACTTCCTTGATTAAAATGGTGACTATTTTTAAAATTGTGAATAATATTAACCCCTAAATTAAAATAATTAATAAAAATCCGGAAAATAAAACCTAATTTACACTATTTCTTGATTATAAAGTTGAAGTTCATCAAATGTATAGATAATATTTTCCCCTAAATTAATATAATTCATAAAAATCAATTAAGTAAAATTATACCTTATATTTTTATACTTTAATGAAAATAATTATATAATTATTCCAATAATTATTTCATTAATTATTAAATAAGGAATTTTTCCTTTTTATATATGATATATTAACATATTTATTAATATAAAGTAATTTAATATTTTTTATATTTCAACAAATCAAAAACTTATTCCTTTAAATATTTTAAATTCTTTAATTAATACTATAAATCCAAATAAAAATATATTTTTAAGAGTAATTATTATTTTAAATATAAGTTGAGCTTCATTATTACATTTACAAACTTCATCAATTAAAATGATTATATGATATTCAACTATACTTAAAATTTCTTGAATTAGTATACTACTGCACTTTAACGAAAAAATTTATATCTTATATATTTGTGTATATGCATTGATTAGTATATCGTTAATACATCTATTTTATTATCGTAACATTAATTTCCATCAATAATTTTATAAAATGTAGTTAATAAATAATATACATATATATTTATTAATCATACTAATTCTATCATTAGCAGGTTTACCTCCATTTAAAGGTTTTTAATGAAATGAATAGCTATCAAAACTATAATCAATATGCTTTTTAATTTATTATTAATTTTTATTATATCCTTACTAATTAGTACTTGTTTTAAAATACATTTACTAATTCTTTCTTTACTCTCTTTTATTAAAAACAATCTTATATTTATTAATTTTAATCCTGTGTTTCCTGATTATTTAATCGTCATAAATTAATGCAGATTAATATTATTATATATTTATTTATTTAAAATTTTAAGTTATTTAAACTATAAACTTTCAAAGTTTAAAATATATAATTTATAAAATTTTTAAATTGAAACCAAAACTTAGCGATTTATTACTTTTGATAAAAGAATTGAACTTCATATTCCAATTAATTGGAAATATTACCCAATTATGAATTTCTATTTCATTAATTAAATAATTAAATTGTTTATATTTCTTTAAGTAATATGTCTGATAAAAAGTAGTAAACTTTAAATTATTTATAGAAAATCCATTTTTCTATATATTTCTTTATCTATTTGTATATTTAAGTTATTGAAAAACATTTTTAAATTTGCAATATAAGATTTTCATTCAACTATTAAATATTATTTTGTTCAATTTAATGCACCATGTTTTTATTCAATAAATAAATCAGTCAATAAAATTATTAAAATCACTACACCATACCATAATACCATAAAATAATAGTAATTTTCACTATTAATTAAAGGTAATATTGCAGATATTTCAATATCAAAGACTAAAGAAACAAAAGTAATTATAAAAAATTGTAAAGAAAAACGTTTTCGACTATTGAATATTGCATCTATCCCGCACTCAAATGGGGTATATTTTTCTTATCTCTCATTTATTTTCTTTGAAAGAATAAAATTTGTTAATAGAATTAACCTAGATAATAATAAAATTAAACTTATTAAAAATAAAATTGTCATTGTATATATATATGTATTAGTATTATTATACTTATAATAAATTTATTAATTAGAAGTTAATTATAATTAATTATACTATATTATATTATCAAATATTATCTAGGTAATAAATAAATTCATAAAAATATAAATAATCATACTACATCTACAAAATGTCAATATTAAATTGCCATTTCTAATCCTACAAGATGATGACAAAAAAAATGATTTTTAATTAATTGAATTAATATAATTAATAAAAATACTGTTTTAATTAATGCAAGAAGACCATGAAATTCAGTAGAAAGGATAAAATTGATCCATATACTGAATTAGCTATAGTAAATATAGCAAAATAATATTCTTTAAATTCAAAAAATGTATATAAAATTCCTAATAAAATTGTGTAAATAAGTGCAATACGTTTTATTCCCTAAAATTACTGAATAACGACGTCATGTAATTGTTACACCTGAAGATAATAAAATTATTGTATTTAATAAAGGAATAAGGTAAGGATTAAATATATAAATATTATTAAGATGTCAAATTTGACCAATATCTACCTTTAGTGATAAAAATATATGAAAAAAATATCGAAAACTCCTAAAAGAAAATAAAATTTCAAATAAAAACAAAGATTTATAATTTTAACCCTTTTACAACTTGTATAGTATGAAATGCTTGAAATGTTCTTTCTCGAACTACATCCTTTCATCAACAAAATAAAATTATACAAATTTAATATATTCCTCAAAATTCAGTGAATACTCTTAAAGCTATAAATAATAGTCAAGGCCTATTTGTTACCAAATGAAAAGGATCTATTAATATTATCATTATTTATACTTTTATTTTATATATAATAATTAAAATAGTAAATACGTAAGTTGGAATAAAAGTTACCTCAAATTCAAATATTCTCAAAATATACTGAGCTTATAAAACAAAAATAGAAATAGAAATTCTTTCTAAACATATTGATGATAATATTTTTATAATTAAATGACATGCAAAAATATTTGCAGATAATCGTATGAAATTTGTAATTGTTTTAATTAATATTATAAAAGCAATTAATCCAGAAGAAGTACCTTGTGGCACTAAATGAATAAATATATGATTTATATTAGTAATTCATCCATATAACATAAATAATAATCATATTCTTAGGGATAATGACAATATAAATACGAAGTGTTTTTTAGAGGAAAAAATATAAGGAAATATACCTAAAAAATTATTTATAAAAATTATCATTAATAATCTTATTAATAATAAGATATTAAATAAATTTTTTTATAATTAAAAATAAAAGAAAATTCCTTAATAAGTCCTTGAATAATTATAATTAAAAAATAATTTCATCGAAAAGGTACCAATCAATACATTCTAGAAATAAAAAATAATACTAATAATGAAGTTTCAAATATTGAAAATAAATTTATCATGATCATTTTATAAATTTTTTATTATTTTTATTTTTATATTTATCCTTTAAAGCACTAATACGAATCAATACATATTGTAAAAATACTATAAATAACATTAATAAAATTAAAATATATAAATATATTAGAAAAAAAAATTGGTTTTATTTGTGGAATTAAAGATTATTATTAGTATAATGTTATTATTTAATTAAATAATTTTAATAAATACTAAATAATCTTGATATCTTAAATAAATAAAAATATGATCTTTTAAATCAACTATAGTAAATTTTTACTTTAATTGAAATTTTCAAAAATATAAATTTTTTAAATCAATAACTTTAACTTGACAAATTAATATTATTATTTAACTAATTTATGATTTTATTTATTAATTAAATTTAAAAAATAATAATTTAAAATAATAATAAAGGTTGATTCTATTGCAACAGGCATATATCTATAATTAATCAGACAAATTTCTGAATATAGTCCATAATATATTCCTGGACGTTGAATAAAAGTTCTAATTTGATTATTCCGTGTAGGAATAGCTCATCTCCTAATGATGGAATAGTAAATAAATGAATAACATATGTTTACTAACATTTACTAACATTTTACGCAATTAATTCGTAAAACTAAATGATTATCTACATCTAATAAACGAGAAATTTCTTTATGACTTTTATCTCATATTATATAAGAATCAAATATCTTATTAAAATCCCTATATTGATATCTCCAATATCACTGATGGCCTATAATTATAATCTGATTGGATTAACAGAATAATCAGTTAAATATAATAAATGTAATGAAGGAAATGTTAATATAAATAAAATTCCTATAGGAATTAAAGTTCATATAATTTCTAATACATTATCATGAGTTATTCTTAAATCAATATACTCATTATCTACAATTATTATAATAAGTACGTACATAAATATTATTATAACCATAAATACAAATGTATCTAATGATGAATTATCTTTATAATACTACCCGCGTTAAATCCCATACAGAAAATAAAAAATACCAAACCAAAAATCCATAAATTAGGGCTAAAAAGTTTTATTCGAACCCCCATTATCGACCTTATTCAACTAAAAACTTTAATTCCTGTAGGAATAACAATAATTACATTTACTGAGGTAAAATAAATTGGAGTATCAACATTTATTCCTACCGTAAATATAAGATGATCTCAAACAATTAATTTTAATATCAATAGTTAATATTGCATAAGCTATTCCTATAATCCCAAAATCCTCTTTTTTCATTCTTTCATAACACACTATATGAGAAATTAATCCAAACCCAGGTAAAATTAAAATATATACTTCATTATGTCCAAAAAATCAAAATAAATGTTAATATAATAATGGATCTCCACCACCCACTGGAGCAAAAAAAGTAGTATTTAAGTTACGATCAAATAATAACATTGTAATTGCACCAGCTAAAACTGGTAAAGCAAATAATACTAATACTGAAGTAATAAGTATAGAAATACCAAATAATGGAATTTTTTCAAATCTTACTAATATTATATTTAAATTGTTACAATAAGATTTACAGCCTCCATAATTAAAGATATTCCAGCTTTATGAAAAGTAAAAATTGTAAAATCAACTGATATTCTTCTATGAAATAATTTTGATGATAAAGGAGGACAAATTGTTCAACTAGTTCCTATATCATCCCCTAAAATTACACTCATTATTAAAAAAATAAATCTTGGAGGTAATAACCAAATACTTAAATTATTTATTCGTGGAAATGCTATATCTGCAACACCTACTATTATTGCCATTAAATAATTACCGTATCCTCCTATTATGGTAGGTTTATAAAAAAAAATTATTACTACAGCATGTATCATTACAATAGAATTATATACTGCTCATTGCCTAATATATACCCAACACTTTTTAATTCAAATCGAATTAACATTGATAAGTAAATCCAAAAAATCCAGCTTATTAGCCAAAAATTAAATATAAATACCAATAACTATATGATTAGTAGAATACAATCATTTGCTCATTTTAAATTTTATATAGTTTAAATTAAAACATTATATTTTCAAGATAAAGTAAAGTAAATTTCAATTTATAAAATTTATTAAATCCTTATTATTGCCGCTAAAAATATAATAGTATAATTTTTATTTAATTCATTATATTTCTTTGTTTCTAAAGATACTAAATAAATTAAATTTTTAAATATATATTCTCTTTATCTTTTTTCATATGTTTGAAAATAATAAACTGGTACTATTAATGGATATTATATTATCTTATTAATAATAATATCTATATATCATTATTTTTTAAAAGAAACTTTATAAAATTATTATATTTGATATCAAACTTAAATAAAAATACTCCACTTATAAATGATAATATTAAAATTCAAAAAATCATGAATTTATCTTTCTGTCTAATAAAAATCATTTTAATATTTATAAATATTAATCATTTTATAATAATTCCTATAACTAAAGTTAACATAAATAAGAAAAGTTTTGGTATATTTATAGTCAAAGATTCTTTACAAAATTTATAACTTAAATAATAAGTCCTATGATAAGTTATAAATGTTCTTATTTGTACTGAGTAAATTACTGTAAACCAAGTTATTATTAAGAATATTAATTTTATTAAATACCTAATTTGTTCAACTTAAAAAAATTTTAAAATTATATCTTTTGAATAAAATCCTGACAAAAATGGTATTCCACATGAAGCAAAATTAGCTACAATAAAATTACATAATTTACAGGTAATATAAATTTTCCTCAGTACATATAATAGTACATATAAATATTAAAGATTTAAAAATCGCATGAATAATTAAATAAAAAACCAATTCATATTTACTAATTCCAAAAATTATTATTATTAATCCTAATTGAGATAAAGTAGAAAAAGCAATAATCTTTTTCAAATCATAATTTATAATAGCCGATAATCCTGCTAAAAATATAGTAATTAATCCAATAATTTTAATAAACTTTATTAAATATAAATTTAAACTTATTAAATTGAATTGATAAATGTACCCGCAATATATATATTGATAATATAGCAGTAATTAATGTTGAAGAAAGAACTGAAGCTGAAACATCTGTAGGTGCTGCAATGGCAAAGGAAATTGAAAAAGGAAATTGAGTTTTCTTTGTAAAAGCTGCAATTACAATAAATAATAAAATACAATTATTTAAATACCTAAAATTTATAAAATAATTACCTTCAAATACTATCATTAATATACCAATTAACATTAAAATAAATACATTCCCAATACTATTCATTAATACAGTCAACATACCTGCATTATATCTTGAAAAATTATTATAATAAATTAATAATAAATAAGAAATTAATCCTAATGCGTACCAACCAATTACAATTCTAACTATATTAGGACTAATAATTATTAATATTATTGAAAGCAACAAAAAAATTAAAAAAAACGAACTTTAGAACCATCTACCCTTATATTCATTACAATATAATATAATTCTTGATGAAATTAATATTACCACTGCTATATATATTAAAGTTATTCAATCTATATAAATAAGCATATAAATATTAACTTTATTAATAGATAAAACTCTTCATTCTAAAAATAAAGAATATTTATGTATCAAAATTAATAATTTTAATGAAAAGAAACATTATCCTAATAATTAAAAATATAAATCTTCCTAAAAAAATTAATTATATATATATATATATATATTATTAAAAATGTATTAATTACATATTTTTGATTCTACAAATCAATATTTTTATTAAATTATTAAAATATATCAATGTTTCTATTTTTAAAATAATAAAGTTTAATGAGATCCAATGAAGAATTGTAATCATATAATCATTAATTGAATTTGGTATAATTTTAATTAACAACCTTCTTCATTTTCCATGAAAAATATATGAAAATAAATATAATCTATTAGCAGCACTTATAAATATTCCAATAATTAGTAAAAAAATTATATTAAATGATCATTGTAAAACAATACCTTCTATTATAATCTCTTTCAATATATTTATAGAAATAGGGGCTGATATATTAATTGAACAAAAAATAAATCATCATAGTCCTATAGATGAAATAAAGTAAATTTGGAATAAATAAATAATGGAAACTAAGACACGAGGGTGCGCAGCGCGACATGAAGGCTTATGTGAATGCGTGAATGAGTGCATGAGAGTCGAGTGTAGCTACGCGCCAAGGCTAGAGTGAACGCTCACCTTACTGTAGCCTACTCACCCACGAACCCATGCCGCCTATTGTAAGGAGAAGAAATTATTCTACCCCGCTATGTGGCGAGGAGAAAAGCGAAGAAGGGAGAGCCTTTTTCGTTTTACAAAATAGAAAGATGGATGAATGATTGGAAAGCGAAAAACTGGGATGAGAGAGAGATGGATGAATGACTGGAAAGCGAAAAACTGGGTTGAGAGAGAGATGGATGAATGACTGGAAAGCGAAAAACTGGGATGAGAGAGAGAGATAGATGAATGACTTGAAAGCGAAAAACTAAGAAGAGAGATAGAGAGAGAGAGAAAATCCTGAGTGCTATAACAAAAACACCAGTGACCAGCAGCACCAAAGTAGGCGAAAAATCGAAATACGGTGCAGGTAATTTAAATAACTATTTTACCGATCCGAACGCTAATAGCGTTCTCTCTTCCTGACGGATGTAAATCGCTACACCACCTAACCTCTTCGAGAGTAACGCGACTTGCGTTCTCTCACCCTGGGCGGATGCGGTTCGCTACGCCGTCCCTACCGGTACGGAAGTGATGCGATTCGCACACTTCCTTCCAGGGCGATAGCAATCGCTATGCCACCCTGACTGTTCCGGGAGTGACGCGATTCGCGCAAGCGGTTCGCTACGCTGTCCTGACCACACAAAGAGCACGCTTGCGACGTTCTCTCCTGCGGATCATGCTCACGTTCCTTATCCAAAGGGGTAGCGAGAACACAGCCTTAGGCGAGTAGAATGACGTGAGATGGACGCCACTAACAATTCAGGCCGAATCTGTAAAAATGTACAGAAAATAAGACCGTAATCCTAGAATGTAAAAAAAGACAACGAAACCGCATTGTAGCAAAACCCGAAAAACTCGAGGACGTGGTGCGCCGTCCGCGTGAATGTATTAAATAAACCGCGAACGCTAGAATGCCAATTCTAAATGTAATTTATTTTTTTGTAGCGGTGCGATGCCGAAAGTAAATTACGAATAAAGGAGCAATCATTTTATTATCGTAAACATAGCGTTGTTAATTATCGATTTTATCTAATAATCACTTTTCTTTCGTCCCAAACGAACCCTGGAAACTAATCTAGAGAAAACAGGGGTAAAGGAAAGGGTAAGTAGACGCTGCAGGGAGTCCTAGTAGGCCTCCAGCTCACCCGACAACAGGAGCTGCAGGTGGCGAAGATAAGGAAGCGGTAGCAATTTCGTCACATTTTTAAAAATAGTATTAACATATCAGTTAATTTTATCTACACATTTAAGAAATATAACATTATAATCAAGGTATTGTGTAAATTTTAATTTATTTATTGGATTTTTATAAATTATATTATTTTAAAGTTAATATTTTCTATACATTTCAAGAAATTTAACATTATTGACATGTAATAATAAAAATATGATTTTATTCATTATAATTTCCTAAATTATATAAATTTAAGGTTTAATATTATCTGGAAAAGTTAGGATTATATAATTTTTCAAAATTAAAAAAAAACAATCATATTTTATAGATTATAGATAATTAAAGATAATTAGGCTCTAATTTAATATAATATATGATGATCGTATAACAGAAATCAAATTTACGCTATTTCATAATTATAATATTTAATTTATTCAAATCTATAGATAATATTTACACCTTAATTAAAATAAATTTACAATATTCTTTGATTATAATATTGAATTGCTCATATGTATAGATAATATTATCACCTAAACTAATACCATTTAGTGAAATCTAATGAATAAAAATATATTTACACTATTCCATGATAATAATGTTAAATTACTTCGAATGTATAGATACTATTAATTAAGGGTTTAATGTTATATATGAAAATTCAATAATTACAAACATAAATACACAATTCCTTGATTATAATGTTAAAACTTTCCAAGTGTAATGATAATATTAGCCTCTAAATTAATATAATTTATAAAAATCCAATAAATAAAATTAAATTAGACTATTCCTTGATTATAATTTTAAATTTCTTTAAATGTGTACATAATATAAACACCTAAATTAAAAAAATTTATGAAAATCCAATTGATTAAATTAAATTTACTACTACACCTTGTTTTAAATGTTGATTTTCGTCAAAATTATAAATAATATTAACGATTAAATTATTATAATTTATAAAAAAACCAGTTTATAAAATAAAATTAGCACAGTTCCTCGATTATAATGTTAAACTTTACCAAATGTATAAGAAATATTAACACCGAAATAAATATAATTTTTAAAAATCCAATATCATAATTAAATTTATACTCGCCTCGAATATAATATTTCATTTTTTCAAGTTTATAGTCAATATTAACTCTTAAGTTATTATTATTTATAAAAATCTATAATATTAATTCTTAAGTTATTATTATATATTAAAATATATTTAATAATTTACACAAATCCTCGATTATGATATTAAATTTTCTCAAATATAGAAAATATTAAACCCTAGATTAATATAATTTATAAAATCCAACTTAAAAATCCAACAATCAGAAATAATTCACATTATTCCTCGGTTATAATGTAGATTTTTTCAAATAATAGGAAATTAGCTTAGGTAGCAAATAGGAAATGAGCCGTAAACGAATAAGCGATGCGGATCACACCGCGTGGTTTAAAGCCCTAAATGACGGCAACTCGTACCGGAATTCGATAAACGCGGTATTTCAACAGAGGGAAAGATTGCGGAATTACGAAAAAGATTAACCGACTTCAAGAATCGACCATCGAGGGAATCTATCAGGTCCAAAAGAAATGACGCAGATTCCGATAACATATCCGAAAACATTCGGGAGTACTCCGGTGTTTGACACAGTCAACGGAGTTCGAGTGCTGGACCAAATACGAAAGTGGATCTGCCATTTTGACGGACGTGATGTACATGCATTCCTGGAAAGAGTTGAGGAGCTGAAACAAGCGTACGGGTTCTCCGGCGGTTTGCAGTTACGAGAGCTACCTAAACTATTAAGAGGAGATGCTCTTCTTTGGAGTAGGAACATAACTCCTCTTAGGTCTTGAGAACGAGAGAAGAAAACTCTCTCGTCAAATCTTAGAATGCATCCAGGGCACTAACGAGGGCATACTGCACTATTGTATGGCCCTCACCAAACTTCTGCGACGTCATGGAGGGTATGGACTGAATGAACAGCTAGACAGTCTGTACTATAATATGCGAGCTGAGTTACGTTTGTATATTCCGACGACTAAGATCCAAATAGTGACCGACCACATACAACATGTCGAGAAAGTGGAAACGACCTTTCGACAAATGAGGAAGAAAAAACCACCAGTCTGAGGCGCCGCGGTAGTGAACACGAATGCCCTGTTAAGATACGACCGTGAGCAGTGTTGCTAACGCTGCCGACAACGAGGACATCGTCAAACAGAATGCAGAAAGCACCGAAAATATTTTGCTCGAATTGTGGACGTGAGGGTGTCCTGACAAGGGATTGCCATCCTTTCCGTCCGAAAAACTACCATTGCAACGACTCCTCCGCCTAGGAGCAGCGTTCCGAGAATCAACAGATGGGCGCTGCTATATTAGTTTCCTAGTCGGCGAATGGGAGGTAAAAGCTCTCATTGACACAGGGGCCATCAGTTCACTGATGAGCGGAAAAACCGCTGAATGGTGTCGTCGGCAAGGTTGAATGACTTCGCAGATTAATTGCGTCGACACACTGGCGGACGGTACCCAGATATCTTTATAGGGGAGCGTTACAGGGAAGCTCACCCTAAATGAACAAACCAGAATGGTAACCTCCCTAATCATAGAGTCGTTAGCCTACGAGGCACCTCTGGGAATGGACCTCCTGAACAAATTCAAAAATTCACCGAAGGAAACGGAAGCAAAAGTGGCTCAATTGAATTACTTAGGGGTTAATCTTATCAACACATTTGAAAAAATTCAACATTATAATCATGGAATTGTATAAATATAATTTTATTTATTGAATTTTTTAATTGCTTTATTTTAACGTTAACATTATCTATATATTAGAAAAAATTCAACATTATACTAAGAAATAATGTAAATTTGATAATATTTATTGTATTTTTCTGAATAGTATTAATTAAGCGGTTTCAATTATCTATACATTTGAAGAAATTTAACGTTATAATCATGAAATAGTGTAAATTTGTTTTTAATTATTAAATCATCATAAATTATATTAATTTAGGTACTAATATTATCTATAAATTGAAGAAATACAACTTTATAATAAAAAAAGTAAATTTGATTTTATTTATTAGATTTTTATAAATTGTATTAATTTAGCGGTTTATATTATCTATACATTAAAAGAAATTCAATATTATAATCAATGAGAAGTGCAAATTTTATTTTCATTATTGAATTTTCATAAAATATTAATTTAGGGTTTAATATTATCGATACATACGAAGTATGTCTACGAAATATTAAAGGAATAGTGAATTTGATTAAATTATTAGATTTTCAAAAGTTGTATCAATGTATGAATTTAATATTATTTAACATTTAACATTAAACATTTGAAATTTAACATTATAATAAAAGATTAGAGTAAATGTGATTGTAAAAATTGTTTTTTCATAAATTATATTATTTTGTGTGAAAATGTGAAAAAAAATTGGATGAAATTTAATATATTAATCAAGGAATTGTGTATATTTGAATTTATTGATTTGATTATTAAAATTATATCAATTTAACAGTTAATATTATTTATACAGTCGAAAAAATAAAACATTATAATAATGAATAGAGTAAATTTGATATTATTTACTCTATTTTTTAAATTTGTAGTAACTAAGGGTTTAATATCATATATACGTTTGAATAAATTCAACATTTTAATCAAGGAATAGTGTATAAATGATTATAATTATTGGATTTTTATAAATTATAATTATTAAGTAGTCAATATTGTTTATAAATTTGTAGAAATTAAATATTATAATCAAGGGAAAGAGTAAATTTACATTGATTGTTGCATTTTCATAAATTAAATTAATTTACTGCTTATTATTATCTATGCATTTGAAGAAATTCAAATTATTATAATCACGGAATCATGTAAATTTGATTTTAATGATTAGATTATCATAAATTATATTTATTTAGGGGCTTAATTTAAAAGTTTAATTTTTGCAAATCTATAGATAATATTAAAACTTACATTTTAGCATTTTAAAAATCCAATAAATTAAATTTACTCTATTTTCTGATAATAATGTTTAATTTTGTTAATTTCATGTTAATTTTTCAATATACGAATAATATTAAGCTCTGACTTAATATAATTTATAAAAATACAGTAAATAAATTGATATTATCTCTATTTCTTGATAAATAAGTTAAACTTTTCAAGTGTATAGATAATATTAAACCATAAATAAAATTAATTGTGTAAATAAATTTCTTTAACTGTATGAATAATATTAACCCCTATAATTATTAATTCATAAAAATAAGTAAACAGAATCAAATTTACACTTTCCTTGATTCTATTGATTTATTTATTAATTGTATACATACTATTAACCTCTAAATTAATTTAATTATTTATTACCTAAAATAAAAAATCAAATTTACACTATTCCTTGATTGTAATTGATTATAACTTTTACATACGTATAAACCATATCAAACCTGAATTAACATAATTTAAAAAACCTTGAAATACAATTTAATTGAGATTAGTGCTTGACATTATATATAATCTTTTAAGATGTATAAATAGTATTAGACCATATATTAACGTAAAACATAAAAATCTTATAAATAATATCAAATTTACGTTATTCCTAGATAATAACGTTGAGTTTCTTTAAATGTATATATAAAATTAACTCCTAGATTATTTTAAATTGAAAAGTCCATTAAATAAAATGAAATTAACACTATTCCTTATAAAATAATGTTTTATTTTTTCAAATCTATTCATAATATTACCCTTAAATTAACACGATTTAATTAATAATTTTAAATAATTTTAATTAATAAAAATTCAATAATTAATTTAGAAATTATACTATTCCTTGATAAGAATGAAGAAATTTAACAATTGTATCAATAATTTTAGCCCCTAAATTTATACAGTTTATAAAAATAAAATAAAATTTAAACTATTCTCGAATTATAATCATAATTTCATGAAATAAATAAATAATATTGATCTCAAAATTATTACAATTTCTAACATTCGAATAAATAAAATCAATTTTACATAAGTTCTTTTTATAATATTTAGTTTCTTCAAATGTATAGATAATATTAGAACATAAATTAATATAAATTATGAAATTCCATGCATTAAAATAAAATTTATACTATTCCTTGAATTCATACTACAATTACATCAAATATATAGATACTATTAACACCCAAACTTATAAAATATATGAAAATCCAATAATTACATTGAAATATATATTATTCTTAGATTTTAATTCCTGAATTTGTTTAAATATATAGATAATATTCATCCCTGAATAAAAACAGTATAGAAAAATCGAAAAAATTAACTCAATTTAACATTAGTCCTTGATTATATTATTTAATTTCTTCAAATGTGTAGATAATATTAGTCCCTCAATCAATACAATTTATAATAATCCAATTAATAAAATCAAATTAAAATTATTAACATTATAATATTAATATTTTAATATTATTTAACATTATAATGTTAAATTTCTTCAAATGTATAGATATAATTAACACCTCAGCTCATATAATTTATGAAAAATCAATAATTACAATCAAATTTACACTATACTTTGACTATAATACAAAATTCTTTAAATGTATAGATAATATTAATTCATAAATCAATACAAAATATGAAAATGCAAAGAATAAAATTAAATTTACATTAAGCTTTGATTGTAATCTTTAATTTCTTAAATGAATACATAATATTAACCCAATATATTAATTAAAGTTATTAAAATCCAATATAAAAAATAAAAATCACACATATCTTTAATTATTATGTTTGATTTTTTCAAACATTTAGAACATATTTACCACTCAATTAATATAATTCATTAAAATTTAATAAAGAGAAATAAATCTGTTTTGTATTCCTTAAATAGAAAGTTTTATTTTTTAAACCTATAGATAATTTTAATCAAAATTATTATAATTTATAAAAATCAAATAGATGAATTATAATTTATAAATTTTCTTGTTAATAATGTTAAATTTTAATAAATGTGTAAAAAATATTAACACCTTCAGTACAATAATTAATAAAAATCGAATAAGTAAAATCAAAATTACATTAGTACTTGATAATAATGTAGAATATCTTCAAACGTGCAACTAACATTAACACCTGTTTTACCATTATTTAAAAAAATCCATTATATGAAATTAAATTTACTCAATTCCTTCATAGTAATTTTGAATTTTACTAATGTAAAGTTTATATTAAGCTATAAATTAATATCATCCATAAAATTCCATAATATAAAAACAATTTTACACTATTCCTTGAAAATAATAACGAATTTCATTTAATGTAAAGATAATATTAACCTGTAATTTAATATATATTGATAATTTACTATAAATAAAATCAAATTTTCGCTATTTCTTGATCATTGTGTTGAATTTCTTGAATTAAATTATTGAATTGTTAAATTTCTTGAAATCTATAGATAATATTTAACTTATTAATTAATATAATTTATGAGAATGCAATTATTGAAATAAATTTATACTCTTCCTTGATTATAATGTTTTATATTAAAAAGCTTTATATAATATTAACCTTTTTATTAATATAATTCATGCAAATCTATTATACAAAATGAAATTTTCATTAATCCATTATATTAATGTGGAATTGCTTCAAATGTATGGATAGTATAAAACTATAAATTATTGTAATTCATAAAAATCGTTTATTAAAATAAAAATTGGACCATTACTTTATAATAATATTAAATTTCTTCAAATTCATATATAATATTAACCACTAAATAAAAATAATTCTTAAAAATCCAATAAGTATGTATGCGGTGAGGAACTTGAAGCGTATGTCTACTCTTCTTGATCATTATTCCTTTTCCCTACTTACTCGTTCTTCTGGTGATGTCGCCGGCTCAGATCGTGGTGCTCCTTAGCTGTTCCGTCCCGGATGGCTCCATGCTGGATCAGGTTCGCGGCGGGATGAGGAGGCGCGAGGAAACCGGGAGAAAAAAGCAAGGCGTTTTATTTATGTTTATTATCAAACTTAAGATTATTTTTAGTCAATTTAACTTAGAGAGGGTTTCCTTATTCTACGGTACGTTTACTATTTACAAATCCTTAACAGTTACAGTATTGAATTAGATACTATCGGTAAATATTCTATAATGATTATAATTTTTATAAATTCTCGGTGAACATGGTAATTTAAACGACTGCGATTCATAATAAATGCTGCACTTTCTTAAACACTAGTCGGCAAGGTTTTTTAAGCATAAATTAGTCGGTGATGCAGCGCTTTTGCATACTAGACGGCGAATTTTACAAAGTCTAATAAATCGGCGATGCAAAGCTTTCGCATATACTAGACAGCGGAATTACAACACTTTTCGAACGGCGACAGTACATAAACACGTGTTTATCCGGATTTATTCGCTTTGCATCTCGGCAGAAGGTGGCGGGGAGAGTCTAGCCAAGAGGTTGTGTCTCCAGATTCGCGGATCTATATCTATACCCGGGGCAATGCACCAAATGTCGACATGGCCAGGAGGTACGCCAAATGTCAGATTTTTCTTGAGGTGCGCCAAATGTCAGCACCAGTTCCTAGTGCGCCGAATGTCAGTACTAGGTGACATATTCCAAATGTCAGCATGACCGGATACTCGCCAAACGTCAGCGTTCCCCGAGAGTGCGCCAAATATCAGCACTCCCCGGAGCTGCGCCAAATGTCAGCACCTCTTGGAGTTTCACAGTACACCAAAAGTTAGCACTAGGAGTCATGCGCCAAATGTCAATACGACTGGGAAACCTTCACTTCCCGAACTCCACCTCCAACTCCCGATTCTGCGTGAGCTCATCCTTTTTATATGTTCGTGGGTGCTTCCTCCCACGCTTTCGTACTCGCAGGTCTTGTGCAGGGGGGCTGCGTCGTGTTGCCAATGCCTTTTTTGTCCCTTCTTCGGCCACAAGCTTTCTCACACATTCGCTCAGCATTCTCTCTCGTATGCATTTCAGGCCGCGAACTCCGACTACGCGGATATTTTCTCTTAATCTCTCTCTCTCGCACTCATACTCCCGCATACATTCTCTCATTTGCACTTCCATATTGCGACTGAAGCTATGTCGCGCACACACTTTCTCACTCACACTTGCATCTCTGCAGATGATGCTACTCTGCGCCAACAATTTCACTCGATTCATATTCCCGTACACTCTTTTTTATTCACATTCACATTCCCGCACATTCTTTCTTACTCATACTCAGAATCCCACACACTTTTTCTTGCTCACACTTACATTCATGCAAATACTTTTGCACAACCGTTTAATCACTCAAAAACATTTTTAATGTTCTTTCGTATGTAGGGGACGAGCATCCTCTTCATTTTTCATACGGACCTTGGCCCTCGACATTGTTGTCCCTTTGCGATAAATACTTTCCTCGCACCTTGATTATAATTTTGAATTTTTTTTAAATGAATGAATAATATTAACACCGCAATTAATATAATTCATGAAAGTCCAATAAATAAAATCAAATTTGCACTATTTCTTGATTATAATATTGAATTACTTCAAATGTATAAATAATATTAACAGCTAAACTCATTATTTATGAAAATTCAATAAATACAATCAACTTTACATTATTACATGATTTTAATGTTAAATTTCTTCAAATGTATAGATAATTTTAACAGCTAAATGAATGTAATTAGATAATTAGAAAATTTAATTAATTTTTCTTATGAAATTGAATGTTTAATATATATATAGTTCATTTATTTATGATAAATAAATTTAATAAAATCAATTAATAATGAAAAAAAATAAAATACCTTAGGTATAACAGCGTAACTTATTTGGAGAGTTAATTGATAAAAAGTTTGCGACCACGATGTTGAATTAAGTTAAATAACTATTTGAGTAAATCGTTAAATTAAGTCCGTTCAACTTTTAAAAACTTACATGATTTGAGTTTAAAACGGTGTGAGCTAGGTTGGATTCTATCTATAATATATTAAAATAAATTTTTACGAAAGGACTTTTTATTTAGACTAATAGTATTATTATTCTTTGAATTAAAAATAAATATCTTAATTTATATTAAATATTTTAAAAATAATTATCTTAGCATAATAGTGCTAAAAAATTTATAATTAATTTATAATTAATTAATAAATATTTTGATAATAATATTAATATTAATGATATTTTTAAGATTAGATGTAGTACTTTTAGTTTTAATTTCAATTGGATTTTCAGCATTATAATCAAGGAATAGTGTAAATATATTCGTATATATAGGATTTTTATTAATTATATAAATTTTTGTGTTAATATTTTTTTTACATTTAAGTATATACAACATTATTATAAACTTAAGAATATTAAGATAAATTTAATCTTTAGATTTTCATAAATTATATTAATTTAGGTATATCTATATTTTTGAAAAAGTTTCATATTAAAATCAAGGTATAGTGTAAATTTGACTTTACTTGTTGGATTTTCATAAATTATTGTAATTTAGGTGTTGATATTCTCTATTCATTTGAAGAAATTCAACAATATTATCTAAGAATTGTTTAAATTTTATTTAATTTATTGGACTTATAAAAAATATTAACATACGGGTTAATATTATATATACATTCGATAATATAGCATATATTCAAGAATAGTGAAATTTAACTGTATTCTTTTTATTTTTATAAAATATATTAAAATATAACTAAAAATTCAAAGAAATTCAAAATTATTTGGAAGTGATAGTGTAAATTTAATTTCAATTATTAAATTTTTTAAATTATATCAATTAAGCGGTTAAAATCATCTACACATAAGAATGAAAACATGATAATCAAGGAATAGTGTTATTTGATTTCATTTAGGAATATTTATAAATTATATTAAATGAGGGGTTAATATTATATATATATTTCAAGACATTCAAGATCATAAGGAATAGTATAAATTTGCAAATATTTATCAGAATTTTATATATTATATTAATTTTATTCGTATATTTAAAAAAATTCGACATTATTATGAAGGTATAGTGTATATTTCAATTGATTATTTAAATTTTCATAAACTATAGTATTCTAGAGGTTAATAATATGAATACATTTAAAGAAATTCAACATTATTATCAATCAATTTTGTAAATTTGATGATATATATTTGATTTTAAAAATTATCAAAATTTATTGGTTATTATTATCTATACGATTCAAAAAATAAGACTTCATAATCTGGGAATCGGGTAAATTAGATTTTATTCATTTGATTCTTATAAATTATTTGAATTCAAGAGTTAAAGATATTAGTACATTTGAAGAAATTGAACATTATTCTAAAGTAATAGTCTAAATTTTATTTACTTTATTAAATTTATATAAATTATTTTCAATCAGCTTTTAATATTATATATAGATTTTAAGAAATTCAAATTTTAAAATTACTATTGAATCCCAATGGATTAGATGACCCTGTTTCATGAAATATAATTAGATGAAGAATCATTAGAATTAGGACAATAAATGGTATAATAAATTCAAATGTATAAAATCGATTTAGTGTAATATTATTTACAGAAAAGCCTCCTCATATTCATGAAACTATAGTATTACCTATATAGGGTGCTGCAGATAATAAATTAATAATTACTGTTAAACCCCAAAATGATATTTGTCCTCATGGTAGAACATACCCCATAAAAGCAGTTATTATAGTAACAAGAAAAATAATTATTCCAATATTTCAAGGTTTATAAGATTTGGTAGTTCTATAGTATAAATTTCGACCAATGTGAATAAATATACAAGTAAAAATTATTGAGGCCCTATTTACATCTATTCATCGTATTAGCTACCTATAATTTACATCTTGCATAATATTAATTACTCTATTAAAAGCTATGCTGATATTAACAGTATAATGTATAGAAAGAAATAAGCCTGTAATAATTTGTGATATTAAGTATAATCTTAATAAAGATCCAAAACTCATCAAATTGAAATATTAATAGGAGTAGGTAAATTCATTAGAGAATTATTAATAATTGATAAAATATTATTAGTTATTATAATTGAATTTTTCATTATATAATTTTTCGTATAGTTTTTTCTTTTGATTTACATATTTCAATAATATTATAAAGGCTATATATTAAGAAAAGTAAAATAAATATTATTGATAACCCTTTATTAATTGAATACATAAATAATAATCTATCACTAAAATTTCTAGGAGATTCTAAATATATATTATTTATTCAGGTAATTGCTTTTATATTATATAATTAAGGAAAATAAATAAGTTTTTCGTAAGAGTAATATATAAAAATTAAAAATAATATAATATTTAAGTAGATTAAGATTGAGTAATTAGGTTTTAAAGGGTTAAATTTTCTAATAAATCTGATAAAATATAGAAAAATTATCATTTAACCTCCAATTAGAATTAAGAATATAATTATTGGTATTAAATGACTATATGTTATAAATCTAAAGTTAAATATTGACGTAAAAATAAAAATAATTAAAATAATTTTAGCATGTATAGGGTTAAATATTTTATGGGATTAATAATTAATAATAAAATAATTAAAATATAGTTTGTAGCAAATGTTAAATGAATAGAAGATATTATTCACATTTTATTTAATTCAAGAAAAAGGTAATTTAAAATATTAATTTTGAAGATTAATGATATAAATTTTTTATTTAATATTTATTTTTTTTAACGTTATTACTTAGTTATAAATTTATTATTTTCTTTTAATTTACAAAATTAATATTCTTATTTAAATTAATAACTATAAATTATAAATTAAGGAGAATTAATTCATTTAAGGGTTTATATATAGATATTATTATTCATAATATAATTTATTATCTATTAATATTGCCGTTGTATTATTTTCAAATATATGAAAAAGGTTGAAGAAAATATTTGTTTAAAAATTTAATTTATTTTGTATCTTTAGAAATAAAGAAATATAAAGAAATAAATAAAAATTATACTAGTATATTATTAACGGTAATAATAAGGATATCAATATTATTTATATTTATACAAATTTAAAAAGTTTAAGATTAAAAAATAATATTGAAGATATTACGATAATATTAATTTATTTTTAAATAAAATTTTATAAATTAAAATTTAATTAACTTTAACTTGAAAATATAATTTTTTAATTTAAACTATATAAAATTTAAAATTAGCAAATGATTGTATTCTACTAATCATATAGTTATTGGTATTTATAATTAATTTTTGGCTAATAAGCTGGATTTTTTGGATTTACTTATCAATGATAATTCGATTTGAATTAAAAAGTGTTGGGTATATATTAGGCAACGAGCATGTATATAATTCTATTGTAATGATACATGCTGTAGTAATAATTTTTTTCATAAACCTACCATAATAGGAGGATACGGTAATTATTTAATGGCAATAATAGTAGGTATTCCAGATACGGTATTTCCACGAATAAATAATTTTAGTTTTTGGTTATTACATCCAAGATTTATTTTTTTAATAATGAGTGTAATTTAAGGGGATGGTATAGTTATAATATAATGGTATAGCTATAATATAGGAACTATTGGGTTATTGGGTTATTGGGTTATTGGATTATTGGGTTATTGGGTTATTGGATTATTGGCTTATTGGGTTATTGGGTTATTGGATTATTGAATTATTGGGTTATTGGGTTATGTGGTTATATTAAATATAGTTAAAATTAACTATACTTTCATATAAATTCAACATTATTATCAAGGAATTGAAAATAATTGAATTTATTTATTAACTCTTATGATTTGTTACGTTCCAATTGTTAATATTAGCTTTAGATTTAAAATAATTCAAATTAGTGTTAAGAAATAGTTTAAATTTGTTTTTTCTTTATTTTCTACTTTGAATTATATGCATTTATTTCAAATTATCAGCTATAAATTAGAGAGTATTCATCAAGATTTCACAAGGCCAGTGAAAATTTGAATGATTTGGTGGATTTTATTGAATTATATTGTTTGGGTTATTGGGTTATCGTATTATAGGGTTATTGGGTAGTTGGGTTATTGTGTTATATTAATTATAGCTAAGATTAACTATACTTTAAATATAAATTCAACTTTATTATCAGTAATATATTTTAAATATATTTATTAACTCTTATGATTTGTTACATTTCAAAAATTTATATTAGCCTTAGGTTTTGAAATATTTCAACCCTAGAGTTAAGAGATTGTTTAAATTTGATATTCTTTATTATCTATTGTGAATTATATGCATTTATTTGCTATTATTAGCTATAAATTAGAGAGTATTCATAAATATTTTTAAAGGCCAGTGAAAATTTAAATTGATTTGGTGGCTTTTATTAAATTATATTGTTTTGGGTTAAATGGTTGTTGGGTTAATGGGTTATTGGGTTATTGGGTTATTGGTTTATTGGGCTATGGGTTATCGGGTTATTTGGTTATTGGATTATTGGCTTATTGTGTTATTGGGTTATTGGGTTATTGTGTTATTTGGTCATTGGGTTATTGGGGTATTGGGTTATTGGCTTATTGTGTTATTGGGTTATTGGGTTATTGGGTTATCGTGTTATTGGGTTATTGGGTTATTGGTATATTGGTTATTGGGTTATTGGGTTATTGGGTTATTGGTTTGGTTATTGCGTAATTGGTTATTGGGTTTTGGGTTATTGGTTTACTTGTTTATTGGGTTAATGGTTTATCGTGCTATTGGGTTATAGGGTTCTTGGCTTATTGTGTTATTGGGTTATTGGGTTATTGTGTTACTGGGTTATTGGGTTATTGGAATATTGGGTTATTGGATTATAGGGTTATCGTGTTTTTGAGTTATTGGGTTATCGTGTTATTGGTTTATTGGATTATTGGCTTATTGTGTTATTGGGGTTATTGGGTTATGGATTATTGGGTTATTGGGTTATTGGATTATTGGCTTATTGGGTTATTGGGTTATTGGATTATTGAATTATTGGGTTATTGGGTTATGTGGTTATATTAAATATAGTTAAAATTAACTATACTTTCATATAAATTCAACATTATTATCAAGGAATTGAAAATAATTTGAATTTATTTATTAACTCTTATGATTTGTTACGTTCCAATTGTTAATATTAGCTTTAGATTTTAAAATAATTCAAATTTAGTGTTAAGAAATAGTTTAAATTTGTTTTTCTTTATTTTCTACTTTGAATTATATGCATTTATTTCAAATTATCAGCTATAAATTAGAGAGTATTCATCAAGATTTCACAAGGCCAGTGAAAATTTGAATGATTTGGTGGATTTTATTGAATTATATTGTTTTGGGTTATTGGGTTATCGTATTATAGGGTTATTGGGTAGTTGGGTTATTGTGTTATATTAATTATAGCTAAGATTAACTATACTTTAATATAAATTCAACTTTATTATCAAGTAATACATTTTAAATATATTTATTAACTCTTATGATTTGTTACATTTCAAAAATTTATATTAGCCTTAGGTTTCGAAATATTTCAACCCTAGAGTTAAGAGATAGTTTTAATTTGATATTCTTTATTATCTATTGTGAATTATATGCATTTATTTGATATTATTAGCTATAAATTAGAGAGTATTCATAAATATTTTTAAAGGCCAGTGAAAATTTAAATTGATCTGGTGGCTTTTATTAAATTATATTGTTTTGGGTTAAATGGTTGTTGGGTTAATGCGTTATTGGGTTATTGGGTTATTGGTTTATTGGGCTATGGGTTATCGGGTTATTTGGTTATTGGATTATTGGCTTATTGTGTTATTGGGTTATTGGGTTATTGTGTCATTGGGTCATTGGGTTATTGGGGTATTGGGTTATTGGCTTATTGTGTTATTGGGTTATTGGATTATTGGGTTATCGTGTTATTGGTTTATTGGGTTATTGGTATATTGGTTAATTGGGTTATTGGGTATTTGGGTTATTGGGTTATTGGGTTATTGGGTTATTGCGTAATTGGGTTATTGGGTTATTGGGTTATTGGTTTACTTGTTTATTGGGTTAATGGGTTATCGTGCTATTGGGTTATAGGGTTCTTGGCTTATTGTGTTATTGGGTTATTGGGTTATTGTGTTACTGGGTTATTGGGTTATTGGAATATTGGGTTATTGGATTATAGGGTTATCGTGTTTTTGAGTTATTGGGTTATCGTGTTATTGGTTTATTGGATTATTGGCTTATTGTGTTATTGGGTTATTGGGTTATTGGATTATTGGGTTATTGGGTTATTGGATTATTGGCTTATTGGGTTATTGGGTTATTGGATTATTGAATTATTGGGTTATTGGGTTATGTGGTTATATTAAATATAGTTAAAATTAACTATACTTTCATATAAATTCAACATTATTATCAAGGAATTGAAAATAATTTGAATTTATTTATTAACTCTTATGATTTGTTACGTTCCAATTGTTAATATTAGCTTTAGATTTTAAAATAATTCAAATTTAGTGTTAAGAAATAGTTTAAATTTGTTTTTCTTTATTTTCTACTTTGAATTATATGCATTTATTTCAAATTATCAGCTATAAATTAGAGAGTATTCATCAAGATTTCACAAGGCCAGTGAAAATTTGAATGATTTGGTGGATTTTATTGAATTATATTGTTTTGGGTTATTGGGTTATTGGGTAGTTGGTTTATTGTGTCATATTAATTATAGCTAAGATTAACTATACTTTAATATAAATTCAACTTTATTATCAAGTAATATATTTTAAATATATTTATTAACTCTTATGATTTGTTACATTTCAAAAATTTATATTAGCCTTAGGTTTTTAAATATTTCAACCCTAGAGTTAAGAGATAGTTTTAATTTGATATTCTTTATTATCTATTGTGAATTATATGCATTTATTTGATATTATTAGCTATAAATTAGAGAGTATTCATAAATATTTTTAAAGGCCAGTGAAAATTTAAATTGATTTGGTGGCTTTTATTAAATTATATTGTTTTGGGTTAAATGGTTGTTGGGTTAATGGGTTATTGGGTTATTGGGTTATTGGTTTATTGGGCTATGGGTTATCGGGTTATTTGGTTATTGGATTATTGGCTTATTGTGTTATTGGGTTATTGGGTTATTGTGTTATTTGGTCATTGGGTTATTGGGGTATTGGGTTATTGGCTTATTGTGTTATTGGGTTATTGGGTTATTGGGTTATCGTGTTATTGGGTTATTGGGTTATTGGTATATTGGTTAATTGGGTTATTGGGTATTTGGGTTATTGTGTTATTGGGTTATTGGGTTATTGGGTTATTGAGTTATTGGGTTATAGTGTTATTGGGTTATTGGGTTAATGGGTTATTGTGTTATTGGGTTATAGGGTATTGGCTTATTGTGTTATTGGGTTATTGGGTTATTGTGTTATTGGGTTATTGGGTTATTGGTATATTGGGTTATTGGGTTATTGGGTTATTGGGTTATTGGGTTATTGGGTTATTGTGTTATTGGGTTATTGGGTTATTGGGTTATTGGGTTATTGGGTTATTGGGTTATTGGGTTATTGGGTTATTGGGTTATTCGATTATTGGGTTATTTGGTTATTGTGTTATTGGGTTATTCGGTTATTGGTTTAATGGGTCATTGGGTTATATTAAGTATAGGTAATATTAACTATACTTTAATATAAATTCAACATTATTATCAAGGAATTGAAAATAATTTGAATATATTTATTAACTCTTATGATTTGTTACGTTTCAATTGTTAATATTAGCTTTAGATTTAAAAAAAATTCAAACTTAGTTTTAAGAAATAGTTTAAATTTGTTTTTCTTTATTTTCTACTTTGAATTATATTCATTTATTTGAAATTATAAGCTATAAATTAGAGAGTATTCATCAAGATTTCACAAGGCCAGTGAAAATTTGAATGATTTGGTGGATTTTATTGAATTATATTGTTTTGGGTTATTGGGTTATTGGATTAGGGTTATTGGGTAGTTGGTTTATTGTGTCATATTAATTATAGCTAAGATTAACTATACTTTAATATAAATTCAACTTTATTATCAAGTAATATATTTTAAATATATTTATTAACTCTTATGATTTGTTACATTTCAAAAATTTATATTAGCCTTAGGTTTCGAAATATTTCAACCCTAGAGTTAAGAGATAGTTTTAATTTGATATTCTTTATTATCTATTGTGAATTATATGCATTTATTTGATATTATTAGCTATAAATTAGAGAGTATTCATAAATATTTTGAAAGGCCAGTGAAAATTTAAATTGATCTGGTGGCTTTTATTAAATTATATTGTTTTGGGTTAATTGGTTGTTGGGTTAATGCGTTATTGGGTTATTGGGTTATTGTTTATTGGGCTATGGGTTTACGGGTTATTGGTTATTGGATTATTGGCTTATTGTGTTATTGGGTTATTGGGTTATTGTGTCATTGGGTCATTGGGTTATTGGGGTATTGGGTTATTGGCTTATTGTGTTATTGGGTTATGGGTTATTGGGTTATCGTGTTATTGGTTTATTGGGTTATTGGTATATTGGTTAATTGGGTTATTGGGTATTTGGGTTATTGGATTATTGGGTTATTGGGTTATTGGGTTATTGGGTTATTGAGTTATTGGGTTATAGGGTTATTGGTTTATTGGGTTATTGGGTTATTGGGTTATTGGATTATTGTGTTATTGGTTTATTGGGTTATTGGGTTATTGGGTTATTGGTTTACTTGTTTATTGGATTAATTGTTGATCGTGCTTTTGGGTTATATGTTTATTGGCTTATTGTGTTATTGGGTTATTGGGTTATTGGTTTATTTGTTTATTGGGTTATGGGTTATTGGGTTATTGGGTTATTGGGTTATTGGGTTATTGGGTTATTGGGTAATTGGGTTATTGTGTTATATTAATTATAGCTAAGATTAACTATACCTTAATATAAATTCAACTTCTTTATCAAGTAATATATTTAAAGATATTTATTAACTCTTGTGATTTGTTACGTTTCAAAAGTTTATATTAGCCTTTGGTTTTAAAATAATTCAACCCTAGAGTTAAGAGATAGTTTTAATTTGATATTCTTTATTATCTATTGTGAATTATATGCATTTATTTGATATTATTAGCTATAAATTAGAGATTATTCAAAAATATTTTTTAAGGCCAGTGAAAATTTGAATTGATTTGGTGGATTTTATTAAATTATATTGTTTTGGGTTAAATGGTTGTTGGGTTAATTAATTCG